>CM067380.1:58067594-60467594 GCA_034510155.1 Eucriotettix oculatus
GTTTGTTCAAGACTTTTCTTTAAATGAAATTATGGCATATTATTATAATTTAGCTTTAGTGTTAGAACTCACTTCATGCAGTTTCAGACAAAGAATGCCAATTCTAACTCAATAAAAGTAGCAACAAATAATTGTGAAATAACTGAAGTTGAATGTACAAATTTTTTATGTATATCCATGGACAATAAATTAAACTGGAAGGATCATATTAATATTCTCCTACGAAAATTAGGCTCGGCAACCTTTGCTCTTAGAATTATGTCAAGTTGTAGTGATCCTAACATAAGAAAATTAGTTTATTATGCATATTTCCACTCTATAATGACATATGGTATAATATTCTGGGGCAATGCATCAGGGAAAGATAAAATATTTACACTTCAAAAAAAGGCTGTTAGAATATTATGTCAGGTCTCACCAAAAACATCTTGTAGGGGACTTTTCAAGAAAACTGGAATACTGACACTCACTTCCCGCATATTCAATCACTCATGTTATTTGTTATTAATAACAGTAACCTCTTCACACTAAACTCAGAAATACATGACTTTGATACCAGAAGTAAAAACAATTTACACAAGGAAGGGAAGTCTCTAACCGTAATACAAAAGGGTGTACATTACAATGCTATTAGCATATTTAATAAATTTCCCACCTCCATTAAACAATTAAAAATAAATCCAAACAAGTTCAAATATGAACTAACTAAGTTCTTACTAAGCCACTCCTTCTACTCTGTTGAAGAATTTATGAAGCTGAATGTATCATAGGGTAGATATTTATAATTATGAAAGAGCATTATTAGAACACTAATTTTTTAGTATAGGATGTAAAAATATTTATCAATTTTATATATAAGGTACAAATTGTATGTCTTCTGTATAGAACTTAAGAAAATCTTATTATAAGTTAAAAATTAATGAATAGTTACAGTATATTCTAATATTAATAAAGCAACCTATGTAAAATCTCTGACTCGTTCCACATCCTTGAAGGTTGTATTGTATTGTATTTGCTAATAATCTACAATTGGGCGCAAGCCCGGTGGCAGATACATAATTAAATATACATAATTATAAACTAAAGAAAGATAAACATGTTCCGTGGATGCCCTGAAAGAGAAAAGAGAAACACTTCACTTCACTTTTTTATATTCGGAAACACATTTATATTAAATAAATATCCACTTCACTTCACACGTTTTTTCAGATTTGACCTAAATTTATTTTCTTGAAGAGGATTTCCTCCAAACACCCCCACAGGTAAATTATTCCAGTCGTTGATAGTCCTATTTAGGAATGAGAATTTGCCAACATCTGTTTTTTGTTTTCTATATTTCACTTTGAATTGGTGATCCCATCTACCTATATAACTGGGCTTTTGCATTTTGTAGCTAATTCCAATCCATGGTTTTTGCCCCGTATAAGCTTTGAATAGCAAATGCAGTCTTGCTTTCTCCCTCCTTTCTGACAAGACCTCCCAACCTAGCTGTTTTACTTTTTCCTTCCTATGACCTGGCCCTACTTGCACAAAATTAGCAGCCCTTTTCTGAACTTTCTCTAATGATTCTATTTGATTAATTCTATAAGGATCCCAACAAGCCGCCCCATATTCCAAAATTGGTCTAACTAGAGATAAGTATGCCACCTCCTTTGTTTTTGAACTTCCCTTTTTTAAGTTCCTCATAATGAAATGTAAGGAATTCCACGCTTTTCGGGCCGTGAAATTCACTTGTTCCTCCCACCCAAGTCTATTGTTGAAAAATATCCCCAGATATTTGCAGCTCGTTACCCTTGGAATTTGTTCCCCACCTATTCTATATTCTGTCTCATTTAACAAGGTGCGTTTAGTAAACGAGATTGAGCTGCTTTTCTTTCCATTAATTTTCATTTTATTTTCCAGAGCCCAGCTATTAACTTTATCTAGATCTTCTTGTAATAATAAAGTGTCTTCCTCGTTTGTTACCTTTCTGTATATGATACAGTCGTCAGCGAAAAGCCTTACCCCTGACTTCAAGTAATTCGGTAAGTCATTAATGAATATTAAAAACAGTAAGGGGCCGATTACAGAGCCTTGGGGAACTCCCGATGTTACAGCGCCTGAATCCGAAAATTGTTCCCCGATTTTGACTTTTTGCGATCTGTCGCTTAAGAATTTTTCTACCCATAGTATCACTCTTTTATCTATACCTGTTTTATTTAATTTATCCAATAGGATATCATGAGGTACTACATCAAATGCCTTAGCGAAGTCTATGATAACCCCATCTATTCTACCCCCATTATCTACTTCATCTGCTAACTCCTGAAATAGATTTATCATTTGACTTTCGCACGAGTACCCTTCCCGAAACCCATGCTGACCATTAAAAAACCACCCTTTTCTATCGAGTTCAGATCTAACGTAGGCTGCTAATAAGTGCTCCATAATCTTACACACTACTGAAGTAAGACTGATGGGTCTATAGTTTATGACGTCTGTTCTTTTACCAGATTTATAAATTGGTAATAATAATAGCTGTTTTCCAATCCGCCGGAAGAGCCGATTTATTAATTGATACGTTGAAAATTCTTTGTAATAAGGAATTATTGCCTCCCCACCAAGTTTTAATAGTTCTGTGGATATATCATCTGAACCCCCGTGACTTGTTGTTTTTTAATTTACGTAATTTTTTGTCCAATTGCTTTCGCCTTGATCTCTATAGGATTTATGGAATATGATTTTATACTTATACTAATACGCAAGTTAAATTGATGTACATACACTGGCTACTGAGAAAATGTCCAGTGGTAGCTTGAAATAAATATAAATAAAATCTCTAACCTAAAGGCACTAAACGAGTACAAATAACGTTTAACCCAGTTTCCACGTTTTTTTAAGTTTCCAGCGCAGTAGAAATACGTAACCATTATATTGCACAAATATATAAATAAAAATATATATATATTATTTAGTTCTTCGTTCCATGCATTACGAGATCCGAAACGGAATACACTAATTCCCACCTGTCTGTCTCATTTAATAGTCACTTTTCGCAAAAGAACTTCCATCGAACTATGAAATAGTATTTAACAATAATTGAAAGCTGATCCATGTTAACAGTTTTGAAATGGCATTTGTTACCTTAAAAGCACTAAAGAATCCCCTGCCAGCCACCATTTTAGAAAGCTAAATTTAGTAATCAGCCAGAAAATTTTTAGGCTTCATTGGGAAGTGAAAAAATCGCACAATAATCACATAGACAAACTCAACTTAAAAAAAAATAATTATATCAAAGAGACGTGATACTGGCAGATCATAAATTTTGAATAATGTTTCATTTTAAGGTCTCTTCCCAATTATTATAAGATATGTCTAGTCCGTGATAAAATACATTTTTTATAATTGAAAAGAGTTTGATTAACAATTTATTTTATTTAACAGCGCTACCTTTTGTTACTTTTCAGACTGTGATCTAACTGAAAAATTTTGTATTATAATCGTTTCCTCAGTCTGTATATATATAATTTATTATTTTATTAATAGACCTACATTATATTTTTGTATATATACAAATAACGTTTAACCCAGTTTCCACGTTTTTTTAAGTTTCCAGCGCAGTAGATATATATACAAAAATATAATGTAGGTCTATTAATAAAATAATAAATTATATATATACAGACTGAGGAGAGAGACGTTAAATATATGTTAATATAGTGAGTAACGTTATTGAAGGAAATTCCTGTAATATGCTCATAATGAGTAAAAATTATGTAATAAGTAATTAATGAAACGAAAGAATAATTCTAAACATTCTCACTTAAACAATTAAGTGAACCTTCTCCTGGATCAACTACGAGTCTCTTGCCTCTTAATAATGCGAAAACATTACTAGAGTCTGAATTATTAAACAATGGCGAAAGTGTAACAGTATGAGACTGACAGCAATTTTGACGCGAAAGTCGATAATTCACTTCAAAAGTTAATCGACAAGATATTAGTGCCCCTAAAATAAATTGCGACGGCTGAGATAACCCCGGCAGTAATGATCGTTTTCCGTATTTACCAAACATCTTTAAACCGACGTACGTAGAAGTTTTGCGACTGTCTGCTTTATAAAACGAGGTTGGGAGTTGCTTGCTCCCACATTTATAAATTTAATGTAATTATCGTTCATTAATCTACTTTATTACTCATATAATTACTTTAATTCATTGAGTCATACTTTAATATTTCCAGGGATTTAAAATTTTTAAATTCTTCCAATAGCATGAAGTAATTTATACTTGTAGGTATAAAATAATGAGCTTCCCTTCCTCCTTGGCTCTACAGCCCATTGAGGGCCTGTGCCTACCGAGTCGACTGCGGACTGTCATCTTGACACATTCCGAATTTGGAGTGGCTCGTGGTCAGCGTATCGATCCTCCAACAGTCTTGATCCCGGTCTTCGCGACCATAAAATAATGAGCTAGGGTTTACTTATTCCTGAAATAGTTTGTAAGTCTACTCTTATTTTTCTCAGAATATTTGAACTGTGATACGAAATTGTTGTGTTTATTGTTCATGGAGTCTATTTTTTGGACCAAAAACACGAGTAGTTTTTATGTGACGTTTCTTATTTTTTTAATTTCTAGGAATATTTGTTTCTTAAAATTAATAAAAAGCGAACTATGATAAATCTATTATATTATAATATATAATTATATTATATTTTATATATATATAAATTGACGGAATATATGTATATTCCATGGAGGAAGTACTTGTGGTGTAATTCGTGCAATAGCCTCACGAATACGTCTCTGTAAAGCCAATGCAAGGTACATCGATTCGTGTAAACAACATCTTTGATGTAACCTCAAGGAAGTCGAGAGGCCTGAGATCCGTTGATCGTGGAGGACACAAAATGTAACCACCCCGACCAATCCAACGATTTTGGAAGGAACTTTTTCAAGTAATCTCTTCCATTTCGAGTAAAATGAGATGAAGCACCATCCTGCTCAAACTTCATCCTCTATCTTGTCTGCAAGTTCACGTTCTCAATCAGAATTTACAGTCGATTCCGTTGACAGTCCCAATGAAGACGTATAGGCCTATCACTTGCCCATCAACAATACCGCACCACACGTTCACTTTCCAACGATGCTGATGATTGATGTGTTGAGTCCAGTGAGCATTTACCCTTGGCCAATAAAGACAATTGAGTTGATTTACAACCCAGTATTCTTGAAATGGTATCTCATCAGTGAAGAGAACGTATTGAAAAACGTTTGGGTCTTTCTAGGGCCCAGTTACAAAAATCGACATGATTTGCCTCTCCTGTGTTGAGTCAACGTTATGTGATACGGGTTATAGTGGCCCGATCGCTGAATTCTCAGTATTGTGTTCCGTGGTACTCCAGTTCGATTTCTCTCAAAATGATGTGAGGATTCATGTAGATCATAGCTTATATGGCCGCAGCTCGTGGATCACCAGGATTAATGCCTCGTTGTGGTCGTTGTCGTCGACAAATTCTCCCTCTTGTACAACTGGATGTTGCAAATAGCTGAAGCTGAAGGATAACGTAGGCGATTAGGGTACCTCTCTCGATATGTTCGAGCAGAAGCTTGATACACTCGTCCACACTCCGCTAAAACGAGAGATACCGAACTCAATTCTAGTTGAATTGGCACGGATTAGAATAAACGAATCCACGAAGCAGTCAGAAAATTAGATGTTTCTTTACATTTAATAATTCTTGATGGTAAACAGATCTATGGAAAAATTATCAACACCAAGGTCCCACAAGGATATTTGAATTGAGTCGTGCCTGCAAGTCAAGGGTGGGAATATTGAACATCTCCTGTAAATGCTGATCAAATTCACCATATGTTCGCGCTTTTTTTAGCGCAAGGGATTCGAAGCAGACTTGACCTCCACGTTGTGCATACTGGGTTACGCTAAAAAGTCTGAAACTTCAATTTGACCACAGAACTCGTTTTGTGGCATTTTTTGAGTAAAATCAGTGGAAATTACATGAATGACGAGGTATCTGAAAACAACTCATCTGGATGAAAAAGTTTCTTTCTTGCAGCTTGCAAGGTTGAGCTTAAAATCTCAAAATAGAATGTTAGAGATTAAGTAAAATACCAAATTATGATAGGTGAGCCGATAAATTACTCCTAGTTTCAGAATTGGCGGAAAATATTTCTAACTCCACCTGTGTAGGGCCTTTACTTACCTTCAATTATTTACGTTACTCTTAATTGTTGACTGTGTGTGTTTCTTTTTCTACGAGTTGGGCTTCGTGAGAGTGGTGCCATCTGTGGAGTGCAGCTAGACCGTTTCTCTCTTACCTCTCTTGTTTTGTTACTTACTGTCAAGTTTTTCTATTGTCGCTTCCCAATAAGTTGCTATTTTTGTCTCGCATAACCTTGACAAACGCAGATAACTTTGATGAATATGAACAAATGAAACGATACTACAAGTAGGGTATAAGGTTTTTCATATATTTCATTAATTGTTGATAGTAACTTGAAGTCGTTCAACATACATTGTATTCAATACTATTATGAATCTCGTTTATTGGAAAACAAAATTAATAAAATAAAATAAAATTCTATAAAGAGACAAAGTTTAAAACGATTTTATTCTTAAATCAATAAAAATTTTACCTCAATGGTCGTATTGTGAAATATTTAATGAAAAAATATAACTATACAATAAGTTAATGATGTTTACATCATTGCTACTTCCCAAAAAATTTAAACTTTATGTAAAGGTCCCCAGTGGCCGGTGGAGCGCAAAAATGGCAGGCAACAACTAAAAAATCAAGCTGATCTATTCCATAAAGACTATCTGCAAATTAGACTTCATAAAATCCAACATTTTATTGATATAAATTTTTATTCCATTTCCCAAATAACCATTAAAATATACAATCTACGTGAAAGAATACAACTCAGTAAAACTATTATTCAAACTGCTACCAAATAAAATATGTAATCTACTCAGTAAAGCAAAAACGTGTCGTTTCAAAAATTACATTTGCGACTCCCCCAGTCAATAAGATGCTGCTATAGATTATCTTTTTGGGAATAAAATTAACTGTGAGCAGCCTTGGTATGTGGCGCCTCGTGTGGAGAACACGTGAGTTATAGTTTTTTTTATATATTTAGTAACCACTTAGAATGTATTATTACTTAAATAAAACGTTCATTAAAAATAAAAATACTTTCATGCTAAACAAACCGAATAGTCTCATGTACTATCTTCTACTCTACAATATAATTCACTGGTTTTTTAATAAAGAGCGCTTTATTTCCGTTGGTATCTGTGTGTGTATGTTCCGCAAACTAATATAAATGGGTAGAGCAATCTGAACCGAATTTTATACACAAACATTGTTAGGGTGAGACACGAGTACCATTTCTAAGAGCGGGGTTTGTAGAGGATAGAAATTTAGCAAATGCAAAAACGGCCGAAATATGCGTCTAATAATGAATTTTTGTGTCCAATGAGATTGATAATGTTTCTCCCCATGTTTAGATTAGATTTAGATTAGGATAAGGGGGAGGGGGCATCGAGATTGGTATCGAAACCAGCGTTATGGAAGTCGCCGAGTTACATTCAACATGCCGGTTAGGTTGCAGTTGAAGGAAATGGAAGGGGGTAAAAGAAAGTTCCACGCTAGAATTTTAAACGAGTGGAGTAATTTGGACCAACGTCTGAACCCATGTTTCTTGCGACATGGAAACAAGCACTGTCGTCGTAAGAGACGACTATAACCCCTAGGAACGGGGATGTGGTTTCCTGAACTCTTAAATCGCAATTTGCGTAAAATAAAGTTTCTTTTAGACTCAGTGAGATTTTTATTGATTCTCCAAATATTTTTATGTTTAATTTCAACCTCATTCCTCATGGGAAGAGCATCCATAGGGGTGAGGGTAGAAGAGCGATACGTACACATAACAGGAATTATCTCTGATTGGTGTGTATTTATCAGCTATCGTATCACCAAATTTAATTCTGACTTTCAACATGCACTTTAAACTGTACTCGAAGGAGGGGTGTGGCGTGGGGGGGTGGGGCTGGGATAATGTATAAAATACATGGAAAACGCTGGGAACCTAGCTTTTATTCAATAAAGTACATGCACAACTACCTTATTTGGTATCCAAATGAAAAATTTATTAAAATATATAAACGCCGGGCACCTAGATACTATTCAGTAAAGTACATATGCGACTCCCTCAGTCAATAACAAGTTCTTTTGTTGGCCTACAAAAGAATAATTGATTAAAACACATAAATTACACACCATTGAAGTACATGTTTTTCCTTGCTATTCGAAAAACAAAGGAGAAATCTATGGAAAAAAACTGAATACAATTAAGATTTACATTCTAGTATAGACGAAATAATTTCAACGAAGCTCTGAATTTTGACAATCATCTCATTCAATTAGTTATTTTCAACCTAGATTTTTTTACCATTTGTAACAATCAACTGCTTGTATTATACTAAAGCTCGCAGTTTTCAGAGTCAAACCATTATCGTTAGATGTGGGGAACGAAGAGCGTAAAAGAACGAACCCCACAATTTCCTCCGTCCGATGGTGCTGAGAACGACAAAGAATATTCAGGAACGAAGAACACAAATAAAAAGGGAAGGCGCAAGAAGTGCGAGCTTAAAGCTTAAAAAAGCACATCTGGCTTCGGTGTCTTACACGTAAAAACTTTCCAGTTTTGATACTCAAATATTGACAGATCGTCCTTGCATGGCGGCTCTTGCCGAAGTTCCTTTCTTGTTGGGCGAGAAGCCTCTAGGCGTTGTAAACAACAAAGCGGAAACACTCCGCTTTGAATGCAAAATAAATTCAGTTATTATCCGTAACAGCAATTGAATTAAGCTTTGATGTACTCAAAATTACATTTTAAAAGAACAAAATGGGGAATTTTGTTGCGTGGATACTTTACGCTCGGAGAATTTCATCTACAGTTTATATAGTAATTTACAAGAAATATAAATTATATTAATTTTAATGATAAATTTAATGAGTAAATTCGCTACACGTATTTAATTATTGGACATACAGATATTTTTCATCAGGCATGAGTTTATTAAAACTGACAGATAAATACTTCTCCCCAATCAATTGATTTATAAATTAAAAATTGCAGGCAAAACATGTTATCTGCAATATATTCCTGTCAATATCAATTTTACGTTTTTTTTGGACATTGATTATCGACCAAATACAATCCTTAAATCACAGCTCAGTCTAGATATTTGTCTGATGCTGTTTTGTGTCCGGAAGACTCCTTCAAATTTGTAAGCAAAATGTATTACAGAAATGATTAATAATAAATTACATGTGGCTTTCAGAAAGAAAAGTTCAATTCAGTTTCAAGGACGATAAACAATCAGCAGTACAATAATGTTTTATCCAGAATAAAAACAGTTATGAAACATTTTAATTTATATCAAACGGAACGTATAGTTCCTTTTGAAGTCGCGCTAACGTCTTTAAATCTATGAAGTTACATTAATGGTTCAATTTGGTTGACGACTAATCTATTATTATTATTATTGATAGTGAACTGTAATTAGATTTTATAAATGTGAAAAGTTTCCCAAATTTATAATAGAAGTTGTTACACAATAGCCGTTGGTGTTAACCGTCAAGGATTAATAAATTTACTTGCAATATTTAAATAATTTTGAAATATATATTACAACGAAATTAGTACCTCAGATATTCTTCAATTTGCGTACTTTTATAAAACGGCATTAATATTTCCAATGTTTCCTCTTTTAGTGGTTCATCCTTCCCGATAATTCAAAAATAAATATATTCTTCTCATCAGGATCAGTAAATAAATTTTCAGTTTCAAGTTAGAAGAGAAATAAAACGCACGAGGTGATTTAAATTATAATTATTATTCGTGATTTTCCACAAAAATGTGTGTAAAATACGAGCGTGAAGTCATTTGTTAAACATTAAAAGCCATCATCAATTAGACGAAACATGGTGTTGAGGTTTTTGTAATGTATAAATTCATGCGATTAAATTTAAACGTTTTTAATATTTACGACAGTTGATAAAAGGACCAATTTCCTTCAGAAGCATACAGAGACACAAAATCATGAAAGCCAAGTTACCTGGGGGAAGAATTCTGAAAGCTGGACGTGTGGTTGAGATTAGTTGGGCGAAATCAAGTCGCTGAAACTTCTTGATCGAGTGAGCATCATTTTAAAAAACTGTTAAAAATTTCTCTTTTGATGTTTCACTGTGTTAAGTACTATAGAGTTATGTAAATGGCCACTCCACGATTCAACACCTTGGAGTCAAGACTGTAACCTACAGCGGGACGTGGACCAGTAGATACGCCAGTCGTCGTGCATATTCAGTGTCAACTGACACAGTAACCTCATTGTCTTGATCAAATATTTTACATTTGTTGTCAGTATATATATATTTCCAAGGTAAAATATCCAACGTTTCGTCTTCCTTTTGATCAGGTATAAAATTTAGCACTCTATGGCCTTGTCTCTATGAATTGCTAAACTTTATGCCAGATGAAATCTCAAAAGGGAGACAAAACGTCGCGTATTTTAGCTCTGAAATAAATATTCTGACGACAAAATTTGTTCCAATTCTTTTAAATATTTGTCAGATACACCATTCAACATTTTTACTATTGAAAACTTTATGTGCTGCAATTTTTAAATCTACGAAGATAATTTAAGTTTGCTTCTGTTCTTGATTGTTTTTACTAGTAAAACCAGCCACCATACACTGCAAAGAATGAATGTCATTTATATTTTCAATGGAAAATTAGAGTCATAAATCTTATTCACTTGTATTACTTCAAGTATGTACCATACATATTTGATTATACGTGGTTCATTGATTGATATAAAGTTGTCAAAATAAGCTATTTTTTTTCCTGCATCCAAGTAAACACGTAAAACGTTCACCATAGTAATATCTTGAATATTTTGGCCCATTCATTCCTCCCTTTCTCATCAAACAATTCATCCCCTCGAAACAATTACAAAAAGCTCCAAGAAATAGCGAGCTTACTTTCCAAATTAGTTCAGTCATGTTTCACGAGTTGGTTAGTGAATCATTTAAAGTGAATGTATTTTTTTTTCGTGTATGAGTGAGCATACTTGACAGAATTCAATTGAATCAAATACAAAAACGGGATTTCAGTTCGTGTGAAGTCTTGATTATGAAATTAAAATAGATAATGGATATCACACGCATCTTCATTGATTTTTACAAGTAACTTTGTAATGGCCGACACAAAGAATTACTTTCACTGTATTATCATTTATTTTAAACGACAAGATTTATGATGTATATGGGGGAGGGGGCCTGTATGTGTGGGAATGAGAGAGAGAGTATGTGTGTATGTACATATAATTCTGAAATGTTCATAATTTATTCAATGATTTTTACACAGGGAATTAAGTTCATTATAATTCTTCAAAAGTTATAGCCTCAATTGTTTTAAAAATTCAAGAAACGTGTAACTAAAATTATTTTAACTTTCTTTATAAATAAAATATAAATATTCAAAATTTTGTTTATGTGCCTCCACCCTCCTTCATTTTCTTATTTATAATACAAGCAATTATCACTGAGTACCCATAAAATACTTTGACAAAGTTAAGTAAGGTGTGTTAGAATTTTTATTCAGTAATATGAATGTAACTGAATATTTTTAAATTTCTTAACTTAGTTTCTAGAGTAAAGTACGACATTAATTATAAATTAAACATTCACCAAACTATTATTCCAATGTTACTGGAACAATTCAAAGAAGGTGGCCTAATATCGTCACAGCCACTGTTTGGAATATGTTCGTGGCTATACCGTGCGATAGCTCATGCTTTAAAAAGGCAATACGCTGAAGGGAAAAACTAAGAAAACGTTTAGAAGAGAAATATCATTTAAAAAAAACAACAGAAAAAGCCAGACGTATAATTTTTATGCAATGCAACTCTTCTTTTTGAGCGATCGTAGGTCAGAAGTTTCTTCATAAAAGTTTTGTTTCAATATTCTATCTCGTTCCTGATGAATTTTTTTTAAAAGGAGAAGTCATATCAGGTGAGGTTTTCTGCAACTTTCCGGACGGGAAAAGGAGCCCCTACGGAAGTGCTCTGGGCGGTGATGGAACAATAGCTACAGGAAAATTATTTTCAGAGTTAGCGAAACCTTAATTTGATGTAATGGTTGTATTCCATTAAAATATAGAACTGTCTTGGAATATGTGAATTGTATATTTCATCTAGAAGAAACATCATAAAAGTATAGTCACCTAAGTTATTCATTTTAACACGACTGGATGAATTTTTTTCGAATTATATTCTCTTCTTGCGGCTAATGGAATGAGATGCTGACGTATTCATTTATCTGGACGGCTGCTACGATAATGGTTTATTTTTGGATAAGAGTTTCCGTTATCGACTCTACTCCAAGCATAGATAATTGACGTTAAAGCCTAAACAGTCTCACGCAGAATGAAATGAATTTGTAATCAAATGTATCCGAAATATCAATTGAATAATTTGAAAAAGCATAACAGTATTTATTTGTCAATAAGCTACCTGATAATGTTCACATTTTTGCTGTTTATTAAAGTACATTAATTATGCTCATGATCATTACTATATCTTACCCCACTACATGTTGTGAATAATTACGTATTCATATAATTTTATGGAGAATTGTTTGAAGCACCAATTCCTAAAAATTAGTACAACTGTCGATAATTACTATTTAAAATATTCCCGGACAATTATTAAAGTAGTAAACATTTTTTTTGTGAATTTTATTTACTGAACACTTGAAAGTTGGACAGTTAATGAGTTACAAAATTTTTGTGACGCTGTGAACAAGCAGTAAATGAGATCGAAAGATAGATGTTCGATGAGTGAGAGAGCGTCTTTGAGCCATGGAATAGTAAACCAGCGTGTCTGTTACACGAAACAGCGTTGACGTCCTTTTGCACGTGTACAGCCAGTGCGCACGTATACCGCTTTTTTCGACAGATCTCCTGCTTCACATTTTATGG
Source organism: Eucriotettix oculatus (assembly GCA_034510155.1). NCBI lineage: Eukaryota > Metazoa > Arthropoda > Insecta > Orthoptera > Tetrigidae > Eucriotettix > Eucriotettix oculatus. Next base: position 58,080,644 of record CM067380.1, read on the forward strand.
ATTTTACCGCGAATAGTAAAAATCAGCATTGGGAAATATAATACAGGTTGAATTTGAGTATTACGCTCCAGGAGTTCCATCTAAAAATAATTTCAGTGTTACAAGTGTTTCGTCGTCTTCAAAACATCAACATTTTCACACAATTACGGCCCAATATACTGAAAAAATTAAATCCGTAAATTTACTTCTGTTTGCTATTGTTGGAATAGTGAGCAGCGTCTCTCGTTTTATATTGACACATTAGAAATCAATATTAACAATAAATTATTATATAATAAAGTTTATAATAAAAGATATATGATGTAACAAAACTCGACAACCAAAATTTCAGGAACGTATAACTAATATTTAGAGAAGAAAAAGGCTTATCGCAACATGGGAACGGAAATGCATAGTTATAGAATTATCTGATGTTTATGTGTTTCAATGTGCCATCGGGGCTAAAATGCGATACTCTGGTATTTATATGTCATTAAACACGTTGCAAACAAAATTGGTCTCGTCACTTGCAAATTATTACCCGTAATGTACTAACTCTCCGTTCACGCATTGTGTCAAGCAGTCAGACAGTACGCACTACACCAGGAATTTTTTGATCGTGTTAGAAACTCAATGCGAAGAAGAACACCTGCCTGTATTCAGTCAAAATGAGCTCACTTTGAAACTTTTATCTGATGTGTGAACGGAGTGCTTCAACTAACCAATTTAACTACGTGCCAACAGACCGGATATAAAATTTCAGATACCTCTGTAATTATGCGTTTCTAGACTCATGTTGTACAACACTTTTCTTGTTCTCTCAATATAGAGAATCCGTTCCTGAAATTTTTCCCTGGAGTTTTGTTACTCCCTGTATATACAATATTATAAATTTCTAAATATTACATTCTCGCAGTCGCAAGTAATTGGCGACAATGTGATTTAGAATCGAAGTGAGAAATGAAGGTTTTGTAATGAAGTGTTATTATTTCTCAGGTCATTCGCCTGTGTTACTTGACGCATTCTTTAAGATATCAGCAAATCAGGCCGTTCAACCCGGTAACAAGGGAGAATTTGATGACAGAATGCGTATGTCAGCTCTTAAAGTATTGACTAGTCTTATGAACCATTTAAATACCCTCCCACTCCAACTTTCCTTGAAGGAGATCACGAATAACTTGGTCGAAGGCTCTGCTTCGCTTCCCTGTTAGATTTCACCTTAACAGTCTTCTATTCCTTTCCCACTTCTTACAGTGTGTAATATTGACTGTAATTATTCACATATCTAAACTACAAATCTGTGTTTTTACTGGTAAAATACTGCGACCTCTCGAATCTCACCTGGTAAGACCCAGGCGAATTCACTAACCTACCAAAACTATCGTAAATGTTTCTTGCAACATTATAATCTTTCGAGATAAGTCTTATATCTCACTTTCCTTTCATTTTCCATATGAACTTCGATAGCAAAGTCAAGGCCGGACTTTGTTTACCGAAATCTTGGTAAAGGATCTCTATCTTTTCTTGTTCGTAGTTCCTGAGTGGACGTGAACACGCCATAGTTTATGACATAATTTGGTTTCAGAAAATTGAAAATAAAATGGAAACGGGGCTAATGAACTTATATACATTAACCATTCCTAAATTAACTAATTAAGAGATGTTTCACTTTAGAAATGTAGTCCACTAAGGACTAAGGTGAAAGCGAGTGATAGTTATAAGCTTTTGTCTAACTATTTATGTAGCTTAATTCGCAAAGGGTTATAATTTTTCGTCTACAATACAATAAAGTATGTCGTAATTTAATTAATAATGCATAATATTATTTATTTACAGCCATGTACTTCCGTAACTACGACTACGACGAAGCATCAGAAGAATGAGACATCCACTTACGATTCCACGTACCAAAACATATTTTAGAATCTGTAAAACAAGACGATTCATCTTACGTCGAGTAGATATAGAATAGAAATTTTTCCAATCGTTTTGAGTGATAAATTTATATATTTATGCTATCATTGATATCGAATCTATGTATATTGTTGCAAATATTTTTCTGTTTGCTTCTCAGTTCATGTCTGGTATTAATGGAAGTAATTATATCGATTTGGTTCGGCTGTGGGAGCTGAAAACAATGGGCGCAATTTTAACCGCGTAATAATGTTCATGATTTCTTAATTATAATCAAAATAACTTTTTACGGCGATATATAGTTCGATCGTTCAACCATTGTCTGCACTGCGACCTACGTAAATGGCAAGCATCCAATTTAAGCTAGCCAACTTTCTACTCCTGGCTCGACCGCCAACTCAATGACAAACTCTATGTATATCACTTTGTGAATGATTCCATTGCGAGTCGGACTTTGCACACACTCCAAATGTATTTGTTTTGGGAAGCGGTGAATAACAAACAGGCCATGCGCTTGAATCGGGCGTGTATGTCTACGTCACGTCTCCTGAATGTTGGAATAAAATATGAAATAATAAATATTATTCCTGATACTTTGATTTTGGCAGGTAATAAGCATATAATAAAACCTTCACGTATCTCGAAATTTATACCCTTCTAAAAATCTTCATTCCTTTGAAAACCTTTCAGTAGATTTTAGACACCAGATTCAATAGCATATAATTACTGAAGCAAAAAGGCGACATTCTGAAGGAGAGTTCCGCGTCAAGGCAAAAGCGAGATTCTGTAAAGTATCGGAATCACATTTGCTGGAGATGATTGAAGAGAGTTTGGAATTGGGGAAACGTAGCGCGACGAGAGTTCTTAAGATCCCGTACGCACCTTCACAGAAGTAACTTGGCAAAGAGAGTAAAGCACTACATTTTCTACCTTGAGGTGGTGGAATCGATTGATGCTCGATCTTACGATCTGTTGGAATACATCCAAGCTTCAATCGATCACAAAGTGAACAACTAAATTTTTTTAATGTTATTGAGAAACAGGTAATTATATCAACCAACCTTAATTCTCCGCTTTTGTAGAATGGACCAGTTGCATGAAATGAGTTGTTGTTTTATAAATAATCACCACGTGTCGGGAATGACTTTTCAACAAATGTGAATAAGGCTTTGGCAGAAAATTTGTACACTTTACGAATTGGCTGAAAAAATCTTACTTCTTACTTATGTGACATTTTAACAGCGCTTGAAGTCTACATTTCTGTATTTTAAAACATATATCCCTAAGGAAGTAATATGCTAAATTATTGATTTTGTCATATTTTTCTTTAGATCTTTAGAAGTTGACGTTGCAATAGCATTAAATAAAATTGAAGATCATATGAACTTGAGTAACCCGGAAACCAATAAATAAGTTAATGAAAGATGCAGGAATTTTATCACTTCCTCCACAACAGGCATTACTGATACACTTCTTAATTGTGACAAAGATAGTGACGTTATTCGCATTTATTATTTTTTGATTTTGACATGTTGGTCAGAGAAATATACAAACCTACTGGCATATTTTGCAGGAAGGTATATGTTAGCTGTGCCCCCTATTCTCACCATCGCTACACTATAAAGGCCAAACGTGTCACGTAAGAAACGCAGTAGCCGCCACTGCCAGCACGGACACTATATTAAACCGCTCGATGTCGTCCGAGGTGCTACAAGAAGCGTATTTTCTTTTTTCGTTCACCTTGTGTAATAGTACGCATATAAATAAACTGTATTAAACTTTGCATATATGACATAATTGTCAAAGTATGGTTTATTGAGATAATGTAAGTATTAATCGAATTTAGTTAAGGAATAATAAGATGCACTTCAAAATTCATCTTGTTTACGTGTTAGTGATATTTACTCCCAGTTGAAATCTTCCTGGAAGTCTATCTACTTCTTAAAATTGTAATGTCAATTTTCAATATCACGTTGAATAAATCCACAATACATTATGGACTTCTCGTTGTATTTAAATTACAGTAAAGAGCAGTTAATGTCTGAGGCTCATTAGAAGCAAATCAATTTATAACGGTGCTCAACTAACGTCTTAATCAATAGCATCACGTTGGCAGCCCTATTTTCTAATGCTTCGTTTTTGACATGAAAATACTTTTAAAAAATTGTAATGTGCATATGTATTTGATTTGTATGCGCAAGAAAAATATTTATATTCCAGGTTTCAACCAAAATCAGTTCGGTTTGGAAAACAATCTGCTTAATTACTTCATCAGACTATGTTAGTTAAGCATTAATTAAATATTAATCACAGACCTGACACAAACATCTGACGTTAGGAATAAGTAATTAAGGCCATCAATTTCTGAATGAGTTATGTCACACTGTTAGTATCAGACATATGTATTCAAATCTATGAAAAACTTCAGAAAATTTAGAAGTAAATTGTTAAGTATAACGTAACATGATACAGCACACGAAAGACAAACTCATAAAGTATATTTCGAGAGATAGCCGATGAGATACTTTGGACAACCGCCGACATGAGCAGCACCGACCGTAATTGCTTAAAAAAATTGGAATTTGACTTACGTTTCAATATGAGACACTTTTAAAGTATCGGTAAAAATGTCAAGAACAACTTAACGAATGACGAAACTTTTATGCAAATTTTCTTTCATGTTGAGTATGTCCCGTCATTACACGGCAGATTTCATGTCTGCGAGTACAATTCTGTCCAACATACCAGGAGTGATGGTAAAAACAGCTGTGATCCTGTGTCGTAAATCTCCGATATTCTGTGGTAGAGGTGGAAAATAAGCGCTATAATTGATATAACCCGGAATTAAAAGACGCAAGGCGTCAACGTCAGATAACCTCGTATACAATGGTGGAAATGTGGAGGAGCGCCATCGTGTTGAAAGATTAAATCCCTACGATCAGTTCAAGTTATACGGTTACCATACGTCATTTCTTTATAACTTTATTTATTTTATAAAATAGGCGTTTTTGTCTTTTATTTTGTAACATCAAAAAATGAATTTAAAATATTAACTAATGTACCGAACAAGTTAGTTTCGTGTATCCCATGAGGACCAGTGTCGTCGTCGTGGCGTGCATTGCTACAGAGAGTGCGGTAGTGTAGTGTGTTGACAACCGAATAGTGGGAGCGTTGATGAGTATTCGTGGCCACTTTTCGGCAATCATTGAGGGCTCGAGCATGTGTCCCCTCTCGTTATAGTATACTACTTTTCTCTGTCGTCAGTTACTACACTTTTACGGAACGTTAATTAGTTACACAAGGATTGTAATGCTAAATTATTGATAATAGATATTTTTTATCCAATTTAGGTGTCAGAGTAATAGTATTGAATATAAATAATCTAAATATTAATGGTCAAAGTATTTATGAGTCATAATGACAGAATTTTCGGTAGCTATGGTCTGTGGCGCACCTGTCGGTGTTTTTCCAAAGTAACACGTTCAAGAGGTTGCTTTTCACGTACTGTTCTATTTGATACGTTACTTAAGTCGATAGTATAAATTTATTCATGTACTTTTTAATTTTGCTAAGTATATTATGGTATACTTTACACAGTATTCACGTTCGTCTATAATAGTAAGTTTTTGTGTAATATTTATAACTAGAAGAGGAAATATCCCTTTACGGTTTCTTCCTTTTTGCTTTTAAAGTACCTGGAAATGCACCTAGATAGATGACTTACATCGAAGCAGCATATATTGTCCGAACGTAAACAATTGGGTCTAAAATTCCAGAAATATTATTGGCTCATGGGACGAAATTCACAAATTTCTCTGTAAAGTAAAATATTGCTATATAATAGTACTATCCGGAAAATATACAACTTTGGAGAAAAGATTGTAGATCAAACATAGACATTATCAAGTGATTCCAATCAAAAGTACTGCGTTCCTTGGTAAACGTCCAATAGTTCGTTCCAAACGAGATAATCCGAAACGATTTGGGTATCTCAACCCTTACTGAAGAAATTCAAACAACACTGTAGGCTACCAAAACAGATTAAACATACATCCCAACGAACTAATGATGTGACTTTAGTTTAGGAGTGTCCAAATGTTTGAATTTCTTAAGCAGAGGCTCCTCGTCACTAGAGTTCTATCTTTCTAACCGCCTTTTCTGTCAAAATGAATAACTACCTCTCCCAACCACATTCAATTGCGGCGAGCGTCCCCCAAGGGAATGTCATTGCCCCTTTCCTACACAACATCTCCCACGATATCCCACAACATCACAACACTAGTGCACAATCTTTTTCGCAGACGACATAGCCATCTCCTACGAAACCTCCTCTCTCATTTCCAATTTCCAACCACTCCAATCAGCGCTCAACAACCTAGAACAATGTTCCAAACAATGGCGAATCAGAATCAACCCCACCAAATGAACAACCGTCCCATTCACACTAACAAAAAACCCTCCTCCCAAAATCCAACTCTATCTAAACAATCCATTAATACCTACAGAACCAGAAACCAGAATCATGTTTCATTCAAAACTTTCCTGGAAACCTCACATTAATCTTCTCCTCTCCAAAATAAACCAAAAATTCAGAACCCTATAGCCCCTCCTAAACAGAAAATCCCTTGTTACCGTCAGCACAAAACGCCTCCTATACTTCTCCATAATACAACCCATCTGGTCCTATGCCTCGTCCATATGGGGAACAACAGCCAAAATTCAAACTAAACAAAACATAATCATACGCACCATTACAAACTCTCCCTGGTACCTTAGAAATTCCGTCATCCACCATAACAACAAACATCCCAAAGTAAACTTCGTAATCTCCAAATCCATAACCTCCATAATCAAAATCGCCCTCAACCACCCAAACCCTACGATCCAGCAATTCCATGACAATCCTCCTCCACCTCCACACTTCCGTCGCCTCAAAAGAAAACTCCCAATCGACCTCATATTTCACCCTGATCATGCAGTCACACCCTAACCCACCTTACCATCATTCCCGCAGACCACATCCTCATATATCCTCCAATAATCAGTTCTCTGCCTGTCAAACCTCACCCACACACGTCGTATACCTCTCAGGTACACACACAGAAAACCCATCTACTAAAGTAGGTTAACTAAATGGATTACATGTCAACATGTAAATTATATACTATATTTTAATTTTGTATTCTTCATTTGAATATTGTATATACAGAATCATTATTTCCCAAACTGATAGTCTTTACGACAAAAGTTTTTTATATGAATAAAAAACCTTTGGACTTAATAACAAGATTCAAGTAAAGTAAAGGAACAAATTCCGCAATGCCAAACTTTTAAATTTTAACCTAAGTTTGAAAAAAGTTTGATGGAATGTTTTTCACCATGTCTTGTGTTCTGAAAGTCATATCAATTGCTAAATGTCGCTTTTAAGACAGATTGCAAGTTATAAAAAATAAAAATAAAATATGGAAATGAATAATTCTAAAACGGAATCTAATGTGTAATCTAATAAATTTTTTATTTGTCAAGGATATAAAATGTAGGTTTCATTTTTTACTATGATTTTATTTTGTACACTTCGGTACCTGCAATGTATTAACCAAAGTGTAATATTCACAATTTAGGCTAGAATATCACCTACTCCAGTCATTATTTCTGCAAAGCAATGCAACTGCAATAACCCATTAGTTCCATCAAATAATCCAACTGACAACAGAGCAGTAATTACATAGACCGCAAATTGGGAAATGACGCTTTTCGGAAACCGCAAAGTAAATTAATTGCCAATAAAACCGGTGCACTTGAGAAAGAATGACCTGATGTTGGGGTATTTGCGTGGGAGGGGCGTGCAGCCCGAAGCGCGTATTGGGGGCGTAGATTCGAATTACTCTGACGTTTCCAAGAGCGTGTCTACACTCGAGGCCTGGCTAATTGCATTCGCCGGCCGGCCCTTGCTTCTAATATCGTGTGGCAATCGTCAGTTATGAGCTTCATCACCATCCTCAGCGCTGTGCTGGACAATAAGCCTCCTTAAGCAAAATAATAATAATGATAATAATGCAGCAACCATTGCTTCAGCAGGTCTCCAGTATGTTCAATGGTGTGATTCTGACCTACCTACCATACAAGGACAACATTGGTAGATTATAAATAAAAACGGTACCTTCTTGGACAGATGAACACTTCATTGGAAAAACCTGAAATCCATACCCCTATGCTGTAGATATGTAAAACCTATTATGAAATCAATACAGCGTTGAGAAACATACAATTCTCAATAATGACAATAACGTTTAGAAAATTATTTCTGGAAATCAATGGTCAGATTTTCCTTTAAAAGAAAAACTGTTGTAGATTGGAATTAATTTCCTGGAGAAGCTTCCAGAAATTTCCTACTTCAGGTCAAACGTTACAACAATACATGTGAAAATAAAGAAAAGCATAATGTTGCGTGTTGCAGTTAAGAAAGGGCGCTCATTTTTAGTCACGAGTCTACCAATACGAAGATGTTTTATCCTCGTTGGAATGGAACGAGATATTTCCCCTAAAAATTATCTTCCAGAAGAATAACAAACTCCGAATCAGGAATTTCTCGAGGCTAAATACAGACCTTTAATTTATTAAGAAGCATTTCAGCTTCACCCCATTTGCGGATTTCCTCCAAGAAATTTAATTACTCCTTTAAGAAAATGTAGGTTAGTAGTTGTTGCAATGCCATGCAGTAAAGCTACAACCTCTTGGCAACATCTGTTATTCAGACTCGCAATAATATCAATTATACAAGTTTAACTCCCGCGCGTGCTTTAGCACGCGTAATTACTTTCTCCTTCTGTAAGAAAAAATAATCTTTTGTGGGACAAATGAAACACTTTGCTTACCTGGGCTGTACAAACTCGTTCCACCGACAACAAAGTTAAAGCGTCTCGGTTCAAACACATTAACGTGTAAACGAGAAATCCTTTGGAATTTTTAACGTAAGTCGCAAAGGGTGTTCGTAATGTCTCCCTCAGGGTAAGCGCTACAAATTTGCCATTGTATTCAACTATTCAATTAAAAAAGGCAGAAAAAAGGCGTTTCGTTTATATATTAGTCGTTATTTGAGGCGCTTTTAAATAATATTCAGTGTCACTGAGCGACGTATTGTTTATATCGTAGGTGTAAATATTATTGTACTTGAAGACAGAGGAGAAGAAAAAATAATCCAGTCTATTTGCAGTCAAATATAATGACTTGCTGAAATTCCATTTAATTTCCAAAATATTATTATAATTGAATACATTTCTGAGCAAACAGCAAATGTATATCAAATACAATGTCTCTTTTACAGAAATTTACTGTAACTCGAAAGCATTTCTGTTCAATATGTATGAAAATGGAGTTCAGAAAGTATTACATAATCCATATCAATAACACCCAAGAAATAAATGTTATTTTCAGTTTAATAATATTTATTTATTGAAATATATAGCTATAAAAATGACAATACTCACAAAATAAGCTTGATAAGGTAATCATTGACCGTCACACATCTTTAGTTCGCAGAGATTTCCTGAAATAAAAACACATTTAATAATTGAAAACGTATATTAATGATTTTATGAAACATATGAAAATATTAAGAAATAGTACAAAGTACAATCTTTTGCGATTGAAATAGTTACTGTACAGCTTGTACCGATACTAGTTTTTTAAACGTTTTATTCCTTGAGAGTAGAGGAGGAACTATGATGATAAAAAAATTGACGAAGTTCGGTGGTGTGATTGGATTGGCTTTAATTGCATCCGGACGATAGGCACAGGGTAATTTCATTCTTACAGGAAGAAGACAACTTTCCTGTAGGAACTGATACACAGAGAAAAACTATGCGCCACTAACTACAGAAAAAAGTTGAAGGTATGTAAAATAGAATCAGAGGTAACTTTTGTCTTTTTAAAAACTAAATTAAAAAAATATTTGAAAATATAACATGGGATTATGACACTTAAATGATATATTTTATAAAATGTCTTCCTTTATGTAGATGATCGTGGCAAAATTTCGCCAAAAGGTTCCTGTTAAAATTTAAATACACTAATAAATATTATTTAAAAATGCATCTGTAAAATTATGAGACTGATTTAAAACCTAAGAAATTCATTACATACTTACAAAATTCAGAATGAGCGATATTTATAATTATATATTCCTTGAATAATAAACAGAAAAGATTGAAACAAAGAAATGATATGTCACTGTACTCACAAAAATACATATTAACTAGCTGGGTAATCGGCGTTTCCAGGTAATTCATTTATATTAACCCGCAGTGGTATTTAATTAGACAGCACGTGATTAAACCATGAGATGGATCGACACAGATTTGAAAAATTACATTTTCTCGCCCCTTATCATTGAAATCGCACAAATGAACGCCGAAAATAAAATGTTTCATTAGGTTAGATGGAATGCCGCCGAATGAACATGTGTATAAATCGTAATTCAAACAATGCACCTTTCACGAATTAATCGATAAATAATACACTCAGTTTGAACGCAATTATAATACACTGAATAAATAACAAGTCAGCGATCCGAAATCGAAATGTCACAAGAATGCCAAGCTACGACGCAATAAACTTGTGCGTGTATTAATGATTAAGTCAAATGCCACATTATTCAAACGGTGTGGCTGAAAATGTTAATTATATTTTTTATGTGGGAAATCCAAAAATATATAAAAGAAATTTTGTCAGAACAATATGGGTCCACTGTAGCTTAGAATCATCCAGGTGACTTCATCAATAAGAAAAATAAATTATATCAATATCGTCAAGCCGTTTGGTAGGAGAAGAATTACGATCACACGTACATCGGAATTAAAAAATTAATTAAGAACACAATGAATATTTTATATGGCCTTTTCTTTTAGTTGTGGATTCAAATGTGCACCACATACAGCCCTCTACTGAAAAGAGAAAATAAAGGAAAATACAATCAGCATATATACGAATATATCTTAGTTGATGTTTAATCAGTTTTTATAAATCAAACAGTTTCTATAAAATCTCATGAAGTGCCTTAATAAAAACTCAGAAAATCAACAAATGGCTCTGACTAAATCTTACTAGACCATATTTAAAGCTTCCATAGATTTACTGTTTCTAAAAGTATATCAATGCCAATATTTTGTAAATTTTTACCTTTAACCAAAAGTATAAAAAATTGGAAAATTATTTTATGTGTGTTAAAATCAAATGACAAGACTATTTCGCTCATATAAATTTCTATATTACTTCTATTTGCAACTCGGCACAGTCCCGAGCTCTCACGACGCTGAATTTCAATTCTGAACTTACATACGAAATATTGTTTATTCACCGCAAATCCGTGAAATAAGACATTTTTGTGAAAGTTTAGTGGTTTCTGTAGCTTTGTCACCCGAGACATGATTCAACGAACGTGGATGGAAACAGAATATCGCTTAGATGTGTACCGCGTTTCAAATGGCGTGCTTACAGAGAGTCGTCAACAAAAGTAGAGAAAAAAAAGCTCTCACGTGAACAGCTTTTAAAAATAGTAAAGAATTGTACAACGTTTGTTAAAAATAACTCAGTAATGTCATACAATATTAAGTTATAAAATCGCAAAGCAAATACCATATAGGGTTTTTCAATTAGGGCAGGTTGACGTTGAAATTGAATAAAACAAGCTTTGTGTGAGGTAGTAATGACATTCTTTTTTATGTATGCTCTATCAATTAAAAACTGAATTTTGTTAATACCTCACACTCAGTTTGTTTTATTCCATTTCAACATCAACTAGGCCTTATTAAAAGTCCTATAGAGTGATGGAACTAGTTGGAGACGATTCACGCGCCATCACTTGTAGCAATTTAGCAACTGTGCCCAGGGGCACCTTTATAGGTCTGAAATGGAGGAACTTAGTTGATACCACAAACACAGATTGTCTCATTCCATTTCAACATCTAACCGCCCTTATTGAAAACCTCTATACATACAAAGCACAAGAAGGTCCATATTCTGTTCCCAAGTTGTGAGAAAGTTTAAAAGTGCTTTTTATGTATTTCGTTAGGTTTTAAAAAATAGTCTTCCATAATTTAGGGTACATTTAAAATCCATTATTGGACAAGCGGATTAGTGGTGGCAAGTTAGGTAGCCTCACAGCACAGGGGATATCGGAGCCTTCCTGGCAAACACTGCGCATACTAACTATGGCGGCCTGTTCGCAGCCTCCAGTCACGTAGCCATGATGAGAACCACCGCTTTATTTCTTATAGTTTACTCGTCGAAGCGGTCCGATCTTAAACACGAACGCGTGCCTAAAGGAGACATACAAGAAATATTTCTTAAAATACTAGACACTGGCGTTTCCATTTTTATAATTCTGATGAAGAAAATACGTTTAAAAATTGAAACCTCGTTCTCACGGAAATTGAGTGCACGTTTCGAAATTCAACACGGATTTGTTTGTTTCTCTGAGAATTATTTCCTGTGATTAAAAATAATCCTTCCGTATTATCGACGACTCTGCTCTCCGCACAGCTTCTCAACTCTTATATTTCTTCATTCCTATTTTAGAGACATACATTACAAACACTCGGAAAAGTCTGAATTTTACTTATTAAGTACTGCGACACCTCTTATGGTGTAGTGGCTAGCGTCGCTGCCTCACAACCCAGAGGTCCCGGGTTCGAATCCTGGCATAGGCTTGGATGTTCGTGTCGCAGAAGACCGGGATTAAGACTGATGGAGGATCGATACGCTGACCACGTGTCACTGCAAATTCGGAATGTGTCATGCAAGATGACAGTCCGCAGTCGACTCGGTAGGCCCAGGCCCACAATGGGCTGTAGAGCCATGGAGGAAGGAAGTATTGCGACACACAAGTAATTGCTAACAATTAAAGCAGGTTTCACATTAATTAAAACCACTGCCTTAATTAACTAGTTACATTAATCTGACCCCTAAGGATTTCGTAGAAGCATTAAAACCTGCGAAGTGAGTCACATCCAAGCAACGTTTGTGATGCAACGACCAGTTTCATTGGTATGTGTTGTTATAATTGAAATGTCATGAGCATAACTTTGGTGAGTTCCTGAATTATTATATGTAAGCCGTCTAAGAAAATTCCGACACTCCATAACTGATAAAAAATCATAAATAGCCAACCATACAACCTCATTGGGTATATACACTATATATAAAATGGTTTGAGCGTTCCCCAAATTCTCGTTGTAGTAATTGAAATTATTTCACTCACTGACCATTCTCATATGTCATATGGTTCTGAGAAAGTACTTCCTGATGCCAAATAATAAATTTTTGGGGTGGGGGTAAAAGACTGCATGAGGATGTTCAGGAAACAGGCAACTCCCCTTTAATAACATAGGAAAGGAATTGAAAGGAAGGACGCGGAAAGGAGAAAATGGCAGCCAAAGGTTGATTTGGGCTAAGAGGATAAGGGCCTACATGAGGGTGATCATGAAACAGGAAACTCCCCTTTAATAGCATACACAAGGAATTGAGAAGAGAGAAGAAGCAGCTAATGGTTGACATTTCGTGGATTACAGTCTACATGAGGGTGATCATGAAAAAAACAACTCTCCTTGAATAGCATAGAAACGGAATTGAAAAGGAGAATGTGGAAGACAGCCCAAGGTCGACTAGGGCCACCGGGCTATAGTTTAAGGATCCTACCCGGTGATTCCCCCAAAAAGAAATACAGGTAAATCCCTAGAAAGCCTGCATCAGGTAGGCCAGTCTATTGGGTACTATTCTCAGACCCTTCCGAATGACGGGAGAGGACTTTTCTGTGGGGTCTCAGCATTTCCTTTTCCTTCTTCCCGTCTACACCAGTTTTAGGAGGTACCTGGCCAAGTGATCCAATGAGTTCAGCGTAAAATTTTTACCCTAAACCCAAGTTCTTCTGTTTCAGTATATACACCTCCAAAAATAGATGAAGGTGCCGCGGGAAGTGAGAACTTTGAAATTAGAGAGAGAACGAGACCACATTTTTTTATGGATAACAGGCTATATGATGGTGATCATGAAACAGGGAATTGGAAACACGGGGGATGTGGAAGGCAGAAGGTAGCCAAGGCTAACTGCAAGAAAAATGTAATTTAAAATTAATAGATTTAATGTTTTCAGCTGCCAATTGCAAGAAGTGGCAAAATATTGGGACCGTGTTTTCCAGAAATAGTACCACTGTGTGGTTCCAAAAGGCATCAATATACTAATTTATAGATTATCTACCATTTTTAGCGGCCTTCAAAAGGAAAAATCTATCGCCTACAGAACGTCCATCAAGTACCGAGACATAATTTTCGTTCTCTGAGAAAATTACGAATATTGTTCAAGTGAAGAAGGAGAATGACTCATTAAACCAAAACCAACAAAATTATCCGAACCATCGAATGCTGCTGCTGAGGCGTTTATTAAATGTATCGAAAAAAGAAAGAATGAACTCAAATAAAAAAATCTTTAGAAAATATTTCTATTGACTTTGTCGTCTGATGAACAAAAACTGAGCAAATATAAGATGCGAAAATATTGGAGCCATATTTATGGATACCATGGATTCATTTTTAGCCAATAGGGTACATCCGAAAACGTATTTTTTCTCATTAATAAATACCTTCAAATGACTGTATTACGACTAGAAAACTTTGCGATAAATGTGAAAAATTTGCATGCAACGGTTCCAAGCCAGATTTGTTCCATATAACTCACTGGACAAATTGCGTTGCTTTAATATGAAACCTGATTGTCGACTAAGCGATTTTCACTGTGGCTGTAAGGCGATTGACAAATCGGAGGCTGGCACATGTTTGCATATTCAATGGCTCATGTAAATATTGGCATATTGCGAGTGTTTCATGAATAATTTTAGGGTGAACAATTCTTGGGCTTCCGCAGGGGTCATATTATTATTATAAGATGCGATAGAAATTCCACGCATCATTATAAAGTGAATTCACTTGGTAAATATTAGTGAGATTTCCATCGAAACGTCGTGGTTTAGTTCTATTATGACCCGGGTGGAAGCCCAAAAATTGTTTATCCAACAGATTCACCAGGGTCTTGAATATTTTTGTTTTTATTTCCATAAAAATTAAAATCTGCATATGAGTTTTTAGTTAGGGTATTATTTTATTGTGTTAAATCGCAAAAGGCTTCTATTGTAACTATTTCTAATAATGTCTAATATGTCGCACAGTTACCATTTAGAGATGATGATATTTATGCTTCAATATAAAGAGACATAGAGAAGTCACGCACAACGGAATAAATGTGTCTGTAAAAAGTAGTACTTCTGAATAATTGTCGACTACCACAAGATAGCACCACTGGTACTACCGACAACAACCACGGGGCTCTTTAGATGTGTGCTGGTCACGTGACGTCTGCAGCATTGCAGAGTTCACTAATTCAAAGAACAACGAATGTTCATTGCTCAACACTAGTTTACCAATAGTTCATATGCGTTTGTTTTAGACTACTTTTATGTGAAGTATCCTGATGTATAATTAGATGATAACCAGATAACCTGACCGTTTCCGGGAAACCGGACCAGTTGTGGACAATGTGCAAGACTTTTAGATTATTCTGTATATAACTTGGTAAAGAAAACAATTTCCGAGCTCAGAATTAATCCTGGCATCATGACGCTATCTAGTAACTAATTCAGTGAACTATTAGACTTTTTTAAATAAAGTAGCAATTGGCTAATTGTGGGCTTGAAACTTCCAAATCAATTATTTTACTGGTTGCCAAAATTAATTTATCCTCTATGTTTATCCAGCTGATACTGTAAAATTCCTTGAACTGCCAGATAGATTCTTAAGAAGTGATGTGTATGTAACATATAATAATTATTATTCTTATAATACATATAAAGGGTGTACCCATAAGTAATCAATTATTTCAGAGGCGACAATAAGAACGAGTTTATTTATATTTAATTTTATTGTCAATCAATTACATAACCTCCGTCGTTATCTAAGCCTATTTGCCACCTTGCTGGCAGCGTTTCAATCCCCTGTTCGTATTTTTTTTTCTTTTGAATAAAAAAAAAGATCCCTGATAAGCTCGCACATCATCCAGACTGTTTAAATATTTATCGCATAGGAAATGTTCCATGGATCTGAATAAATGAAACTCGGATGGTTCTATGTCTGGGGAATATGGTTTATGTGATAAAAGCTTCCAGTTTAACTCATTTTTTTCTTGGGTAAATTTTACTGCATGCGTCCTGACATCGTGTTGCAAAATTATGCCTTTCCTGTTGACCAGAGGTGGACGTTTCACCAATAATTCCCGGTTCCTTGAAGATGTCTCTGGACTGTTGAACAAGAAGCCTAAAGAGTGTTTCCTACCTACTTAGCTTGGGACCTAAAATTTATTATTCCGTTGCTGATCTTTTTTGTGAATCAATTATTTTGAATCTTTATGCAGGCATCTAAAATACGCATATATACATAATTTAAATATCCAATTACAGTGAAAGCATTGCCATTTTATTAAAAATATTTGGTGAATATAATTTTATTAAAACAAATCTCATTATTATATTCTTTATAATTATAAAATACTGAGACTCTAGTTTTGTAAACCAAACATTATATATGTTATTATTACAAATGTTAGTATTTTCTACGAGTAAATTTATGACTCTGTCATCTAAGAATAATCACCAGTCACTTTTTGCGTGCTTTTCGGATTGGCTGATGACGCTTGGTAATTTCATGAGTATATTGTGTGGTGGTGTTTGAGTCATTCAAATTGGAGTTCTTCTCCGTTGAGTATCATCTCGAGTTACAACAAAAAAGTAAATGGAGTCAAGTTTTGTATTAGAATACATTATAAATGTGATGATATAACTTTTGTGACCAAAGAATAAATTTCCTGGAATTTACAGATATAATAGGTATCATTTTCTACCTCCTCAGCGTTCTCTAAACCTAGCTTGTCAATTTCAACCCGACTCATCAGATCTGGCTCCTGAAATACCTCCTGTGTCTGATGATTTATCAATATCATCGTCTGGTACAACAGTTGTATCGTAAATATCATTTTCTGAAAGCAGTCGACGAATTTCATCTACATCTTGAGGGTTATTCAAGTTGAATATATTTTTATTCATCTTACACAATTGTTAACCAACAGAAACGCGTAAAGTTGATATAAAAAGCTACAAAGATAGTATCCATTTGTGATAATAAAAAATTAAATACTAAAAGAGAAATATTTGATACTAAAACTGAATAATCGACAATGAATTATATAATAAGCAACTATATTTTCGCCGCATACTACTGCGGCAGGACGAGAAAACTACTGATAGGAGCCGTCGATGTAGGCCCCTGGACCAAAGATACGTTACTTCCTCATTCAAACGCCATTTTCTGAGAAACTACAGTTGTTTCTGTAACGTAACCTTGGCAGAGCATCGTGAACACATTCCTCTGAGATGTCATCAAAGTTCATCCCTTTATTTTACCTGGCTACAGAGATAACAAAGAAACGAAATCACTTAGGTCCGCTGGACTAACGGAAGGTTAAAGCGTCATTATCAAAATCTACAGGGCTTCCACTTCGTCAAAATCACCGTTCTTTGTCACAACCGTTGCTTTAACACCTCAACGAAAATGAAACTGCATGCAATGACGTAAATATTGTTCAGTTGGTTTATAGTCTCCCATTTTACACCGGTGCAATTAAATCGTTTGAATTTAGAACTCACAACAGTCAAGACATTTCGCAATAACTCACGTCTTTATATACTCAAGCTCTGAATTAGACTGGAAAAAATTCTCCAAACTCACAAGAAATTTTAGGAATTATAACTGTATTATTTATTTTTGTAATGTCTTAGAATTAGTAGTTATGTATAGTCTAAGTATTTACTATATTAAATTTTATAATTTATTTGTAACTATCATTTTGACTTGTCCTATTTCCTCATCAGAGGACTAATCTAATCTAAACACGAAGGTATGAAAAAACTTCCGTTTAAGGGTTTTATTTAAAAAAATATATGTAATTTCTTTCCAGGCTACATTATTTTGGACTTATAATTTAGTATTTTACTGATATTCTTTTTTATAGACTCGTTTATTATAAATAAGAAGCTATTCTAGTAAAGAACCAGTGTGTAAAGTAGTATTTCAACTATAATCGGACAATCTACTTTCCAATTCGTTCTCACATATTACAAACGGAGGAAACGTGTATTGCGTGTTCATAAAGGAACTGCGGGAATTTTCAACATAAACATGAAACTTCAAAATATTTTTCAAAAGGAGTTATTGCTGAACCGGCACTTCTTTTTTATAAATTGTTTGAACAATTATGTACTTATTTGCAATGAAAACACTATTTGTCGTGATCAAAAAAAATTCTTTTCGTTGTACATCTTGCTGATATTTTTCTAAAAGAGTTATTACTGAACCGACACATCTTTTTTTAATTTTGAACAATGCTATTGCAATGAAACACTATTGTTGATAAAAAAACTTCGTGTAATTTGTAACTAAAGTTATAGACACACTTTAAATTTTGAACATTATGTACTTATTGCAATGAAACACTATTTGTCGTGATCAAAAAAATTCTTTTCGTTGTACATCTGCTGATATTTTCTAAGAACGAAACAATCAAAACTTTGCATATTTGTTTGATAAAAGTTGATCTCTGAACCGCACTTTTTTTATAATTTTTTTGAACAATTATGTACTTATTTGCAATGAAAACACTATTTGTTGTGATAAAAAAAATTCTTTTCGTTGTACATCTTGCTGATATTTTTCTAAAAGAGTTATTACTGAACCGACACATCTTTTTTTATAAATTGTTTGAACAATTATGTACTTATTTGCAATGAAAACACTATTTGTTGTGATAAAAAAAAATTCTTTTCGTTGTACATCTTGCTGATATTTTTCTAAAAGAGTTATTACTGAACCGACACATCTTTTTTTTATAAATTTTTTGAACAATTATGTACTTATTTGCAATGAAAACACTATTTGTTGTGATAAAAAAAATTCTTTTCGTTGTACATCTTGCTGATATTTTTCTAAAAGAGTTATTACTGAACCGACACATCTTTTTTTTATAAATTGTTTGAACAATTATGTACTTATTTGCAATGAAAACACTATTTGTTGTGATAAAAAAAATTCTTTTCGTTGTACATCTTGCTGATATTTTTCTAAAAGAGTTATTACTGAACTGACACATCTTTTTTTTATAAATTGTTTGAACAATTATGTACTTATTTGCAATGAAAACACTATTTGTTGTGATAAAAAAAATTCTTTTCGTTGTACATCTTGCTGATATTTTTCTAAAAGAGTTATTACTGAACCGACACATCTTTTTTTTTATAAATTTTTTGAACAATTATGTACTTATTTGCAATGAAAACACTATTTGTTGTGATCAAAAAAATTCTTCTCGTTGTTCATCTTGCTGATATTCTCTGGTCCGTGTATTGCAATATTACTAGACAATAAAGTTTGATACGACGTCGGAAATCTAACTGTATCGATTTTAAGTCATAAAGGAAAATCATAACTTGGAATTGTGAGGGATTAGTGGTAATTTTAAAATATAATTGAAGTATTAAGTGATGTGGTGAATCACAGTGATTGAAAAGGTAAAGAACGAGGAAGTGGAAAAAGGCTATAGTGAATTTTGAGTTTTCAGAGAGGAGACTAGAGTAAACTTGGTAAACTGTCCGGAGAAGCGATAAGCAATGTGTGATAAGTAGCAGATAGTGGAAAGTAGATGAAACCGGTAGGCATTTATGAGTTATCAGTTGAAATGTGTCCCGATCAGCAACTCTTTTAGCCAGAGGGCCGACAGCTTCACTTCCACGCCGATCCGTAACGAGATTAAACAGCAACAGATCCCCTATCGTCAACTGAATGTATTTGAAAAATTTATAACATCACAAGCCGCAGGGTTATTGCTTTGCTTCATAAATATCAAGCATTAAAGTAAAAAAAGTCGTCAATGTGTATCGAAACCAAAATATTTGTTTTATTTAAATTTGTTTAATTAAAAACAGCGGTAATGTTATAAATCTATAAATTTATAATTATGAAAATGCACGTGGATTATTTATTTATTAAACGAGGAAAATTGCACGTCCGTTGAAACATGCAACACTAAAAAAAAGCAATTGAATAAAGTGTTATGGAATTCATTAAAACACACAAAAGTGACAAAATGAAATTGTAACTAAAATATGATGTAACCTCAAATAAGTAAAATTTTTATGGGATTCTCTTAGTTTTAAAATGTTCCTGTCATTATTTACCTCCTCATTACATTAAGTTATAAATCACTTGGTCTAGTTTGAAAAGGAAATTACCGCTCTTCGTATAGCATTGATTTATTTTACCGACGTTCTTCGTGCCTTTGTAAGACAAGAAGGCGTAAAAGCAAATCGAACTGCGCCCTTGTGTTTAATCCCGCCTAACGTGTTTTTCTTTTCTCGCAGCTTTCATGTGTCTAAAGGCAAGTCAGCCGATAATTGGCTTGAAGCGAAATGTCAACGAGTTGTCCTCCCTCAGGAAAACTGCTTTTCAGGCAAACTTGCTTCCCCAACATATTAAATGATTTAAGAAAGATACCGACAATTGCATGGGAATTTTTTTTGAATAAAAATTAACATTATAATATTTGAAAAGAGGAGCATAAAATGAAATTGTCTGAAAGTCACAAGTAAATATAATTAATCTAGATATTTGTACTAATTATACACTTAAATTTTTCCTTTTATTTTCAGAACAATTTTAGAAAAATACTGTTCCAATTATTATGATTAATTACTTCATCACAATTCACAAGCAATTAATTAACTTCAAAATGTATTAATTTAATCTATACCAATAAAAAATTGAGGTGTCTGACTGTCAGTGTGACTGACTGTCGGTCGTTATCTATGTTTCTCTCGAACAGGCTCAGAATCGGCTCAACGGATTTCAATGAAAAATTTAGGGTTTAAAAACAGGAGGATTAACTTAAATATTCGTGCATACTGCATGTAGATAGCCGATAATTGCATAATATATAAATATAATATGAATATTATTTCTACGGGAATATTTATTGGCATACCAGCTGCGAAGTCTCCAAAGAGTGAATGCAGGTAGTCTATACTCTTGATCTCTGTTCCGAAACGGCTTAACGGGTTCAAATGAAAATTTCAAGGTTTGAAACAGGAATTATAACTTAAATTTTAGTGTAAGTTTCATTTCGATATCTTGCAGAGTTCAGAATATATTAATGTAAATATTTATAAATCCATTGAATTACCGCGCATAAAGAACCCAGTCTTCCCAGTTACTCTGTTATTATAAGCGTAATTAGAGAGAGGGTAAGCATTCTCACTCTATCTATTGTTGCAGCAGGATTCACGCCGTAAGTAACCTATTATTGGCAGAGAGCTAACTCCCTAAGAAATAATAAACTTCTTTGGAACCTTGATACGATGTATACATAAATTGGTTTTATTTGTCGCTTCAGGTAAATTTAACATCTAGTAAGTGGACATTTCTAAAAGCAAATAAAATAAATATAAATTATCCCGATATATATAATTGACGTTATAGTCAGATGGAAATTTGCATCGAATCGGTTCCGAAACGTGTGAAAGCGGGACCTGTTCAAAACCAACTTCGAGTTATAAGATTTGCCGTGAAGCGATCATAAATAAATGATACTGTACCTTTTATATAATCAATGAATTCAACTTTATAAAAATTCTGTACCTGTTGTTTCGATATTTCCGCGGGCATAGCTAGCAGTAAATATTTATAGGATTTATGATTTGCAAGGAATGGCATTATTTAACAATACTTAAGCTCTAATAAAGAAAAATAGTATTACATTAATAAAATTTCATATGCCATATAGATTCAATTCGTTTTGACGTTAACAGCAAATCCATAAATGGAAGAATTATTAATTCAAAGAGAGAAGAATTGTTTGAATTGAAGCTGAAACTGAATTAAGACCATAAAGGAAGAAATCACGACCGTGCCCGTGAATTGAATCCGGTACGCCCCGATGATCAGGTGGAAAAACACTAACCACTGAGCTATTCCGAGTCGACGCCACGACCCGGCGCGAGATTCCACTACTCTTGAATACATGAAAATTTACTAATCGCACTCTCACAACCTATCTCTAGAAAATCAGTGACCAATGGAGATTTTGTAAGTAATATTTTGTCACAGGTAAAAGTCTGACTGCGGAATTTTGATAAGTATGTTTCCTAGCTAATGACTAAATTGCGCAGTCAATACTTCAATTTGAGAAGGTAGCTAACGACTCGAACTTTCAGCACATAAATCTAGAATTATGTAAGACGTGAGAGAAACCCCGTAAGCAGCAACAAATACAGTAACGTGGTACAAGTTGTTCCCAAAAGGCATATAATGCTGCATATGGGTATTCCAACATAAGCACGGGATAATTCCCGCAGCACGAAGTATGTAGTTATGACTAGCCGCTTTGTGAATAATATTTAGCGGAAAGTCCGGAAATGTTGTATAGTTGTGTTGTAGCTAAGTGTAGAAGCTTCTGGGATTCGATGCGTGCAGATTAAAGCAAACTCAGATTCACCGGAAAGCGTATTCCGAATTTCTCTCCTCAGTTATGACGCCGAATAAATTGAGTGCGTATTCGAGTTTCAAACTCCTTACCACCTGGATTCAATATTCGCTCATCCTCTACTTGGGAAATAACTTGCGTCTTATGGGATCACAATCACTTTTAAAGCAGTCGTATTAACATTACAACGATTTCTACAAGAGTTTCAGTAGATAATTATAAACCTAAGACAACAGGAACCCGGTATGAGTTACAACTTCACTGAGAAATAAAAAGACTGCAGAATTTCCCCATTTTTCATTTCTACCTCAATTGTATTTTCCCACTGCGTAGTTATATTTGGTTTATTTCGTCAGATGGTGGGAAGTATTAAATTAATTGTGATTTGCAAAGCAAAAAAGGAACATACTTTTGACTGAGGGAGTCGTTTATATATTCTAACTGGCTGAGACCGTGACTTTGGATAAATAACATCGATGCTTTCCTTCTTTAACAGACTCATTTTCCCGTTGACTCCATTTTTTTCTTTTCTCCCTCTGTAATTGATGAGACACTAATTTCTTCTCTTAAGCATGACTAACATACACATTTGTATCTCGTTACCCAAAATTTCACCATTTCCAAAATAAACGCTACAGTCAACCAAAAGTAATAGACATAATTCAATTGAAAAAGAATAGACTGTAAGAGCTTCATACGACAGCAGCGACAAAACAGGTAAAATGAAACTAAGCTGTTAGTCCCTGAGAATTTTCTACTCCAGCCGGCTTTGGGGCCGTATGTTGCTCATGATACCCGCTGGATGGCAGAAGTAGACATTTTTATACAAATATTTATATCCTTATCTTTTGTAACCTGCAAGATACTGGAATGGAACTTACACGAAAATTTAAGTCAAAATTCGTGTTTAAATCACTAAAATTTTCAATTAATCCCGTTGAGCTGTTTCGGAGCCTGTTCGAGACAAACTTTCAGATAGACAGTCATATATGATTCGGCACGGATAAATATCAGTTTTCACTTAAATTTTGGAATTTCTTTTGAAATCACAGACAGACACTTCAGTTTTATTTATTGGTATGTGTTATTGGTTAATCCATCAATTTGAATTTTGTGCGTTTTGCCAACTATTTGGACGGGTCGCCGCTGACCAGAATCGACTTTGTGATCCCTTCCAGCACGTTTCTATGAATTTGCGGCGATGTAAACAACTACAATGTTTGTTTCGGGTAATAATCCTACAGAAGGTTCAGTAACCTCTGGTGCGTTTAATTTTGCGACTTTTTGGGTCGACGTGTAAACCCCGGATTCGCTAATTAGAAAATGTAAGAAATTTTCCTATTAGAAAAAATTTGAATCAGGAAGAAGAAATCACAGGTTTCGTAGTTAATGAAATATTGAGGAAAGACTAGTTTCTGAGTTTTCGTGGAGATGGAGTGATGAGAGTAGTAGTTGGGAAGTGATGGAGTTGTAGAGCAGTCGTTGAACGAGAGTTGGAGAGTGGCTGTTCATCGGACGGAGAGGCCAAGGAGTCGCAGCCTATTCCCGGAGCGGCCACTTCAATGTTTTCAAAGGTTACAACAAGATGTACCTACGAGTTCCGTTGTGGGTAACGTAGCATAAATCCCTCAATGCCGTCTACTGAGATGAGATCCACAGTAGTAATTGCCACCATTGTTCAAAACGCAAAGAGACAATCAATTTGCTTCCTATTTTAATTTATACAGTAAGTTTTATTCTCTGCGATCTTTATCTTAGAAAATGATTTTTTTCTAGTGTTAAATATAATTTTAAAATTTTAAACGTTTCTTATTATTTATTCTACCTGCTCACTTAATTTAGAGTACAGGGTAAGTCAAAATGATGGATCCGATTTCGCGTAATTTATTCTGTGAAATCTAATTAACGTATCGTAGTGTGAGAAATGCACAATGAGAGGCAAACTCTCAAAGTTTAGTTTCCCTCCCGCCTGGTTTCATTTTCTACCGCTACGAGTGCGCAGGTAGCAGTTAAATAAAATGACGGCGACTGGATTATGATGTTTGGGCGCCCTTCTGTGTTGATTTTCTCGCATTATTGGAAGAGGATGGGTTCTCCGAAAGGGTAATTTTCAGTGATGAAGCGACTTTTCACCTTTCTGGGAAAGCGACGAGACATAACGTAAGAATTTGGGGGACTACACTCAGTTTGGCACGAGATGCGCTATCGGTAAGGTATTTCAGGTGCTCAAATTGAACACTTGTGGTATGACTGAAAAAACTTTGAGAGTTTGCCTTTCTGAGCACATATCTCACATTATATGTTCATTAGATTTCACAGAATCAAGTTATGAAATCGGTTCCATCATTTTTATTTATCCTGTAGAACCCAAAACCGGATTACACGTTACAAACTAAAACATATCCGACAATACCAGATCACACGTTAACTTGAAATGTCTCTTGGCATTTGTGCGAGTATGTGACACGCAGATCTGCATCATCAAAGAATTGCAGTTGCTCGTCTACTGTTGGAGAAACATTTAGCATAATTGTCTCCGCAAGGATCATTAGAGGCCTACATTTTGAATTCTATTCTTTTCTCGTATTTCTCATATTGAGCTGCAAGGAAGCGTCTAGGACAAAAATGTAAGGAGGAAAAATATTTGTTGACCCCCTTCTTCGTCCCTTTAAGGCTGTGCACTTCTGTTATACTTTCTATGTGTACATAATGAAAACATTTTAAAATTAAAAATATTGACAATATATTAATTATAAGGAAGGGCTCACAACAGGTAATTATCCTGTGTCATAAAAAGGTGGTTCTAATAATAACAAGATAACCGGCAAAGTCTTTGTAAAATCCTGTTTATAATCGGCATGCTTCAATACTGATTATGCAGAACATTTTCAAATCAATTCCGTTTCAATTCATGACTTTCCTTGAAGTATTTTATTCCACGCGACGTCATTTCGTAGAATTTAAATCATATACCGCTAATTATTAATGTTAATAGTAATTAATGTTTCTGGTCTGCGTCCAGTACAATAATTATAATATTTTAGTCTATATCATTGAATTAATTGGATAATAACATGGCTTTAAATTTAGATGTACTTAAAAACCTTATAAATATATCAAAATATAATTCCTGGTTGTTTATGATCGTTTCTTAACGAGTATTTTTCTCTGAGGTAGGATACAAAAAGCGACCTATTATAATATTTTGACATACCACGGCTATTTAACGTAATCTGTATAAATGAACCACTTACTCGTCTGCTATGTTGACACCAACACGAGGTGTAGAATAATGATAGTTTTAAAATATTTAATGAAGTCCCTATCTTATATAAATGAAGCCATCGCGTGGCAGCTGTTCTGTCCCTATAAAGGCCAGAAACACTGAGATATTTATTGCGAATTCAAGCTCCGTCGGTTTGACCGGCAGCTGTGTGTTTTCTAGTGGTTTCTAGAGTATCTAATAAGGTTAATACTGGTCCTAGTTTTTATCTGCTTTCCCCAGTGCAAACTACGGACCAGGAGAGTCTACGAGATGAGAGAACCAATGGCCTGAGAGTTAAGGATCTAAGTCACGTCCTGATCAAAGAAACCTCCCACGAGCCTCCGAGTTTCTCGTTCTCTCAAGTCGCTTTCCGGCCTAGAAGACCCGTAATACTAACCTGATAACGCTCCCTTTTTTATTTTACCAGTGTGACCTTGATGCGTCCTAATTACAACATCATTAATATTTCGACATTGGAATAAGTAATAACGACATTGCGGCTACTTTTACTTTTTGTGCTCTTTCGATAAATTGTCTCTAAATAGAAGTGCTGAATCACTATTTAAGTCTATTTCTGCTACTTCTCCGGACCATCCACTGACAGCTGAGGAAGTGGGATGTGTGTGTGCACGCAAAGCTGTATCAACATCATAAAACTAAATCTATACTTCATAGCCTAGTCCGGTTTTTACTAGTCCTTTGAGCTGACGAATACTAAGCAGTAAAATAAAATGAAATATTAATTTCAATCAAGCGTTTTCCTTTCTGAAGTTTCCTCCGTTCCTTCATCAATTTCTGTCCCACGTAAACAGTACGTATATTATATTGTATTTTAGATGGAATAAAGCACGATGATTACTAGCATAGCAATGAATTACAAACATTGTTTTAAATTGGTTACACATAGAAATGTTGTAAATATGACGCATAAATTCATAATTGTACAATTACAATGAAGCTATAGAACACAATTCTTAGTTTTGTTAGTAAATTCATAGTACTTGAAAACATTGAGATTTTATTTGCATTACATTGTTAGTGTGTGGGTGGCCTTCATATAAAGGGAAATACTTATCAACGGACTGTTTGTTTGCAGGGAATAACAGACAAGTCAAATATCTAATTCGAAGCAAGTTGATAAAGCTCAACAACAGATTTTGCAGATTTAAGAAAATAATTATCAACAGACTGTTTTACTTGTCTGTTGTTCCCTGAGGGAAAATTTGAGAGTATCGAATTAAAAAAACTTGCTCAAGTAATGAGCTGAAGAATACAAACTGAAATAAATGCATATCGAAGCTTTTAAATATTAATCAAAAAATTAAGAACTGAATTCAAATAAACAGAGACGAATGGAATTACGATTATTAAATGGCAATTATGATAAATTTATGAGTCCTTCGTGGGAAAATAATATGTACTATCAGTAACAAGTACCAATTACGAAGTATCAGAAAATCATCGAGCAGCAATGATTCACGCCGTTAGTCGTTTACGTGATAATTAAAATACAAACTATTAAATTAATAGTCAGCAGAATTCACACCTTATGTCATTCCTGATATCCATTTTCTTGAATTTGAATTGTGGTTTATAAGTTTTACAAAATCATTGTCTCTTAACCAAGTTACAACTGATTTCCAATAAATACACAATTAAAATGTTTTATGAATATATCTGCAAACCACTTCAAATGCAATATGACGATAACATATGCTTTTACTGACCATTTTATACGTATGGGAAGGTTTTACCACCAAGTAGATACATCTACAAATAATTACGTTTTCGCTATAACTAGGAATTATATTTTTGTCAAACAGAGTGGCATGCAAAGTTGTGCATTTATGAAAATAATTTCAATGAAACTCTTACTGCTCTGACATTAAATGGAACCATTACATAGGTAAGTACGTGGGAGGAATTTATTAGACAAGAGAATAGCAGCGGACTTACGCTTGGGCCCGTGGGTAAAACCATCGGAATGAGCAGAAAAATACGAATGTTTCACCCCTGACGCTAGATTGAAATTGATCATGATTGGTGAAATCCAGAATCAGCCAAGAAAAAGAGAAAGGAATGTTGAGGCGGAGCTAACGTCCAGCCCAGCCATCCAAGCGTGAGATTTTACAACTATAATAATCTGAAGCTTTTCAAGACTTACTTAGTCTGTGTTCCAGTGAACTTGGAAAATAAAAATTTCTTAAAATATTTTATTTGCTTCCGTTTCAGCATAAATTTAGTTAACGCTTAAATTGTTTCTATTAAATAAGTCTGAACGTAAAAATTTCCATTAACGTAAAGCTTGTCCTAATGAAGTCTATGTAATCTTCACGGCTGACACGATTCTTACTTATGGCGTAATGTATTTAAATTCTATCACCAAGGCTTGTACTCTGTTCTTAAGGTGTACTAACCGTAAAATCTAGTTATAAACATAGCTTTGATGTAATTTCCTTTGGTGAATATGTGATGTCGGTACGTACAACAGCTAGTAATTCGATACTGCCTCATAAACGGGCCCGGCTGTCTTTCAAAAGCTTATTAAGAACAGAAACTCTTACGTTACAATCTCCCGGAAGACTTGAGGTCTGGAAAACCGCATTATGACAACGACCGTATATATTTTCCGGGACGTAGACTGAAACATCCGTTCCATTAGCGCGGAACGTTCCCCTTTCTTCTGATCTGGGCATGTGCTAGCGAAACAAACGCTGACAGGCACCCTTTCCAGTTTCCTGTATAATGTCACACATCTAATTATAAAGCGCGTAATATTTTATTCAGAAGGATCTACTGGTCTCTACGCCCGCCATTAAGGAGCGAATTGGAGTGCAACTTCTAGCTGTGGAAATCTTTGTTCCTGTCGGTACGTACAACAGCTATAAATGCATCTAGTTATATGCTCCGCATACAAATATAAACGCTTGGAGTTATTTTGACCAAATTTAGTACACGTGTTCTTTTCTACCCGTTACAATGTTGAGGTAACAGCCTATGGTGGGGATGGCTTAAATTTTTGAGTATGCAAAAATGACAGAAACTTCCGTCGAATAAATACTTTCCGAGGTTACGTACTTTTACAGTGTTTCTACCGACACTATTTGAGAGCAATCTCAACCCCTTTCATCATGGTAACGGAGAATTAATAGGCGTGGTTTTGGAGGGGCATCACATGAAAATAAAAGAAGAAAATTAAGCTTGGAGTCGAAATCGGAATAATGTGAGTCACTGAGATTGTTTCACTCGCTGAAAATATAAGTTAGAATCAAACTTCGATGTTAGTTCAATCACGAATTGACCAAGCACTGGACTAATATAATTAAATACTAGGACAACTCCAGGTACCCAGCTAGTCTCAATATAACTACGGTTTTTTAAAAAATATCTGGTGCGTTTTCAATACTGAAAAGTATTGCTAAAATGTTGGAGAAAGTAATTATTTGTAAAACTAATTCTTCCGGTATTCAGGGAAAGAAGGCTAAAGTTCTGATCAAGCGAAATAATCCGAATCTTTTGCGTATGGACCTACATAATTCTGACTATTTCCAATGATGAGATGTGTTGTTGTGTTTACTCAGAATTCAAAATATGTTCTGTTGTAAGAAAAATTTACTCTGGCTCGGACCTTTCCTGTTTCGTCCAAATTTTATCACTCCTTCTTCCACGTTTCCAATGTGAGATGACATTTAAAGTCGCCGTGGCTATTAAATTCAAAATCGTAACAATAATCCTCTGCTGCAAGTAAAATGGAGGCACCATTACAATTGCATGGATCTCAGGGCATGTCCGACAGAGCGGACCAGCTGGAAAGGTCTGAGGCTAGACACAAGAACAACCCTAGCAACACCCCCATTTAGCAGGGGTAGGGATGTAAGAGGAAAGATCAGCAAACTGTTAACCTCAAACTGGAGGCGGTCAAACCCAGTGAGAGGAAGATTAGTACCTGAGATCCCTAAATCTTCACACCTCAGTGTGCTAAAAAGAAAAAAAAACATCATATCGTAATCTCAAGAGTGACCATTTGACTCACTCATATTTATTTTGCAGATCCCCCCCAACCAGTATGTGATGCCTGCAACAAAACAATACGAAATATTTTATTCGATTGTCCAACTAACACCAACGAGAGAAGGGAAACTATCCCACCATTCAACAAAGTGGATAATTAGCCATAATTAGCTTCATGTCCTTTCTGTAAAAATCATTTCTACTGGATAAAATTTAATTTAGTATACCAGGTGCTCTCAAAAATTATGTAATGGCAGTCACCAAGAACTCCAGGGTTGACTTCAAATCTGTTATCTTTATTTATTGGTTGAATAAATTTAGTACTCATAATTTTTGGAGTTGAATTTTGAAATTGATATGTAGAAATACTCATCTTTACGCACGGGAAGTTAACAACATTTACTAAATATGAGTTGAGTTTGTAAGCCGCATGTCTACCAGAAAAAGTTTCGCTTGATCAAGGAGTGCAATTTCTTTACAATCAGTCACATTTTTAATTACATTACATGTTGCTTGACATTTATTATTGGTATTCGGTGTGTAGCTGGGAGAATTGAGCTTTTACGATGACATGAGCACTCTCTTTTAAATAAGTCTGAAAGTTTTAATGTAGCTAATTAATGTAGGAGATTCAGAAGAATGTTGTTTCTTCAGGAAAAATACCTTGACTTTCAGTTAAGAGTAATAAAAACATCATCACGAAAGTTTTTAGTTTTTTTAATAATATCAATTGATCCACAAAATGGATTCATTTTTGAAAAATTCCATTTCTCTCCCGGGCGGTGGGGGAGCGCATTTCTTCTGGATCCACCACTGTATTGTGTGTTTTTAAAAATCAACCTAATCATATTGCTGTCTACCAATAGCTAGTCCACATGTATTTATTATTGGTTAATTATATTCGTTTGCTATACTTTTAATGAGGTTATTGTGTCTCGTTGGTTGAACCGGTGATGTCTCTACCCTTGGCCTGGTCCCGCCACATACACACCAGCTGACTTCATGCGGTCCTAAAATCATTATAAAGTTGATACCCAGATTCGGCAACAAGTACTGGCGTTGTTGAAATAACATCCAAGGGCTTTGTGGAATTGCTTCACGTAATAGAAAACGAAATGTTAACAGTGTGACTATCATGACGATCGAATTTTTAAAATAATTCACGAAACTTGAACTTGAAATTGGCTGAGCTGGAAGTTAATCCGAAACATGGCCGTTTTATTCTTAATGAAATTCCTGTAGGAACCGGCGCTTTTAGATTTAAATATTTAAGAAACAAAATTAAAGGTATTCAAAATGAAAAAAGAGACTTTTTTAAAATTTCATTGGATTTTAAATGTTTGACAAAATAATATGAGATTTGACACGTGAAAATGTTTTTATAAAAACTTTTTCTTTATTTAGATGAGTATGGCACAAAATTAATGAAGCTGTAATCCTATTACATTATTATAAAATTCATAATGAGTCACAGTTGTTTAACAACGGACAGAAAATAAGTAAAGAGTCATATTTATGTAGAAAAATAAAGGGAAGGGCGCTGCGGGAGTTTTCTCGCAGGCGCTTCAGCCCAGAGTGACTGCGGGGTTCACCTGATCATGTCGGGAATGCCTCGCACTCTCTCTGGGTACTTTTTATCAAAGTTCTCATATGCCGAGACACCTTCACCTATTTTACGAGGTATATGTACTGGGGTCATAGACCTAGGGGAATAAGACAAGAGTTGTCCGCTGATCCCATTGGATCAGTCGGCCAATTGCCTCCTGAAATTGGTGGAGACACGGAGAAGGGAATGCTGCGTCCCCACAGCAAACTCGTCTCCCGTCATTCGGAAGGGCGTGAGAATAGTAGCCAATGCCCGACCTACCTGATGCAGGTTTTCTAGGGTTTTCCCTGCATCTCTTTAGGTGAAACACCGGGTAGGATCCTTAAACCATAGCTGGGGGCCCTAGTTAACCCTTGGCTACCTTGCTCTACCTTCCGCATCCCCCCTTTTCAATTCGCTTCCTATGCTATTTAAGGGGAGTTGCCCTTTTCAGGATCACCCTCATGTAGCCTGTTACCCAAAAAAAAATGTAGAAAAATAAAACGTTCTGTAAGATGTGTTTGTTACATTCATGACTTTCCACTGGGACAACCTGAGAACACCTGACTGACGTAAATTGTTTTGAACATAACCTAAAAATTGCATTCAACGATGGCGTGCCCCCTTGCAGCTTGCAGATTAGTTGACACAACGATGAGTGATCTGGCTTTTGCTTTCTAGAGGTTAAAAACCAGCCAAAGTCTTTCCTTGTGTGATATCACACTTTAGTGAAATGTATGAACCACAGAAATGTTCATACCTTGGGTAGTACAACAGTTCCAAGTAAGTGAAGAGCAACGTCCTGGTCGGCCAGTGAGCATGTCAGTTCATTCGCTTTAAAACCTAATGACGGCATTATTCATAAAGACTGGCGTATTTCTTTTGAAAGCTATATGTCAGTGTTCGCACAATTCATAACGTTATCAGTAATAAACTTAGGAACAACAAAACTAGCGCAAGGCAAGTATACAAGACTCTAAGAGTGTGCAGACTTGACAGAACGCTATAATGAAACTTACTTCAACATTTTGAAACAGAGTCGAAAACAGTTCAGAAATAACGAAGAGGTCAAATAATTTGTGGGAAATTGGCTGAAAAAACAAGACAAAGATTCAGTTGCATCGGGTAAACAGAAACTGGTTCATTGTCGGGACGAGTGTATTAACATTAGTGGGGATTATGTTGAGATGTGGGAAAAGCATCATTTTGAAAGAAAAAGGCATATTTTTATTATTAATTTGTCTCTTTAAATTTTGAATATCCGTTGAAGAATAATTAACTTAATTATTTTTTAAAGACAGCCACTAAAATTATATTCTTCTTGATCTAATAAGAATACGTGCATGATATATTGATAATATAATGAAATAAATGGTTTTACTAGAAAAATGTGTATGTGACGTCTTGTTTATTATTTACTAATATATTGTACAGTTGTTAAATTTATGTATTATTTTATGATAATTAAAGTGCTTGTTAACCATGTATACTTTACTTAGTTCCTCGACTGATGATTAGGGAAACAAATGAATAAATCTAAATCTCGTAGGCTTCTTATTGGAATAATGTTTGAATGGAAGCTATGTCATTCATTGTAACGTGTGACATACATTTGAGTGAAAAATCAATGCACAGCAAACAGTGACATATTTATAAACGCGAGTTTGGGATAACGCGTGTAAGGTGAAGATCAACTGTTTTCTTCCCTCTCGGAGTTTGCGCTTGTACGGAGGCGGCGAGCGAAACAAAATAAATTAATCCCTGGGAAACGTCGCGAGCTAGCAGCAGAACGGCGCCTGGAGGCGGTCCAAGTCACCCCGACACGACGCCCGCCGCGGCGCCTGCACCCCCGCCCACGCAGCGGCTGAATCTCCACAGCCACTTCATGCAGCCGAATGCTTCAAAGACTGCGCAGTCGTAAACTGATCCTTGAAGGAGCTCCGATTATCAGAGTTCCCATTCACGCAGAGCTGCATTGCACCGAGATAAGCATTTCGAGAGCCTAAACGATCATCTAAAACCTCGAGATTTGCTTCAGAGGCACTCGAAGCGTTCCCAAGACTTTTACCCGGTAAAAATCAGTCCCAACGCGGAGTGAATGATGTACTGGAAACGCTGCAAAACTGTCCATCATGGAAATTTCAGCGCAATTATCATCTCACGGATCTTGAAATAAAAAGTAGAAGGAATGAACCACGTTAATTAGAAGTCCGTGTAAAACATTTCTTAAAGTGTTTCCTCAGAGATAATCCTCTTACTTTATTATTTTCGCATTATCCCTTAAATTTAGTTCCTCCCGAATTTCCTTCCCTTAATGAGACGAGAGAGATTTAATTCTTTTTACTCACTTTTGAAATAATTATATATTTAATTACCATTGACATGATACGTAATTACAAACGCATGTCTATTGCCCTTTTTTTGGATCCATGTCAACATTTCCGATTACAAAGAGAGTCACACAGTTGCTGGATAACTTTTTTCTTATTACTGTTCCCAATCAATATTTCTAAAAACCTTCCTCAATTTGTGAGTATGTATGCCACAACTATAGGCGACCAAAGAATTAGTCTGCATTTGACCGAATTTGGCACCCATGTTCGTAAGGTCCGTAGCTACCAATGATCTTCAATAAAAAATGAAGTTATATATGTGAAAAAACTGAAAAACTTTGGTTGTGAAAAGTTTCGTGTCCCTTACGCGCATCAAGATCCCCTAAAATGAAACCTGGTTTCCTATATTCTTGATCGAGAACACTATATATTTTAAAGTCATAAACATTTTTGAGAAATAATAAACTTCTTTGGATCGTCGATACGATGTATACGTTAAGTAGTTTCATTTTTTTGCCAGATAAATTTTAATATTTAGTAATTGCCCATTTGTAAAAGCAAATAAAATATTATGCATTTGATAGTGACATTCATCATAAATAAAAGTATTAAATTATTAATAACAACAATATTGTATGTATGGAAAAAAAGTGAAAATATCAGCAAAACTCCGTTTTTCTGACTATTTAAAGGTGTTTTTCCGCCTCTAGCAACGTCCTTACTCAACTTGAAGAAACGAGTAAAGTCTTATTCTCTTAGTATCATCCAGTCTTTATAGTAGATATGTTTATTTTCAAATTGGACCAACAGCCCTCCTCCCCTCCCCCCCTCCTACCGCGCACGCAGTGCTACAACACAATACGAAATTCAATTTTGGAATTCCTCCAACTGTAGTTCGAAAACTGAGGATTTTAGAAAAATTCTGACGACACATTGCCGTCGCAGATTCACGAAGTTCAATTACTTAAATAATTCTATGGTTAAAATTTGTTTCTCTGTAAATATTTTTATATGATTGGAAATTTGGATATTATTTTAATTCTTGTATGACATAAATCCATTCAATCTCAGTATTGTAATCATAGAGATGTGAGGGAGCGGCGATTATCACTTCTACTACTCAATCAGACTATTTTATTCCACAGTCTTTTAAACTCCCAGGCAGCCAATATATGTGTAAATCACCCTCCGTGTTTCCGTCATTGTGTCTCCGTCCTATTCTTGTCTAATGTATCGTCTTTCAGACCATCAGAACCTACATCACTTTATGCCACTCGTTGTGTTTGTCAATCAGTATGTATATTATTCAGGGTGTGTCCTGTACAAACCTGTGTGGGTGGGGGGAGGGGGAGGGTGCACTGTCAACATGACTATCTCTCTCTCGCCAATTGTTTGTAAGTCCATGTGTCTCCATATCTAACAATCTGTGTGTCTGGATCGATGGGTAGCATGTTTCCCACGTTTCACGATCGAATCGGCTTGCTTATTTCATATTATCTATAAAGAGCGCTTTATGTGAGAAAGCACTTAGATTATGGGAATACGTGAGTAATGAGTAAATGGAACTACTGTGGGGACGTGACAAACTTTTTAAAGTCAGCAAAGATCAGGCGAAAATTGGAACTAAGTTTCTGTCTTCGGTGTTCTTATAACAGATTATAATCAAATTTAGAGTTCGCCATCCCATAAAAATGATCTCAAGAGTTCTCGTCCCGTTTTACTTCAACAGGGTGTATCAAAATACGACTGCAAAATTTCACGAAACTCTTCCCATTTTGAAAGAAGAATAGTGTTTACGACACCTGTCATGTCTAAGTTACAATCGCCATATAGATCGCTTTGTATGAACTTCAACTGACTAGGCCACATTCAAAATTTAGTCTGATATGTGACCAGAACGCACCAACTAATTTTTCCTGAATACACGCAGTTGCATTGAGAATCGAACAGGTTAAAAAAATGACAGGTGTAGTGCGCACAGAGCGCTGCGGGAGTTTTCTCGCAGACGCTTCAGCCCAGAGTGACTGCGGGGCTCACCTGATCATGTCGGGAATGCCTCGCACTCTCTCTGGGTACTTTTTATCAAAGTTCTCATATGCCGAGACACCTTCACCTATTTTAGGAGGTATATGTACTGGGGTCAAAGACCTTGGGCATATGGCAAGAGTTGTCCGCTGATCCCATTGGATCAGTCGGCCAATTGCCTCCTGAAACTGGTGGAGACACGGAGAAGGGAATGCTGCGTCCCCACAGCAAACTCGTCTTCCGTCATTCGGAAGGGCGTGAGAATAGTACCCAATGCCCGACCTACCTGATGCAGGTTTTCTAGGGTTTTCCCTGCATCTCTTTAGGTGAAACACCGGGTAGGATCCTTAAACCATAGCCCGGGGGCCCTAGTTAACCCTTGGCTACCTTGCTCTACCTTCCGCATCCCCCCTTTTCAATTCCCTTCCTATGCTATTAAAGGGGAGTTGCCTGTTTCAGGATCACCCTCATGTAGCCTGTTAACCAAAAAAAAAGTGCGCACCGTCTGCCAGGCTGCCACGATGCCTGCAAGAGGAGCTAGTAAATTAAGGGTAATCATTGGCTGCTCAGCATCAATTTCATTCCCAACATGTTTCCTCGTGTAACCACTTTCAATCGTGAAAGTTCCATGTTGTCATACACTTTACTCTTCCTTCAATATAATGAATACTTTCATGAATTTTTCCGTTGACTTTGTTACGCTCTGTGTGTGTACTTTTAGTTAATGAATGTCAAGTCCTAAAATGTGCACATGAGAAAAATGTTTCATAAATTTGCTACAAAGCTTGTATGTCTGAAAGATACCAATTTTATGGGAGTGCACCTGCCCTCTGCGCCAGAAAACAATTTGGTGACTTTTTAATAAGTTTCTTTAAAATTATTTACTAATTAAGAATACAGTAGGACATTTTGGTACAATTCCACAGTCATGTATTTTTAAAATAATCAAACTTGAAAGACATTTCTTATTTACACAGAAATTTAATATAATTATTTAGAGTATCATAACGTAAAAATGCCCACCAGTTCCGGGACATGAACCTAGGACCTCCCACTTACCGGGCTGAGCTACTCCCGAGGACAGTTTCGGCATTCCTTCATTCTTGTAAACCTGAGCTCAGCTGACCTACACTGTACTAATTACATTCTTCACGGGTTTACACGAATTGAGGAATGCCGAATCGGTCCTCAAGACGTCGACTCGGACGAGACTAGTGGGAAGCACCGACCGGTATGCAGGAGGCCCTGGGTTCGAGTCCCGGGTCCGGTCGACGTTTTTACATTCTAAATAGTAAATAAATTAACGTCTGATATTCAGAAAACTAAATTAAATAAATCACGGACCCGATTTATATACAGATTTTAATTAGACTGAACGAAGTTTCATCCCACATTTGGGACCCCTTTAGGTTTCCCAAGTTTGTTGACGAAACGTCGTTCAATCTAATTAAAACAGTCTAAAAATTAATTTCATTTGATTTAGATGTACTTTCGTTATCTGACCTTCAATAGTAGCATTTCTTCTCCCTTTGTTTTCAGTATAATTATTTGAAAACCATACTATCGCTAATAGCCAATAAATAATTTCATACACATTGTTACAGTGTTATGGGGATATTTATAAAAGTCATACACATGTAATGTAGAAGGAAATTCAAGAAACTAGCTTCCCCGCCGATTTGTATAACAACAGAAGACAACGGAAAATTGCCAACCATACCTACAAAATTCAAAATTAATAAATTTTTTCTGAAAAGTTTGTATAATTTGCTTACTGAGATTAGAAGCCTTTAAGATATAGAATTAATCGTAATCAATTTCAAATATTTTGAAGAAAATAGTAGCATTAACTTATTTTTATTTTATTTAAATTGTTAATTTACAATCTGCAGTACAATGCATTAAGTAAATAATTAACTTTCTTGAATAATACATTTTATCCACTGTAGTCATTTTCAAATGGGAGCCGAATTGACCTTCAAACTGTTCCTTGTGACATCCAAAAAAATCCTTGCGGCGTTGTCACAAGCAATTGTTAGA
This sequence comes from Eucriotettix oculatus, assembly GCA_034510155.1. Classification (NCBI taxonomy): domain Eukaryota; kingdom Metazoa; phylum Arthropoda; class Insecta; order Orthoptera; family Tetrigidae; genus Eucriotettix; species Eucriotettix oculatus. The sequence continues at coordinate 58,118,421 of CM067380.1, forward strand.
GAGTATTGAAACGACGTAGCAACGTTTGTCTACTATTTTCCGCTCTTATTCTTGGAACACCAGAACGGATCTCATCTGGAAAAGAACTATATACACAGTTTTCTATTGTGGTTCTGTCTGTAAGTCAGAACGTTATTGGTGAAATTATGTAAATGCTCAGAAAAAGTGACGCTGTATAGTCTTAAGTGTGATATGGGTATAGTCGCTCTCCAAGAGATTAGATGGAAAGGTTATGGATCATAAAAGAAAAACAATTTTACATTATATTTTTCAGGTAATACTGAGTAACAAGGACGGAACGGAATAGGATTTATGGTATCCAAAAGGACTAATAAGGCAATTAAGGGTTTTAAACCACTATCGGAAAGGATCTGCACATTGAGAGTTAAAGGTAAATTCCATAATATAACTTTTATTAAGCAGAAACTAGCTTCAATATTACAAGGAAGCACGAGGGTATTTAAAAAGAAGAAATTTAATTTAGTAGAATTAGAAGATAATACTATTAAGAAGAGGTACCAGCATAAACTAGCAGGAGAACTTGAAAAATATAATAAATCTGAGAATTTCGATGACGAAAGTCCCACATTAAACAATCAATCCTAGAAGTAGCAAAGCTCCAAAACCAAAAACAAAGAATGGTTTGATGAAGACTGCAGAAGAGCTTTCGAAGAGAAGAAGGATGCAGGCAAAACTTAAATGCCTGCAACGCCAATAAGAGCCAATAAGGAGAATTATAATATCTGCAAAGTACATGCATATAGATTATGCAGAACCAAAAAGAGAGAGGCAAAGCAGAGGAAATGAGTGAAAATCATAACAAGAATGAAAGTGGAAAATTTTATAAAAAGATTAAGAGTAACGTCTCAGATTTTAACCCGAAGATATACATATGCAAGGATAAGAATGATAAAGTGTTAACAGAAAATAAAGAAGTCCTGGAGAGATGGAAAGAATATTACAATGATATATTTACAAAGAGTAATGAGCCGGTAGAACCAATTTTATATTAACTGTAGACCCTGAAATTAAAGACCCAACCTTTAAAGACGTTCTACAAAATATTGCGTGTTTAAAAAGTCACAAGGAAGTGATGGTAAAACCTCAGATCTAATAAATAATGGAGGAGAATCCTTACTGCATAGAATACATCACCTATTACAACTGATTTGGAGAATCGAACACATACCTATAACATTGCTTAATGTAACGTATAAAGCGCTGTATATCTGGCTACAACCTTATGCAGAAGCAAACTTTATTCACAGTAAGACAGATACATGTGTATAACATCAATCTACACACACACACACACATATATATATATATATATATATATATATATATATATATATATTGTAGAAGATCCGGCGTTCCTCCGTATTCGAGGATTTAAATGCTTTTTTTAATAGCTTTAATCCATTTCAGAACATGAGAAAAATTATCACTACAGGGCGTGGTCTTTCTCCGTCCGCAACTGCCGACACATCCTTCTCCTTTCCCTACCCCATGACGACTGCTCGAGTCTCGCCAGACTCCATTGTTGGCCCGAGTTGCGACAATTGCAACTCGCAAGCTGGCCTGCATTGTTGCGTGTAACTTTTCATGTTACATTATCCCCGCCCCCAATGAATTTAAAAAATTGTACAATTTTTAATGACACTCACTGAAACACAGTCGTAAACAGTTTGACTGACCAACGCCCTTAGTCAAAATTACATTAGGTTTTACAAAAAATTCACTCATAAATTAATTACAAATTGCCAGCTGAATTTGATGTATCATCTGATCTTTATTAGTTTGACATTAACAGAATACCGCATTCAGTTTTTCCACCTGGATTCCAAGGAAATCCATATCCACCCCTATTCCATAACTTTCTTCCTGCTCTGTTTTCACCATAGGATGCACAATTTTGAGACATAGAAGCACATTTTCCGCTAATCATTAAGTTCCGCTCAGTTTTTTGATGAATGTTTCTCCCACGTACCTTTCTCTTGTACGTTTTTCGGGAGTTATTCTTAAATCTATTAACAAAACATTTCACTACTTCATCTTTGTTTGCAACCATAATCAGCTGTTCCCTAACCTGCTTATTCAATGCGTTCGCATTACCTTCACACTTATCAACTTCCATCTGATGCTCTACACGTTTAAATTTTTTCTTAAACTTATTTGCAACTACATTATGTAATCGATCCTTCCGCATCCTTAATACCATTAACCATGTCATCACGAACTTCCTCTTTTTTCATAATACTATTAACCATGTCATCAAGAACTTCCTCATTTTTCATCAAATATCTTATTATGTACCTGAGCATAGCGTCCTCTGCCTTCTCATCTACTCTTTCACACGTAATAGCCTCCTGCACTTCTTCCATTTTAACAAAATACACAACACACACTTCTCGACGAAATCCACGCAGCGGTCACAGGACCCCTCAGCTATGCGTAGAACAGCTCTCTTCCCCAGCGTTCCTTTTTCAGCGCCTCCCACTTCTTCAGTCGTCGTATAATTCTAGGGTACCACGTAGTCGTCCTCACCAAACCACGTTGTTCGGGCCCCAACGCTGCGGCGCCAAATGTAGAAGACGGCGTTCCTCCGCATTCGAGGATTTAAATGCTTTTTGGGCGCCAGGTATTTTTTAGTAAAAATACCAAAAAAGTGGATTTTAACAGCTTTAATCCATTTCAGAACATGAGAAAAATTATCACTACAGGGCGTGGTCTTTCTCCGTCCGCAACTGCCGACACATCCTTCTCCTTTCCCTACCCCATGACGACTGCCGACTGCTCGAGTCTCGCCAGACTCCATTGTTGGCCCGAGTTGCAACAATTGCAACTCGCGAGCTGGCCTGCATTGTTGCGTGAAACTTTTCATGTTACAAAAATATATATATATATATATATATATATATAGAGAGAGAGAGAGAGAGAGAGAGAGAAAGAGATTAAAGACGTTCTACAAGTTATTGCGTGTTTAAAAAGTCACAAGGAAGTGATGGTGATGGTAAAAACTCAGATCTAATATATAATGGAGGAGAATCCTTACTGCATAGAATATATCACCTATTACAACTGATTTGGAGAATCGAACGAATACCCGAGGATTGGACACTGGGTATTATTCAGCCGATTTATGAAAAAGGGAGATGAGCTCCAATGTTCCAACTACATAGCTATAACATTGCTTAATGTAACGTATAAAGCGCTGTATATCTGGCTACAACATTATGCAGAAGCAAACTTTATTCACAATAAGACAGATACATGAGTATAACATCAATCTACACAACATATATATGTAAATTTTAAACAAGCGTTTATCATGACTTATCTGTTTATGCTGTCAAAAGATCTTGCGACATTGGGCATCCCAGAAAAAATAAGGCTTGTCAAAGCCACACTGAATGGATCCAAAGCAATAGTAACAGTAAATAATTAATATACGGACCTCTTTACTATTAATAACGGCGTAAGACAAGGCGATGCGTTATCAGCCATAATATTTGACCTAACACTGGAAACATCAATTAAAAAAATAGACACGTCCCGGCATATAGGCATTAAGACTATTCAAATACGTGCCTACACAGATGATGTAGCCATAATAAGTAGAAGAGCAATCCCACTGAAGGAAGCCACTGCCGAACTAAACAATGATGCCAAAATAAGAGGATTGGAAATACACGGAAACAAAACAAAATATATGGAAATTAATAGAAAGCAAAATAAGAAATAGGAAAGTTTGACAGTAAAGGAGTTTTCCTTTGAGCAAGTAAACGAATTCACTTATCTAGACTCACAAATAAACAATTTAAATATAATCTCAAACGAAAACCAGAATAATAAATGGAAATAGATGCTATTATGCATATAAAAATATAATGAGGTCAAAAATAGTAAATAATAACGCGAAGATCTAAATATATAAAACCATTATACGATTGTTTGTGACTTATGGATGCGAGACATGGACTATGACAAGTATGGTACTTTTTAGCGAAGGATCTTGAGAAGGATATACGGTCCTATAGAGAATAATGATGGCAGTTACAGGATTCTAATGAACCATGAGCTGGACAATCTAATTAATCAAGCAAATGTCACAAGGTATGTGAAGAATCGCGTGGTTTGGACATGTGATGAGGAAGGGAGAGAGCAGAACACCTAAGAAAATTATGATGTGGAAACCGGAGGGACGAAGAATAAGAGGAAGACCTCGGTTACGATAGATAGACGGAGTTGAGGAGGCCATGAGGACGATGGGAATACGAGGATGGAGACGTCTGGCGAATGATAGGAGAGAATTAAATAATATTGTTGAGAAAGCCAAAACCCATCCACGGTTGTAAAGCCAATAATTGAAGTAAATCGTATAGCCTTAAATATTATTTCTTAGTTTCAAGGAAAATTCATTTGTAAATTCATCTAAGGAACAACACCAGATTTTACAGATTCTCAAAATGAAATGTTTATAATTTTAATCCTTATGTGAAATGAAACCGTTTTGCATTGGCATTGAGGTACACAAAGTCTCGATATATTTCACTGCAGAAATTTTAAGTTATTTCTGTAACAAGAGCGTTACAACTTGGTGGTTGTTGTGGTAGAAATAAACGGCAAGCAATGTAAAAGTACATAAAAATATATTTCAATTAAGAAAAATATTTCGTGTAATGCATAGTCCACAATTTACATATGATAATTCACTGACGCCAGGTTAAAAATATATAAATCAGTATTGATCCTCATACTTGAAATTTTACGAGACATAAAAAATATGGACGCATAAATTGGCTTGAGTCTACAGTATAATACGGAATTACTCCTTCGAAAATAGATTCATATAAAATATTTCTGTTCTGAATCATAACAAAGAATATATTCCAGAAGCACTATTTTTTATTCTCTCAGATAGTCTCACGGTTTCTTGCGTTTATCGAAAGATTCCTCTATCGCGAAAGGAAACGTCTCAACACACAGAGCTCATGCTCCTTTGATAAAAAAGGAATATTGATTCTCTCTGTATAGTGATCTCGTCTTCGTTTATTTGTTCGACATATCTGCAGAAAACATTCTGGGAGCTTTTCCACACATTCGGACGAAGATATAAAAATTACAAAGAAATAAAGACGGCCACACTGAAAATATGTATGGTGTATATGAGTGATATTAATAACATTACCAATGACATTACTAGGACGAGTCAGACACAGGGAATGAATTACTATCATTATTTTATGTACATACAATGAAATCAAGACTGGTTTTCAGTATTGAAACCGCTATTGGCCAGGCGAATCTCATGCAACTGGGAAACTCCCGACGTAATTATTTCTCACGAAAAGTAATGATTTTCCAATATTCCTTAACGGAGTCCGCTAACCAGCCTGAGAACTGGTGACTAAAGAATTTGTTCCTTAGAGATAATGATGACATGGAGTCAATTTCAAATCGTTTTCATCGTTTATAAATCATTACATGTTTTATTTTTAGCAAACTAAATTAATATTTAATATATTTACGATGTTTCCTCCATATTTGTGAGCTTCATCAGGTAAATTTTACTGAATAACATATGTGTAGAAGTGGATAATTTTGCGTCCAGCGACGGTTACGGTCCAAAAAATTTTAATCTATAAACATTTCTTTAATAGTTTTACGACGTTCCGTCCACATTTTTGGTCATAATCAGGAACAATTTGACGACATATCTGTAGAAGTGGATAATTCTGAGTCGTGGACCGCGTCCAGTGACGGATACGGCCGAAAAAAATATACATATACCATGTCCATTTAAAATTTGATGATAAAGTCCGCAAATAGGGTCGAAACGTCGTAGATATATTAAATAAATATTAATATTGTTTTCTGACAAATTGGTTGCAGTTTTGTTTATTTATACTTATTGTCTGATTATTGATTAAGAGAATGTTTTAAAATCTTTTACAGGTGTAATTAAATAGAAGAATCTACACGTTTCGTTTCGTAACCAAGTACAGCTTAAATTATTTTAAATCTACATTTATTTTTAATTGTTACTTAATTTTAAACACTCATATTTTGAGCTGGTAATTCCAGTACGCCTTGGGAAATTTTCCCTCGTTAAGATTTGGATCAAAATTACCAGTTTTCTCATGTTTTCATTGTGATACGCGGATAGTAACTAATTTAACGCTCTCGTTTGTTATGTTTCATTACGTTATTTGAAAAGAAAGAATTCTTGGTGCACGGTGATATATTGTATTAATTTGGAAATAGCTCAGTCACCTTTCTGGCTGCTTCAGCCACGGCAGACTCTTCTGAATCAAACGTTATTTCTTCTGTCTTGGTTTGAAACGAAAAGATAGCAGAAAAAGTTCAAATATAGGAGTTGACTCGCATCTGTGCTTCCCTCTCCCTCCGACGCCCCTGAGCGCTGCTGTAATTTCAAAATGAGGCGCCTCTGGCTGAAAGAAGAAGACTGGTCTTGTCTTTGAGTCGACTTTTAGCATCGTAGCAGTTGCTTCTCTGAGGGTGTCGTTATGTACATTGGCCACGAATCTTCTCCGCAATTAAAATGTGGATATTTTAATGTAGAAACTAAATTACATAGACCACTCAACGCAAAATTATAAGAGGGTACATCACAACTTGTTTTTACGCTATTTGTTGTACGTTCAATTATTAACATTAGCCAGACCTTTAAATTAATAACATTTATTAAAACAGACAACCCAAAAAATACCCAAATTTACTAGAAACAATTCCATTTTGTATGTCCCCTAAAATGAATCTTTAGGCTCATCATAACCATCGCCAACTAAATAGAGATCAGAAAAATAGTTAGATTCAAATGAAATTATAAATTACACACTGAAAAAAGAGAAAATAACAACTTCGCTCTTCACTCTGAAAATTACTATGTCATAAATAATTACACAATTGGTAGCATTACAATTGATCGTCTTGTTTTTATACCGATCTACCCGGAATTCTTAAATCAATCACACAATCTAACACTTTTAACATTATTTTACTTTATAATCATTAATAACAAAATAACTATGATGTAATTATGTTTATTTGTAAATTAAAAATCTGATATTGATGATATAATAAAAATATGTACTAATAGGAAACCACTATAATAAGGTAAAAGTAAATGCGACATTCGATTCAAACGTATTACGTATGTTAAAGGACTAACAAAAGAAATAATAGAATTTTGGTAGTTAATGGCACGAATGTAATAAAATTGTTCCCAAAATCTGTAAATAACGATAAATGAAAATATAAGTCTGTAAAAATATTACGTATATAGGAAAGCGTAATGACTGTAATTTAACGTTGATGTATTGGTCAAATCAGTATGATCGTAAGTAATAGGTCATAATACCGCAAAATAATCACATGTTAAAATGAATGCAGTCCTTTCTGAAATTGTAAAAGCAAATAAGAATGAGAATAAATTAAAATACTGCACACAGAAATACAGAATTTTAAAACATGGGAGTTTTATTTATAATAATTTAAACAGAATGATCAATAAAAAATGAAGATGGTATTATAGCGCACTTCTGTCGTTTGATTCAATTATTACTTTTTATATACATTTAACGTAAATTACCGGGTTAAATGTACGTCTGTTAAAAGCTTCGCAAGGAATTCCCTGAAACTTCCAGCTAAGAATAAAAAATGTAAATACATATATAAAAGATTTGGTTGAGAAAATCTTGTACAATATTGTTAAACGTAAATACATTGAGTGGATAATATCATTGAATAATTTTTTAAAATTTTATAAATGAATAATATTTTTCATAGGCTACACCACTTGTACATTTGGTATATATAATGCTTGACAATGTCACTAATGGTTTCTCTCAACTCTGTCTTTAACTCTCCTTCACTAACTCTCTCTCTCTCTCTCACTCACTCTTTCTCTGTATCCAACTTTCTACAACAGCCTCCCTAAGTTAACAGTCTACCTGACCTCCCACTTTAATACCTATTTCATAACTCGTTTATATAATATATCTACTTTTCCATTTAGAGCTTCACTGTTCACGTCTACATGATACTTTTCGTGACTCAATTTTTCAGTATTGACCTCAGTCAGTCTGGTACAATCAATCTGTTTCAGGCACTGACTTCAAACGACCCCTGTCCTCCTAGTTTCGAAATTAAGGGACACGGAGACTGAAATTTCAAATTTCTGTAAATGAATTGCTATTAAGCTAAAAATTTAATTGTGCGTTAACAACGCATATGTGTAGCAATTAACAAAACATTTTTTGTTAACATGAAGATTATTTTCAAAATTTCGCAGTTTTTAAAACGTTCCTTGCATTACGTTATTGAATATATTTTATCTTTTTTTACATGTACATGTAGGGCTGACCATTGTTATCATTTGTCATTATTATTTTTAAAATTGAATAAAAGTGTGGGGAGAAAATAATTTTTTTTTACTAAGAGCTTCATACGGTAAATTAAAAATGGTCACTTTTCAGCTATTAGAGTTTTCTTTCATCTAAACTACTCGACCAATTACAAAAACTGATGATTACATTTAAAGGTATTAGAATTTTGATTATGTAGAAAAGGAATGAAGACAATATCTTTACATTTGTGACGCATAGAGGGTTTTTGGTAACAGAAATCGTGAAGCTGAGAAAAACACATTTTTCTGAAAACAGTAATAATTTATTATATTAGAATATTAATTAAAATTGTCCTGAAAAATATGTTAAACCTTCCTTCTTTTGTTTGCCACCTTCTTATTTCAGTTTACTGAATTTCTAGGAATATTAATCAAAAAAATTATAAATTCGATATTTTAAAGATTTTGACCGAAATTTCAGTCCCCGTGTCCCTTAAATAACATCTCAATATGCCTGAGGATTGATGTGATCTATGTATGCTGATACCTGAAATGTTGTTTATCATCTTTTCAAGTTCATTGAGAGTTTCTGTTTTGGGCAACGCATCGTTCCACTTCAGAGAGGAAAATTGTAAGCAGCTGTGATATTATCACACACATATTACCTCCAAAAACTTCCACCTTACCTGCCAAATACGTATTCCTTTACTGTTTTAGGAGCAACACTGATCAAGTATCCAATTACTACTATCCTTTCTTCTTTTCGTAGTTTCAGAAGTCATTGTATTAAATTCGATACATTAAAATCTTACATTTTTATTAAAATAGTTACTAGATTAATTAGGACGTTTCGTCAACAATTTTTCGACGAAATCGTTATCCGGTTGCAAACCTGAGTGCTCTTACAACTAATTCATCGGTAAAGCCTAAGAAAGCGATTATTTAGATTACGATCCCATACAAGTCCTTGGAGTATTTCTAGTCAGAAATAAGAGTGCATCTGTATACGACTCCATTCAAGCAGATAAACCTGTGAGATAGTGAGAGCCAACGCATATACTCGTTTGATTCTATCTCGGTGCTGTGAAGCGTCATCAGTCGGCCATCTCGTCACAACAGGAACATCGTATCGCGATCAGGTCAATGGCGAAAAGGCAAACGTCATTAGCAGGCAGAATCGTAGTGGGTGGCCTACAACGCATCGTAGTTATAATGAATCCAAAACCTCAAATAAGCCTGCTTCTTTTCCTACTAAGAATCACGCAGTAGAATTATATGACAATTTTATTTTATTTACAGCTCGCAATTGTAAAATAAAGTAAAGCCACATACATATTAATCATATTTGCAATTAATAAGCTTTCACATATCGATGTGTTGTATTAACCATTAGACAAGTAAAACGTATTAACAAATTATTGTTTCTTCTCTTCCTGCAAATTTGATTCCTACTTTCCTTCCCAGTGATATTCAGAATTTATCAGGTTATTACGTACGAAAGAAAATAATAGATATAAAAAAATCTGTGGAAACAAATGGAAATTTGTTGTTTCATTCTAATATCAAAATATCGAATAACCCAGCTTTTATAGTCAGAACTCGTCTAACTTTGAGAAATAAATATCACTGTTGACTTATCAGAAATATTTATCAGATAGTGAAATCAAACTCTGCCGTTTACACAGCAACAACTAAGCGTTCCCGCGGCAATGCAAAGTAATGGGAAATTTGCAATTCAACGAGTTCTGCTGATAAATATTAAAAAACACGGCTTTAACTCCAAACGAAATTGGTCAAAGAAGTAATAGCAATTAATAAACTTGTCAAATACGAATGTGATAACGGACGAAGAGAAGAATAAATTAAACTTCATAGAATGTGAGTTGAAAAACAAGTCTCAGGAAGAAAGTATAAGTAAAGGATAATTGAAATGGGAATGTTAGATTAAAATTCGCAAACCGTAGCATAAATCCCGAAATTAAAATTAACTGTAATCGACCCACAGCGTCGTATTGATATGGCGCCATCTGTGAGAAGCACTCTACTTATAAAACATTTTTGTATATTTATTAACTACTTAGAGTTGTTGCGGTAAGACACGGCTATCAACCCCGGGGGTGGAAAAACGACAAATATTTGCGTTGATAGTATTTTTGGGGGGTCAGTTACTTTGATAAAGCTCTCCCATCTTGAAAGAGGTTCCACCTATCCACAAATAGTGTGGAAGAGCAGTATTCATAGGGTCACATAAAAATAACAATAAAAAAGATTAGTGTCAAAACCGGTGTAATGTGAGTCGCTGAGTCCGATTGTGACATTTGAAAAGTTGTTTTACTTCTAATTCAGCCCCAAAGAGGGGTATGGGAGATTGTGATCATAATTCCGCTTTTAGTCTTATACGAGAGGTGAAATTTTGACAAATATTTAATGGTCGTGTTCTTTGCAATCCTAAAACAAACACTGTTGGTGTCAAGAAACGATTTCCATTCCCCAAGGCCTGGTGTGGATTGAGCGTAATTTTTTCCCATAGTGAAGGGAGGGGTGGAGCTAGTACAACATCAATTCAAAATATACAGGTGTCTCATTAGCCACTGCATTTAATTCTGACATTCAATACGCAACTTAACCCAGAAGGGTGGGAGAAGGAGGTAAGGGTGACGGAAATATCACAAAATAATTAAAGATTTCTGACTCTTCCAAGGTTATGAACCGGGCAACGCCAGGAACGCAGCTAGTAAATAATAATAGAAGCAATGTGATTAAGCGTTTACATATAAAGTAAAGAGGGTTGAACATAAAATGTAAGTTACATATAATCGAAACCAACATCAGTCTTAAAACATCCCAATTCAAGTAAATAAAGTTTAAGATCAACAGAGGTGTTCCACGTAAAGGTTCAATTGTAACTAAATATTTTGCAGAACTTTTGCGGAAATTAATCTATGTATCTAGAAACTTTTGTCTGTGCGTCCGACAATATTTTTGACCGGGGCCCGAAGCTTCCCTCGATCTTTTAATTTTTTTTTAAATATACCAAGTATATGAAATATGTGAAAATCATTTAAGTAAAAGTTTTTGTATCCAAAACACGCATCGAGATATTGAAAGTAAATGCGTGTTGCCTATATTCTTGATCAATAATGCTTTTTTTTTAATTATCAACATTTCGAGTCTTAATCAACCTGTCGTTGGCAGAGAGCTAACTCCCTGAGAAATAATTAACTTTTTGAATCGTCGATACGTAAAGTAGTTTCATATTTTTGAGTCAGTTAAATTTTAATACTTAGTAATTGCTCATTTGTAAAATCAAATAATATATTATGCATTTGAGAAAGTCATTCATCACAGGTAAAAGTATTAAATGAAATAAATCTTAATAAGAACAATACTATATATGTGTGAACAAAGTGAAAGTGTCAACAATCCACCGTTATTTCAATTTTTGAATGTGTTTTTTCGTTTTTTTTTCTCCTCTAGCAAAGTCCGTACTCAAATTGAAAAAAACGAGTTACGGGTTTATTCTCTTTGTCTCGCCAAGACCTATCAGTAGATATCTTTGTTTCCAAGGTGGACCAATTTCCCCATCCCACCTTGAGCTAGAACATAAAAAAATTCAATTTTGGAACCCCTCCAAGTTTAGTCTCAAGCAAAAGTCTTTTTGTTTATGCAGACAATGGTAGAACTATGAATTTAGTGTATCCTCAAGTTCTAAACCAATATCAAACTTAATATTCGCAATTTTAAAGTCGCGAATAACTTTACTCTACGTCCATGAAGTCAAATAAATAGAATAACCAAATTTTGTGCTGGTTTCCAGAGACTTGGGATGAAAGACTTTATGTGACGCAGTGAGACATGTGAGGAGTCTAAAATGGCAGTGGGCAGGTCACATTGCGACAAGAGAAGATGGCCAATGAGCTTGAACCTATAATCGAGCAAGAGAGGCGTCATTTGATGGCAGACGTGAGGGAACATTAGGAGGGACGGCCAGATACTTACCGCGCGAAATCAGCTGAATGCGTACAACGACGGAGAAGAAATGCGAAATCATTATAGAAATATACTTTACCCGAAAATATGGATTCTAATGGTTTATAATTTGGCCGGGGTGCTTACTGATGCTTGTTCACAGAACCGAAAGAAAAAAAAACTCAACGTGCAGAAAACATTACGGTTAAAATAATAATTCGAACTAGTAAATATGAATTTGAGAGATTTTATATAATCCGCTTCCGAGCCAGGTATTGTGTACAAATGACGTGAAAATGCCACAATACGATTATAAACCATATCAATAAATAAGCCCCTCTTATGATTTTGACTAGACATATCGACAAAATGTGTAATTTATCAAATTAATTCCCGGCGCAATTTGCTTCGCGTCCTATTCCCGGAACCTCCTGAGGGCGTCATAAAAATTGCACAACGAAACTGGCGCGATTAAAATACAGGAAAGTGGCTCATAATTAATTGAAGAACTCGATATAAAAAAGGTATTGTTGATTTCATGGCTTGATCTGTTCGGCGTATCAAATAATGAAGTTAATTAAAATTCCCAATACTCAGTGCAAACATTTGTACGGATATGTTCCCGCAAATATTTTCACCTTTAGGGAGGTTACAGTTGTCAATTCGTGTTTGCACCCGATAATTCAGAACATGTCTTTCGTAAATTACAAAACAAATTAAATTAAATAATTTTCATTAAAGAACACTTTATAAGCATAAACGTTCTATTGCAGTAGACTGGTAAACACACACAAAAGTGTGTGTGTGTGTTTGTGTGGATAGGGCCTGTAAGTTTTACTTTTAATGCCTTAGTGATAACTCAAATTAAAATAATTTTTTTTCTGGAATGTATTACCCTGTTACCTCTATCAAATTTTACAAATAAAAGCAAAATTTACTACATACTAGTACAATATATATATATATGGATTAACGGTGTTTCACACTGAGGTGACTGACAGGAATTTTAATCTTATGTAATAACATGGCATACATGGTAGGTCGGTGTCACTGAAATGCAGGCAATTCCCTATTCTCACGCCCTTCCGAATGACGGGAGACGAGTTTGCTGTGGGGACGCAGCATTCCCTTCTCCGTGTCTCCATCAGTTTCAGGAGGCAGTTGGCCGACTGATCCAATGGGATCAGCGGACAACTCTTGCCATATGCCCAAGGTCTTTGACCCCAGTACATATACCTCCTAAAATAGGTGAAGGTGTCTCGGCATATGAGAACTTTGATAAAAATACCCAGAGAGAGTGCGAGGCATTCCCGACATGATCAGGTAAGCCCCGCAGTCTCTCTGGGCTGAAGCGTCTACGAGAAAACTCCCGCAGCTCCCTGGGTCAGGCTACATGATATTATAAATCGTCATATATAAAATCTATTGTTATCAATATAACTATGGGAAATATTATATAGGGCAAACCAAGCGTGCTGCAGAAAATAATTTGAAGAAACACAAAAAATTCTCAAAATTTAAAATCGTAATGTTGTCGATATACACAAATTACAAGATATCCATGAATTTAATTGGAATAATGTTTCATTTCTGACTCTTAACCAATGGTAAATTAAAGCAGAACGCATTAGAAAAGTTGCAAATTAACAAACAACAGTCATATAATACCTTAAAATTAAGTACTATTTATAATACATCATTTTTAAATTACAATTTCATTTACTTTTTTTAACAAAACCTATTAACATTTTATAATATCTTGTATAATTTTACAACTTTAATTTGAAAAAAATGTAAATTCGGAATTACTTTATAATTAGTAATAATTATTATTAAATTGAGAGAATGGTAAAAAATTATTGTTTTGTTTTAAATTTTATATTGACTTACACTTTCTCGTTCCCTACAACATTTACCGTTTCTTTAAAAAACTTGTATAAATTTGTAATTAGAAATATTTTATTGTTTCCAAGACATAGAGAAATATAATAATTTTAGACACCGACATAAGTTAACCAATGGAAGTAAACACAAAAAAGTAAAATTCAAGTATTTAAATTGTTAATAATTAACAAAATATTCACTTTTAAATTTATAACGATCCCCGAAAAAACCAACAGATAATTACTTTTCTGCGTAGGTGTCTTGGATATTTCTCCGCATGTTTCCTAAACAGCAAGAAAAGGAAAACAACACTATTTTTTTACAAAAGTTTTGTATAAATTTGAAATTATGTAATGTTCTCTGTTTCTTATTTATTAAACAAAATAGTTGTGTTATGTTTAATAAATATATTTTATAAGTGAAAGAACTCATATCAATGAGTTTTACGAAGGAGAAACTTATAAAAAATACAATTTCAAAAAACCTGTGATATAAATTTGTGATTAGAAATATTTTATTGTTTGTTTTCAAAACACTCATGACAAAATATTGTTTTCCTTTTATTTTTTTTATTTTTAAGTTTTTGCATAAATTTGAAATTTTGTGTTGTCCTGTTACTTGATGTTTTCTTTATTAAACAAAATAGTCATGGTATGTGTAATAAATCAATTGTATTAGGAAAAGATCTCATATTAATGAGTTTTATGGGGGAATAATTTCTAAATTTCTGTTACAGCAGAAGCATAAAATAAACAGCCTGATGAATGAACAGAAATGTACAGAAAAGGTGTTCAATAAAATACTCTTTAAATGTCTTCTTAGAATTGTCATTTGAGTTAGTTTTTCACCAAATACTTAAAATAATTAAGTGAGCGTCATAGTTAATTTCCGCCTCAGGGAAGGCAGTTTTTCTGTAATTCGAAGAAAATCAGGTTCTTTAACATTAACTATTTTAATTAATGAACGCAACGAATAAAATAAATGGATTGAAGCTTACGGCATTTTCTCCAAAGATGGCGAAATTGTATTTGTTCTTCCTAAAATTTCTTTACAGTTCAAAAACTTGAACGGAAAAACCAACCACTTAAGTGGAAAAAATTCCTCTTAACATACAACATCTATATATTAATTTATATTGAGTATTTGAATCCAATTATCTTAAGAGAATTTCTAACGCCTGTTCATATCAAAGAAAAATTTTATCCGTGTTAACTTAATGAGGAAAGAGAACCAAATCTAACTTTTGTTAAGTTCACCATTTATATTGTGGTGGATGGGAATTTTATAATTTCAATAATAACGAAACTAGGTTAATAGAAAGCCGTCCAACCGTTAGTAATTTTGATTACATCTATTTACAGCCCCATAATGCATGAAACTTAACCATCAATTAAAATGTCTCGATTCTATTCCATTTAAGAACACAATTAATATATTAGTAATGCAAATAAGTTCAAACTCAAAGTTGTGTGCACTTCTGTGCCATTCCACACGAATATCCTGAATACAGGTAGAAACTCTAATTAACATCAGATAAATCTACCACACCTGCATTCAAATATAAATAAATAAAATGAAGTTATTATTGTCGCTCACATTCAGGCGTGGGTGTGTTTTTATCCAGATTAATGGTTCAGTGGCGAGGATTTCACAGAATTTGATCTCTTTTTCAGCAAGTTCGTTAGCTTGTAATTAGCGTCTCACATTTAAATTACATTTTTATATAGGAAATCCGTCCAGTTACTGCCAGTGTTCTGATAAACCTAAGCACATCGTTTCAACCAAATTAGGTTTTCTTGGTCGATATTTGAAAGCAAAGTGAACGCCTGTGGCGATATATTGAATCAAGTGCGAGATTTGGGAATTTTGGACACTCATTAATACATAGAATTTATTTTGTTTAGGGGTCCGAACTGTGATAATGATTCTAAAATAAATATCTAGTTAGTTCAAGCTCTATATTGCCAATATCATCAAGGAAACGGAGATGTAATCCCTCAATTATTTCAGAACGTTATTAATTTTGGGTTCCTTCCTTCACCGCTTTCAGGCCTCAAGAGATTCAAAGTATTCTCGTCAGAAAACACGCGATTCGCATAAAGTTTTCGAATTACTTTTTTCGTCTTCCGCCAGATGTCTCGCTAGTAGATTAAACGAGACGAGGTATATTCTGCTTGCAACAAAGGGGATAGTATAAACCTCACGTGCCGTGTCCAGCGATATCAGGATGAATCTGTTTAGTGTAAAATAAGTAACATATTATTTAAATAATGATACTTTCAGAATAAGTTAATAAATATACAACAAGTTTTACAAGTCGCGGTGTAGATGATTGACACTCATTATCCATATTTTTTAGCCTGCAGGTAAACTATGCTTCAAGGAAAGCGTGGAACACCTTGCACTTTGTCATGAGAACACGCATGAAGGGGAATGCGAAATCTAAAGAGTTGGCATATTTGTCATTAGTACGCCCACTTATGGTGCAGCATGCTGGGATCCGTACAGGATAGGTCAAATAGAATCCTTAGAAAGGGTGCAAAGAAGGGCCGCAAAATTCCTACAAATAGGGCCTGGGCATGGGAACGAAAAGGTAAAGCGACTAGGGTGGGACACGCTACAGACAAGAAGAGAAACAGCTAGGCTACACATTTTCTACAGAGCTTCTGCAGGTCAAAAACCTTGGCAGGAAATCCGAGATAGAATGAAAGAATCGACTCGGAACGTGAGGAACGGGTGATCACCTGTTTAAATGACAAGCAAGGAACCAAACAACAGACGTTGGAAAATACTCATTCCTAAATAGGACAATTGATGGCTGGAACAATCTGCCTGCAGGAGTGTTTGAGGAACTTCCTCTAACAGAAAGAAAATTTCGACTCAATCTAAGTTTAGTGTAGTGTAGTGCAGTGTAGTGATCAGTGCTGAGAAATCTCTAAAAATATACTACAGTGAAATATATATCTAGTTTTTTTGTTTTGTTTCTTTTTTTTCAGGCAAAAACAATACTATTCTTTTATTTAAAAAAATCATTCCTAATAATATGATTCCACACTTATATTGAATATAATTATACTTTCAACTGTAGTCCTTACGACCATTTTATTAATTATTGTTTAAGTTCTATGTATCTGCCACCGGGCATCTGCCCATTTGTAGATTTAATAAATACATTTAAGCTAACAGTAGATTTATTAACTTGCTTAAGAAGCTGTGAGTCGCTACGATGATGATGATGAAATTAATATTCCGTCATCTGTCGCTGATTGTTTAATCATGTGTTGACGAAGAGACTGATGTTGAATTAATATAAATGAATTCTCAGCCAACGTCGGGTACTCACGTAGTAGAAGTTACTTCTCGAAAGGGTGACATTGTCCAGTAACGCTAGATTGGAAATTCTTCAGAGCTATCATGAGCTGAAAGAGACAAATTGCAGAAATAAGTATGGCGTGTGCGGTATGGGAAGTCTGGAAGCCGCATATGGTGGGCATTTGGAGGCACTTGTTTAGCGCTTCAGAGCGGACGACCTCGCAGCGGTAACCTGATTTACGGGCCGCATCTGGGTTCTGGGTCCGGCAGACGAGTCGTGAATGTCCAAACACGATAAGGGTCACATTCGCTATAAACAAATTTATTTATTGCGTCCACTAGCTATATAAAAGTCTAATTACGTGCTCACGTAAAAGGTACGATTTATCCAATTACACACTAGTGTAATGGCACCACACATAATCTGAGTATCTCTAGGATAATACTGTGACTGTAATTCTAACCATAAAACTACAGCTTCCCTCAACATTTTTGGAAAAGATAAACAGAAACATATCAAGACAATATCAAGTGATCAGTACAAAAGGTTGTAAATTTTAGTTTTTACCAGCGAGTAAGATATTAAGGAGAAAAATATATGTTTATTGATTTATAAGAATAATTTATTTTTGAACATTTTAACAGGAAATTTAATAGGATCATTGTAGCAATATTACATTTATATCATCTAAGTGGTTTATTATCACAGCTCCGCAAACATGCATAAGAAATAAAAAGTTTCATTCCATGCCGTCTTGGAAAAAGAAGCTAATGCACCAAATGACACAAAACTGTAGTGAACTCTTCATCTGTTGCCAGGGAATGCAACCACATCCTAGCAACGAAACTATATTCGTTCTTCCTAAAATTTCTTTACAGTTGAAAAACTTGAACGGAAAAATCAACCACGTAAGTGGAAAAAAATTCCTCTTTACACGCAACATCTATATATTAATTTATATTGAGTATTTGAACCAATTAACAGATTCAATACGTTTCTCTTTAAATTTGGAGGTTTTCATTGGTGATATTTTTATAGAGGATCACGTCTTTACTAATGTGATAGTTTTGTAACAAATTTTTACTACCAAATAATTTATTTATTATCGATACTCAATACGTTTCTTAGAGTATAATTAGATGGTACATTAAGTGTTCACTTTCCAGCGGTTATTTTATTCTGTGAGCCCTTAATGACCTCCAATGCGCGTTGGCCTGGGACGTGGACAAGCCACCACTGGTAGGTTTCAGGGTCTCTGGAGGATAGACCAGACACCCTACGCAGCGCGTGGTACCAATTTCCCCTGAGGATGCCATTGGTTGGCCGCGCGCATTGCTCCTTTCAGAACTAACATGCTCAGGGTCACACCACAAGCGGGAAGCCAGAATGAGCTCCCAAGCTACGTCTGCATCCTTCTAACAGCATGGGTGATACTAGCGGATTATAATGGCTAGGTGGTTTCATCGTTGGATGCTAAATGCTCGGAGAAAACCAGCGCCCCACAGAAAAATCCACCCTTTCTACTTCTAAGTCGCAGATGATTCAATGACCACATTGAGTCAGTCTATGTTACTGTCACCAGCAGGATCAGGAAGCCGCTTCCCAAACTAGCTGCTTAGTGGTGTCCCTTCCGCGTCCCACAAGGAATATATGAGCCTTAGTCTTGAAGAGGCAGAGGCTTTGAAACGGTCGTATCATTTGAAACACCAATCAGATCCCTGAGGACATGCCCCAATAGTCCACTAAATATTAGTTACGAAAGCTACTGAACAGCAGAAGTAACCATATGTTAAAGTAATAGTTACTCTGGCCGTTACAAAGTAATGTAGATGAAACACCTAAACATAACTTTATAGAAAAATTGCTAAACATTGTATTTTTAAAAGTTTGGTAAACCGCCGACAGAGGCTAGTTTCAGCTTGAAGGGATATCATCTTTCAAGAAGATGGCACATATAAAATTTTTCACAAGTGTGTACGACATTACTAGAATGAGACATTGCCGCGTGTTTCAGCCGCTGACCTGGCGATACTCCAGTGGCCACCATGGCCACCAAAACTAACGCCTTGCGACTCCTTCTGGTTAGATTACATTAAGGCTTTAAATTCGTGTTCATCTTTGGAAATGTAGAAGTGCGCCAATGTTGTTGAAAGATAAACTCCTTAATATTAGTTTCAAGTTGGTCTATCCACCTTTAATTGCATAATTTTCAGTAACTACTCTTGTTGGCAACCCTGTTGGAATTTTTCGGAAGTAACTTTCCGCACCAAGTTAAAAAAATTATAGAGTTTGTCTTACACATGCTATATCATTTAAAACGTTATATTTAGCTATTTACAATTTTTAAAAGTGCTTTTTGAACTTTATTTCTCTGTATATTTACTTACTATATATTTTTAGATTCAATTTCACTGGCTTTCATCAATTAGAGACTACACCCGTATTACTTTTTAGAAATAAGTAAATTTACTGGTATTAATATAATACTAGTTATTTAAATGTATTTCAACAATAAACTTGAAGTTGGAAATGAGGTGAGCATTACAAGAATTTCTGAAAGTGCAAACAAAAAGCGATTTCAGGATTATTGCTGAAAAATGTGCGTGGCGGGTAATTATGGGCGAGAGCTGCTAATATCCCGTTGCTTAACACCCTCCAGTCTGGGATATCGTATTCTCAAAAGCAGGGATTACACCTCTCACAGGAGGAATCGCACGATGCTTGGATTTCAGGGTAACAGAACAAAATCATTAGACTCTAAAGATCATTTAAATCAATTTAATTTCTGGGTATCAACATTATTATGCAATCAACATTTCCCACTGGTTGCTAGAAAACAAAAATCTGCCCTTCAAATATGCAATTCATAACATAAACTCGAACATTTTTTCAGAATTATTTTTAAACTAAGAATTACATGTATGCGATTAATAATGAAAAGAGCCCTTATGCCCTTAATTTAATTGTACAGTAAAAATAATTCTTAAAGAGTAGGGCCATCTAAAATAATGGTTAATGAAGTAACAAGTAATCTTTATTTCCTCGTACTTAGAAGGATAATTTATTTCATAAATTCCTCGATCCAGTTTCAATGAATTGAATAAATTGAAAATGTAAACTACTAGGAATGTAGAATTTTCCAAAGCTTCAATATAATTTAGACTTCTTCAAAGGTGAAATATAAATTTTAGGTATACTGTGTTGACTAATCATTATTAAACAGTACATATCCTAACTATCAAGTATTGTAATGAAACCGAAATAAAATAATTGATTAATTAGAGAAAATAGTCAAAAAATTAAGATATTTGTTAATATTTAAATACATCATTATTTAAAGGGTTTCAAATAAAGTAATAAGAATTAAACCAAATAACGTCTGATATTAAAACATTTAAATGTTAAATTTTAACAATTGATTTTATGAACAATAATCTTATTGTGAAAAAAACCTGACGAATGTGCGAATATGCACCGAAACGTCGTTTAATTGAAAATAAAAACTGTCTGAAGATAATGGTCCTAAATTATTTCATTTAAAATAATAAGTGTTAGGGTAAGACGTATTTCGTATGAAACACAAAAAAAACTATGGACTTGCATTATGCTTTAACGCCTAACAAGACATTTTTAAATAGTGCATCAATTAATCTCAGAAGTGTACTTATATTTTATTAACGTTTGTGGAAAACAATATCTTCAGGGCTGTACAAAGACAACCACAAATAAATTATAGATAAATACAAGTAATATATATATATATATATATATATATATATATATATTATGGGCGCTAACCTTATTCCACCATCTGGCGACATTTGAATATTGCTAACTAAACAAACATTGACGAATGCTTTGCGCAGCAATTAGCTTGAACTATTGACAGACGTCATAGACGAGATAAGCAATATTAATCACTTTATCAGCAGTAACTACAACGTTACTAAAATAATGGATATCGGATTCATGTAAACATATCAGCCTCAACAGACTCATACCTACGCTATTTTCAACCCTATGTAGCTAGCATTGTGAAATGCCTTTCAGAAGCTTAATATTGTCATGCAATTTAATTTAAAAACAGTCTCAGAAGCATGATGATAAACATAACTATGCAAATAATTCTTTAAACGTTATACAGTTATTACTACATTACAGAAATATGGGTCAAATGGTGAAAAATGCAAATCTATGAAACGTGTTAATAAATACACGGAATTATGAAGTCAATTAAATATTAATAAAAAGTTATTAGTAAATGGCTAAACATAGAGTAACAAATGATACAGTACGGGAAGGAAAAACTCTCAAAGTTTTCTTGGATGACGTTGCCGGCAAGTTACTTTCCTTACACATGCGCCACCGACCGTAATGCTAAAATTTCTGCAATTTGATTTACGATTCGATTTTCAACATTTCAAAATATTCAGTAAAAATGTTCAATAACGACGTAACAATTGATACTGTATGTTAGGGAAAAATGCATCAAAACTGGTTTCACGATGTTTAAAAATATTTCGTGTGTCAACCCTTCGTCACAGGGCACATATATATACGGTAGTACAGTTCTGTATGTACATGACCTAGGAAATCAGGGGTGACGGTTAAAAGATTTTCTGTGATGCAGTGTCACAATCGTAAAGAGTTTGTGGTAGACGTGGACCATAACCGGTATCCTTTATTTAACCCCAGAAGAAAACATCGCAAGCTGTCGAGACTGGCAACTGTGCTGGCCATTGGAGTAGCAGTAGGTCATCTGCAATAACAGGGTCTATCGACAGGCGCATTCGTGTTAAAAACGGTAGTGAATGCGGTCTGGTGGGAGATAGAAAGTTATCGAAAATCCTACAGCGTTGTTTTGAGTAATTTGTCGAACGAATAATATGAATGTAATCCATGGAAGGCGGCAGGAGTTGCATAAGCATGTTGTTTTGGGGTAACAGGCTACATGAGGGTGATCCTAAAACAGGCAACTCCCCTTTAATAGCATAAGAAGGGAATTGAAAAGGGGGGATGCGGAAGGTAGAGTAACGTAGCCAAGGGTTAACTAGGGCCCCCGGGCTATGGTTTAAGGATCTTACCCGGTGTTTCACCTAAATAGATGCTGGGAAAACCCTAGAAAGCCTGCATCAGGTAGGTCGGGCATTGGGTACTATTCTCACGCCCTGATGGGTCGCAGCATTCCCTTCTACATGTCTCCATCAGTTTCAGGAGACAGTTGGCCGACTTATCCAATGGGATCAGCAGACAACTCTTGCCATTTGCCCAAGGTCTTCGACCCCAGTACATATACCTCCTAAGATTGGTGGTGTCTCGGCATGTGAGAACTTTGATAAAAAATACCCAGATAGAGTGCGAGGCATTCCCGACATAATCAGGTGAGCCCCGCAGTCACTCTGGGGTGAAGCGCCTGCGAGAAAATCCCGCAGCGCCTTCTCTCTGTTGAGTTGCATGAACATTTTTTTGGGGGGTTAACAGGCTACTTGAGGAATACAAATATTTTACGACTGAGATATATATGACAACAAACGACGTGTGAACGTCGATCTGCAACGCGTCGAAAAATTTCAACTACAGCTTGTGAGTTCTTTTTATAATGACTGTACCGAGGATAGCGAGGAAAAGTATGAAAACTGTGGTTTCATAGAGGCTAGACTGGTGTATCTGTAATTTAAATAATGGTTAATAAGCTTTCAAAATATGAAATTCAAGTTCTAACATGAGCCCCAAATTTCCACTTCAGGTATTTGAATTTACATTACAGCCCAAATTAAGATGAGAGCAGATAATATCCCGAGATAAATTGTTAGTTTATTGGGTCCTTTAGTCCTATCAGCGTATCTGGACATTTACTGAACTGTTATCAACGTAATAGGTAGATAGTGCGGTCCAGGTGTTCTCGTCTGGGGTGGCATTAAGTTGGATGGATGTTCACAGCTGTAGATATTTGAACACGAGCCCGCGACTGGCTGTTGCAGAGAGATATTTCTCCCCCCCCCCCATGTGTGTTATTTCAGTGGGCTGTTGGTCAGAGTTTTGGAAAGGGAGGATATTAGATGGATGGATTTACATGCCAGTTTCACCGGTCAAAAATCCATAGAACATGTGCTTCTTGGAAAGACTTGTAGCTGCACATGCTCACCGGAAAATATACAGTAATGGAACAATGAAAATAAAATGTTCATCTTCCACAGAAATTATGATCGACCAAGGGATATTCTATATTCCTTGAATGTATTTCCGGTTTTCTTTCCTTCCGGAAAGCTCCAAACAAAATTTGGAATCGTTCTAACTAATTTCAATCATTGGATGATACGTTACGATATGCGACTACATTTTCCTGTACAACGGTCTAAAACCTAATTTTTATAATTATTTGATTGCAGGATTTACAGAATTTATACATGTTGCAATATATTGGACTGGACTTACATTAATTTAAAAAAATTGTATTATTTTCAGAAGCATTTCTAAAGCTCCTTCTATTGCTGAAAAATTACGGGGAAGAAATATCTAGCGCCGGGAGACAATTCATTGGTCTTGAATGTTTAAATCCCGAAGAAAGGTAGAATGTAATTGGTGGACGATAAAAGCTGCCAAGATGGACGTGGCATTGATGGAGAGAGGACAGTTGCTTCTTGGACGTGGATTGAGGAACATCGTTACAGACATTCATCTCTAAAAATTTACATTATTTGGAGGAGTGCAGATTTGGCGAACAGGCGAGTATATGGTTCTTACTCGAGCAATAGCAGATTCACATACAGTGGAGTAAGATTGGGGGGGGGGGGGAGCGCAGACCGTCACTGCGGACCTTCGAGTCAGCAATTGGACTCCCACGCACTTGCAGGGAGCAGACTACGGGGAATAGGGGGATGACTGAAACGTGTGTATGTTAAAGAAAATTTGAAGTTGTCATGTACAGTTTCTCAAAAAATTCAACTCTTGGTTGTCTGCCGCAATAATCTGCCCACATTTCTTAAATATTTCCTTAGATTGCAGGTATACTCGTACTTCTCAATACACATAAAGAGTTCTTGAAGCCAAAAATGTTTCTTTTGTGAATGGATATTTGCCTGTGCTACGGTATTCAATACAATTCCATATGAAATATATGCCACGAGTGATAACTCTATGCAGAGGGAAAATGGAGGAACTACGGAATCATTTAAGAAGAGGAGATAATAGAGCGGCTTTTTCCAAACTTCAATCGTTTTCAGGCCTTCATCACCTTCACAACGTACCAAGAAGAGAACAAAAAGTAGTCTGTAGAATCAGACCACTTCAAACTATGTTAACTCATGACTATATATTTTCTCTAGATCTGAAGATACAACACATCATATTTTAGTGTAGGAAGTATTTTGATATTAGAAGACGAAACATTCAGGACTTCTCTCAAAAAGGCTTCTGTTCAAAAGATAATGCGATCTGGGGGTTCATCAAATTCATGGTCAAAGCAAAGCTGTTAGTTTATATTTAGTAGTTATATTTTATCATTTAAGCATAGCAATTTTATTACGTAACTCTTTAATGTATCCCTAGGTAAAATATCGCTAATGCTTGCACTGTTGAAGCGACCATAATAACTAACTAAATAAAAAGTCTTAAGTAATGTTTCTCGGGTTTTCAAAGTGTCATACTAAATTTTGTATACATCGCCATCGACTTGATCGCTTTATTTTCACGTCTTTTCTTCTTTCTACGTAACCAACTTTGTGATCTAGTATAAAGGTGAAAGTACCTGGAGGATTAATAAGCAAGGCGCTCATAAAACATTTTAAGCCATAAATCTCCAGTTCTGAAAGTCTTACGTTAACAATCAGAACTTATTTGAAAATAAACAGCGTATGCGACTGCTAATAGTTCACTTTCCTCAAATTATGGTTTTGCTTCTTGGCAGTGACTCCACAAAGGCGATAACGGGTGCCAAAACGTACCTAGGCGCAGGTATCCGGGGAATTTATTGGCCAAATAACGTTACGCAGACGACGTATGTAATCAGTTTAATTAAATGTGTCTCATTGTTATTCTTTTAATAATATTTTGTTTGCAGAATCACAATTAAATAATGATAATTTTATATTGTTATAAAGACTGCGTTAAATAATTACGTCTGTGAGCATATCTTCGAGAAGATAGCACATCTATTAATTTCAGAGACATCAATTTTTGGAAACACTAATGTATGTGAGGTGAGATATTTTTAAGATTACATATGTTTATATTGATTAATTTTGATGAAGCACAACACAGTTCTAGAGGACTGAGTGTTAGATGGACCTCCGAAGTTTTACTGTCGTACCCAAGGGAAAATAAGAGATAAGATAGAGCCTATGTTTATTTTATTACCCTCAGGAAATAAGTATTTATTAACTTTGACGAATAAATCTGACATTCTTAGAAAGACGCAATGCATTTCACCAAAACCTTTATATTTTCTCGGTCGGTTGGAACAGACTAGAAGAGATTCGTAAACTGCTGTAGTGTGAGATTAACAGTGTTGCCCTGCTGATGATCCATATTTGTAAAAACTATACTGGAAATGATTTACTGTTTGTAGTTTAATACTCAAGTATTTGTGGTTGTTTTATATAATTATAATTTTGAAATCCTAACGTTTAAGTAAATTGGCGAATCAATAGCGTCCATCACGGCTGTCTGGTCGACATTTAAATTATATTACATGGTTTTGGGTTTGCGACGCATAAGTAAGTATTTGTTGATTTTATTTAATACGTTCACAAATACTATAACATTCTCTTATACGTAAACCAGTAATATCAATACCTTGGTTTGTATTTATAACAACCCGCCGTTTGGTTAGTCATTTAGCAGAAAACGTCAATCCGCAAACACAAAATACTCAAGTAACGTGGGCTGTACTTACCGTCGCCGCTTCCGAACTTCCGTTTTAATGCTTCTTGTACTTATTGCCTATTTTAGAAACTAATTTTATGCTGATTGGAGATCCGCCGAAGTCGGCTTGTGTAAGCGGCGGGAATTAGTAGATAGGGCGGATACCAAGTATTAGAGCCTGCTTATAAGCAATGACGTCATCGGTTCAGCCAGCGAGACACTGTTGTATTTTATGGAAAGGAGTACAATTAATAAATACATTGTATATAATACAGCTGCTTCTAAGGACTAAACTTATTTTTAATTGAACTTATATTTCTAATAAAAGCAGTTTTTATCATTACTAACTTTTCTTATCCACGTATTGTGTAATTTATAGTAAACGTATAACATGTTCTACATACAATTATGCATGCTTCTTTTAATAATTTAGGAAGTATGACATTTCTACAAATAGAGAAACTCTTCCCCAATCTCTACCAATAAATAAAATTGAAGTGTTTGTTCTTCCGTCTATTTGTCTATCTGTCTGACTGTCTGTCCGTATTTTTGTCTCAAATAGGCTGCGAAATGGCTCAACTGATTTTAATGAAAATTTAAGGGTTAAATAAAAGGCAATTTAACTTAAGTATTAGTGAATATTTCGTTTCGATAATGATATATATGTTTATTTATGAAATATTATATTAATATTAATTCTACGTGGAAGATTGTTTTCTATACGTGAGTTAAAACCTCTAAAATTGATGCGGGTACCTGTTCATGTACTATTTTTCATACTTGCTAAGGAATTTAAAGACATAACATTCGTGTTGTGTGTGATAGCGATGAGCAGTGACAATAGTTGGCTGTGAGTCCAAATCGTGGTTTCACATATTTACCAGACATAATACCTCAGACAACACAATATTTATGAGCTAACATATTACGTGCATACATTTACAATATTTTCTAAGATTATTACAGAGCATGGTCCTCTAAGGACTCAAAACGACAACGAACTGGACAGCGAGAAGCGGGGTGTTGGACAATCACACTCACAGAATTAAAGTAATGTTAAGTGCATAAGCACACGCCTACCTGAACCAGAATTAAACAGGCGTGTGAAGGTTTATCATCGTGACGAATACAACCGAAATCCTGCTACACTATATGCTCATAGACAGGGCCCTTATTTCTTCTATAATTAATAAGAGTAATTCATTCAGACTCTCTTGTTCTATTAATTTCCCTAACTAACAGCAGTCTTAAATAAGAAAATATTAATGTGCCCTGATTCATGTATTAAATTGAATTGTCAATAAATAAATTTATCCTTCTGTAGTCAATTGCTACAATGTTGTAAATAGAATTATAATGCTGCTTTAAATTAGATAAGAGGTAAAGAAAATTGTGAATCTTATGTTATTTTACTGTTTATTTAATGTAAATTTAAGCTAATATGTATCTGTTTTTAGTTGAAAATGACAATATAGTCGAAAGCTACTGAGGAGGATATGTGAATTGGACTGAAAAATAAATCGGGTTGTTTAAAGACTAATTAATAAATTTATCCTTTTCAATGAAACTTTCTTATCATCAAAACTTACTTCCCAAAAGTTACTTACATTTTGGCGCCCAACGTGGGGCCAGATTATTTAGGTAGCAGGAATAAATCATTTTATTTATGTATTTTACATGTAAGTACATGCACGTGACCATTTTCTTTTGAAAAGTCGTTTAGTTAAATCAAAACAAACTGTGCAAAAAATAGTTACGGTATTTTAATGAAAACACCCATCTACTGAAGAACCTCCTTTATGAGTTTTCATTTGCTGTAAAAATTTTCTGAAACTCAAAATCGGCGTGAATAATAAATTAATTTTAAAAAGGCACCTAATAGACTTGATAACAAATAATGACAGTTGCATAAGGTATAATAATGCCACAGTGTAGCGATTTCACGTCACTTGTTTTCATTGCTTAATGGCAAATGATATAATTTTTGGAGGTAATTCCTCAGCAACAGAACAAAAATACTCATCAGAAAGGGTTGTTACATTTGTGTGTAGCTTTCCTCGTCGCCCGTGTATTCACACAATTTTATCACAAGACTCTAAAACCTATATTGTGTCTTAATTATAAATATTAATTAATTTTCTCTTGTTAGTATATGTTGTTTCAAAGGAGCGTCTCATTATAATGGTATTGCTATCTATATCTCAATGAACGTTAAATACAACATAAAAAAACTCAGACAAGAACTAACCATATTCCTTGCTTGCCTACACGCTGTATTGATCAGCTCATACCAAAAATTACATTTTTCAAATAATAATTATATAGTATTGTTATAATTGATGTTAACTCCAATTCTCTAAACAACAGCGTCTCTCATCTGTGTAATAAGACTTAACATTAATACTAGTCAGTTTCCAAAAATAATGGTTAAAGAAACATGTTTTTCATCAATATGTTTATATCTTCACTGAATGAATAAATGATTGAATAAAAGCTTCCTTACCTATGAAAATGATTCACTCAAATATCCTGCCTGAATAAGAGTCTACATTTGTTGTAGGGCGGAATATAGCCGTTCGCCAGTAAATGGAAAGGTTTGGTCGTACCATTGGGAAATACAGAATCTTGTTGCTCTCAGTCTTTCTGGGGAAACTTATAAGGAGCGACATTTCGCTGTCAGCCTCTGGATCATAAACTGCCAATATTTGCAGTACTTTATCACGCCACCGCCGTAAATCATTCTAGACAGAGCTTAAACTGAAAGTATTTAAGGCAAATACACACGTTTAACCTGTGTAACTAAAAAAACATTTATTCACTTACCCTCACGGGTAATTTATATATTTTAAAAAACAGTTTGAAATAATCTCTGTATAAAGCAACACACGGAAAATCGATACTCCGTTTGACAAAGCGACCTGCATTATAACTTGTTTCTTTACTCCTATAAATAGGCTAGATGCGTTATTATCTCTTCGAAAAAAAATTCTTTAGGCTTCATAATATTGTCTTCCATTTTTTCATAATTTCCCGAATTCATTCTCCTGTTTCTTTGCATTACATCAGTAAAGTATATCAAACATATCAATCTTATTCAGCTATGGAATCTAATGCATTGTTCATTAACTCTGAAATATGTCTTGAACGTCAAAGTATTATTAATTATTTATAATCTGAGTTCCTACTCATATATATTTAATACCAAATTGTATAAAACAATAGTTTACGTAACAATGATCTAACCACTCTTTACGCTGTTAACGAAAAGTAACCATCAACTTAATTAATAAAGTTATTATTTTAGATACTTGAACAAATATCCTCTATCACGCTATGATTAAAATAATGAATTTTAATTGATTTATTATTTAATGTAAAATTATCAAGGGTTGGAAAGCCGGAGCCGGTGTCAGAATAACGGGGCTGTAATCCCCTGGAATTGCTTCGTGTCAAGCACAAATATGTCCTGCATTTTATTCACAAATAACCGGCGTGGGAAAGAAAGAGACCCACGAAAACAACAAAGTTTGAAATACCTCGTGGTTGCCTCGGCCAAAGGGGTTTCACGTTTTAAAGACAAATCGATTGTAAAATATCAATTTCCAGGTTTTTGGACACAGCCGAATGCTCCTCTACAAAACCTCACTGCTGTCAGAACTTGAAGGAGACGTTGGAGAAGTCGCCATATAGAGATGAGGTGCGCTGTCAGGTTTCCAATACTTGACGTATAGGAAGGGTATCTCCCACGGGTTTTTATCCTGAGACTATAGTAGATCTGATTCCTTCGCTGAACCTAATTAATGTTTCCCCTAATTTTATAAATATTTCCATCATAAATGATTTCCCTAGTTTTGTAAATAAATTTCCCAGTATCTTTTAATTATCATTTTAATTGAATTCCCCAGCCATCCTAAATAATACATTAGCAAACAACTTATATGCTCAAAATTTGGTGATTTTAAATATTACTTAAAGAGAAACAGAAAAAATTAACAGTAACAGGTTTATCGAAATATTTTAAGCCAATCAAATAAAAACCATAGAACAGGGATCAATTTAAACCATTACATTAATATTAAAAATGAATATTTATCAAATAAACTACCCAAATGAAATATTTAAATTATTCAAAGAAATAGGAATTAAGATTTAAAATTTACATTTAACCCAGCCAATAAAATTGCAACTATTTTGTCAAAATATACATACATTACCAAAGGGATGTTACAGAGTGTAAATTATTTTATATAGGCTACAAATAAACTAATTAAAGCTCCAGAATGTATCACCAAAAAATTAACGCAAAACCTAACACTAAATCGAATACAATTCTTTCTATACATCACACGAAAAACATAGTACCAATTTAGCAAGTTTATAAATTACACACAGAAATTATAAGACAAAGGAAAAGTCCTTGAAGAAATATGCATAAAAATAATTACAATGAACATCATAAATGAAATAACATGCTAAGCTAATTGATGCTTTATAACTAGAAATTTGGAGTTTGAGTAATTCTGAATTATGGTATTGTTTTGGAGCTTTCTCTGAGGACAAGATCGTCACCGGAGGGGTGGGGGGAGAGGTGAAGGATCCACCCGAGATGATTAAGAGCCTCAAAGGACTCATTGTAAGCTGACCAGACTACGCGAAGTCATTGTTGGCTAGCCGAACTAAGTTATGAGTGGTCGACGTCAGCGAGCACTAATCTTGAGGGTTCTTTACACTAAGAGGAGGGCAGCGTTGAGATCACAGCAGTCTGGGACGTGAAAGGGGGGTCGACCTTCAAAACTAAACATTTAGGAAATCTGATGCGCTTTGGCGGTACTTGCTTGGTTGTTCAATATCAATTAATATAAACTCAGGTGGACATTACAGCCTGTTACTCTGGAACGTCGAGGTCAAGCCTACATTACAGCAGCCGAGTGTGGGACAACTAACCGTATTGTATGCTTGAAACGTACTTAATACTTCAGTTCTGTGAACTTATTTCATACCATAAATACATACAGTCTAACTCCCCTTAGTTCTAATCGTGCTGGTATGTTTCAGTTAACCTGCTCACAGTAATAATGTACGCCAGTGGACAGTAACATCATGCCAGGCAAGTGCACATGAAACAAGTAAATATAATTTTGTGATTAATTAAAATAAAGTATTTTAATATTAATAATTGAAAATATAATTTATTACTGTCTACACCTGATGTGTCGTGGTGGGGTGACGCGACCATTCAGAGTCTGCCCTGAACCAATGGACTATATTATTGGAAACAACAACAAAATATTCCATTGAAATCTAAGTCGAGGCTACGTCTTCATATACATAATGGCAGGTATGTACAACTGCTTTAAATATCTGTGGAAAAGTTTGTGATCATAAATCCGTGCAATTCTTTAACCTATAAAAATATTTTACAGATAAATACGGTTTCGGATGAAGAGTTCTCGGGATTCCAGTCTGGTGATGTCGTTTGTAATCCACAACGTTTCTATGGCTGACACCGCCATCATCTTCAGGTGAAGACTTCACCATCATCTTCAGGTGAAGACTTCATCTGAAGATGATGGCGTTGTCAGCCATAGAAACGTTATGGATTAAAAACGACATCACCCAACTGGAATCCCGAGAACTCTTCATCCAGTATCTTCGTCGGGAAAATCTACGTTCTCTAAAATATGGTTTCATTAGACCGAAGGCTTCTGTGTTTTCAAAACACGTACCATATATAAATTAACTTAAAGTGTTTGTTAAGAAATTGTGTTAACATTTATAACATAGTTAATATTTATATATTTTTGAAAATGAAACGTTTTTAGAATTAACTTAGTTTACTTTTATTGATAAACTCGATGAAGGATTGTTGAGACACGCCATAGTTATTGATATGAAACAAATGCATTCAACAAATTTTATGCAACAATAATATTTTTTAATTTGAGTTCAACGATGACAAAACGAATATACTCCTCTGACAACCTGAAATCTCAAACTCCAATATTTATTTATGACTTTTTAAAAAATCAGTACTGTAAAACAAGTAAGTAAAATCGTATTACATATTCCATTTATTTACGTGTAACTATCTAAAGCAATTTTTCGTTAACTTGTATTAGCTGAATTGTAATAAATGCATCTAATCAGATTCAGGTGCTAGGAAAAATTTAATACGCATATTTCCTTCGTAGAATTTTTATTACGCACGTTGTTACCTCAGCACAATGACGAAACTCAGTTACGTGGGATATTGAAATCAATATCATACCCTGCAAAGCACTTTTATTTAATGTTTTATTTACAAATTATTCCAAAAATATTTGAAATAATTATGACAGATATTTTCTGTGATCCTCCATATTCCGTGCATTTAATGGGATATAAAAAATTATGTTCAATAGGAAAATAAATATGTAGCAAAACGTCCTCTGTGCCTTCCGTAAGACAAGTACTGGGTAAAAATGTTTCCAAGATACTATGGACGTGGCAGTAATGCGACATAATTCACTTATTGCGTTGTATTTCCTTACGGGACCTAAAATGTCACCCTGCGGAACTTCAAAAGTATTTAACTACATTTTAGTTTAATTAAAACACTAAGTGTATTAGTACATAAATATTTAACAGGAACACCTGTTAGCAACGGCCCTGTTAAAGTGGTTTAGATTCATTAATTCAGTTTTGCCAACTTAGGAACGAGTAGTCATTGTTAACTTCCATTGCTTCGACATCGCTGAAACCGAAACAGTTATTATCCTGTCAGATTA
Organism: Eucriotettix oculatus; assembly: GCA_034510155.1. Classification (NCBI taxonomy): domain Eukaryota; kingdom Metazoa; phylum Arthropoda; class Insecta; order Orthoptera; family Tetrigidae; genus Eucriotettix; species Eucriotettix oculatus. The sequence continues at coordinate 58,151,587 of CM067380.1, forward strand.
AAACTGTAATAGGTGTGAGCTGGCTCACGTTTCAGTGTGTTACATTCCAAGGATGTCAATATGTCACCATCATATCTGATGGATTACATTTCACCGCCCAGAAAAATATAATTAACAGGGATTAACAACAGTTGTATATAAATCATAACTAGACAAATTTATAAGAGTTAAACAGATCTAATATAATTGTAATAGAATCTCAAGTACTCAAACGAAAATTTAAAAAATCCAATTCCAATCTAATATGAACCATAGTGGTGAAGAAAAAAAGTTAATTCGTTTCAAGAGAAATCTAATTAAATTAAGTATAAAGCGTGCTTGGTGACAAAGCCTGAATTATAAAAGTTTTATTGCAGTGGTTTCAATTTTCATTTCCCTTTTATTAAACCACATAGCGTGATTTATTTTAGGCCGACCCCACGTGTGCATTACAATTAAAACTGTAGAACGTAACACCTTCCATTTGTAAGACTTTAACTCAGAATGTAAATAAATGAAATTGCCTTGAAACATTGTAGCAGGAGTCTATAAAACTTTTGAGGAACTTTAAAACTTTCTTGCTTCTTAACAAGGAAAGGAAATTTTGCAGGTGATTGATGTCAAACAACTTTAATAGTATGCATGTGGAATATATGACGTAAACCCTTAAGAAGACAAACAATGACAACTGGGTACGAAGTGATTAAATACATATTGGAAATCAATTTAACAATTACTTTGAGAACAGAAAAAATTATTTAAATAAAACACAACTCTGAAAGCTCTGCGAGTTAATTGACAACAAAATCTCGGCAGTATCCGTTAATAACTTTACTCACTGAGCTAACCTCGTCGATGCGAGCTTTCTGTTTCCTTTAAATAGGCCTGGAAACAGACTCACCCCAATATACTATAGTTATTTTCAAATGGGAGCCGTTCTGGCGTTCAGGTAATGAGAGCAGAGAACTAGACAAACTTCCCGTTCAATAAACCCTTGATCTAGATGAATGAACAAATAATGTGTGACAACGGCGCGAGATTTTGATGGGAGCCGATTTGACCTTGAAGTTGTTCTCATCGTCTTCTAATTTGAAAAAGACTACAGAATGACATACTTCAGAACTGCGTACGATTGAATAGATTTCTTCTACTGTTATAATTAATTCAATGTAGGCCTACCTGTGAATTATTTAGATGCAATTTTTAGTCCAAAATAATATAAATCGAGCAGAAACATCACTTGGTTACTATGTGGGTTTGAGCCAATTAAATCGAAAGAAAAGGTTAAATTTTAAGACTTTAAATTACTAAAACGGATGTAATAATTTCGACGCACGGCGGCGGCTGTGGTCTTGGTCGTCGACCTTACCATCGTTTGTTGACGTACGTCTCGATTCCTCACTTACGAAGTAATGAAAGATCTCAAGACCTTTCTGTACCTCTGATATCTGCATGCAACTTAACTATATTTTCCCCACTTCTTCCATTCAGCACCTATTTAGGGTGTAACGGCAAAATTCCTCATAGAGAGAGATATGAAAATCTGGTACAACATTAGTCCGGAAACGCATGGTTACAGAGAGGTCGAACTTCCGTTTCTGTTCAGTTTATATTATATTCAACTGACTAGTTGGAGCGCTCTGTTCAAAAACGAAAATAATTGTAAGTCCTTCTGACTGACTACAGGCCGATGCTCTTCTTCGCATTGAGTTTCGAACACATCAAAAATGACTGTGTACTGACATGATGTGAAAATGCACGCACTGAGAGTTAGAAAATCAACCACAGCAGGTAAATACATAAAGAAATATAACTTCAACAGTCAACTCCTCACTTACTGCACTTGAAAATTTTGAGTTGAACAACCACAACGTAAGTTGTTTTCAGCGGGCGATTTACTTTGTGCCTCACCGACTTCAAATTATTACTTGTCAGCCTCTACTTAGTTAATTAGAAGCCGAGATTTTCGGCGGGCTGTATAAAAATAATTCCACGGAATATTGTAGAAAAATTACTGAATATGAAACACATGAATTATAACACATCACATTGGAAATTATTTTCCTCTGACTTTAAACCATTATTGTCGAGCCACAGGCGTGCTTACATGTTCTTTTTCAGTTAATCAAATATGTACCTACGTGTTATTGTAAATGAATTGAAGGAATGTAAACAAGAATGGTAAACAAAAGCCAGCAATTGCCCCCATCACTGTTCGTATACTACGAAATCGTGCAAACCTTCCGCTAGGTTTGAAACATTAGTCTACTCTTTCGCATCGTTATACGCTGCAAAATGTATATAAACAGCATGACAACCATATTGATACATTTATAACATAAAACATTTGTGTACGTATGTAGGAAAAAATGGTAATACTTTTTGTAGGAAATTTTCAACACAAAAGTCTCTTATTGAGATTCATTAAATTGCGATGCATTTATTTTTTATTGTACATTATATATTGAAAAAATTATTGAAAAACAAATAAGGTTTAAAGTATACAATTTAACAATTAAAATTGGTTTCGGTTACTTCATTGATAAAATTGTAAAATTAAATATAACTGTTTTTCGAATCGATATTAAAGTTTGTCTCTTACAATATAATTATTTTACAGAACGTAACGAAGTGAAAGTTGTTTTAAATGTCTGTATAAATTGACACAAATGAAGAAATATGCAACTTAACTTTACTATTCATGTCCTGGAAGACCAATCATTTATATTAAAAATATTTTCAGAAATTGATGTATACTTGAAACGTTGGTAAAATGACAAAATCGTAGTTGTGTTTTTTAAATTATTATTTTTGTTTGAACAAGTCAGACAAGGTTTCTTTGAATAATTATGAACTTTAAAATTAACTGCAATCATGCCTTTTTTAACCTGTATAATCAAGTCAGATTTATAAGCCTATTATCCTTCTCATCTATCAACTTAAATATTTTAATTACTTATTTATACACACGTATTATTTTACATTATTATTGTAAACCCCAATACGTCCCTATTTACTTCCATGTTAAATAAAAGGGTCCTTTTTTACTTGATCATCAGCCAAAATAACCCCCTCAATCTCGTTAGCCAATTATTTAACGTTAACAATGACCACTTATTGACGTCACAGGATAGCCAACTTCCTGTTTATGGAGGCGCGTCCGGCCAATCAATATCTAATACCATCTCTTGTTGTTTACTTAGTTCGCCTACAAAACGTATATTGTTTTACTCCTGGCGATAACTATTTTACTCCGTCCAACTGGATTTGCTGTTCCTAAATTCTGCTCTCCTGACACTCAAAGACAAGTTCCCTTTTAAATTATATCAGCTGCTAACAGAGTCAGCACATCCCGGCGGTTTACAAACATCCACAGGTACTGTTTAAATATATTTGATTCGAACATATAAAAATAAACCACAAATCACGGGCGAAGAAAGTAATAATTTTTTTAAATTAAAGTCCTGCCAACCCATGGGTTATTAGCGACTCGATGTTTACAAAAAGTGATACATAAATTACAACAATCTGTACAGTTTTTACATATTAGATACTGCTGAATAACTTTATTTTAATCCGATACTCTAGTAAGCTGGAGATTGTATCAGGTGAAGTACAGAAGTACTCCTTTTCAAACTTGGATAAAAAGGCGTTTCTTACTGGGATGAATTTCTGGAAGGTGAAGAAATAAAAATTGGTGGATCACATTTACAGTAATCGCGGTTCAAAAAATCGATTTATTCTGAATTTAAAAAGATTCAGATTTTTATCTCTGTTTTTCTGTATAAATTTCATTTATATTTTTAACCGTTTAGAAGATACGAGCAGTTATGTTAAACGCTGCGCACACGACATCCAGTTAACTCTGGCCGCCATGCCAACTCACTGTCAAGCATCCAGAGATGTTATTTCTGTAATGAGGAAAATTCTTTTCCCTTATCGTTAGATGTAGCAATTTTTCAGTCTTGTGCTGTATACTACTTTTGGACGTGTGTTGTCTCTGAATTTGAAAATGGGAAATAGAAAAGTTTCTTGACATTTGAAGAGAGGTTTCCGAGGAAATCGTTAGAATAGTTTTGACCGAACTAATAAATTACAGTTCAAAACATATTCATAAGAAAATCATGACAAATTACGGAATGTAATTTTTGATATACTCTTTGGTTAAGTAGTATGTCCTTGCGTGTGTGGATGCACTGTAAATTTGTCTCTGTTTGTTGAAATTTCTGGAGAACAATGAGGATTCATTGGATGAATTTGAAACAGAGTTAGGTGGCACAAGAATGTTCTATGCACTTATGAATCTTTCTCCACCGTTGTTGTTGAAATTGAATCATATGTTAATGATTATAAGGCAAGAAGGCTAAAATTTAAAGAAAACTTTGATATTCTCCTAAGAGGAAACATGACAATAGATATTAAGAAATATGATGGCAGGAATTCGGTCTGTTGTGAAACTTGCATCCCAAGGAACAAAAGAAGATAAAAAGGCTAGAAAAATTCTCCGACTGGAAAATAAAAAAAAGACAATTGAAAAGGGGGCAATAACTAAAATAGTTATGCTTGTAATAAATTTATTTTTCTGATTGTCCCAGGTTGTATCTGCTGCAGCCTGTAACTAGGATTATATTGTTCAATTAAACATTAAGTGATTTTTTAAAAAATAATTAATCTACTGCTTCACACATGTGTTTTTTATTTAGTCATCCAAATGTCCAATCGTTAATATTGTAGTTTGACCTGGTAAAACAGAACGAAATACGCAATTTGGCTGCATAAATGCAAAGGCAGTTGGGATGAGAGAAATTGAAGAAGTATGTAATCAGGGCAATAAGACCTAGACAGTTTTGCACCGGTCTGGGTTTTCTAAATTTGTTGATTCTCCAGGACATCTGGCTGTGACGAGAACTGGTATTTTCCCCAAACATCAGTGGCAAGTGGGGTGGATAATTCCTTCCAAAATCTAAATGTAAATTCTTTTGACTGGAGAGGATTTCGTCCCTCCCACCAAAGAAAATTAAATAACCAAACGGGGAAAAATGATTGAAAACGGACTAAAATATTTTATGGGCATTAAGAAGTAAGAATAACGAATTTGGCAATTGGAGATTGGCAGTTGGCAATGGTCGGTATGCTATGATAGTAGGATAGAGACGTGGAATGTTATTGATAAAGAGAGAGAGAGTTTTGGAGCAGGATTGAGAGACTACTTCAATCTGTGGAGTGGTCGTGAATTGACTGCTCTTAATCGTGGCGGCATATAAGTAGATTATTAAAGGTTGGTGTTCATTATCCAACCACTAAGTTTAAAGGAGTCGGTTGGGACCGATACGATATCTGAGGACGAGCGGCGAGTTCCAGGACAAACCAGAAGACGCTAATTACTCTGTAACCTTTGTCCGAGTTGTAGTTTTTGTTTCAAAATCTGCTGCTATGAGAAAGCCCGTAAATATGATCCGACATTAGGTCTCATGTTTCGAAATGTTAGTTTATACGTCATTTAAATTTTGTAAATATTTTATAAAGAGTTTCTGTCAGTATTAACAAAATGACAGCTTCATAAAAATGATTTGGTTGATAAATTGTATATTACCAAATAATTTAATGTAAATTTAATATATACCCATCCGTAGATATATAATATTTTTATTTAAACCAATAAATCCCCCTAAATATTTACTTCAAGTTCATAATGTCGATTAGGTAATTTCCTACAGTTAAAATTAAAAACTCGAAAAAAATATTAATAATTGTTCTCTCCGTCAATTTAACACTGAGGACATAAAAATATCACTGCAACTATTTTTGAACTAAACATTAACATATTGGTAAAGGTTTAGCAAAACCTATATGCATACAATAAACAATGCTTAATGAAGGTTAAAAGTTTAAATTTTCTGAAAGGAGCAGTTTAAGAGTAAATTAAATAAAAATTCATAGAAATTTAAGCCTGAAAGCTTAAAAATTACATAATATCTATATACATGGTTTAAATTAGAGAAATGCGTACCGGTCTATTTAACGTTTTGTAGTATACAAAACACGATTTTTTTCCTTCGTTAATTCATGAAAAAACTCAGAGAGTTGTGCTGTTCACGTGTTTAATGAGTATGACCCTCTAATCGTTACATTACAACTGATATTTGTCACGCGATATTACAAAGAAAATTAATTTAATACTTCTGTTATATAAATTGTATACAAACACATCACTTGTATTTTTGCATAGTGATCCATAAAAAATAAAAACAATATTCTCGCTCTACTTCTGGGACAGATGAGTCCTAATAATTGAGTGCAAGGGAAAGGTTCAACATAATGTTAAAGTATAACTCGTGGCCTTGAGATTGAGTGGCGGCGCGTTGACTCGGGTTACTATTTTTATATTTAGGTAGGTAGCATCCAGTGCCACAAACGCCTCATCATTTCTTGTCAACAAAGCAACAGTGAAGTTATCTTTAACAATCTTGTGCACTTCTTCGAAAATTACTATGGGAGTGCACCCTCACTTTCTTTTAAACTACTTGAGAGGATTCCTTCCTAGACGAACATAAATGGTTTCATCTGAAGGACACGCGTGGATCCCTCCCCCACTGCAGTTCTTTTCAGTCATCGTTAACATCTGTGAGTGCAGAATTGTACTTTGTCGGCCATATTCGGGCCGCGTGGATTCACAGGAAATAAATTAGGTGGCCTACATACGTCTTCGCGCTCTCAGAGGCAGCGAGCGACACGAGCATGGCTTCAGCGGCTCGCTCAAAGTTCAAATTCCGCTCAACGGGGGCTTTGATACGAAATCATCCAGCTCCAATCACATTACACCGCTGAGATAGAGATACTATCACATTACCTCTTGTTTTAGAATGCGAAAAGCCAAGTACTATAAATAAAAATAACTGTCGATCTTTTTACAGACAATTTATTTATTCAATTTGAAGAGAAACGACGTTTCAGTGCATATTCACACCTTTTTCAGGTTCTTCTTTCTTTACAAGACATATTTACATACAGTTAGTCCCACATAGTTAAATTTAAATTCAATTTTTTTAGTAGAGTTAAAATACCGTTAGATTCACATACAATTAAATTTAACACATTCATTAATTTAGGAGCAATTAATTATCTCTTTCAGAACCTTTACAATAATAATATTTTAAGTTTTAGTTTCTTCATCGATTTCGGAGACTTTAAACTACCAGTTGAAGCAAATCATCTGAGCTGTTCTCATTGTAACACACTATTCCATATGTCTTCAACAACAAAAAAACCTGAAGAAGGTGTGAAGGTACACCGAAACTTCGTTTATCTTAAAAATGAATACATGTCTGTAAAAAGGCTAATAATTATTTTTATTAATTTACAACAGACGTTAAAATATAACTTTTACTATGGACTCACGATTGAAAAATGCGTCAGGATCCAGTCATTAACTTTGATGGAATTTTCTGTCAAATTAAGTACTGCAAGCATTTAATATTTTTCAATAATAACAAGTGGTGGCTGGTGTATATGTGCTCATGTGCTACAACACATTAATTAATTTAGGAGCAATTACTGTCTCTTTCAGAACCTTTACAATAATAGTATTTTAAGAGTGTTAGTTTCTTCTTCGATGTCGGAGACTTCAAACTACCCGCTGAAGCAAAGCATCTGAGCTGCCCTCATTGTAACACACTATTCCATCAGGGAATTACAAAGTCGCATGTGCAGAAAATCGCTTCAGCCACCCTGCTTTATCCGTAAAGCTGATCCATCTTATATTGTAGCTATGCCGTACGATGCGGCACTGTAAGCATCGAAATCAAAATGAATTAGAACTATTTAGTTCTATCAATACTTACTTTAAAATAGTTTGTATATTAAAATCAAAAACAGTAATCTTACATTTACGCATGGTACATTTTGCGGGAAAAGGAGGGATGTGAAAGGTAGCCACGGGTTGAAAAAGGTCCCCGGGACAACCCTGTTAATCACCTAAAAGTGATGCAGGTAAATTCTAGGGAAACCTACACTCCCACTACACTCCCACTCCCTTATGATGACGAGTTAATAAGTTGTTATGGAAACGGAAAAAAAAGTACTGCATGCATCTATCAAATTTGGAGGGCAGCTGGCCGGCTGTTCCAATGTGGGATCATATGAACATTTCTTACTGTATACCAAAGACCTGTGACCGCGATGCATGCACTACTCAAACTTAATTTATAATTCTTGGCCTAGGCCAAGGACAGAGGGGGAGGGATGTAACCCGGAAGAGAAAGTTAGCGTTTACAGATTTTCCTCAAACACTCTTGAGTTCCCTGTGGTTCCCTCCATAATGGAAAATGCCCAGCGCTTTGTATTTATATGGTGCTGCCTGTGTGGAGCATTCCAGTTATAATCACTTTAGTATATATTTAAGTACTCACAATATATTGTTACTTAAATAAAACGTTGATTAAATTCACAAGTCATTTCGCGCTACACCCCCAAAATAAATGGATTAATTATTAATTCATTTCAATGATTATGTAAAAAAATTTCAATTTCCTTATGTATGTACGTTCCGCATTCAATTCAAAACGCGAGGAGCAATTTAGTCCCAGTTTTGTACACATTTATTTCCGACCCGGAAATCAACACAGTCGGGTAATATGATAGGGATACTTCCCCTACGGGACGGAGTAGAAGGGGCCAAAAGTTTTAAATATCCAAAATTGGTCAATATATACATCCAATTAATGCTTTTCTGGATCAATTACTTCAACAGTGCTTCCCCCGACACTATTTGTCTGTAAGCTCAACCCGTTTTTAGCATGAAAGGGAAGAATTCATAGGGGTGGGAGTGGAAAGGAGTAACATGAAAACTGTCGAGATTGGTGTTGACATCAGTGTATTGTGAATCGCTGAGTCTGATTCTGACATCCACAAGCAGGTTAACTTGCAATTCAGCCCCTAAGATAGCTATGGAAGGGCTCAAACCAAATTTCGCCTTCTAAAATCTTCCTATAGAGAGGGGTGTGGTGGATAAATTGAAAGTCAATAACCCAGTAACTAAAGATACAATTGGCTAATTCGTTTTTATGGTTGTCACTGCAAATTTACCTGTACTTGAGTCCCACACTTTCGGGTTGTGGTTGGGGAGGGGGGGTGGAATGACGGAGGAGGAATAGGTTGAAGACAATAACTTGAAGTCATGCAAGATTCCTAACTATTCCAAGGTTATGTGCAGGGTTATTATCAATAAAAACCCGGGCACCCAACTAGTTTAAAATAAAGCACAGTAAATATGTTTAAAGGGCTTCATTTCTAAGACTTTCGTCTTACTGCGAAAGCTACCCCAGGATTCGTCATAAAATAGTGTCACCAACTGCGGAATATTCGTAAAATTAAATTTATTTAAAAAAAGTACGAAGGTAAAGGCATTAGAGTTACTAATGTTTGTCAAATTTGGTTTAAAATTTTATGCTTCTCAAATTTAGGCATTATTACGAGTTATATAGATGGAATTAGAAATGTAGTATTTTACGATGTGTAATGTTGGTAACACTCTGGCTGTTGTAGTATTATTAATATCTTACGTAATTATGCTCGTATAAATTATTGCTAGGGATGATGTAGCACAGTACTTAAAAAACTCACGAGCCGATCGTGATAATATTTCAAAAATAAAGTTAAATCACGAAAGAATAGTCGTCAAAGGGTTCCATTTGTTCGCTTTAATAGTGAAGTACGCCTGGGAGGTAGACACATCGAATACATTCTTAATGCTATTCATATAGTCTATACGAGTGTCGATAACATAAATCTGATGAATAATTTATTGATTTTTAAGCATTAAATTATGATTCCGTCAAATATTCAAATAATATTCAAATGCAATCGCAATAATAAGGTATCTCTATTTCAAATATATAGAGTCCAACGCACACTTCTGTAAAACGTCTTTGGACGATCTACTGGCTGCCTAATCCTTTATTAATGTTTCTGTCCGCATAAATATTCATTAATTAAATCTCAAAATGCATTTATGCATTTATTTACAAATATCGAAACAATTTTTAAAATATTCTTGTTTTCGTTTACGGAAAACCACAGGTATGATTTGGAAGTTGTTACTGTAATAGTAGTAAAATTTTGTTGTAAATATATTATGAAGAGGTGTAATTTTGAATTTATTATTTAACGGAATTATTAACATTTCAATTCTATAAAACTGTAATTATAAAAAAAATAATTTTGCTATTTATAAAACCTTATTATAATTAATTTTCTTAAAGTAACAATTTTAAATAAAAGTTTTTTAATTTTTAGACGGTTTCTGTAGACTTACTGTTGAAATCATTACAAACATTCGTCGTTGTATGAACAACGTTTACAAGAGAAGCTTTTTTATATTAATAAGCTATCGCGACATTATCCTTATTAGAAAATTAATTTTAAATAACGTATCATGCACTGTTTCATCGTTGAAAAATTTTCAGTGTTTAAATTCCTCAATAGCTACAATGAAAAGTGTATTTACCGTATTTCCATAATTACGGTTGCCGACCTTCCTTTCGGATAAGCATTGTAATGAAGTATTCGGTTCTTACCAATAACTGAAATTCCTAATTTTTTTGGTATGTTTTTTTTATCGTTTCTGTAAGAACTGTTGACTATTTTACAAATGTTGAAGGAAGTTAATAATTTATTTGCTTTTTGTAAGGTGGAGTCAATATCAATACAAACATCTGAAGAAATAAACTTCTCTTCATAATTTTGTTGAATTTTACGTACACTAAAATTCAGAACAATGTAATAAACAATTTTTTGTCCAACAAATTCATTGTCTGTGATAAATTATTATTTTTGGGATTGGAATTTTTCAAAATTACCATTTTTATCACTATAATAATATTATCTTTCAATTAAAACGAAAAGAAACAAAATATATTAAAACGGTTTAGTATTCTACAGAAATTAGTCATTTAACTACTGTTGAACAATACCATACAATACCAAAATTACTGAAAAGACGAACCTCCACTTTTGTATCTAACTGGTTTTATAAATTATAGAAAACGTTTCCCATGTTTTCCACTTTCGGTTTGTGCCTTATAACATACTGAATTTAAGAATCTTGGCTTTTATGAGGTAGCAATATAATTCTATATTGAAGATAAGTTATAGGGACAGTTTTCAATGTTCAAGCTCTAAAACATATAAACAGGTTCCAAAGCACATTATGTCTGTTTACTCGGCTCAGAACTCAATTAGAAACTCAATTTGCTGAACGTGTGTTCAACTGCAACAGTATATCAAATTGATATTGCGTGATTTTTCCTGTTGAACCGCTAAAAACTCGGTCACCCACAATCTTTAAAACAGCTCAAATTAAAAGTGATCACTAGTGGTGTTTCTTTTTTAAAAAAATTGACAAGACTGCAGCACGAGAAATTAGAACAGCACTCACAAACGAACGCTTTTATTTGAATCTGTAAAAATATGTTCCACAAAAACGAAAAAAAAAATATCTTGAGCCGTTCCAGAGATGCAGCCATTTTGCACTTCAGAAAAGGTGCCGTCTTTGGCTGCCTTTTTCTCTGACTAGGATTCTTTCTGGACAAGACCAAGAAATGTGTTTTTTTAACTTGTCCTGAATTTTTACTTATCTCAAATTCAACAGCTCTTGAAACTCTCCTGCCCGAAAGGATATGGACTCGGCCGTAAATAAATCCATTTATACCTTAAGTTGTCTATTCTTTAAATATTGTGTAAAATATTTTTTACACGGTCAATAATTTGACATCAGATTACAATCTATTATAAAATAATAAACCAGCTATTTTTGACAGAAATATCCCTATAATAGAATTGCTTGAATGTGTGATTGTATGTGTGTACCTCATACAAATCTAAACGATTTGATCAATTTTGACCTAATTTCGTACACGAGTTCTTTGCAACCCGAAAATCGACACTGTTGTGGTACGACTCAGCTACCACCCTTAGGGGAGGGGGTGGAATATTTTAAATAAGCAAAAACGGCAAAGATTTCCATCTTATAAATACATTTACGTGTCAATTAAATTGTACCCATCACAAATGCATTTAAATAATTATGGATAAAAGCCCAAGAAAAGCTATCATAGTCATGGAATACAATATGGAAGTCATTCAAAGTCAGCAAGATCCATTATGAAACTAACGACTTCTACGCACTAAAAAACAACAAAAAAGTCAAGAGAAGAGACCAAATAAACTTATAGAGGGTAAGAACTGGACATACAAAAATTAAAGATCTTTACATTATAACAAAAGACCCCCCACCGATTTGTAATCAGTGCAATATACGGAGTTAAGTTAAACACCTGTTGAGGAACAGCCCGAAATTTGAGGATGAGAGGAAAGAAACATTAAAAGAAAATGATTTCAACCAGTTTGTAAATGGGAAAAATGCACAAGAAAATTTAATAAAATACTTAAAAAAATGCTGAATTGTATCATAAATTGTAAACTTTTTATTATATATCATTATGTATATTTAAGTTTTGAATGAAAACATAAATGTCACGTTAAAATGTATAAAATTGTTAATTTAAAGATCAAAATGAAATGGTTATTGTAATTTCGTATAAGTTGCTAATGACTACTTTGTTGATGCGACTATGAATAATTTTTTTTTAAAAATTGTACCTTGAGCATTTTTGACTTTCGAAATACAGGGAGTATATTTTGCATTGTGACGCTTTGGATTCCCTTTTAATCAAGTGTTACCAATAACTAAATAATGTGCCGGGATAATAGTATAAAACACTCGGGAAACGCCGGGTTCCCAGCTTGTATTTTAATAAAATAAATGACTGGACCACGTTAATTAATTAAAAATTGACAATCAAAGTTATGGGTTACATATCCAAGCTCCTCCCATACGCCCCGGGGCTCCCCACCGTGACTAAACACTGTTAGGTTAATTTACACACGTCAATATTTGGAATGACGCCGGATTTTGAAGCCGTGACCTCAGGTTTCGGATGCCGAGACCACGAAGCCAAGCTTTGTGGTCTTTGGGGATCGCATATTTGACGAGGTCGCCTAACGCCGTTTACATTGCTTCCTTCTCCATTCCCGAGGAACAAAGGAATGCCTGCCAAGACGTACTGCCATCACTTCAAAATGGCAAGCCTTCACTCCACCCGTTCAACATAAAGAAGATCGGCTGTTGTGTTTGATTACACTTGTTCTTACAAATCGCGGAATCCTTAGACATTCGAGACAATGCCGTAACATTAAAGTAACTCTTCTCATTGTCAGAGTTTCATCAGAAGCTTCAATTTCTTTTTTGATAGTGGCGGTGTGATATCGTTCCCATTTGTAAAACCTGTCATTGTGTATCGATTGAGGAAAAGAGGCATCAGTCTCCTCGGAGACAAAATCGGCTCTGAAAGTAAGGATATTAGGCGGAGAAACGCAAATGGAGAGAGTCACGTGCATTTCAAATAAATTAAGGGAGTCGGAAGACTATCTTGACAATATTTCTCGAAAACCGTTATAGATACAGCACAGAGATTTTTACAGCTTAATTTAATGCTATGTGCGTGAAAGCAGAATAACTAATTGAAATTCCTAGTTATGGATGTAAAGTTTCTATTTTTTTTATAAAAATAAGATCTTGATGAACATTTAATAATGACAAAATCATTTATCAGACTTCTAAACACGTACGATAAATCTAAATAAGAGCTACAAACAGTTCTATGCTGTATCTATACAGGTTTCCAAGAAGGAGGAACATTAGCAACATTCGATATAGATTAAATATTAATTTCATTTTTCAGTTGCCTCTTCAAAAGTAACAGCAATAATGTTAGAATGACAGTATGAGACGTTTTTGGTGGACGTGAAGTAACGGAATAAAGACAAAATAAACTCACTGTGCGCTAAATCGGATTAAGTGAAGTGAAAGGTACAGAATTTAAAATTACTTTTGAAGACATTTTCAGATAAGAATTTAATAAACGTAGTTTCAACACCTCAAATACGTTTATTTATTATAATATTAATGTGTAAAGTCTTATAACTGCAACCGTCCGTTTATATAAATTATGTGTAAACATTTTCTTTCCTTCACGTCTTAATTGATAACATAAATTGAAACAATAGACGGCCAAAAACAGATGTAGACCCACGTTTTAAGTAAAATGCAAAAATCCGAAGATGATAACGAACAAGATGAAACAATGTTTTAAACTGAAAGAAGTAAATTAAATCACACAAATTCAACATTTAGAGATATGAATTACAGACTAATATTTCATTTAGCTTTAAATGAATGGTGGATCATGAGATAATAAATATTTCTTGACAAATCTGTATCAGTTTTAAGTAGTGCCCGTGCTTAGTATGTAATATTTCAAATCATCACTGACCAACATTTATAATTACTACCTATAGGTAAATTGCGGAAACTTTCCCAATTCATCATGTAATTAGTGATTTGACGTTATGCTTGCAACACACGCCAGCGTAGCCCTCATTGTCCGCCGTTTGATTACTTCCTATGAACCTCGGATCCTCTTGTCCGTTGCCACGATATGACATGCAGATAGCGATTTGGCGGCTGAAAGCCGAGGTACCCCGTGACGTAGGAGGAAAGGTGGAGGGGAGCGAGCAAGTGGCGTGAGCACGACCCCGAGCAGTCTTCTACTGGGTCCAGGATTATTTTTGTTTTCGTTTACCCCTGCCTATCACGTGGCAACCCGAGAGGGGTCTGAACTAAATTAACGCCACGAAAATAAGAGTTTCATTAGAGTATAACACCACTTCTTCAATTTTTTAATAGAAACCTAATATATAATATTAAATATGATATTGTACTCTCCTAAATCTATATTAACCATTAAATAATTCAATACACCATTTTATAATACTTATTTAAAAAAATCTTATTTAAACAATTACAAACATATATACTAAAATTCATAACCATCCCCCCCCCATCAAACGTACAAACCTACACTATAACACTCATATAAACACCAACCAAAAAAAACAAACATAACATTAAATATTCCCCCCTCAAACCCTATAAAATATTGGTGTACTCTCTCTCGACACAATTAATAAAAAATATAACATAAAAACTTTAATCTCCTAAATACTTTATGAGTTCCTTACCTCATACTCTCTCTCACTCACTCTCTCTCATAGATGGTTTGCTCCACTTATTGATCAGATGATGTGATGTCTTTGGATGGTGGAATATCGACTCTCTCGTATAAACCGTGGATGTGTGTGTGTAGCGCTTGTTTTCTATTATGAAATAAGTTGTAAACGGGTCGTTGTAGGAGAGTGTAAACGATGAGAGATAGGTAGTGGTGGTCGCCTAAATAAACACTCTCTACATTAACAAAACACACCAGTATTAAGCTGTCGTTTTGCGGATTGCTAGTGAGGAGGGGTGTGAGATGAGGGGGTACGGTAGATGTGCTGGGGAGTAGTGATATATTGCGTTTGACGAGTCTCACAATCGGTATACAAATTGCACGACACCCAACCCCTTCTTGATGGGTCTCTCTGGATTAGTGTTGCACCTATAGTATATATAGAGAGAGAGATATATTTACGGGAAAATCAGACATGAGACCTTTCGCAAAGATCGATAGTAAGGTCATAAACAAATTCCATGAAAATAAGATAAAGTAGCAATAGCTACAGTTATATGGGTAATTATTTCTAAATGAAGCAAAAGAAATGGCAGTGTTCATGATGGACATGCAAACATAATTACCGTTTCCGCTGCACTATCAGAAAACACTTCGATTGAGAAAATAATTTATCATAATGAATCATGTTCAAAGAGTTTTTCATATTATTAATGTCTACATGGGAGAGAACCAACAATTTTATTCAACTCCTAAAAAGGTACGAAGCATTAACTTCAACGAATTTTAAAGGTTGCTTTCCTCCATCTTCGTAATTCCGCAAATTTAAATCTATATTACACAACAAGTCCAAATAATCATATTATGACAAGAATGAATTTCTTTTTAAAAACGGAATAAAACTTAAATTACTTAAACACTTCGTTTTGGTACTTTCATATAACAAAAGGCAGACACTGAAATATTCTACGCTATTCAAACGGTTAATTGTTACAGTTTTTCTAAAATATATTAGCAGCTTTTTGACAGTTGGGTTCTTTATACCGTGCTTATATCCCTATTACTTTAACTATCTCTGGTGATGTCATAAAGATAAAAAATTAAAAACTAGTCTTCCAGGAATATAAATTGATCGTGGCTCATTATGAGTTTGAAATAATTTAATAGGATGCCCTTGGGATTTTAAATGCTTCCAAATTTAATTAATAATAGTAATAAATATTTATTATTTTCGTCAATTTTTCTAATCTGACATTTAGGTCAAAGAGTGGTTTATCCATCTATATAAGGAAATCATTTAAAACTATATTAAAAATTAGGTTAACTACATTCTAACGTAACATTTCCGTCATCCTTTACAATAGATCAATAAATTACTAACTAAAGTCATAATTCTTCAAATCGATACACTTATCCTGCAAACAAAATGTTTGCATATTGATTTTCAGTAATGGACAAGTAAAATCCATAACTGAATGGATATTTTAAAGAATTTCTTTTGCGGAAAAATTTTAAAATGGTATAAATTGCTTATTTGACTGTTAGTTTTACTCAAACGTCCTATAATTATATATCATCGGTTATTTATGGATTAGAAAATCTCACGTATAATCGTAATTCATATATACGGTTTGGTATTTTCATTCATACGTTTTAATAGTTTTCTTCTACTCTAAATGTTTTAGTTATATTATTATTTTATAATTATAAAGAATTTCATTACCATCTATATTTGACTTCATTAGTTTTAATTTTTTAATTTAATATATCACTGGATATATGTGCAAAATCTGGTATTTACATATATATATATATATATATATATATATATTCCAGTGATTATTATTAATTTCAAACTGTCAAAGGAACAGTATAAATATAAACCCACTGTACCATCCAAAGCTCCTTTGTGAATCCTTCCTTCCTGAATAAAAACTTAATAGGTTACGCCGAGAAGGATAAGACTGATGTGTGCTTAAAACTTCTCGCATCAGTCGTATTAAATGTATTCTTAATTCGGAGACGTCACGATCCGAACGTGACATTATTTACACTTTCAGACGCCGTTCCAATTTCAGAACGTAAGTTGGCAATTAGGCAAAACCTTTCAAGTTTAAAATACCCACCTTAACATTTTTCAACATAGGCATTTGCTTCTGCTGCACGATAATTAACGCGAATATATATTATGTATCATCGTGCCACGGATCAGTGTTACAAGAATACGGCAATGTAATGACTGCGGTTGAGAATCATTTATCGGCTCTTCATGAACACTTAGTGATTAAAGACAGGAATTATCGATCTTTCACTGGAAGTCCTGGTGTATTTCTAATCCGCCAGAAAAAATTAAAGCAGAAATCTGGAGCATGTACGCTTTTAAATATCTTGTAGCTAATCACACTCGTCTGTGCTAACATTAGATTTGTTTAAACAAAGTTGTAGTTCGTTCTCTACGATTAGAACTTAGCGCTGACGATTCGAAGTTATTTTCTTTTCTGTATGAAGAAGCTGCCTATTGTCATTTACTCACTAATGGTTTTATTACGTTTTCTAGATTATATATATAAACAGGATGTGATTTTTCTAATAAATACTGTCACTGCAGTAATTCCGGACTTTTGGGATATTTAATGTTCTGTTACAACGTTTGTGGTCATTTCCGCAGTAAATCAAGTAGCTTGTTCATTTGTCCCACACGTCACGATTACTCTGCGATAAACGAGAAAACATTTTTTTTATGTATCCAAGGAAAGGATAAATGATTGGTACTACTTTTTCTGACAGGAAGAAGAGGAATGCTCTAATATCAATATGGAAAAAGGAGTAACATTCATATTTCAGAAATAGGGAGCAAGGAAGGAGGAGAAGGGGGGAATAAACCCGTACTCTTGCTAACCTAACGATTTGCCGTTGTTTAGGAAAATGATGTCAACTATATGGCTGGAATCATTACGTGAAGGAGTTACTGTGCCGGCATTTAAGCACCGTGAAAATGGTCTAAAATACAATATCCGAGATGTGTTTTCCTTCTATTTCAGTTATAATATATCATTCTTGTGGGCACGTGATTTAATTAGATGACGATGAAAGGTTTTTCAGTATAATGGAAATTAATACGCACGCTCGGATGTAACTCAGTGATCTGCTAACGTTCACTCAGCTGGGGCAATCTTGGATAAGTTTCAAAACTAATGCGCGCAAAATTTCGGGAAGGGGAAGGTTAAATTGTTAAAAGAAATATGTATCGAAGACACCGCGGATGGAATCGATACGGTGACTCTTGAGATGATTTCTTTGGCGTCGGAGAAGCGGAATGCCAGCAAAGAGAAACATAGTATAGTGGGTGTTAATATTTAATTTGTTTTTGTTCGCATCCTTACATGAGCGTATCCTCGTCACACGCCACTCCAAGCCACGACACGCCACGCCACGACACGCCAGCTGAGGGTTGGACGAGTGGCGAGAAACACTCCCGGCCCGACGGAAGCCCGAAACGCACTGGCCCGGCGGGGCCGCTGCCAGCGCCTCTGCCCGACCCGCTGGCAACTTGTCAACACTGCGTTATTGTTATCTCTGAGCAGCGCGTCACCGCTGCCGCTAAATCATCGCTGCTCTCATTAACAATACACGTCTATAACGCACCCTCCGAGCTCTGTCATCTCTTTTACGACTCTTGTAATTTAGAGTTAACTTCAATTGAAACGCGTACGAGCGACGCTCTCGACGGAAACGATTTACCGTGCCACCTACTGACCTCAGTGCCTCCGATATACATTTGATCTTCGTATATCGTTCGGGAAATAAAACAAAAGGAGGTTATCTGTGTTCCGTATAAAAGAATTCGACGTGTATAGGGACGTGACAGAACAAAACCGAACGAATGCTACCATTTAAACTGTCGAAACAAATATCCAAAATATCGAACGTGATCTATTTCTCGACTCTATTCAAGTTTAACAGGTTGATAGCTTTTGTTTCTACCCGTGCTTTTGTTAACGAAACGCGTCTACAACTTCTCATCCCCGGACACGGACTTGGGCAATATTTTGTAGTTTACTAGCCGGGTATTTATTTACATTATCCCAGTACAGCATTTAATCCCACAATAATCTCTCGGTCAAAACGTGATCAAACTCGAATCAGTCACATTTTTGAACCTTTATCTTTCACGTCCCGCACCCAATCTGAGCTCACGGAATGTGAATTTTATTATAAAATACGTGATGAATGATACAATATATTATTTCAATCAAGAAATCTACTACATTCGGACTTTCAAACTGAACGACCTAGAAAAATTGTCATTAGACGACAATAGTTCCCCTATCTACAAGGAAAGTGATCGCCTTTGCGAATCTTTTCAAATGTACTCTTCAAAATATTGCAATTCTATGTATAAAAGGTGGTTGGACACCATCAGAGTGGATTCCGGCCTGGAAAGTCCACCTAGGACCACCTACACACAACAAGGCAAATTTTGGAAAAGTTTAAAGAATATGGGATTGGCACACGCTATATATATTTGTGGATTTCAAGGCTGCCTACGTTTCCATAAATAGGAAAGAGCTTTGCAGGGCTATGGGAGAATTTAATATCCCCAGAAAACTAATACGGTTGACGGAGCTCACTTTAAAAAATGTAAAATGCAGAGTAAAGGCCCTTAATGAAACATCTGAATCCTTCAGTACACGTAAAGGCCCCGAGACAAGCAGATGCTCAATAATGCTTACTTTTCAACATAGCCCTAGAAAAAATTACAAGAGATGCATAACTGGAGATTTGATGAACTATACTACTTAAATTAATACAAATGCTGATGATGTGGTGCTAATAGGAAGACAAGAGAAATCAATAAGGAATGAGTAGGTAAAGCTAGAGTCAGCAGCATCTAAATTAGGGTTAAAAATTAACTACAATAAAAAAAATACATGGAAACCTCCAATAATGGAAATATTTCCTTGAATGATATTAACATAGAAAAAATTTATAAATTCAAGTACTTAGGGGCAATACTCGATTGTGAGAACAGCATCTCCACAGAAATTAACCAGAGAATAAACCAAGGATACTACAGCCTAAAAAGGTTAATGATGTCAAAAATGTCAAAAAAGGCAAACGAAAATAAAAATGTATACAACCTTAATAAGGTCTTAGTCTTATATGGATGTGAGACTCGGACACCGACAAAAAATGATGAAGAAAAATTAAAAATATTCGATAGGACTATTCTGAGAAAGATCTATGGCGCAAGCTGTGTTGATGGAATATGGAGAATATAATACAATCATGAGTTTTACAACCTATACAAAAAACTTAACATAATCGATACCTTGAAAATATTTAGACTTAAATGGCTAGGGCACGTGAGAAGGATGAAGGATATCAACCCATGCAAAAAACTCAGCCAGACGGAAGTAGAAGAAAAGGAAGGCCCATGCTAAGATGGATAGATGGGGTTTTAAAGGATCTACAAACCCCGTTACACCCCCATTCCTGGAGGATTAATCACAATGTTGAATGTTAAACGACTTCTATTACCCCGGATTTGTCAAATGGCCTTATTCTCCGTCTTACGTGAACTCATCACTACACTGACCTGTTATACGTTAAAATATGCAACGTAAATACGTAAGTCCTGTGACGCTTTCCCTTTTGGACAATGGGGACGATCCTCCTTTTCTTTGGCACTTTAAAAAAGGGTGACCCGGCTGTATTTCGGAAGGGTTTTGCCTACGAAAGTCAGAAGCTGCGTAAATAATATAGAATCGCAACTGGCAACGGAGTAATGTGAAACATATGGGATCTTTACGCCCCGCAGCTGATGCAATTCTGAAGTGCAAGCCAATAGATTCTATTGGGAATTACAGCCGATTGGTTGCCGGAATTAAGTAGGAGGACTAAATGTTTCCTACCGAGCTTACGTGGGAACTGATTTTGTGACGGAGAGACAGAAGATGGGGAGAGGCCGGAAAGAGTTGATGACTAAACAAAAATGCTAGCCGTCGAGAAGAAAATGATGAGAGGTCGGCAAGTGTTGACCAAAACACAAAACTGTTATCCGCGAAGGAGGAAATTTGAAAGCGGCAGTTGAGAGCCATGTCGAGCTTTTGTGACCCTAGGAGACGCAGACTTCTTGGTAGGAGACTCCGGACAAGATCAGCCCGATGTAGAGGATTTCCAGCCATCATCACAAAGCAGAGCAGACCAGAATGCAGCTGCATAACATCGCCGGTATCGTTCAATTTTATTACATAGAGTTCACATTTGTCAGGCCTATTGCCATAAAAACGAAATTGCTTCTCTTGGTCCATCCAATAGAGGATCCCGATTTTTTAATGGGTCTCGATGTAAATGTATTGCTATTAATAACTTTTTCTTTAATACTTTGTACTTTTTATCAAATGCCTTTATAAAAATATTTTACTTTTATTACATTCGGAGTTTAAAATTTAAACTTTTATTTTCTATTTAAACCTTTATTTAATTGATCCCTTAAATTATATTAATATTAAATAATAAATTATCACTATCTTAGCGTATTGGGGCTCTATTGTACTTTATTAAGCGATCGGGAATAATTTTGTCTCCGTCTGTTAACTAATTCTTTAGCATTAATAAAAAATTATTTTAATGAATCCATTAATTTGTCGTTAAATATACGTATTATTTGATTTTAAGTTTGCAATTATTTACACTCGATATAATTTTTTAATGTATTTAACACGATTAATCCTGAAGATGACAACAGGCATTTAGTTCCCTTTAGCATCCATTATCATGATGAAAATAAATTTCTTCGTAGAAAAGTGCTTTTAAGAAAATATGATTATAATTAACGAATTACCGATACCTGACAGTAATATACGACAAAGGCTGGGAAATTGATTACAGATTACACCGTTTCAACCCCCGGTCTAATTAAAATCTCATACGCCACAAATATGAATTATTTCATTACTGTGTCGATTTTCTTTGTGGTGTTTAAGATTTATTATTGAAAAGCTTTCTTTTATGAATCCATCCTGAAAAAATTATTTTTTCAAAACTAAAATAAAAGTTGAAAATTGATGTATGATTTTTGAAGGAATGAGAATCAAAGATGATTTTAATTACCTATTTCAACTGAAACGTAGAATATTCTACGAGAAACCCTCAGTTGTGGCCGTTCTCGGTTCTCGTTAGCTGTGCGCATCTTTAAATTTTCCCCCTTGACGTGATTTTACGCATGACTTGAGTGATTGTTCGATTGAATTACGAATCAGTGACAGTCCACACGGAAAGCAGCGCGAACCCGATTTCCGCTTTTGGCCACTGAACCGAAAATATCAAATGTAATATAATCTGTATTTTATATAAATCACAAATAGATGATCCGCCGCCGATGGCAATAATACATCTTCGTCTTATTTGAGTGTGACATGTGCCGTGATTAGGATATCAGATCGTGCACCAGGGACATTACGAAAATTGGTAACACAGCAAATTCTCGTACCTACTCATCTGAGTATTTCCGATAAATGATTGATCTCCAATTTGCCGAAAGCAGCGTTTCACCAGATATTCCCGCAGTCATTAGTAATACGAACTCGACCATAACGATCATAAACATATGACTCTGGTTGCCTTTATTTCAGAATTAAACTACCAGTGATTGTTTTATTGTTTTAATGTGTAGAATGACTAACTCTAAAACTGGAGACTTGTACGTCACCATTTATTCACGTATCTATGGAAACAACAGGTACAAATTCGGCTTCACTGAAAAGAAACACTTTTCTTTTAGGTTAAAAGCCTACATTAGGGTGATCCTGAAACAGGCAACTCTCCTTTAATATCATAAGAATGGAATTGAAATGTGGACGATAGAGCAAGGTAGCCAAGGGTTGATATGGTGTAAGGATCCTACCCGGTGCTTCACCTAAAGAGATGCAGGTAAACCTTATAAAACCTGCATCAGGTAGGTCGGGCTGTTGGGTACGCCCTTCTGAATGACGGGAGATAAGTTAGCTGTGGGGTCGCAGCATTCCCTTCTTTGTGTCCTGCCAGTTTTAGGAGGCATTTAGCCGACTGTCCCAACGGGATCAGCAGAAATCTCTTACTGTATGCCCAAGGTTTTTGATCCCAGTACACACAGCTTCTGAAAGGAGCTAATACCAGTTTGCTAACTTGGAATTTTAACCTTGCCTTGTACATATATTCTAGAAATTTTAAAATTTGTATGGGGCAACATCAATCTATATGCTTCATACAGCACAAGAAATCGCTCTCAGTTCCGTGATGAAGAAAGTCGTCTAAGCCTTTTTGAAACAAGCATTCCCGATTCCATACAATATTCATCCGGAGGAAATAAAAGCTTTAAAGCTTCAAAAATTATTTATAAAGAGTTGTAAATCTCTGTTAATGAATGGAGCGTATTATTCACTGAAAGAGTTCGTAGATAGGAAGGACTAAAACAGTTTTCTGGTATCCTATCCAATTCTCCTATTATTTTTACAACTATACTGTAGTAGAATTAAACTGCTGACTTATTTTCTTTTTCATGTTCGACGGGAACCTATGCACGATCTTCTGCTGCCTTCTCCGTCAACTGAAAATTGAAGATTGAATTTTATCGTTCCTCTTTTTGTCCCTAGATTTTTAATTGTAAAATTTTGTATATTTCTTGTAATATTATATTTGACGTATCCTATTTCCTCGACCGAAGATTAATGGATTTAATAACAAATCTAAATCTAAAATAGATGAAGGTGCGTCGGCATGTGAGAACATTGAAAAGTACAGAGAGAGTACGGGGCATTGTCAAAGTCATCAGGTGAGCCCCGCAGTCAATCTGGAGAAAAAAAACTGCGAGAGGAAATTCGTAAATATATAGCCCATCGACTGGAAAATATGTTGAATGAGGTTGGCGCCTCGAAAAATTTCAAATGTTTCCCAACCAAAAAGGCGAAACCCGCAGCCAAATTATATATATATATATATAGTCGACCAGTTTTCTGGTAGGCGCTTCAGCCCAGAGTGACTGCGGGGCTCACCTGATCATGTCGGGAATGCCTCGCAATATCTCTGGGTATTTTTTATCAAAGTTCTCATATGCCGAGACACCTTCACCTTTTTAGGAGGTATATGTACTGGGGTCAAAGACCTTGGGAATATGGCAAGAGTTGTCGCTGATCCCATTGGATCAGTCGGCCAATTGCCTCCTGAAATTGGTGGAGACACGGAGAAGGGAATGCTGCGTCCCCACAGAAAACTCGTCTCCCGTCATTCGGAAGGGCGTGAGAATAGTACCCAATGTCCGACCTACCTGATGCAGGTTTTCTAGGTTTTTCCCTGCATCTCTTTAGGTGAAACACCGGGTAGGATCCTTAAACCATAGCCCGGGGGCCCTAGTTAACCCTTGGCTACCTTGCTCTACCTTCCGCTTCCCCCCTTTTCAATTCCTTTCCTATGCTATTAAAGGGGAGTTGCCTGTTTCAGGATCACCCTCATGTAGCCTGTTAAACCCCCCTCCCCAAAAAAAAAGGGACATCGACCAACTCCTCTCGTGCTTGCAATAAAACCGAAACCGTAAACTAATAATTAATTAACTTAATGCAGTTTACGGCAACCGATCTGAACTTAGTTGAGTGGCCGTGGCCTATGTTTTGCATCAATGAAGACCACAGGCCTGCGAATTGCTCAACACAGGTTTCAACAATCAAATATATTTAAAAACTAATCCAAACTCACAAGAGATGCTAGTATCTGGGTTATAACTAAAATAATCCAAAGGCAGTACGCCCCGGACTTCAGTACGTCCTCACTAAAGCGTGGGACGCTCAAAAGGAAAGAAAAGTAAATTATTTCCTTAAGGTTGGATTGTACAAGACTGACAGGACAGTCCAAGTAACAGCACAGATTCGCACTTCGCGAAATTTTGAACACAAAATAATGATTATTACTATTTATTTTAAGTCGACGAACCTTCCGTTCATATTTACATAGACAACATTTAAACATGGAAACCCCCAACTTAAAACTGAAAACAGAATTTCAAAAGCGACTCAACACCGTATAAACATTATATTCAAACAATTGGGGGTCAAGTAAAGACATCAGCATTAAATGCAAAATTTTTTGAAACACCGTGCACAATACAATCACAGCCTAATTCTCAAACAATTGTTGGATTCTCACATACAGCAACTCATTCTCGAATTTCTAAACAAGGTTCTATCGGATATTATAGAAAATTTAATTTAAGCTCATTGCTTTTTTTCCCACAATTTAATTACCTTTTAAAGTGGAAATGTTATTTTTATGTATAAGTTAAAAATATAAATTTAATGTTAAGATTTTTGTAATTGTTTTTTTTTTAATTTTACGGTTGTGTACGGTAACTTTTCAGACGATTAGAGCCCCTTTAGACCGGCTGAGGGTGGGCGCATTCAACGGTGGTCCTTCACGAACCCCGGAGAGGAAGTCAAGTGGGGTGATATCAACGGAGCGCCGGCCATTGATCCGGATTCTATCATCTTTCATTCTGTTCAAGTCTCTTATCACTTCTCTCGATGATTCCAATTTTCGCCGTTAGCTTCCCACACGCACGTCTCGTGGACCTACAGGATTACAGAAAAATAGTAGAAGGGTAAACAACTATCACTAATTATATCTACGCTCTTTAACAGTTTAGTCACTAACTTCGTCCCCTTGAGAAATAATTATTATCATATCTTTGTGAATCGATATAATAAATGATCCTCTATGCGTCAGTAACCATCAACATGAAAGCTAATATATATTGTGGTACAAATAATGCTTAACATAATATCAAAATTATTACTTCATTGTCATTACATCACATAAATTTAAAACACGAAATCAATCGTGACAATGTAAGAAAAACATAGCATTTTTTTAATAACAAGAAGGGTTGTATTTCAATGAACTTTTCTTTTCGTTGGAGCGTCCCACGCTTTAGTGAGAACGTACTGAAGTCCGGGGCGAACTGTCTTTGGATATATATATATATATATATAGGTATAAAATGTAGAAAGAAAATTGTAAAAATAACTAAATACTATACAAAAAATTGAACAATTAAAATAGTTTAAGGGTTTATAAAACATAAACGCTGAAGTATTACTATAAAGATTATAGCGCGACAGTGTATGTTTGATTATTTATTAAAATAAAGTTTGCTAGATTTAAACTTCATTACAAACATTTGCTACCCTCCCTTTTCACGGGGCCCAGTGTGCGACCCTGGAAAGTTAAATTCAATTCACATTCAATAATTTGATGATTCATTGCTTTTCTTATGTTCAAACATTT
Source organism: Eucriotettix oculatus (assembly GCA_034510155.1). Taxonomy (NCBI): domain Eukaryota; kingdom Metazoa; phylum Arthropoda; class Insecta; order Orthoptera; family Tetrigidae; genus Eucriotettix; species Eucriotettix oculatus. The sequence continues at coordinate 58,178,007 of CM067380.1, forward strand.
TATTTGTGAATTTGACGATAATCTATACCAATAAATAAATTTGAAGTGTCTGACTGTACGTTTGTCTCGAATAGGCTCGGAAGCGGCTCTTCGATGAAAATTTGAGGGTATATATATATAATTCTTATACGCGCATTTAAGTCTCCAAAGTTAGTGCGGGTTGATCTTTTCATGCTCCGGAGCAGTTCATCTATTGTTGAAGTATGATTCGCGCCATTATTAACCTATTGTTGGCAGAGAGCTCCCTGAGAAATAATAACCTTCTTTGTATCGTCCATACGATGTATTCGTAAATTGGTTTTATTTGTTGCGTCCGGTTAATTTTATTTTAATATTTAAAAAATTTCTCATTTTTATTGGCTCAGAAACGTATGATAGCGGGACCTGTTCTAAACCAAACGCGATTTATAATGTTTGCCCTGAAGCTGTGATAAATAGATGATACCGTAGTTTTTATAAATTCAATTAATGAAACTTTATCAAAATTATGTACGCCTTGTTTCGTTTTTAGGGGAAAATAAAAAGAACTATTTCGGCGCGGGGGTTAGCTAGTTATAAATAAATTTCGTTTGTGATTTTTAAAAAAATGATAAATTCTGTTGTCATTAATTAAACGCAAGTTTTTATCCGTAATTTCCCTGTTGTAATTGACTTTTGTAATAGAATTCCTTTTGTGTAATTATGCATGGCTTCTTCTGTACTATAGTTTCCTATAGCATATAATATTTTATATGAATGTGTATAGGTTCTGTAGACTAGTTTAATATTCCAACCAAATGAAACCGTCCGGTTCCGGTGAGTGTAGTCCTTCTCCTAATTCCACGCGTCGATAATTGTTTAATCACCATCATAGACGCCACGTGCGAGGACCCGTCCTCCGGATAGGTGCCGCGGGTGATTGTGAGTTAAGGCAACTTTAATTTCCGGGTAAAGAAGCGCGCCCCCTGGAGTCTGTATTAACACAGGCGCTGACGCTGACGCTGACAACCCAACCGTAGCTCACAGAGAGCGTCTCTCCACGTCAGGATACGACCAGCCTGTCCCAAACATATTCCGAAGATAATTCAAATCTCCAAACTTATAAAAAAGTGCACACGATGGAACTTTCTGTCATCCCACACCACACCACACCACGGTGCACGGGAAAGACACCACCCGTGAAATAAAGTCCGCGAATTCAGCCAGTTGAGAATGAATCGTATTATCGTTCCTGAACTTTCCAGGTTGTGTAACAAATCTCGACAACAGTATATCATGAACAGATTCCTCGTATTGAGAAAAGAAACAAAGTGCAGTCAAAAATGTGGTCGGTGATGCATAATTAGAGTTATCTGAAATCTTATGCATTATCTGGACTAAAATCCGAGACTCTGTTACTTGAAAACTTTTTTTTGATAACAGGGTGACATTGAAACAGGCAACTCCCCTTTAATAACATAGGAACGGCATCGAAAAAGGGGAATGTGGGACGTAGAGCAAGGTAGCCAAGGGTTGACTTGGGTCCCCGGGCTATAGTTTAAGGATCCTACCCGGTGATTCACTCAAAGAGATGTAGGGAGAACCTGTATCAGGTAGTTCGAGCTATTGGGTACTATTCTCAGGGCTTTCCGAATGACGGGAAATAAGTTTGCTGCAGGGTCCCTTCTCAGAGTCTCCACCAGTTTTAGGAGGCCGCTGGCATACTGATCCGATGAGATCAACAGACAACTCTTATCCCATGCCCAAGGTCTTCGATCCCAGTACATTTCTTTCTTTCTGCATGGCTGTACATCCCATTGAGGGTCTGGGCCTAACGAGTCGACTGCAGTCTGTCATCTTGCATGACACATTCCGAGTTTGGAGTGGCACGTGGTCAGCGTACCGATCCTACAACAGTCTTAATCCCTGTGTTCGCGACCATGATGACACAAATATCCAAGCCAATGCCAGGATTCGAACCCGGGACCTGGGTTGTTGGGGCAGCAACGATAGCCAGACCCCATCACATACACCTTCTAAAATAGTTGAAGGTGTCTTTCAAGTGAGGACCTTCAAATCCCCAGAGAGAATACTAGGCATTCCCAAAGGTAAGTCCCGTAGTCAATCTGAGGAGAAATATATGCGAGAGAAAACTCCCATAGGCATCTCTTAGCGTTGCGATTAAATTTTTTTGGGCGATAACTGGCTAAATGAGCGAGATTCTGAAATAGGCAACTCCCCTTTAATATCACAGGAAGGGAATTGTAAAAGGGGGATGTGGAAAGTAAAGCAAGGTAGCCAATAGTTGACTAGGGCCCCCGGGATATGGTTTAAGGATCCTACCCGGTGTTTCACCTAAAGAGATGCAGGGAAAACCCTAGAAAACCTGTATCAGGTAGGTCGGACACTGGGTACTATTCTCACGCCCTTCCGAATGACGGGAGACGAGTTTGCTGTGATGTCGCAGCATTCCCTTCTCCATGTCTGCACTAGTTTTTAGGAGCCAGCTAGTCGACTGATCTAATAGGATCAGCGGACAACTCTTAACGTATACCCAAGTGTCGAATTTAAAAATGTATATTGGAAGAATGAATGGGATATATTTTCTATGAAAAAAGTTACTATTTTATTATACAAGTATTACGTGATGAATCCATTAACTCGTCAGGATTGACAGGTTCCATGAACGTCTGATGCAAACATTTCATCAATCTTTTCTACATTTTCTCAAAAAAAACATTTTATGGAGAGGTATTATATACCTTAATTAGAAGTACTTTTTAAAGTTTTTTTCCTATAAAATTTATTTTCAAAGTGAATTTTTATTCCTTTGAGTTGTTAGTCGAATACGGTGAAATCATATTTCACTTTTGTTTTTGGTCGCAACAACAAGGAAATCGTTATTAGCGTCCGCTGATGTTATAAAGGTCGTATGCAAATATAATATAATTTAAATTAATCCTGGGGAAAACTAATTTCTACGATGCATATATGAAGTCATTTTATGAATAACTATCATTAAATTCAATAATTTTATGTATTACAGTTTGAAACAGTCAATTTAATAAACCAAAAAAAAACAATGTTTCGGTTTAGAAGAGCACCGGGAAACTTTAAAACTAAAATTATTTAACATGTACTATTACACAGTTTTAGCATTTGGGGCATTGGGTGTTTCTCAGTTTTATAAATTATTTCGTTACTATTCTGGTTCAAACTACTTGATATTCACGTAGAATTATGTTTTGATCATAATAACACTTTGTCTATTACAATTTCTGGGTTGAAGTAGACCTAAAGACTGTAATAATACGTACATAAACGTTACTTTTTAATTTATTAAATTAATTGTCAACCTCGTCATTAACTGCAATATATTTTTCATGCAAAACAGACGTAAAAATGAAACCTCCAATATTTTTATTTTCTGCTGGTTTGTCTGACAATATATATTATTCATTTGTGTTTCTTTAACGTGATTCATCTTGGCGGCGATAATAAATCGCACAAATTTTTATTTTCAGCGAAACAGTTTCCATGGCGTTTTCATAAAGGATATGTGAATGGAAAGGAACACAAAATGTTGAATTGACGCTCCAGTCTTTGGAGAGCTTTGATCTATCGAGGGAGGGAAATTGCCTATCATCCAGTTCCCTTCTGTAGTGGAAACATAGGACAGTAACGACGTCCATTCCGCGACTTCCAGCAAATATTTCAGCAATAAAAGAGCTCAAAGATTATATTCACGTGATTAATAAAAAATTACGAGACTTTCCGTTTTTCTTAACCGCCAAATGTTCACGCCTTCCATTCTGGACGTGCGCTTTGTTCAGTGGAAAACTGAATAAGAGATCAGCCAAGAAAACTTCAATTTCAGATCTTATCATTGATATCTTGTGATATCTATGTAAATACTCTGATTTTGAAACTTAAATAATTAATTAATTAGACATTAATTTTAAAAACTTGCATATCAGTTAAATATTTTTTTATTACGATAACTTATATCCGGGGAAATTACAGTTGTTTTTACATGGTATATAGAATTTATTCGGCGAATAAATAATTAACATGACTGCATGATGTAATTGAATGTCCAGTGACAAACATTCTACTTGATGCGACACGGAAGCCACAATGAATCAGATAAATACACCCATCAGGAATATAGAGTGTCTCATCTGAAACAATACGGCCACATATCTCTGGGGGGGGGGGGGGAGGGCAGGTAACGAAAAAACAAATTCAGTATATAAGTAGAAGGGTTTCGAGGGGGACATTCGATGCATGCATTATTTTGAGCTTGCAAGCTTCAAGCACAAAGTCCTTTTCTTTAAATGGCAACCTCATTTCTAACCTCATGAAATTTTTTCGTCTTGATGAGTTAATTTCAGATACCCCTTCATTACCACTAATTTTAATCGAAAAAAGCCACAACAACGAAGGATGGCGTTGGCGATTAGGGTACCAGCGGCTTGATACTCTCTCCTAAAACGAGTAAAATGTCGACAATTTCACTGGCTGAATGCATCGTGCCGCGATACTAACTCAATTCTAGTTTAATTGTCACTGATTATAAATAACAAATCGTCGAAGCAGTCGGAAAATTTTTATTTATATTTGATAACTCCGGTTGGTGAACAGACTCGAAAAAATGCCACAAAAATGCCATGAATGATGGATGGGGTATCTGTTATTAACTCATCAATATGAAAAAGTTTCATGGGGATGAAAAATGATTGCCATTTAAAAAGAAAATCTTTGTGCTTGCAGCTTGCAAGCATGAGATTAAAAGCTCAAAATTATGCATGCATCGAATGTCTCCCTCGAAGCCCTACAACTTCTGTCTTGAAATTATTTTCGATACCAGTCCCCCTTCAGAGACTGTGTGCCGTACTGTTTCATACAGTCGGCTTCTGTGGCCTAGTGCTTCGTAACGCACAGGTCCCGGGCTCGATTCCTGGCAAGGGCTTTGGCGTTTGAGTACTGTTGGTCAATCCCCAGCACACTTATTACTGAAACTGATTAAACGAATGCCAAAAACCACCCCACCAGAAGGTATAAAAGAAAGAAAGAAGATGCAATTGATCAAACGGGTAGGAAAAACAAAAAAAGGCAGCCAGCAGAGAACGACCGAGCGCTGAAATACTGAGGAACACACGAGGTGCGAGAGAATCCTGTTAGGATCAGGAAGCGGGAAGGGCAGGTAAAGAATATGCCGGGAGGTCTGCAAAGCCCAAATAACCAGCACTTTCTTATGATACGGATTTATTGAAAATTAATAGTTACTGTTATTTATTATTTTCCCCTTTCACTTCTCTGAATTTTATTTGCTTTACAAAATTATTAAAATTTAATATTCAAGTCATTGCGGTGAAGTGAAGTGCAGGGCAAATAATCGAGGGGAAGGAACAGCATGATACAATCAATAGTTAATATTTGATAGTAGTAATGTCTGCATTTATATCAACTTTTATAAAGCTTGTTTACAATGTATGGTTAACATCTCCAACGGGCTGTGCTCAATACAATAAATCTATCTATATTGTTTTAGGTTTGATGGTGATGACAAACGTTGATTATTTCTGGATGGTTTGTTCCTGGCTGCCACTAATTGTCTGTAAACAGCACAGCCCTTGTATATTGTGCGAACTACATGTTGCTCGCTGCACTTAACACAGTTGAAGGATTTAGAACAATAGGTTTTGAAGTGACCGTAGGATTGACACCGCGTTGCCTTTTTTAGGAGGTTCAACAGTTATTTTGGTATGACTGAGGAATTATTGATTAAATATTTATTTGTTGTATTTTGTGGCTCCAAATCTTCGAAAATAATGATAAAGGTTTCCTGCATATCTTATGTTTTATATTAATTATATTTGGAAGTTTATGTCCCATATGTTCCAATTCGTTTATTTTGTATTCGACTGGAATGGAATGATGAAGCTGTCAAATTACCAGTCTGTATGCTCGTTCTTTCTTAAGTTGGTATGTCTGATATACTAAGTTTTCTTCCGGTTTGCGATACGTTTCAATGGTGTGTGCAGCCTCGTTATTTAGTTTTCTGTTATAGTATGTTTATTCTTTTGCTAATTGTGAGAAATTCTTCGTTGGCTCTGCAGCCCATTAAAGGCTGCGGAATTTCATCTTTCATGTCATATTCCGAATTTGGAGTGATACGTGGTCAGCGTATCGACTCTACATCAGTTTTAACTCCAGTCTCTGTGACGATGACTCAAACCCATGCCAGGATTCGAACCCGGGATCTCGGGGCTGTGTGGCAGCGATGCTAGCCACCAAACCAAAGGAGGTCGGCTGGAATCGATATATTTGAAGTTTTTGACTCTGGTTTCGTTATTCACTTAGTTACATTCGCTGGTTCGCCTTCGATGTTATCGCCAACAATTGTGTTGGATAATGCAGTATAGCGCGGTTGTTTATTTTTATAGGTGGTGTAGTTTTACTGTCGTTATCACTTATCTTGCAGGTACTTTTACGTTTTCTGATTTCTTCCCAAGGGTTTTTTATTGTGCCATTCTTATACTGGAATCCATTTCGTAATATGGCGGTTTTGAGGCTTGTTCTAAAGCAAGATTTGATTGTTTTTCCTTCTTTTAATATGGTGTTTACAGTCACACCAACATGAAAGGTCATTAGCGGCTATCTAATTGAGTAACTAATTTGCAAGTTTGTCTAGTTTTCTAAGTTAGGGAACTTTAAAACACCCAGGACCGTGCCAGGAATCAAACCCGGGACCTCAGAGATGAGACGCTGTGCCACTATACCAGAGTGGCGGTCAAATTTGATCGTTGTGAGATATAGAATTGTTGAGTCTGGAAAGGTGGTTGAGTTTGCAGAGAATTTGCGGATATGGAACCTAGTTATTGCCAGCATTTTGGATTTTGGGAACTTTCGTATTGGTGTTGTTCATGAACATATGAATCGCAGCCCGGAATGGCAACGGCTTTCTTAATCATAAGCAAAATATCACTTCTTTTCTCAACATGAATAAAATTGATATAACACTAGTTTCTGAAACCCATTTCACCGACTTAACAGCATTTAGCATTCCACTATATTTTACTTGTGACATTAATCACACGGCGATAATTATCCGGAACGCTATCTTCGAAATGACTGGATATCAAATAGACAAAATTCAGGCAACAATTGTCCAAAATTATTTTCAGCTTATTTAGAGAACGCTTTTAACAACTATTTTCATATAATTGATAATTTCTTTATAATTGTATCATTTACGTTTTATGTAACGGGAATTTTTAAGGTGATTTTGATTCAACTTGAAATTAAGTCAGCAAGAAGAATAAATAATAAGAAACTATAAAATTTTATAATATATTTATCAAAACAACAAATAAGAAAAATTATCTTCCTGCTCTTTAAAAAAATAATATTTATTTCAGAAAATAAATTTACAATTAATTTTGAATAATAACTAAACAAACTGATTCTTTTCTCAATTAATGGTGGGCTCATAACTGACATTTATTATTTCGATCGCTAATTGTTGCTGGCGATAATCACTGCGGAATTTAGTTGAGGCTCTGAGAGATTTATAGTTCATTTGTACGTTACCATCGACGACACCGTAAATCGTAGGTAGATAATAACCGAAATCTTTGATGCGGCAAAGCTTCTGGAACTTGATGGGCGGAACCGCGGTCTTTGAAGCCTGGTGAACACCTAGTCTCTGCTACCACCAAGTGGCTCCATCCGCTCAACAACTTAAATAATTTTAATCGCTGTCTTTACTTGCCATTTCTCGTTCATTCGACAACTGAACCATTACTTAACAATAACCCCTCCTTAACAACACCTTGATGTCAACTCCACGACCACTCAACAGCCACAAACTCCTCAATCTTTATCCACCAACCTGGAAACCTCTGATACTGCCCTCTCCCGGCGAATTATCCACGAATTTAGCCAATATGAATTCATCTTACATTGTCGACTTCCCTACACGGGATTCACACAACTGGCCAAATTCGCGAAAAACTCACGCACCAGACCATTCTACTTTCTGTGGGAAAATTCCAGACGTGTCCAAATATTGAGACCAAAGATTATGCACCTGAAACAATTTATGATCCTGCTGGGTCAGGCGTGGGGTTCCTAATCCCTCAAAACGACATTCAATAGATGATGTAATGCCAGGCCTTCGCTAACATGTGCTGGCTCGGTTTGGAAGACGTTGGTTAGATACGTAGCTTTTTCTTTATCGCTACGTTTTCTTTTATAATTGGAGTAATACATACTTACGGTATTTTAAATTTCTTCGTTGCCTTCCAGAGGGTGTTGTCACTTTCAGATAGATTCGAGACAAATTTTTTGAAGTTTTTATTACTAATTCCTCTGATGGCGGAACTTAATTCTCGACTCAGTCTGTTAAACATGTGTTGGTCCATGTTATTTTTGGTTGTCTGCCAAATTCGTCTGGCGCGGCGCTTGTCGGCTAAGAGTTGTCGGATTTGCTGTGGTACATCAGAAGTTGCCTATTGTTTGGGCTTGACTTCCCGAGTGAATTTCCACGCCTCTGTTTGGACAAGCGCAGTAAATTATTGGACTGCCTGCTGGAGATTTTATTCTGAGATGAAGCTTAGTGTTTTCATCTGGATAAGACTCAACCGCTTTACTTCATGGCGTGCTGTGTTTGTACTGTTGATTATGACATTTAGGTTTTTGGTGGTTTCATTTACATATCTGCTGAATTTCAAACAAATATATGCTTAATGGTTATAGAACTATTACAGAATTCGCAAAGTTGCTGCATTTTTTTTATTACAATTTTAGGAAAATTTTCCTGTGCTCAGGAACTTAAATATATTATAGTGTGTAATTTGTTATTCAAAAAGTAATAATAAATATTGTTTTTGCCTTTTTAAATTTAAGTGTGCCAATTTTCCTGAATTTTTTTTTAAATAGGTAAGACACATTGTCATTTGCAACATATTATACACATGCGTACTTTTTTAATAATTACTTTTTCGAAATTCGTTTAGCTTATTTTGTCATAAAATTATTTGTCGTGTCACTGCAAACGTAATAGTGTAACGCTGATGTACTGACTAATATTCTTTTCAAAGTCGTGACACAATTTGGTGGAAAAATAGTTAAAATAATTTGTCAAAGGATAACATATTCAACACATTCTACGTCACTAACACACTGAAATATTTTCCTTAATAAATGCACTTACTTCAGTTTGAGATACGTTTGTTTCCTTAATATTTCTTACCTGTTGCTCATTAAATGAGAAGATTCTCCGTTTTTTGAATAATACATCTCATTTTCTCGTAGAACTCAAGGATATTAATAGCAGCTCTTATTCCATTTTGGGATATAATAAGGGTAGAAGACGTTTTCATTAAGAGAGGTATAAGGTAATTCTCTTATTCTCATAAAGAACGCTACTTTATATTACGCACTGCTTGTATAAATAAGATTGTTTTGCATATTTTATTAATGTTTCGTAGTTCTGTCCCTTCATTAAATGAAAATTAAAATAATGCTGTCAAAAGTAATAGATGACACTTTATAATACGGAAAGGAACCATGACTCCTGTAATTGCTGTACGAAGAGTTTTAATTTCGACTAATCTGTGATACCTTCGAGGAAACACTAAATTGATCCAAATTTTTAACAATATAAAGGAATTCAACAAAGTATTTTAAATAATCCTGCACAATATTTTACATCTAGACGTTAACACAAGTTAAAAAAAAACATTATAAGAAATAATGTAATCATTTTAGAAAGTAATTATAACACCATATAAATGATTTCCGTGTGGTTGTCTCCCTGCCGCTGTGAATACTAATTACAAATTATTCTAAGGAAAACTTAATTAATTTACTTTTAACGTCTGTAATAACATGAAAACGAAACACTCCGTTGAAAATTAATGTTGTTCCACACAGCATCGTTTTTATGAACCTGTAATTTATGACCTCCGCGTGCATAATATCTGTATGAACTACTAAGAATTGAATGATTATCTGGTAATCTAATCCTTTATGTTTAAATTCGTAGCCCTAAGACATTTATCAGTGGACTTATAATTAGTTTATACAAAATTATTTCTTAATTTTAAATTTTGCAGGAGCTTTGGTCAATTTGTCACAGACATCTTCAAACTGTCAAAAATTACTTCCTTCATATTTATAATATTATTTCCATGAGTTTCATCCAGCATGTGTCTTACAACCCTATATAAAGCCTAGACGGACAACAACATTTTAATCTTAACCAAAATAAAATTGACTGTTTAAAGCCCAAAGCGTCGTAATTGTATATTTTTAAACACATCAAATATATTGATACTTAACTAAAACGTTCATTTAAATTTACAGGATATTTAGCGATAAACATAACAAAACCAAGGATCAACTGTCTTATTCTTATAAATGAAATTTCTTGTTAATGTCTAAAAAACTCAAATTTTATACGTGTGTTTGTATGTATGTTCCACGTACAAACATAAAAGTGAAGAGCTAATTCAACCTTATTTTTCACACACGTTTTTTGCGACTCTGAAATCAGCACTGTCGGGGTGAGCGGAAATTTTTAAATCTGCAAAATCCGCCAATATTTCTGTCGAATAAATACTTTTACGGTGTTTCCCGCGACACTATTTGTATCCGTCCTATCCTAATGATACATAGAACATGTTACATTATTGCCTTTCGTAAATCGCCAGACACCCAACTACTTTTTAATATATGCCCATAACATTACAAACATATTAAAACTGCAATTTGTATTATTTAAATTTTGGGGTATAATACCGATCATTATAATTTAAAATATCTACAGAGAGGAAGTCAATTAAAATTGAAATGAAATGATTTTGCGGATATTAAATTGAATTTAATCTTTATCTCGTAATTTGAAACGTGTCAGCTGTAATTTGTGCCGGATAGAGTTTCGATATTTTACAGTTAAAATTAATTTTTCAAATATTTTCACTTAAAATTGGAAAATAAATAAATTATGTCCTCCTCGACCGCAGTGTCGGAGTTCTGATGGCAGTGCCAACATAAGATAAACGTGCAAAACAATGGATGCGGAAGGTAAGAACAGTCAAATATGTTTTCAATCTATAACCACTTTTTTTTTCGATTCTCAGCTATCGCCGTGCGCACAAGTAGCGAATATACCAATCACAACGTTATTCATAATTACTATAAGTCAGGTATCTTACTGTATAATACCGATCTACTCAATATTATAAATAATAAGAAACAAATCTTTCTACAATTTAAAGTTTCATATGGCAAAATTGCTAAAAGCTCAGACCATAGTTAATAAAAGAATTTTTGGTCGAACTTGTAAATTAAATGATAAATGTGAAATTATATCCCCTTGGATTTTAAATCAGTCTCAGAATATCACAACTTTATTAAGAATGTCTATTTTTAAATTTCGTTGATTTTTTACAGGATCTTTCGGCAAAAATGTGCCGTAATCATCTATATAAAATTTTGAATAACAGAACCTCATATCCCTTTGTCAAACTTTTTATATAAATAAATAAACTTATTTTTCTGTAGGAACCGGTGCGCTGAGAGAGAATCTAAGATCTACGTAAGAACCATTTAGGAATTTTTTTAGGGACAAAATGGAAGGTAAGTTAACTGTAACTAACAAAATGTTTGACAAAAGCTTATTGGGTTACATTATTTGAAATATTTTAATTTTTAATTAAATTCATGGTAGTCATGACAGGTAATGTGATCCTTTTAGTTTATTTTATTATGTATATAACCCTTAATTAAATGTAATATCTCTATATTATGAACCACGCAAGTTTTTAACCGGTTCCAGTTATAAAAATAAGCATTTCATGTAATTTTGGTTTCTATTTTTTAATAATTTTCACTCTGTAAGTAACTTTAGGCAATAGTTATAGTCTTCTTACTATGTATATTATTTTAATAATCATAATTTAATCTATACTGACTGCAAGCATTTTAGATACATTTTGAGAGGTTAAATAAATAAGGGATTGAAACAATTTACTTGTAGAAGATTTCCTCGAAGTGGCGAAATTTTCCTGGGAAGAATAAGGAAGTGTTAATGACACTGAAGTACAAGTGTAAAGTGAAGTGTAGTGCGACGAAATGCTATCTAAACAATCGGGATGTAATTATTTAGGTTGTTTTGTATGATGATTATTGTTGTTATTATTCATACTTATTATTTTAAGCTTATTGTTTGTAACTGCCACCGATTTTAACTCAATTGCAGGTTCAATAAAGTCATTCATTCAAATAATCAGATTACGAAAAATCAGAGTATCTTTGTCTTCAAATAATTTTAAAATTATTATAATTTGTGTATTATATTATATTTATATTCTCGCTCTAATATTTTTTATTAGTCATGAATTTGTAATTTTTCTTCGATAAATTAAATTAATTATGACAGCTTTTGAATTTTATAATGATTTAATTAGATCCCATTTGCTTTTAAATAGGTTCATTAAATACTATTGTTTATTAATTTCGGCTAAAATATACCACAATTACCATTATAAAGAAGAAAAATACATTTCAAATAACGAAATCCAATATTGTTTTGTTAAACAATTAATGTACTTAAACACAATCATAATTTTCAAATTAAACCAAAGTGACTTCTGGTTACAGTTTACATACCTTCCATTTTGTCTTTAAAATAATGAGAATTTCACGTATTAAAAGGTTATTACTGATCATTTGATCGAAGAAATAAATTTCATGCGTTGTATTACACTCCGCTGTATTGTGGCTTGGAATCATATTTTTTCTATTTCGATTGCTATCAGACGTTGTTTCGATTTCAACATGGGCCAGTAATTACCAACATCGTTATGCTACTGTCATCGTTGCTAACGCATTTGTAGCTCTAACGACTAATAATTTAGAATAATGTAGTAAAATTTTCGTAGGTAGGTGGGCAAGATTACTCTGCAAATTCAATCCCCTGCAGTCCATTAAGGCCATTAGAGCGGCGAGGAAAGCGCCACGATAAGCGAGGAACCCCGACGTCCTGCCAACAACACACAGTTCTCCTTTCTGCGTGCGAACCGTAGTTATGGTCTCCACTTACACGTTTAACCTACAATACCCGCCAGCGGAATCTGTATTCAATCATTATAAGCTATCTTTTCTTGATCATGTAATTATGCCAATAAACGCTGAAACTTTTTCAATTTTAATAAATCATGTTCGTGGAATTTATTTGAAAAATGGTCTCAATCCCTTCGTAAACGTGTCCGTACAATTTCAATGCGGTTGCTTATTAGTGAAATACAGACTTAACAGAAAAGGAACTACAGCGAATGCAAATGTTGTAATTTAAATCATATTCCAGAATCCTCTTAGGGAATAAAATGATGCAATACAAAAATCGTCCGTCCGTATATATAATGGCCATCTTTATTATTTATGATTCTGAAAGTTCGAAATTATAAACGCGGACAGTGATTTATTCTTCGGTTCCTGACTGTGGGCAGCTGCTACATCCGTGCTACTGTTTCCGTTCCAGTTGTCTCCCCCTTTTTTATCGGACTGTATTTCAGTTTGCAATATTTTTCCCACATTCAATGAATCTTAGAGCTTGTAATATCAAAAATAAATTGATTATTGCGATATCGGTGTAAACTTCTGTCTGTATTTGGCAGTATTTCTTACGAATAATAAGAATATCGGAATAAGTGACCACAATGGAAATCCAGTTTCAAGAGTTCAAGGTGAAAGGGAATCCACCGAAAACAAGTTGGGCATTCTCTAAAGCAGATGTCTCTAATCTCCCGACCTTTATTAAGGGAAAACATGACTTTTTCCTCACGCAGAGCGAAGTGTTTGGGTAAAAGCCAGGGATGGAACACGCTAAGCAGATTAGGGAGGATGTGGGTTGTGTTAGTTATAAGTAAATGAAATTGCTTGCGCATCTGACCAGTCTTAGGACTGCAAACCACAACAACAACAACAAGGGAACGAATTATCCTCAGTTGCGAACGTTAAATCGGGAGTTCCGCAGGGTTCTGTAATTGGTCCCTTATTATTTCTAGTATACGTAAATGACATTAATTCTCTGGTGCGACTTTTTGCTGACGAATACGTAATATATCGGAAAATAAAAACTGTGATGGATGAAGAATCCTCAAAAAATATTTATATAAAATGAGAGGTTGGGCACTTGCTAACAAAATAAAAATAAATTGTAGCAAGTTTAAGGCAGTAAGTTGTTGTGCGTGTCACGTTGAAGTAATACTTAGCCATAAGCTCAGCGGTAATGAAACAGTGCAAGAAAGTTACTGTAAGTATTTGGGTATTTATACTTATACAAGTGCAGGTAACATCAAATAGAATATGGTACTAGGAAAGCGTGGAAGGCGCTGCATTTCGTTACCCGGCTTTTATAAAAGACAAACTCTGAAACACGGGAACTTGAGTGCGTCCACTGCTAGAGTACGGCTGTATTTGTTGGGATCCATTCAGAAATTATCAGGTCGAGGCACCGGGAAAAGTACAGAGTGGAGCGGAAAAATTTGTTTGGCGGTGTCTTGGTCACGGAAATGAGGAGGTTCATCAAATAGGTTGCGATATGTTTAAAAAACTACGGAAATATTTACGGCTAAGGGAGTCTTTTTAAAGCGTATACAAGCACAATCCTGGGGGGGGATATACCAACAAAATAGCTTAAAAGCAAATTATTACAGTAGAGGGGATTATAATTGTAAAATCGGGCAGAGCAGCAGTAAAACTGATGTTGGGAAACATTCGTTTTTAAACCGGATTATAAAGGAGGGGAACAATTAACTTACAGAAGTCTTCCTCGAAGTAGCAAAGTTTTCTAGGGAAGATTAATGAAGTGTTAGTGTCAGTGAAGTGCAAGTGTAATGTGAACTGTGGTGCAACGCAATACTAACTATACAATCCGTACTTCAATTTTATTACTAAGGATGCAATTTACAGTTTTTGTTTGTATGATTATAATTGTTACTATTCATACTTCTTATTTTAAGCTATTTTTTGTAACTGCCACCGAGTGTAACTTAATTGCAGGTTCAATAAATTCATTCATTCAATGAGATTACGAAAATTCAGAGAGTTTGTTTGTCTTCAAATTATATTAAAATTATTATATCGTGAATCTGTAAATTTTCTTCGAGGAATATAATTTAACTATGGCAGGTTTTGAATTTGATAACTATGTAACTAGATCACCTTTGTTCTTAAATCAGTCCCAAATAATTACAATTAATAAATATTGCTTATTCATTTCGTTAAATTTTATACAGGATCTTTCAACTGAAATATACCAGAATTACCTAAATAAAGAGAAAAATAAAACGTATATTCTTTGGTCAAAAATGTAATATATTTAAATACAATCACAATTTTTAAATTTAACCAAAATGACGTCTAATTGAACTTGACATAGCTTCCATTTTGTCTCAAAAATATTTTTCTAAAGGGTTCTTACGTTGACCTTAGATTTTCTGTCAGTGCGCCGGTTCCTAACTATGCCAATAAATAAAATTGAGGTCTGTCCGTCTGTCTGTCCGTATATTTGTCTCGAATAGGTTCCGAAATGGCTCAACGGATTTCAATGAAAATTTCAGAGTTTGAATCAGGAATTTTAACGTAAAGTTTCGTGTTTGTTTCATTTTCATATCTTGATGAGTTCAGAAGATATTTATAAATACATTCAATTGCCGCGCGAATTGCTCATTTTTATTGGATCCGAAACGTAGGATAACGGGACCTGTTCTTAACCAACAGCGACTTAAAAGGTCAGCTCTGATGCGATCATAAATAGATGATACCGTCCTTTTTATATATTCAATGAATTCAACTTTATGGTAATTCTGTACCTGTTGTTTCGTTTTTAGGGCAAAATAAAAAAAAACTATTTCGGCGGGGGTTAGGTAGTAGGAAAATAAATTTGTATTATATTATTTATATAAAAAGTTTGACAAAGGAATATGAGGTTCTCTTATTGAAAATGTTTTGAATAAATTATTTCTTTATATAGATGCTTATGGCACATTTGGGGCGAAAGCTCCTGTAAAAAAGCATTGAATAATCAAAATGAACCGTTTTTATTTGCTATAATACTGTGATATTATAATAAAAAAAGGTATTCTAAGAGTTATTTGACAGATTGATTATTTTTTTCTGGAGGTATTTGAAATAAATCAATTTTTAATTTGTTTTCGTAAAATTTATTCAATCTAAATAGAAATAATTTCAAGTGTTTCTCTCGCTGATATAGGTGCTGAATGAAAATAAAAAGGGGGATACAACCATACGCAAAATACATAAAACTGTACTGAAATGCAACCATGTCTATAAAAGGTCTCAGACTTTGGACAATGTATTTTTTTACTAACGTAAACCTGTGAATGGGATGAGCTTGGAGATTTTGGAGTCCAAATTTAAAACTTACAATTCTACCCCTGATTATCTCATGCTCGATTTCCACTCATAAGCGACGTGGAAATATGAGGAGTAGTCCCTTTGGCTATTTAGAGAATATACTTTATTGAGAACTAAATGAGTGACTGATTTATACAGAATACTGTGCGGTTTTATAATGTGTGTTGGACAGGGTTTTTTTTAAAAAAAAGAAAACAAATTTGTAATATATTAAACCCCGTCAAGCCTAATTAAAACTTCTAAGAGGAGGATTTTCTCAAAGTATTTTGGTTCAATAAAAGCAGTTTTATATGCTTTTGTCCTATAATGGTAGTTGAAATTTTAAATAATGGTTTGTTTTGGGTTGGCTTTTTGGTGATGTGATGGGAAGCAAAGCTAGCCAACTGACGTTAATTCAAAACACAAGATGCGGTCAGCCGGTACGGTACAACACGTCGTCACTTGGATGAATTTGCGTTAAACAGATTCCTGCAGATCCCCTGCGGTCGCCCCTGGCATTCATCCTCATAATTGCTCGCTCTCCTCACAAAGACTCCTTATCGGCTACCCGTCTCGCGTTGCCTACGGAACTCCAGTGTCTGGACACTTCTGTTCCAACTGCTTACAGTCCGTCCAAGTCACTGCTGAGCCGTAGTTGAATGGGCTACAGCGAACCGGTGACGTCTTCTAGCAGCTATTGAGAAGCCACAATTCTAAAACGGCAGCATTTCACGTTTCAGCAGGGGTTAAAACTCTACAGCGACTGTCAACCCAATTAATCTCTAAAGTGATCGTGTTCCAAAGTAACAACAAATGTATGATCAGTAATAGTTGGAGTCTCCGGTGAAAGCTTCTTTGAGTTGCTATTATTTTACTTATTTCCCTTTTGTAGTTATTGAGGACAGAATTGTAGATTCTTGAAATAAATTTAAATTGAATTTGCTTTCTGCCGAATTAATATTCGCAACATCCCAACCTACAACTTTGAGAATTATACACGACAGCGACAAGCTCAAAGCACCGACTGAATCTGATGTGACGGGATTGGTACCTGGGCAGAAGGACACTAAGTGATGAAGCCTGTACTACAAATTATATTTAAGATTTCTATTTTTTTTTGTTTGATTTCTTATGGTCGCATAAACTACGAGGTCGTTAGCGACCGAACTGACTTCAGCGTGAATATTGAGCATACAATTAATCGTTTTCAAGAAACTGATTGGTAGTCTGGTGAGTGGTTGATCTGGTCTGGGTTGTCCTCTCCGAGGATCCGCTGTCTATCTTCGAGAACTTTGCTGCTGAGTTGATAAGGTGATAATCGTTTTGCAGAGATCGCAATTTGGCGGAGGACTATTTGTATGTATGTGGGAGTGTGTTAATTTGGAGCTCTAGAAAGGACCACCAGTTGATCTCTTGTGGATGCCAGGAGGGCGAGAAATTTGTTAACTAATTTATAGGTTGGACTTGATTTTAGACGCGACCAATTTTCCTACCAGAAATGGACTAGTTTGGGATGGTGTGTTTATATACATCCGAGAATCTGTTTACGTAATTATGGAGGGGGAAAGATTCTTAGTATTGTTATTGTGTTGTTTATAACTTTAAAATACACGTTTTACGATGGAAACTGAACAATCCTAACGTAACTAGGGCGGGGAGGCATTTTTAAAAATAAATTCGTATATCAAGAGCAAATGCGAAGTAACTGCGCTGAGTCGCGATGTTACAAGAGCGAACAGCTGAAGCTTCTGGCATAATCCTCACTCCTTGCTCATCGTGGCAACATTGGACAAGTTCCCCCACCACAGATCGGTGTCATCCGAATTCGTTCATGAAGGCAACTATCGAAAATACAGTAAGATCTCCCATTGATTTTAGTAATTCTTACGTAATGTAACGGTGTCTTTCACTTATTATTCTATAAATCCTCTCTTGCACTACTTTCTCCTAAAAAATAATCATTTCAAGTTATTTTACTTCTATTCAGATTCATAAATGTTAGTTCATTTTTCAAAACGAAATGTTGATTTCTCAATGACAGTTTATTATTAATCAGCCTCTTGAAGTACGATTTTGCTGATGACGACACCTTAAGACAATGGGCAAAAGTCGTGCCCCGTATTCTAACAACGCTTTGAGGTGTTTTGCATTTCGTGCTTGGATCTCATCCATCCTCTCATAGCGGAGACATAGGAAACAATCTATGAGTTCCGTAAGAACCCGAGTTATATTTGAATGTCAACAGATCGCACAAGAGCGATTACAACTTATTTTTTTGTGGTTGGACAGGCTGTCTTTCGCAAAAAGTGTGATGTTGGTTTATGTGCGACAACGAGCTTAGACGTTTATCACAGAAAGAAAAACTTTTCAATAATTTCAGTGGAAGAAAAAATATATAAAATTTAAGAAACCCCCGCCCCCCAAATGTTTTCAATTTGGTAAATGTCGGTCGAAAACCCGAACATAAAAGAATGGAGGATAACATGTTGAGAGTCAGCACCACGCGGTGAATGGCGCGGCGCGAGCTTTCGCAGTTAAAAGGTTAAGAAAAACTTCACCTGCTTTTCGTTCTCCAACTACGTTTTCCTATAATATTCCCTTTTTCCTTTCTTTGTTCTATATTTAAATTTCTTGCGGTTTGATTGAATAATATTTCATTTGAAGACAACGTTCTCTCTTTTTTGCCTTCCACATCTTCAAACTTACATATTATTTTATTGCAAGTGTGATACATACAAAAACGTTAAGCCAATATGGCCATATACACGTCCTTTTCTTTAAAAAAATACATTTTTATTCGGATTTAAAGAGATGCATAGAGTGAAGTATAATTTTAGGTGAAAGAAACCCTTATTCTGTATTCAATTTAAGATAAATTTTATATCTAAACTTGCCAGTGCGTGTGCTTACAAAAAATAGGGTAACTGATGACGCAAAGAAATGTTAAGCTAATTTTTTTGGGGGGTAACAGGTTACTTATTTTTCTATTTTTATGTATAATAATGCACAAGTGGGCTGAAAGCTACTGTATTTTAAAATTGACTCACAAGTCATAATGTGTCAAAAATTGTAGACTGAGTGTTTCTTTTATCAAAACCTAAACTGCTTTTATTGTTACATAAATTACTCAGTTGTTTTCTTTTCTTAGATATTTTTGGCCTGAAGGGGAACTCATGAGACATTAAAGAAATTCCTCGGGCAGTCTTGTGACTAAGTCGTCCTTTAAGTGCTGCGAGAAGTAATGGAAAGGAAGCGAATGTGCGTGACGGCCTGAAGGTACAGTTACGCCATGAACACAATGCAACCATAGCAACGGCTGCAAACACTAAAATATTTACGGTTTATATCCGATTCAATCATATTACTATAATAAATCAACATACGCCATGTTTTCGAAATGTTATTATTTCATCGACTGAAATAATTTATATCCTAGTACTAGTGCTTTTATACATGATCATACAACTGTAATAAAATTTTGATTACCCTATTATTTGTTAATATTTTGAGGGATTGTTAGACTGACAACTACGGCCATTTACTCGATAACGTGAGATATCTGGCAAAGGAGTTTATTTATTCTGAAACAAAAGCCAAAGAATTAAGACGAAATACCTCCTTCATTAACGGGGGTTTGAGAATTAATTTCTTTTATTCAGATAATTTATTTTAAGAGGAATCCTTAGTTACCAGAGAAAAATAAAGTTATTGGGGAAAAATGTATTTATTCTCAAAAAGGCTGAGTGAAAGTAATATATTTTTGAATTTAAATAAAATGAATTTTATACCTCAGACAAGTTTCATTTAATAAATTTAGGCCGAGATAAGAGCTCTTTCAGGGACGTCCTCCTGTACTTCACAGAGAGATGTAAATATTTCCCGTTGTCTGGAGGTCAACAGGGATGCTCTCGGCGTATGTTCCAGGAAATTCATTGATGCCCAGATGTTTTTAGTTTTTCAGTCATCCTTCCTTCCTTCCAGGCGTGAGGACTGCATTGAATTCGCAAAATGTTTAAGGGCTGGTTTATTTCGTAAAAAAAAAGCAAGTCCAACTTCTCCTTTTGTTGGTATTAATGCTTCAAAAATCATACCAGAGCTCTCTGCTTAAAAAGTCAAATCCAAGCCGTCTGCTTTGAGTGCTAAATCCGAACAGTCTTCGTTAGACAACAATCATCATGTTACTAGTTTCTCCATTTATTTCATCGACTTTTCCCCTTTTCAACAAAATTGTTGTGTGGGAGACGGCGCTATTTTAGGGCTACTCCCGCCGCCTTTGTGGCGCCTCGTTTTACTCCTTTCTTTGGCAGCTGCTGGATCCCCACTTAAAATAATTTTTTCTCAATTTATGCAAGCTATAAAATTGATGTATTGTAAGTTAGAGGTTCAATTAATTGCAATAACAAAATACGCATCATGACACTGAGAGTCACAGTTGGCCTCATTATAAAGTGGTACAATGACACTTTATTTCCCTAATCATTTATAATCACTAAATATGAATCCTCATAAATTATACCTCTTTTCTAACACTTTGCGTAAAAAGTTATTCCCTGCCCTTTTTTACTTTAATTTGAGCTTTGGGAATATGTGAAAGTCTGGAAACTGGTGAAGCCTTGTGGAATGAAAATGTTCCGAGGGCAGTGGAAAATACTCCTGTTATTAAATACAATTTTATTAAAAATATTTATAAGTTCTGAATATATTTTATATAATTTTTGGGTGATTTATTGCAAACTATATTACTAAATAATAATTTTTTTAACCATTCATTTCAGCCAATAAATTTTAATTGAGACTGGGAGTTTTTTTCGCCATTTTTGACCAGGAAATAATCCTTTTGTTAGCAGATAAATTAATTGTTACATTCATGTAAAACTGTACTGTTGTTGTAATAAAATAATTTCAGTTACAAATGCAAAATAATTGTTCGACGTTGAGCGTCACGTATCATTGTTCAATAAATATTAAAGAATTTGATTCAACTCGTATATAAAAGAACACTGTTCAGCCTACCATGGTGATATATATTTAAACTCTGTTTCTTACTCGTGATGCCCTTACATCGGCCCAATTCTGGTCCTAGGGGAACATATAGACTGGATAAACAATCATCCATATCATATAACGCATAACTGCTACAATACGTTTCATCTTCAAAATATAAAATATACCTACTTCGCTTGCACATGAACAATGCACAATGTTTGAATTGTTGACGCAAATCAGTCATAGGACGGAGAAAATGTTAACTTTAAAATATTTAAAAAGGAATATTGCCTCAATGTTTAAATTTCAAATGTAATCACTGGGATCAAAATTTGTCTTAAGCTGAATTACAAATAATTTTCCTTAAAGGATGCCAAATTGTAAAACTTTTTAATCGTTCCAAATAAAATGGCCTACAGTATTTTAATTTTTTTATTATTCTACTCCAAAATAATGCACAATACCTTAATTCCCATTATGATGAAACATGATGAATTAATTAATGTTATTCTTCCGTAAGTAATTCAGAATATGAATACGATCATTACAGTTTGGTAATCAACGACGTTAAACAATCGTATGTGTGTATTAAGCAAAAAAGAATAGTAGTGTTAAGTAGGGACGCTCTCTGGACTAATTGTTCCTACGTAGAAGACCAACTTCAGCGGTTAGCCGTAATAAACAAGTCAGCCAGACATTAAGAGGGAACGTGTGCAGCATTTTAAGCTTGATAAGAAAAACAGAATAAACCCTATTTCGAAACGATGTACACAGTGAATTTTGAAATATGTTAGAAATAGTATTAAACTTTTACTGAATATTTTTTTCACAAAAATCACGGAATAAAGTTCAGTCAGTCAGACTCAACGATGTAAATTCAGTAGATACATTTTTTAATTATCTAGCAATATTAATTCATACTTTACTTGGAAGAAATTCTCTTGATTTAATAACTTAAATAGTAGTGGTTTAAAATAAAACTAATGAATTTTAATTCATAGACCTTAACCTTCAACCCCGAACAATGAGAATTCTTACACGATTAAGTATGAATTATAAAAATAAATTTTACGTTCTTGGTTCGCATATTTGGAAGAAAAGCCTCATTTATAAAGAGAAACAGTTTTTCAAAATGTGAACTTCAGTACTTCTTGGAGGGGTTCTAATCACACCTCGTTACAGGACGACTACTTTTCTTCGTTTTCTAATCAAATACTTCACACCGGAACACTTATTTCAAAAAATTAAAATAACGACCAACTTACTCATTGACACTGATTGAAAATGAAAAATATGAGGTAAAAATTTAAATAATGTACGTTTTTATACAAAAAAAATACAAAACCAGGAATATTTAATTCAAATTACTATTTCAATGAGTTGTATATCAATGATTTCTAAATTTACAGGTAGGTTTGGGAAAAATGCAAAAGAAGTATATCAAATTCTAAGTCGAAATGTATTAATAATTATTTAGCTTATAAGTATGATAGAAACCCATACAATGTTTGAAGTAAAGTTGAATTTAAAAAAACTAGGGCTAGGTTAGATTCAAAACAAAACAGGCATAAATAATTTGATCAGTTACCAATAGAAATTAGGGAATATGACTATTAATAAATTATGAATAATTTAATTTACCAATTAAATTTATGAAATGTAAACAATGAAACAGTGAATACTGTAGTAGTGATAAGTATTTATTTGCTAAATAAATTTATTATTATTCGTTTATTTTTGTCATCAGGATGTTAAAGCAATGTGGATTTATAGTAATTAATTAAATTGTAATTCAGAGAGTATTTATTATTAACTATATTTTTTTTCCTGGCCACTATTTATTTATTTCATGAAATCTTTTAATCTTTCGGTTTCCATTAAAAACCACACTCTGTGTAAATATTTCGTGTTACCTGAGTTTATTTCACAGATGTTAATACATTGACAGTGTTATTCATTAAAATTTATGATTAAAGATATTAATTGGCACGTAAAAATAGGTTTACTTAGTATTTGGAATAACCCTTTGAAGGTTTCCCAGATTTGACATGAATAATCACGCTTTTGAACTCAAATTTTAGAGAACACTTCGTAATTACGCAATAACGTAATTTCATGAAACATTAAAGACATTAGTTAAATTTATAAGAACACTGTATTTTTTTGCTTCCAATTTAATCAAATAACAACTGAAATGCAGTGTAGTTTTGTAGAGCAAAAATCCGTAAGAATATCTGACGACAAAATAGTTGTGTATCTGGAGCAGTGAAATGTTAATAATATGTAATATTTCCTTATAGAGGGCGGCGTCATGCATTTGTACTAACTTCATCTGAGTAGTGAATTAACAAGACCGTAATTGCGTCTAGAGGAATCGCATTCCGTGTTGGCTGCACTACAAGTGAGATGTTCAATATTAAGGAATTCCTCAGGAAGTTTGCTCATCAATGAATAGAATAAGCAGTCGTCTATTTGCGATAACGTCTCTTTTGGCACAATCCCATTAGAAAGTTTTGCGGCAACCTTCGATACTACTTTTATTTTAAATTCCATAAGACGACTGCAAACACTCTTCGCTTTATATTCATTCACCATTTTACAAAAAAATATTATTTAGAATTTACCAAGTTGATGTGTCTTTTTCCTTTTCTTTCTCAAATTTAACACGTTTTGTATCACCTCTGGAATATGATTTGTTACCACAGGTTTCTTCGAAACTATTTTAATCGTACTATGCATGGGAAGAGAAGTTTTATTTAATCATTATTATATATTCATCAAGCTGATTACTATTATTTCATTATTACTCAACAGTTATGAATAAAAATGAAGTGATTCGGTGTATCTGGAAATATGTCGTGAGAAAATGGAGCGAATTCATATCGCAAGGCCGGAACTCCTGTGTGCTGCTTTGTATGGTGAGAGCAAACACGGTCTCTGATTTACTGTAGACAGTGTTGTAACCTAAATATTACGTTTCTAACTTAGCCTTGAGTCAGCTCATAAATCCGTCAACGGAAAATTTTGGTACTTTTGAATTTTATTTGTTCAGAGGCAGTGGCCCTTGACGTTTATCACATGAATTCCTGAACGTATATATTTACCCTCATGAAATAAAGTTCTCTATTTCACTCAATACAAAGTTGTGAGAATTCGTTAAAGTTCGGAATTCGAGCTAAGTCGTAATCTAGAATAGCGTTTCCAGGTATCGTGAAATAACTTTAAGAATTAAAGAAGAGACTCACTACTTAAAACACAGCCAATGCTGTAAAATAAGAAATGCAGAATTTTGGGTGGCATAGATTCCGCATCAGAAGGTTACACACAGAACAGAGCGTGAGTTGTACAGAACAGAAAAATCTAGAAGACAACTCTACTCGATAAATATAGAGTGTATGATTCGTTAGAAGACATTATAATGGACTAGTTTTATTGATAGGTACTTTGATGCTATTATAGGAAAGACAAATTCTATTTTACTTTCCAGCCTGTCGAAATTAAATTTTGTGAAATAAATTTTGGAAAATCATAATCGGTTTAAAAAGATTCCTACTTGACAATTACAACATTCTTCTAATTTTCTGCCTTGTTGGGGACTGTAATCATATGGAAACTATTTCCAATATTAATGTTATATGTCTTAAATTGGAATATTATTTATCCCCAATATATTTCAGCATAACCACTTACAATCATTATACAAATTAAATTTTTTGCAACAAAATCCAAGAGCTCTACACCAAGAGTCACATAGAGCAGAATAAGTAATATTAATCCTACTCGGAACTGGCATTACCAGTAAATCGGTAAAAAGTTACAAACAGTAGTATTTACCGTGTTGTCTCAGCTTTCTTGGAACTTGTAGTTGACCTCTCTGAAATTCCGTGTTGAACCAATATTCACTTTGGAGATCCGGACTGTATCACGCCTTCCTTCCTTTATTTAGATATTCACGGCGTCCTTTATCATAAAATCAGAATATCAAGTCCTTAATGTCCAAATAATCATCTTCTTAATGTTATCAAACTCCATGTTCTCAATAAACATCGAAAATCCACATCCTCCAATAATAGTTATGTCCAAAATTTATTTTTTATTTCATCGATGGCGGGGCTCAATAATGTCCAATAAAAATTGTCTGGTTTCTTTGGGAGAAGCCGTTTGCCCCTCTCCATCGACGTTTTTGGGGAAAAACACCACTCTTGTTCAACAAATCTCGCGGTACATGGGAGAAACCCTTGTCAAGCCGCCGTGTCTGACTTTCATTAACCCGATCTGTAACCTGCGACCTCCATCATGCCGCTTACCTTTGATTCCACACTGCCCAATTGCGATAGTAGTTGGGTTTTATCATTACAGTCTGAATACGACTCTTAATTACGTTTTCTTATTTTTAAAATAACTAAAACGTCACATGCAAAATGATTGAAATAACTTATTCCTATACACTCATTTCAAGTGATTTACGTCATACTGACTTATTTTGTTGCATTCACAATGTTGAAAACGACATACTAGTGAAAACATTCCTAACTTTCTGGGTACCCGGTGTTGTCCGGGTATTTAATTATATTAGCGTGGAAAATGAATTAATTTAACATTTTTAACTTGGTCAACGTGTTATTTAATTGTTATAAATACTTTATGGACTAACCGATTGAAGGTTTAATGTACTTTTATGAAGCAAGAATTCTCCTGGTACATTAAAAAAAGCAGTGAACCATCAGAAACTCTAGAAACTCCCGGTAGACTGAGAGTGTAAAATATTACCGTTACTTTAATACGGCTTGTCAAACGGTAACTTAGACCAATAAAATAAATTCAAAACTTATCTGTAGTTCTGTAGCGTTCTACAGTAAAGTTCATTCTTCCTGAGTCTAAAATTAAGACACTTGCAGTTTTAGATAAACAGTCTGCATATAAATAACTGCTTAAAAACGCTAAACCGTACTCCACGTGTAAGCCAAAAACATAATTTCATTGAATAATAATTAAATGGAATGTTCATACATATCGAATAATTGTGCACACCAGACAAAAATAATGTTTAAATGTTTTTCATAAATTAGGCATTGGATATTTATTATTTGGTGTAATATTTTTTGTGTTTTTAATTTTCATTTGGATTCAGGTGTATATATAATATTTATTATAGTAAGGACAATTTTACTCGTTTAATTCAGTTTTCTATTGAATAGTTATAGATTTACTATATTTACGTTAGCAATTATTAGCAGAAGTCACGGTTTAATATTAACGATTGATGAGCTTCATATATTTTCCATTGTATTATGATATAAATTAATAAAACTGTAAATTCTGTTACGGATTTATCCCATTTTTTCCATATTTAACGGTAATGACGTAAATTATTGCAGCAGCTTGTTTCCATGTCAACCAACTCTGTTTACGTTGTGTTCTTATTACGCACGAGAGATTTATTTATGGTAGCAAAAAAATGTGTAGGTGCGGTGTTTATGCGTAGTTACACATCTCTCAACTTACTTCATATAATTACCAAGCTGTTTAAAATTAAGTCATCGGTAAAGTCTTATCCAGGCAATTACTATTCTCGATACGGAAATGAGAATTCAATTCTTCAATTTGAACTCGTTAACACGAACTCGAACGGCTGGTTTAATGGAATTAGTACGTAATTGTGCTAAATCTGTATATTTGTAAAGTTTACACAATTACAGACTAATAAAATATAGAAATTAGTTCATAGAAACGAAATATTGCTCCTCGCCACAAAGATTGATATTGTAATTTTAAATCATAATAATTTTATATTAGTATTATTTGATTTTTTTGTTGTTATGTCACGTTGATTTTAGGTCTAGCCTCGAAAATGATCGGAGCTGTCGAGCGAAACGTTGACAAGAACGCCAAAAACAACGTGACCTAACAACCCAAAAAAGTCATATAATACTGATATAAATATCGCCACAAAAACATTCAGTAGCTTCATATTAATTTTATTTTATTATTTTAGGTCGCAAAAGGGTAATGTTAAAAGTTAATATAGATGTCCAAGTTTTTGTTTTTCCCAGTGATACTTTAATACGCCTAAGTAATCTGAAAATTCATTATAATTACAAGACCGTCTGATGTCGAAAAATTATTTCGTAACAATTTATGTACATAATGTGTGAATCATTAATAATTACTTTTTGAACACTTTATGATTTTGATATATTGTAATGTAATACAGTAGGTAAATTTTTAACTAAGAAATCTATACCTGTAATTTTTAATTATTGTTGTACTGTATAGTATGGGATATCTAATAAATGAATTAATTTTACAACCAGTTATTTTCAGTTTTTATTTTTAATTAAACGAAGTTTCGGAGCATATTCGCATCCTTTCAGGTTGTTTCACAATCAGATTATTGTTATCCTATCAATTGTTAAAATTTAACGTATTATAAAACAGCAACTTTTGAAATATAAAAAAAATTCGGGGCAGCACTGATACACTGTTGAGATACAGTTTACACAAGACTGGAGAATATGATCGGGAAAATCCTGAAGAAGGTGCGAATATGCACCGAAACGTCGTTTAATTAAAAGTAAAAACTTTCTGAAAATAGCTGGTAAAAAATTATTTCTTTGAAATATTTTAATATCAGACGATAATCGATTTAATATTTAATAAACATATGGACAGACTTAAAAAGTTGCAACGTAGGACATTAAGAATTATATTGTTCACGATAAAATATTTACTGTCACAGTAATGTTAAGAGAAATGAATTGTCTTTGTTTCATGGACTTTGTAAAATTTCATACTAAGATATTAGTGTATATATGTATCACTATTTTTTTATCTTCCTATTTTAATAATTATTTAGCTTATAAGTATGATAGAAAAACATAAAATGTTTGAAGCAAAGGAGAATTTAAAAAAAAAACTAGAACTAGGTTAGATTCAAAACAAAACAGGCATAAAATAATTTTATCAGGTACCAATAGAAATTAGGGAATATGACTATTAATAAATTATGAATAGTGTATTTAAACATTGAAGTTTATGAAATGTAAACAATAAAACAGTGAATATTGTAGTAGTGATAAGTATTTATTTGCTAAATAAATTCATTATTATTCATTTATCTTTGTCACCAGGATGTTAAAGCAATGTGGATAGATAGTAATTATTTTACTTGCAATTAAGAGAGTATTTATTATTAAATATAATAATTTATTTCCTGGCCACTATTTATTTATTTCATGAAACCTTTTAATCGTTTGGTTTCCATTAAAATCCACAGTTAGTTTATTTCACAGATTTTAATACATTGACAGTATTTTAAATTAACGATTATGATTAAAGATATTAATTGGGACGTAAAAATAGGTTTACTTAGTATCTGGAATAACCCTTTGAAGGTTTCCCAGATTTGACATGAACAATCACGCTTTTGAACTCGAATTTGTAGAGAACACTTCGTAATTACGCATTAATATAATGTCTTGAAACATTAAAGACATTAGTTAGATTTATAAGAAACCTGTTGTTGTTGTTTTTTTGCTTCCAATTTAATCGAGTAACAACTGAAATGCCAAGTAGTTTTGTAGAGTAAAAATCCGTAAGAATATCTGACGACAAAATAGTTGTGACAATATGATCCTATAATCCTGGTTCAATTTGATTTGTGCATTTAAAACTGATTTATTTTTTCAGTGAACTAAAATTATATTGTAGATATACTGCAAATTAATCTTGTTAAGTTAGGACAAGTGAAATTCTTCCTTCGCGTGATTCCATATATTTAAAATTATTGTAATTGATTAGAATGTATTAGAGGTTGATTACTTATATTAGGTAGACCGCTTTAATGCACATTGTCGTGGGCATCTTGAGTAATGAGGAAGGACTGTGCTTTCACCCGCTGCCATGGCGTATTAAACTAATTCAGCGCTCTCGGGCAACAGAAGCTGCGAAAATTACGCACATCCGCTTAAAAGCCGTGCACAACTCTGAATACAGAATTTATCCAAAAAATTGCGACAAAAATCTATCTTCCACGAAATGACATTTAAAAAATGTATGCATTTCATTTTAAAAATTCGAATTTTGCCTGCGATTCAGTTATAAAAGTTGAGATAGCTTTCTTTCTAAGAATTTCTGTGGACCCAAGTCTTTATTAATCCACATACTGTCTGCTGATACTCTGAATGCTCCACCCTGGAGACAAGCAAAGTTGCCTTATTTTTCTTTGTTCCTCTTTTATATCTCAAACGCTTCATCACTCCCAGATAACGTTGTTTCGGAAATTCTTGCTTACACAATGGACTTTCCGAGACCATAAAGTCATGGTCATCGCATTTCGAACGTTTCCGGTACAAAGTTAATGGAATTCCAAACAAGGCTAAAAAATATTTAATTTAAATTTATTTATAAACTTTTGTAATGGCAGATTGTAACGAGATAATTGCTGAAGTTGTGAGATATCTTTTATTCTCGCTATATGACTAGAAATAATTAATTTACCACAATTTCCTCAAATAAAAATAATTTCGCTTTATTTTTAAGTATTTGTCTATTTAAAACCCATTCAGTTATAATCATTGGGAGTTAAATTACATAACATTATATCGACTGAGGCATACTGTGTGTAACGTTAAAGTTACATTACAAAATTGAAAATTTACCTGTTACGTTAAATATGTTCCGAATAAATTTTAAGTAAAAAATTATATTAGCCGTAAGGCTATACTTCTCAACGAATTTTCACGTGGTACTGCCAAAAACCTACAGAGGTATCGCAGTGTGACTACTAGCATTTACAACGACGGTTTAATATCGTGCATTAAATAAAATCAATACATTGAAATGTTAAAAAAATTAAAGTATCAGCAAAAATATTTACAACACACAGATCTGTGTTATTCCTTTTATTTACAGACACATTTTCGAATTCATATATATATAACCAAGCCTCTCGTTTCGTCGTCGTAATTTAGTTCAGATCTCTCGGGTTGCCACGTGGCAGTCAGGGATAGCTGAAAACCAAGCCCGCAACACAAAAATTAACAAAGGTTTATTAACGTGAACAAAAGAAAGAAAAGAATCTTTTAAAAGTTCATTGAAACTAATACAAAGCTGGTACACAATTACAGACTCGCACCGCTGTGGACCCAGGGCTGCAATCGACCCACCAAGCCAACGTCCAAATCCATAAAGACACTCTGTTCGTGTCCGTGCTCACTCCACATGCTCGATCCCTTCCACCTTTCCTCCTACAATATAGGGGACCTCGGTTTTCGGCCGCCAGAGCGCTATCTCCCATGTAATATCGTGGTGACATCTTAGTAGATTCGTGGCTCGTTGAAAGGAATAAAACGGAGAACAATGAAGGCAAGGCGGAGGTATGACACGAGTGTAACGTCACATCATATATATATTCTAATAAATTTACTTTGTTCTCAAAGCAATTTTTTCTGTGTTACTACTTAGCACAATGCTTGTTACTTTAAGATGAACGGACTGCTGTGTTTATTTTCACTGCTGGCTTTAAATAACTTTTATGATGGTATAACCACATTTTATATTCGTTGTTATTTCGCCTATAAATACTGCATTTCAGTAATTAAATTCTATTTTTGAAATCTTATTTACTAATTTTATCTTTTATATTATTTAAATGATTAGCCAACTTATAAATGAATTTAAAGTAATTTATCCCATGTACAGTGAATATTCATTTAATTTGATTGGATTGGATAATCTTTATTATAATTCTATAATTATACAAATAACATTTCTGTTAGTGTATTTTTTTATTCTGATTTTTAGGTATACAATTGTATGCGTTAGACTTTATTACTAGGAATATCATTTTTAAACAGTCGTCTTGTCCATTACAGGACAAGGACAAGGTGGGTTTCCTTGTCAAGGCAATGCTAAAATTCGAGAATTTTTATTGTAGCCATTTTGGAATAATAATAAAATAAATCTATTATAAAATAGTGAGTACGCCAATGAACTTTCTTAAAACATTTTTCAATCCCCATAAAAATAATTTCACTGTTCTCAAGAAAAGCAAAATTCCAATCTTCTGCGTATGTAACAAATTGCAGCATGGTGTGCAATTCAGGAGCAGGCCAGTTTTCAAGAAAACCTTTTGTTAATAACTCCAAAACGATGTGCTATCAACGACAACTCTTTAAAACTGAATAGAGTGCAATGATTTTCGTGAAACAAGTCTTGGACAAAACACATATGAAACAAAGTAGGCTTGCTAGTGAAGGGGAAGACGTCCTACAAAAAACACTAAACGGCTAACTGAGGCCATATTATTCCACCTGACAGTATGGCAAAGAAAATGGTAGAACAAATAAGCATATAAGTTTGTTACTTCATTTTTTATTCACGCTACGTAATGCATTTGAGGTTATCAAATTAATACGTTAAACTTATTCCATAATTCAAAACTATGAACAAAATAATTAAAGGTTCGAGTATTGAAAGTGTACTCTATTCAATATATTCTCAAATTTCACTAAGGGTTAATTGAATTGAATTGAAAATAAATAACTTCTTCGACCCTCA
Source organism: Eucriotettix oculatus (assembly GCA_034510155.1). Taxonomy (NCBI): domain Eukaryota; kingdom Metazoa; phylum Arthropoda; class Insecta; order Orthoptera; family Tetrigidae; genus Eucriotettix; species Eucriotettix oculatus. Next base: position 58,209,942 of record CM067380.1, read on the forward strand.
TCAATTCATTAGAAATTTCTATGATTTTATCGAAAGTGAAAACGTAACATTAAAATTCATGTCTCACACAGTTCTGTCACATGTTCCTATACGGAAGATAATACTAGGAATTAAGGAGTTTTCAAATGAAAGAGGAGCGAGAGTGATCTTTGATCGTGTGCGGTAGCAATACAGGATATATGGATTCTCCGAAAGTGAAACAAAGAAGAAAGTTACAAAGCGCACAAGCAGATCGTAAAAGAGACAAGTGGATAAAAAAATAAGACAAATGTGACAGGCGTCGTGTAACGTATAATGCCGTTGAAAACGTACTGGGCAGGACACAGCACAAGAAGGATGGATGATAGATGGGACAACAAAGACATAAAACGATGCTTTCTGCTACTTCCAGGACCCAGAAACCACTCTTTGTATTATATCCCTCTGATATTCCGTCTATTTGCGTGGGAAATAATAATGAAACGGTTCACGTGTTCAGATTTCGTACAAGTTAGAAATTATTCAAGTTCCAAATCGAGGTCAAAACAGATTGGAATCAGTAGCTCGGAAGCAGCAGCAAAGAACTAAGGATCAGGTTTGCAAACTAATGTTTAAATATTTTCTATTCACTGCCCTATATCAGCCCTGTTGACGTGAAAAATGGACGCCTGACGTAATAAATACCGTCAAGGACTTTGCTTCCAGCAGTATCAGTATAAAATACTTGTTCTTTAGATCAAGTAACCGTAAATTCCGCTCCTCAGAAACAGGATCACGATGATCATGACTTGGTGACGAGTAACAATTTTTTTACTCTCTTTGCAGGATCAATAATTTATTCGTGTCAGCGCCACGGTCATTGCCTGCAAAAAAAACTTAATTAATGAAGCCACTAAATCAATTTACTTAATATACTGCGCAGAGTGGTGAAGACTCGAGATTTTGACATGAGCAAACATGGCGTTAGATTTATATGCCACTTCATGGGCTTAAAGCTCCGTGGAATGGATCAGTTCTTCGTGTCCCACAAATTTTCTTTCATTCATTTCTCGAGGAAAGGATGAATAATCTGTCATTGTTAATGAATTCCGCGAACTACATTCCTCCGCTGTGCGTTCCCCGATGAAATGGAACCTTGAAATCTTGGAAAAAGTATTGAAGTCAACCGTGATACAGTAACTAATGCAATCAGTATGATATCCAACAAGGAAAGATAAATTATTTGAAATGACAGCATTCTTCAGCGACTAAGGGCTTATAGATGTCAATTAAATAAAAGTAAGTTAAATTGAAGCATGTACAACCAATAAAAGTTAGTAAATGTTTTTCGTTAACGAAGCTTTTTAAATGTTGAATAATACAATGACGTTTAGTGTTAAATAATTGAATTCAAGAACTGCGTAAAATGTTTCAAACTAACTATTTTCACAGAAGAAAATATGTTTCGATATATATAGTCGAATAATATGCAGATATAAATATAATTTTACGGGGATAATTCACTCATTGACTGCCTCCGTACCAGTACAAAACGCTAATTAATTTTATCATATTATATTATTCGAAACTATAAATAAGTAGATCTGAACGGAAAAAACTTGATCGGACCAGGAATAGCCGCATAACGAACCGACTTAAGCATGGATTCTGAACTGCGATCTTTTTCATCACTTGTATAGACATGGAGCTATAATTATAATCATCCAAAAGTATACATTATGTGTGTTTTAGAAAAAAAAGATGATACTATTTAACTTGTGTCACAAAAAGCTCTTCCCGGAAGTCAGCTGCGAGTGCATTCGTACACAGACAGGCATCGACAAGTCGCTTCGCCACAGCTTATATCATAGCAATTTGTAATCTATTAAAGGAGGTTGAAAAGATAAATTACCTCCCCGATTTCATTCGTAGTTTAGGACGAAGAAAATTAAGCAAATTGAATGAGAATATTCGGGAGACAGGCAGAGAAGGCAAGTATTAAAAAGCCACCAGACGATCGCAAAGATATGTGCCTAAGTGCAGGGTATTAAATATGTTTGACCACTGGGGGACGATGACCCATGAGTGTTTCCCAACTTAACTCTTCTCCACGGTCCGTGAAGACATATCACGTTGGGTAGCGTTTCATCATAGAGAAGGGGAAATGAGAGTTTAGCTGGTAGGTGAAAAAGTTTGGAAGTGGGAAGGAACTGGAGGTCACGAGAGGAGAGAGGGAGGAGGTTGCTCGGAAGTTGGAAGGAAGAGGACTTAGGAAGAGGAAAGTGGTGTCACTACGTTTGTAGTGCATAAAGAAGTAGAAACAGGAGGGAAGTACAAGTGTTGGTTGAAAGTTGAAAGCAAAAAGTATTTAAGAAGAGAAAGGCGGACGCTTTCAATAATTTGTTGAGATTAAACAGAAATATGCACAGCAAAAATTATGATATTCCAGCCAAAACTCTCTGCTGAAGCGTAATTGACTTCGCGGAGACGGAAGACTGGTTTTTCCTCGTCACTGGATGATGATAAATCACCTGTTTTCCGCCACCCGAATCACACCCTGCGTGAGGAAGGGATCCCTACAACTCGCTGCCTATCGGGCGTCCGCCAGGAATTGTCAACGTTGATACCTAGACTAGAAGGTTCCGAAACGAGCGACGAAGGAAATCATCTTAATAAGCGAGATCTCTGCTACCCTGAATCGCACATTGTTGGTAATATATATATCATTTAAAAAATTACAAAATCCATTAAATGTTGTTCATATTTAAATAATCAAGCCCCACACTTTCACATTACAAAAATAATTTAAAGCATACAATCATATTTAAAAGAGACATGTGGATAAAAAATATATTTAATCGAGGTTAGGGTCTGTTTCGGAGATATGGGATTTGTTGAGTTTATTATACATATAAATAAATACACGGGCCCCGCTAGATTCCCAGCTAGAGTAGAATAAAATTTAGCTACAAATTCCCGAAAATTTTTCCTTTCCAACTACAAGCCAAGAATTATTATAAAAATATGTTATTGCATTAGTAAGAGTTTTAGACAGGCTGGCTAATACAATATTATTTGTGATTAAATTTTTGAAAACACTCAAAATTTTGTACCTATAAGCACAATACAGCAACCAACTGGAAATTAGAACAGAAATAATGCAAGTCTTCATTTTATTCTTAAAAGCGAAAATAAATACGATGAGAATAAAACTATATATACGACATAAGTGTTGAGATAAACATCTACAAGAATTTGTATAATATGTAAATTGAACATATTAATAACAGCATGATTAAGATGGAGCCAGAAGCGAAACATCAATCTTTCGATGCTGGCCTATTTTAGAAAAATAATATTTACCTTAAATAAATACCTACTCACATTTACTTCAAGAAAACCTTTTCGTGTTTCCACCCGGGTAAACTCAGTGAAGAGCGACGTTTCGACGGCTATCACTGCTATCTTCTTCTGGCCTAAAGTCTAGAAAAAGATGGAATGTGACAGCAGTTGAAACTCCGCTCTTCACAGAGTTAATCCGGTTGGAAACTCGAAAAGCATTTATTAATTCTATTCACCGGAAAATCCTCAGAACTTAGTTACAAGTGCGTTGTATTAGGGGTGATAATTAAATAAATTTATCACCAACAATGAAGAAGACAATACTTAACCAGAAAGCTAAACGTTTAACTGCCGTTTTATTGGCAAATTGTCATCTAACCGATAAAACTTAAATATATCTAATTATATTTACCAAGTAAAAAATACTGTAATATACTTAAAGTACAAATAATTATTGAGCAAAGCTTTCGACCACATCCTGGTCACAATCATCTGAAAAAATCTAAAAAACAACAAAACGTAAAATTTTAGCAATTCATCAAAGTATTACCAAAGAGTGACAAACAACCATAAATTACAATTTACAATTACCTTAGTCAACACCGTTTCACTACTATAGTGGCATTTCACATGTCCTCCACTAATATATATATAGCGTCATACAATACAAAGATTTTAGTATAAGATAAATTACTATTTACAAAACACTTTGATATTTATAATTTATCAAAATACATATTCATTTTTGAATGATACACGACGTTGACTAAGGTACTTGTGAATTGTAATTTATGGTTGTTCGTCACTCTTTGCTGAATGGTTAAAATTTTAACGATTTGTTTTTTCGGCAGTTTTTCAGATCATTATGACCAGGATATGGTCGAAAGCTTCTGATTGAATGACGAGAGCTTTGTTCAATAAATAAATAAAAATGTGAGGACTTAACTATGGTTACATTATTTTCTCAAATTATATTGTTAAAACAAAGCGTATTTTTATGGAATAATGGATAATAGATAATCCCGTGTAGGTATTAATTGACAGCATTTTATAAACCTATTCCATGACAAAGTACACTTGGCATTTTGGGAATAAATTCATTAACCCTGGCGCATTTCATATTTGAGTACAGTAATTTATTCAATTACTGCCATTGTAGCTCAATTAGAGGATCGATAAGTGCTAATTAATATAATATCACGTGAAAGCATCTAAACGAGGATTACACCGGTTAATTTTGCTTAAAACCATTTCCCGTCCCAACTCCAATGTTCTGAGCATATTTCATGTTCGTTTTTAACGATTATTGTGAACTGAAATGCTCATTCTTTTTTTGCCGCGAATAAATATACATATATCATACAATAATCAAGTTGAAGAGACTCTCAAAAACAATTACGCTGGTAACGCGGATAATGAAGACTTAACGTTTAATCCCATGACATATTCCAGAAGAATAATTTTCAATAATTTCGCATTTAATCTGGTCACGTTCCGTCGTTTGCTGTATGCGAGGCTCAAGTGAAGTGTACCGCACGTATTCTTGACCTATTAAAATAATTATACTGACATGATAGGTAGCACATACAATCTCCGTTGCAACACAAAATTGGAAACAGTCCAGTGGGATCCCATATCGGCATCCTCAGGTGGAAAATCGACGCGACTCCGTGGTATCAGGTACTTCGGACCAAGTCACAGGCGAGACAGGAATTTTATTATCCAGGTTCCTGCTTACCATCCGGAAATTTGCGGCCGCCGACAGCAAACAATGAACGCTTAACAGGGAAGTTTAGTGGTAATGATTGGTCGGACATTTTGTAGGACGCGAGACGGAGAAGTATCGATGTGAGGCTAGGAATGAAACGGATGAATTTTTAAAATGGCCTGCTGAGATCCAAAGAGAAAAATGAAGGTGTGTTTTCAGTTAGATTAATTTCACCCACGCAGCTTATGGATAAAATTTAGACCAGATTTCCGAGAACCACCCAACCGTTCCACGACTGCCACAATAGTGAAAACCATACGTGTAGGTGATCCAAATAATTTAATATGTGACGCTCTGCTATAGAGCCAATAAATATCCTGTACATTTCTTCTACAGTCTCGTGATGAGAGACATCTATTTTAAATTTTCATTTAAAGTATCTGCAAAATTAGAAACCTATATCGTTTCATTTATGTATAGAAATGATATATATATATATATATATATATATATATATATATATATATATAGAAACGAAACTGTCCTTTTCGTCGTCATAATTTAGTTCAGACCTCTCGGGTTGCCATGTGGCAGTGAAAACCAATTCCACAATACAAAGATTAACAAACGTTTATTCACGTGTACAATAGATGGAAAAGAATCTTTTAAATGTTCATATAATCTAGTACAAAGCTGGTACATAATTTCAGACTCGCATCGCTGTTCTCTTTCAGGGATGCACTCGACCGACCACGCCGTCGTCCAAATCCAGAACATCGTGCTCACGCCACACGCTCGCTCCCCTCCACCTTTTCTCCTACGTCATAGTGGACCTCGGTTTCCGGCCGCCAGAGCGCTTTTCCCCATGTAATATCGTGCCGACGGACAAGTAGTTTCGACCTTCGTAGGAAGGAATAAAACGGCGGACAATGGGGGCAAGGTGTGACGCATGTGTAAAGTCTCATTATTTATATACGTTCTAATAAAACTCTATATTGTTCACTATGCAAATTTTTTATATCTTCCACACCTAGCAAATGATTTAAAATGCGTCTCCCTGCTATACAGGCAATAAATATCCTGAAAATTTCTTTTAAACTCTCGTGATGAGTTATATATTTTTTAAATTAAAGTACAATTGTCATAAAAATTAAATTAATTAAAATTAATGCTAACATAACACCCGTTATTTTACAAATTCAGTCGTTCCGAAATATACGGTATGTGTTCCTCGAAATTTTCTTACAACGAACCAAAAAGAAATAAGAACGGATAGCATGTGATAAACATGCAAAGATTTTCAAAAATAATTGAAATATTGCTTTAATTATTATTCAGACAAAGTACTCAGTTCAAGTATGCAAATAATATATATTATTACTTAAAATATTTATCACTTAATATGTCCCGTTTCGATAATAATATTCCTCACACGTATGTATTAACTGCGGAAGAACGTAATAAGTTTTATAAACAACACAAATGTATGCCAATTGCATACTATTCAAAATATCTTCAACCTATGAAAGAAAATAGGGTAATACTTATCTTAATATAAAATTCACTGTTAGCGACCCAACGCGTCTTATTTATATGGCGCAGTCTGTGCGTCGCGCCCGTGAGATAAGCATTTTTGTATATTATTAAACACGTAAAATATATTGCTACTTAAATAAAACGTTGATTAAACTTACAAGTTATTTCACGCTAAATAGACCAAATAGATAGATCAGCTTCCTTATTCTTCTAAATGACCTTCATTGCTTGAGTGTAAAAATAGCTCAATTTTTGTACGTGTGTTAGTATGTGTGTTCCACACACAAATCTAAAAACGTAGAGCAATTTAACCAAATTTTGCATACACGTTCTTTTAGAGTTGGAAATCAGCAATGTTGGAGTAATACACCACTACGACTCATAGGGGCGGGGGTGGAAACTTTTAAATATGCTCAATCGGCCGATATCTCTGTCCAATAATACTTTTCGGGGTCAATTACTTTACGGTCTTTCCTGAGACACTATTTGTATCCATCCTTCCCTAATGATATATACAACTTACTACAGAATACATTATGCCCTTACGTAGCCTGAGTGTGGTCGTGTGGCGGCGGCGACGACGACGTTCGCAAGAAACAAAAAGTATCATATCAAAAGTAAAATGTTAGTTATATTTAAGCATTTATATCCTAGGCATCGCCGGGCACCCGGCTAGTTAAGAATAAACTTATTCACAAATACTCCCTCAGTATTGACTGAGTTTCTCTGTTATTATCATATTAGGCCTTTGCCATAATTGCTGTGTAAATGTGCAATTGTAATCAGCTATGATATTGACCTTACGACGGCGAAGATGAATTTCGGCGAAACGTTGTGTCTTAACTCGGTTGATAAACATGTGATATTAGTTTAGGACCACGGAAAATTTATAGAGCTCCACAAAAGAACAGTTGCAATGAAATGATGATTATGTTGTAACACCACGTACAATCTCCAATTCTTTCATAATCTTTTATTAATGTACAATAAATTCGTTACTGAGCGCTGGTTATAACATTGCAAACACCGCTCAGTTTTCGCTTTATGTGCTGAAGTTTAACAGAAATATCGCGTCAACGCTTAGAGGAAACGTAAAAGTAAAACAAACTTGCAGTACCAACCAATAATTAAACGTAACAATGGTACGTGTGAGTCGGTTTCATAAACGAGAAAACACATTCTTGTGGGGCGGAATCCATTGTAATTGTATGCATGCCAGTGCAATTTCCGAATTCCATGAAGTGCCTATGAGGTTTCCGTATTAGCTGTTCCTGGATCAGCCTTAGTACCAGTGCATCATGAGACGCAGAGCATATCAGTCACTAGAAATTGACCACAGCTACAGTCAAGTGAAATGCAGACATTGCATTCCGAGAGTTGCATAGTTTGCGTGGTGGGTGGAGAGGGGGAGGGGGAGGGGGACACCATTTCTGTTACACTTCTGCCTAAAGAGTGTAAGAAATCGACAGAATTAACTTTTATTTAGCGCGAATTTTAAATTAAATATTTCTTTTCTTTATTAGTACAAAGGAACAAATATTAACGGTAAGTTGAAGACTACTGTGGAAAAGTTCCGAAATCATCCAAAAACATGTAAATAATTTTTGTTTTCTATAAACTGGCGACTGATGAAAGCCATTGCGATGCGTATATAAATACAATTGTGAAGATAACAAATTCATCATCAATAACAAAAAAGTAAGACCAAAATTTTGTGAACTCATATTATACATGTTTTGGAAATCTATATGAAAAAGCTACAAAATATGAGATTATTCATAATGTAAGACTGATAAATAATACAAATTCAGATGATTGAATCGAAGGAATGTACGACAAATAACGGATATACACAGAGAAAGGGAGGGGGGAGACAGCGACGGAGAGAGAGACAGACAGAGGGGGACAGTGGGACACAGAGTGACAAAGAGAGAGAGAGAAACAGAGTGACAAAGAGACACAAACAGAGAGACAAAGAGCGACATAGTTTTATAAATCTTGATGTTTTCATCGTTTGGTTTTTTAAATTATAGTCGTTATTTAATTTTTAAGTATTTTATAACCTAAAATACTTCGTATTTATTGATTATCAGAAGCTTTCGACATTTATGTCATCATCAGCTACAATCACAGAGCTGTATATGGACAAAGATATCTATAGCTACATAAGCTCTTTGTAAATAACGTAGGCTAAATTAAATAATGTACGTGAAGTAAAAGTATTACGGGAATTGATTTAAGATAATTTGTGAGATAATCTATATACACCGTATAACTATTAAACCGGATGTTAAATGAATGAGCTTATTTTAAATGTAAGGACCATAATAGATAATTTTAAACATGAACTAAGAGTAATATCTAAATGATTATTTGGTATAAATTTTAGAAATGTTTTATTTTAACTTTATATATTTCATGATTGGTTACATTTATTGTGTGTGATATATATATATTTTTCAATTTTGATATATAGTTCAACTTATTAATGGTGCATTTTTAAATTCCAAATTTTACACATTATAAGCTTTAACAGTGGCTATTGCATTCTTGATATGTGTTTTTGTATCACATTTCGGTTGTAGGCTGTCAAGTTTAGATTTTTATACATTTGTATTTTTTTGGTTGTTCAAAATTTCAAAACACGAATCTTTGAAGAAATTACCTGAGTAAGTCCCAAATATGGTGCCGAAACGTAGGCTCAATTAAATAAAAAAATTGTCTGTAATTACTCATAATTATTATGGCCGCGTCTGTGGTCTAGTGGCTAGCGTCACTACCTCGTAACAGATGGCCCTGGATCGATTCCCGGCAAGAAGAACCTGGAAGTTGTACGTTTCAGTTCCCAGGCTGAGTGAACCCGACAAAAAGGAAATAAGTTCCCTGTGTCGCAAAGTCGCTAGAACTATATATTTATGAAACGGGACTATATGGGATCATAAATGATAAAATATTAATACAGAACGCTTTGTACAACAATACGCAACAAGTGGATAAAATTATTCGTTGTTATCCAGTGGTATTTGAAGTGTTACTAAGCCTGACTTGAAATTTCGTATGGGACTGAATTCTACTATAGAAACTACTCGAGACTGAGTTGAAGAACCTCGTTATTCCTGAAGACAACTCACGCCCTGTCAAGAGTAGCGGCCTTCTGCTCACTCTATGTTCCAAATCAACCCCATATTAAATATATATATATATATATATCGATGGTTATCTTATTTCTGTTTCTTAGATTAAATGAACAAAGGAAATACTCCATTAGCAGTGAAATATATTATTCCTTACCGAGTGTCATTACTGACCCATTAAAACTAATTTCTTCATGTTAATAGATATATTATTTTTGCGATTAGATGCTCTGAGTTTTACAAAACAGGCATTTTGAATTACTGACTTGTAGTTACCAATATATGTGTGCTAAAACATCCGGAATTGAATTGAAAAAAAAAAGATTATCATTAAAATCACATCGCATTCCACTGAATAAATATTAACCGTTAAAACCGTACATCATCTTAACAACGCAGTAACAGCACCAAAGTATATGTACTGTTGTTTGCATTTAATCAAGCAAGGAGGAATGCACTTTTAGCTCCATTAACGTTTTTTTGTAAAAAATTGGAAAAAAATTGCATATATGCTTATATATGCATGTATGTAGTTAGATTTTTTTTCTTTGGAAGTGAGAGGAAAGGTAGGTGGTCGATACATAGACTACTTTCTCAAATCAGGCATAAAAATACAAAATTCCATTATAAAACTTGAGAATTTCTAAAAATAATGTGGGTAAAATTTCGGTTGAGGACCCAAAATGGTGGCAAAGTCACGTCCCGAGTGGATGGTGGTCGATTATAAAACCACCATTTCAATTTAATTAAGTCGAACAACGAACTTTATCCGTTTAAGAACCCCTAAGGTCAGTTTTCAATTTGAAAAGTATATTTTTTGAACTTATGGTAGGTGGGTAACATATCTACTTCCATACTATTAAGGGTTAGTGCTTCTTGATGTTGAAATTAAACTGAAATAAAAGTTTTCGTTCTGTTAAATGTAACATCGTATGTAAAACACAATTTATTGGCCCATCTGAAGGATGGTTCCAAATATTTTCCTCCGCACCAGCAAAAGTAATCAGTGCTCCATCTCATATCGATTACGACTACCCGGAATTGGTCTTGATTTGTCAAAAAAAAAATTCCCTATTGATGTTCGTTTTCAGGCTGCCACCACGCCTCACCAAGCGTGAAAAGAATACAACAGGTCAAGTTGGCTTCGTGTGTTTTATGATCAAACATTTCTCACTGGAGCACTGAAATTAAAACCTTTTATATTAAATATAAAGGTATTTATAAGAAAGTTATCACTGCCGCAAAAAAACTAGCTAATGAAAAATATATTGCTAATTCGGAAAATAAAATAAAAGCGACATGGAACGTTATCAAAGTGACTTCCGGTAATTCTAAAGACCGTAACGATATACAACTAATAAAGAATGAACAGCCTATATCACGTAAAGAAGCAGAATTTGAATTTAACTCGTATTTTATTAACTTTCCCCGTGATATGTTAGAAAAGCAAGGTGTAGAGAAATGTAACACGCCCAACTTTAGCGAAATGCTGCACAAGTCCAGAAATCTGGTTACTAAGTCTTTCTTTCTACTCCCGGTCAATAAAAATGAGATTTTTAATTTAATAAAAAATATGAAAACTTCGAATGCTTGTATCATACGGAATCAACAGTAAGCTCATTAAACATTGCTATAATGAAATTGTAATTCCAATGCAGATCGTAATTAAGTTGTGCTCTAAAAGACGCAAAAGTTATATCGTAACACAAGAAGGGTTCTACAACGGACGTCTTCAATTATCGCCAATATTCTCAAAATTCTTGAGAAAGCATTACTTATGAAAATTACTGATTTTCTTACAAAATTTAAACTTATTTCCACATCGCAACATGTTTTTTTAGTGGAAAATCAAGCAACACGGCTTCATAAGACTTCGTTCAAAGTATTCATGACGCACTTGATGAAAGAATTAAAGTGACTGGCATATTTGCTGACCTCTCGAAAGCGTTTGGTTTAGTAGATCATAATATTCTACTAAAAAAATTATATTTCTACGGAATCAGAGGAGTTCCCCTTTCTTTATTGGCATCGTACTTCCAAAACAGACGCCAAAAAGTAGCGATTGAAAAGAAAGATGGAAATGTCAGAATGGGAAACAATTACCTGCGGTGTGCCTCAGGGCTCAATTTTGGGACCTTTACTTTTCATCATGTACATTAACGATTTACCTAATTATTTAGATCCCTTAAAATCAGCCCTCTACGCTGACGACACAAATTTGGTAATCACGGATAGCGACTCGGAAACTTTATGTGAGAAAGTTGATACTGCGATGTGCCGTCTCTATCTTTCGTTCACCGAACAACAAATTATCTCTTAACATAGAGAAAACCAAAATCGTTAACTTCACAGAAAACCCAAACAGTTTATCTCCTAACTTGGAAAGCCACGCGCCTTTTCTTGGTCTGCTGATTGACAATAATTTGAAATGGATTCACCACATTAAAAAACTATCGGGAAAACTCAGCAAAATTTGCTTTACATTACGAGTGTTAGCTCGGGAAGCTGACATAGCTACATCAAAAATGATGTACCATGCATATTTTTATTCTGTCATATGTTACGGTAATGCAAACTAGGATCATTCGCATCACGCGCTTCACATTTTTAAACTACTGTATCTGTATCTGGTGCGGAGTGGAATACCACTTGCAAGCCCTTGTTTTGCAAACTTGGAATTTTAACCCTACCTTGTACGTATATTCTAGAAATTTTAAAATTTGTATGGGGCAACATCAATCTATATGCTCTAAACCGTTCAAGCCATTCGTACAACACAAGAAATCAGCTCCGTGTTGTTCCGTGTTGAAAAATATCGTCTAAGCTGTTTTGAAACAAGCATTCACTATTCCGGTATAAATCTATACAATACTCACCCGGAAGAAATAAAAGCTTTAAAGCTTCAAAAATTATTTATAAAGAGTTGTAAATCTCTGTTAATGAATGGAGCGTATTATTCACTGAAAGAGTTCGTAGATAGGAAGGACTAAAACAGTTTTCTGGTGTCTTATCAAATTCTTCTATTATTTTACAACTATACTCTACTAGAATTTAACTGCTGACTTATTTTCTTTTTCATGTTCGACGGGAACCTACGCACGATCTTCTGCTGCCTCCTCCGTCGACTGAAAATTGAAGATTGAATTTTATCTTTCGTCTTTTGTCCTTCAATTCTTAATTGTAAAATTTTTCATATTTCTTGTAGTATTATGTTTGACGTATCCTATTTCCTCAACCGAGGACTAATGGATTGAATAATAAATCTAAATCTATTATTAATACAAAAACAATAAATTGATTATACATTTACATGTTGACCTACGTCGTGTTTCATGATTCATTAAACTAAAACGTCTTTTTGCAGTTATAGTTACAATAGAGGTCACCAAAACAAATGGTATTGAAAAGATTTCCACGTAACATTTTTCGTCAATATTACAAGACGGATTTAAATTTAAATATTTATCTTGAGGTAAAACATTTTTGTTCCATGAATTGAACCTAAGAGCATTCCTAAAATCACCGTTTTGTTTAAGGTTAATTTAGTATTTTCTGGGTGTTTAAGAAGTTTCAAATTAAAATAATATCAAGGGAGGCAAATTCAAATTCAAATTGGGGAAATGTGTGAAAAGACCCCACGGTCGAATTGATCTAGAGATGATTCGGAGTGAGTGAGCTCTGAGTCGCAAGAAACGAGAGGTGGATCCTGTCATTCAATGAGCTACTAGCTGTTTGAAACATCCCTGAGCGGACTGAGTCAAAGTGCGCCCTCTCCCGTGATCCGCTGATCCACTGGCTGTTTGAATCAGCTCTGAGCGGAGCGGACGCTCGCTGACTCAAACAGCTAGTAGCTTTGTGGATCACAGCAGCGGGCAATCTCTCAATCATACATCCCACTCCGCAGACCCGAACTGAACCACTTCAAAAGTCCTTATCTATAATAATTTCTTTTTGTTATAAACAATTAAATCATACAAATGCAAAAGCAAAAACCTTGCCTAAAATTTAAAAGACATGGATGGACCTTCTCTTTCTATCTGTGGGAGATTGCTTTCGCAAAATTGCATCTTGTGGCATACTAACAAAGTCTTGTAAACGAAACTTATTATAATTATGTCTTCTCTAATTGTCCAGAATATAGTCGTATAAATCCCTTCTGTATCCCACCGAACACCACTGGGTCCACATTTTCTCTCTAAACGTTATCCATCTCTCAAGATCACTTCACTCTTTCTTCGTGAAAATATTATACAAAATTATAAGTTGTATAACGAGCCAATTAAACGGTCCATTAATTGAGTGTTTTAAATTTTTACCTTGTTTAGGTCTACCTTCAAAAGTCTTTACTTATAAGTGCAACCAGAATGAATTCAGAATTTTATCTGAGCATTTTATCCTTTAGTTTAATTGAGTTATGCAAATGAATTAGGTCCTTGCAGCCTTTGAAAATAATAGCCAAGAAGGAAATCTGGTTATTATGAACAAATTCGAACTCTTTGGTCGCACATGTAATAACTCGAGTTAAAGTTTTCCTCTTCTCGCTTCTATAAATTGATGTGAAACCTTATTCAGTAACCTAACTATTACAATATGTTTGTATGAATATTGCCTGTAATATACATTTATATTAAAGAAACTAGCTATGCCCGCGACTTTGTTCGTGTGGAAATAGTTATTTTTATTTTGTCCAAAAATCGAAAAAACAGGTACGGTGAATTCATTGAATATATAAAAAATACAGTATCATTTATGATCGCTTCATTCGGAGCCAATTCGATACAAATTTCCAGACAGACAGAAACGTAAACGATATACGCATTTTATTTGCTTTTCAAAATGAGAAATTACTAAATATTAAAATTTACCTGGCGTGACAAATAATACCAATTTACGTATACATCGTATCGACGATATAAAGAAGTTTATTATTTCTCAAGCAGTTAGCTCTCTACCAACAATAGGTTAATTACGGCGCGGATCCTGTTGCAACTTTTTATTTATTGTAAATTTTTAAGTCAGAAAAGTTTGTTGTATAATTGTCAATAATTTAATTTGTTAGGAAAATATTTTAGTAACAGGTTAAAAAGACATCTTCACATCTGTCTAAAGGTTCTTTGTAGCAGTTAATTTACATGTAAAAAAGGGCAATTTCTTGATTTGGTTAAGGCCAGCATGAACAAAATTTTATTTTGTGTTTTCCAGGCTAAACACTAATTACATCTTTTTGCTTATGGCTTTAATGTCGTAATTTCTTCCTTTTCTGTGATGTGACATATTACTTTTTTATGAATATAATTAAAAATTCAAAGATATTTAAGAAACACGGAGACAGGAATAATTAGCCAATTGAAACTGAAAATGTGTTACAGGTCCCACCCATATGCAGGTCGCCTGTGCCTGACAAACATTTAAAAGTTAAACGAGCAACGTAATGAAAGCGAAATAAGTGTCGCATGCTGAAAACGTTAATTATATGAGCGCGAAATTCGCCGTCACTGAAACCGTTTGAGCACAAGGCGAATCGATAATTACCCGACGCTTTTGAATACATGCTCGGGTAATTAAGCCGGGGTAATGTTTCGCTCGCGATCGTAAATTCGATTGCCTTGAACGAGTCGCGCACATCTCAATACCGCGGAGGAACGTTTTAGGCAGGACAAGGGTTAATGTAATCTTGTGCCAGTTGCAATGGAATCAAATTACGCGAAGCTGACCCTGAGGCCACGCCAAAAGTTAATTTATTGCAAATCTAATTAAAAGGCAATCAGAGACTACCTCTAGGTGTAAGCGTCGCCCCTCTGTGTCGATACGTCACAAGTTGGTAAAGACGCGGCTTCCAGGGCAACGGGAACAGTAAAAAAAATCTTTATTTATTCGTCAACATTTTGCAACGGTGCGCGCTGTGCGAAGCATAATTCAAGCGTAATTCTGCAAACCAAACAGGACACAATCTGAAAACATGCACAAAAACGTCACCCGGTTCGCACGAAACGTAAAACAACCGTCCAACAATTTAGATTTCAACACCACAGTAACTCGGTTTACATTTAAAATCCACGACAAATCAGTAATTGATTGACCTTCAAAGGAGCATAAAACTTTCAGAGTAAAAGGATAAAATTGTATCTTAAATAACAGGCGCACAATTATAATTAATTCTTTTACTCCCCACACTGTTCATGTAATGCAATCTGCTTTAATTTAGGCTATAACAGTTAACGAGCTTGGAAACATTATTTGTATTTGAACGCCACACGCTAGGAGAGGGCGTAATGTTCTTTATTCGTTACTAGCTGGGTGCCCGGCGATGCACGGGATATTAATGCTTAAATATAGCAGACATTTAACTTAAATTATGAAACATTTTGTTTTGCGCGAACGTCGTCGTCGCCGCCGCATCACGCATACACGCTGGCTTCAAAAGGCCATAATGTTCTACATGTCATTCATGTAAGACAGATTCAAATAGTGTCGCAAATTAATTGACTCCAAAAATTATTAATTCGACGGAAATATCGGCCGTTTCTGCTATTTCCGCACCCCTATTTTAATCCGTAAAATTTTCATTGAAATCCGTTGATACTTTTTGGAGCCTATTTCGGGCAACCTTTCAGACAGAAAATGTTTTTTTAATAAATCAGTGAATTATTTTTACGCATTGTATAAATAGCATTCTTCACTTAAATTTTGGCATTTATTTTGAAACCACAGACAGATACTTCACTTTAATTTAATGGTAGAAATAAAGTCTCACTTCACCAGAAAATGATGGCATTGGCCGCTGCCGAAACGTCGTGTAATTACGGAGTTTTCACACGGTTGGAAAAACCTCAAAGTCTTGATTATTCATTAAAACGATTTTTATAATGACCCAGAGAAAAGGTCTAAGGTACAGAGATAGGTGTAAGGAATTAGATTTGTAAAGATCAAATTTCTGGTAACTATGTACTATAATTCAAGTTCAAATTAACCTTATTATTTAACATCTGCTGACCATAAATTCATTAGTGAAAATTGCTATATAAATTAGAAAAACAATTAATTGTTACCCTTCTTAACTGAAGAAAATGAAACGGCAGTTATTGAATGTTCAGAAAATAATTTCAGGACGTGAAGCCAAATGTTTTAACTCAGTACCGAGGGATGTCATGAGTTGTTACACCGATTATACGGCCTTTATTGGAGGGTTAGTTACGCAATTTATACACCCTACAATGTTATGAGGAAGGGATGACATCATAATGATTTATTGTTTTGAATGTTGTACGAAACACAGCTGTTTTATGTCCGTTTGACAAATTGCCGCCCGAGTACCGCCACAATCAAACTAAAAAAATTAATAATTCAGTTGTGCAGAACGAGGCTAATGTGGTTTCCATTTAGATGAATGAGCTTCGTATAGAAGCTGAAATAATGCCTAGGCTTGGTTACGGACGGACTTAATCAATTTTACAATCGCACGACTGTATTAATAATCAAGTGTGTACTCACGTGTGTTCACTCGGCACAAATGAATGAGCGTATTTAAGGAGTATACGATTCCTGAATAATTAATTACCCACATAAATATGAATATATATTTAGCCTTCCGTTGTGTGTTTTGGCGCTCAGGTAAACTTAATGAATAAGAATATCCTCCCTCCTCCGCTTTCCCCCCCCCCCCCATCCACCCCCCGGAAAATCATTGTTCTCTATTAGAAAATACAGGGCTCACGTTACCGCCACGTGATTTAAACGACAACTCAGTAATATCATATTTACGGGATACTACAAGCAGCTTACGCAAAGTTGCCTCATAAACAGTTTGACGGAAAAGGAACACAATGAAATGCACAAGCACGTGCACGACATCAATCTCAAAGTACGCACAGATTAAGCGATCTCGTTGTTGATTCTCTAAGATGTAATCCTTTCGTGAAAGTCTTCTTTAAATTTATTACTTCACCGTTGTGTTAATAATTTAACGCCTAACAATATAATCTGTAATTAATTTGGTTTATTTTTCGGTGCTGTGATCTAATAGAAGATTAAACACGTATAATATTCTCTCAGTAACCCCTCCACGACTTGAACTATTTCCCATAAGTAATAAAAGACTCGGCTTAATCTAGGACGATAATTAATTACGAATTAAGGGATACGGGGACCGAAATTTTAAATTCCTGTAAATTAATTGCTAATGAGTTGAAAATATAACTGTGTTAACAGCACACATGTGTAGCAATGTACAAAATTTTGTTTTTCGTAACATGCTTTTTGTTGAGATATTTTGAAAATTATTTTCTAAAGTTGGCAGTATTGGAAACGTTCCTTGCGTTACGTACTTTCATCTATTTGAGCTTTTTTTACAGCATTTTTAGAGTTGAGCATAGTTATCAATTCTCAGTATTATTTTTGAAATAGACAATCCGTTCATTGATTTCTGAATCTTACGGGACCTTAATGGAAATTGGATTAATAGCTATTTATAAATCTTCGATCAATTAAAAATAATATATAATCCAGAGAATAACTTACACGTTTTTAATGCATTAAAATATTAAATTAATTTACAATATAAAAACCCAAATGTTTAATTAAACATTGTTTAAGTTAATGTAATATATATATATATATAAGGATGATCACACACACAGATAAGTAGCGACACTTTCACTATTTAGTCTCAAGCGTATTTTTATCCACTGTTAACGCCTGCTCTGATTTTCCGACGCTTAATAAACATTGAACCATGTTCTTTTGCTTTTGGCCGTCCGCTGTTAACATACATAAACAAAGATAATTAATATGAACTAGAAAAGGGACGAAATTTATCTAATATATATAATATATTATATTATTATATTTATTTACTTTATTATATTATATTACCGCTCTTAACGGGGCCGGAAAAATCGGGGTTCACATTGCCCGGAGGAGGAAAGGTGGTTGGGATAGCCGAGCACATGCTGGTGAGAGCACCAAAAACCACAAAGGAACGTACTACCTAGGTTTGGATGTTGGCCTGGTTCTGGGTGTTATCGGAAGGGTTAACAGCAGGTTCAAGTCTGAAAATTGTTGTACATTTGGTTTGTTATTGTTTCAATGACATCTTTTTAAAATGATTCTTTTTACTTTTATCATACAGTGAAATATCTTTTCATAATTATTCCAATGTAGAGTTTTTGGTTCTAAACTTATCCCTGCCTCCAATTGTGGGCTACCCGAGAGGTCCTGAACTAAAATTTTTGATCGACGGATAAAGGAGGAGTTTAGTGTTTCATTGCAATAATTAAATAGGAGCTACAGTCCAGGTTTTTAGGAACATTGGCACTAACGGAGAACACTTCCGGACTGTTTCCTTCCCTACCATTTACGCAATTGTATGGATTGGTATTTTTGTGGTGGGAGTACATTCTTTTTCGCTTCCGGTCGTTTTCACCCCCGGTTTTATCAGTGACCATAGACGAGCATTATACTTCCTTTTTACCAAATTGCCGGACCACGGTGATGTGAGGCGCGCTAAACCACAGCAGGTCGGACTTTTAATATTCCTGCCATTATGGAAAAGGAAATAAAACAATTAATTACTAGAAAGGATTAATTTACAAAAAATCTACAATATTACATTTAATGTAAACATTACTGATTAATTATGATATTTATATATTATCTGAAAACTGTTTGTACCGATATCATAATAGAACGCGTTTTAAACTGAATTGGCATTTTGCGTCGCCCCGACGGCGTTCTTCAGAGATCTTGAGGCATAGCAGAGACATTTCTCTCAGGCGAACAATAGCCTTGTTAAATGCGTTCTAGGTAAGTATCTTCATTTTCCAACCACGCCAGCGTGTTTTAGCAAGTCGGCAAGTAATTGCGGTGATATGTCATAAATATTTACATAGTTTTGTCTTCAGTGATATACAGAAGAAACAGTTATTATAGACGCGTTTGTCAGACTGCAATATGAATAATCTCATATTGTTTTATTTTGATTGTCTTATTATTTTTTAAACGAAGTTGTATAGTAAATGAAAAATTATCAGAGATTTTTTAAGAGACAATTTAATGTTAGCTCAAATTCTGTTGCGGTATAAACATAGTAAACAAGCTGATGAATGTACGAAAATATTCTGAAACGTCGTGCAATAAATATCAGTAATCAATTGACTTTTAATATATCTTATTAAAACTATAAGTTGTATCACAATTTTCATTCATACTGAAATAAGCATTTTATAAATGATTTCTTTTATTTACTTGGGCAACATCGCCTGGGAAAAACTTTTCAAATGTGTGAAACCTCTAAGGCAAATTTCCAACGGAATAACAGCCATTGCTCTATAAAATGAGTTTTCAATTACGCTGCCTCGATTTGTTAAATGTTGTAAACCATAAATTTTATATTATCTTCAGAGAAATAAGTCTGGAGTCTACGTAACGTTCCTTCTAAGTGAAATTAGTATTCCTTCAAGCATTGAATTTACGACAGGCAAGTATTTGTGCCATGTGACGCATTCTTGTTAGAACAATGTCCTGTTTGTTGTAAACTTCAATATCGAATACTATCGGGAATACATAATTGTGTAACGTTTAATGTGTGGATCGGAATTTATGGCAACTTCCTCGCATCACTTGTTTTTCTTAGAAATAGAGGCCAATCATTCCCGAAGCTGAAATGGCTGTACGTACTGCAATTTTCAGCGATTGTAGGGGCTGTAATTTTTTTTTGATTTTGACTTTGCAGAACCAAATTTGTTTATTAACGTGGCCATTTAATTGAAATGAACTTCTCCCAGAAATGAAATCTTAAAACCTGTAATAACCTAAAATATATTTTCTGTGTAAATTCAAATTATTTTTAATTGCTGCACTATTTCAAGCTTGTAATTGTGTACTATCAGGACTTCCCTTAATATGCTCAGCAAAAAAGGTTACAAAGTTAGCTGATCTCCTGCAAATTGATAAACCAGGTTCACAGCAGCTCTAACTTAACTAGCTGCTCCCTCGGTTCTCCTTCACCATGGACGTTTCTAGGCTTCTAGGTTTCTAGACGTTTCTATTCCTTAAATAGCTACATTTGAACCTCACAATATGATTAATTTTTCTGAATATCGTTTACAAACAATTTTTATTTTAAAACGGATCGTTAATATAGTTATTCCTAAATAATTCCACTTATTACAATTCTGTTATAGCATTCAACATACTGAATATAGTCCCGACTACATCAAACCTCATTACTGAATTTTAAATTATTGGCCAAGCATTAAGACTTCAAATAGGAGTTTTTTTATGAGGACTAAATTACTGAAGATAAATAGGTAAGATCCTATTTTTTTGTACGTCGAGTTTCGTTGATTGACGTCGGCCATTAGTTTCATATTCCAATTCTTCCTCACCTCATTATTTACGCCAATATTGATGCGATGACCTTTAAGTTTTCGTTGTATTTACTGTCATTTGTCAGCCAGAGCCCACTCATTATATTGTGTGAAATTCACCAGTTTTTTGCGGAAGACCTACGGTTGCACATGTTAACAAAGGGCCGATTTGAAACGACCCATCATGTATTTGCATATGAGGTCGCTTAGACAACTGTTAATTGAAACTGGCTTCGTCTCTTTGAGTTCTAATTAGAGAAGTCGGGTCGTGACTCATTTCCGATGCCACCAATCGCCATTTTATTACTCTGAGAAAACATTCGATTCTCGTCCTGTTGTTTTATAATTGGAAGTAGTATCACGCATTGTAATGTCAAACAAACAATTTTTGAATTGATAAACATAGGGCATGACGTCAAACAAAGATAAATTGACGTTTTGAGTCAAGCTATCGTTTAGTGATCCCTCAAACATTCATTTCCATATCTTAAACAATTTCGACAAAATTTACAAGTGTTCTTGGTGAACATACTCAACACAATTACGGTAATATCCGCCCCTCCACACCCCGCTTAAGTGGTGGTAGCGGTGTATTTTTAAAAATTCCCTGTTAGGGGAATTACTGAAATTTAATTCGCATTCTAAACGTCAGAATCAAACTCAAAGACTCCCATAGCACCGATTTCAATACAAAAAATTGACTGTTATTATTATCATATGACGCTCCCTACACCCGCGCCCTTATGAATATGATGAATTGGGTTGAAATTATACGCAAACAAATTCAGCAAAAACGCTATCAAATTAATTGACCCAAAAATATATATTAGACGGAAATAACGGTAGTTTGTTTTCTTAAAAATATTCGCCCCGCCCCAAGTGATTGTGTTGAGTAGAACGCTTGTTCAAAATTTGGTAAAAATTGTTCCATCCGTTATGATAGTATGTGGGATGCTGTTTCCCCCCCTTCCAACCACTTTTAGGGGATGAACCGTAACTTAAGGGACACGCGGACTGAAATTTTAAATTCCTGTAAATGAATTGCTACTGAGCTGAAGTTTCAACTGTATGATAAAAATGCACATGTGTAGCAATGTACAAAATATTGTTTTTGTAAACTTGATTTTTGTTGAGATAATTTGAAAATTATTCTCATAATTTGGCAGTTTTGAAAATGTTCTTTGCGTTACGTACTTGAATATATTTTTACTTTTTCACATTAATATTTAGGGCTTGCTTTTGTTATGGATTGTCAGTAATATTTTTTGTATTGATCAAAATTGTGGGGAACAAATAATTTTTAACTAAGAGCTTCATATGGTTACTTAAAAATAGGCATTTTCAGCACTAAACTAATTGAACAATTAGAAAATTAATACTTGTATTTGACGGTATTAGCATGTAGATTATGTAGAAAAAGATTGAAGACAATATCTTAATATACCTGACGCAAAGGGTTTTCGAACCAGAAATCATGAAGATGAAAAAAAACAACACATTTTTTTCTGAAAAACAGTAATAATTTATTAATTCAGAATAAAAGATATTAATTAAAATTGTCCTTCAGCATATGTTACACCTTTCGTCTTTTGTTTGGCAGTTTCTTTTATTAGTTTACTGAATTCATAAGCTTATGAAAAATTGGAAAATAGATTTTGCAGATTCTGGTCGAAATTTCAGTCCCCGTGTCCCTTAAATTACAGTAAAATTGAACTTAGCGGCTCACATTTCACCGGTTTAGAGCCCAATCTCGTTTGTCTTCTGGTTATTTTAATGTGTTGCCCCTCCAATCCCCTCCCCCTAAGAATACTCCCCTCTAATACTGATAGCGTAAAATTTCAACCGCATCCGTAATCGGAGGATACAGCATCAAATTAAATGATACAAAAATGTATTTAAATGATAAAGATATTGGGTGGTAGCAGAGTCTCATCCCGACAGTGCTGATTTTCGAGTCGCAAAGAACACGTGTAACAAATTTGGTCAAAATTGGTCGTTTAGCTTTGTATGCAGGACAGACACACAGTCGCACGCACGCACACAGAGAGGCAATTTTACTATAGAGGTAACTAAAGTTCCAGACCGTTTATAGGATTTCTTCCAGGAATGTACATTTTTATCATTTGTCTTCTTTACTGCATTAAAGTATAGGATTTATACTTACAATTATTATTCTCTAAAATATAGGTTCACATTTGAGGCATGCAACGGAAGTAGATTTAAAGCAACCTATGAATTGAGCATGCAATTATAAGCTTCGTGATATCAGACAATATAAAAACCTGTTTCTTTACTAACGGTATGTTGTATGTGGATGGAGTTGGCCCAGGAAATTGCCAGACTGGAAGCGAACTGGTCATTTAGAGAAATGTATGCGCCTTGCCTGGCAAGCCATTTACTCTTCCCAAAGTCTAGTTGTGTACGTGCTCCTGACTTCCTGTTTTACATATTGAGAGAATGTTTCCGAGCTGTATATCTCTAAATGTTCCTCATCTGAAACTGCAAAGCTGTGTGTGGCTTATCAACACATAAATCAGAATCACCAAGCGCTTTGCATTCTATTATCAGATTAGTTAACTTGCTAACTGCCGTGACACCGTTTGACATTGGCGTGGGTGCTGCTCATTCAGGAGTCAGGTGGAACGGTCAATTCAGCTGCCGTTTCAATCAGCACTTGAAAAGGCTGACTAAACCAGTCCCAGGCATTAGACCCATCCCTTGCATAAAACGTTACCGTATCAAATATTAGAAGCGGTCCCAGGAAGAAAAAATGGGCAACTCTAAGGACATGAAGTAATTCTTCATTCCCAGTATCTCCATATCCACGTTCTCTCGATAAGCCTGTCCTGTATTATGCTGAGAGGACAGAATATACTGTAATCATAATTAAATTAAAATAACGTTTCAAATTTCATTTTACAAAACAGTATCATTAGATACATTTCAGAGTATATTAGTATAATATTCATTTTGGTATATTTTATTTTTTATGTAGGAAATCAACCTGCAAGCTACTTTCCAGAATTACGAGAGGTTGACAGCAGCATTAAAACAAAAACTGGGCACTTACACAACATCGATATCTCTCGTTACATAATTAAAAAAAGTATTTATGTTACACAATGATGGAAAAACTTCGTTTTTAATCAGTCACAATTTAATAAAAATAAAATTATTTTAATTACAAAATTTAATAAATTAAGAAACATAATTTAGTTTGTAATCAAAATTAAGAAAATATAATTTTCATTTTTATTAAAATTGTGACTGATTTAAAACCAAAAGAATATTTTACTAAACATTTTAACACAATTTAATACATATTGTAATCAAAATTAATAAAATGTAATTTAATTTGTAATCAATAGTAATAAAATAATATATTTGTTTTACTAAAATTGTACTGCTATGTTTACTTCCAGCTCCGGTCACATTTGATCAATTTTATCCTGGAGTATAGACACCAGGAACACAAGCTGATAGAAACTTACGTATTTTATTTATAACCGCCTTTTCCGAACGTCACAAGACATATTTCTGCTTTCAGATTACAATTTTACCAAATAGTGGAACTACTATTTGGAACTATTTTTGATTTGAAATGCCTATTAAAATTTGTATGGTCGGACCATATCATGACTCCATGAGACCTCCAGATATAAAAAATCATTAAAATACACCAAATAGTGGAACTAATCAAAGGCCGATTAAAAAAGATTTTATAATAAGATTTTATAATAATTTAAATTAAAATATTTGTTGTCAATTGCAAAGGCTAACGTTATAAATTGAGAAATTAATGGGAATCTTAGGTTTTGTGTGTATTTTGAATTTTTACGTATTTATAATTCCAAAACTGTAACATATAATTTCAATTGTGAATTGCTAACATTTAATATTTTTTCTATTGAAGAGTTAGCGGATTTAGTCAGTCTTTTATGTTTATATTATGGATTATGAATATTTGTACAATTTCAATATTATGCAATTTGTAGTTTAGGAATTATCAGCACCAGAGAGTAATAAGTTATTTTTTTATAATTACGATTAAATACATTTGTATTCCATTTCTAAAGATGAATGAATAACTTATCAGTTTATCAAAACAAAACTTTGACGTTGAATTTTACGTTATCTATCTAAATGGTTTCACTGCGCGACATGTAACGGTAGATTTTTCTTTTGCATACTTACAGATAATTATCATGATTATAAGACAAGTAAAGGAAGAATTTTTCATTACCTACTTTTTTATTCACCTTTGTCAATCTGTGACTTCAAACCCAAAATTAATTTCTTTTCCTCCATCAAAATTCTCCCTTTGTATTGCAGTCCAAACTGGCATATTTAATTTTAACATAATTAATAATTTAATATTTTATTTGTTAATATATATTACATAAATAAGGGAAGCAAGGAAAATGTTTTAATAGACAATAAAATAGTTTTATGTACGAGTATTATGTCTACAAACGTGCAGTATAAAAATTACTCAGTATTACTAGTATATAGTTATTATTTTTATACATATATAAAACATACCTCTCTAGCTATTGGTTATAATATTTAACGCACAAACATTTGAATTCTTTGTGTTGTATGCTGAAAGTAAGTGTTACATTTTATGTATTATTATCCCCCTCAAGAAACTAGGGAAATTTTTCACCATTGTTCACTTCCTTAGCGTAAAGAACTCCATTAAAGTTCCAGGCATATTTTTTCACTCCCTTAAAGCTCCGGGATGAAATTACTGTGCTTATTATCCCTGTTAAGAAAAATCAGCATCGACTGGCGTGAGCCATCTAAAGCCAGTTTCGGTCTCGAAATTAGTTGAATCACGTGTTGATCCAGATATTAGTATCGAATTCTATATAAATACACCATGTTCATAAAAGAATATATAAAAGATAGCTTCCTTAAGGTTTCAAGATTATTTCTCGAAATCAAGATAAGAAAATATGCGATTGGAAAAGCGTCGTTTTTTTATTCATCGTACCTTGAACTTATGGAAAGGACAAGACAACATTGTCAGGTAAAGTCTACATTCAAGTCCTCAAAAGATTTTCCAAAATTACTCTGTTCACTTCCATTTTTGTCTATGTGGAACGTGTCTCCGTTCCGAAGCTACCTAATGATTTGCCAGAGTTGAGACACAGAACTCAAAAGGCTATGACTTCTGATACTCCATATTTATCCACCAAAGTATGGAAGAATTGGATGTATGCCCTGTAATTAATGGTAAGCAAAAACTAGGTTAATTTTCATTCAATTTGATGTTTCCTTTGTTGTAAATATTCTAATTTGAACTCCTATTCCAATATAACTAGGATTATTTTATTTAAAACCTATATATACGTTGGCAACGTCGGTAGAAATAAATTCCAGCCACCATTTCCACCACTACTTTCATTAAAGATTATTAATATTTATCACTCTGGTATCAATGATATTCGCCCACTAGCTAGAAAGATGAATATGGCTTTTTTCTCACACCTCCATCAACACTCTGAGATTGCTCGTTTTCATCTTTGAAATTCCCCTCTATCGAAGGATATCGTCGACAACGTCCAGACATAGGCAATTCTCTCAGCTTTAATGTATGCGTAAACACGCACTGGTAGCTATTGGAATCTTTCCGCGCCTTATTGTGTCCAAACAGTAGGATTGGGTAAAGACGTGAAATTAAATCTCGAGAGGGTTCACCAACTTTTTCCGGATCGGTACGCTGAAGAAGAACGTTGAGTGAATTGGTTCGAAGTTCTTGATCAAGTGGTGAACAATGCTACGTCGGATTGTACCTTAATGTCGTGGGGACATCAATACAGTTATTTTGGATTTAATCATTGAAGTTCTGTGTGATACATTCGTTGAAGCGTGAAGAAGTGGTCTTTATTTACTCGTGATTAGCGACAAGGAGTCTCCGAGCAGTGAATGCATTTGCCTGTGTGAAAGTCATTGAGGTGTGGGACTGACTAGGCAGGGTCTGGGCCCGCAGCGATAAGAGGACGTTGTGCCTTTGTGGTTTCGCTTTTGTAGCCAGTGTCCAGCGCAAGGGTCGAAGCGAAGTGGCGTTTAACGACCAGGCCATCGGAAACCGATGGAGCGCCTCGCCTCGCCAGGCCTTGGCGTATCTCACACACCACCCACACGCAACTGCTATAATAAAGCATTCATTCGTAAACGAGCACTTGCTCCTAAGTAGTCATTTTTATACCTTTATAGCTCACACGTGTAACGTATTAGGGAATGTCACGAACTGCCTGTTGCATCTTAATGAATTCAACGAGAACTTGGAAAAACAACGAGTCAAGTACAAGAGTACACAAATGGCTTACCGGAACGCATTTTGTTGAGTGCAAAAATGATTCATAATCATAATTTCCTTTTATATTGTAAATAATCACAAAATTTTTAAATTATACCAAAAATTGAAAAACAACAGAAGATCACTTAATCATACAAAACCATATAATTATTATAGTAGTAATTATCATAGTTTTTTTTCGCGCCGTTGCATTCCCTTCAATGAATTAATTTTCCTACGGCCTTGGGTCAAATTCGTTTATAGGGGGACCAATCGTGGATATAAACATGAAATCTGAAATATGTTCAGTACATATGATGTTCATGCAGCTGAAACCTCTTTGGCAGTCAACACTGCTTGCCGCCAATGTGGCAACTCTGGAATAACTCTCACTGCACATTGCTTGTATTCTATAAAAACCTAATATCACATCTTCATTGTTGACGTTAAGATTTGCAAAACAAGATATTTCGGTTTCACCAAAAAAAAAGATTTTTATTCCATTGTCCTGGATGCAAAAAACGACATTTTTCCTAATATACCTTTGTATTTCTTGGCATTTTGTTCAGCAGTATCTTTATATTGTTGTCCCTTGTGCCTAATTGTTGTGAAGAGTTGGTAGCTGAGATTATCCACTATTACCTGTCTAAACCGGTTGCTATTTATTTCCTGGGTGTTTCAATTCAACGTCTTTGAATTGACTTTTGTCGATTGCGCTTGAAAACCCAAATATTGAACATTCATCTGTCTCAGATAGTGAAAGTATTGCAACCGTGCAAAATTTCGGTGTCGAGATTTGGATTGCTGAGAATGTAGGTCCCAGGGAACCCCCTGGTGGGTTTTGAAATGCCTATTAAAATTTGTATGGTCGGACCATATCATGACTCCATGAGACCTCCAGATATAAAAAATCATTAAAATACACCAAGCCGTTTGGGCGCCAGCGCCGGATTCATATTTTGGGGGTCAGACAGACGGACAGACATTTTTTTAGAAATACGTTTTTGAGGTTCTCGGAGATCTAAAACCTGGAGAAAAATAAAATAATGAGGGGTCAAAATTTGAACAGCCCATAACTCTACCCTTATCCCATATGAGGAATTAAAAAATTTCCGAAAATAAAAAAGCATGTGATATTCCACGTCTTTCAAATAATAATTACTCATTTTATACTGTTTTATACCTTTATCCAAATACAATTATAAACAAAATATGCACATTTATGCATTTTAAAGTTAAACGAAAGTGTGTACAGCGTTGGTGTATTGTTTATTTATTTTACTATCAATTTTTCTTTCATATTTTCGAGAACTTATCACTTCCAAATCATCGTCAGTATTTAAATAAATTAAATTCAGTATTCACGTGAGTGCTATCTGCAACCGGCACTTGCTGACCTGCATGACGTCTAGAATCTTATTAAATATTCAACCTGCCCGCTTATGACGTATTATTTACAGGGTTCAATGCGTGTTTAGAAAAGTGTTAAACTAATTCAAAAGTCATATTTTATTTTATTTTATTAATGAAACTATATAATAGGAAATAACATCACTCAATAAACTTAGTACGCCGCGTGTATGCTCAATTCAATATATTAAATCACTCTTCCAATAATTTGATTTAAATAGAACAATTTTTAAAATTATTACCAGCTTTCTTCAAAATTTTAACCTTTGAAATATTGCCCACATAATGCGTAGGCACCATAGTTTCATTTCTAACTTGTAATTTGTTTGAACTGAAGGGAAAATGAATCCAGTCGGCATAAGAGAAAAAGATTTATGTTTGTACGGGTTGCGAAACAACATCCACTTAAACACCCGAGGATGATAATTACTGTGGTGAGCATAAACACCGGACACAATTCTTCCAATGGTTTCTAGATCAACAGGCGAACAACCCCATATTGGGAAGTTTGATATTTTTTTCTGAAGAGGTCACGTTTTCACGCGAGCGGCAACAATGACATTTAACACTTCTAACCGGCGTGTCACAAACACAACTTCCGACAGAGATTATCTGTTAGCACGTGGTCTTGTATTGTCTAAAATATCTTAGTTGGACCATTCTTCTTGCCGTTCGTATATTTGTCTGATGACGGCGGTGAGGTGGGAGGCGCGCTTCTCAAATTATTTGTCTCAGTTTCATTTTCTAAAATTCCACTATAACAAAGCACCTCTGACAAAAGTGACAAGAGGGAATAATATATGTATTAACTCCGTTTAAGTTTGCGCACTTCTGTTACATCACGTATAAAATGTTTATCAAAAAAATATTGAATTTTGTTACTGAAAATGTCTTGTCTCTGTATAAACGATTATTGCATACTTTGGTTTCGCTCCTGTAAATTAACGAAATTATGTTTTTAATGAAGTTGTAAAATTTTGAACATATTTAAAACCTAAGGGAACCAGTTACATTATTATTAAACCAGGCAAAGTAAATTTGTATTCCTTAAAGAATATGACAATATAATTGCGAATATGTGCCAACCTTCTACTTTACTGGTGCAGGTATAATTAAATTATTTGATTGCAGCAATTCAGTGCTTTGTGTAGAATGCATACTTTTGAAGTTAAATTTAGCTAGTTAGGGGTATTTACGGTAACTCCTGAATTATCTCATTCCAAGTATTGTCAGGCAATGCAATTCATATATGGGCACCTGTACTATCTTAGGATATAAGTTATGTCAATAAGTAAAAATATACGAGAGCTGGAGGAAATCATATTCCATAATAAGAAACATTGCTTCGGTTCTCAAGCTGTATCCATGTTCTGACAGTGACTGCAGTGCACAATTTTGTTTATTGATCTTCATGTATTTCAGTAAAGTCATACAGTGCATTCTGAAATTCATTCCAGATTAGAAGTATTGCGTCAAATATCTTATTAATTTCATTTAACATTGGAGCTTTTAGATATTACACTCGCTGTGCAGTCAGGTAGCTCAAATATAAGGAGCAAGCCCAAGTGTCTACATTTGCATTTAAATGACGGGAAGTTTGTTTTGATAAATGAATAGAGATATCAAGGGTAGACCTACTTTATTTCTGCTCGTGCATACGACAAATACGAGTAAGTCTTCTCAGTTACATATCAGGTCCTGGTGTAAGGATCTGCGATTGTATCTCTGTGCAGGCGTTTTTCCTCGACATGAGGGGGAAAGCGGACAACGAAAGATTATAGCATGTCTCTTGGTGATGTCAAGATTTAGGAGATATGTGGATATGATTTTAGAGAGATGCTTCATGTTTTTGAGCTTAGAGAGATGCTCGTCTGTTTACGACAAAGGGATTAAATGGAGGGGAGCAGATGTTCGTAGGCTGGAGAAGGAAACTGACAACGTATCGCAGTGACGCCTCAAACGGTCTTTTTTTAAAGAGGGAAGAATTATGACGTGAGGTGATGATTATCAACTAAATTTCTTCTCGTTATAGCATAATAACCTCTTAACGACTTTGAAACACACATTTTTGAATTCGTACCATGTCAATGAAGTTTACGAATGATCACGAGATTCCATGATCTGCTGATCTGTCTAAGGCACTCGACACGGCTGACCATAAAATGTTACTTAGAAAGTTATAATATTTTATCATTCCAGGAAACACAACTTCCACTATAATCGCATCTTAAAAACCAAAAACAAAAGGTAGTGGTCGAAGCTAAGAAAATTATATTAATTTATCTGTTTGGGAATTAATTACTTGCGGTGTTCCACAAGACTCGGTTCTTGGGTCTTTACATTTTATTATTCTCAATACTATACTCTATACTATCTCGGTGCCCGGCGTCGGGTTTTAATTTACAAATCCCCCGCCCACCCCGAACGCACACCGTGAGACTGAAGTATAGGTTAATATGTAACACAACAAAGTAGGTACCTGTAACACTTTTCTCTACTGGAAGAATTTAGAACACAAAATTTGATTTACATCCTTCCATACCTCACTTAGCGAATGAATTGCGAGTTAACTGGCCAGTTAAATGTCAGAATCAAACTCTGCGTCCCAAGTTACAATGTTTTCATTCAAGAAGGCCACTATCGAGATTGGTTTCGAATTCTCCCCACCCATACTGAAAGGGGTTCAAAATATATACAATTTTGGGGGAAACACTGTCAAAGAAATAAACCGTTAAACTACTCATTCGACGGAAGTATTGGCTGATTTACATATTAAAAAAATTCTTCCACTTCTACTCCCTACTTTAAGGGTGGAAGCCTCGTCTTACCCCACCAGTGCTGATTCTCGAGTCTGAAAGACACTTGTACAAACTGTGGTTAAAATTATTTCACATGTGTTATATTTGTATGTGGAACATAGATACGAAATTTGAGCTTTTAAACATAAACTTTGAGATTCATCTGTAAGAATAAGATAGTTGATACGTTTAGTTCGTGTATTTAGCGCTAAAGAACTTTGAAATATAATGACCGTTTTATGTAAGTGTAAAAAAATATACAGAAATGTTTACTGCTGTAGTGCTTCACACACAATGCTCCATGTACATACCACGCGCTGGGTCCATTACAGTCAGGAGGAACCACAGGAAACCCATAGGGGTTAAGGAAAGTCCATAATGGCTGACTTCCTCCCAAAAGTTAAGATGGCCTTGCAAAGCTTGAAGGGTGCCTACATCGGTGTCACTGATCTTGGGCGTAAGGTAAGATTTGTTCTCTGATCCCATTGTACCAGTCAAGTTTGTTGCGTCCCCACAACATTTCCGACCCCGTCATTAGAAGGGCGTGGGGGTAGTGTCAGACCGGTGAAGACACGGAGAAGGGAATGCTGTGGCCCTTTAGCAAACATCTTCCGTCATTCGGAAGGGCGTGAGAATAGTACCCAATTGCCCGACCTACACGATGTAGGTTTCTCTAAAGTTTTCCGTGCTTAGTTTAAGGTGAATCACCGGGTAGGCCCGGAGGCCCTATTAAAAGAAAGCAATTACAGTCAATTTTATTTTTTTAGATTATTCATCTTCTACGATTCGTACAACCTCTAAAACGAATTCCTTACGTGGATAATAGAAACTAGTAATTGCAATTAAAAATGTGTAATCTTGTTAGTAATGTAGACAGAATTCTATTCCAGTTCCTAGCTGATGCTGATAATAATTGGTTCAAAAACGTAAAAATCAAACAGTGTGTCTGGTAGGCCTAGCGCGCCTAACGGAGGGTTAAAATTGTTTTCTATTTTCTATGTATCTTCTTAATAATTATTGAGGTAAGGATAAATATGTATTTTATGCAAAACCAGTGAATATAGGCAATGAGGAAAATATTTAATGGTTTTAATCTGTATATGCTGACATATATATATATATATATATATATATATATATATATATATATATATATATAACATTCATCTCATTTGAACACCAAATCTCAGCGCCACAAAATCATTTGCATAATTATTTCCCAATTTACCTTTATCGAAACAGAGCGAGTGATTTGTACGTCTCTCGCTCAATCCCAAACGTTTTGCTTCAGAAGTTTCCCAATTAGAGCTCTTGTAGTGAAAATGTCAGCTTTGTATTTACTTACACAATTGATCTAAGGCTTTGTTAAGCTGAAACCACACAGCGTACGGGTAAGGATAACATTCATAAGCTACACTATATATTATCATGATGACCATTCGCTTCATAATCTCTTCCAGACTCAAAACAGCAATACTTGTAAA
Source organism: Eucriotettix oculatus (assembly GCA_034510155.1). Taxonomy (NCBI): domain Eukaryota; kingdom Metazoa; phylum Arthropoda; class Insecta; order Orthoptera; family Tetrigidae; genus Eucriotettix; species Eucriotettix oculatus. Next base: position 58,242,982 of record CM067380.1, read on the forward strand.
ACGTAACTGGTTTAAAGCAAGTGTTGTAAGCAAACTGGTACGGAAGCGTTGAATTCTCTCTATGGACGCTTCAACGATTCTAATCATCTATCGGTTATAAACTTTATAAGCTTCAATATTTTTAACAAGTCGTCCATAATTAAGTTAAGAATACAGAAAAATAGAACAATTCACTTGATGTATTCGCTTGATGTATTCCTGGTTGGACGAATCGATGTTAATTCTGAGTTTCGATTAAGCGTTCCTCATAAATTTCAGCTGCGACGGATACCGTAAATTCTGGTACTAACAAAACTTAATGCCACGCAAGCCATACAGCTGAAGACGAGGATGATGAGATATTAATGTCCACATTTTTGAAGAAGAGTTTATAGCTTCAAAAAGCTCCACAAGAGATTGCTTTCCTAAATGAGCTTAATGCAATGTAATTTCTAATATCTACATCTACATAATTATACTGGATGTTTCTAATTCTTTATAGAAATTTAAACGCATGGTCATAATTAAAAAAATGGTACACATTTTTAATAGACTAAGATAAAACATTGATGGTGAAGTGCGCCATATTTAATTTGACTCAATATGGCGTCTATATTTGTTTCCATAATTGTTAACTTCAGGTTTATTAAGTAAATTTTTAGGTTCTTTTAGCACAATTGGTTACAAATTAGGTTAGCTCTGATTAATAATAAATCATCTCATTTTCAGTTAAAATTTGGAAAGATACTTCAAATTTCTGAGAGATCTTTAAATGTTTCTCGTTTTTGAACCAAATTGTGAGGTTAGGATATAAGAATCAATATACGTTGTATTCAAAGAGAAAATATTTTAATGTTTCTAAAAAAATGCAAGATACGTATACATGGAAGGATGACAATAAAAAGTATGAAATACTTTCGTAAATATATGTGAATATTTCCGTTCTATTTGAAACCACGTTTTAACATGAAATATTTCACGGAAGCACGGCAGATTTAAAACTGGAATTTAGCTCGATTTTGTAACCAAAGTTCCGAAAGCTCCTAATGAGTGACGGTGTCTCGTCGTAATAACAGCCTGCAGTAAAGAGGTAGAGTACTGAGCCAATATTTTTACATCACAGTTTTCCCATATATTAATAAAATTGTCAGGATATTTAAAGCTTTTAAGGTTAGGGGTTACGTACTTGAGTATGCAACTTTATACGCTGGTAGCGATTCAATACAATTCAATCAGATTATACGAAACATGCTTTTACAAAAGTGTTCAGAGTTCAATTCAAAACTGACATTAATTAAATGATTTTAATTCCAAATTTGCTAGCAGATCTTTAGTTAAAATATTATTTTTGTCAGTTTATTAAGTAAATTTTTAGGTTTGTTTAACACAATTGCTTACAAATTAGGTTAGCTGTTATTAACAATAAATTTTCATTTAAAATTTGGAAAGAGACTTCAAATTTCTGAAAGATCTTTAAATTTTTCGTTTTTGAACGACATTGTGAGGTTAGGATATAAGAATCAATATAAATATTAAGGTAAATTTATTCAAAGAGAAAATATTTTAGTGTTTCTAAGAAAATGCAAATAATGAGAAACTCCAGTGGGTGATAGGAAGAACATCACGGTTATCTATGGACAACGAAAACTTGAAATATATAACGGTCATAAAACCATTATGGATCTATGGGAACGTGCAACAAAATACGAGGGTCAGTCAAATATAAACGGGAATTTTTTTTTATCTAGTCTAGTAGGAGAGTCGGAAGGACCGGCAGCTTTACCACAAATTCTCTACTCCACTAGCGCTCCCACTGCCAATGTTAGTCTCATTCAGTCGATACGACAGCAATGAGTGAGCCAGAGGTTCCTGCTTCCGATGCGCAACGGATTATTATAAAGATTGTGGCGAGAGAAGGAGTGAGACGTTCAGAAATTTTAACTCGATTACGGGCACAATTCAGGGATGACAGCCGCGTGTACGAGTGGCACAATAGCTTTGTTGAAGATCTTCAGAAAAGAACTTGGCTTCATAAAAATCACAGCGAGGTGGGTTCCTCGGCTTATTTCTCCAGATCACAAAAACGCCCGTTTTGAGATTTGCCTCAGGTTTTTGGGCAGTTATGCTGACGTACAGTCGCCATTGATGAGACATGGCTTCATCACTATACGCCTCAATCGAAACAGGCGAGCAAAGAATTGCAACATGAGGCTGCACCAATAAAGACCAAAACGCGATTGTCTGCAGAGATAGTTCATGCCACCGTGTTTCGGGATTTCAAAGGTAGTCTTTTGGTTGAGTTCCTCCACGATCGCCTAACAATGAACTCCGAATACTACGTCAACTGTAACTCAAACCAAATTGGAGGAAATTCATTAGGATCAGCTAGAACAACCACCATACAGCCCATATTTGTCACCGTGTGAGTACAATATGTTTTGACCGTTTAACAAGGCTCTAAGAGGTCAAAGGCTCAATAGCGTTGAATTGGTTGAACTCTTTGTTCTCAATTGATTAAAGCTGATCCTTCAGCTTTTTATGATGACGGAATCAGGAGGCTTCCAAAACGCTGTGGAAAAATGTGTTTCAGTACAAGGAAACTATATAGAAAAACAAAAAAAATGTTTTAAAATAATATCGTTCTCAGAAAAATTATTTTAAATAATTCCCATTTATATTTGACTGACCCTCGTATCAAGTATTCAAAGGTACCTATCCAAGTTCCACCGGCAAATTTTAAACGCCCCATGGTACAAATCGAACCACGCACACTATTCAGATATAAAATTTCCAATGGTTCAGGGAAAGACATCCATAAAACAGCATCGTGCAGTCCTTGACAACCATCCGAATCGTCTAGTGGACAAGCTTTAGAACCAGTGGTCACGAAAAGACGAAAAAATGCGTGGTCTAGTGAACTAGTGTAATCATTGGTTATTTAATTTCTATAAGCGGTATCATCGGATATCTCCCTGATCACGTCTTTTGACACTAATAAAATACGTAGCCATCAGAATTTTAGCTCGTAGAGTTGTATATTTTTCTGATTGCTATATAAATTATTATATTAAAAATAAACTCTATGTGCTTAAAAAGTGGAGACTAATCTGAATCGTCTTTAACGTGACACATTTCTTCACATTCCGTAAGAATTAAAAAAATAATATTTTCCAGAACAAATGGATTTTTGGTGAAGTGATCTCTTCGATTGGCTTCTCTTGTAACAATAGGTGTGTTTTATAATGAATTCTATTCAGTCCCTTGCATTATTGATTTTATTTTTTCTTCCATCACCTGAATCTTTCTCCGCCTTCTAAAGTTACCCAACGTTGGATCGATGGTAAGCGATCGTGCAAAACAACGTGTCCCTTTACACGCCGCAGATTTGACGGAAATGATTCCTTTCAGATAAATTTTCACCCTAAACCAAATTGGAAACGGTTCCTTAATTTGGTTATCTAACAACGTATAGCATATACAGCATACCATTAGATGAAAATCGGAGACAAAAATACTTTGTGCTTGAAAATTATGGATTGATTGTTCTCACCCAAACATTGGGCTTGATTAGGCTTAATTATCCTGGAAATGTGAGGTGTCAATGTGTCAACAACCACCCATATTAATCCAAATAGCTGATCGATAGGCCTCTCACGTAGTTAACTCCTTTGATAGACAGGTACACGCTATGTATTAACTAACAACTACTAAATGAATAGCTTTCACGTGGCGTTAGAGGTGCATGAAATGGAAGCTCGATTATGAACCGGATGAGGACAGATTAGAAAAGCACTGACAATTAAATATCATTTTCTTTCAATAACATGGTCAGAAAACCGCCAAGAAATATAATTAACTTAACAAGGTGTGCAAAATTTATGAAAAACAAATTACATCCTCAGTCTATGGAGCAATATTGAAGTGAAAATGATTTTGATCCGAAGTATTTTAAAACTTTTGTTGGTAATTGGTATATATCTACAAGACAGTTCCTTTTCTGATTAATTGGTCACAGAATGTGAGATATTGAACCGTAAATACGATTTTGGTATCGTGAAAAGTGTCCAGCCAACCACTTTGCTGATCACATTGATCCATTTTGGAAACAACGGCAAATCCGTGGATTGAAACTTTGGATGCAGCTATCTTTAGTAGACAAAGTAATACATAATATTATATAATAATGAGCTGCACGTTTTAATTTTTAAGTACGACATTCTTAGCTTGATGAAAATAGAGATTTTTAACTTCATAGAGTTTAATTTTGGTGAGACAATACTTGGAAATTATTCATCTTCAATGTACCTTCGCTGTCAACATATAAATCAAGATTAAAATTATTAATGTGACCCTGTAAGAGCTTAGAAGGAATTGATTCAGTAAGCGGATTTTCTTATTTTCCTAGCCCAAACACAGCATGTGTGTGCTTCAGGCGTGGTAGGTGGACGCTGGAGATAAATACAAATTTGCCGCAATTGCAATAAATAGCGAGTATGTAAATCAGGACGTGACACCCTGACAAGCCGGCAGTGTTATCCGAATTTAGAACGGCTCGCGAATCTGCGAAACCATTTCTCATGCCACTTCACAAACCTCAACAGCTTCAGCAGGGTTCTGGTGTGTAAACAAAAAGTTAATTCTGCAAAATTAAATATTTCTAGCCAATTTCACAGACTACGCAATAGTAAAAGTTAGTGGAGTATATTAATGAACGGTGGCTGCCTCGGTGAATGGATTTAAAAATGAGGCTCAGTTCATCAATTATATCGTGAATTACAAACTTCAGGAAATATCGAAGTGTCCGTTAACGATTTGCAGGGAATCACTTCAAATTTGTCAAAAATACACCCATAACCTAATATTTTCGACAAGTCTTCATTACATTATATCTTCAGACTTCGCAATTATAATTAAACAAAAATCGAGACGAGATGCAGTGAGGACGTTGATATTGAACAATTGGAGAGTGAAGATGATGACCTCAAACTTTTTTATTTATGACTAGTTGAATAACATTTCCTGATAAACGAATTGCCGTCTTAATTAAATGTGTTAATCCTGTATACTTCTACTAATTTATTAAACAGTGGAATATTATTTGAAAAAAAATTATTATCAGTAGATATCGCCCATTAATAATGCTCAATTTTATTTTATATGCACGTACTTTTAAACAATAAATAATTTAAAGTGAGAATTTTTAAGAATCAAATATATTACACATAATTCATATATTTCCTATGGTAAACGGAAGTTTATTTTCTGCGTGGGAATTGGAGTAAATATTTCTTGAGTTAGCATATTCCTTTGTTTTGTTTTTACCATTGTATTCATACTGTACCGGGCTAATGCAAATAAGTACCCGATCAACGCCAGCCACCCGGCTAGTCTATGCCAATAAAAAAAATTCAATTGTCTGTCCGTCTCGAAGCTTGTCTCGAATAGGTTCCAAAACAGCTCAACGGATGTAATGAAAATTTTAGGGTTTAAAAACAGGATATTTAACTTAAATATTCGTACACGTTTAATTTAGACATATTGAAAACTATATTAATATAAAACATTCTAAGGGAAAGGTTTCTTGGCATATGTTCATCCAAATCTCCAAAAAAGTGAATGCGTGTTGCCTATAACCTTGATCTATTTATGACTCCAAACGGCTTAAAGAATTTCAATGAAAATTTCTAGAATTGAAATACAAAATTTGAACAAAAATTTTCGTGTATGTTTCATTTCAATGGCTTGCAGAGTTCAGAAAATATTAATATAAATATTTATTGATCCATTGAATTGTCGCGCGGAAGCAGGCGTGAAAACCAACTGCGAGTTATAAGTCATATTAGGCGTTCTCATACTTCATCGGAATTACTGTGTTATTATAAGCGTAATTATGGCAGCATGAGCGAGAGAAGGGAAAGGGGGAGTATTCTCACTCCATATATTGTTGCAGCAGGATTCACACTATAATTAACCTATTGTTGGCAGAGATCTAACTCACAGAGAAATAAAAAGCTTCTTTGGATCGTCGATACGATGAATACGTAAATTCGTTTTATTTTTCACGTCAGGTAAATTTTAATATTTAGTAATTGTTCATTTTTTAAAACCAAATAGAATAAATACATAATTGAAGTTTTTGTCTGTCCAGAAGTTTGTATGGAATTGGCTCTGAAACGCGTGAAAGCGGGACCTGTTCAAAATCAACTACGAGTTATAAGCGATCATAAATTTATGATACCGTACTTTTATGTATTCAATGAATTCAGCTTTATCAAAATTCTGTACCTGTTGTTTTGTTTCTCGAACGAAGTCGCGGGCATAGCTAGTTATACTTAAAATGACTTTGAAAGATTTAATTAATTTTCCATTGCTTTCTACAAGGTTATGTGACTTCTTTAAGCTTGCGTTATATAAATATTCGCTAAATGAAATATTTTATAGCACTAATGCGCCTAGTGTAAAGGTAATCTGTTAAATGAAGTCTGAATGTGTCACCAAACCATATATTATATTCTGGCACCAAACTGGATGTAAATAACCAGTGGTGAGAAATTATTGCTGTAATTTATATTTTCTATTGTTGAACGTCTTTTGGTGATTGTAATTGCTTTTTGATTTATGCATTCATTAACAGCACTAAATTTAATAACCGGTCGGAAATGATTTTATTTTGAATCATGATTTGTCACGAATGTATGAGGCACGGCATGTTATAACATTTAGCTAAAATCCTTTAACTTGGTAATTGAAACCATTATACTTGAACAAAATTCTGCATGGAAAATATGGTGTTATAATTCATCTTGAAGTCATATGGTTATGTCTTTCAAAGAGTGGAATATTAGTGTTAAATTTATCTTTATTAAACAAAGCTTCAGTTTAGAATATTTAATTTGGTCCACCGGGTACAGTAAAATTTATATAATAAATGAAATCTCACAATAAATAAAAAGACGGACAATATGTCAGCATATACATTTATCACTATTTATTCAATATTGACGTTCCGTCTCATTTTTGAGGCTTCCTCATGCGTACTACAAAGATAATACTACAAGTAATTAAATATGGGTTCTAAGTTACAATTTTTTAATTTATATATAAAAAGCATGTTTCAAAACTTACAAATTTAGGAATTCGTCATATTTACTCCTTGACTCCCTCAGCCGAAAAGATTGTTGAATGTACATGTGAAGAATTACATGAATTCATATACTGACTTATTGGCCGTCGTTTTATTTATTGTATATGTTGTAAAAGAAATCTTAATTGTGCGTGGTACCATAGAATTACTACAACCAATTATGGTGCAGTTAATCGCGGGCAACCGATCATACATTTGTCTCATAATTATGACGATTTATAAAAAAATTGAAAGTATTTAGTAAGTCGTCCCTATGTCACCAAATATTTATTTAAATTTAAAAGCCGAAACAGGACTATATACATCTATATTACTATTTATTTACGTTGGTGGCTGCACTATTTCCATATTCTCAACCTCTTACCAACTCCATGCGTGTTTAGACATTTTTGCTGTGCTACTAGATTAGATTGCACCTGATTACAATCATTTTAGTGTCACACAAAGTGGAAGTTATTGCGAGTACAATTACAATTTTGTATACTAGACAGTCAATGTGAATGAGGAAAGAGTGTATAATCCCTCTACAGCAGCTAGGAAATGTTAGCTTGTTGGCTAACTGGTTACAAATTGTTGACACGAATCGGTTCGAGAAAGACGCGTAGGAAAGCGTTCGGAAGACAAATGTCTTGCAGAAGGATGAGGCGTTGGGTGGGGGAGTGTTGGAAGATGGAGCTTGCTTTATCTCCGACTAGGGAACACGTATCTCATCTATGTTCAACAGACATTCAGTGGGAACGGAAACAAAACGCTTCCTGACAGCTTTCAGGGAATAAATTTGTGTCATTTATTTGGTATCAACAGAAAATAAACGTTGTGACTTATTCGCTGGCAACACTAATTTGTAATCGACTTATTCGAAACTTGTTGCTAGGTTCCAAGAATAACGAGGAAAATGGTAAAGCTTAAACCCTTTTATCATAAGAGACTTTGGGGGCTTTCAATGCATTGTCAGATCAAGAATAGAATTTTGGATGGTGGCTGCGGCGATGGTTGGAACTGCTGCAATCTGGAGCTTAATATACCCCGTGACTCGTCATAACAATCATCTTAGGCATAGAAATCCCTGAACCTACTCAGCATCAACTGCATAAATCCTTAAACGGCGAATGTTTGAGTCATCTTAAGGCACACACGATCAATCGTCCAACCTTCAGCTTGACAAGTGCCTTTTGTCAGGCGCACGATTCAGGAATGAAGAGGACAATAGACGCCTGTGTGGAAATTTGACGCCAAACGCCAACGTATCTTCACTGTTATTTGCAGACGATTCCGTCGATAAATTGACTACAAGATCAAAGCATCTCGTGTCGACTCTTCATTAGCAATTCATTAAGTTAGTGTCCGGATGACACTGTTCAGCGCCCCTTGAGGCAGAAAAAGGACGCACCACGGGAAACAAAAACGCAATAATCTTGAAAAAATTAAAGAAATCACCACCGCCGGAATTCACAAAACAATAAAAATGTAATATGAAATATCCGATATATCGCAAGACAATGTTACATACAATAACAATACAATACTAAATAGTTGTGTATTTCTCTTTTAGGCAAATATGTTTAATTGTTAGCAACTCGGGAATGTTGCAGAGCGATGATTTAATTTAAATTAAATTTTGGAGTGTGTCGGTCAACTATTATCCTGTAGTCCGTTTTAAATTTTACAAGTTTCCTCCAGTGTCCACGAGCAGAGAGGCATAGTTACAGAGTATAAATCAATTTTACACTGCTACCAAGGTCACACTCGTCGAGGTACACCTTTTGGGCAACGCTGCCTCGCCCGACCGTTATTTCAAGCGCTGTGATTGGTTAACGCCAACTTACAGTTATTGGTTGTTTTATTATAAATAGATTATACTTTATTACTTTCCATACGGTGGAAAAAAATTAAATAAATAGTGAATAAGGGAGCATCTTCGTTCTAAGCGGTTTCTATCATCTAATTATGATATGATATTCGTCATTTTAAAAACAAAATAACTATTTGTTTATTAATAATGTAATAATAGCTAAGTTGTTTCTATTGTCTATTTTATGAAATTCCGCATTTTTAAGTACAAAACAACTATTCGTTTATAATTATTGTAATAGATAACTGTGTTATAGGATTAAATTCGTTTGGATTAAAATCGTTTGGTTTATTGAGAAAAATAAAAATATGTGACGAACCAATAATGGTATTTAAAAAAAGCTGGGCCCACGACTTTGTTCGCGCGGAAATAGTTATTTTTATTTTGCCCTAAAATCGAAACAACAGGTACAGAATTTTGATAAAGTTGAATTCATTGAAAGTACGATATCATATTTTTATGATCTCTTCAGGACAAACGTTATCATACGTTTCGGAGACAATAAAAATCAGCAATTTCTAAATATTAAAATTTATCTGCTGCGACAAATAAAACCAATTTGCGTATACATCGTATCGACGATCCAAAAAGGTTTATTATTTCTTAGGGAGTTACCAATAGTATATTTACAGCGTGAATCCTACTGCAACAATAGATGGAGTGAGAATATTTGGCCTCTCTCATGCTGCCAAAATTACGCCTATAATATGGCAGTAAGTGTGATGAATGGTATAGGAACGCCTAATAGGACTTATAACTCGAAGTTGGTCTTCACACCGCCTTTCACGTGGCAATTCAATGGATTTATAAATATGTACATTAATATCTTCTGAACTCTGCCAGATATCGAAATGAAACATACACGAAAATATAAGTTAAAATTTCTGTACAAATTCCTCAAATTTTCATTGAATTCCGTTGAGCTGTTTCGTAGCCTATTCGAAACAAACATAGACAGTCAGACAGACACACTTCAATTTAATTTATTGGTATAGCTACAAAAATCTAATGATCAGCAGCATTCATTCCATGTAAGAATTATTGCGTTTGACTTTCGTAAATTGTAATAATGTTCACTCTTACCTTGCGGATGTCAATATACAGGAAATTTCCTAGAATTCGGCAGCTCGCGGCGGCAGATTCAGCACAGACCTGGAAAATGACGAAAACAGCTTGCTTAAGTACATTTGAAACTCAAATAAGAACAACTTTTGTTTCAATAAAATTATCTATTAATCTATAAAATACAAAAGGGCATATTTTGATATAATTGTTTACAATTATTCACACAGAAAGTTCGTACACACATTCGTAAACAGTCGAGGAAAACCGCTGTGGGGAAAGAAATCACAAGCACGAACTTGAAAGGAATTATACTTTTAAAAAAGTGTATGTGTTAGCTTTCGATGGTATCTGACCACCAAGAAATGGAAGTAGAACACGGAAATATTTCAGATTGCATTCCACTCAATATAGCTGCTGTTCACTTTCAGCTACTGTCACATATTACCAATTATATCCTGCAATCCGTCACCATGAAAACATGACGATAATTGGCAATACGGAAGATTTTTAAATACCTAAGTTTGTTTTTATAGAACCGCCTATTAACAAGAGAAACATTTAACGGGGAGGCACTGGTCATTTCAAACTCGAATTTTCCCCAATTATATACATCATAGACTACAAACTTTAGGAAATACGGAATTGGGAGAAAGAAAAGAAAAGGATAGTTGTCTGTATGATTTCTATCTTAATCCATTACATTTATAAAAGGTTGTCCTTGTAGCTATATTATACCTAATGTACCAACATCACAACTACCAACATATGGTATTTTTCAGTAAATTTGAATCAATTCTTGATCTTCAACGAAGAATCGATACACTATATATAAATTGGTTGAAATGTTATGAATAAATAATGAAAAAAAACATCACGAAATAAGGAGGGTATTATCTTTCTCTTAATAATATCAATTATCCCCCTGCGCCCCTTCCCTGGGTCCTCCACCAGTGTATATATTCGTCCGAAACGTTTCTACTATCGCTTCACTTTCCCCTAAATTGCAGATCAGTAACTGACGAAGAAAGAGACAGAAAAGTTTTGGTATCACAGTGTCAAGGTCGACTACTTCGACCGCTTCCGTCACTTAAGCTCCGATCACTCTACGTCACGCGATTTAGCAAATTCCAATTTCGAATGTCTGAATTAGACACTCTCCCGCCAGATATTTTCCCCTTTCACGAAAAAAACCACACCGCGGTAGATACAAGGAAAGAGGCTCCATTACGATCTTAAAACACATTATACCACTGTCAGTTAGTGATTGCAGCTGGACTGTCCGAGTAGCAGATATCGGGGCGCCTGCCTGGCTCAGAAGATTAGGAAACGTTCTATTCACGTTAAACAGACTTGTATAAAATAAACTCCTATTTGTTTAAATTGATGTTTTATTTTAAAATTATATATATATATATATATATATCAATTCTACAAGAATAATTATACCAAACAATCTATACTTCAACGAAACAACCAATAACGGCTAAAATGCTAATCACGATCCGGATACTGCATTTGCAATTTAATTCAATAAAATATTCAGGCTATAATTTACTTTAATAACGTGATGAACAATGTAAATGTAGCCTCTGAATAATTTTACCTCAGATAGTACCATCTTAGCTAATATTATGGCTCCGATCAGTAAATTATAGACTGCTTGGGATATTTTTCCTCGTAATAATGTATATAATTTATGTATTTTTAATTTCTTTAAATAAAATGCTTAATAAGATTAATCAATGTTTGATCCGCAAAAGTTTATTTGTGTGAGTAATGAAGCGTGAATAGGGTCCTCTTGTAGTCCTGTAGACAGGCATCGCTACCTGCTGCTCGAACAGCCCAGCCACAAACGCTAGCTGATAGTACGAAAATAAAAACATGACCGGCGTGTGAAAGGTGTGTCACTCCAGTACCGACAGCTTTGAGAAATTGTAGTTTACAAAATACCTTTCACTGTTATGAGAACGAAGCAGCTACGAATTTTTAAATCCGATTCCCAACCTGACATACAAACGTAGAACTTAGAACAGGTCGCACCACTTTCTCATAATCATGCGGCATATACAAACAAATGTCATCCCCGATCCCATTAGCTATTACATTCAAATGCGGTGAACTGTAAAAATTGTAATATATTATTTTAACTAATAAATGAAAATATTTTGTTTTATAACAGCGTTACAGTTTATTTTTAAAAGAGTTTCTAGCAATCATTTACTGCTTCAGTTTCGTCATAATTTATTAAACCAGAAGCTTTCTGCTGCATTAACCATAATCACTTGAAAAAGTATTAATGGGACACACTTTGAATAACATACTTATAATATTACATCACACCTTTACTCTTTCAACTGGTGTCTGCCGACACAAACACATTTCCTGTGAGCGTCAATACGCGATGAGCATTGTCTTCACTTTTCATTTTGTCATTTGCATTTTCTTTGTTTTCCACCACTGCGTCTCTACTTTTTTACATTCTATCATCTACCACTCCAATACCATTCTCTCACTTCTTTTACAGTTTGGTATGGTTGTATCAACGTTTACTCAAGTGGAAGGAGTCTATGTAGAAGAGCTCAACCATTAAATCTTTAAATAGAAAAAAACGTGATGAAAGAGAGAAGATTTGCTTCCTATTGAATTCCAATGCAATTCCCCTCTCATGTGCTTTTGATCAATTATTTACTGATTTCCTAGAATTAGGTTGACAACACTGATTAGTAAATTGTGGGCCTGAGGTTCAGGTATACAAAGGCGTTGGGATCTCGCATCGGTCATGGCGGCGACTCGAAGAAGCTTAGTGGTTATGACGACTTCCCAGAAATCGGAAAGTCCCCATTTCGGTATATATTTTTCATTCTGCTCTTCTAAATTCATTTTCTCTACCACTTATTAATCCTGTCTTGGAATTTTCCGAACGCACGGTGTATGTCATAAATATTGGAGTTAAATGAAGATTTTATACAGAATCTGCAAATTTGCCTCTTTCAAAAAAAATATATACTGCTAGATAAAATGTGTGTTTAGTTTAAAGATGCGCTTACCTGACAGAATACTTTTGTCTTAGCGAATGGGGTCAGCAATTGTATATTTACGATCAAAGACACGGGTTCCAGCTGCCACTGGGCCAGGGGCAACATAGCCCGGCGAAGTTAAAGAAGTGGCGTGTAAGTCTAAGGAATCCTCAGGAGGAAGGAGTAGCGTCCTGCTAGTTGGTACACAGTTACTACCGGGAATCCTCGTTTCGGGCTTTATTGTGTAACGTCCTCCCGGGACAACCTTCACGAGATTCGTCGCTGCCACAGCAAAGAGCAATTTCGTATTTCCTTTCCTCCACGTACGACGATTCAACTAAAATAGATGTACCCCGAGAATTCAGATGTCTTACTGTAAACTCTTATTCTTTTGAGCAGTTTCCTTTTGCGGTCCACAAACATGAAAGGAAACATACCACAGGAAAATCTCTTCATAGAGCGTAAATGACCATATTTCGTGAAAGTGTACCAGTTGAATGTAGTGCCGCAGTGCATTAGACTGTTTATGAAGTTCGTAAAAAGAATTTGGAAAGCTAACAATTGGAAATAGAATTTATATGTGCATAACGTTCTTCTTGCTGTTTCACAGAAATTAATTTTTCATAACGCTCTTAGTCTATTGATCATCTGCATGTTCACTAGTTTCCAGAGCCAAGGCCTCTTTTATGGTGATGAGTAGCGCAGTACTAAGTTTATTAATAACAATAAAGATAACCGATAGCTGAAAGCTATCACCACTTTGAACCAGAGTCGAAAAGACAAACCATGGTATGAACGCAAACAGCAAGAACAGTCATGTATACCGTCTTTTGGGATAACCGAGGTGTCGACTTCTGTGATTATTTGAACTATCAGCCTACAATAAACAGTTCTCACTATTCAGTCATGCTTACGTACAATGTAAAACCAACAATGTGAAAACAAAACGTCCGGGATCTCAAAAGAAAGTCGTGATGTTGCCCCACGACAATGCTCGCCCTCACACCGCCAAGATGTCTCAAGAATCCATTGGAATAAGATTTTAGCTCTCTTGGATTTTCATTTGTTTTTCCGCTCAATTATGCATTACGTGGAAAAGGAGTTCAGCTTTTACGAGGAGGTCAAATAATTTGTGGGAAACTGTAAGACTTCATCAGGTATAAAAAAAACTAATTCATAATTAGTGAACGAAGACTTTCCCGGAGTAGTTGCTTTCAGAAAGCAGAAAACGGACCACTGAACGTTGATCCACTTATGTGTAAACTTCAAGCGAACACGCCATCGTTAGATACAAATTTGAGATTATTAACAAAACGTCAGGTGTTCTCAGCTTATCCTAACGTAATGAAAGTGCAAAGCTTCTTTCCTTTCCTACATCCTGAATTATTATATGTCCCGCGTATATTTGATCGAGAGAATGTGTTTCTTTTTTTAATATCTTCTGAAATGCTATTGTTATTAAGTTTATTTGTTGCTTATTTCCCAATATTATTATTACTTTTACTCGTTGTTTATTCCTCAATTCTTTCAATAAGAGCATAGATATCCTTGAATTTTAAAATGTACTTTAGTGTAAAATAATCATTTATCTGTTCAATTTGAATTTTTTTTTAAATAATACCTACATTCAAGCTAGGCGAATAATCATTATTTACTTTACACTTCAGATAACACTTTTGCTGTATACATTTTAAATTTTATTCCATTTAAATTAAAAAACTGAAGAAGTATTCAAAGTAAAACACACATAACAAAAGAAGTTACCGAACTCTTCTTGATTTGAGTATCCCAAGATTAAATTCTTTCCCGGTCGTTTGGACTCATCTAGCCTTATAAAATAGTATTTCACTTAGTACTCTTGTTGTGGAACAATAAAATATTGTCTTGTCAGTCGGAAAAGTTTTTCTCCTTGGACCAGGTTTTTGTGATGGTTCTAGATATCAAGTTATTGGTCGCCGTAATCTCTATTACGTTTTTATTACCTTTAAATTATGTTCCTCTTGCAATACTTTTGAATATGATCTTTGAACTGTCGGATCAAGATTGTGGTTTTATTAAATAAGACTTTAAACGAGCATTTGTTGAAGTATCACATGTAAGAAAGAAATTATTAATGACGTGAACTTATGTTCTGTTGAGGCTTTGGTTTCTGCCTTTTGTTTCGCTTTACCTTGAAGCTCGTACTCGCAGCATACAAATTAAACTGCAATTTTGCTACAAGGTGGTCACACGCACACGACTCGACGGAGTGACGATAAAACAAAGCAACACGCACTCAATTAAGGAAAATGGAGCAAAAATAATATTAAGAAGGGTCAACTCAAAACTTGAAATAAAATAACCACACCAAAAGTTTCGATACTCAAAAGTATCGTAAAAAATCGATACTTCAGATTACCGCAAGAAAAAGTGTCGAGTACTAACTGTACTTGAACCGAAGCCCAAATACCGATACCAGTAAAGTATCGTTACTATCTACGAGTCCCTATTCCCAACATAAAGTGTTAAACGTGTTGCATACACGAAATGGTTGCTCAATTTTTGTGACGAGACGCCTAGAAACAATTGTTTTAAGTCTGATGCTTGAGTTCTGAAATTATTTCAGAAAATTGAACTAGTATGCTTCTAATTGATGCTTTGAATATGTGACAGAATATTCTCATCAGTCGTAAATACCTGAACAATCTAACACTTAAAATAAATGTTGACATTAAACGAGTTATTAATGAAACTATGGTTACTGTAAACTTGCTCAAAAGTTTTCTGACAATTAATATGTAAATTTGAAGGTAGCCTTTTACGAGAATCCTAATGAACAGAGTCAAAGAATCCACAAGAGTAGAACTGTCGTTGACTCGCTCCGGAAAACAAGAGAAAACTCTAGAACTAGTATCTGTTTGGATTGTGAAGTCGGCAGGAAAAGACTAGTTTGTTTGAAAAGGCCAAAGAAAGGGTCGCCATCTCTGCTCATTCTATTTCTTAAATAAAGCGAGTCGCTGAATTGACAATTCAGTGGCAACAGAGGTTTCGAGGAAAAAAGGAACCGAAAAGGCTTTGTAGCAGTGCCAAGTGTTTGATGTATAAAATCAAATACGTAGCAAATACAAAGTGAAAGCTTCGTCCAGACAATGGCTTTCCACACTTGTACAAATTATTTGATCTTGTGGCAATAAACCTCCCTTCCCCTGTTCATTCAATCTGTCTTTTCTATCTCCACGAAAGCTATTTTTCATGTGACCGCTACTGCATAGACCACTATTTGAAAATATACAAGCAAATTATGAAAATATAATAATTATGGTTGTTACGAGAAATCAATAGCTCAAAATTTATTCATTAAAGGAATTTGAAAGACGGAAATGAAAGAGAACATTAAAATATATTATGCAAGATATATTAACGTACGACTTATTTTGTATACGAAATTAAAACGATTTGTTTTTATTAATAACTTTTTAATTTAAAAAATAGTATTTTAATACACTTGTAATAAATACTAGAATTACAGTTTTTCATCACGAAATTTCTTCAATGGAAAATCTTATGATAAATCCTTGCATCTTATTTAAATTATAAATATTGTAACAAACTGCTGCGTTCCATAAATTCAATATATTATAATAAAAATTATTTGTAGAATTAAAATTCCAATATAGGTTACATTGTGTTTTATATTACTAGTTTGGAACAATTAGGTACATAACGTAAAGGAGACAACATGATTTTGAGACCAAAACTTTTATTTTGACAAGTACAACAGAAAAGGAAGAAAAGTGTTCAAGTTTTTCTTGACACTATCACAAAACGTGAGCTACTTCAAGTTTTGGAAGCATATCTGTATCGAGCTATGCTTTATAGTTACATTTATCTATTAATCTTCATAAATAATAAATTCAATGCTTAATATTCAATGGTGGATGGGTACACGAAAAGTTTCAAGGCTGAATATCTCAGCGCAGTCAGCTAAAAAAATTTAAACTATAGGTGTGGAATTCGCCACTCAGTTTTGAGCAGGCAGTGTTAAGTAGTGCCAACGAAATATCAATGCACTAACGAGCACTGATTCGGTTTCACGTTTTTCTCGGTAAAACCGCTACAGAGATATTCGAATCCATGAAAATGTCTTACTGCGATGATTGTTGAAAGCGTTCACGAGTGTTAGAGTGGTTTAAACGTTTTAAAGAACGACAGGTGTCACTCGAAGACACGAAGAGGTCAGGGTGTCCAACCTCACGTTTATTCGACGGAAACATTGAGAAAATTCGTGATCTTTTGCAAACCGTCATCTCATGCAGATTTATAGGACTCTAGAAAAGTGTCCGAGACATTATCCGGAATGTTTTGATGAAGATAAATATGTCTGAAAAGTTTGTCCCGCACAACAACAACGGTTGGACGCCAACCGTAACTTGATTAAAACTAGAAACGCAGACTATTTATGTTCCGGAAAAAATCATCACTGATGACGAGACTTGGTGTTGTCACTATGAACCTACGAAAAAACGAAAAATTTCAGATTAGGTCGATGACGGTTCACCATGACCAAATAAAGTGTGAATGGCCAAATCATAGGTGAAGGCAATAACTCAACACATTTTCTGACGCTCACAGCATTAGCCGCTTGGACATTATTAATACCGTTATTTTTGAAATTGCTAGAAAAATCTGGGATCCATGGATCAGTTGTACAGAGGATTCTGAGGGTTTGTTGGAGAAGTGTCAGTTCTCAACCATCCTCCGCATTCACCCGATTCTGTGGCAAGTGACTTATTTATTCCCCAAAATAAAAAAATCGCATAAAGCCACTGTCGTGTGTCAACATCCCAAACGGAGACTTTTTTTGACATTTTCACATGGTTGTTGACCATTCTGAGGGCTGTACTCTGTAGAATATCTTAACCATTTAAACATTCATCTTAAGTTTTCACCAATTTTATTAATTCAATCTTGAATCTTTTCATGAGAACGGTGTATGCCCAATTTACTAATGCATATTGGACCACAATACGTTTTAGCCTAATTACTGCACTAATTTGGTAAAAGTTACTTCTTGTGGTTGAACACAATTAAATGGCTTCCAGTCTCCTAAAAGCTCTTACAAACGCAATCTTTGTTGTCTATTGTAAGATCTGACAACCTCTCGCGGAAGGGATCCTTTGTTTTTCTGCAAAGAGTTCCACGTAAATGTCAGGAAGTGGCGCCGCCTGTAAGCAGCTTCGTGGCGTAATAACTCACTCCCGAATAGAGGAACAACACCCTTAAAAATTTCATTTCAATTGATGTTCGCTGAAGTTAAATTTAGTCGTCAACATTTCGACACTCATTAGAGACCTCGGCGTAGTATTCATTATTTTACGATACGTTACGTTTATTATTTCACGGAGGCATTATTTCCGTTCCTTTTGCAACACGTTATTGTACGGGAATGAAAATATTAACGCAGTGAGTAACGACGTCGTATTTGCAGATTAACATACAACCAGGGGCTTCGCGTCTGGTTTAGAAGTTTACTGTAATGATTTTTTATGATTTTTTGCATCTTTCATCGTTTTAAACAGTAAATTTCTGATGTTAGAGATAAAGACAGGAATCAGAGCTAATCATCAGAATCCAAACACTCAATATTATGAATTAAATCAGAGATCCTTAATAAATAAATAGGCGATACTATTGCTCAATCTGTGGTTCCGGGCACCGATCTATCAAATTATACTTTCCATTAACAAACTGCTTTCTAGGACAACGAAATGTTCTAGAGGAAAGTTGACTGTGATGATCCTGTAAAAATACGCGAAGTTAAGACTCAGTTCTACGACGCATTTTTGGCTGCGTATGGCCTCGCTTTCCCCGGAAATTCTTTAGAACAAAAAGATGACCCTTATGTCACAATAGAAGAAAGGTCCCTTTTCACTGCGTAGGGTCATCCGTTGCTAATTTGGAAGGGTTTGTCTCCTGAAGTCGGTAGCTGCGTGAATAATCTGGAATTGCAACCGGCAACGGAATAATATGAAACATATGCGATATTTACGACCTCCAGCTGAAATTTCCTATTTCCAACAAATTTAAAATAAAAGTCATTCAATTTCTTCTTCAGGGTGCCTTGTGACATATCAAGAAATAAATAAACATTTTTCGTGACTACCGGAAGTCGCCTTTTTGCATACATTGCCGATACATTTTGTCTCCCTGTCTATTACCCGGAGAAAAATAACACTTTATTTGTTGGTGACGGTTCAGATTTATATTACATAATATTTTTTCATGAGACGTTCCAGTAATTAAAATAGTAAATTTTTAGAGAAAAACTAAATAACACTAATGATTTCATACGCCATGTCACGTATAATCCTATTTTGATTGTTAAATTTGCTACGGTAAATAAATTTCCTAACATATTTCAAATTTAATTTTATTTAAGGTTTAGCAAGGTTTCAGGATATCGCTGAAAAAAATAGTAGGGCGTTTAGCTGAGGAATTTTTCCACATTTTGAATTTTGCAGCTCTGAAGTGTCACGGGGTGATTTTACGTGGATTTGGTCTAGTGATAATTCTCCTCAGGAGGATGAGGACAGGAGGAAATTCCAGCGAGAGTTTTTACAGCTAATCTAAAAATATGTACATTATCACAGAGATGCAACGGTACCACTGACGACAGCCAGCCACGGACTGAGTAAGCAGAGAAAATACTTCAATCTATCTGCGTATATTTTTGATAGAACAAATTTAGAAATTGCAGACCTCCTGTGGCGTAGTGGTCAGCTTTGCTGCCTCGCCTGGGTTCGAATCCTGGCGAGAGCATATATGTGGCTAATATCCATAGTATTTGATGGGACTTGAAATAAAGATAAAAATAATTTTTAAATTACCCACCTCAGACTATACTTTTCCAACGTGCTTCTGTGTTTTTCATGAGAGGATGTCTTAAGTTCATTGTTGAGTATATTTAATTAATCGAGTACAATCTTCCAGTCTTTAGAATGCCATTTGCTAATTAACAACGCTTTTTTCTTAGTTCATTCACTGAAAATGTTTTAATACAATTTTAACGCGTTTAATTACTGTACATATATTAAAAGTGTTTTTATTTCATATTAGATAACCTATTACACAAGATGAACATTAAAGCGTTGAGTTCCACAAAATATAAATGTGTCCACAATTTTTTTCCCAACGCTAGTGCGTTCAATCATTGGATAAACATTTATGTGGACGGGCACATGCGTTAGCGCCGATATTTCCGAGAATTGGCTTCACTACGACAATTGCTTTGCTCGGGGCTGTCGTAGCCAAAACTGTGGGAAATTTGCAGCTGACATCGCTTTTATCCATGAAGACGCGACTAGTTTCCGGCGAACAGCTCCGACGAACGTTTCGGTAAACCACGTAACAACGAACACACAAAACTAAAGTAAATTATCGGAAAGTAATTACGCTATTAAGTAACCTTTTAGCTCGAAGCAACGAAGCATCCTGACGTCATAGATATTACCAACACAATTCTAGCATAATATCACACGCCCCCGTGTAATTAATTCATGATAATAGAAATCACATCAATATTATTTTTCAAAAAAATATATATCAAATATCTTTTAAGTAGTATATTTGGTAAGTACAAGTGTTATATGAACATGGAAATACTTTTCTCACATTAAATACTATGCCTTTTTTCATGTGCTTCCTCTGTTGTTGTTTTTACACAAACACAGTAGATACGACACACAGATGTAAGATATTGAAAATGTCGATATAGATTTTGAGAAACGAAATCTTATTTTACATTTTAATATTTGGGATAAATTAAATTCAACGTCCTTACATTTACGTAAATATTATTTTACGTTTTATAATTACTACAAATGTTTATCTGGTTCTTGTAAGTTGGATTGATAAAAATTTTAGTAGAAATTTCGTGGACATTATTTCTTTTTTTCAAAAATGTATTATTGTTGAGTTGTTAAAATTTTTTATGTATTTCCTCTCTTTTGCCTCAGGTATCTATTCCATTCGCATAAAAACCCTATATACCTATATATCTTTAATGAAATATATTATAAGGTCAAACAGTCTGATAATCTTGCTTCTATAGAATTCCTTATTTATAATGATTTCGTTGTAAAATTTCGTATGTCCATATTCAGAACACGACTTTCAAAGAAGCGAGGGAAAACAATTACATGTGTTCTAATATATATGAAATGTAAAATATTAATAAACTTTCGTTGTGTTCATGTAAACCAATAAAATAAAAACGTATAACTGTTGGTACGGTTCCATTTATGATGTAAGTTAATGGGAGGGCAGAGATTCTACCCATCAGAGGCGTTGTGACATCTCTGAAACAACTTGGCAACGCCGCACCTCTCCCAAGTTAGATGTCTGGAGCATGGTGCCTTTGCACTATCCCGGCAGCATTGGCTAATCCAAACGCTTATATCTCATTATAAAAAACCGTATTTAGAAAGAAAAAATCCATGGCGCTAATCTGCCGACCGTGGTTGTCACTGGAGTGACTCCAGGTCAGCGTCGCATCAATGAATATCCAGCGAAATGGCAACCTCGCATTCAGGTAATCACGTACACAGTTTTAGAAATGTGAAGAAACGCCATCTTGTTGAAAGGTGAAGTCCCTGTTACCAATTACAAGTTGTTTCATGAGCCACAGTTGCAGACTTTTTAGAAAATACGGTCGGTGAAGCCTCCGATCGTGGTTTCCCAAAGTAACTTAGCCCACATCAAGTTAAAAAGAAACTTTGAAAGTTTGTCTTTCACTTTCTGTATCATTTGTTTTGTCATGTGTTTTAATGTTTTATGGATTTCATGCTTACCCTTCACGATACAAAACATAAAGCCTCTGTCTCTTAACTTTACGTATTTAAACTTCTGTAAAACTCCACTCTAAGACAGCAGGATGTGGCTGTCTGAAAAGAACGCCATAATCAGCAACAAAGGCCTTTTGTTTCAAGATGACATTTGCAGAATTAAGGTCGCGTTCAGTTACAAAGATGCATTTGCATAGCATCGGATTTAACTAGTAAAGTAGAGGCCCCTAAGGACAACACGTGGCTTAATTTTGGATTATGATTAGTTATTCTCCCAATTGATTAGATTGGCAGAACAGAGGGCGGGTAGCCACCGAAGATTTTCAATGCGCTGAAGAAGTCAGTCTATATTCTGTCTTCTTTCTGGAAACATGACTAGGCTCCTGGACTCTAATATGTTTCTCATTTATTAAACTTAATCTGCAAAACCATTCTAGCGTCTTTGGTTCCGTTCACTCCTTACTTCTTTCGCTGAAGAAGAGAAGACAATAGATATTTTCCCAAGTCTATCTCCATTTCAGTCTGATAAATTCCTTTCCTTCGCTAATAATTTTAAATTCCGGCATCAATATTATTTTGGTTTCGTGATGTTTTAGCCAGGAATAACACTTCATCTCCACTTCATTTCCTTTACGGTGTTCATTCTTGTTGGTTTTAGTAAAATAGTATAACTTTTCAGTATCGGGACAATACAAATTGCTTATTTATCCTACCATAAAATCATTTTCTTACTTAGTTAGAAAATATTGACATGTGTGTACTAAATTTATGCACGTATTATTCACGTTAACGTATATTTTTATTTTATTTAAACTTATTCCAACTAGCAGGCGTAATGATAATTACATCAAATCATGATTACATTGGAATACCTTATATATTGTCAATAAGTTTGTATCTTTCAGTTTTGTATTGCTTCAAAGGGTGATTGGATTCCAAAACGTTTTCTTCTGATAGCACTCGTTAATATTTTAGTAAATCCTAGGGGTTAACATATAATTAAAAATAATTGGTATCTCAATCAACTTTGCTATTTATCTTAATTTTTATTAACATGATGAGTATATTATTCGTTTGTGGAACACAAAAAATATATTCTATCGTCGATCGTGCTGTTTTATTGACACACAAAGTCTCTGTGGTAGGCTGGACGCCAAAGATCTTAATTTCCTGAGAAGAGGATTTATGGGAACGTGCTTCATAGCAGCTGGCCATTAAGATATCCATCAGATTAACTGAGCTAGAATGGTTGGTTTTTGCTGACTGTTTCACTAAATGTAATTCGTTAAGAAGGAAAAGAGTTTAGAATACGTTAATTTCGTTTCAGTTCCATGGGTCAAATAATTGAAAATATTGACCGATAAACAGATCATCGCAAATTGTATGTAAGCATGTAAGGATATATAATTTAATTGATTCTATTGGAATAAACATAATTGAGTCAAGTACCAAACAGAATCTTTTCTTTAATGATTCCAATCTCTATTATCAAATATTTTAGTACCCGTTTTCAAATATTTTTCTTTTTCAATTCGAATTGGAAGGTTTAAGAGATTTCATGAAATTATAAAACACAATCATCGTAGGGTTAAAGTGATAAAAATTATAAACACAAATTAGTGTTTGGTAATTCATAATTGACATATCTATGCCAATAAATTAAATTGAAGTGTCTGCCTGTCTGGCAGTTTGTCTCGAATAAGCTCCGAAACGGATTTCAATTGAAATTTGAGTGATTAAAATAGAAATATTAACTTAAATTTCCGTGTGTGTTTCTTATCGATATCTTGGTAGATTTCAGAAGATATAAATATTTATAAATTCTTTGAATTGCAGCGCGAAAGCCAGCGTGAAAACCAACTACGAATTATAAGTTCTATAACACTTTCCTATAGCATTAATCGAACTGACGGTGTTATTGTAAGCGTAATTTTGGCAGTCTGAGAGAAAGAGGGAGGGCGGGCATTCTAACTCTATCTAATGTCGCAGCAGGATTCTCACCGTAATTAACCTATTGTTGGCAGAGAGCCAACTACCTGAAAAATAATAAACTTCTTTGGATCGTCGATACGATGTTTACATAAATTGGTTTCATTTGTCGAATCAGGAAAATTTTAATATTTTGTAATTATTTTAATATTTAGAATTAATTAAAAGCAAATAAAATAAATATAATCTATCCCAATAAATATAATTTAAAGTTTTGTTTCTCTGAAAGTTAGTCTCAAATAGACTCCGAAACGTGTGAAAGAGGGACCTGTTCAAAACTAACTGCGAGTTACTAGGTTTGCCCTGAAGCGATCAAAATAAATGATACCGTACTTTTTATAAATTCAATGAATTTAACTTTCTGTACCTGTACCTGTTTTGTTTTTAGGGCAAAATAACAAAAGCTATTTCCGCGCGAATGAAGTCACGAGCATAGCTAGTTAATAATGAAAATTCTTATTACTAAACCGTAAATTACTTCCTGAACACTGGGTCCAGTTTATGCCAATAGTTTTGAACTGTTCTAAAATATATTGAAGCACGAAAACATCCAATTAAATCATATTTATTCTCAACTCCGCGGCATCTGAAATTCTGAACAAAGTTAAATGACAAAAAAATAAGTTTCCTTATTAACAGCTCTATAAAATGGATTATTCAATTTCACAGATTCGCGGAACGGTGATCGATTTCATACTTCGCACTTCCAATCTTAAGTTTTACTCTAACGAAAAAATGTTTGGAACAATTTAAAATCCAATTTGTATGCAAAATGAGGCTGAGCAATTTTCTTCGGGCAGAAAAGAATCCTCCTGAAGTCTTATGGCTGCCAAAGTCACTGCAGCATAAATTCAAAAATATTTCACGCGCGTACAGCCTAATGCATTGGAAACATCAGAATTAAGACCCATCCGGAAGGTCTTTGATTCAAAGTCACGTTTCAATACATCAATACTTCCTGCTTTACAGTGACTGGCTAATTTTAGTTGATAATCTTGTAATTATATATTCGTCCTTAACGTTATTCCAGAATAATATTCCACTGTTTGGAACGACGCAATTTCTTTTATTAGTGCTGGCAACACCAAGGTTAGGAGTATTTGCAACAGAAAGAGACAGCAAATTTGTTACTATTCATTTTACAGAGGCGTGAAAATTATTAGACTTAAAGAATGTCTATACCAATAAGAAAAATTGAAGTATTTGTCTGGAAGTTTGTATCTAATAGGCTCCGAAACAGTTTAACGGATTTCAATGAAAATTTTAGGGATTCAAACATGAATTTTAACTTAAATTTTCGTGTATGTTTAATTTAGATATCTACCAGAGTACAGAAAATATTAATACAAATATTTATAAAATCACTGAATTTCTGCGCGAATTACAGCATGAAAACCAACTGCAAGTTATAAGTTCTATTAGGTGCTCCTATACATCGGACTTGCTGAGTAATTATAAGCGTAATTTTGGCATCATGAGAGAGAAAGAGAGAACTTCTTTGGATCATCGATATGATATATGCGAAAAATGGTTTTATTGGTCGCGTCAGGTAGATTTTATATTTATTAATTGCTCATTAAAATAATAAAATAAATATAATTTATCCCAATAAATATAATGGAAGTTTCTGTCTGTCTGGAAGTTTGTATCGAATTGGCTGCGAAACCTGTACAAAACCAACTGCGAGTTATAAGTTTTGCCTTGAAGCGATCAAAAGTAAACGATACCGTATTGTTTATATGTTCAAAGAATTCAACTTTATCAAAATTCTGTACCTGCATTTTTGTTTTTAGGGCAAAATAGAAAGAACAAAGTCGTGGGAAAAGCTAATTATTAATATATTCTAAGATTCTCTTGCACCAGAACCCTATAACTCGGCATCTAATTATTACATTTAAAGTATTTTTCACTTTTTCATAATTTGATATGAAAGGCTGAATTGATGAGAATACAAAAGAATTCTGAATTCCTTTGAAATTGATAATTGAGGTGTCCTAACAGGCAATTAAAGTAAGTATTGAAAAATATTTCAAAAATTATATTTATGAAACGAGCCGGAAGTTAAAGAAAGTTTTTCCTTCAAGGAAATTAAAATTTTTTGACTTATAACTTAAATTATAATGTAATATGGTGTTAAAAGAGTAAGTTTTTTCAAAACATCAATAAAACTTATTAATATCTTTACATTTTTCTCTTCACAGATGCTTTCGGTAATAAGTCTTATTCATCCATATAAAAGACCAAATTACATAGAAACATTAAAAAACTGATATCAATATGTTAAGAAGGTAATTTTAAATAAAAACATCAAATTTTGCTCCATATTTTAGGATTTATTTTACAAAAATTATTCCTAATTATGCCTTCCCTTTTGTCTGTGAAATTTCTCTGAATATTTAATTTTTTTATTTTTCGTGGAGTCATAATTCTCACAAAGTGTTACTGGTTTTGACGTCCCTATGTCCAGATTACACTTTGAGGATTATAACTCTTTTTTTAAAAAAAATATCGAATTAGATTGTTACAAAAGTTAGTCACAATTCAAGCGTCAAATAACTGATTTCATTATAATTAAATAGTGTAAAATTAGACTTTTTAGATCTCGATGCATATCTAGATTTAAAAGTTATGTCTGTACTATTTTTAACCTAAAATCAATTTGTAAAAGATAAACATGAAGGAAGGACCTGGGAACTCCCGCTTACCGGGCGGATGCTCAAACCGACTAGTCCAGGTCGACTGCCAGATCCAGATTTCATGTCTTACTTTCCTGAAATTCATAACATGTTTGTTTTTGAAAATATATATCGGTTCTAATGTTTTCTTTTTCATAAATGTTTTATGTATTATTTTAACATTCTCTTAAACAATATTGCTTCACACTGACTCTTTACTATTTAAATATTAAACATTTAAATGAACTGTTTGTTGCAGAAGTAATTAAAATAAAACAGGAACGCATCCAGGACAAATTCTGGAAAAGGACAAACATACAAAACGTAATAGAAAAGTGGCTATCTAAAGATTTCAAATTTTGAAGGTGTTGGATTCTGGTGTGAGGAAAACTAAAATATTATTCATAATTTAATTTTAGTTTAATAATTTTCACACCTCATTAGTTACATGTTTTATACGTCAATTACAATAATTTAAATAAACATGTCGTTTAAAATTAAATTATTACTCCGAGTAAGGGATTTTAAGCTCTTTGGAGAATATAGTAATGAACGTGACACGAAATATTTTTGTTGTGAAGCGGCGAGGCAAAATGTAATTAACAAGCACACTCATTGGTATTCAGACGTTCTGTCTTCCCTATACTGTCAATATTTCCACATTTTCCAGCTGTTTTTCACACTCGCTAAAGGTACATTAACCGATTTTACCGCTCTTACATTTTTTGAGGAAGAGGAATCTCGGCATCGACGTTTTAAAAAATGTGCGCGCCAGCAGGAAGAATCTTTGGTATGCGAAAATTAAAAATTTCTCGTAAGACATGTTGGTGACATAAAGTAACGGCAAGAATCATGAGACTTTATTTCGTAGCTTCCATTTCTTTTGTAAAATAATAATTTATTGATTAACATGCTTACGTTAGCACTGGTAATATTTTGAATTTTGCTTTAAAAGTGTGATTTTCTTGAGGTATTATATTTTCTGTGGCAACCAGGAGTATATTTTGCTGTTATTTACTCAATTGTATTAATAAATCTTGTATATATAGATATCTAAACAGTTGTATTGCCGATTATCTCAGAGGAATGAATTTGTAGTATATGCCCAAAGTAGATGAAAACAATTAAATAAAACTCATGAATCATGGGCCGTTTCCTCTCCTCGTCAGTTACTTAAAAATGATTGCGCTAAGTTATTTTTCAAATTCACTGAAAACAATACAGAAAAAATAAATTACAAAGAGGTATTTGTATCAATCTGGATATTTAAAATAAAATTATTGGATGTTTTATGAATCATTTGAAAAACTTACCTAATGTGATACTACCCTAATGACATAACAGGATACATTTTGCCCTGACGTAACCTGCCGCGGCGGCGACGACGACGTTCGCGAGAAACAAAAAGTATCATAACTTATGTGTTTGTTATATTTAAGCATTATTATTTCGAGAATCGCCGGGCACCCAGATAGTGATTAATATAAATCGCAATAATTTTAATTTAAATATTCAGTGTGAAACAAATACTCCAAATCATACATATGACGCTATAGTATCTTATATGTTATGTATTGTTTTCTGAGCATTTGATACGTGTGCCGTAGTTCAATTGTTCTTAACTGATGAAATCTACCGCACAGTAGTGAAATAGTATTAGGAGTGATTAGTTTTATACTAATGATACTATCTACTCGAAGTATTCTTAAGGAGCTCACAAATGTCTTCACGGGAACGTCCTTTTTCTCCATAACGGCAACAACTGGATCGGTACTTTTCTGCTACGTAAGTATTGAAATCCACCCTCAGAAGCGGAAATACAACCCCCGTCGTGGGCTAGATAAAATTTGGGGTGCCCGGATTGGGGGTGTTTAGTAAGGAATGCGCTGTGCAATTACACACCCTCACCCACGCAGTCGAGCCGCAATGATACGTCAGTGTTCCGCCGCTGCTGCGAATAGGAAAACGCAAACACCCTGATCGATACTCTAATTTAGCATATTGAATGCTATCGGTATTCTGAGGTTTCGCCCTGTGTTCTATCTTAGGCAAACAACACGTATGTCGTACAGTACAGAGTATATCCAATATCTTAAAGCTTTTGTTCGTTAAAGTGTTGTCTCTCGTGTTCAATGACTACAAAGCAAGACGTTCCAAACCATCGTTTACATATGAATGTATAACATAATCATCATGTATATTAATATTATTACACTAGTGCTCATGTTAAGCATCCTTATTAGGTGCATTTTATATGAGAAAAAATACTTGTGAATCCATGTGTATATTTATTATTCAAAATAATTGTTAATCTTATAATACGTTTGAATGGCTATGTTATTATCATTGCAACGAAACAATTGAGCATATATTTAAATTAATAGGGCAATATTTCTTTCTGCTGGGAGAAATAGTAAAAATTGTTTTAAACTAGCTATTCCCGCGACTTCGTTCGAGCGGATATAGCCTAAAAACTCGCAGTTGGTTTCGAACCGGTCCCGCTTTCACCCGTTTACAACAATAGATGGTGTGAGAATGCTCGCCTTCCCTCTCTCACGTTGCCAAAATTACGCTTATAATAACGCAGTAAGTGGTATGAATGATATAGGAACGCCTAACAGGACTTTTAACTCGCAGTTGCTTTTCACGCCGCCTTTCACGAGCCAATTCAATGGATTTATAAATGTTTACATTAATATCATCTGCACTTTGCAAGAAATCGAAATGAAACATAGACGAAAATTTATATTCAAAATTCCTGTCTCAATCCCTGAAATTTTTAATTGTAATCCGTTTAGCCGTTTCAGAGCATAAACAGATCAAGAATATAAGCAAACCGCATTCACTTTTTGGAGATTCAAACTCACGTTTTCCAAGAAGAAACCTTCTCGTAGAATTAATATTTATTATACATAACATCATTAGCAAAATTAATTATGCACGAATATTAAAGTTATATTTCCCTTTTTTTAAACTGTCAAATTTTCATCGCAACCCGTTGAGCCGTTTCGGAGCCTATTCGAGAAAACATACGAACAGTTAGACACTTCGATTTTATTTATTGGTATAGTTAAATTTTTTATATCATATTTACCTTATTCATAATTTTTTACAAATGTACATCTCTAATAAACTGTGCATACTTTTATACGTAAACTTGGATAAAGTATACAATTTATTTGAGGACTGTAACATAATATGGTATAAACGTTTTATTTAAATTTCTAAAATAAGTCCTCAAAACACTCTTAATACAAAGTATTTAGAAAATAAATATGTAAAATCTCGACCGAGGCTGGGAATCCATCCCGGGACTTCCCGCTTTCCAGGCGGGCACTCAACCATCTGAGATAATCCGAGTAGACCACCGGATCGCTCCATATTGTAAACAAAAATTGTATTTAATTAATACGTCTCTACTAATTATTCCAATGTAATACTAATTTTAGAATACCTTTGGACAAATTCATTGGCATTGTAACTAAATAATGGAGAATATAACGAAAAATTTACCTCCGTTAGAAGAAATATTAAAATATATATTAACTTAAATTTTGGATTCTTGAATACGTTTACAAAATAATTCTAGTATACTTTATTACAGTCCGTTCAACTTCTCATTACAAAATTCCCTGATATAAATTTTTATCTTATGGCACTACGATACCATATTTCTTTAAAAAAAATTAAGGAACTTCTAAGTGTTCTTATACGTGTTAGAAATGTATTAATGGATCTAAACAACCATTTCAGGGTGACGACACGAGATGCAATAATATAAAAATGAAGTTAAAATTGATAATAGTGGCAGTATTCTGGTATATTGCCATATTGATAAGTAATATTAGCTAGAGAATAGTTATTGAATAAATAAACGAAGGATAAGTTCGGGATAGTAAGTTACTACACAAAGAATTCACTTGCTGTGTGTGTTACCGCTCTCAGTGTTCTCCAAATTTGCATGGTAAATTTTCTATGTTTGCTATGAAATTTATCTTAGTAACGGAACGCTTCAGATCCATGCCACAACATTACAGTTTCTAAAGCTTGCTTTGATGATTAATGTTTCACCTCTCCAGCAGCAGTTTATGGTCAGTCATTAATAATAGTAAATTAAATGTCTGGTTTACTACGAACTTCTTATATCAAGTTCGTATCATTTTGTGCTTCACTCGGGAAATGGAATTTGGGATTGCTATAAACCTGTGTTATACATCAAAATGTTTGTTCCTTGTTGTATTCCGGGAGGGGCGCTCATTTTTTGCGGCGATGAATGTACAAGTCACTTTTTACGTTGACTAAATTAATAAAATTCCTTCTGCAAAAGTTTCATTAATTTCCACTAAGATCCACACGTTTTTTTTTCTATTACCTCTTTCATAAAGTTATATTTTCCAAAATATTACTGCATTTAATTTAAATATTATTTTCATGATTATCAATAATGCTTTCGTCATTCCTTAAGCGGCTAAAATCACGAGACTGATCCAATAATCTTTGCTAGCAGGTTTTTTTAGGTTAATAGAGGGATATGGGGTGAAAATTTTCTACTCGTGTCAGCAGTTTCTTTATAGGCAAACTCTACAGACTGAGAATAAATATATCGACAAGTGTTGGGGTAGCTAACAACTTTTTTCTCTGCAATAATTCGTATAGATCGGTTATCGCGAAACTGAAGTATTGGTAAGTACATGAATATCATAAGAAGTCGTGTGGCCATTAGCAGCCATTAATCAACGCTAATGCACGCCACTACTGCAACACGAAGTCTCTTCGGAATTTCTTGTATGTGTTTACATGCTTGCAAATGGCCGTGACCGAGGTGCTAAATACCGAGATCAACACATCGTCATAGTTCTGGAAACTATTCCGTAGTCATTTTGGCTCTGGTGGCCGGGAAAATTATGACGCCGTTGACAGTTGGCGCAGAGTTTATATTAAGCATTCCACTTTGCTGAGTTACACATATCTATAGTTTATTGGACCGTGGGTCAACTCTTTTTAACGATCTCCACATTAAGAAACATCGCCGTGCCTCATTCAAATTGTAATAATCTTATTACATTCGAGTGAAACTGAGAGTAAGAAGAAGGGAGACGAGGGTGCCGGAGTATTGTGATAGTCTTTGGTGTGAGGAAAATAGTCTTCGTCTTCGGTGGTTTTATTGGTGATTGCAAGATAGTGTAAAAAAGTAAATAAATTATTGGTTAAGTGTTGTTTTCGGTCTGCAATATTTACAAAAAAGTAATACTGCTGGACCTGAAATGTATTTTCAAGCCGAGCTGCCGGGATACGAGCAAAGTATACGTACAGAGATTATTGGAGGTAGACTTTTTCTTCTTCCAATGGCTCAACAGCCCTCTTGAGGGCCTAGGCCTACCGAGGCGGCTGCGGACTGTCATCTGGCGTGGCACATTCCGAATTTGGGGTGAGTGACACGTGGTCAGCGTATCAATTCCCCATCAGCCTTAATCCATGACGACACAAACATCCAAGTCCATGCCAGGATTCGAACCCCGGACCCCTGAGTTGTGAGGGAGCAACTAGAGGCTAGCCACTACACCTCAGGAGGTCGGCATTGGAGGTAGACGTAATTAATAAAACTCTAAACAATATCATCAAACTACATCATCATAATGACATGTTGATAAAAATAAATTCCTCACAAATTTAAATAATTCATACCACTCAGCAGTAGACTCGGTAAGGATGCTCGTTGTAATATTTGACCTAAGTTCTTATGGGACTAACTGCAAGGAATTAAAATCCATATGAAAGATCCAAAACTTTGTGCCAATAGCTGATTGTCTTTATGATAGTAATTCATTTAGTTATTTCACTGAAATTTGAAAAGTTTCTTAACTGCAGAGAATTATTTCGGATGAACTATTTGAATCAATAGAGTATAAAATCGTAATTTTCTTACGCCAGTGAGACGTGCTTTGGCGTGTAATTGGAATTTTGATGTACATCTCCTTTCAAATGTTATACTTGATTTGGTATCATTCCGCCCACACTGCCGCCATAGTCAGACCGATCTAATTCAGGGCTTCCCACGTTTTGCTAATTTGCTAATGGAAATGTCAGCACGGTGCCTTTTCCCGTCCCGAGGCATTTGTTTTATAATACTCTGTTTCTGATATAATTCCTGCTATTCATAGGCTGATAAACATTCGGTCACAATATTAATAATATATAGATTCTGTCGTAATCCTCATTACACTTTTTTCACCCACATCACAAAACTAAACGTGTACATTCATATAATTATTAATTGAGTGGCCGATAATAAATATCAAACAGACCAGTCTAAGCTTCAAAAACATAAATTTGTTTACATATGAAAATGCAGACCAGCTCGCAGATAATTCACCCACTCCGCCCTTGCAGTCCGTTAACAGACAAAAGTGAACTTACGACATAAATCTGCTCGCAGAGAAACTTAGATGCGCCTGGTAGTCTGCTCTGTTACTAACGCAGCAAATGGAAAGTTTCCTTGAAAACGTATACTGATATAAAGTCATTGTAATGTGAGGTGACGTTGTGCAATTGTTGTATCATCTCAGATGTCTGTGAGGGAAATAGTGTAATGCTACAAAACGTTACAAGAAATGTTATATAGGAGTGCATAAAAATAAAAAATATGAAAAAATCACTTTGGATTATAAGAATAGGGTGTTCATTAGTTTGGGGAAAATATTTTCGTTTCTTTCTTATTTTAAAGATACACTGAGTGGCCAAATTATTCTGACCACCCCCCAATACAATGTCTGGCCACCTTTTGCGCTGAATACTGCTTGAATTCTTCTGACTATGGATTCTATAAGACGTTGGTAGGTGGTAGGAGGAATTTGAGACCATATCTGATGAACTGCAGTTTCCAATTCATTAATATTTGATGGTACTGGATCCAGCTGCCTGATGGCCCTTTCGATCTCATCCCACCAATTCTCAATTGGATTAAGATCTGATGGTTGTGTAGGCCAACGAAGCGGTGTAGTCTCCGTCATGATCTTCGAACCATCTGAGGACAATGCCAGCTTTATGACAAGGAGCACTGTCCTGTTGTACTTGATCTACGATAATACTTAAATATCCTTGGGAAATCAGACGTTGTTTCACAGGAATCCAAGAAACCAGATCATGCCAAGAAAACATCCCCCAAACTATAATATTGATGCCACCAGCGTGAACTGTTGGTAAAATTCAGTTGGGGTCCAAGCTGTGGTGTTGTTTTCTCCATATTCGAACCCTGTCATCTGGATAGTGCGCTTGAAACCGCGATTCATCAGACCACACGACCACCCTTTTCCAGTCATCTACTGCCCAACTTTTCTGCTTCTTTGCGAAATGAAATGAAGACATCTATTGTTGTTCAAGACAGACAACAGAGGCTTTCGAACAACTCGTCGGCTTCGGTAGCCCATACGGTGTCATGTGTGGCAAATAGTTCGTTTAGAGATGTTCACAGTTAGTCCTTGACTACGATTCTACGAACTGTTGCTCTTCTGTTACGCTGGACAACTCTGTTCAGGTCCAGCATTGAGTACCCTGAGATGACCACAAGCCTGACGTTGAGGCCCGATTTTTTGTTTGGTATTCCTCTGTCTATGACCTTTAATAGCTGCTGCTCTCGAACACTTCACAAATGCAGCCGTTTTTCTAATACTGGTTACGACGCTTCGAGCGCTCAAGCTCAGTTGAATCACGCCTTTTGCCCATATCTTCACAAACAACACAGTACAACCCACGTTGCACTTGTCCTTCATTCCAATTTTACAGCTATTTGGGCCTCAGGTGGACATAATAATTTGGCCACAGAGTGTATTTTTTTATATTTCTCACTTTTTCTTGATAGTAGTTACTTATCAAACTCCTAACACCAACTAACTTAGAGAAAAATATAATACTGAGTAGTATTGCACTGTTTTTTTAATTTTAATTCTAATGAGAAAACCTTCACACAATTTCCAATTTATTAATTATTCAGAGAACTACGTTTGTTATACTCGATCTGTGAATTTTGATTACATTTAAAAGATTATTATACACAGCTAAATACCTAATATAATGGTACAGTTAGTAATTATGTACATACATTTAAATTTTTTTACAATTAGATTAAACATTTAATAATCAATAAACCGTTGTAGATTTTAATAAAAATTCGATGTCACTGATAATCGTGCCGAAACAGGCATTCGTGAATTCTACTCGTATATAAGTATTCATTGTAATACTGGTTGAATGTGTTTTCTTACCACTCTTACGATGTCTTTAACAGAATTCGAAGTAAGTTGTAATACTTCGAAGTTTCAGGTAAGGTACGAAAAGGACCAGACATAACTTTCTAATAAAGTAACCTATAAGATATCTGTATCCATTAGTGAAAAAGGATAAAATTTTATTTTATTATGCTATAAAAATGATCATTCTTGACCCAATTTGTGCGCCGTAATTATTGACTTGGTGCGGGAACAGATCTCCAGAGAATCTTCCAAAAATCGGTCAAGTGGCGAGTGATGCGTTTATGTGCGTGCGGTTTAATTCTGAGTTTGGTGCAACGGTAGGTGGCATGCAAAGTGGCAAATATATTTAGTCGATCGTATTATTTTTTTCTGAGAATTGATGAGAGAGTCACAACCAAGCTGCCAAACTTGATGGCAACGTAAAAACTTCCTAAATTTTTAATGAGGGTAAAAGTTTGTATGCTAAGCTGTAAATTAATGTTCATTAATCTTCTTTTATAAAAACTACTGGATATTAGATCTAGACGACCTTAGTACGTATGCCAAACAAATTTACTATATGTTAACTTAAACACGTTTATTTATTAAATGATATATATATTTATTTTATATAAAAAATATTTTTAGTCATTAGCGTCTTAAACAATATTAAAATTTCAATTACTTATACATTTTTATAAACAATTTTATAAAATTTAATTCCCATTTATGTTTTCATGTAAAAATTTAAGTATACATTATTTTATTTATTATTGTGATAATTTTTGATACAATAAAACTGAAGTTACTGTTCTTGTATTTATATTTGCAGTTTGTTTACTAAGACAATTTTTATCGTATTCTCTATTGCACTGGTGTTTCATTTCGAGACGTGAAATTAACTCGCAACTTAAATTAATATGTTTATAAAGTGAGCCGGGAGAGACATTTCACTCGAAACTGAATAAAGCAGATCGTCGTCTTTCATGAAAACATCTCATTAAAGGGACGCTGTGTAAACATGGCCAATCGTTACGAGTTTCTCAACAGAACAAATTACTGCTTGTTGGGATTATTTGTTTTGAAGAACAACTATCGTTTATTTCACTTAACTGGGTAACTTATGCAGATCTAACCAATGCAAACATGTAGAATTAAATCTTTAATTTTATATTTGTTCTGGATGAGTTTCCCGTGCGTTTATGAGATCGTTGTTCATTTATCAAATTGAATTTCACTATAATTGTCTAATCTATTAAAACGGCCTTACATGATAATTTATATTTATTACTAGCTACGCTCGCAACTTCGAACGTGCGAAACGTCGACTAACAGCTCTTTTATTTTGCTCTAAAAACGAAACAACAGGTAAAGAATTCTGATAAAGTTAAATTCAATGAATTTATAAAAAGTACGGTGTCTTTTATTTATTATTATTGTTTCAAGGTAAACCTTATAACTCGCAGTTGGTTTTCACACGTTTTGGAGCCAATTCGATATACAAAGTTCCAGACAAACAGAAACTTTAATTACATATTAATTTTATTTGCTTTTAAAAACGAGCAATTACTAAAAATTAAAATTTACCTGGCGCGACAAATAAAACCAATTTACGTAACCATCGCACTAACAATAGAAAATCTTCATTATTTCTCAGGGAGTAAGCTCTCTGCCAACAATAGGTTATTTAGGGCGCAAATCCTGTTGCAACAATAGATGAAGTGATAATACTCGCCCTCTGTCTCTCTCTCTCTCTGATGCTACCAAAATTACTCTTATAAAAACACACTAAGTCCGATGAATGGTATAGGACTTATAGCTCGCAGTGGTTTTCATGCCTCCTTTCACGCGGGAAAACAATGGGTATTTGAAGATGTTTCTATCTTCTGAACTCTGCAAGATATCGAAATAAAACATACACAAAAATTTAAGTTAAAATTCCTGTGTCAATTCTATAAATTTTCATTAAATCCTTTATGCCGTTTCGGAGCATAAATAGATCAAGAGTATAGGCAGCATGCAGTCACGTTTTGGAGATTTGGATGAACGTATACCAAGAAACCTTTCCCTTACTAAGTTTTTTATCAGTATTTAACTTAAATCTCCTGTTTTTAAACCCTAAAATTTTCATTGAAATCCGTTAGCCTGTTTTAGAACCTATTCGAGACAAATTTCCAGACAGATAGACACCTAAATTTTATTTATTTATTGGAATAGATGAAACCTTGAGTGGTCTATTTACAATTTACGAATACATGAGGAAATAATAAAATGTCTAGAATGTATGAGTTCTGATAATTATAGAAATCGTTAAAAACTTGTAAATTTATTAAAAGCACATGCTTTCAAATTTTTCAATACACAGAATATATCAGGTATTGGTCAGTTTTCGGCCCCATATACAGTAACCCTCAGACTATTTTCTTCGGCAGTAAAAAATACAGTTATTGTTTTAATCAAATCAAAATTTAAAAACTAACGTGGATTACCCTGCAAGCTTATTTTAGTAATGGTTCATAGATTACAACCAAAATATTTTCTACACGCGAGAAAAACCAACATGCTGAAGGTTTATTTTAATAAATATATGCTAATGAAAAAAAATTGGTTTAGCTTCTTACTGGCGTAAATATATATTATATATATATATATATATTTCTACACGTATTTGATGGAATATAATAAATACTTATTTTTAAAATATTTCTCTCTTCCTAGACATGTTTCATATTATTTAAATTCATAATAATTTTATCGCTTTTAAATTTTCATGTACAGATATATTTTACTTTCCATGACAGGTGTGGTTATGTAGAAGCGAAAAAAGATGGTTGGTTTGAAACTTGGTTTCAACTTAGTTTGCAATTATAAATGCAAATAATTAGCTACTATGGAATAAACCACTGAGGCGTCGTATTAATTGACATTTCAGAACCAAAGTTTAGTTGGGGCGTGTAGGGAATACTCATACCAGTATTCTCTCCCATTAAGGATAAGTTCTTTTTAGAGTAATTGAGGGTACTCTACATTCATATTTCTCCACCAAAGGGAAAACTTTTAGCTACAGAGGCGTGTTTTCCAATTTTCTTTTTTTTGTCAAATAAAACCTATTTACAATCCTATGTTGTGTAAAAGGCAAAAAAATGACAAAATGGTTGCTTTTTAGAGAGAATTGTCATATTGACCCATTTCCGGGGTCTGAGAAGAAAAGGTCATACGACCAAAATTGTAAAGAATGGATTTTCCAATCGATTTTGTGGCCCACAATTTTTATAAAATTTTCCGTTTTCGACCTACAGGGGTCCCAACATTGAGTTTTTAATTGAGGTGGGGTTGGTCCACCTTGGAAATAAAGATATCTACCAATAGTTCTCGGTGAGACAAGGAGAATAAGTCCTTACTCGTTTCTTCAAGTTGAGAACAAACATTTCTAGAGGCGGAAAACCACCGAAAAAAAAGTAGAGGTTTCCCGACTTTTTCACTTTTTTCACATATATACAATATTGATATTAAAGTTTATTTAATTTTTCTTTTACCTGTGATGAGTGTCACTTTCAAATGCATAATATTTTGTTTTCTTTTACAAATGAGAAATTACTAAATATTAAAATTTACCTGACGCGATAAATAAAACTTATTTACGTATACATTGTGTCAACGATCCAAAGATGTTTATTATTTCTCAGGGAGTTAGCTCTCTACCAACTATAGGGTAATTACGACGCGAAATTTATATGATTTAAAAATTATATAGTTTTACAGATCATGAATATAGGGAACCCGCCCTTGAATTAGTTGATCTCGCTGCGCGTGTGGGCACACGAAACCTTTACGTTTCATTACATGTATTATTTAAGTATATTTAAAAAAAATTATGGTTCTGAGGCACACGTATACCAAATTTGGTAATATTCGAACCAGTAGTTTAGAGGCTGGGAAACACATACTAACAAAAGTTTTTAGACATATAGATAAATAGAACTTTTTAAATTTACTCATAAGTCCACAAGTTTTCTTATTAGTTATATGAGTAAAAATAAATTCTGACCTTCGACAAGACATTTATTTACTATTTTGGAGCCGAAATACCTTTCGCCAGATATGCCATGATTGTCTTCATCATGTCAAAGAAAGTGATGCACCAAACAGACAATTTTATAGGTTAAGGTACATAGAAATTGAATAATGTCCCTTATTCGAATCCGAATAAGAAATACGGAATATGTCGTGGAAACTGACAATTTGGCGTAGTCATGCGCGTAAACAAGCTTTAACACCCTGGCAAAAGGAACATTAATTATAATTATTAAAATTTATAAAAATAAATGCTCCAATATTCGAATACATGTAGATATTTCATTACATTTTTAAAAGACTGTTCATGCTTGACAACAACTAATGAAATCCAACTTTATTTAGAAGTAGAAGATTTGGCCTATAAATATATATTCATCTTGCACCTAAAATCATGGAATAATTTCGATCCGAATATTACACATACATAAAAAACACACAACAAATGTAGTAAGACGTTAAAACAAAATTGTTCAGTACAGTGTTCTCAATATAATAGTTAAAATTAACTTGAAACAAAAGGTTTTTTTATGTAATTTTTCTTTCACGTTAATTGTAGACATTGAAAAAGTTTTTCAGTTTTTATACCTAATTTTTTTTGTAAAAAAGATTTCCATGGTGAAAACTACAAATTTTAAATCATTTTTTGGACGAAAGTAAGACGTTTTCTCCTCGTGCATCTGTAAGATTAAATTTGATCGATTTCTAACAGAATTGTAGGAACAAAAATTATGGAGTACAATGTTTGTTGCGTTTTACTTGACGCCACGGTTGCTGCTCATCTGCATTTCCGCCTATTTTAAGTGTACGTGGAACATGGCGCTGGGCCGCCCTTCGATCCGATTCATTTACATTTTATTTGTCGTCGCGTCGGAGACACTTGTCTGCCATTAGTGCCTGCTCAATCGCTAATAAGCACCAAAACACGGTACGGTGCCTGGTTCCTTGAATAAATCAGAGTTGACGCGTCACTTGCCCCTTCTTTATCGCTAATAGGCATCAAAATCCTCTCAGCGCAGTGTCATTCCGAAAATGAACTCACAGCCTCGGAAAATCTCCTTCCTGCCTTATTTGTTTTAGTTTCCTGAATTTAAATCCCAGTTTTACAGTAGCTATCAAAATCACAGAGTGAAATTTTCTCAGTCCCCGAAAAACAGACCTCCCCTCAATATTGATCGCGTTACATTGGCTTGATTTAACGTGCCGAAGTCTCGAAGGAGCTAATTTGCAGGCGGATTTATGAACTTGTGAAGAATTTATATGAAATCCCTTTCCCTACATAACCATTGCGGTTTAGCCCCTGAGATGGTTAAAATTATTGACTTGGAATCATAAACATTAGGGGAAATTTGTATGGTTAAATGTTGGAAAATTATTTTTGATATGAGGCCTATCTTACGGTTACGCGTAGGCTGAAAAATAGATAGTAGTAAACTAGTGTAGTTGTTTAATTTTATTTTTCATTTCCAGATTATAATGTACACAACAGTATAACATACACATTGTGACGTTGATTTAAATAAGAGTTATATTTAAATTGGTGGGTGCCAATAAATCTCAACTTTGAAATTTAAAACATTTTTATTGTTAGCTAAAGTAAAAGATTCAACGATATTACAATATTTAGGAATTTATTATTTTAATAAATTTTATTTTGCCGATCTGAACCCTAACCGAATAAATAATAATGCAAGAGACTATTAAATTTAATATACTATACTCAGGCTGTATTACGTGTTTATACGGATAGCAGAGCCTTACTTTACATTCGTCCTTCCCTAGTTTCCTTGTTGACCAGCAGTCCTGGATTTAACGCAAAGGCAGCTTGCGGGTCAGCATGGAAGCGAAAGGACTCTATTGCAGTGTCGTTTCCTTGTTATGCTTGCAGCCAGATCGCCTCTCCTCTCAGACCCGAAGACAGTCAGTCCGACTTTCCGTTTCCTCGTGGTGAACCCTCACCTCCGACTCTCTTTTCCAAATACCATTTTCGAGGTCCCCGAACTCACCTCTCCTAAAATGTGATTGGTCTCCCCGCTTTTTCTATCTTCCCAGGTCCTCAAATGGGGTTGGTGTCCGTAGCCTTCCTCTCCAAAAATTCAAAATTTGGGAAGGACGACCCCTAGAAATCTTTTGGGTCAGCCACATTGCTAACTTCGGCTGACCTGGAGTTTTTCGCCGGGCGGCAAAAATACTTTCAGACAGGCTTCAAGTTACGTAGATGACTTTTTACATTGCCGGGTCTTACCTGGAAAGATGCCTTGCGAATACTTCAGGACTGTTCTCTACGGAATATTCTACGAAATGCTTAATATTGAAAAATTAATTCTTATGAATAAAACAAAATATACAACGAAATTTTATACGCGTCACAATATATTTGAAATTAAAAAGCAAAAGAACTGGCAAACAGGAAGGCTGAATGTGTGGCAAATTACATTATTACTAAGCACAAAATTAAATACTCCAGCACACGCTAAAAATTTTCAATTTTATAACCACCCCAACAGTCTGTTGAAAATATTAACAATTTTAAGTTTAATCATAATATTATTTTATCTGAAATTTCAGCGTTACTTATACTTTCACCTCTGATTCTTTTCTCGTTTTTAAAAAACAAATGCGGTTTGTAATGGACGGTGTTAATGAGTGTGCTAAAAGGAAAGCAAACCTGTGAACCCTGTAGTTACTTTAATGTTACAATATATATATATATATATATATATATATATATATATACGATCTGTGTGTGCTCCTCCAGTGGTACGGCAAATATCTATACGGTATTACAGTTCCTGCCACACTCGTGATAGAATATCGTTTAATATTTCGAGCGTTTCAGTTATCAGCTGCTTCAAGTGCTGTAAGTCCTGGGGAAATGGAGATACAAGCATTTTGTCTTTAACTAAACCCCATGAGAAAAAATCAAAAGGGTGTTAGATCTTGGGATCTCGGTGGAAACGACCCAGGACGGTCAATCCAGCGATGGGGTAGACTACCGCTCAGCTACTGACGTACGTCTTTATGTTAATGTGGCGGACTTTCGCTGTTGCCAAAATGAACTTGCATTATTTTAGTTTCATAATTAACTTATTTTTCAGCTAAATAAATCAGTTATCGAATTTGTACTGTACTATTCTTTTTTAATATTGTAGGTTTCATCGGTGAATTCGTCAAATAAAAAACTCTTGGGGTAAATTTGTTTTTTCTTGATAAAGATAAATGAGATATTAATCGAAATGTCTTTCAATTGTAAAATGGGCCGGGTTGAAACCCAAGAACGTTTGTTAAACTATTCTTTTTGTCCCATTCAATATGAACCACCCTGAATTATAGTTTGTTCCTTACACAAAATTACTATTTCTTTTTCAGTAATTCTATTACCTGACATTCGTAAAATTAAAAATAACACATCAGCGAATGTGTTAGCAAACCTCTATATATTTCATTTCGATTACGATGCTTGGTCCATAGTTTTTGATTTCCTCAGCTAAAGACAAATAATCAATTTCCAACTGAAGCTAAATATTGAATTGAAAAACAAATTGGGAATATGTTTCTCCCTGGGCTATTTAACAATTGTTGTCCAGGTAGCAAAATCTCAAATTTTGAGTCCTCATGCATTTTTATACATTCAAAACTATATTTCTGTTGAACTAGATTTTACTGTTGTATGATGCTTTCAGCTAAGATGAATATGACAAAAAGTCGAAAGCTACATTAAATGTTGTAAAGACAATAAATACATTTATGAGAATGTTCTGTTTCTTTGTCTGAATCTTATTTTTTTGGAAGGAAGAAATAAAATTTTCTCAAACAGATCTTTTTACCAGTATTTTTTTTTTGAAAATTCGGAACCAAACCAGTTTCTTTCTCTGCTCGAATGCTCTTTTAATTGAGTTGTACTGGCAATCAGAAATACAGACACAATTTTCATCTCAGTGTATAATATTCCCACGAGCCCGGAAAACATCACGAAACTCTGATATTGCACGTCTCGAGTGCTCACTTCAAACTGAAATACTGGGAAAATGGTTTTGGATATTACCAACGGTCTTCCCTAAAATATTGATACTTTCATGGAGGGTGTGTTGGGTGCAGCACATAATAAAAATATTGAATTCTAAAATAAAGCTTTTGTGAGCTTGGGTAAAGATCTAACTAAACGTGCAGATGGTGAAAAAATCAAACTATTTTTGACAATTCTA
The DNA here is from genome assembly GCA_034510155.1 of Eucriotettix oculatus. Classification (NCBI taxonomy): domain Eukaryota; kingdom Metazoa; phylum Arthropoda; class Insecta; order Orthoptera; family Tetrigidae; genus Eucriotettix; species Eucriotettix oculatus. The sequence goes on from CM067380.1 coordinate 58,286,032, forward strand.
CTTGTCTTCTGTCAGTATTAGTTGCAGATTTCTGATTTATATTAACGAACATTATCAAAAAATGTTTACCCTGAATATCGTCTGTTAATATTACAATACACTTTCCAGTAAAATGCAATGCATTGTTACAAAACATTTATTTCCTTCCTAAAAACATTTTTCTGCCCGCTAGTTGCAACATACATTGCAGCCATAATAACAGGCTGTTGGCTGAGAATTATAAATTGTCCTGTTAAAGGAGCGAAAATTGATTTTAAGTTAAATGCTACAGTTTTTCACCGTAAAAATTTATTAATTCCAATGTATTTATTATGTATATTTTTTAAAATATGAATATTCAAGTTTGGGAAGCAGTGCGAAATATGTCTTTTAAAAAAAACAATAACAGTCCATATGCTTACCGTCTCAAAGTTGTATTGATTTTTGCGTTCAATTTTTCTGGCAAAGAAATCTGTATTAAATTTAACTGAGTACCCGGCGTTGCAATTATTCATTTGTATTAGCTCTGAAAATGAAATAATTCGCCATTGACCTTTTAAAATCCGTGATGGGCACAAACCGACCTGCACCAATATGGAAATTGCTAGCCTTACTTAGTTATCCGATGATGAAATCGACTGGGTGTAATTCCCCTATTATTGGGTGGTTGCGCAAATCATCCATAGGGGATAGCTACTAGCTTCCACTTCGGATAGGGGTGCGCTTGGCCTCGAAAATCAGGTGCTGCAATCCGGAAGAAGCAGAAAGCTTCGAATGAGAGTCGTAGCATTGTACTCTCCTTCATCAGGGTGTGGCTCCCAGCTTTATCAAGGAAAAAGGCCAACTGCAGGGGGGTGCTCGCCCCCACCGGGGTTTTCACAGGCGTCCTTGTCGGGGAAAGAGGCCCTCCGGGCTGGCTCAAAGCGCTACAAAGGGCTGACCTGAACCTTCAGCGAAAAATACAGGTAGACACAGGGGTGAGCTTTAGCCCAGCTGTAGCTCTACCTGGCGGCAGCCCTGCTCGCAATTGGGTTGGACTCTGTCGGGCAGTGGTATGCGCTCAAAAACCCACGGTGGCGGTGCTAGCAATTCGGTGCCTGGGTATGTGTAACCTAAGAGTAGGGTGCGGACCAGGCCCGGCAATTGAAGCCACCAGCCCTTGGGTAAGGCAGCGGGCAAGAGGGAACTTTCGCCGTTGCGCATTTCCAACAGGTCAAAAACTCGGGTGTGGGAGCCGTACGCAACCTGAGCAACAAATTCCGCAACTCGCAAGCCGGTCGGTTGGAGAAGTGTCTCGGAGCAATCCTTGGCTAACTCCACTCGGCCGGATTTCAACAGGAGAGTGAGCACCTTCGGTGAGGAGCCCCTCGGGGTTCTGTACACCAATTTACACGCGTTCGCCCCGTAAAGCCAGCTTGGCATACACGGGGTCAGGTGCTGGTCCCATCCAGTCTTCCTGTATCATAACTACCAACTGTACCGATCGAGGGTTAATTTCAAATTAGACAGGATGATAATTGGCGGTACCTTAACCAAGTCAAGAATTCCCCTGGTACATTACATAAGCACAGAACTCAAACAGAGTCTAAAAATCCCAGTGCTCTAAGAGTGAAAAATATTCACTGCACTTCAATTGAGTTAAAATTCTACGTGTACCTTACAGGAAATCCCAAATAAACATGGGACATTACAAAAAAATTACAGGTACGTTAAAGGGATAAAAAAATATTCCTGCTTTACTATGCTAAAATTGTGATAAAAAATATAACGTTTCCTTAAGTATGTGACAAATACTTAAAAATTTTAGATCTAATACATTATAATCTTGTACCTACTTTAAACACAAGGAATTTCAAATATTTGTATTTTCTTAGAGAGATGATAAAACATCCTCTTGATTTTTTCAAACATTTTAGACTGTAACTTTTTAAGAAATCTATTAAAGTCAAATCCCAGCAATAAAGAAATAGAGAAAAATTTACAGTTACATCAAATCGCTTGTCGTTTGAGTGGCTTAAATGATTTTAAACCGAATTAATGTTTTATGCGACTTTTTCAAATTAACTTGGAAGAAAGAAAGAAGTTTCGTGTGCTATTTATTATCTATTGGAATTTCAGAGTCAACAACTCTCACGAACAGAAATGATGCTGTTTGTATTTGATTGAATTTAATTCTGCCCAGCGTGCGAACTTGTACAGTGAAATCAATATGAAATACAGGTACTTAATGAGTCTACTCGCGGCTCCAACTACTGGAAAATGATAGAAGTAATTCGGATAATTCGAGGTGACTAGTTTCGAAGCTGTTAATTACTATTGCAGGCGCAATACTTTTTGGCTTGAAAGGGGGTAGAAAGGGTACCTATATTATTTATCAACCGAGGAAACCTTCTCTGGGGTGCGCACTACACTCACCTAAATTTCATTACATTCGTTTGGATGGTACAGGATTGAATTATGGTCAAAAAAACTTTTATAAATTATTATTTACATAGATTAATTTCACTTTAGATTTGCCAAAACTGAGGCAATTGTGCTCGTCCTTTGTTTTTACAAATATTGTCCCTTTGCTTTCAGAAATGATGTCACGTCTAATAAAAAATTTTCAATATTATTCAACTCTAATTCTTCACAGTCCTAGTGTATTCTCCTCTTGATACATTTTATCTTTCTAGATTTCAATAGCACTACTGTGTTCGACATGTAATTACCAAACATCTTTTTAAGAATAGATTAAGTAAGATAATATTTTTAAGAGTATGGATAAATAGATATGTAAAAACCAAATTATAAAAATATTCCGTTAAAAGAACGCTTTGAAATGATTTATCACATAAAATATGTTGTCTTAAGTGCGTCAGTATTTGAACAAGTTTCTGGAATTGACAAATATTTGAAGTACTTCTCATAATAGGTCCGAGCTATAGATATCTGGTGCCAATTGAGAAATGGCGTTTCTTCTTAGGAGCGGTCCATCCGTTAACGGTTTTACATTACTCTTCCACGTGCTAAGCTGGCCAGATCAATTGGTACGAATTTCAGTGGAACAGCGTTCTTCGCCGATCGATTTTCTGGCTAGTGTCACCTTTCGACGTCTAACCACATTGTTAAACCGTCCATTCAGTAACTGTATTCTTCCATATTAGCAGCTCACAAATCTTTACAACCTCGATACTGGATTTCTAAATTAGGCGGTGTAAGAAATTATGAAGTTCTGAACAATCTATCCGACCAGTAATGGAATGAAACATTAATTTTTCTCTTTCAGAAAAACACTGGTTTTTGATCATACCTGTCCCGCAGAATACCTTTTTTTTTTCAAAAAATAATTATAGCCCTAGAATCGGTACACCTGACAAGAACTATTTTCAACTTCCTATCAAATAAATTAACAAAGCATAGCCCCATTTGAGCCTGTTAATTCGTTCGTAAAATATGTAACAATTTTGTGATATAATAAGTATTAAATATATTTAATGATGATGATTAGAGTTTGTTTTTAATTTAGAGTAAATTTCAAATGTTTCAACAGCGGCCATCTGAAAACATTTTAAAAAGAAACTCTCTTCAGCATCTTTTTTTTTAACTTTCATCGTTTCTTAAATAGATAAATCTGTACATTTCTTAATCTGACTATACACTTGCAAGAAACAGCTGCAATTCGCTACACGCACGGCGTGGTAATGATTAAACTTCAATTGATACTTTATGCTAGGCGTGCATATTTGAAATTTGGGTGAGTTGTATTGCGCACCCCAGAGAAGGTTTCCTTGGTTGATATTTAAAATATATAGGTACCCTTTCTCGCCCCTTTCAAGACAAAAAAATATTGTCCCTGCAATAGTCATTAACAGCTTCAAGACGAGTCACATCCTATTATCCGAATTACTTGTATCATTTTCCAAGAGTTGGAGCCGCGAGTAGACTCATTAAGTACCTGTATTTCATATTGATTTCAGTGTACAAGTTCGCACGCTGGGCAGAATTAAATTCAATCAAACACAATGGTGTACTCGAGATAAAACCATTTTAAACACATTTATGTTAAAAATAGTGCAATTTTAATTTTGACAAACTTGCTTTCAGAAACCCGCGGTATTATTGCATACAGACTTTAAATTCTTAGGGAAATTTAAGTTATGTGGGTATTTCTTGATGATAAACAGAGATTAAGAAAACCGATATAAATACACTATAAATTTAACGATTAGAAACTTGTACATATTTAAGTCATAAAACGCACTTTGGACGAAACATACACACATAAAATAAAGTTTGATTTTATATAAACTAAATTGAAGCATGACAACGCTGTACGCAATAGTGAACTGTAGCAATTTCTTGCAAGCCTGAGACTAACAAAACTAATTTTAAGGGCTTTGTTTTGTCCCACAGGATTTTTTTTATAACAAACTCTGACTCTCCGCACGGAAAATGTCCACCAATTTCAGAATATTGGCAAGCAGATTAAGCTCCATATTTCTCTGTCTAGTGACGCCTCACTTTTTATAGGCATTAGAGAGACGTGAAGAAAAGAACGAAGCTTCGTCATGGCTAACTTATGGAGGGACATTCTTCTCGCATTGTGATGCAGGAGCACGTGGAAAAACTCTCAAGGTGGAATGGAGACAACGGTGTACTCGAGATAAAACCATTTTAAACACATTTATGTTAAAAATAATGCAATTTTAATTTTGACAAACTTCCTTTTAGAAACTAGCGGTATGATTACATACATACTTTAAATTCTTAGGGAATTTATGCTATGTGGGTGTTTCTTGATGATAAACAGAGATTAATAAAACCGATATGAATACACTACAAATTTAACGATTAGAAACTTGTACATATTTATGTAATAAAACGCACTTTGGCACTTGACCTTCGTATCGCACTTATTTATGGCATGACGACAATGGTGGGGTATAATTGAGAGATATTATTTTTGGGGCGTTATTCGATTGACTGATTAGGAAAGTAGCTGAGGGATGTTCGGAGACTGAGAATTTAGAGGAAGTGATTAAAGTGAGAGGAGAAAGAATGATAGATTGACGCTTCGAAGAGAAAAACACTGCGTTCGTCTTCAGGGAGGAGGAGGTGCTGCAGCTCAGAGAATAAGAGTGAGTCTGGAGCCCTCTGCGGGGGGCACTTGGACCTACTTAATTTGGATTTGAAAATTAATGACTGGTGGGATTAATTCGGAGATAATGTTGTTTCGGGTGTTCCTTTGTCAGATTTGGAAACGACGTAGGTCCATTGAGAGGGGAAAAAAGAGTGTGTTAATTTAAATAAAGATGTGTTGGTTAAGAGAGGCGATATGTTTAAAGCGGAACCGAAAATGCATTAACAGGCCAAATTATACAACAGTAATAGATAACTCTGACCCTTCCGAAAAATTATTAAACTTGGAACTTCTCTATTCAGTTCACTCCAGGAAATCCGACATCGCAAATTTTTAGTATTTGTATTATATCACATATGAATATTTGGAATGGGTCGTTTTCGGAAACTATAAAATCCCTTTATTACTTATTCCACCCCATACATAAGTTTACAATTTTAAGCACTTATTATTGTTTACAGAATATTTATTTTAATATAAATCAAATTCTGTCAATTCATTAATCAAATGGAGAGAGTGGCTAAGAAATGAGTTTTCACATTTCATGTTTCGTGGTAGTATATTAAATATAGTAATATCATTGTAATGGATACTTTTCTGTATAATTGTGTTTCTCTTAGTTATTACCTTTGGATTACTTCGTGAACTGGTGCTGACAAAGCTGGAAACGTGTATTTGTCATGTAAGGAAGCTCCAATGAAGCTTGATAATATAGAAATATAGTAAAAGAGTAAGTATGTACGACTGTCATCCACAAAGTAATGACCATTTGCATATAAAAACTTTAAAAACTAACATTTATTCATAAAAATGTTTCGCTACATAAGTGAAACTTACTTAACCTGGCCACATAATAACCCTCTGCATTTAGACATGTCTTATCTTTCCACGAGCTTTACAATCCCCCGTGTTGTACTCGATTGTCACCTGATCCGTATCATGAGGATGAAGATGCCTTGCTTAATCCGATTATCACTGGTGATGAGACTTTGGTGCCTTATATCGCTGCACAGGTGAGGCACAAATCACTCAATGTCGCTTCATGGCAATGCCCGCCCTCACACAGCTTCTGCAACTCGAAACATGCTGGATGTGTTTTAATGGGAGAGTTATGATCAACCTTGCTACTATCCGGACCTTGCACCCAGCGACTTTCCCCATTTCATGGGCAGTAAATATTTCGGAAGTGATGATGTCTTACCGCAGAGAACATCTGACTTACGGGATTGGCGGCAGCCGACTAAAATGCTCGGGGACATATTTGAGAAATACTAATGTAGATGAATAAGATTTTAAAATGAATATGTATTTTACAAGATTTATTACACATACCGTCGTTAATTTATTTGTTTTTGTGTGTATTTATACCCTTTATACAGATTTAGAAGAATGGAGCAGTTTCGACCAAATTTTTTACGTATGTTCCTTGCTACTGGAAGCAAACGCCACGGAATAAGACAACTACCCACGGCTGCCCGGGTGGAGGATGCGGAAGTTTTAAATATGCAAAATGACCAATATTTGCACCAAATAAATATTTTTCTTGGAAAATAAGATTGATAATTTTTCTCCCTGTAGTTTGTGTATAATTTCAGCCTTATTTGAGAGCACGCACATGGAGGGGGGGTTCATAAAAACAACTCGAAAACAGCCAATATTGACGTCTATTCCTCGGTTATGGAAGTCGCCGAGTTTAATTCTCACATTTAAACATTCAACTTTAGGTTGTATGTAGGTCAGCCCCAGAGTGTTGCGGTTGGGGTGGAGCAATTTCTACCAAACTTTGTACACGTTACTGACGATCCAGAACAAAAATTAGTTGGATAAATCATAAATACAAACTAAAACAATTTTCACTCTGTTAGGATACAGGGGATTTTATTTTCACTCTCGTAAGTTGCCGGAAACGTTTTCCACTTATTTAAGAGGCTGGGAGTATTTTTCACTTTATTAGGGTACCTGGAACACAGTCAACTCTATTATGTAACCGGGAATATTTTTTTACTATTTTAAGTTATCGGGAGTATTTTTGACTTTCTCAATGTACAGGGAGTATAATTGACTCTCTGTAAGTATTGGTGAATATATGCATCTGTCTTTTACAATTTTTAGTTGCTCTGCTCTTATACCGTTATTGCTTCCATCAAGTTACTGTTGTCATCATTCCAGTTATGATGAAATTAACATTCCGTCATTTTAGGTAGGTTAAGGGGCGTGAAAAGGTAAAGGTTGAAACATGTGACGCTTCCAATTGTTGAATTCAATACTGTACCGGGCTAGTACAAATAAATACCCTCGCAACGCCTAGCACCCAGTGCCAAAAAAGGAACAGTTACAACAATATTTACGATTGGTAATGAACGTAGATTTGTTCAAACTTGTAGAAAATTTTATTTTCTCGGTGAATAATTCGGTATTAGAGAAGAATCCATTCCTTAAATTTTGCCATCTAGTTTTATTCACGCACACGCAAATGTATATATATATAATGTGTGTTTACGATTTTTTTCTGTAAATGGCAGTATATTCTGATTCCAAAGGAAAGGCGCATATTACAGGTAACACGACTACAAAAGAAGAATTTTCACGTCCTGTAAGTAAACTTCTTGTTGCGAACGTTTTTTTGCTCATTTTGCATTCCCGGAAACGAAAAGCTCCTCCAATCTTTTTTCTTGGCTTAGCTCTGTTTACGAGCAATTAGTCCCGCATAAATCTTAAACTGAGAATATCCGAGACGCTGACGATTTTGCCACAGCTTTATCCAGCTTCATTTTTGAGCGTCCTTATTTCTTTGCTTTCAGTGAAATGTTTGTACGATAACGTTCGTCCTTACAAAGGTTTTTAATCACAACACACAAATGCACGCATTTTTTAAAAAAATTGTTAAAGGAAAGGCTTATTATGAATTGTGCTGTTAGTTTCTTAAATACAGATGTTTTTATAAATTTCGGCATTCAGCTACTGCGGAAATATATGGCATAACATTATACAAAAATAATAAAATTCAAATCAATACAATGACTAGACGAATTGATAAACGGAAAAATTAAGCACAAAAATTAGTTGATAAATTGTCTGCTTTTGTAAGCTTTTGAAGTTGAATAATATGGTGTTCATTAGGTTAAACGTCAGTTTTATTGACGTAAAATAAATTCACAAATATTCAGACTTTATTAGTTGCCAACATGTCACAATACATCAAAATAAACAACAATTGCACACTACCAAGATCACCCACCTCTAAGTAAATTAAATTTGAACGTTGAAAATTATGTCGACAGATTTTGAAAACAGTTTTCCGGAGATGAAAGAGCACTTCATAATTGTAAACAGAACAGATAATAATATTAATAGGTTAATTTAAAGCTAACCCAGACTGGTATAAGTCGGTGTGTGCCCATCAAATATTAATGCCAATTAAATCACGCGTTGATCGAGAGATTACTGTCGTTTAATTGGTAAACGCCTGCCATTCAGTTGGTAATTTCTATAAAGAACAATCATATTTACGTTATTGTCACTTTAAAATTTGACAGGAGAAAATACAAAGATTGTATTCATATTACAAATTATTTTGTGGTTAGTCTTTCTGAAATTATTTTTGTGTGGACAACGGAGCGCCACGTGAATTTCTTCGAGTCAACGACGAGAACGAGCAAGAGGGTCAAAAAATGGATGGTGGGAGCAGATGCAGTGCGACAGTCGTAAGAAAACAGTCGCCACGTAAACATCGCAGAGATGGTCGCTGAGCGAGAATGTACTGGCGGCGAAATAAAACTTATATTGTAGCTGTGCCAGAGAAAAGTTAAAAACATTTGTCGAGATGGAGGGTGTGAATATTGTAAAGACAAGAACAGTTGCGGCTCGTGACTTTTCTTACGTATCAAACAATTTTACGAGGAAAATTATGTTAGGTATTAATATGACAACAGCGATAGTGTTACCAATAGTCTGCGAAAAATGGCCGCAGCAGTAATACGCAACATTTCTCAATCCGCCTAAATAACATGTGATGGTATCTAACATCTAGAAGTGGAAAAATCTCAAACCAAGTTTGGACACCAGTTTATAACATGAAAGTATTTTTCCTTCCTACATGCTTTAAATAAATTTAACTAAAGAAAGTGAAATGTTTCAATTGAAGCTCATTGATAGCTCATTAGTAGAATTAGGTTGTAAAGAATATGATTTATAAATTGTAGGTGAGTCTGGCTTAGGTTGCAGGAATGGAGAGATGTCGAATCGGCCATTGGACGCGGCTCGGATCAGCTCAGTGATAGAGTACTCGCCCGGATAGAGGGAGAATTGGGGTTCGAGTCCCTGGTCCAGTCGACATTTTTCCATTCTTGTCTTTCTTATAAATTTAACTTTTGGAATGAGTTACACTATGTAAGTTCCTGAGTTGAACTCTCGAATAGACCAAATTTTCATGGCAATCGGATGAATCGTTTAGGAATCATAAGGGACCAACATGAAGTCTAAGAGCAGTTGATTGACATGGGACCTGTTTTGACCTGAAAGAGGGGGGGAGAAGGAACCTAAATCTTCAAAAGATCAACATGGAGTGAGCACAGTTTAACACCAAAATTTCACGGTAAACTGTTGAATAGTACAGGAACGCTTAAGTACCTGCCTTATAACTTGCAGAGGGTACACAAAGAATAGAGATCACTGCATACATTGCCACGCTTCAGAGGCATACAAGAAAGTCCGTAAAGGCTAACTTCCTTGGGCACAGTCTAAGGTTTGTTTACATTTAGTCGCCCACAAGTCGAGACGATCATGCACGCTTCGTGGTCATGCATCTTGGGTATAGAGTAAGAGTTTTCCTCTGATCCCATAGGACCAGTCAGGCAGCTGTCCCCCAAATTAGAACGAGGCATGGAGTCGGGTTTCGTACGTTCCCACAACCATCCGACCTTCCTGATGCAGGTTTCTCTAAGTTTGAGAAATACGTCACTGCTACTAAGATCATATCTTACAAACCGTAAACAAAAAGTAGTAGCTGAAAGTAAAGACGGCTTATGATTGGTAATTTATAACATGTGGAGTTGCTCAAGGATAAATTCTTGGGCCTTTACTTTTTATTCTATGCATAAATGACCTTCCAGGATACGTGCATCCTCTAAAATCGATTCCCTACGCGAATGACACAAATATAGTTATTGCAGATAAAAACTTCGATAATCTGATTAAGAAAGTTGACTGAACTCTGAACGGTCTAAATGTTGTGTCATTTTAACGTGAATAAATTATCCCTCAACCTAGTTAAGACTAAGTTAGTTCAGTAATAGATGCTAATAATAGACAAATTTTCAGCCAATGCACCTTTCCTGGGGCTGCGGATTGATGATGAATTAAAGTGGAATGACCATATAGATCTGCTTGCTGGGAAACTAAGTTCAGCTTGTTATTCTCTGAAAACACTAAAGCAACCCGTTGTCAAAAAGTACGTCAAAATGGTTTACTTAGCGTATTTTCATTTAATTATGTGCTATGGCATCTCTAGTTGGGGAAACTGCTCCAGGTACAATGAAATATTTAAGTTGCAAAAGTATGCCATTAAAATACTCTCTAGTACAAATTCTATAACGAGTTGCAAACCTTTCTCCAAAAGTTTTCAAATACTTACTTTACCAAGCGTATATATTCAAGAAATCTTAAAGTTTGTAAAGCGGAATATTAATTTTTTTCAAACGAATAGCGAATTTCATGAATACGCGACCAGAAATCGTTCAGCTCTAAGGTCTGACAAGCATCGCCTTGCTCTCCACCAGAAAAGTATTCACAATACCGGGATAATTTTATACAACAGCCTTCCTCTAGAGGTAAAGAACAATAACTACAAAAGTTTCGTGAATCAGAGTAAAACTATTCTATTAAATGGTGCGTTTTACTCTTTACAGGATTTTCTTAATCGTCCCTCTAATATTTAAAAGTAAGGTTCCTGCAAAAGTGTTGAATGTGTTGCCTTGTAAAATAACACACCACATAGCTTTAAACTTTCTGTACAGTTTGGAGCTACTATGGAAGGACAGTTTCCTGGTCGTGCAACTCCAAGTTGTGAAAACTCCATTGGGTGTGTTTATGTTCCTCAGTGTGTTTTTGTGCTCTCTTGTGTGCGTGTAGTGTTTTTAATGACTTTAGACTATGTGCTTTTTATTTTAAGATTATTTGTAACTATTAATGTACCTTATTATGTTCATATAATTATTTGTAATGTACGACGTATCCTATTTCCTCAATGGAGGACTAATGAAAACAACAATAAGTTTAAGGTTTTCCCTGCATCACGTTTTGGTGAATCAGCGAGTAAGATCCTTAAGGTACACGCGGACTGAAATTTGAAATTCCTATAAATGAATTGCTACTGAGCTGAAACTTTAACTGTGCTTTAACAACGCACATGTGTAGTATAGTGCAAATTTTTGTAAACTTGTTTTCGTTGATATATTTTGAAAACTATTTTTAAAAAATTGGCTGTTTTGAAAACGTTCCTTGCGTTATGTACTTGAATATATATTTTATCTTTTTTTTACATTTATAAGTAGGGCTGGCCATTTTTATCAATTACCAGTATCATTTTTGAAATTGAATAAAACTCTGTGGAGAATATAATTTTTTTTACTAAGAGCTTCATACGGTTACTTAAACCTTGGCACTTTTCAGCACTTTAAAACTTTTTTCCACTTAAACTACTTGAACAATTATAAAAACGAACACTTTTATTTGTAGGTATTAGTATGTTATTTAGAAAATGAATGAAGACAATATCTTAATATTTGTGAGGCATAGAAAGTTTTTGGTACCATGAAACTGGGAAAAACACCTTTTTCCTGAAAAACAATAATAGTTTATTAAATGATAATTAAAAGTGTTTCACAGCATATGTTACACCTTCCTTCTTTTCTTTCGCAGCTTCTTTTTTCAGTTTACTGAATTTACATGCGTATTAAAACAGAAAATTAGAGAATCGATTTTTTTCAGATTTTGGCCGACTTTTCAGTTCCCGTGTCCCTTAAACTACAGCCTGGGAGCCCGGGTCAACCCTTGGCTACCTTGCACTTCGTCTCACATCCCTCATTTCTGTTCCTTCCGATGTTATTATAGGAGAGAGACACCTAAGCGAATTACACTGTCTTTCTGAAAAAATATATAAAAAACGCATACATTGCATTTATGTGTATAGACAGAGATACCAATAACCTTTTCTTTTGTGAATATGTAATAATATCAGCAGCGGATTGGTTTTCAAATTCAAGACGAGCGCATTTCGAATTGCCACCCTCTCCCCCCCCCCCTCTGAACAATCGAATTGCCCTCATGCGGGGCATAAGATACCCGAGTCGTTAGTCTTCCGGGATGGAGACTTTGCCAACCGAGGTATTCGGGTCGACTCCCTGCCCGGACAATATACCTGATATTCAGGCAACCAAAATTTACGATTTCTTCTTACTTCATGATCTGGAAATTTCAAATAGCTTTAATCTTTTAGAAACCAATAAATTGCATTAATGGGCAACGAATATAAATTAGCAGTTGCATAGCCTCTTTACCTTTCTTCTTCGATAGCATTAATTCCATTCTGAATATAAACTAAAATTACTCAACTGTACGCAGTATACAAACAAACAATTATATTATTTATAGAGATATGGATTTAGACTGGTATTGGAGGAAGTCCGAGACGCTGACCACTGCTCTTGTGCGGAGTATCGACTGCGGCAGCGGCAGCGACAGCGACAGTGGCTCTGGCATGATTCACTGTTAACGCCTGCCACTCTGGCGGCAGACCATTAGGCTGATTGGAAAACCTAATCTGCGATCTCCAACGTGGCCTGAAAAATGCGTCATCCTACGAAATGCCAGCTAATTTGAAATTATGAATACAAATATGGCGCCCCTAAAGGGCACAACTTCACGGCAGTAGCAATGAAACTGAAACTAGTGGACGTCGTTAACGGGAAAAGTAGTGCAGTGTAACGGAGTTATGGGCAATGAGGGGAAAATCAGCTACACGAACTAACTCAGTCACACATTACATTAACAAACTAATCTGTTTTATTTTAACTCTTAAAAAGTGTGTATTGTAGTTTATCCTCCGTCAATAAATAATGTAGACTAATATGACGATAAAAATAAAAATCCCTCAAAATTGATAGAAAATTCCTATTAGTTAACCTACATACACGCATATCAAATATCCAACGAAATATAAATAATCCTCCACTACATTTTAAAAAGACTTGATAATATCGAATAAAAGCCAGGTACAATCTGTAATAAAAGATTTATTTAGAAGCAGAATCTTTTGACTACTAATTCGTACTCATTTTGCTCCCAAAATTACGGAACCATTTTTTACAAAAATGATACGTACATCAAATATTTCTAAAAATAAATTTACACTTTAACGTGTCATATTTACAAGAACGACCGAATTTGATAACGACTAAAGGTTTCCCTGAAGATAGGGACGAAATGTTTTGTACTAAATGTTAAATTTAATTTTAATGAATACTGACTGGTCCGAAAGAGGCGAATGCATTGCTCGTTCATATAGTTCCTTCATATAAGCGATTAGCAGTCGAATAATGTCGTTATTACAATTACGAAAACGTGAACACGCGTGAAATGGTCCCAATGACAGGAAAGAATATTTACTTTAAACAATCTCCATGGAAAAGTCTCCAAAATCAACCATAAATTAAGAATATCTCCTCCGAAACAGAAAAGTCCCTCTTACCATAAGCACAAAACGCCTCCTATACCTCTCCATAATACAACCCACCTGGCCCTATTCCTCGTCCATTTGGGGAACAAGAACCAAAATTCACTCAGCTAAAATTCAAACAAAACATTATCCTGCGCACCATTCAAACTCTCCCTTGTACCTTAAAAATTCCGTCATCCATCATAACATCAAACTTCCCAAAGTAAACTCCGTTATCACCAAATCCATAACCTCCATAATTAAAAAAAGCGCCCTCGACCACCCGAACCCCACGATCCAACAAGTCCACGACAATCCTCCCTCATCTCTACGCTTCCGTCGGCTCAAAAGAAAACTCCCAATCGACCTCATCCTTCCCCCTGAACATTCAGGCACATCCCAATCCACCTTACCGTCATTCCCGCAGACCACATCCTCATATATTCTCCAATAATCAATACACCGCCGGTCAAACCTCACCCACCCACATCGCATGCCTCTCAGATACATACGAAAAATTATCTAACCCATATGTTTACATGTGAATTATATACATTATTATCATTTCGTAAATACATTATTTTAATCTTGTATATACTGAAACAATAGTTGTACCAAAGTAATAATCGTAAGATAAAACTTTTTATATGAAATAATAAAAAGCAATCTGCTTAAAGCATGGCTTTACGTGTTTTATAAATATTTGGTATACCTACTTGATCCAGAATCACTGAAGAGAAGAAAGTATCAACTGCTCACAACGTATGATCAGGATCTGAAACAGAAAGAAAATATCTAAAGCACTTGTACTTTAAAATTAAATAAAATGTATTTTATGAAATAAATTTACACTTTCTCGCATAGGAAAGTAGTTTTACTCCTATTTTCTGACCGAGTAGAAAAATACACCGAGTCACTTTTCTTCAAATATTACTTCGTTTCACAATCCTATAACAATTGTCTAAAATACTTTTTATGCAACCAAAAAATGTATTTCATTATATAAAATGTAGCTTCTTCTCTCATAATGTGTTAGAGTAGCCAATTCACAACGCTTATATTAAGAATAATTTGTTCCTATGAAAATCAGAGCTGAGCGATACAACCGACAGGTTAGCAACTTGCTTGTCAACTTGAAATATCTAGGAAAGGGGGAAGAAAAGACATGAACAGTGTGACAAATCCCCATAGCAGACCTTTGTAATGAGTTTCCGTGATTGGTTCGCGTGGGAGAAGGGACCATTTTTCCTTCTTCCTTTTTGTGGTTTATATCAGTGTTAGAATCTCAGTGGATGCTAAAAACAAACGCAAACTGCAGCCCACCCATTTGATTTTATACTCCACAAATTTGCATGATTAAAAGATTTCCTAGTTTTAGAGCCGAATCGCTAAAACTTGCGCAATTGAGCGTAATGAAGTAGAAGAAAGTGTAGGATCGTGTTTTTTATATTTCCGAGCCTAATGTGTCTCACGCCTTCAGAGCGAATTGGTAGATTTAAATAAAAGCAATGGATAACTAAGCACAGTAAAAAATTTGATATTTACACTGCAATTTAGTAGTCCGCCTCAAGCCATACACTTTCCACTGAACATAATTTAAACTTATCGTTAATGAGAATCTAGAAAACCGTTACCGATACGCCACTGAATTTTACACAGCTTACGACCTTACGCAATGAGTGTGCAAGCAGAATAATTTTTTTTCACATATTAGTGAACTTAACTCTTCCATCAAACAGATCTTGATAAATTTAATTATAATTTATATTCTAATTATAGTAAATGCCTTATTCTGCTTTCACACAAGGTTAAAAATGTTAAAGTTTCAGTGCTCTATTTATAACGGTTTTCTGGGAAAAATGTACCTAAAAATCATTATTTTAAAATTGACAATATAGGGCCCTTCGATTTTCACTAAAAACGAACAAGCGTGTTATTAAGGCCTTGCTCAAACTGCGTCTATGTTATATTTGAATTCTAGAGTTTAAAGAAGAACGATCTTATTCCAGTTATCGGAAACGCTGCCGAGAAATTATATTTCAATTGGGATCGAAGCTTTAATTGTGGCGCATTCGCTGAACCGTGGCGTCTTGCGTAGCGGTAATTACTTCCCCGCATTGTTAGCAAAAAAACAATAATTTGAATTTTTTTCTTCGTTCATTGTTTGTAGTTTTGATGAAAGGGCCCCTTGTGCAGTGAAAGCTGAGCATTAATAGCGGTGTGCAACAACCATTTCGTTCGTAAAATTATCTCTCGGAATATTTGATGTACCACCGAAAACTAATTGAATCACGAAAGTATAACATTAGCACATATTATTATTTCAGATTAACTTTTTAGTTAATGATCTGTCTTGCATATTTAAGAAGATTTATAAGGGGAAGTGTACCGATATCCCAGATAAAGCAGTGGAATTTGAATTTTAAAAGATGAATTATAATTTGATGATTCAACAATTTACATTCAATTAGAACAAATTTATTTTTTGATACATATAAGATGAGAGACGATATTTGTAAGTGAATTCTAGAGTTTAAAGAAGAACGATCTTATTCCAGTTATCGGAAACGCTGCCGAGAAATTATATTTCAATTGAGATCGAAGCTTTAACTGTGGCGCATTCGCTGAACCGTGGCGTCTTGCGTAGCGGTAATTACTGAACACCGTAAATATATTTTCCTAAATCCTATGTATATGAATAAAAATTATTGCTTGTTTGTACGTTTGACCCCTATGCATTCGGATATCACTCATTCGATTGCCATGTAATTTTGATGCAATTTAGGAAGATTTAAATTCCTTACTTTCCTCGTTTCAGGCCCCTTCCAAGACTATTTAAAAAACTACTCAAAAGTTGTCACGAAATTTTCAATACCTTTTGTCGTTTTCCACAAGGTGATTCCCGCGAGTAAATTAAATGAGACAAGACAGTATAATCCTCACGTAGCCTGTCAAGCTATATATCTGTTAAGTATAAAATATTGTTTAAATCTAAATAAAATTTTATTTATCCAATGATAGTTTTTAATTAGTTAATAAATATGAAAAAAGTTTTGTAAGTCGCAGTGCAATTAATTGGGACTTAATGAGTCCGGTCCTGGGCCGTTTTACACACGTAAGTGCATATGAATGTGCTGCATAGAAATTAAAAGGCGTGGAGCAATTTTGACCAAAATCTGTACACGTGTTCCTTGCCATCCGAAAAAAAACACTGTTTGGGTAATACACCACACCAACCCTTGGGGCAGGAGGAGGGGAGAGAAATTTATAACCTGCATAAACGGCCGATATTTGGGGCAAATAAATATATTTGGGGGTTAGTGAGATTGAAAGCGTTTCCTCCGTTTTTGTGTGTATAATTTGAGCACATTCGCCTTGTAGGGGAGTATTCGTAGGGATGGAGTGCGGGGAGGTATATATATTTGTTTATTCTTGGCGCTATTAGTGTACCGGGAATAAGTTTTACTTCCTGGCTGTATTTTTCAGTGGTTCAGTGGAGTAAATTTGACTCTCTTAGAGTATTGGAAGTATTTCAGCCTCTGTTAGGGTATTTAAGAGTATTTTAGCCTCTCTGAACCTACCGAGGAATTGATCGTACATTTTTCAAATTTATTTTTCATTTAATGTGCTTATTTAAAGTCATCGCCTTGGTTCTAATGAACTTAACATTCCGTCGGCTCTCATAGGGTTAGAAGGGCGTGAAAGGGAAATTTTAAAAAATATGACGCTCTCGCTGATGGTTTAGTCATGTGTTGACAAAGAAGTTATTTTCGACGTAAATACTACAGTTGGTTAACATAAATGTATTCTCGGGCAACGCCCGACACCCATAGAGATTGAAAGTTAGTTTCACGTTACCGGCATCCGTTTACAAAACTCTGACACATATTGCTTTAACTTAAATAATTAAAAATTGACAAAAGTTTTTAGAAATAACGTTGCTCAAATTCTTATGAAAAATGAATAACGATGTAAAGGAAAGCCCTACAACTTGTTTTTCACACCTGAAGCGCTTTATAATACTTTAAAAAATTACATTTATTTTCCTTTACGGTTATGGCTAATTTTAGACTTCATAGTTGCATAAGCTGTCCTTTTTGAATACATTTCAATCACATTTATAAAACACAAAATTGTTAACTCGAACATAATTACCGATTAGCCCTTGTTTACGTTGTCAAATATCAATGTGAGCTGAAATATTTATTTTAGTACTTATTTTTTGGGGGGGATAACAGGCTACATGAAGGTGATCCTGAAACAGGCAACTCCCTTTTAATAGCATAGGATGGGAATTGAAAAGGGGGATGCGGAAGGTAGAGCAAGGTAGCCCAGGGTTAACTAGGGCCCCCGGGCTATGGTTTAAGGATCCTACCCGGTGTTTCACCTAAAGAGATGCAGGGAAAACCCTAGAAAACCTGCATCAGGTAGGTCGGGCATTGGCTACTATTCTCACGCCCTTCCGAATGACGGGAGACGAGTTTTCTGTGGGGTCGCAGCATTCCTTTCTCCGCGTCTCCAAACGTTTTAACTCGTTGGTTCTGTTTAACGCTCTTGGTTGTTGTTTAGACGAGAAGAGACAATAATAACGTGTGTTTAAATTAATACTACATGAGAGTGCAAGTAAATTCGTGTCGACTTAATTAATTAAATAAAAATTATGTGATAACAATGTAGAATTTTCATCATAAACTAGCATAAAACGGAAATTGAAAAGCGCTGTTTTACATTTATAACACAACTCTGATATATTTAGATGGCTTATATTTAATTTTGTCTACCCTTGGGAGCATTGAAGAGAGTTCAGTGCAGTTTTCTGGTGTTTTCCGATAGCTTCATACTAATTACACTTTCCAGACTTTACGTTTATTTCAGCTATAGTAAAAAGGCCTTCAAGTTAGTGGTTATTTTTGTAATACTCTTTTGAAATTAATCAAACTGCCGTCATCGCCTGGAATATTGTCCGGGATCAAACCCTTTAACGTTCTGACCAACTGATTCCTTTGAAATATTAAGCTTATACTTTTAAAATTTACTCACAATTGACCTAAAGAATTAAAGTATAATTTAATACGCCATTTGGACTGCCAGGTCTTTCAGGGTTACCAGGAAACTGTTTTACTGGAATACTTCACGGAATCAATCAGATATTATTAACGTCACAGCCAGCCCAGAACTGTTAGCATTTCAATTTCAGTGGAAAGCGTTCGCTATTATCCAATAATTCTTTCTTTGAAAAATATCCAGCACTAGACTGTATAAATCCATTGGGTAGTTCATAACACACAAACCTTAACTTAGAGGACCAGATAAATTATTAACACATATAATAATATGATATTACTTATCAGATTTGTTATACGACTAACTACCCGGTCCGGGTATTTATTTATTTAAGTTCGACAAAAAGTTAAATAATTGTACAGTAATCCCTACATAACTAATCCCGCATGAATACGTGACTTCACATGAATCAGGAGGGTCAATGTTCATCTCAACGACTCCATATAGCATAGATTAAACATAAATATTGGGCCCAAATTCCCCTTTTAACCACCTTCTCTGCAGTTGCCATTAGGGGCTGAATTTCTACTTCACTAACTTGAACGGTGGCATTCACCATGCAGGGTAATACTTAAACTCCAAATTCAATACCAATCTTGGCCTATTTGGACACTTTAGCATAATGTGCTTTGAGAAGGGGTGAATTATAAATTATAGAAACTTTAACTTAAATGGCAACAAAATTGACATGTCGACAAACACCATAAAGACATTTTCGGAGACTCTCTTGGTTATTCTTCTGATTCTACAAACTTGAACTTAAATAGCATCCAAAGTGTCATTTATGATATCATCGACCAGAAAATGATCGATTCGACACTAATATGGGTCATTTCAACGTTATATTCCCATTTTACCCCCTCCTCACAGCTATTGCGAGCTGTGCTGAACGTCGACTTAACCGACATTATGAATGGTAGCACTCAGCGACCCTCTGAACCGGACTTGACGCTGTTCACCGTGAGTTTTGTCACACCGTTCTATAGATTTCCCTAGACGTGTTCCCCTCCCTTTCCTTTGACTTGATTTACATCGAGAGTTACTTTGTTAATTTCAGCTACGCCAAAAAAACACAGTATTTAGGCGAATAGGCCCACCGGTCATTTTCACACTATTTTAAAATAGTGACGTTTTTATTTTTTAAATCTCTCTGTACTCAAAAAAATTGGTTCGGTATGAGAGTTATCCTAATTGCCATCAATTAATTTTTTGTATATCGTTAGAGACATATCGCATTAAAATAGATAATATATAAACAATCGTTAAATAAGTGAGACAGTATAGAATATTGTGTAGATAATACACATGAAATCTCTAAACATCCCCTTTACTTAAACATCACATCAAATTGAATACTATCTCTTACATTTTTTAAAAACATTTAAAATCAAATAAGACTCATAACTGAAGTCCAAGAAACTGATTTTGTTTTCTGTCTTTACAATATTAGTACTTTTTACTTCGTTCTGCTGAAAATCCATTTACTAAAACATCTGACAATTTATGTATCACATTACGGATGTAGCAAAAATTACTAATTTAATTTGAATTACATAACTTGAATCTGTATAGTGCCCTTATCATCGTTAATTTGACGTTAAATAACTTAAGAAAGATACTGACTTCATGGACCTCTGAATACCAAACTGAGTTTTCTCCTAAAGTAAAACCAGCTCAGACAATAATATTTTCCAGCCCGCCAACAAAAAAGACCCACTGGGTGATTTTATGGGAGTTAGTTTTTACGGGTAATAACATTTTTTGACGAGCTTCAAATTCGAATAAATTACTGTTAGTTCAGAGGTTTGCGTGATCGGACGATAGATGCCTTTCTTTCATATTTCCAACAAACCATTGTTGGCCGACTGAATGCTCGTGTTGCTGTAATGGATTAGCCGTCAGCGCTCAGGAAGATAGATCAATAATCTGCCTGATTGTGGGGTGGACCTACGAAAGAAAAATTGCAATGAACCAATACACATTAGGTACACCCTACTTTTATATTAAAAATACTTACTACCCGAAACAAATTCAATTAATTTTAGTTTAATATATGCCACATTAATGAGATATTTTAATTATATATTTGAATTATAAAACCTAGAATGAGACTTTACAATATATTAACAGAAAATTTATGGCAGTATGACTTATATTTAATTAATTTGGATCAAAAGATGCGACGCATGTAGTAGCTTAGACTCCCTACATCTGACGCGTACGTTTTCCTCCCCGACATCTACCCATTAACTCTCACTACACAACAACTTCCGTCTCCAGAGAATCACCACACACAACTACACTGAGAGGCCACAGTTATAGTGACCACCTGACAACGACACAGTGTTCCCGCTAAGAGGCGAGATAGCAATAAAATGGGAATGCGTCGTTTGCGAATATATGAGCAAAGGACATGATTTAACTGAGTTAGAAATCGGAATGATCGTAGGCGCTCATGCATCGGATGCCGGATGCACTTGTGAAGTGTTAGAGAGCAGCAGTTATTAATAGTTAAAGCAAAAAAAACAGGTCTCCGCGTCAGGCTTGTGGTCGTCACAGGCTACTCGATGCTCGAGATGAAAAGAGAATGGTCAAAGTTTTCCAGTACAACAGAACAGCAACAGTGCATCGAATAGTGAGGAATCTTAATAAAGATCGTCTCTGAACGAATTGTTCGCCGCAAATTACACCGTATGGGCTATGAAAGCCGACGGTCTTTTCAAAAGCCTCAACTGTCTACCTTGAACAAGAGCAGATGTCTTCAGTCCACAAAGGAAAACAAGGACTGGACTGTAGATTACTGGAAAAGGGTCATGTGGTCTGATGAATCGCGATTTCAAATGCACAATGCTGATGGCAGGGTTTGAATATGGTGAAAACAACACGAAAGCATGGACCCAAACTGCATTGTCACAACTTTTCCAGCAGGTGTTGGCAACATTATGATTTCGTGGTTATGGTTTGGGTCCTTTAATTCGATGTGAAGCAACGTCTAAACTCCCAAGCATTTTCACAGAACAAGTACCTTCTTTAGTTGATATTGTACTCTGCCAGGGATGAATACGACCATCAGGACAATGATCCTAGTCACAAAGCTGACATGGTCCGCAGATGGTTCTAAAAGTAAGACAGAGACTTTATCCTGCTTCGTTGACCTGCAAAATCACCATATCTCAATCCAATTGAGATTTTGTGAGGAGATCAAACGGGGCATCAGAAAGCTGGATCAAAGTTTAAGGAACTGAAAAGTGCAGTTCATCAGATATGGTCTCAAATTCTTCCTGCTCATCTACTACCATTTCATAGCGCAAATATTGGACAGAAGATAACTGTAAAAGGCTCATGTGGTATGATGAATCGCCATTTCAAACGAACGATGCAGATAACAGAGTTCGAATAGGGAGAAAACAACACCACAGCATGGACCCAACTGAATTTTTCCAACAGTTCACGCTGGTGGCAGTAATATTATGGTTTGAGGAATCATTTCTTGGCATGATATGGATCCTTTGATTCCTGTCAAACGTCTGAATGCCCAAGTGTATTTAAGAATTATCGTAGATCAAGTACATTCCGTTAGGTTAATGGTGTACTCTGCCAAGGTTGTATACGTCCAACAAGACAATTCTCCTTGTCATAAAGCTCTTATTGTCCTCAGATGGATCAAAGAGCATGACAAAGACTTTTCCTTGCTTTGTTGGTCTGCACAATCACCAGATCTCAATCCAATTGAAAATCTGTGGGATGAGATCGAAAAGTCCATCAGGCAACTGGATCCAGTACCATCAAATCTTAATGAAGTGGAAACCACGGTTCATTAGGTAGGGTGTCAAATTCCTCCTACCACCTACCAACATTTCATAGATTCTAAGCCTAGAAGAGTTCAAGCAGTATTAAGAGAAGAAGGTGGCCCAACATTGTATTGATGGATGGTCAGAATAATTTGGCCACTCAGTGTACTTCTAATACTCACTACAAAACAAATTCGACAAATTATTTTATTCTGAAAGAGTTCTCCCTCTACGCTTCATCTATCTCAGACCTAATATTCACTGAGTTATCTGATACTTTGCAAACTCTTTCTGTTTCGTGTTACTCCTCTAAATCTTCCCTCCTCGCCTTCTCTCAACTTATCCGACCAATCATTGTCACCCCATAGATGTTCAAAATAACACAATAGCAGTTTGATGGGGATGCCCTTGTATGTATAAATAACCGAAGAAGCAGCTGTTCGGATGAACTGGTGACCTGTGAATTTCTATTTATTATTTTATCAACTATTGGGACATGCCCGGTGGCTGCACGAAGTATGAAGTTAGTATAACAACAAACGTAACACAAAGTTGGCATAAGAAATATATTACTTACACTAAACGTTATTAATATTGTCTTTTGAACGTTTTTCACCTAAAAATAAGGAAAAGTTAGTAAGATATCACTAGCATTTTTCTTGAATATTTTTATTATTTATCACTTCACTCATTTATGCTAATTAATAAATGATAAAATAGAGAAAATGTCAAAATGTTCACTTTACTTAGCCTACCCCTAACCTAAACTGATTAACGCCATTCGGGAAAGTTATCAATATTATTCAAGCATTTTCCGACGTCATTTTCTTTAATTTTTTTAATGTGATCATTTTTAGAGACATAGGCGAGCGGCGTAAAATAATTTTTTCTTTCTTTCTAGCCCGGTTCATCCATATAAGCTTCATATATCGTTCAGTCACAATACGAATTTCGCTTGTTGCTTCTTGCAGTTTTAACGGGGAAAAAAATAACATGGCAAAACGACGCGCGTCACAGCATATTAATGAAATTACTCAAAATTATTTTTTATTTTAAAGACCATTTCTTTCCGTCTGATATGAGTTGTTAGTTGTAATTTTGATTTCTTGGTTTACTTACCAATTTACTGTAAAGAATATAGTTGACTGTGAATTGTGATATTGATTTTATGATATCTGTGGATTTCAAAGCAAACATATTAATATCACATTGAACACCACGCGAATTAGAACAGATTGAAGCCTCCGCTGCTATTAGGTTTCTGGAAACCAATTTGATAATGATCTATCTGTTTAGAAATGCTCCCTTCTTTCTCTTCTCTGTGGCCCTTTAAACTTAACTCGACCCCGAAGCAATCTCTACCCAATCACTTCAACCGCGAGGCTTCAGTTTTCATCAATTGACTCCCTATCCTCGAAATATATTAACATCACGAAGTCGCTGTAATGATGGGACAACATAAGTTTTCTTTTTTAATAAAAATTGTAGCTTACTTTTAATACTCGGCACACTAAGAAGTAGTCATTATTTGGGCTTTCCTGTGTCGAGGAATACATAAATATATATAAATTAAGAATTAATTTAAGGCATTTAAAATTCTAGAATTTTAAACTTAAACTGGACGTTTTGACCATTAATTGTTGTTCTTCTCAATATTTGAAACCTACTGAGTGTATAAAAGCAAATACCATACATTTAAAAAATAGCCGAAAGATAAAATTATATGCATGTATATTTCTGTATGCATTTCTGAAATGTTGTATTTTCAAAGCAAGGAATTTACTGTTAATATAAAACATGATAATTTAATAATCCATCATATTATTTAATTGTGAATTGTCTTTGTTAATTTCTTTCTATTTGTTGTTGCGCTTTTGGGACCCACTTGCGATTGTTTTGCTGTACTTGAGCGTGTTGCTGATGACGTTATGAAGTGTGCCAACACTTACTGCAACATTTTTGCTGCGTTTTCAACAGTAATACGGTCGACCTTCACGAATAAAGTCCTCAAGGCGGGTTTCAATCCAAGGAGTCGACGCTTTAACTGGCCGGCCAGGACGTTGCGCGTCAGTATCTTAGGATCGAACTGATATAAACGTATCCGCGGTTTATACAACTTTCACCGTACTGTTAACTCATTCGATAAAATATTTTAGCAATTTTTCCCCTTCAGAATTCAAAAACCGGATCACTAAACGTTGTTAAACTAATGTGTAATCTTCAAATGCAATTTTATGTTATAAAAATCTCAGAGGATCCCAGTGATACCAACGTCTCCTCCTATAGAAATTTTTACACCAAGTTTTCTCTCTAATGTCCAACGTATTTTCATGATTTGCTCATTCAAGCATTTTTTATTATTTTCATTTACATTTTTAGGATACCAAGAAAAACTTTTATATTGCATCATTTCTGATATTTATAACCGCAACTATCAATAACTAAGAGAACTTGCAATAATGTTCCTCGCTTTGTGTTTCTCCGGCGTTCGCTTTTCGTATGACATCGCCTTGGGCATGAGGATTCAAACCTCAGTAATTGCAGATTTTTCCCCCGTG
The DNA here is from genome assembly GCA_034510155.1 of Eucriotettix oculatus. Lineage (NCBI taxonomy): Eukaryota > Metazoa > Arthropoda > Insecta > Orthoptera > Tetrigidae > Eucriotettix > Eucriotettix oculatus. Next base: position 58,311,259 of record CM067380.1, read on the forward strand.
CATGCGGCTAGAGGCGTCAGAAACAGAAACAAGAGCAGGAAGAGTAATGTAGTAGCACAATCGCGCATCGCGTAATGCTGGAGGATGAAACTTCTTAATATTACTCGGAGAAAAGACTTTAAATGAAATTTTATTCTTTTGACATCTTTCTCGAATTTTACCTGCAGAAACTATTAATAAAATTAACACTGGAAACGGAGAATAATTTTGTTGCAGCCAGACAATTATGCAGGCGTCCGCTTCTCGGAAGTTTTATCGTACGAAATGGATATATTAATGAAACGTGAAGCTGACAAAAATAAGGCAAAATATAATTAAATTCGTGGTATGAAGATGAGAATAAACTTTTCAGAGTTCATTTTCTTTTTTCCCGCCCGAAACTTTTGCTTCCGCATTTTATTGGGCTCCTAAGGGTTTTTGTTTCTCCCTCCATGTCGCAAACAGATACCAAGGTGGAAATGAATAAATACTGTACTTCCTGCACACATCGGAAGAAAGAAGATCAAGCGTTTGAAGATTGTCAGAAATGTATATATCTTATAAATTGCTCAATCAAATCATTAAATCATTTTAGAGAGTTTCTATTGGCCTTTCTTACGTTGGTCTTTGCGAGTAAAGACGCCAAGCGAAGGAGTTGATAATTTTACACCGTAATACAAAAGGGTGTACATTACAATGCTATTAGCATATTTAATAAACTTCCCACCTCCATTAAACAATTAAAAATAAATCCAAACAATTTCAAATATGAACTAACTTCTTACTAAGCCACTCCTACTCTGTTGAAGAATTTATGGAGCTGAATGTATCATAGGGTAGATATTTATAACTATGAAAGAACATTATTAGAACTCTAATTTTTTAGTATAGGATGTAAAAATATTTATCAATTTTATATATAAGGTACAAATTGTATGTCTTCTGTATAGAACTTAAGAAAATCTTATTATAAGTTAAAAATTAATGAATAGTTACAGTATATTTTAATATTAATAAAGCAACCTATGAAAAATTTCTGACTCGTTCCACATCCTTGAAGCTTATGCTTCTCTATAGGATTTATGGAATTTATGGAATACTTATACTGACCGGCCAGGACGTTGCGCGTCTTTCACTGAGCAGTTATAATTCTCATATTTTTATTTTTAACAATTTCCAAAGAGGAAAAACACCTTCTTCAGATTATTATTCTAATAATAAATACATCAACTGTCACAATTTAAATACAATAATAATTATGAACATAACCACAAATTTTACAATATTTTTGAAAACGTCTCCCCGAGGCTATACGACAATTATATACTTGCTTATTACAAAATCAGACGTTGAGGTACAACCTGCCATACCTCTTGGTGACCATGGTAAACATCCTCATTTTTTCTTTCTTTTCTGGAAGCAGTTTATAATGTTTCGAAAAAATTGAATTTGGCATATTACTTTTTCATTTCTGAATTTTAAATCCATGGTGAGGTTAAACTTCGGATGAGATTGAATCATTAACATTATTTAAAGAAATATATTATGTCCTGTAGGTTCGTGCTTAGAACACTGACAATAACCAGGAGGTTCTGTGGATTACGGGAACCATTTTGCATAATAATTCTGTCCGTTATTATCACAAGAAAATTTTTAAAAATAATTTATCAATACAATGAAATCAGAACAGTGATTTAGCAGAAATTACTGTATGTAGAATTCATGATGCCGACGTCCTGTGGTCTGGTGACTAGTGTCGCTGCCTCTTAGCACAGTGGACACGGGTTCGAATCCTGGATGTTTGTGCCGTCATGGTCACGGAGGTTGGGATTAATACTGCTGGAGAATTGATATGCTGAGCACGTATCACTCTCAATTTGGAATGTGTCATGTAAGATGACACTCTACAGCGTATAAAAGGGCAACAATAATGAACAGTTACGAGTTGTCGGATATCAGTGATAAAATACGAAGGGTTCAAGAAATTTCCGGGTTTTAATATACATCATATGTATATAAAGTATATCAGAATTAAGTTCCCAAAAAGACCCATCACGTGGGGCAATATAAAAGTTATTCCCTCTGGATAAATTTTTTTTTCAGAGACGATAAGCACTGCGCAATTTGAGAAGTAGAATTCGAAATGCGCAAACCTTGAATCAATGCTGTCATCAGACAAATAATTGAATATCAATAATAATTGTCCAACTAAAACATCTGCGACAGTAAAGGATCACACGTTAACATAAGATGTTTCTTGGAACTTAAGTGACACGCGGGTTTGCCTAAGCTATTCCTCATTCTCTCTCCCTCTCATTGTCAGTTCCTAGACTCAAAAAATATCCTATTGTCTGGTGCGTTCTACTTATTTATTGAATTCCCTAATCGAAGTGTAAACTATTAATATGTACTACTACATCCCAAAAAAGTACTGGAATTATCAATTACTAAGTGATTTGCAAAAATTAAATACTGACTTCTATACATTTTTTGTCTCTCTTCTGTTTCATACATTATCTGGCGTCTTTGACAATAGCAAGGTTTCCAGTGTAGCAGTGTTTAATTATAGTCTCGTGTTTCTGATTGTGTGAAAAAAAAAGAGTAATGTCACTGTCAATTTTCCGTGGTGAAGTATGGTTGTACTTCAGTATAAACAACTGAATAATAAGATTAGTTATTTAATGAATTAAAATTATTTTTTTCGATTATCTTCTAAGTTTTTATCATTTTATGTAGCGATACTTCTGTCTACGTTTATGTATGAATATTAATCTGTGTGTATGTAATTTTTACGGTTGTATAATGTTTATTTGTATTTACTTTAATATATGTCGTTTATAGGTCTCGTTTTTGTGTGTATTTGTCTATTAATACATTGTCAATTTATTACATTTATTTATTATTTTCAAAAACTTAATGTGCTGTGGAACTATATATATTTTTTGACTTGTCCTATTTCCTCAATACAGGATTAATGGAACTAATAAATAAATCTAAATCCATTTTCTTCAGGTTAACAGGACATAAATAACCAGATTAAAAAAGCAATTAAATACATATTACATTTATCAGCTTTCGACGTTAGGACATAATATTTCAAAACACAACACAAAAGTAATGAGCACATGTTAAAGTGTATCAATAAACAACTATAAATACCGTAACTTGTTAACAAAACATTTCACACTGTAAGGAATTTTAATATGAATATGTTTGTATCAATTTTCATGATACTTGACGATTTCAACGAAGAAAATATATCAACATTAATGTTACACACGACTAAAATAGTAGTGGTGTGATGATATGCCTCCGGCATTGACAACAGTTACTGATTAATATTTGTTCTTTGCTTGTATTTTAAATTAGTATAAACGAAAGTCGAGTAATTGGAATATTTTTAACGATTTATTAATCTAGTCTTTCGTTGGATATTTGCAACATAAATTTATTGGTTTCTATTTTAGGTTCAAAGCCATCTTTATACTTCTTCTGAACGTTCATTTTACCGTCATGATGATTTGAGAAAACAGCTGCCGAGATTGTTTAATCTTATATTTTTATGAGTAATTTCCTGTGTAACAAATTACGACGGTATTCTTATATACTTGACAATAAATTTAAATATAATGGTAACGAATCCGTGAGGAAAGACTAAAATTTCTAGGAGTTCAAATTAATAGTCGCGTAATATGAACTTCAGAACGCGTGAGCTTTTATTTCGGCGTGTAGAATCTTGGTAAAGAGGAGACAAAATACAGCGCTGTGATTCTGGAACAAAAGCATCATTAAGAGTAGTGGCAAGGAAATGGATGAGTTGTAGCGAGCGAGTCAGCCTTTCAGCAGCGATGGCGCCTCGGAAACGTTACGTGGCACTTTAGTAGGACTCTCACTATCGCACAACATTGCATGGAAGTCAATAACACTGCTTGCTAGTGCGTCATGCTTCTTAGGTCACATTATTAAAATTTTGAAAATTGAACGCGGCGTATATAACTACTCCACATATATATTTTTTATTACTCCTGTTTATACTCGCACCACCCAATGAGATAATTAGCGACTTGCTCTTTAGGTATCGAATATCACTGTCGGGTAAACACTGAAAACATCGAACCCAGGACCTCTATAATCTGATTCTGTGTCGTTAGCCACTAGACCACAGAGGTCTAGAATTTGTTAGAGCCGCTGATTCTGATTACCTCGAGACGTAATTTCAAAATAGCATGAAAACTCTAGTGCGACACGTTTTGACATTCTTTAGGTAATTTTTGAGTCCCTTTCGACGAGGTAAAAAAAAGAGCACCCCAGAGACGTGAGGTGGACGATAACAAACCAACAGTGTGGTGAAACCTCTTTATAGAAGTCGCGGAGTTCATTCCTGACATTCAACATGCAATTTCTGTAGATATTCAGCCCCAAGGTGATGGTTGAGGTGAGAGACATTAAGGGAGTGAAAGACTATTACATAAAAATAAAGCGAAACCAACTGAGATTGGTGCATGTATTCTTGACTCAATTAGTTCACAGATATAAATTTTCGGGTTCTACAGTCACTGTGAGTATAATTGACTCAGAGTATACCTAATATTTTCGCTTGTTTCAACGTACCGGAAATGTGTCCCGGTTGTGTAACGTACTGAAGGTACCAGAACATGTTTAGACTCTATTCAGTAACTATGAATCGTGACGACGGTTATGATGAAATAAATGTTCCATTTAAGTTGAAGAGCAAAAAAAATTGAAATTTTTCAAAAATATGCAGTTTTAATCACGTGTTGACAAATAAATTGATCTGATATTAAGCACTGTACCGGCTTAATGCAAAAAAATACGCAGGCAAGACTGGATCACCCATTTAGTTTTAGGTAAAATAAAAAAAAATATTTTCTTCATAGCTTTAAGTCACTGTTTGTGTAGATGTCGGTAAAATAAGTCGAAAATGCGGGGAATTAAAAAAAACCTCAACCCCTATAGGAGCTAATCAGTTCAATCTAGAGTTGTTATAGTGCCCTATCATATATCATGTCAGCTAAGTAAAATATTTTTGCTGACTTATGTGCTGTGAAGATAATGAACATTCATAACAAAATTCCAAGAAGAGCGTTGTGACAAATTAAAGAACCGAGTAACCGAAATCGGTATCGTTGCAGAGAGGTTTACAGAATTATTTAGTAAAATTCCTTGCTTTCATCCTGTGTCTCGATTTTCTACGCAATCTTGAAAAATTGTATTTAATATACAATAGTGTAAATTTAGATTAAATTTGTGATTGTCAAATTGTAGCACTTGTTTCTTTGACACAGAGTACCGTTGTATATACATTTCAGACTTTTTTCCCGCGTTTTACAACATATCTCTGTTTTAGATACCTTTACTTGATTCATTTGTAATAACATGGAATGTCAAAATAGTCACTTTCTATCGCGTGGAACTCTTTTCTGAAGCAGGCTTTCAAGACCAAGAATTTTCATTGTCTATATGTCAGTACAGCAGAACTGTATATAGATTCTAAAGATTGTTTCTCTGGAAAATTCATGTTACATCAACATGTAAAAATATTCGTAAGCTGTTATAAAAGCATTTCCGGCTTATCGGAAAAAGAACGTGGCAAAATGTAACAAACTAACGTTGTTTCACGTGATTTTCTGAGATTCCGACACCTTTACGACAGTTTTTTTTTTGCCCCCATGGTATATAGATATTTTCGTTTTCAAGTGTAGCGGGTAGGTATACCAGCGACGCGGAAATGTATGCCGTAATCCTGTAAGCTTGGAAGACAGAGGGGACCGACCGCTACAAAACACCTGTGCTGTTGAACAGTAAATTGAGGCAAATTTATGATCTCATAGGAACAACTTTCCCTCTAAGATCTCCCACCTACAGCGCGTATACTGACCACAGAATAATGCCCAATAGCAACAGCGCAAAATATTTCATGTAAATAACTATCATTTTTGACAGCAACTGTAATGTATATTACATAATTATAAACAATTTGTTAAATTTATTTAACTCATTATTGTAAACGTTTATAAGTAGAAGTATTTCAATAAATTAACAACAAAAAGTCAAAAACAATTGAACGAAAAATTAAAACCATGAGAGCTAAAACCACTTTTATTTATTTGAGACACTTCTGTAACAAATTGTATATATATATATATATAATTTTTTCTTATAAAAACATTGTGCTTCTTATTCATCATCGGACTGGGTCATAAAATTATTTCATTATATTATGCAGAAGGCTTACAATGTAGTTTAATATTCTTATAATATTGGCGGAACCAATTGTAATTAATTACTAGGTGGGTTCCCGATTAAGATTAATTTCGCAGTAATCTCTTAGTCATCGAGTGATTAAACGAACAACGTGAACGCCATATTTGTGGAGACCCGAATTTTAACGCCCCCTACCATATCTAAGCTGAAATAATGTTAACTAAATCACAACCGATGTGATGACTGATGGTAGTTTGAAAATAGGTACATTTAAGTCTCTGTTACGTTGAAACAGGAGAATATGTTTTTGTTATTGCCTTTCAACCTCTTAACGCGCAGCTAAGGGGTTTAAGTACAACTTAAGATGCATATTGAATTTCGTAATTGAACTCAACGCCTCCCGTATAACAAACACCAATCTCTATTTGCACCGCGTTATTTTTGCGTAACGCCACTCTTAGGATAATCCCCTTCAATGTGGAGTTTTACGCAAACAAAATCGGGAGAAACACTATCAAAAGAAATATTCATTTGATGGTAACAATGATATCGGCCATTTTTTCGTGGGGCTTGTAGTTGTGCCTTACCCGAACAGAGTTTGTTTCTAGTTCAAAAGGCACACGCGTAAAAAATTTGGCCAAAATTGCTCCACGCGTTTAGTTTTATATGCGGAACATACGTACGAAATTTGTGAGTTTTTTTACACATTAGCGATGAATTTAATTTATAAGGATAAGATATTTGATCCGTCTTTACGGGCTGTTAAGAGCGAAATAATCTATAATTTTGATTAAAATTTTATTTAATTATTAATGCAATCTACGTTTTTAATAAATATGCAAACGAAGGTATACCTCATTGTTCTCACACGAATCTCCAAATAAATAGGAGGACCGAGGCTTCCACATCCCCCCTTTTCAAGTTCCTTCCTATGCTACTAAACCCCTTTAGTTGCCTGCTTCAGGATCACCCTTTAAAGTTCTCTTAATTTTTGAGAAAAGAAAAAAAGTCACATGGGGCCATGTTTTCCGAATTAGTTTTAAACTACACGCTTAAAATATTAAAGACAGGCTGTAATCTTCATAAATGAACACGACGTATTTCTTCTGGATATACTATCAGTAGTTACGTTAAGAGTTAAACCGTCTTTAGTCTATTATTCTGTAAAACTGCTTCCACAGAGGCTAAATCAAATACGTCGCGTGAACGTAAATCTTTGCCATGTGCAATATTATTTTGTGGTGCAAGAGATCAATTACATAAATTTGAATCGTTACTGCTCTCAGCTAAAAGGGATACGGCCTGTAGGGAAAAGAAAACCCCAAGGCAGTAGATTTTGGCCACTGCCCCACCGCTAATGATGGAAATCACTTAGGCCGGATTGCGGGAGCTTAACCAAAGTCAGCCTCCCGCAGTAGCGTCATCTGTGTGGAATCTAAAACAGGACACACTAACTTACTACAGTGCTGCCCACAACTAATGTATACGTCATTCATCTCTGTAAATTGATCCAATGTCGTATCTCTTGGGACAAACAACTGTTTAAATTTAAAAATATTAGAACGATTTTTATCAATTTCGCACTAATCATAATCCAAGTAATGTTGTGCTCTGTAAATTTCAATTTAAAAGAATATACAGCATAATAAAAATAAATACTATGTTATCAAACAAAGGGAGAGTCTTCTTGCCTACACCAGCATCCCCCACCACATAAAAAAAACATTGAAAGAATTTTTAAATTTGATGTCTTTAAAGAGAAAGTATATTATAAATATTGACTAACATTCGACAACCAATTTTTTTGTTTCAGTGTGCCGAAATCCATCAACTCGTTTTGGTTTCTCACTGGGTTACTGTTTCTTTGTCTAGTGAACTCTTAGAAGAGAAAGTCTTGACTCCCCGCGCCTTGTGGCAGGTTAGAGTGCAACCGCTAACGCTTTGTCGCGAAAAAGGTCATTGTTAAGAGCGCCCACGCTCCTGCAGTCTTTGGACAACGCCAACGTGAAGCTACAGACAGTCTCGATGTTTTAAAGCAGTACTTTCTACCTAAAGTGAAAATTCTGTGACGTCGGAAAAGAAATTAATGAAGAACTGAAGACATTTGTAGACGAAGATATACATAATATAAAACGTAAGTTAAGTGTGATCCTTTGTATAGTATTATTGTAAAAAGTAGTAACATGGAATTTTTTAAACATATTAATGGTTACAAACATTTAAGAATCCGGCATGGTAAAATGAAATCATATACCGATAAAAGTGGACTTCTGGTTGTTTCATTTTAACGCCTATAACTGTCCTTCGACATATTAATAAAACAGTATACTGTAAAGAAATCTCATTTTCGTCCCTATAGCATAGGTCATTTGCCTTTGTGAATGGACGCATTCCTTAAGACACTTGCAATACAGTTGAACAAACCCGGCAGTAGCGCAGAAATGCCGACGAATACTGACATTAGCGGTCCTAAATATTAGGGAAATGACATCCACAACGCATCTTTAAAAGTCTCACACTCTACGAGTTCAAGCGAAGTCGATTACGTACAGCTTGGCCACAGGCTATCGTTGACTTCCTGTTATATTCTAACCTAACAGCCTTCCTTTAATTTCCTACTTCTGTAATTATACACAAATCTAAAACTATACGTCTGTGTTTTAAATGATAAAACCCCAACCTTCCGATTCTTACCTGATCAGACTCAGGCGTACCTACGCAAACTACCAAAACTTTTCGTATTTTATTGCATCTGTACAACCCTTCGAGATAATCCTCACAACTCATTTTCTTTCTACGTTCAGAACCAGCATCGATTGAAAAGCCAAGGCCAGATTTTGCTACACCGAGAAACTGCAAAGGATTCCTGCTTTTGTTTACGACTCCCTGACCTACAATCTCACACGAACACGTGACAATACCTTAAATAAAGAGGATTAATCTAAAACAATGAGTGTGTGTGGCCTTGCGATTATTTATATAGTAAGCCCCAATCATCTGCTCTGCGATTTAAAAAAATTCACATATTTAGTAACTAATTAAAAAGTATCATTACTTAAATAAAATGTTAGTTAAATTTAAACATTGTTACATTAATCAGATTGAAGAGATGGTCAAGTATTTTTTCATTATTTGTTCCTACGTATTTCAGTGTGCGTATAATCCGCATGGCGTGGAGTAATTTCAATCAAAATTTGTGCACATGTTCCATGTTAGCCGAAAACAAACACTGTTGGGGTAAGACAGGACTGCCACACCTGTGGGAAAGAGTGGGGTTGCCTATATTAGCTTAAAATAAAAATTTTCAAGGTAATTGAGATTAATAGTGTGTCTCCCGATGAATGTCTCTCTCTTGATCCAGCCTCGTTTTTTAATATTTTTTTTGGAAACTAAGTTTTCATTGGAATCATTAAATGATTTGCCTCCAATATATCGTGAAACATAAATACTGTTTCGTTGAAGAGCTTTAGCTAGTTCTGTTTTTTTTTTGTGAGCTTGTGTCCCATAATTCAGGACGTCTCTCCACTGACGAAATCATTGTTTGGACTGAGAACTCCATTCTTTAAGGAGACGCATTTAGCAAAAAAATTGAAGTCTCGTCCATTCAGTATAGTTGCCAACTGTCATAAGCACAGAAATAACGATTCACCACTGACGGGACCACGTCATCTGTGGAGAGAACGCGGACCTTCCGAGTCCCTGAGATTACTCCGTCCGCGCTCCTGTGACAGGTCAAAGGCATTCCCATCCCTCCACTGAGTGAAATCACGCTCGTGTGATATTAACCCAATAGTGCGTGTCTCTGCTACTTGGCCCAAACACCCTTTGAGTAGAATTGTCCCATGACAACATTAAAGAAAATTTAAAATCTCTGATTAATTTTGATTTATACAGAAAGTCATTGATGTAGTCTAATTAATCAATAAAATTATAATTTATTTTATTATTAAACACCGTCTTTCCCACATCTATAACAATATTCATGACCGCAGTATTTAGTCATCAGTAAGAACTGTATTACAATATGTAGTTGGAAAAGATATAACTTGCTCTTTAGAAGCTCTGCTTCTTCTACAAAGATGACGCGTCGAGAATGTTACGCTTTACTGTGACGTGTCCCGATTTGCTAAAAAGATGTTAGTGTTAAAATTATTGAATTATGACTACTGCAGCCATGGATCATCCGACGGCGTTTCACATAGGAAATACCAAAATATAAAAGCCTTTCTAACAATAAAATACACATTTGATTTAAACGGTATATTCAAAACTGCTGGAAGTATTCGGGTCTGCTGATTTTTGTCCGGCAAAATATGAAGACGAGGTCGGAGCCGAGCGTTTGAGTGCCGAGTGTGAGGCTGTTTGTAGAAATTCTGTGAAGGTGTTTTATGAACCACACGTGAGTAACTTTTAATACGGGGCCCGTCAGTGAAATCAGACGGTTTCTGAACGTGAATAGCGGGTGGTTGAGAGGTCTCAAGTTGTTGGGGTTGGTCTCGTTCGCTTCTGCTGATGTGGAAGTTTAGTTACAATGGCAATGGAGTGTTGGACCAGTGAAAACCTGCCTTTGCGTCGAGGCGTTCGTCAGAAATAACGATTCTGTGACCGTAACACGGCGTTTCAATGTTCCTCCTGACTGATTCCATCTTTCTTTTTTGGCGGGTAACAGGCTACATGAGGGTGATCCTGAAGCATATGAAGAGACTTCAAAAGGGGGTATGGATGGTAGAGAAAAGTTGCCAAGCGTTGACTATAGTGTAGGGATCCTGCACGGTGTTTTACCTAAAGGTGATGCAGAGGAAAACCCTAGAAAATCTGCACAAAGTAGGTCGCCTACGCCCTTCTGTTGACGTGAGACTGGATTGTTGTGGGAACGCATCAAACCTGAATCTATGCCTCGACTAAATTTAAGGATATACTCTTGCCATATGCCGAAAGTCTTTGACCCGCATGCATACATCCCTGAAGCTGCTCAAGGTCGTCTCATATGGCGGTAGACGAATTAAATACCTTGGCCTGGGCCCAACGGGGAAGGGAAAGGGTAAAACCAGGAAGAAAGAAGTCAGCCCTGACGAACTTTCCAGAACTCCACCTGGTTATTTCCCCATTCCATAAGAGGAGGATCCCACAGGACGCCAAACCTTGGAAAGAGTGATGGCTAACTTTTCTAACAGACTTAGACAGTTCAGAGGAAATAGAGACCATCATTTGGGTGATTTTAATTTTTCATCATAATGCTTCTTTTGTATACGTCTTAAACTACCACTCTTTATTTTTTAAATACAAAAAATCTTGATCATTCATTTAATTATTCCATTTCAAAAACCATCAGGTTTAACTGCTGGACCCTCCACAATAAGTAATTGATGATGTATTGGAGTCAGCACTGGCAGATTCATTGTATACTTCCATTGCGAATATTTTAGCAAGAAATTAATTTGTACGCAGTGTTTAAAAATAAAATCACTTATAGTAGGACGACGAACAATGAAACATTGGTTTATTCTCCAAAAACGCAATAGTTGGTTTATTTAATAAATGTTTGTACTGCCAAAGTTGTCTTGTTTTGAGTTTAGTTATCACAATTATCATAGAATATTTTTTTCGGTGTAGGTTATGCAAAATCGCCGCTCTCACGCGCGTTATTTGTATGATATTACTGTCCACTGCGAGTGTTTATCTCGATATGGGAGATGGTCTATTTTGATGCATATGCGGGTCTCCAGACTCCTCAATCAATTACTACTATAATAACATCAGCTATGTATGGTAATAGTCTATATCGACTGCTATCGAAACAGCAGTGGAGAACGCTGACTATTCCATCATTAGCATTATCGAGATAATATAATTTATATGATAATATAAATAAAAGTATTTCAGGCGTATTTAATGGAGTGAATCTCTAGTTTCCGCGAAACTCATGAGTAATGTATTCAAGAAGCGAAGGAATTGAAACAAGTGCGTGCGTGAATGAACTTTAGAAGTTAGGTCTCGTTGGCAAAGTTTCTTCGTCTTGGTGCCCTATCTTTGAACCCCAGGTGCTCTATGAAATCAAACTTAAAGCTTTCATTGTGGAAGGAAATATTTCTATTAATCGTTCACGAAGTAACATTTCAACAAGTTTCAATTTTTATAAAGAAATGCAAAGACAAAATTTTGTGTGTGACAATCCCTCGTTCACCTAACTAACTATTACAAATAATTTTTTGAATTCTTCAGAATCCTGGAATTTCATATTATATTACGATGTTAATGACAAATCTGGCAACATACCAACAATTGAATCAATTTATGAAAGCAATCTATAGTAATCTAACACCAGCTAATAGTCAAAGCAGTGACGATCGAGGGGAGGGTGATATAGTTAAATGTTGCCCCCGTCCTCCACAAAGAAAGCAATGTTATTTTCCAAAAAATAATTCATTTTGTGGTAAAATTGGTATAATTAAAAAAATACAACTATCGTTAATTTTATTATTATTCATAACTCAAAATTAAGGTATTGAGGTTACTATTGTAATCATTTTATATATAGCGATACAAAATTTGATTAAAAATGTACTGAACAATATCATAATAGGTCTGTCGTTGCTTTATTATTATAATCCTTAAACAGGGGAGGATGGTAGCTACCAGTTTCCATGACGTCATATTCACTCCGCACCACCTGTCCCTGAGGTGGGTCCACACAGGCGCATGAGTATGCATCATCAACGGATAACGTCTTCTCCATGCTGTCTGTGTGAGTGGTCCAAGCTTCAAGTACGAGTTTCCTCAGTTTTCAATTTTTTTAAACGGTTGCAGTTCTTTTCTTGTTTTCATTCCTTTAAGACTTCCGTTGTTTTCATTTCTTTATAAGCGCATAATGTAAATTGTATATTTGAGTGTTTAATTAATTTAAGAAGTAAACGTTGTAATTCTTACCGGTACTGTAATTCCTAGTTTAAAAATCTTTTCAATTTCCCTGTGAGATTCAAGATGAAGAACAATAATACTTGTGAAAAATGCAAATTAAACAAAATGATCATCTTCTCTTTTTTCAGAAAAGCAAAGAAATCTGAAAGTAATGTAGACAAAAGAAATACAAAAGTTGTAAAAAATGTAAATAATTCGTAATCAAGAGCCTGGTATGAACCCACCATAGGGACAAGTGGTGCGGAGCAGGTGGCTTGTCATAGAAACTTGTGGTTCAGTTTTAGAATATTTCCCTTCCGTTTGGACCCTAAGTGTCATCTATCAGATTACTTGCTTCGGTTTTTCCCACGTCACTACGTAGAGTTTTAAACAATTACCATATTCACCCTGTATTATAGATACGTGAACAACCTTTCTTAATTCATTAAAGTTATAAATCATACAGATATGAAAACTATCACGCGGCCAAAGAATTACCTTTCAACAACAAAAGCAACATCTCTGGTTAAAGTTAATTAATTTTTCAGTGTCCAGAAGCTTAAAAATTTCGACACACTGAGTAAAATAAAAAAATATTTTTTCTCTTAGAATTGCAGCTATTAAAATTTATACATGATATTAAAATGAATACAATACGTTTCTTCTAATTGAATGATAATCTATTTATGTCTCCTAGAATTAATATTTGTTTCTTTTAGCTCTATAAAATATGCCAATGTAAGTAATGGAAAATCGTTGGAAAAAGTGGACTAGAGTTTAAGTATTAAATGAAAAAAATGTAAAGAGTTGATGAAAACACTTCACTAAAGAATTGACTAAATATCTAGGTAGTATTGAAAAGTTAATCAGAATCTCTAATATTGTTCTTGTGTTGCCCCGGCAGTTGAGGTTGGAAAGGACGTGGAAAATAGGACGGTCATTTTCTTTTAGAAGTCCCCAGGCCATTTTTACCATGGCACTTGTCCCAAGACCTTTACAGCACCGCGATGGCTTACCATGTTCTAAGTGGCTGCATAGTTACGACGGACTTTATCTACAATTTGTTTCTTTTTTAAATTCTAAATGATACTGTAACGAAAGCGACAGTTAGAATTTATCAACCGCCTTGTTTTTAATCTTTTTCTTGACTTCATTACACCGTGACAATTCTATGATTTCAATTTAAGCAATCTGATTAACAGAAATTAGCACCTGAACATATTTAAGGTGTTCAAGTGTTTTATATTTGTGGTATTCAAGTGTAACGTTTTAACAAATCTGTTTTTGCGAACTGTGCAGAACAGACCATAATCACTAATTTCGTTTTCTATATTTCGTTTTATCTAGTTACCCGGGAATACATTTACATTAGCCCGCTACAGTATTTAATTCGACAGTTATCTCTTTGTCAACACGCGATTAAACCCTCAGTGAGAGCGTCACATTTTAAAAATTACCTTTTACGCCCCCTACTTGATGACGTCATAACCACGCGATGACTCAGCATCTTCATTATGTCAAGAGATTTACTGATACATTCAATAAGCACGTGCATACAGAAAAATACACAGAAAAAATCAATTATATTTATAGAAGAACATACTTGACCCACCTCTTCCGTCTGATTACCATGAAACATTATATATATTGTAGCGCAGTAGAACCCGCGTCCAAATTTTTATTATAATTTACGGGAACTTAAATACCAAATATTCCGGAATGACAAAGTCGCTTGTCAGGAAGAAGGGGTTTTTCCGCGCGTCGTCTCGGCGGCTCGGAAAAACAACAAAGGGACTGCGACTGATACCTGGACCATAAAGCTCGGACATCCCGTCGCCGTTTCGGAATGTCTTAATCTGCCTGGGAATTTGGTGACCGGGTGGCGTGTCTTCCCCAAATGAAACAAGGGATAGGATTGGAGGATATCCATCCCTGCCACCTTAGTGATAGGTGTCGGATAAGTGGGGACAAGGCTTTAAAGAGGCTGGCGGACACAATTTTGGGGATTGGAGAGATTTTTGCAGTGGATGGAGAGAGGAGATTGAAGGAGAGTGGAGAAACAGATTTGACAGATTTGGAAGAAAGAGATTGCTGGTGATACAAGGTGGTGGTGAAAGGAGATGGCAGCAGAGTGGTGGAGAGAGGAGATTGGTGAGGTGGCAGCGGCGACCATGCTTTGATCAGTCCAGGAAGCAGGGAAGAAAGGTCTTAGCAACAAGGGAAGGGAGACTTCGTGTTATTGCCGACCGGCCGCTTCAAGTTCCACAACACGGAAATTACAGCGAGACGCCTATGAAGACAACTCAGGTTCGTCAACGAACTGATCTGCTACACGTGATCACCCAAACCATTAATACCCTGAGATTATATTATGTAAATATATATATTTAAACTCAATTATTAAATTCATTAAATAATATCCCCCCTCATTTACAATATATATATATATATATATATATATATATATTTCAAAAATTGTGTGTGTGCAGCACAAGATTTTACATAACGTATCTGAATCATATGCCCTGTGAATTATGAACTAATTTACAGTATAATTAGTAATTAGCTAAATTTACGTACCATATCGCGCTTGAGATATTATTCTCTTCGGTCTGATTAGCTTGAAATAATGTTTTTATACTGACGTAACCTGTCAATTTCCATCATTTATGATTATATACCGTAAAATAGCATTTTGTTTTTGGAGATTGTCGGATAAGCGATTCGACTTTCAGTTGCAGAAAAATCCGTATAAAATTAATTACATAAAACTTTTGTATTATTATTATTAGCTAATTATAAAGTGCTAGTACTTGAAATAACTTAAGCGTTATTTCACGCTAAACAGTGTTTTAATTATCTCGTTTGAAAGACTACGTGACGACATAATGTAGCCTTTTGTAAGCTCTGTATGTCTTTCGGTCTGAAAAGGGGAGGGAGCGGATGGATCTCAAAACTTATGCATACATACCAAGCAACGAAACAAAGTTGAGTTGGTGCTGCCCGTAGCTTTATATAATCATTCTGCAATGTGACTTATTAAACATTTGCATATTTATATACTAATTAACGAGTAGCGTTACTTATAATTATTTAGTTATTAAGCGTAAAATAACATTTCATTTCGTTATTCGCCAATACGATCAAAAATAGAGGTACAGAAAATTTCGTCTCTGGTGCTAGAATCTTAATTCAGAATCATGTGCATTGCGACCAATAAAACATTAATCATTAAATTATTGAAATTATTATTACTGAAATCAAATATTAGTGAAACCGGTATTTTTTTACGCCAAACAGTAATTTAATTATCTCTCTCGACAAGCTACCTTGGACATTTGCAATGTCTGTATGTCTATAGGGTAGAACCTTGGCCTCAGAAGATAAGATAAACCGTCTTTGGGTAAAGGGCTACAATACACCAAAATTTCATGGTAATCGGATGAATGGTATAGGTAATAGTAAGGGACAAACCTGAAATTGCAGAGACCATGATTGACGTGGGACTTTTTGGGCTGAGAGTGGGGTGGAAGGAAGGATCCTAATTCTTCAAAAGATCGTCAGAACCCTTATTAATGTAATTTAAATTTTTCCAACAATTTTAATGTAGGCCCACCTTGATCTTGAGGCCCTAGGCTGAAGCCTAGTTAGCCTATAGGAAAATCCGGACCTGCATCGCCCATCAAGAAAACCCGTATTGTAAGTAAATTATGAAACTAAGTAAAAAGCGTGTGTACGATGATATATAAAATAGATATTTATTTCTTATTAATAAATTACAGACTGTCACAGTTTCGGATTGAATGACGTCCCTCGGCGTGCAATTTCAACAAAAAAAATGGAACAATGAAATTAAAGAACGTATAAAGCGACCTTAATAAATAAAAAGAAATGAAAAATAGGTATAAAGAAACCAGTGAGTACTGAATATGGGTCAACACGAGTTTTATATGAGAGAGGGAGGTGAATGAACCGAGCAATTTGCATGAAAGAGTTTCCTACCATCCGCCAGAAACAGTAGTTCATTTACTTATATTGAGCTCGGGGGAGCTTATCTCGACTCGTCAGATAGGATCTACGCACCCTTCACTTTGTGACGTGCGATATCCAGAGAATTCATTGAAAGGTGCCTCACTAATCTGGATAAACGAGATTGCCAAATTAATAAGAGTGACTTTTATGTATGTAAAATTGATTTCAATTTGTGGTGATGAAAATCGTGGTTTTAAGGTGGGGTTCAAGAAATATGCTAATTGGATATAAAATAAAACGTTTAAGCGTGTGCATAGGAAATTATGGACAAATATTAATACACATTACCTCCTGTTAAATATTACCTAAATACACTCCATTTTTCAATTTTCCATCCGTGTCAAATGCTTAATGCTGGAACCGTATCTTAGATTGGCATCATTATTTTATTCAGGAAGCTATTACTAATGTAATAATGTATATGTAAATATTGTAACTGTTCAAGTTCAAACAACGATGATGATTTAATGAAAATTATGCATATGACCATATAAACGAGCAGTATACATCACCAAACACTTTCGAAAACAACAACCAGTTTCAGCATTTATTAACTATTTTGCAGTTTTGTTGGTCGTTCAATGTTCTTGATTCATTTATCAGCTGACATTTGGCAGAGACAACCCATTCGGGATCTTATGGTTCGAAGTCCGACTGCCTTTGTCCCGAGTTGATGGATGCGCGTTGTTCACGTTGCCCGCGTTGATGTCGTGTTGATCCGTGCTGATGGACGTCGTTCCAGATTGTCCACGTCACATTGATCTCAGATTACCACTCCACCCAGATTACAACTCTTATCGCGGCGCTTCCCAGACCAAACTTCTGTATGGCGCCTCCTAAGGACAAGTATTTTGGAGCCTTCACGATTGCAAATCCTGTTTACTCGCTTGGAGTGAAAATTTATTTGTTTTCTTCACAAGCATAAAAATCACAATGGACAAATTATCATTTATCAAGACTAAAACTTTCTGTGCACTACAGGTATAACATTTTATATTTTACGTTTGGAGCTATTAAAATCTTATTCGTGTTATTAATCTGAACACAATAAGGATCTCATAATTGAAAAATAATGTTTTCCAGAATAAGTTGTAGCTGGTCGGTCGTTTCCCCGTTCAGCTCAGCTCTGCGTTTATATACAATTTTAGGAATTTTATAGGGCGCCAGGTATTTTTTATTCGGAAAAAACCAAAAGATTAGTTCTAGATTTTAATTCAGATTCAGAGCATGAGAATAGATCATCAAAGCAGGGCGTGGTCACTCACTCATTCTCCAATCACTTATTCAACTACCGACGACACTGTAAGAAGCGGGATTCGATTCTACTTATTCGTGGTTTACCCTTTAACTTTATACGGCTCTTGGCTGCTAAACTTCGCAGCCACGAAGCACGTCTATCCACCTCCAATGTCCTACTAACGACTGCTCCACCCTTCCGCATAAGTCAGCCCAACGACAATGCGTCTCCCCGACAACAATGCGTCTCCGGGTATTATTGCGCCACTTGCCCAACGAGTATCCACCTGCAAGCCACATCCCCGGCTTGCGTTGCTTTTTTCTGGGGCTGTAACTTTACATGTTACAAAATATTCGTGTCTTTGAACTCTAGTAGAATACTCCACTGTCCAATGGAGACTGAGGATCTGAAAAATACTGCGTTTCACACAAAAAATTCTTAGATAAGTGCATAAAGAAACTGCCTCACTATGGCCTCTGAAGTAACACTACAAGGCCTTTATGAGACAAAATTTAAAATAATTGTGCCTATAAGTTGTTAAATTGTTGCCCGAAGGTTTTCCCGGTGTAGATACTGGATGAAATTCTCTCGGAACGTCGAAACGTCACTTGTTTTCAACGATCTCACTCGGCTAAAAATTCCAGAGAATTACAAGTTGTTAATTGTTCACCAATTTTTGTTTCCACTTTAATCCGAAACACGTTTTTTAAGGTGAATACTGTAAACGAGAAAGAGGTTTAATTATTTAAATACTAATAAAATTTACTTAGGTTTTTAAAATTATTTAATCATGTATTAAAATAATTTCTTTGTTGGGTCCAGCACCATCAATTATCAACAAATGTTAGATTTAATTCTTAATGGCCTAGCTGAGGCTTAATTACTGTGGTGCAGCAACGGATAGTAGAGAATTCTCTTATCATGACAAACATGTTTTAATATTCTTTCGCCTACTCTCGTGCAGGTACAGCGAGTTTCTTCCTTCCAGGAATTCCCCAAGGATGTGTAAGAACACAGTATGACAAATAAATTATACATCGAGCATTCCCTATTCGATTATCAGTAGCGCGAAATTGAAAATAAAATTTCATTACCTGAAATATCCTAATTTAACTACCCATCTTTCGCAATTCCATGTCCTGGACCATGTTTAATTGATCTTATATTACTTTCCTAGTGCTTTCCTATAGATTAAATAATTTTTATATTATAACGAATATAATATATTGCTACCAAAAATAATTATAATAATTTATCAAATTGTCTTTAGATATTCGATAACGAGAAACATTTTTCTGAACATAAATAATTATGGCTCTAATTTATGAGGAAAAATGGAATAATAGCTCATTGCTTGATTATTATATTTTATTTCTACACAGTTTACACTATTTCCTCACGCTATAATGTTTAGGTTCACAATACGAGTAGATTAGATACATTAGCTGAACAGCATTATGTAATGCCTAAAGGCAATATTAAAATACAATTTATATATAATACATAATAAAAGTATGATATAAATAAGGGTGAAAGTTATTCCACTATCCCTATAAAGTAAAAAGTTTTAGACGAATGACGCCCTCTGCACTTTACTTCACTTAGATATTAAATTTCAAAGCCCGTGCCCTTATTGAAATATGGTTTTATTTCCCACTTAGCTCCCATTTATTATTTTCATGTGTGAGCATATTCTCTATGTATAAATTTTAAGCTGTTCTTCCCCCAAGTATTAATTCTGTGTTAGGTTGTTTGACCGATTTCTACGGTTGTACGCCTAAAATGAGCCCCTCTTATTATTTTTAGTTTTCTAATGTGTCCGTGGTAATGTTTTTTCCGAGCATATTTATTAATTCCTTCAATGTTGTCCCTTGTTGGCCTATGTCTGTGGCAGAAAGTTTCTAAATCGTCCATCTGCTTTGTGGTAAAGTAAACTTATTTTCCCTCCCGTATTTTCCTTATAGCTACCATTTCGACCTTCCTTACCAAAATTATAAAACGTTTAGTATGTAATAAACAGTTTACTCAGTAATATCGATAATACGGGAAGTGTTTACGAAAGCAGTACCGCTAGAAATTAACTATGAAGCCACCTAAGTTTATATGTTCGTGTTGTGCTTTCATCACCATAATCTAGTGTGCAAATGGAGGTAGCACCGCATTAACCAATAAGCCACCAAAATGGGTTCTGCGGTGGCTCAGTTTTGTGAACAAAGAGAATGCTTCACAGTGTTTTAAACTACATGTAGTACAATGTACATCCACTGAAAGCGCCAGACTTAATGATATTTTCGATTCTTTCGCGACAGACATAACATTAATATCAGGAGTTAAACTAATAAAATAATTAAGTACGGAATTAAGAACGGAATGGTGCTAAAAAAAGTGTCGAATATTTTAACCGTAAAAACAAGAAGAAAAAGTCCGGAAACTCGTGCTTTCTGTTATCTATACATTTGTTCATAGTGGCTGAAAACAAGTGTGCTTTAGTGTAAGAAGTCATAGAACATTAAAACATGGAAATAAATGCCGTTACACGGAAATCTAGGGGACTGAAGTCTGGGGAATGGGGAGGTCAAGGTATGACCAATTCAGTGGTCCCCAAATGTCAGCGTCAGATTTCCATGAACATTGAGAAGGAAATGTTGCTGGTGCACCATCGTGAATGAATAACATCCTCCGACGAAATAGGCAATGCATTAACAATAAATTGATGATAATGAACCCCGTTTAACCTTTGTGGTAGGATGTATGGTCCTAGTAATTTACCACCAAGAATTCCTGCCCATACGTAGACGGAGAAATAATATTGATACCCTCTTTTTGAAAATACGCAGCTATTTTGATCAACCCACACACGCTGGCTATGAAACTTTACCAATGATGAAGGCTTAACAAGGGATGGTATTGTAAAAATCTTCGACGAAAACAGTGGATCTACAGTATACTTCTGTAAGAGCCAATGTCTGAACTGAAATCTGTTGCAGTGGTCGTATAGCCTGAAGATAGTTTGGCTACAGAAATTTTTCATGTACTACCAGCTGCTGCTGCCAATTGCCGTACGCTGGTTCCAGGTCTTTCTTCCAGTAAATGTAGCACGTGCTCCTCTATATGAGCTGTGTGGACTGTCATTCCACTGTTCACCTTGTGTGGTGCTAGTGAAGCCTGTCGTGTTAATTTTCTTCCATTATCATTTTAATATTAAACGTATCACTTACTCAGTACTCACACACAAAGCTGAGAAAAGAAAGTAAATAAATAATATGTATAATTGCAATCTTTCTATCAAATTTTATTCATTTTTTAATTAAATTAGTAGTGCATTAGGAGTTCTTGGGCTTCCGACCGGGTGAGAGCAGGCATTGGCCACAACGTTTCGATGACGTTCACTGTCACCGATATCAAGTGATATCTGACTGTCCGGTGATCTGTGCCGCTTCATTTATGCACCACTCTGTGGGTGGCCTGTCGAGTATCGTGCACTGATTGGTTCTTTGTTAACTTACCTCTATGGGGAGGACATGTTCCGGAGAGTTAGACTCTTCGAAAAATTACGGAAGAAAAGAGCCAAACTACTTAATTATTTGGCATTCCTACTAAGATGTCGAGATTGTAATACGGTTCCCAAATTTGCGGAAATTCGTCACCCGATAAAGACTGAAACAGCTATGAAGATTCTTCCACGCACAAGCATGTAGCTTGGAAGACTTCGCATACAGAACACCCGGAAGGGACTGGACAAAGTTGGAAGAGGGTTGCTTGACAATCATCTTTTACTATCAGCGAGTCTCTCTCCAGTAATATGGTCAATAGTAGATCAGACAACCATGGCGCAAGCTCAGATGTTAGTCCGAAGGCTGGCATCTAGACAAAGCAATAAATTTCTTCCACTGTCGGAGAAGCAGAACACAACGCTATCACTACAAAACGGGCATAAAGTAATCAACCTTACTGGTTAAACACTGGATGACAAAACCATTGCTGCATTATCCAAAGGTTTAAATTTTGTCCCTACAAGCAGCAAATTACCAGTAAAAGAAATACGTTGCGTGATTGAAAAAGCAATTCCTGGCATTGCCGAGGAGATTCGACGCGAGACATGCCGCATCATACGGTTCGCGAAACCACAAAAACTAAACATAAATAGGGAAGAACGGATAGCTCTTAAACTGCTCCGTGAACGTGATGACATAGTGGTATTAAAAGCTGACAAGGACTTCCAGCGATTACGACAGAAAAATGAAGTCTTCACTTCAAGACGATGCCTACCGCTTAGAAGAGGTGTTGTCTTTTGAACTATCATACGGAAAACGACAGCTCTTCTCAACACTGGCATTCCAAGGGAAATTATGAAACGTTTGAAACCCAGAGCTGCTGCACCTCCAAGAATATATGGGTTGCCAAAAATACACAGAGGGAGCTCCGTTGCGCCCCATTGTTAGCACTATTGGTTCGGTGACCTACAACCTCGCCAAAAATCTTACCAAAAAACTTGTTGGTAAGTGCCCTCACTATGTTAAAAACCCATCTGAATTTGTAGAAACTCAAAAGCCTAATTGAGTCCCGGGGATCTCTTGGTTAGTTTCAATGTTGTTTCTCTTTTTACGAAAGTTCCCATAGTTGACACTTTGGGCTTACTTTCTAGAAATTTCTCTCCCAGGACAGTGGAACTATTTTGCCATGTATTAACCACTACATATTTCCATTATGATGGACGATTATATGAGCAAGTGGACGGAGTCGCGATGGGTTCTCCTTTGTCTCCGGCCATCACCAATTATTACATGGAGTTCTTTGAGGAGAAAGCCTTAGCATCAGCACCATTGAAACCCAGTTGTTTCTTCAGGTATGTCGATGATACCTTCGTGATTTGACCTAAAGTCCTTTCTACAACACTAAAATGGAATACATGAGAACATTAAATTGACCATGGAGTTAGAGAAGGGGCCTAAGTGTTGCGAGGCAGCGACGCTAGCCACTAGACCACACGAGGTCGAGTTGCATCAACTATTAAGGGTATTATCGACTTTAACTCATTTTTTATTAGCTTTAATGGTTTCGCAGTATGGAAAAACACAACATCCATGCCAGGACTCGAGCCCGGGACCTCTGTGATGCCAGGCAGCAACGCTGACCCCTAAACCACAGGACGTCGGTGGTATAATTTTAATTAGCCAGTTGATTCATTATATGCTGATAAAGCAAACATGATCTTCATGGGAAAAATTATTAATAGTCGAAGCCACAAATAAATATTTCATACAAAGTAATCCAATAATCGGGTTCGTGTGATGTCAAAAATGGAAAGTATTACAAAATTTATTAACAGCATTTTATTTTAATTAGTTTCAATGGAAGCCTTTAATGTTATTTTAACAAGCATCGCATTAAAAATAGAATAGAATATTATTCTTTTAGTGAACGATAAACGAATTTATTTTCCAATACCACTCAACCGTTAATTTTGGCGTGTAGAGCTTATGAGCCATTGTTATAGTTTGTGTAGCAGATGCTGTGGCAGGATTATTAGTCTCTGACGTCATCATCCTGTAACACTTAATTCACTGAAACTAAAGTAACTTTGCGATTCTAATGAAAGAAACTGCAGAGTCGTTTGTTTTCAGCTTTCTAATAAACGCAAGAGGCAGTTTACGTTATTTGTGCACTTGTAGTGAGGACAATAATTTAGTTTTGATGACATGTAGACTGAAACTTATAATCATAGCAAAAAAATCTTATATAGACTCAATGAAAAAACTTATGATGGCAGTTTCAAATTGATTGAACACATTAAATGAAAATGGTATGGAAGAATAATGGAACTCGCTGAAGGAACAATTTAATAGGGCTGCATAAGAAGCAATAGGTCTAAATAAAGTAATACGAAAAAATACGAACGAATGAAAATAAGATAGAAAATACGAAATATTTCACAGCTTTTCAAATTTCACTTTTGTGAGTGGATAACATAGCAGTAAAACAGAAGTACAAGACAGAACAGAACCCACCGGACTAAGAAGACACTGAAGAAAACACGAGGAGGGGAAAGTAATAAGAACTGAAAGTCAAACTCATGGAAAATAGTAAGTGGAATAGATACATAGATGAATTCAAATACGAGTCCAAGACGTCCTTGGTTATGATCAGTTTGTGTTTATGTGAAATGAAGGATAGCAATTTTAGCTCAACGTCTAAAAATAAGAAAAATAGAAATAAAACACACATGGACACTTTTTTGGCATATGTCGACCTGGATAAGTAATTCGACAATGTAGCGTACGTTTGTAATTTTATTGAATGTATTAAATTTAAAGTTATATATTAATGCTAGGAATAGATTTAACGGGTATTTCTGTGTAGCCGAGATACCTGTAAGGCACGGGCAGCAAGCAACGGGATTTCCGAAGGGCGCAAACCCAATCTATTTTTATCTGCTTTCCTCGATTTCTGGTTCGGCGAAAATATCTTACGGGAAGTAGAACAATGAAAAATAAATCTCGGAATTTGAGAACAACGATTGGCCAAAATCGTCACATGCCCGTGTTTGGGTAGGGAAAAACACCCCTCTCGCCGGGTTTGTTGAGAGATTTTTGGGTCTGTCCGTCGGGGATAGATAAAGATGATAGAGTGAAACAGCGTAGCAGAAGCTGCCATTCAAATTGTGGTACTTTGAATTCCCAACATTGCCGTGTCCGCCATTACCACCGTGAATCGTTTCCTCTCGACCCAGCGTGCATTCCAACAAGTGGAAGAAAAACCGTTGTGTCGACATATGAGCAAGTGCCTTATAGGTTTTCATCTTCCGTTCATTAGTGTGCCACAATTATGTTTCATTCAGCTAACCAATGTGCCCTGTCAGAGAACCAGAAACCTTACAGTTTCTTTAAAATTTATGATAGGGCCTGTTCAAACATAAATATTTGAACGGTTGTGTTTAGATGGAAAGCTGGCGCTATTGAAAAATAATTCAAAAGTAAATAAATTTTATTAGAAAAAAAGTTATTTAAATCAATTTGTTTACATTTTTTGATATACCTTTGTCGTTTAACAATATCAATAGCAATTGAGGGAAGTAAACGTTACAACAATATTATATTGAAAACAGGTAATATAACAAAATAGAAATAAAGGAGAGGGGAATAATATTCAATTTTTATGAAAACCAAGTTGAAATCATATTAGAAACTGTGTAATTCAAGGTTTCAGCATATTTTTTGTAAGAAGAATGAATGACGCAATCAAAAAATAAACTATCATCATGCATAAAATTGCAATTAAAATATTTCCAAAGCTGATATTTTTATTTTGTCAGATAAAACATACGTTGAAACAAATGGAAACGTTACTCCTACAGAAGTTGGAATTAAAAATAAATTAAGTTGCTTGCTGATCCACGTGGGGGAGGAGATGAAATTTACCATGGAAGGAGATGTAAATTTTTCAAATACTAATTAAATTTGTGGGACAATGTGTATTATTAAAAGATAACTAACACTTTACGTGATTTCCTGATAAAATTGAATTTTTCGTTTTTATTCGTCCTTGAGAATTTAGTTATTAAGGTAAATATTTCATTGAATTAATATATAACGTATTGTTTCTTCGCTGTAGATACTAACTGTACCGAACAATACCATAATATATCAGTCGTTGGTTTATTGGTATATTCCTTATAATATGTACAACATTTTGGTTCCTAACCCATTAAATTTATAAATGATGTCTCACGCAGCCAAAGAATTACCCTTTACTGAGCAATATAAATTTCTATTTTCATATAACAATTGTAATCGTGTTTGGAATTGTGTACGCGTTGCTCATTTTAATTATTGTTAATTAATTTTTTACTTTCTATTAATATGTAATACAAAGAAAGAGATGTAAAATAAAATAGCCTGAAATGATTTAGAGTTGGATTAACGAATTTTTATACTTTACTAACTTGGACCCCATTCCTCCCCCTCCCAAAGATACTTCTCTGGATTCGCTACTGCTAATGTCATTATTACTAGCAAACATTAGCGTATAGACCCTTTTAATACTGTAAATCGGTTCTGTTGCGGTGAAGGAGTTGAAAGGGTTTTGTTATATGAGAATTGCCAAGCATAGATCAAGTGTTTGGATCTGGAAAGAGCAACCTGGCGTGCGGCATCGAACCCGTCAATAGGCTGACACCCACCAAACGTGGTTTTCGATCGAAATACCATAATCAGTTATACAGATTAATCAAATACACCGTTATACAGAGACCGCAAATTTGCCCAGTGAAGCCACGGGCGAATAAATTGGTCAACGCTCCATAGATTACTCATCAAGAAATAAACGGATTACGAGCGTAATATCTAGCATATCTTCTGCCAAAATCGATTAAATTCTACTAAGATTATCGATTTACAGAGAAATACCAAACAAATAGTATTTAAATATGTAAATATTACTAACATAAAAAGTTAGAATTGCAGCCAAGCAAAACTGTAAAGAGACGAACCAAAAATTTCGGAAGTTGCTCAAATAGAAAAACTAAAATTGTTGATCACGGTTGAAATTCTCTTTATTCACTCGAACAATGTACGTGTTCCCACAATATTAATATTGTGACAACCAAAGTCTTTGGAAGTTCTCCTTAGTAGAATTACGCAAATAGATTGTAAAATAAGACTCCAACATTATACATTATAGTGTGTAATAATTACTTTCGTTAATTAAACTTGATACTTTATATATTTCTTTTGAGAAAAGGTGTGTCAATTTTGGAATTTTAAATGACACTTACTTTCGTCAATCATACGTGTATTATCGCTTATCCATCTAAGTGGTATCTATGGACAGACTTTTTTTCAGTGTTACTACCTCCATTATTCTTGTTCTCTACAAAAATATTGTTTTATCTGTAAAAAATTATCAGACTATAGACCAACATTCCGTTACTTTCGTAAAATTTCGGCCAACCTTAGTAGATGGGGCAACTCGAGCGAAGACCATCACACCGACGTCTCTACCAACCAACTACCCTGGCCGTGATTTACTACCCTGTGATATTCTACAGGGTCTAGCAAAACTCGACGGCAAAATTCCAGGAATAGGTTCCTCCTTATAAGAAGAAATAATTTGTTACTACATGGGCCCATAAATGCATAATTACAAAATTATTAGAAATTTTATGACTTAGTGCATTACGGCACGTCTTGACATCCGGAACAAGTTGCGAAAGTCTGATGACAATTGTTACGCGAGTAGAACATGTTGCGAATAAAACTGATATTGACCTGGATACTTCGTAGCATCAGCCAAGTACCGACTCTCCGTGCACGCATTGCGCCAGCCTACACCAGGCATGTTTGATGGTGTTCGAAACCCAATGCGAAGAAGTGAAGCTGACTGTATTCAGACAAAAAGAACTCTCTTTGAACAGAACGCTCCAGCTATTTGGTTGAACTACATACAATACTGGTAAGTAATTTAATCATGACGGATTATCAATCTTTCGGGGCTGCTAAGAAATATTTAGGTCAACATTAGTCGTATTAGTAACAGGTCTCTTCACGCAGAGTCTCGCAATTTGTTTAAGATAACAAGGCATGTCGTCATGCACTAACATTCATAAAAGCTGGGATAACTATAATTTTGCATTTCCGGACCCATATAGTTACACACCTTTTCTGTTTTTCAATATGAAGATTCAAATCCAGAAATTTTTCTTTCGAGTTTTGTTACACCACACTTATAATTTCTCAGTATTCTCCGAACTAACTAATATCCCTTCTAAATATATACGTTCAGATGTTAACCATAGGAAAACCATTGACTCCGGCAGTACGAGGAACGAAATAAAATTCGTCTCTAGATTTCTCATAATAAATAATTCAACAGTGTGTATTAATTGTTATACAATATAAATAATAATATAATCCTTTCGAAACACGAGTTGTGATTCCCCTTGAAAACGCCGTAGTGAAGGTTTGAGTCAACATCAGCAACAGCAAAAAGTTCTGATAATCGTCAGTGTAATTCTAAATAATGTAATGTAATGAGTTTGTGTGGAAAATGCTATTTTATTTTGTCAGTGGCAAGACACTGGCTGAGAAATTCCCCACTGGACACGCTCAGCCGGCAACCACACGCTAGCAGGCTCCAAGCTGGCGCCGAGGAGAGACCCAATCCATGTTAAACCCACAGTTTTGCGGAATTTCTCCCTCCACAAAGTATGTAGAAAAGCCGGAGGCCAAACTGGAGTTTTGATTGGGGCAGGGGGTCATATGAACCGTCATCCGCCCATGGTGGGAGGTATGAGGAAATTGACCTGGAGAGGTGAAGTTGCAGAAATTGCTCCATCGGGAACGTAACTTGGAAGTAGGAAGTTGGCAAGGAAATGAGAGAGAGTGTGTAGTTGGAAAATAATCTTAGTAAAAGAAGAAAGTCAGTTGTGAAATAATTTTGGAATGGAGCTTGAGAAGAGTGAGTTGGGCCACGATGGTTAAGAAATAGAGTCTGGCCATAGGATTAGAGAAGAGGTCCAATCACCTAATTTCTTGGAATCTATGAAAGAAGACGGACGACAGTGTGCTGCAAGGTAACTCCCACCCGTGTACGTAACGACCGGCACCAAAACTCTGTGGAACGGCCTTATTACTTGTGCTGAAGAAGGAAGGAGAAGAAGCCGCCTAACAAACGATCAGGTGTGATAGTGCCAATATCAAATAATGCGTAATGACAATTTTACTGCTGCACGAAAACCCCACATAGATACCCTTTATTAAATCGAGTCTCATGCTAAGCTAAGTCGATGCATATTAATTGACCTCAAATTTTTACTAACATAAATTTGTCTTAGGACAATATTTTAAAGTTAATATAATAAAGTAATTTATTTAGTATTTTTAAAAAAGTTAAATCCCCCCTCTATTATATAGTAAATACATTTTATGTAATCATACCTTCAATCTAGAGAAAATTTTCATAACGCGTCCAACCAATCAGCATTTTGCCGTCGAATGCCTAAATGCAATTCATACAAGAATGGTCGAAAGTCAGAAATAGAATACTTTGAAAACGTTTCGTACCCCTTCTTCAGTTCTTTAATTAAAATAATATAAATTATGTTGCTGCTGCAACGTTCGGGCCCGAAAATCAATTTAATTTAATTACTTTATTTATAATAAATTATTAAATGTTATATATTTTATAATAATTTACCAGAAGTGTTCCAAAGTTATGTTGAAAGCAGAGTGTGAACTCAACTGAGTGTTGTATTCGTCTAGTAAATTATTATTTTATTATTATAAATATTACGAAAGCCTTACAGGATCTTGCTGATTAAGTAATTTGATTCTTTGTATCAATGGCTGTGTTACGGTGTCTTTTATTCATATCACGAAACTCTGCCAATCTGTAACAAAGCAACGTGATGATGCACTATGTCAAGACTGAAATTAGGTATCCATTCGTTAATATTATTGGGTGCTTCAATCCCCTCCACCTGCCCCCGCAACCATTGCTAAAAAGCAATATGTTAAGGTTATCCAAATAATTATTACTCTGTTCTAATTTCGAGCTGTAATTATATTAAAAATATGAATGTCTTATATGTTGGAAATTCTTGAGCCTCGAGGAACGAAACGCCACGCATTTCTTGGGTCATTGCCCTCATTTCTGCTGAGAAGAGAAGGAGAGTGGGGCGAGAAAGTTATGCGCGCCGGAGGAAAACAGAGGAAAATTTATCGGAAGCATGGGACTGCTGACTATTCCTAGAAACTGTGCTTCGCGTACTCTTACTCTTACAGTGCACCTGCCAAGAAAAATCAAACACTCAACCTTGCATTAGTAACTAAATTGTGTGTATAATCCGGAAGTTTCCTTCACGTTTTAGGATTCCGAAGAGTGCCTTCCATGCACATTAAAAATGTGAGAATGTAAAAGTAAATTAATTAGTATTATCATTTTGTGAAACCGACATTGGGTCTGCAAAAAATATGTAATTCAAGCAAAACGTACAGAATATTTCCAGGAAAATAACGAGCTTAAAATAGTAACTTAATTAAATTCTTTAATCAAATATTATTTGGGATAACAAAATTCAAGAAAACAAGCGTCTCTAATGAAAATTATAACACATTTAAATAATACTCGCACTTCATTGCATACCCTTAGCTGAATTATATTGAATTCCTTTTGGGACAAATTAATCCATTTTGTCTACGTAAAACGTCACTTACTATTTCTCTGGCCGTAGGCATTCAGTTACAATATACAGATATAATAAAATCTAAGAATACGTAAGTAAACGTCAAACAAAATTATATTCTCCTAGCGTAACATCGATTCACATTTAGCCAAATTTTGCAATAAGTGGAAATAATAACACTGGAAAAAGGGAAGATGAAAAGAAGACTACAATTTACGGGTTGATATAATACAGGAAAATAAATTTAAAAAATAGCTACTTTGAAAAAACCAATTTTATATTAATTTAATACATCTACGATGTCCATATTTGTGGACTTCATCAGATAAATTTTAATTGTATAACACATCTAATAGTGAATAATTACACTGGGCCTGCGACGGTAACAGCCAAACTCTTTCCTTCTTTCACGACGCACAAGTATGAACTCTTAAGACCATATTACACCTACCGTGTGCTCCGCCAAGACATTGGATAGAAGAGCTTTCTATCCACTCGGCCGAATGAACCCCCCCCCCTCCTCCTCCATCCGCCAGACAGTTTATACCTGCTTCCAGACCGGTTCCTTTTCAACCATGGCACTCTACCGGGTAGACTTTGGTGTGCCAGAAGTGAAAAATAAAATTTAATATCGACACATAATAAAGAAAATAAGATAGTTGAATAAATCTGGAATAGAATTAAATTCAATTTACGAATCTCATGCAAAATGGCCAAAGTAACTGGAATTTGAAGAGTAGTAGCTATAATCAGAAAAGGTACTAACCCTGAGTTGACTTGGCCCAGCACTTAGTAGGTGTAATTCGGGCTTTAAATGTATGTTACCCTTTTAAATTTTATCTGATGAAGTCCACAAATATGAACTTAATTTTTAAAAAATTAAATTGTATGCTGACAAATTAACAATATTTTTCATTTATTTATAATTAATTATAAGAGTACTTATTTACTGTAAACAGGAAAATGTTTTATTACAGATCTTAAACTTTGAAGTATGTTTCGCATAATTTGATTAATTGTATACCCTAGTACTGTTAATGGGTATAACAGACTATTAAACAGTTCTTAATGTCTTAAATCCATAATTAAATTTGAATATGAGGTCATGCCGGCCTCAGTGGTCTAGTGGCTAGCGTCACTGCCTCGTACCACAGTGGTCCCGGGTTATCTAGGATTTGGTTGTTTTGTGTACGTCTTTGAAGTGCTGTTGGCCAATCCCCAGCACATTTGAAATTCAAACTGATAATGGCGATCTCTCTGCCAAAAAACCTCGACACCAGAAGGTATAACAAAACAAGATTAACGAAGAAGATATGAGGTCATTAGAAAAGCATAATTTGTATTACAAAAAGTTTATCGACGCCAGATAATCAGAGAGCAGCTTCTTTCCAGAACAGAGAATTAGTCGAGATATCAGTAATCGGGTAACATTTTAATATTCTAAATATTGTTCATGAAACGCAAGTGGTGTCCGAAATTATTTGATATTAATTTCCTTTGACATTATTTTAATGTTTCTGAATGATACAGAGACAGGATCATTCGGCCTAATTGGATTTAAATTAATTGCGGCCAAACTCTCACATATTCATTTAAAACCATTGATTAATTAAAGATACAGAACATTTTTCAACTCGATACAAATAACTATATAAACACTAATGATATATGTTTAACTCTTTTGCGTTCCTATTCAATTCATCCGATTGCGATGAAATTTGGTGAGTTCAAGAGTTACAGAAAGTGTCAATCTTTCAAAGATTTAAACTCGGTCCTTTTCCACTTTCAGGCAAGAAAGCTCCCTCTCTAGTTTCAAACACTCCTCAACAGATGTGTCGCGAGTCGAACGAAGCTTTCCAATACGTTCCAACAAATTCCACTAGTTTAACATCTAGATTCAACGAAGGAGTGTATTTGATAATGATTTCGTTATACAAGGCTTGGCGGAATTGAAGTGAATAAAATACGTAAAGCGACAATTCATTTCGTATGTGTTGTTGAATGTGAAATTCCTTTGATTTTTCCAATTCAATAGTCGACACAAAGCATTATTTCATTGCCCAATCATTATGCCACCCGAACGAAAATCGATATGATTGTATGTATATTTAACTTTGAAATTTTCATTATTTCTTTACTTATTTTAAACAAGTATTTGAGTTTTAAAATTCTTTGAGAAATTTAACTATAGAGAAAGGATTTTCATATATCTAAGAAAATTCAAAATCTTCTCTAAAACAGTATGTACAAGAATCTACTGTATGAGACCTAAATAAATTTGTCAACGTCTCCATAAGAAAATTAAAACATTCGAAATTCCCTGTGTTCAAACAGTTACAAGACCTAGAACTTTCAAATATTTAAATCATATACTTTATATATATCACACATTAAATCCCAAATTTAACCGACAAGCAAGATTATTTTCACCCCTCTAAGGGTGATTATTTCTAACTCCTTAAATGGATTGAAACTATTTTTTTCAAAAATAAATTATCTGACATTAAGTATAATATATAAAAATACAGATATTTTTTCAACAAAAAATATAATTCATATGCATTTAATAAAATTACCACGTTTCTTCCATCTTTGCGAACTTCATCAGGTAAATTTTTAAATTGATAAAGCTATTACAGATGTTGATAAATTTGTGTCGTTGACTGCGTCCAACGACGGTTACTGCAGAAATGATTTGCCTGATGAAGTCAACTAAAATGGACGAAACGGCGTAGTTATATTAAAAATATATCAATTTAATTTTTTCTGACAAATTAGCAGTTTTTTTATTTATTGAAATCTTAAAACACTGGAATATTAGACTCACTTAAGGTGCCATGCTTAGTCTAGTAAATATTTCAGCTACTACATTAAATACGTCATCATCCTGGTTAATTGGAACCTAACCCCCACACGGTATACGTCGGTGTGTACCCATGAAGGATTTATGCTAATTAAATCACGAATTAATTCGTTTTTAAGGGGTAATATAAATAATACCTCGTCAAACCCGAGCATCCTGATAGTTTTTAATAAAAATCAAGCAGAGAACCATTTTCATGTTTTAAAAGATTTCTGTGTATGGTAATGATTATTTACTTTGTACACTTTTTTGCTAAAATGGGCCATATAATCCTCTGAACTATCTTGTGATTTTAATGTGACTCGATTAACTGTCTCTAGATGAATAATAGTGATTTATTGACAATATTTTACATTTTTAGTATATTATGTGAATGAGGATTCTGGACTTACTGACTCACAGCCGTAATATGTTATGGATATTTCGTTTCTCTAATATTGATAAAGTAAGCACAATTTGCAATTTAAAACACTACTTTCCTCTTCGCAGGTTGTGTGTTAAATATTGTATGTTGTAAGCAACAACGTCACTCTTAATTTAAACCCAAATATTAACGTATATTTAAATACTTCTCCGATTAACTGGTACTATTAACGTTTTAAAGGCGGCCAAATAAATATTCATGAGGCCATTTTAGCACCTTGTATTCGATTACGCTGGCTTTCGTGATTATCGCGTTAGCGGCCGAAATAACGACTGATCAATTTACGTAAGTGGCTGGGAACATTCCAAGAATCCGACCTGAGCAATTGTTTTCCTGAAGAAGTGTCGCTATTTCCCGTGGAACATAAGCCGAGCGCTCATGTTCTCCATTATCCACGGAGAAGGCCGAGCCATATCTACACATCTTCCGAAGCTGAAAGCGGCTGAAAGCATGGAGTTTAAAGCCTCTTTGTTACTTTGTGGCAGACAAGATTCTCTATTATCACTGCTCAAATATCATTCATAATGGATTTTTTTATTAAATTTTCCTACCTAGTTAATGGTCTTTTCCAGTAACATAGTAACATCGAAATAAATGTTTTAAATTCTTCAGAGAGAAAATAGTTGGTATAAACACCGAAAAATTTCATACAAATGTACATATAAAGGGTGTTCAGTTTATCTGAAGACATTTAAATATCTCGAGAACTACACATCGGATCAGAAAAGGTGTAAAAAATGAAAAATATTCGTCTCAAAGGGGGGACATCTCATGATACAAAACTAGACCCCCACCCCCTGAGAGTTAAAAAACTTAGATGGAAACCCCCAGTTTTTATTGCAGATTCGGATTCTCCAGAAAAGAGTACTACAATTCGACCTACGATTCGAGTCATTTTGGTCACAGATTGAGTTTTAATCAACAAAAATAAAATAGGTAAAAAACTCGTTGAAAAATGGGGACCTCAAGAAATAGGCATCAGATCAGCAAAATAAAATTAAATGTGTTACATATTCTTACAGATGCTACTTAATAGCACCATAGCTGTCCACCTACCCCCACTCCCGAGGGATGGGGAAGCGAATTTTCAAAATTTTCAAAATATTTTACATGAATAACGAATTTAAATCAAAATTTCCTATAAAAATATTGGTTTCCCACTTTGACACAATACGCTTCTCCACCCCTCGGGTGAGGGGGTTGGTGGACAGCCATGGTATCATTAAGTAGCATATGTGAGAATATTTCACACTTTTAATTATATTTTGCTGATCTGTTGCCTATTTCTTGAGATATCCCCATTTTTCAACGATTTTTTACCCATTTTAATTTTTGTGGATTACAACGCCATCT
Organism: Eucriotettix oculatus; assembly: GCA_034510155.1. Classification (NCBI taxonomy): domain Eukaryota; kingdom Metazoa; phylum Arthropoda; class Insecta; order Orthoptera; family Tetrigidae; genus Eucriotettix; species Eucriotettix oculatus. The sequence goes on from CM067380.1 coordinate 58,346,450, forward strand.
GTGACCGAAATGACTCAAAGGTTAAATTGGAGTCTTTTTTGCTGGAAAATCCGAATCTACAATAATAAATGGGGGTTCCCATCCAAGTTTGTTAACTCTTCCCTCCCACACCCCCAGGTGGTTTGGGGGGAGTCGAGTTTGGTATTATTTGAGGTCCCCTTTCAAGACGAATATTTTTTATTTGTACACTTTTTTATCCGATGTGTGGTTCTCGAGATATTTCAATGCCTTCAGATAAACTGAACAACCTGTATACTATATATATATATATATATATATATATATATATATATATATTGCCGACCTTCTGTGGTGATATATTTAAATTAAGAAAGTGGTTATATAACCTCGTACGTCTAGCCTCTGTCCGCTCCATATATTACATCTATTCATGACCTGGCTTTTACAATGATCCAAGAATCAGACCAGTTCTGTGCAGGTTCAGAAATAGGTCACTAATACGAATATATAATATATTTTCTCCAACTTCCAAACAAGAGCAGAAGTTCGGATTTCCTTCAACAATTCACTTCGAGGGACTTTTGTCGTGTATCCCACTTGAGTCTTTGCATCAAGTTATCGAGATACTCCCGTGACCAGGTGTTCCAGAATGACTGGAGTTGACGTTGGAAACTTGACCATCTAACCCGTGGTGGTTTTTTCTGTGTCATCTTCGATGCTAGGCTAAGACATAACGAGACCGCCCACCAGAAAATGGCCCGGTGATTGGAGATTTTCAGCCGGGTCTTCGGACAAGGGACACAACGGACGGCTATTCAAGATAGCCTCAACCCTCGTAAATGCCGTCATATATTCTTCGCTTGTTACGGAAGTAGCCAGTAACCTCTTAGCTGACTTGATACCGGCCTCTCAAATCCCACCAAAGTTTGGGGAAATGAGGAGGAATAAGTTTCTATACCATCTCTTGGGTCGCGAGATAGTTACAAATAGGTGTGCTTTGGTCTCTCAAAAACTGAAAGAGCTCCTATTAAGTTCTTTCAGCTCCTACAAAATTACGCCCGTTGTCGGAGTGAATTTCCGTCGTCTACTTATGTGTGTGGAAGGTAAAAATTTTCTTTGATGCGTGGTGAAATACCGAAAACATGAGCATGAACAGCTTCATAACAGGAACCGCTTAAAGACTTGAGTAAATCAACATGAATTCAGTGGCTTAGTGAATGTCGCCATTTGTTTACTCTCCCAACAATTGAACATACACACGTCCTTTGGTTTCGTACAGATAACGAGTGGAAAAAAATGTGTTGACGCTACTTCCACTGACACGTTCATAGAGTTACTCAGTCAAACAGCATTAAGAAAACTGGCAGATGACACCGTAGCGCAGTCGCGTGTTCAACCGACCACGCCCAATCTGCTGACTTGACCCCTAAAATCTTTGATGGCAAAGATCTTAATGCTGTTTCATGAATTTGTGGTAGGAAAGGTTCTCTTAGTGAAACAGACATGGAAATTAAACTGTACTTTCCTCTGGCTCTTGTTGAACAGACTTCGCGTCGAAGACTCCATAAGAAACTGGCTTCTTGCAGGACCGCACTTTTGACTTTGCCAGATTAGGCAGAACCAAAAAAACCACCCCCAAACTTGAATAAAACTTAATTTAAAAAAATTATAAATGAACTTGATCTAGAACAAAAATTACATAATTCAGGACAATAATACTAACACAAATTTACGGAAAATTGTTTTATTGAAGACCTATATTTTACATTTTTAATGAGTGTACGGGAATTAATTTACAACTAAAACTATTACCAAGTCGTATTTTCATAGAAAATTTAAATATACATTTAAAACAAAATATTAAACAAAGTATTATACAAAGTCTGGACCTAAATTAAAACAAACTCTTTTAAAGTATATTTTCTGAAAATTTGGGAAACTTATTTCAGGTCTAATTTATTACTCAGTTCTTGTTCAATAGTCTACATGGGTAACGTGAAAATTTAGGCCTATTTTGTCAGAGTTAAGATCAGTTTTTCTTTTCAATCTAGCTCAGGCGGTTTTGCCATTCCTAAATTTTGCCAACGTAGGCAGTCGAAAAACCTGCTTCCTTAACACCACCTCCCTTACTTCCAGCCTACAGTTGTGAGATCATCCAAGAGAGCACGTGGTACACTTTTTTGAGTTAGCGTTAAGACCTGAATTAATCTATTTACGCACAATATCTTTCCTTTAAGTGGAGTCTCTTACCAATGTTACAATAGTGAAGTTTAGGTACCTTTTCTCGGAAGCCATTTTAGATACAGCACTGAAATTTTCACTGCTCATTTCTAACTTCACTGTATGTGTGAGGTAGCAGAATAAAGGATTTCTTATAATTACAATTTTAGTTATTAATTAAGATCTGTTTTTATGGAAAATTTTTAGAAGCATTTTTTATCTGTGACTAATATTTCAAATTATATAATTTTCTTCGACACACATACGCTTAAAACTAAAATGTGAAAATATATGTGCTGCATCTATAAACGTTTGTTACATAAATTAATTAAAAATCACTATTTTAACATTGGCATTCGAGGGACTTACGAAATCGCTTAATGAAAACAAAAAATTGGGCTCTGGAGAATGTGATTGAGCTGGCTTGTGATTTGAATTGTGGTGGATTGCTTAGTGATCAGATCGAGGGCGTACTTAGCAGTGATCCTAGGTTCGACTCCCGGTCCTGTCCAGATTTTTCTATCGTAATCATTTAATTATTTTACTTTTTACAGCTATACAGGTATATTGTGGGCACGATATTCTCGGAATAATTTTCTATTAATTTTAGCCTTCTGTCACTTGCTCACGAATTATAACTACCCATCCGTTTATATATATTACACTGCAATCAGGATCATACAAGCCGAGGTTTTGTACATTTTTGTGTTGTATATTAATTATGTTATCTCAGCACTTGTTTTACCATCCATTACATTACAACCATCATTGCGTCTAATCAATTTATGTAATAAAAAAGGATGAATGTAAGTTTGTTTGTATATTTGTTTCTATGCTAAATACATCGAAAAATTTCAACCAAAATTTGCACTCGTGGTTCTTGCGATCCCTAAAACAAACACTGTGGGAGTAAGTCATTACTACCACCCTTAGGGGTGAGGGGCAAAATGCGTGGAAATTTTAAAACATGAATAAATGACTGATATTTGCGTCTAATAAATAATTTTGACCGTCAATTATATTAATAGTGTTTTTCCCGATGTTGTTTGTGTATAATTTCAACCTTTTCTGCACGGAAGTGATGCATCCATGTTGGTGGGGTGGAGGGGCGTTCCATAAAAATATTTAGAAAGCATTCGAGGTTGGTTTTTGGAGTCGCTGAGTTAAATTATGACAGTCAACGTGCTGGTTAAGTTGTATTTCAGCCCCAAAATAGAGGGTGGGGATGAAACCCAATAATCTCAGAGACTTCCATAACTACAGAATAGACGCCAATTTTGATTGATTTCGTATTATTTCTGACATTAAACGTGCATTGTATATTGTACCTCAGTTACCCGGTGTCGGGAGATGAGTAACAGGCAATAACATGAAATCAATCGAGATTCGAGTCTATTCCCGGGTTTTGGAAGACGCTGAGTTTAATTGTGACACTTACCAAGCAACTTAAGTTGTAGTTCAGCCTCAGAGAGGGGGTGACGGAGAAATTTCTGCCATACTTTATGCAGGACAGGTACTGAATAGGTTAAACTTCCATAAAACCAATAGCAATTTTTACTATTTTAAGGTACCGGGTCTTGTTTTTACTCTTAAAATACTTGTAGCGTTTTTAACTTATTTAATCTAACGTGAGTATTTTTGTCTCTGTCAAGGTACCGGGAGTATATTTGATTCTCTTTTGGTATTGTATTTTTGGCTCTCTTAACGTGATGGAGAATAAAGTTTAGCGGTTTTTTTAACATTAAGTTGATGTGTTTATTAAAGGCACCAGTTGATTTTTTGACTCGATTAAGGTACTGTGGGTCATCACGCCGTTTATGATGATATTAACATTTCGTCAGTTTAGAGAGGGTGACGTTCTTGAAGCCGTTTTAATCATGCTGGTTTTGTCACATACCCCAAAGTTACCGTAGTTATTAACTGCTTTGAATAGAAATTACTCACTTAATTTTTCCGATGGATGAAAATTTCACAAATGGTGTAAGCAGCTTGGCTAAATCTGTCTACAACAAATTAAGCAGCCGACCTTCTGTGGTCTAGTGGCTAGCGTCGCTGCCTCGCAGTTACGGGCTCGAATCCTGGCATGGGCTTGGACGTTCTGTACCACACTATGGTACCCCTATATGGATATAAGTTCCCCTAATCGTCAACAGTCGCTAATAACGTTGCAGTTGGTGCGACTACAAACATTTATTTTAAATTAAGCAATTAGTTCGTAACCCAACTTTATTCGGTTCTGGTTCACATTCGGTACTTTTAATAGTATTATTTATAGAACTTCATGACACTGGCTAGTAATATTATTTATTATTATATCAATATTGTTATAATTGATTATATATAATTATTATGTAACATTTGATTGCAAGTTGAATATGATCTTTAGTATTTAATTTAACATGCTATTTTCTGAGTCAGTGAATATTTCTATCGGGAATTATTCAAGAGTGCAATACGGATGTAAAAGTAACAGCTATGAACCAAATGATATAAATAAAACATATTAGGTTCTGACTTAGTACTGAAAGTGCCGCGTCTAAATCTACATTGGAATTACATTATAACTATTTATAATCATGTAAAAAAGGATGTCGTTTGGAGCTCCTGCGCAGAGAATATTTGAGATAATTATAGGCAGCAGTTTACCAGTCATACAGAGACCTATGCTTGGAATGGTTTCTGCGGAACCGAGGTAAAATAATTGGATGTGGCAAAGGGATTTGTTTCGTCGCGTTCACAGTGGAGAATATCCAAAATTCCGGGTACGCTCTACAACGGCCGTAATAAAAGCCGCCAGGAAACAGGCGTTATATATTAAAGCGTGAGCGTGGACTTAATAAAGCTTCCTTGGAATACGATGCTCTCTCTGCACGGAGACAATGACAGAACCTAACAAACTTTATGATGTCTTTTTAACAAATTCGGATTTTAATATACGCTAAAATTAAGCATCCAGAGATTTACGATGGTTAAATCGTCTTTTCCGTAAACGTATCAACGGATATCGCCTCTAGTCTTCAGATTCAAGCCTTAAGCCTTTATAGTGTGTTACATTATAATAATCAGAAAGCTACATTTGTAAATCAATAATTTTTTATATTTATTTCTTCAGTACCTGAAAACTTGCATTTACTCTTTATCGTTTTACGTGGTTACATTAATGACAACAAAGTTCTGTACAAACAAATACTTTCCCTGGCATAGAATATGGTTTCATTTATAAATATACATGATCACGTATTTTGGAATATATAGCTACCGATTATTAACAATAACAATATAACAAGGAAGTGAGGAACGAAGAATTAAGTAGTGGATTGTAATAAAAAACGGTGCTATAAATTTTTCAGGGGTCACTTTTATAGTCAAAGACGTAAAAGTAATGGTTTTGCTGTCAAGCGACAATAAAGGAAATATATTACTCGGGGGTAAAATTATTCTTCTCGTGTTTCTCTTAACTATTTTTATTAATTCCTTATGCTCCACTCTTTCCACCATAGTTCGTATTCTGGACTATGAACCATTATGCCTGAAAACAACACGCAACACACAATTTATCACGTTTGCTCATTCGATTACGATTCGCTATTATACTAATTGCTGATTTCATTACAAAGCACCTACAAAGTGTGTTACATTCTGAACAGTTTCTCGATTCGAATGTACCCTTGCTCAGGATTATAAAAATGTTGAGAATAATGTTATATATTTTTATTATGATAATAAAATTGTAAAATTCTATTTATTCAACTTGAAATTTGGAGCTTTTGTGCTACTGTAATCGTGAAAAGCAAACTTTTGTTCTTTATTTATAATATACATCATAATCTTAAATTGTTACATTAATTCAGTTTACTGTATTAAGTACGCTACAATAATGTATGACAAAACATGTGAATCTTTGTAGCTATTCTATCTGTCCTTTACTGTTTTTTTATATAATTCTTATGTGCTCACCCTATCGGCACTAGAAACAATCCTGAGTTGGGGCTCTTTGTTTCATGCCCATGATTGCACGTATTGTTTGGCCCATACCGCAATCTACTACGTTTCTGTTAGAGAGATCGGACAGATCTTATCAGCCGAGACACGGAGGGAAGCTGCGGCATAACATGGCTGGGGTAAATTGTGGTTTGTGGTAATGGTCAGAGAGAAGAAGCCTCAGCTGCCCAATTGGTTTCCGCAAAGCCTTCGATTCCTAGGATGAGAAAACTCCCGGTGCACTTTTAACCTCTGCTTCAAATGGTAACTCTGAATTAATTTATTTGAGTAATATGAGCGTTTACAACAGATATTACAAATTATATATATTTTTTATTAATTTATTTATAATCGCATAAACAAAAAGGTAACACAAATTATATTGTTATCATAAAACAATTACAGCGTCTTATGGTAGAAATAGGGTATACTTCTTGGATATTGACTTAATACGGAATTCACGATTTGTACCAAAATAATACACATACGTAAAAAACATACTTATAATAGGACTTTAGTACGACAATAATTGTTAAATTTAAGCCCGTAAATTAGTGTTAATTTATTTGCTGTGATTGATTTTCAAAATTATTTGAACCTCAGGCGAGTAGAAACAAGGTTAATTATCGTCCTTGCGTCACGGGAAATTTTGTGCTTGTTAAGGAATTCGAATCTGGATTACGCGTCTCCTAATTATCTGGCTCAACTTAAGAGTCGATACAACCTTACGCACAAAGTCGCTGCTCAGTGTTGTCATTATTTTTTATTGAAAGTTTAGAGTCGCGTCAACCCTAGGGTCGGTGAAAGAAAATAGTCAGCTGGTTGTGCTGCATTTGTATAAAAAATTGGAGATCATGAAGTATCAATCATTACATTACACCCCACACTACTCCTCCACATAGTCACCGCCGTTATTCAGGCACGTGATGTAACGGGAAACCTGGTTTTGATGCCGCCTGTCATCCCAAATGGTCGGCTCATACTGCACCTTTTTACGACATTCGTTAAACTGTCTAATCCAATTCCTCACCATTCTATCACTCACCATTGTTTCCCCATACACCATACACAATTACTGATGAAGGTTTCCAAGCGTAACATTTCTTGCATTCAAGAAAGTATCACTGATCTGACTTAACAGTTGGCTAGTCGTACAATGTTACTTTTCGAAACTTTCTAAGAAAAGGAAAACACAAAATACAACGCTTAGACTATGTGGAGAAGCGGTGTGAGGTATAGATTATCATAGATATTAAAATATCTGGAAAAAATATACATTATTTTTAAATAAATATCTATTATAATGTATTTTAAAACAGCCCTCGTATATCGGGAAAATTAAAAATTATGACGACAAAATTGAGGATTGCACACAAAACTTAAGCTTTAATTTTTGAGCTCAACACGCAACACACACTTAATCCCAACGGTTTAATTATATTTAGCTATGAAAATAAAAACGTAAATTATTTGAAACTTCTATTGGTTTTCACTACAGTAGTAACCCTTTTCGTTTTAAGTAAGGAAATAATTTCTTAAATATTTCCCCTTAACATTGTCCATTACATGTGATTTTGAAAACACCAATGATTCCGCTTTAATATATGTCACTTGGGGAAAAAAATTGAAATTAAACGAAAGTGAATTCCACTGATGGACGGAATGGCATATTCGAATTCAGGAAGTGCTGTAAGTAGCATACTTGTTAAATGCTTTGTCATGGAACTATTTTAAGTAAATCATAGTCGGATAAATAAACGGGAAGGGGCGCTCAGTTTTTGTGACGAATGTGAATGCATATTTTTTAAGTCTCCCATAGTTTTTAAACTGAATATTACATTATTAAAATGTGTTCCATATTGAAAACTTTCCCTTTACTTTGGAAAGTCGTCAAAACTCCGGTACCTTGGGTGACATTTATTTCGTTTCTACTGCATCATCATTGCACACGTTGTTAACGTTTATGATTATAAGTGACATAGTGAATAATTATTGCTACTTATTCACGCTCGATTATACAAAAAATTGTGTATCGTTACGAGCCAAGTCTGCTGCTATTCTAAATATCACGTTTTGTTGCTTTATGTAACGGTTTGTTAACAATGGAAACTAGAGTGGAAATAAATGAATATTTACTCGTGCAGTTGTGCAGCAGATGGTGTCAGAGAGAAACTTTAGTATCTTATGACACTCGTGTAGTGCGCACTAGCACCTATATCTAAAAGAAAAGACAATTTTCCCGAGTATAAATTATCCATTGTTTCTTATTTAATTTTGTGTAAATATAATGTATAAATAATTTATCAATATGTATGTAGTGTGTTCGGATGCTTTTCAAGGCAAAAGCGACTAACGATTGGTCGAATTAAACTTCGAATTTAAGTATAGTATATAGCCAGAGAAGAAGCGGGAATCTACAAGTGAATTGAAGATTTTAGACGAGAAGAATGACAGGGCAGAATTTAGAGGACTAAAGACATGAACAAACTATCAGCATTTGTTCAGCCACACACTTGTGAATACGAAGAGTAGACAATAGACAACCGGCGCCGCACGCGAGAGGAAACAGTTTTCTGAAGCCTTTTACAAATCCTAAGTCAACATCATGATGACTCCTGGGACACAATAGACTCGAAAACAATCAGTGTTACGCAAAGAACAGAAGCTGGATAGGATGCGGGTCGAATTTCTGAAGTTATACACTTGACCTGAATACGAAGAATCAACAATGGATCCCCGCACTTGGGAGCAAGAGGACAGCTACCCTAGTCACGATCTTAAACTAACAACGCGCCAAGAATACAAGAGATAATTGAAACCGGAAGGAACGCAAGCTGGACGACTGAAATGTCAAATTGCCGACGTTTAAACGCTTGGTATGACGTGGATAAACTTAAATGTCACCCAAAACGCTCTGGCGAAGGACGCACCTTCAATCTCCACCAGAAGTATGTAGGTGGAGTCAGACGTTATAAGTGTTGCTCAGGTTTTGCATATTTTTCGAAAGATCAGTTTTTGGGATTACTATGACACTTGAGAGTGAATACTATTATTAGACTTGAGATTGGCGAGATTTTTTGGCTTATTATTTAGCAACGATTCTGAGAATTCACTTTTTAAACATTTTTGACTGAAACTGGGAGTTTGAAGTTATAACAACGAGTAGCTTGTTCCGGCAATTTCAGCTGATGCGAGGATCCGCAAGATATTTTTCTTGTGGCCGTCGGTTGGTCACTGGACAATTCTCCAGCATTCCAAAGCGTCTTTTCTCGCCAGCGACGTCCGAAGTCAGTACTAGCCAGACCTCAGCGACCTCAGTTAATGTTAAAACAGGTGGCATTTGAAAAAATTTCCGATTATATATGACAAGAAGGAGTCAGCTCAATTTTTAAGTCAATTAAATGGTTTCAAATTTTTTTTATTTTATTATTATTGATTGTAATGATTACTTTTGGCCAAGTAAATTTAATTTAATTATATATATATAATACTAAGGGATAATATATCAAAAAAGGAGATATAAAAGTTTAAGTTAAATCTAAGTTTTAATTTTAATAAACATCAAAGTTATTTAGAAGTTATGGATGATATAAAAAAGGGACAGTTCATTTAGCATTAGACTTTAACCTCAGATTTCCACAGTGGGGTGAACGAGGAAACTTAATTTGTTCCCTAATGGCAATAGGCCTGGCAAATGTGAACTCAAAATTCAAAATATGAGTACGATACCGATAAAAATTCATATGTTTCTATATGCTGGGTGATTGGTTGCTGCTACTAGATGGTCTCCGTCTGCTGTCTCCCTTACTGTCCTTTCGAGTTGCATCTTCCTTAGGTTTTCCGCCAATGTCTCTCCGTTTTCCCGACAGCATCTGGTGACAAACTCTCTCCGCTCTCCCGACAACTTCTTCCCTGCTCTCCCAATCTAGTAATATCTGATCCCGATCTCCAAAACTTTTCTCCCTCGTCACTTCGGTCGGACGCCACACCATCTTCAGCCACCAATCAGATGTTGTCCACCAAAGTCTCCTATTGGTTTGCAGTCTGACAATTACAGCCAATAGGAAATTCTTTATCTTGGAGGGCGTAAATGGTGCATATGTTACGAATTTAGCCGTAGCATTCCAGATTCTTCGTGGACCTTCCGTTTTTCCCGGCCGGTCCTCCAAATTAGCTACGCCCACTCCCGGTAGCAACTCAATTTTCTTTAGATGGTCCCTTTTATCAACGGGCTGCTCTCGTTACAAAAGAAGGGTCAGTCTATTGTCCATGGAATGCGCCCTGAGACCTCCCACTTTCCAAACGGAAAGGGTTGTGTCCTTTGTTCGTGTTTCGCCACCCACACACAGAAAAAGCCAAGAAACATGAAATTTATTTACTATTTAATCACCCGTATCTATTAACTATTACATGATCAACAAAGACATATATGCAGTACTTAAGTGATTCATTTGCCCTGCTACTTTAATAGTAAGATAGGAATGGAAAAATGTCGACCGGATTAGGGGCTCGAACCCAGGATCTCCCGATTTCTAGCCGGGGGCTCTACCAACTGAGCTAATCCCAGTCGACGTCCAAGGACCGATTCAACATCTCTCCATTCCCGTAAACCTAAGCTAGGTCTCGCCTACCAATTCACTAATCACAATCTTCACACCCTAATTCTAGGAAATACGTGAAGAATGGAAATTGCGTAAATTGATCACAGGTGCATTGAATTCTACTTTAAGGAAGTTGAAATACTTCAAATGAAGCTCAGTAAAGCATATACCACTTTAATTTAATTACTGAAAACGCATCAGAAATTGTTTAGGAAGTTATAAATTTGAGACGACAAGACTGTGGATAGATTTGTCACAGAATACGGAAACTAGCTGAAATATCTTGCAATTGTAAACACGGGACAGCTTATTGGTTCTCCCATTTGAGGTTACATAACTGTCGATATACTAATGACTGTTGAAATAGTAAAACTCAAGTCAGGGGCACTTCAGAAGTTTGTTATAGCAAATTTACTCATAAATTTGCATGAGCGTGTGACAAGTCGGGAATTGTTCATTGTAATATCAAGACGGTCCAGTCTTACACCAGATAACTCCTAACAACGTTATGCCCTGCAGCCCTGATTGCAAATTTAGTTTACCGTGGGCTAACTGGCTATTCGACGAACTGTACCTTAAGTTAATAACCAGATATGAAAGGGCAGTGTTTGAGCTGTTTCCTCTAGCCGAGTGTGGCAATTCATTTCTTTTATGTAATCATATTCCACTCTGTGTTCAGTGCTTTGAAAATTCCTCACTTCAGTATGTCAATACGTCAATGGAGGATTACACAACAACAAGCGGTTCTGCAGAATCAATAAAATAGCTGTCAGTTCTCCAATTTTAAAGATCTTGCCAGGATATTTTTTTAATGTAGCCTTTATCTGAATATATCTTCAAATCATTGGATTTACTTTATTATAATTTTCATTAATTCTCGAATGTGGAAATAATAAGAGTCGGTTTTATGTTTAAAATGTGACACAAGCATACCCAAAAAATTAAATAACTAAACGATGGTACAGAAAGCACTCACTGGACTCTACATAATGTTAAAAATTACGTATACTAAACGTATTATTAAAAATATTCATTAAATTAAAGTAAAATAAAACACACTGATTAAACAGTTATGGTACATAAATATAGATCTACCAAAAGCATCTTATATAACTGAAAGGCCACACTAATCAGTACAAATACTAACGATGGACCTTATTCTGTGATCTGGGCGTCTAGAAATATGAAATTTTCCCGTAACAAGAGACTAACAAACGAAAATTGAAGAAAAATCGAAGAAAAAGTTCACCAATTTTCTTCTATTGATAAACAATTACAGTTTCAGAATATAGTTCTTGTTTTATAATTTTTATATTATTATAATTTTATAGTTACTTTCATATTAACAGTAACAACAGCTTTCGATTATATTCGCCATTTCCATGCTGTAAGGCTATAAATTATAAATAACTATAATTTTTTAATCAATATTATTTGTCCATAAAAAGCAGTAAGACAGTTTTATATACCTTCTTGCCATATGTTATATGCCTCGTAGCCACCAATCAACAAAAGTTGTTGATTGCTATTTTAATATAAAATATGTTTTCTATTCTGGTAAATAATTAATTTAGATTTTCTCTGTGACATAATGCAAAATACAATTGATTTAAAAAATTGACAGCATTTATGCAAAAATTCCCTCTTTCATTACGATCATTTACTACTTTTGTTTTTCCGTTAGTAAAAATGTTCACATTAATCTATAATTTTGATATTCTCCGTGTCTAATTGCTGATGGAAAAATTATTGCAACTTAAAATTGGCAGTGTTGACTTAAGAAATGGTTTTCAAATTTCTAATCTTTATAAATAAAAACAAATGTAACTTTGTTTGTCCCGTATACATTCCTATATCATTCATACGATTGCGAATATTTTTGTGGGCCTCTGGAAGACTTAGACTCTAAAGGGGAGAAGGAAGGGATGACCTAATCCGCCCCAACACCTTTAATGCAGTTGCAAAAATTTTATAATATGTAAGTACTTACATTATGCTAACAATTTTAATTTTCTAAGTGTACCGACATAGGTCTTTCCCACATCGCCGATCTCACTCATCTATTACTATCTATGCCCACGACTTCGTTCGCGCGGAAATAGCTTTTTTCATTTTGCCCTAGAAACGAAACAACAGGTCCAGAATTTTGATAAAGTTGAATTCGTTGAATTTATAAGAAGTACTGTATCCTTTATTTATGATCGCTTCATGGCAAACCTTATAACTAGCAGTTGAACAGATCCCACTTTCACAGGTTTAGGACCCAAGTCCATACAAACTTCCAGACAGACAGAAACTTCAATTATATTTATTAGGATAAATTATATTTATTTTATTTGCTTTTAAAAATTAATAATTACTAAATATAAAATTTACCTGACGTGACAAATAAATTCAATTTACGTATACATCGTATCGACTATCCAAAGAATTTATTCTTTCTCAGGGAATTAGCTCTCTGCCAACAGTAGATTAATTACGGCGCGAATCCTGCTACAACGACTCATGGATTTCAAAGAAAATTTTAGGGTTTAAAAACAGGAGTTTTAACTTAAATATTCGTGCATGTTTTATTTCCATGTATTGCAGAAAATATTAATATAATATAAATATGAAACATTCTACGGGAAAGGTTTCAGGGCATACGTGCATACTCCAAAAGGTGAATGCGGGTTGTCCATACCCTTGAACTATTTATGCACCAAAACGGCTTAACGGATATCAATAAAAAATTCAGGGATTGAAACATGAATTTTATATAAAATTTTGGTGTATGTTTTATTTCTATATCTTGCAGAGTTCAGAAGATATTAATATAAATATTTATAAATTCATTGAATTGCCGCGCTAAAGGCGGCGTGAAAATTATCTGCGAGTTGTAAGTCTTTTTAGGCGTTCCTATACCATTCAGCGGTCTTACTGTGTTATTTTAAGCGTAATTTTGGCAACATGAGACGGACAGATGGACGGCGAGAATTCTGAAAATCTATTATTGCAACAGGATTCGCGCCGTAATTAACCATTCGTTGGCAGACAGCTTACTCCCTGTTAAATAATAACTTTTGGATCGTTGATACGATGTATACGTAACTTGATTTTTTTTTGTCGCGTCAGGTAATTTTAATATTTCTCACTTTTAAAAGGAAATAAAATAAACATAATTTAACCCAATAAATAGAATTGAAGTTTCTGTCTGTCTGAATTTAGTCTCGAATAGACTCCGAAACGTGTGAAATACGGGCCTGTTCAAAACCAACTGCGAGTTACAATGTTCTCCCTGCATCGAACATAAATAAATGATATCGTACGGTTTAGCTATTTGTCTAAGTTCCGTGAAAACGATGTCGCGGACAAAGCTAGTTATCAAATAAATTTAAATAGTATTAATTAATAAAACTACAATGTTTCATCCAATTTTGAGGACTTCTTGAGGTGAATTTTAAATGGATGAACTAAAGACGTTAAGATTAATTTGGTGTTGAGCACTACCTCCCGCGACAGTTATGGCCGAAATGATTAATGTCACAAAATATATGTTTAAAAATCATGTTATTAAAATATGTATACAAGTTCGCACATGATTGAGGAGAAACAAAGAGGTTGGTGGGTTATTATTGAGACTAGTGTCTACCAAAGACAAAGTTGTGGTGTTTATTATTATTATTATTATTATTATTATCTACCTGCGATTAGAACAATTCTGTTCTGGCATAGGACCTGCATAGTAACTCGCTCGGCAAAAAACACAGCATTACTGACGCATTCGGGAAACTGTTCCAAAAACAATTTGGTTCCATTCATCTGGCTTCTCGAGCCTACCTGCCACAAACCAGTCCTCCTTACTTGAGTACATAATCAAAGCGTCCATTTGCAGCAATTCCAACAACGGCAACGGATGGACAGCTTGCTTACAAACAGAGAATTCAATGAGGCGTGCCGAACTTTTGAGAAATTTTGCACACATTGGGATGTTAATAGCAGCGGGTTGTTCAACGTCAGCGTTTTAAACTTCACACCTTTTACTGAGGGAAAGTGTTTTAGAAGAATGGAAATGAAACGGATCTGCCTTTGAGTTAATGCAATGGGAATGTATTGGAAACATTTCCGGGAAATGGTAAAGTGGAATAAGAAATCTCAATCCTATTCCTTAAAAAATGTTTCGTTTAATAACATAATATTTCGTGGATCCTTCAGAGAAGAAATGCGCCGAGGATATGGAGTGAGTCAAATAGTTTCCGATAAATTTATTACATTATTATTAGAGGATTTTATGTCTAGTTTTACATCAATAATTACATAGGTCTACAAATTCCTTTACAGAATAGAAGAAGAGGCTAAGCAAGAAAGTAGCCAGTTCAATTACAAATTTTTTAGGTTCATTTCGGAGCTGTTTAATGTATGAGGGAAGCTTGTTGAACAGCGTTGTTCCCTTATAGTGTACAGATTTCTGTGTTCTTGTTTCGTCTCTATAGTCTTCTATAACAAGGTTGTTTTTTATTTCTGATGTTCATTATGTGCACATCTGGGTTAGTGTATAAATGTTTATTGTTAATCACAAAGAACATTAATGAGAGAATGTACTGACTTGCGAGGGTAAGTATGCCTAATTTTTTGAAAAGTCCTCGACAAGTTGATCTAGAATTCACTAGACATATTATTCTAATGACACTTTTTTGGATTATAAATACTTGTTTTTTGCTGAGGAGTCGTCCCAAAATATAATGCCATAAGACAATACATACTGAAAATATGCATTATATACTAATATTCGTGTTTGTATGTCCATATAATTAGATATAACTCTCACAGCATAAGAATCTTTAACAGTTGATTACAATTCGGTTTATTGTCTACAGAAAGTTCTAAAAATTTAGTATAGATAGTTTCATGTCTTTCCTTATTATAATTTACCAGGTTTACAGATTTTAATGATGCGTTGGTTGCTTGCAATTGCATAAAATTAAATGATAGACCGTTCACAGGAAACCATCGAAGCACTTGATTTAATACATTAAAAGCTGCTTCATTTAGTGTGTCCTTGTTACTTATTATAATGCTTGTATCATCTGCAAACGGTACAGCTTTTGCAAACGTGTTTAGTATTTTGGGTAGATTATTTATGGATATTAGAAAGAGGACCCAACACTGAACCCTGTGGAACTCCCACCCTTATTTCTGCGCATTCAGAATTAAACGTTTCACCTGTTAATGGATCTGTCAAAAATACTCTTTGTTTCCTATTTTCCAAATACGATCTAAAACAAGAAAAAGACATTCCAGTAATTCCATAGCATTTAATTTTTTTCTAATAGAATATTATGGTACACACAATCAAAAAAACAAATCGCAGGAAATTGCTAAATAATATCGCTTTGCATTTAATTCTTCTATAATTTCATCAGTTAGTGTGCATTTAGCTTTTTCCGTAGAATAACCTTTCCTAAAACCGAACTTACAGTCACTGAATAAGTTATTTTTGTTGAGGTGAGGATAAACAACTATCTCAAATATTTTAGAAATAACAGGTAAATGTGAAGTTGGACGATAGTTAGTCTTGTCATCTGCATTTTCTTTCTTAAAGAGAGTTGTTACAATCCAGTACTTGAGTATCTAGGAACATACCACTTAGAATTGAATGACTAAAAAGATAACTTAATAAAGGACTAATCGTAACAGTAATCAACCAGCTGAATCATATTTGAATTAAAAATTATAGTCCGTAAGACGTCTATCAATATCTCACTGTTTCTAAAAAAAAGGACCAAAATTTTTTATTCATTAGCTACTACACTCACTGAACACAGGCGATTCGAAATATTGGAAATAAGAGACACATCATTGCCACTAAAATTGACATGGAAATATTTTCAAACAATTCGTTTGTAGGTAAACCAAGAAAATTGACAGAACGGTACATGATAGAAAGCATTGAATCTGTGAGTTGAAGGGATATATTGCGACGTAGATGGAGGATTGCCGAGATCAAAGCAGCCCATTTATTGCATCCTCACACTGGATTCTTGGAACAGACTTCTGCTATCAGCACACGCAGTGTGAAACAGCGCGTCGTTTATGTCGAAATACTAGCCTCGTCTGTAACAGATAAAATATTGTTTCGTGAAACAAAATCTCAAAAAGGAGGACAAAGTTATGACGTTCGCAAAAATTGCCATTCTAACGAGATAATGTTAAAAGGGGTATTGCTGCGAGTATCATCAACAATAAAGTATTTACATGAACTGCGGAATATTTTTAATTCTTTAAATATTTAAAATTTTATTTGAAAATGTATAACATCCTTCAATTCCATGCAAAACCACGTATTTAAATCAGTAGCAAATTTAACACTTTTACTTTCTTCAATCGTTCATTTAATTTCACTGTCGGAATAGCTTTCAGCTGAACTCAATAATTATCTTCTATATGAACATAGTTTTCTGACAATAATTTTAAAATAAATAAAAAACTACCAATAAGTCATCATACAATTTTATTAGTATTTAATTATTACATTGGTCGGCATTAAGTTCCAATTTTTGTGGGAAAATTTTATATTAAGGGTATGTATATTAAAATTTTTAAGTGACTAGGAATTATAATAAATTTTATGCAATTCATCAGAAATTGTACCTGTACATTTGACTTGATTAATTTGTTAGAGAAATTTAACCAGTCGTAGTCTACTATGGAAGATCTATAAGGGAAACTGTATTGAGTTATTATTTAAATTTCATTGATAGCGTTCCTTAACGAGTAAGAGAAGGAGATAAATTATTTTTACGGCTGATACGGGAGATACAAAGAAACAACCAACAAATCACCATCTGTTGGATCCCGGCTCATGCTGGAATCTTTGGAAATGAGCTTGCTGACAAAGCCGCTAAGCAGGAGGCTCCTTTAAAATTAACAGTTTGAACCTTCCTACCTGTTCAAGGAAAGACTTAATGGTCGGGTGCATCAACCTCATCAGAGAAACTTGGATTAATGATAGAAGAGGAAAAAAGAGTAGTAATTCTCTATAATGTAATGGAGTCCTTCTAAGTGATAGGCTATCCATTTGACACCTCGAGAAGACAGCAAATCGTTATAGCAAGACTCAGATATTTCAATTCCCGCCTTACATATTCATTTCTCTTTTCCAGGTCTCCTCAGCCTTTATGTTCAGAGTTATAACACCCCACATCCTCTTTGACTGCTCTCGCTATAGCACGGTCAGAAGGTCCAGCATTGCTAACCATTCCAGGTGGGAACTGTCTCTCTCCAGTGGTGGTTCAGTCTTCTTAATTTTATTGTACAAATTGGTGTATCGTAAGAAATCTAAATACTCTATATGTGCCTTTGTGGTCGTTTTTTCTCTGTTCTAAAACTGTCTGTTTCTTCTCACTCCTTGCATTGCGTTATCCGCAATTTCTATGTAATTTATTGTTTCTTATTGTAAATATTTTTGTAGTCGCCGAGAACGTCCACTGTTACCGCGACTATAATTTCAATAAAAAAATTATTTTTAAATTAGGAACTTTCTTTCTTATTAATAAATAAAAATACGGCCAATGTAAGCAAACGAAATTAAGTAACATTTCTCTTCTTCATCATCTTTCTTGGCTCTGCAGCCTATTGAGGACCTTGGCCTAGCGGATCGTACTGTTCTAACTCGTGCTCCTATTTTTTCCCATCTGTGAGGTATGCGACCGGTACCTCATTGTCCAACACAACATGTTTGAGCGCAGGAAGTAGGATCACTTAGCAGAGCAATTATTTTATGTAACAATCCAATTTACCCTTAGCTAGTAGGGAACTAATGATTTTTCCTGTTGAAGCGACCATAATTTATTAATTAAAAAAAATTATCGTAAACTATGGTGCACCATTCTTCTCGTGCATCCCCCCCCCTAAAAAACAGAAAACCTACTAATGACTTGTCCTGTTGAAGTGATCATAATATATAAATTTACAAAAAAATTATCCTCTCGTACATCCCCCCCCCAAAAAAAGGAAAACCTACATATCATAGCAGAACATCTACACGTGCTGTGAATCCTATTTCCTCAAAAGAGGGAGACGACGATCGGATAATAAATCTCAATCCACATCTAAAACCATGTCTCTCACACGGCCGCAATTATCGGGGTAGCATCTCTGAACGTCAAACATCTATCTGGCTGAAACGCGGAAACTTTTAAACCCCCACATATTGGGGGGAGGGGGTATATGTATTCCAGACGCCAAATACGTTTTATGCGGTTTTTGAGAAAACCTCACATTACACTGAGAAACGTAATATTCCCACAAGAAACTTCTTTATCCGTGCATTGAGCATCAATGACAATTACTGCAACATAACCTTTCTAATACTACCAAAGAACTGTAACACAAGCTAATTATAAAGAAAATACTGGCACAATCATTATTATATGAAACTTAGAATAGTCAATCTTCAGGAATCTAGAAAATGTTGCTTATTATTCAAATATAGGAGAATGAAATAAATGGAAGCACAAAAGGGTGTTAAAACAAAAATGCTTTAGCAATTATTTTTGTATGTGCTATAAAATTTCTAATACTACGGAAGGGCCAACTCACGAAGCCAGCTTCAGTTAAGGAGCCTCTGATCGTGTTATTATCCCACTGGTGCGACAGCTGACTCCTCGATTCCAAGGGTCATTGCTGTCAAATATTTATCTTGGGAGCACCAACCACGGTAGAAGCAGCTAGAAAAGCTCGAAACTGACTACCTGGCCCTACGACAGTCCAGCCGCACTCCCTAGTTGATAATTTTCTATTCATTTATTCTTTCCTGTTTCCGGGCGCAAAGCAATTTTCACTGTTACAACACGCATATGTAGTGAAATATTCTTTCTTGGAAAACACTAGTGTATCTGTTTAAAATTTTAGTGTCAAAATACTTTAAAATGCTGTTTAAAATTATACTGATATCTTTTCAGAAACAAGACGTAGCCGACAGGCATGGTATATTAGGGTAAATATAAAATAATTCTTAAATTTATTTATATATATATATAAGTAAAAGTGAGTTTATACTTAAATAAATAAAATTGTTGGTGAAAATAATATTATATTACAGTACAATCTCTCACGAATTAACAGCGAAATAATTTTACAAGTAGAAATAAAAACCTTGACAAGATTTCCAAAAAACTTAACGACTATGAATTGATAGTTGTGGAAGCGGAGCTATTCGAGTTAAATTAATATAAGTTGTTCCCTGCATGTAACAGTTGCGTCATAAAATGAATTTGATGAGGCTGGCGGTTCGATGCGACTTCCAGGCGACTAAGCAAAAGAAATTACCATCTGGTGATTCACTCATGCAGGAACTAGGTCATGCGCGATTTCTTCACTTCGCAAAAGCAGGCGATTTAGAGTGTAAACATAATTGCTTGGAGAATTAACACGATGTGAGTAATCACCCTGCGGGGGAGACAGTGACTTAACAGACAATTTAAATAAGGTCGTAGCGAGACGAAATAAAGTGGTCTCCAGGGTTTCTGAATATGGGAGGGTCAAAGATGACACGAAAAGTCGGATTGAACACGAGAGGCTATAAGCATTAAATATTTCAACCATTAGAGTAGCGAGAAAAATCGAAATTTGTTTTTCATTAAAAATTGTTTAAGACTGACTGAAGAGGATTTATTTTACTACAGTATGGTTTGGTAACATGCATTTTGAAGAAAGCGACAAGCTTATTCACAAACAACATAGATCCATGAACTGTATTATAAGGAATATATGGGACGAAAAATATACATTAAATGATGTAAGGGTATTACGGAAAATTGACTTTGTCAATTGAGTACTAATTAATACTTTTAGCCTTATTACGAAGATGTACGTCACTGAAAACTATATTCCAAGCCGTCTGCAAGTCCGTCGTAGAAGAATTCACGTCATCTCTAGTAGAGTTCTCGTTGGAGTCCTAGAAGTTTCCGTAGTTACCCAGATGTCACGTAAGGAGCATAACGCTTTCCTGTGACGTATCAGATTTCTCCTATTGACGCCAGGATAAAAACATAGTCAACGTTATTTCAAATCTTTATAAATAATATTTCTTATGAAAAATGTTTCAATATGTTTTGGTCTTCTACATAGATTAATATGTTATATTATACCGAAAGTTTTCTTTCAAGAAAAAAAATGGTGACGGTATTAACAAACATCACTTATTAAATTGTTAAAAAATTAATTTTTCATTAAACAAAACTCATCTTTTTTAAGAAATTTAAAACCATAATGACCACTACTTTTGCCTCTGAAATTTATCAAAGAATTTTTACGTGTAGTCACAGTTCTCATAAAGTGTAACCGGTTACAACAGGAAACGTGTGAGTTTTACGGAAATCCAACAAAATTTTAAGACAACGTCTCTATGATCCAGGCTACGTTTCGAAAATCATATTTCACGTACGTCAATTTTTTTATCAATTTGGATTGTCAAAAATGTGCTGCCTACTTTTTATGTAACATGTCTAGTAACACTATTTTAATGACAATATTCTAAAAAATATAATTCATAGACCCCGATAGATATAGATAGTTATTAGTGATGTCTAGACTGTTCTTTAATCTCTATTTCTCATTTAATCTAAAATTTTCGAATATTGTAATGAAATTTCACTAGTTTCCTGGAATTTCTACTGTGCTTGTCTTCGAAAAAGATGTATGTATATATTCTTGTTTTCATTTTTAATACGTTCGTTTTCGTAAACTTCTAATTTTGTCATAACCTTTTTCAGTTTTACTATTTAAATCACGGTCGGCCAACCCGCGGCACACGCGGCAGCACCCGCGCGGTTCATCAGAATTTTACAAAATATGTTTATTTTGTACAATAGTATTATTACACAGTTTATCAAAAAAGATAACGTAGAACACTTTCTTTCTCTTAGGGTGACAAACTACACGATGGTGATCCAGTAAAGGGCAACTCCACTTTTTTGGGGGATATATAATTTTATATGCGGTCCGGGGGGATCCTTTTCCAAAGTGGCCCGCAAGATCATTCGGGTTGGCCACCCCTAATTTAAATCATACAGTTACAAAGCGGTATTGATTTTAGTATTTATTTTTCTATTATTTCTATTACAATAGATTCTGGCGATTACATTGGTATCAGTATGTCCCATATTTCATCGCAAATGTACAGTCTACTTTATAAATTATATTTGTTCGTTCCTTTATAGCGATTTTATCCTTTAGTTTTGTTAAATACTTTTTTTACTTTCTGGTTTTAACAAAAATATGATTTCATTAATACCATTGGTTTTGAAAAACGAAAACTGTCATATAAAATTGAAAAGAAAGTATAAACCTATTTTATCTCTTTAGGTGACAATTTTTAAAATAATTTTTTTAATGTTTTTGTCAATATTATAACCTGTTTATCTGAGTTGTTTATTACTATTTCATCAATATTACTTCTGATTGATTTGAAGTAATTTATGTTGTCATTCTTTAATTTATTTTATCTGTTGTTTATGTTCTTTGTCCCTTTTTTGTTTTTTGTTTACGTTTATTCATTATTACATAAATTTCTTTGGGTAAAAATTATTTAATAATATATTGTAAATAAGTGTTTTAATTTAACTTTGGAATTTCATGTCTGTTAAGTCTGTTTAAACTATTTGCTACATTTGAAAAGGATTATTTCAAAAATAATTTAGTACGGTGTCAGCTGTGAATATGTTTGTTAAACAATTTCGTCACTAATTTGTAACAGATATTCAATTACAATTTAAGTAATAATCAGTAATATAAATTTTATATTCCTTGAAAATAAAGACAAGTCAACTTAATAGATCAAAGTTTGGTAAAAATTCTGAAAAATGAATGATTTCCATTTCAAAGGTCATTTATTTTTTTCTGATAATGTTTGAAGAGAGATAAATGTTGGTTACTTTTTAAATTCTGATTATTGTAGGAATCGGTGTATATTTAGATGTTTGGTGATGTAGAAAAAATGAGTTTGTTTCACAAACACCATGTAATTTTCTACAATATTAATCACATTACTGCATACATTAAGTATTAGAATACTAATTGATAAAAGAATAAATTCTCCAAGGAACAGTAGCAAAATTGTTTGCAATACTTACTCAACAATCATTAAATAATATAATAGCTTATTATTATGTGATGTATGTTAATAAGATTAATATTTTTAAAACATGGTCACATGCAATCAAAATAAAATTGCAAACCGCAGAGATCGTCATCTCTTCAATGAATCTAAACATATAGTACATAAATACACCATTTTTACATTCGTCGACGAAAATAGATAGTATTTACATAGTATGTGTATTTTCACATTAATCCTATTGTTATTATTTAATAATATTTCAAATTAATCTTTAAATACTGTTTATTACTCTATTTTATCTACTAATAAAAAATAGAAGAAAAGTTGCCCGTTTTTTGTTTATTATGATTTTTTCATTTTTAAAGATGTTATATAATAAAATAGTCAAAAGTATATAAAATGCCATCTACAAAAAATTATTTTAAATGTATAAAATTTACAAGAAGGTATAATCCTTCCTATTTTATATAATTTCTTAAATCTCTGCATTTAATAATGTTGAAGTTCTATATTGAAACAATTTCGATAGTTAACCAATGAAATAAATACAACAATATTAATACTTCAGTAAAAATGTATCCCAGGTATTTTTGTTTCCCTGTGACACCGGAGTATTGAATGTTAATATCATAATCCGGGCTCCAAGTATTTGGCTTTAACATATGCACTGTTTGTAGTACGGCTTATCTCAACGGCGCACTAAAACACTGATTCATAAATTTTCACTGCCGATACTTGTGAACGACATTGATGGATAGCTGAATGTTCCGCCACCAAAGAAGTTGTGCTGCGAATAATAAATTAATGATCCCTCGTACTTTTATTTTGAATAAATACAAGCATATACTTGAAAGACTGCGAAGTGACCATCATTCTGCAACATGCTGTAAACGAGTCCGGTATTTATATACACTTTTATCATTAGTAATATTTGTATGTATATATTGCCAATTATTCAATAATACCAATATGTAACAGAAATTACTTTTTCTTATTATTATTTTTCCTCTAAAAACGAACTCTGCTATTTTTACCATTATGATCTTTTTGGCCTCATTCGCGTTGGAATGGCCACAGATTTGCAAAGAAATAGATTTTACTGTAAAAAAGGATTTTAGTTTTGGATAATAATTTTTATAGTACGATATTTATCATTTAATTTTTTTACATTTTATGGTCATAACAATGTGAATAAGGTCAAAAAGAATTCTAAAGCAAATATAACCGCAAGCTTTCTTAATAAATATTAATAAGAAAAATATATATTTTTAGTTTGCTTTAACGTCCTATTAAGAATTATAGTCATTAGAGACTTCCATAAGATCACCTTGCACTCGGAGACGCAAAGAAACATTCCTTCTTTTCTAATAGCTTGTTATGAGCCAAGAACGTGAACAGAAATTTTATGTCTCTTTGACAGTGGGCGAGTTCCCCCTCTCTGATCTGGTCATCACCTGGTGGCGCATTATCTGAGTCAGGGTGGCAGGTGTACGGTATGTGCTTTATCTTTAGTATGTCCCCACATATACTACAAATAAGTCGAGCTTCCCTCTTAAATAAGTACACACGAGTAAGCTTATTGTTACCCGAACGAATTCTGGATAAGATGACCTGCTTCCTTGTATTTAGGTCAGCAGGCAAAATAATCGGTGGGTTACCGCTTTGACTCAGGGATCCTCTCCAGTCTCGGAAACTGCCATCCTTAACAATATCCCCACTCCATATTTGATTGCCACCCACTTACGTATAGGTTGACTGATATATTCTGAACTCACTGGCTTAGACTCAACTTCAGCCATCACCTTTCCAATAATTCCCTCATGGGACTGGTTTCAACACAGGCAAAGTTCCTTGGGCATTTCTCTTACCTTATTAGGTTACTACGGATATGGTTGAGAATATCATTTGTACGGGTTATCTATCTCCAATATAGCCTCAAAAATACTTTTTGATATTAAATATGGTTAGTATACGCGGTGTTACAAAGTGTGGGATACAAGCCATCAATATAAACATTTTCCCCTCTTGGCATTTTTGTAACAAGAGACGTTTCGTTACTGCGAAATTTGAGAAAAGAAAACTGGGAAAGAGCGTCTCTGATCATCCTCGACGGACGTAATTCCGCCAATGGTTTCTCCAGCAACAAGCGAACAGCCCCCGAATTCGTATGCTTAGTTTTGTTTTCTGACGAGGTCTCATTTTCACGTGAGTGACTGTTTAATAGTCACAAACACGACTCCTGGACTAATGTAAACCAGTGTGTTAAACAACTTAAAATGGGTGATACGAATTTAATAAATTATTAAATGATAATATTTTTATAACAAAAACTATAAAACAATTTACATTGACAAAACAGAACATATTTACAATAATAATTACAATTTTTAAGGTTTAGTTATTATGCCGGCACTTCTTCCGCTAGTAAAAACTACATATATTTTTACAAAATGATTTATATTAACTACTTAAACACTAACAATTTTAAAACTCATCTCAGGCTCGCACTTTATGGGCCTTTTCATAGAACATATTTTACTACACTAAACCACTCGGATCTGACAGCAAACAGAAAATTACAAAGAGTTACAGATGCAGTAGTTTACCTAATCGTCTTAGTGCACGTTCCAGCTCCTTCCTCGTGATTTCTCCAGATCGTCACCGCTCTTCAACAATCTCCTCCAAAATCTATCTCAAAATTACATCTCACCGCTCTCGGCCACCAATCTCTCTAATTCACTCTGTACCAATCTGTCTCTCCACCAATCTGATCAATCTCTCAGATTCTCTCTCTACCAACAATCTGATGCCAAAATGTCTCCGTCTGCCTCTTTAAAACCTCGTCCCCACTTCTGCGACATCTATCACCAAGGTGGCAGGGATGGATCTCCTCCAATAATATCCATGGTTACACTTGGGGGAAAACATGTCATCCGGTGCCGATTCTCACGCAATTTTGGGAAACTCCCGAAACCGGCGACGAGATGTCTGAGCTTTATAGCACAAGTGTCAACCGCTGTCTCCTTTGTTTTGATTCCACCGTCAAGGCATATTGTGGACTTGCTAGCACATCCCCAAAGCTCGATTCCGAATGTCCATATAGGCTTAATAATGGTTTTATATATAGTGATTTTGTTCTCTGATGAGAGTTTTGATCTACCGAGTAGCCAATATAATTCTCGAAGACGGGAGTCAATTTTTTTTTCTTTTCTTTTTTATTTGCACTTTCCAGATTAATTTTGTGTCTGGATGGATTCCGAAATATTTTACATGCGTTGATACCGGGAAATGTTTGCTGTTTATAGTTACTGGTGGGCATTGTTGTTTTCGTAAATTGAACGTAACCTGTAAGGATTTTGTCTCGTTAATTTAGACTTTTCCATTTATCTGACCATTCCTGATGGACATTAAGATGGTCTTGTAATAGTGCGCTTGCTTTTACAGGTCTTCATTAATAGCCATAATAACCGTGCCGTCAGAAAATGTCCCTGTAATTTTATTAGTGGTTGAGGGAAGATCGTTAGTATATATTAAATACAAAATGGGTCCAAGGACACTTCCTTGTGGAACGCCTGCTTTGATTAGGTGAAAGGCGGAAGTTTCACCGTTTACTCTAGATATAAAAGTTTAAATTGCTGGAATATACCTTGTCTTATGGTGGTAGAAGTGCTCACAAAGCAAAACTTGCGAAGATAATAAAATGCCTGCGTCCACAGAACGTGACTCAATTAAAATTGTTATCAACCTTAAAATATTAAAATAATTTCAGTTAAATGAAAGTAGACGCTCTCCAATCCTTATTTAGGCTACTCAGAAAAGGTGTCCCGGACTGCCAATATTCATTTAACCATTTTAGCAGATCAGAGTTTGCTGATGTTTTTCGATGGATAAAAACCTATAACATTATCGGTGGATGTTAGTGAATACGGTATTGTTGCTGATAGACACGCGATAGATGGCAGAAAAAGTAACCTATTTATTTCCGCTCTAAATATTCTTTCAGGTAAATTGCTCCAGCATTTAATTTCCTCTGCCAAGCTTTTTGAACTGCAAAGGTATTAAAGAAAACGATTCTCTGTAGTGTATCCCACCCTCACATCACCTGGTTCTAGCTGTACAAATTTCACAGTCCTTTCTGCTTCTTTTCTAAGGATTCTCTGTTTTTTGGTATACGTACCCCTGCAAGCTGCACCATATTCAATTAATGGGCCTACTAATGATATATTACATTTCTTTTGACTTTGTATTTCCCGTTTTGAGAGTTCCATTAGGTTAAAAATATGGGAAAAGTGTAACTTTTAAACATCAATTTAAAAAACTATTTCACAAAAAACTGCATTAATATATTACTCATAAAAGTTTACTTTTTAGAAAATTGTGTGTTCTTTAAACCTGAAAATTTTATTTTATCTACATGCAATAGTTTCAGAGACTATCAAGTAAATTTAAAGACGAAGGCTTTCCCGGTTAATTTGTTTCAAATACGATTCTCGGCTTTCAACCCGGGTTAAATTTTGTTTACACAACGTTTCGACAGCAAGCTGTGACACTCTACCTGACGACGATGACGGATCTTGCTGTCGAAACGTTGTGTAAACAAAGTTTGACCCGGGTTGAGGCCCGAGAATTATATATGATATAAAGTAAATTGATTCAAATACAAACATTTTGAAAAAATGTTCTAAGAAACTAAAGAAAAAAACGTATTAAAGGTGTTAAAGTGATTATAGTTTTAAAATACCCATAATATATCAATTTATAGTATTTTCTAAATTGCGGTTTCAAGATGTTACATTTTGCCTATGATTTCAGTTACGTTCACAGATATGTGACCTTAAAATAAATGCTTTAAGTATTTGAAGTTCTTCTTCTGGGCCACTGGTTCGCCATGTATTTTAAATTTCAATGTTAAAATTTAGGCGCATCATAGTAAAGGAGATCACCTTGCAATCAATCGAGGAAATCACAGGAAGCGATACAAATTTTGTTTTCGATTTATTTCTCTCAAAATAGTAAATCACAATTATTTACTACAGATATTTAGTTATTTTTCCATACGCCGTCCAGTGAAGTTTCTTTTTCTATCTACAGTAATGTGTGTTGTTGTTCTTTTAATTTTTCGCACTTCTGAATTGATGCTTAGAGTGAGAAAGGCAGCGTCTGAAAAACTTGCGGACTAATGAGCCGTTACTTGAAATATTGAGTTACAGAGACTCGTCAATTATGGGTCAGTAAACGCTGAAGTCGATTGTGTTCTCTCCCTAATAATGAATAACGAACTGGAACCTCTTCAGACACGAGACAATTCCTATAGTTGAGCTCCGAATATTCTCATTTGTAACGGAGGAATTTGCGAAAAATTGCTTGTGTATTTGTGTTGCGGGAGTTACATCCCAAGACGTGTCAGTGGATATGGATTATTCAGTAAGCACGGTTTTTCAGACAAATATTCCGCATCCGTTGTTGGCCGCCAACGTCAGAAGAAGAAAAAATACGACATTATCAATCACACGACGTCTCCGAGTCATATTGACTGTGTTCTAAAGTGAGAAGGCAGCGCAAGGCTGCGTCATCAATAAAAATACGGATTCGACGGCCGGCCTAGTTTTCAAAGGAAGCTAAGAAGTAATGAGCGAGCAGAGTTCAAGAAGACCGCTACAGAGGCAAGGAAAAGCTTAATATCAGTATCTAGAAACTCAATTATCAGTATTCGTCCCGTAATAGTACCGTACTGTAATTATTTAAAAACAATTAATCTTAAAGAACAAACATCCAAACTTGTTAATTTGGTTATTTTCATCTTCCATAATACTCGAAACCAGGCAAATACATTAATGTCAAACCAAAGTAATTAGTATTCCTCCGTGCGCAAATATTTTTATATTGGACGAGAAACTTCATCGAGTTTCACAATCAATACCTTCTTACCGGAACACTTAAAAATTTCAAACAATTTAATAGTTGTCATTTACATTTTGACATTATTCTGAGCCTTTTGCATATTTCACATAAATCTATGAAAAAGGAAGATTTTTGTAAAAACATTAATTTTACCCATACCAAAGAAGATTGGGACAATTAGTATCTGACGCATGCAAAATATTTACGAAAATACTATATAGTAGGATGGAACAACAAATAAAATGCGAGTTAGGAGAACATCAGTTTGGTTTTAGGAAGAATGTAGAGACAAGAGAAGAAATTTTGACTTTGCGTCTAATTTTAGAAGACAGGCATTTGTATATTTAGAAAATCCATTTATAATGTTAACTGGAACACACTATTAAGGATTTTGAAGAGCACAGGAATAAAATATCCAGAAAGAAGATTTACCCATTACAGAAGGTAATCAGAAGTAATTAGAATTGAAGGGCAAGAAAAGAAAGCAGAAATCAAGAAAGGAGAAAGACAAGGATGCAGTCTGTCGCCTATGCTGTTTAACTTATACATAGAACAGGCGACGAAGGAAGTTAAAACGGAATATGGAAAAGGAATCATACTTCAAGGAGAAGCAATAAAAACCCTACGTCTTGCCGATGGTATTGTAGTAACAGGGGAGTCAGAAAAGGACTTGGAAACCATGACCGAGGTCCTGAAGAAAGAGTTCAATATGATGATTAATAGAGGGAAAACCAAGGTAATGGAGTGGTATTGGAAACAGTGGAATAACAAAGGTTGTTAGATTGGGAAGGTTTTTTTTCAGGAAGTTAAGGAATTCTGCTGCATAATAACTAGGGATGGTGTATTTTAGACATAAAGAGTAGGATAGTACAGGCAATGGGCTTTCACGAAAAAGAGGAATTTACTTACGGGTAATATTAGTGTGAATATTCGGAAATAATAACTAAAAATGTTCGTATGCTGGTTGTGCCTATTAAAAAACACCTCACGTGAAAATGTGGCCTCGTCAGAAATCAAAAGCAAGCTTTTGAATCCTGAGTTTTGCGCCTGTTGCTGTAGAAACAGTTGGCAGAATTGTGTCAGGCGAGCATGATAAGTGGCACCTTTATAGAATTATCAAATTTCACAATAACTCAACATCTCTATACAAAAATACAAAGGGAGAATAATGTTTGTATTTACCCCCTTCTTAGGCCTTTTAAGTTTGTGGACTTGCCTCTGTTACACCCTCTATATGGTATTGAATAACACCTTATTTTAATATCTTGAGACTTACCACGTCACAATTTGGCAAAGGTTATGAGTAACTTAACTAGGGAAAATTTAACATTTTATAACGCAATTATAAAAATAATTGCACATTAGTTATTTTTGCTGTACGGCCTTATTTGATCTCCAACAGATACGTGACATCATTCTCAGCGATTGCGAAAAGGTATAAGTTCATTACTCATGTTCACTCTGCACAGCTGCGAAGTAAACATGGCGGTGCCTTTATCCATTTGAAACAGAAACGAGCAGCGCTCGGCAATCCGTCTGTTTTTAAATTCTGTGTTTATAGTCGCACCAACATCAAAGGTCGTTAGCCATAATCTAATTGAGTAACTGACTGCTATTGACTTCAGTTTGCTACGTTAGGGAACTTGAAAATACACACAACAACAGCCAGGCCCTTGCCAGGAATCGAACCCAGGACCTCTGCAATGCGAGTCTGTGACGCTAGGCACTAGACCACAGAGGCGACCCCTCTTTTGTTATTGAAGCCAATCACTGAAGATTAAAAAACTCTTCGAACATACCACGAAATGGAATAACTCCGATTCCCCAGTGAAAAAACTCAAACGTCAACCATCTTCTGAAAAAATGATTCTCTCCTTTAGGACTCACAAGGAACACTATCTGGAGGTAATTTTTGGTCTATTTGGTCCGTCGATTTGTCACTGATCATTAAGCCTCGTCCACTTCAAGCATTCACAAACGTTTGCAATTGTTCGAGAAGCAAATGTTGGAACGGAGTGGACTTATTTGCACTTTGCTGAATTCGCGTAATCACGTCCGCACAGTTCAAATATTTGTTCTCCAATTTCAAATGTATGTGAATGCTTTACGTGTTTGTACTAGGCTTTAGGTGTACGGAGCCGTAAATGAGTGTCTATTTCTTCAATTATAAACTTTTTTCTCAGCTTGAGGAATGACGGGCAATACTACGAGGAAGCAGTCTTCATCATGCAAGTAAACTGCAAATTAACTGACCCACAATTTCCAATTCTTATAATTGTAATTTAGGGTTGTTTTATATTTCATTTTATCCATTCCGTTTAAATATTTTTGAAAAAATAAATTCCCCTCCTCATAGTCGGGTGGTAATTGCACATACTTCAAAAAGTTGAGTTTCATAAGTCCTTACTAATGTATACTTTTGTATGTATCGCCCCTTTAACATCTTTCTTATATATTCCATATTGATATAGTAACGGAACACATGCGTCTGGCCCTCGTTTATCCGCCGTGATGTTCCTGCCCTACGAATCTCTGACCTTCGTCGGCCGTTTTAGTATTTGATGACATAGGGCAGCGATCTTCCCTGACGTAGGAGGGATGGTGGAGGGGAGACAAGAGCACGTGACTAGGAGCAGCCCACAATCACCGAATAGGCGGAGCAGGTGTCTTGGTCGTCGATGGTGGACAGTCAACAGTAGCTCTACGTTGCCTTTCCTTTTCTATTTTATTAATAAAACTTAAACTTACATGTTTGTGACTTCCGATTATCCCAGCCTACCACGTAGCAACACAAGAGGTCAAAACGAACCATCAGAACCACGACGAAGGAAATAAGTTTCGTATTCTATTATTTTTCTGTACTACTTTCTATTTCTTTGAGATCGTCAGCTGGTTTTTGACGCGTATCAATCTTGTGGCTTTTGCGTTTTGAATCAACTAACGAAAGCTATAAAGATTGCAGAAACGTTTTATGCTATTTATTTTAACACTTAATTTTTCCTGTTTATTGGCTACTTCTTTACCTAATTTGTAAATTATATATATATTTAATTGGTCTTGTAATCTTAAATAATATGACCCATAAACTCAAAAATAAATTTAAACGCCAAATGATTTCTACGTGAATTTTCCGCCGAGAGAAACAATGACGAAATTAACACAATGAAGCTCATCACCGATCTAACATTCTTACATTCCAAATAATAACGACCTTAATTGCAAAATCTAAATAAATGGAAAACCATCAAAACAGTGTGAGCATGTAATCCAATAAAATCAAATGAATGAATATAGCAGCCAGCATCGACTACTTCAGCTCATTTTTTTACACAATAGCCGCAATTTTTTAAAAAAAGAGAAAATATACCCTCTGTCTTCAATGCAATTAATAAACTTAACAATGCAATTCAACACTATATAAACCACACTCTATAGCACTCTATATTCGCTTTATTTTTTAATGTGCGTCCTATAAAAACAAATGTAAAGAAGTCAGGAAAATATCTTCAGGGTGAACTATATTAATAAAAATACGGTCATTGAACCGGAACCAATTAAAAACAAATATTTGTCACGTAAAAGAAAACCGTGTACGAATAAAAACCCAGAGAACGAATAATTTAAAACAAGAATAGAAACAAACATTTTATTTTACATCCAGTATTTTGCTCCATCCACTTTTAAGACATAAAAATCCTTCATCAAATGGAGATAGGGATAAATAGAAAATCCTATAACAAATATAGTTGTATAATTTTAAAAAATCATCAACTAGTCAGTTTCGAATTTTACGCTTTTATCCATATTATTAAATTGAAAATCTAAAATTTGTATCAAAATAATATAGACCCAGATGGAGATTTTCTCAGTAATAAATACATTTTTAAAAAGTCATTGATAATGAAATTGCTATAAATTTTATGCAATAAGCATTATAAAACATACTTTGATGACATTTGAATTATGTTTTATAACATTTTACATGATTTTATTATTTATAGGTGTTCATGTCTAATACTGATTGACGAATATGAGTCAAAACAGTGTCCAACGATTTTGAGTAATGTTATCGGTAAATGTTAGACTGTTTTGTGTTTTCTACCCTATTAATAATACAAATAAATAAATCGCAAAATGACTGCATAACAATCAGGAATAATAAGTATGCCATTCCTATTAATATAATATTCATATTCAAATGTAAATTCTTCAATAAAGCAGCATCATCATAACAATCTAAATTGTTTACAAAAATTGATGAACTTTAAATTTTCTGAACTGTATCCGGACATATTAATTGCAAATTAAGTTATACTTCAGCCCCAGAGTGAAGGTTGGAGTGGAAAAGGTGAAAGTCAATAACACGAAATCAACCGAGATTGTTGTCTAATTCCGGGTTGTGAAAGTCACTGAGCTTAATCATGAACATCAAAATACCGTTTTAATTTTACTGAATTTCCGTCAGTAGCCGCGTTTCCTGTAGCAGCTGGTGCACTGAACTAAAATATAGACTTCACGTAAAGAAAATGTAGAGACAAATTTCAAGATGAATATGGCACAGATTGGAAAAAATAACAAAATAAATAAATATTATATCAGTTGAAAATAAATACTATTTATTAATTAATTTGTAAATTTGAGACTGATTTAAAACCCAATTATTACCACATTCATAATCATATTAATTTTTTAATTATTCGAAGGAAACGTAAAAACTTTCCCCCGCTTTTAACAAAATATTTGTTTATTTACATAAAAATAGGGTAAAATATTAATAACCCTTACAACATTGTATTATCTTGTTTACATTCTATAACTATTCTCCTTACTATGAAAAAATAACATAAAGTGAATCCGTTATACTTACGTAGCTCTGTTGTTAGTAAATCTTTTCAAAACGTATTCAACTCAATGTTTTCTACTAATTAAATGGGAAGTCATATCGTAATTATTTCATTTCTATTGAAATTAATTTATGATTGACGTATTCGTTTCATGAAAATATACGATATGAATTTATGATCCAGCTATTAATAACGACTCATGACTTGCGAATTAATTCTAATGTTGCTTACAACCAAGTGTGTCTTCTTCCTGCCCCGAAATTTTTACAGTAAGGGTCGCTCCGTTCTAAAAGAAAATCATTTTCCTATTTTATATAATCTTACCGTAAGTTTTATAGATTATTCCATCTTTCAAGCGGCATACAACTTTCAGAAATGTATTAGATTTTAGTAACTCCCATAAAAAATTGGAATGCAGCCAAATGTGTCGGGCAGAGATGCCATGGACTCACCTTTATTAATATGCTTCTGACGCTCCAGATTTGTATTCACGAAGAGCGTCTAAACTGCTTAATCGCCAAAGTGGTCATTGTAAATTACGTTACTAGCTAAGTGCCTGTCGGATGGAGAAACTGTCCGTATTTCTAATATAAACTGAAAACTGGTATAATAAGTACCAGATTTTTAATTATTTTACATTTAATCCACTAAACCCGACACTTGAAAAATCAAAACATTATTCAATAAAAGAATACAAAGTTTAACCAAATTTTATTTAAAATGAATAAATTGAAACAAATACAGCGATCGTGAAAAAATACTAATTATATTTTTAATAATTTTGTAACTCATTTCTCTCAAAGGTGATATGAATATTAATTTAAGACTCTTTATTATGTGTGTGCCTGATTGGCCACATACGAGGCGTGATCAAAAATATGGCGAATGAATTTTTTTAGCAGTAACTGCAGACGCTACGACCATTTTATGTCATTTGCCCGATAGCCTACCGTTGAGACTTCATCGGGATTGACGAGGGAGGGAGGGGGGGGGGAATCTATGATATCTATATTATTGTTCTCGTATTTCACATCTTTGCCCTCCAGATATATATCTTCTTCCCTTCCGTCTCCGTTGCATGCTCCTCGTCATTTAATAATTTGTTCAAATATTCATCCCATCTTTCAAATAATTTTTGCTTTTCGTTAATAATTTCACCCGCCTTTCATCACTATTCTTGGTTTATATTCCTTTCTTGCATTATTCACTTTATTGTTAAATTTCTTCGTTTCATTTTTGTTTCACAGCTTCTCCATTTCCTGTATTTATTGGTTTTCAAATTGTCGTTTTTTTTATTTGTGTATCCTCTTTTCTTCTCTTCTTTTAAGACTATATTCTTCCATGGCAGCTCGATTGATACCTCGTATCATTTCTTGATATTTATTTTTTGCGGCTGTAACAATCTGGCAGTGATCATCAAACCGTTCGTTTCTTATGCCCTGCGTACAATTGCCCAACACATGAGACGCCACTTCCTTTATTATGTTCATGTTCATGCAGTCTTTCAATCTACCTGTTACAGTAATGAAATTAATTATGCCATCTAGAGGTTCTAAGAGCAACAAATCAGTCCCATGTAGTCTATTTTATTACTACACAATTTAAAAAGATATTTCAAATCCATTGAGTATCTTGCAGAGTTTAGTGACAGAGATTCTCAAATTGGTAGACAAAACTGTGATTTATCAACGGATCATGCCAACCTAGCAGAGATTCTTCTACAAAATTATGTTGAATTTTTTCAATTATATTTATATAATTGTTAGGTTTTTTTGAATTATTAACCGAAATTTAATTTATTAATCAACCATAATTTAAGAATAAAAGCCAAGGAATTAAATTTTTTAAATCAATTTGAACATTATTTATCTTTCAAACAGATAAGACATTTATTTCCTTACTCTTGGTTGACAACTTTAAGAATAAAAATTGAGAAGAGATTTTTCAAACAGTAATTTTAAAAAATAGTTTTAAATGCAAATACAGTAATTGTTTTACCTCATAGAAAACAACTGATCACGTTTGGCGATTCATATACAATTAAAAAGTATACTTCACGTAAAGAGAAAATTCTAATCAGCAAATTATTTAATGGGAAGTCACCTTCAAGTGCAATAATAATATAAACAATATTAATATATGCAAAATGTATATGTTTGAAGAAGTAATGAAAGTGATTAAAGTAATTAAAAACAGTTATAAGATTCGTTCAGAAATGATTCAGAAAACAATAATATTTTACTTTTAATATAATTTAAGGGAAATTAAATGACTATTTACAGATATTTTTATTTATTTTATTTAAGTCAACAATGTTTCAGTACATTTTCATACAGGTTGTTTATGCTTTTTCAGCTACAACATTATTTAGTCTAGCACAAATTTCACCTACCAAAAAATCATTGGTATTACTCTTTTACTTAATACAATTTCATTTAAAAAGCAAAGTATATCCAGAAGGAAAACAAAATTTCTGTCATAATTATGTAAAGAACAATCATTATAATACAATTGTTCAGAAAAAAATTATATAACACTTCTTTTCTTATAAATTCATCTAATAAGAAAAACAACAATTAGACATTGTCGTTTATGAGCTTTAAAATAATATTTAAATAAAAACAACAATGTTTTTTCTATCATAAATGTTGTAAAGAACAATTAAGTGTAAACCAATATAATATTTCTAATCAAATCATAAATTTTCAATTTAATAATAAATTTTATCAAACTAAAAGTAAGTATGAACCAATTTTTTATATTAGAATTAGATTTTTATACCAATAAATTATATATTTTTAAAAACCATATTCAAAATTAAATAATGAATTATAAATATAACTCTTTTGTAAGTAAGTAACATTTCTGATAAATTACTTTTTAATAAATTTTATTCTGAATCTACAGTTTCAGAATCTACGCAAATATCGTAAAAGACTGGACTTTTTACCGTATAAACAACATAAAAAAGGCTGATAAAAGTACGATATGTACTGAAACGGATAAAATAAAAAAGTCAATAAACTGGTTGATTAATTAATCGCTTCAAGAACAATAATATTTTCATAGCGCGGTCCATACTTAATTTAATTGCTGATTTCTTCACTGATACTCCAAATATCGCACTTTAGGCTATATTAGTAAGAACAGGTTTCCGTCGCTCTATTGCTAAATGTGATATCGTTACTAGGGAATGGCGTCTATAATGAATGTTATTCAAGTATATATCACCTTTTCAGCACATACTAGTATCGTTATTATGGTACTCTATTATCTGCTTGGACCACATAATTGATCAGGCTTTCTCATCCCTTGGTATTCACTGGCGGTAAGGTTTATCAATCAATCTGACAACAATGCCAGGACATTCTCAGCCCCATGAGATCGTTGATAAATTGGTTAAACGATCTGGCTATCAACAGGTTACGATTTATGTGGCATTTACTCAAATTATTCAGTATAATATCATAATAAGAAATTCTCAATAATACGACTTGAGTGCAGTTTTCGTATGAATTCCCGTAATATTTACCTCGCCTTTTATATCACTAAATTTAATTCCCTCTTCGAAATCCGGAAACAATGAATCTACAGATACATAATTGAGAACGAAGAAATGCTTGAGCTGTTTTATTCCTAATTTTCGTTTTGTCTGCAAGAAATAAATTATAACGAACAAATGGCAAAGTAGTATTAAGTTAATTTTTTTTAAATCCTGTCGAGTTTATTAGTAAAAAAACATTGAAAATATTATACAACCATATTTCAACCCATACTGACGCATATTTTATAATATGATAACGTTTCTGTGTAAAACAAAAACATAAATTATGGCTGTATCTATGCAATCATAAAATACTACGATTTTTATAAATATTTTATATTTTAAGATTCACAGTAATGGAGATAAAAAAACGAAACAAATTAAATTGATATATTTCATCGTTCCAATCAACCGAGTACAATTGAATATATTTCCGCGAAGCTTTCGTTTAACTTTCATCCATCCCTGAAGAAAAAAAAGTAAAGGTGGGTCCGGAACCGTTGCGCCAATATTACCTTATAGAAATTAAGACTACAAATAGCTTCTCTGTTCGGTGGTTCATACATTTAGAGAGAGAATTTTAAATAAATAAATATAAATTCCAACAGAAAACGGTTATTAATGATCAATTTAATTTGTACAGAAGAAATATGTCACAACGTTTTGTCAGTAATTTGCGACTTCATAAGGCGAGACCTTAATGATTGATAAATATTATATTTTTCACTTGATGATTTGGGAAAATTAGGGACGAAACGTTGATACATATTTCTGTTCTAATTACATATTTAATAAACACATTCTGACTCAACCATTTGGGCATTTAATTATATTAACCCGGTACAAGTGGTAGTTATGATTACAGGAAATACTGGATAGGACCAGCACCTGACCCCGTGTATGCCATGAGGCTTTACCAGGTGAATACGCATAGATGGCGTACAGAGCCGAAGATGCTCCTGCATCTGTTGACACATCTCCACCCGACCGGTACAGTATTATTTTCCATAGTAATATCTTGGTCAACGCCTGATCAAACCGGCATCAAGAACGTCACATTTACACGCCCCCTAACCTATCCAAACTGACGGATTGTTAATTTAATTATAACGCTTATGATGACAGATGAATTCTTAAAATCGATACATTAATTCTCCGGTACAATCAAAGAGGCGAAAATATTTCGTGTGATTGCGTTTTCCAACCTCCGGCTGAAGTACTACTTAAGTTGCATGATGAATGTCATAGTAGAACTCAGCGACACCAATCTTGATTGTTTATTTATTGTTATGTGACGCCTTTCCACCAATACCCCAATGGGTGTTCAACTTCTACGACGAATACTGTTGAATATTCAAACAACACCGGGAGGATCACTATCAATCTCATTCGCTCAGAAAAATATTTATTCCACGTAACTGTACGTCGATTTTGCACATTTTAAATTTTCCGCCCCCTCCACTACCGCTTCTAGGGGTGATAGTAGTTTCTTACTCCGATAGTGTTGCTTCCGAGGTTCAAGGAACAGCTGTACAAAATTTTGTCTAAATTGCTCCACGCGTTTACTTTGGATGCGGGACATACATAGTAAATTTGTTCTTTTTACACATAAACAGTCACATCATCATAAAATTATAATAGTCATATTCCGTGGATTCTTCGAGGATACGGAATGAGTCTAATAGTTTTACATAAGTTTATTACATTATTAATAGGATAATGTTATATCTAGTAGCATTTGCTGACTATATATATTTTAGTTACTGTGGTGCCATCAATAATTACATAGATCTACAAATTCCTTTACAGAATGTAAGGAGTTGCTAATTCAGGTTTTAATTTGTTTTGGTCATTTCGGAGCTCTTTAACGTGTGGAGGAAGCTTGTTGAACAGTGTTGTTCCATTATACTGTACAGATTACTGTTATTGATAGCTTCTTATATTCTATATGAAATTGTTTTATCAGTTATATATGATTTAGTAGTGTATAGAATTTTATTGATAATCACAAAAAGTATTAATGAAATAATGTACTGACTAATAAGTATGCCGAATTTTTTGAAAATTCCTTGGCAGAAAGTTCTTGAGTTGACATATAATTCAAATGACACTTTTTTTATTATAAATACCTTTTCTCTTGCTGAAGATTCGCCCCAAAATATGATGCCTAAAGACAATACAGAATGAGAATTTACATTATATAATAATTTTTGTGTTTGCATGTCCATATAATTAGATATAACTCTTACAGCACAAGAAGCTGTGCAAAGTTTCTTTAATAGTTTTTAATTCAGTTTATTGTCTACAGAAAGTCCTAAAAGATAGTATACTTATTTAAATAAATTTCCTTATTATTATTTACTACGTTTACAGTTTGTAAATAAGATTTGGTATTTTGGAATTGTATAAAATTGGTTTTACTAAAATTAAGTGGTAGACCATTGACAGAAAACAATCGAAGCATTTGATGTTCATTATTAGCTCCTTGCAACTTATTAAAATACTTTTATTATCCGAAATTTCTTTATAAGAAGAAGATAGTTTATCCATCTCTACGGTCTGTTTAGCCTGAAATAAATTTTAAATTTAATGAACGTTTTATTTAATTTATAATTCATTCTAAGTTGTAATAAATATGCAAATCGTTTTTATAAATGACATAGTGTTCGTACATATAAGTAGGCGACAGAGGCCACCTATAGTGAATTTTATTTTTATATTCCTGTGTCATTAGTCTGATAATTATTAATAGTTATAAATGTTAATCGATTAATTATTTTTCTATATGATTCATTATGAATATTTCCCGTAGAGATAATTGCATTCTAGATATATGTGCACATTAAATAATACAGCCAGGATTATTAGAGTAATATGATATTTTTGTGGATTTAAATTGTGAGTCACTGCCACACTATATATCTATTTATGCTCTAATTCCTTAAATACCTTAGTGTCACAGGTAACAGTCTAAAATAGTTGAATAATTTACAGCTCCTATAGAAGATATGTCAGCCTTGCCCCAGTTCTCATATCTTCTCTCATTTGCAGTTCCCTACGGACACATGAGAGACAGACGATTTTCAGTGGTCAAAACAAAAAAAGAACGGCTGGAACACATTCAGCGGCTCGCATATATGACTGACATAATGTGTCATTTTCAGGCGGGAGCACTAACCATTTGTCTAGCTCCAATCTAACGTGGCCCGCCTATACGTCAATGCGAATGGGCGGTAGGGACGCACGACACAAATCATTCAGATCACGAACATCTAAACACGGTGTCCAAACAACTATCTCGCGGCACTCTCAAGGAACAAGCTTTGGATGTGGCAGCGGGAATTCTTACTAATGCGCCAATATTTTCTCAACCACTTCAGTCGGTCTATTCTTACGAAATATCGGAACAAATTTTGCAGGAATTCTGAAAAAACGACGATATTCAAGTAAAAACCATTCACAAGACCTACCAGGCTTTCGAGGGGAACTCCTTCAACTCCCATTCAGCGCTTCACTATCACTCTTTTCGCCAATCAAAGAATTTCGTTGGTTATTCAAGCTCTATCCCTTCGACCGAGTTTGATTTTTCAGATAACAAAAGCGTGATAATCTCCAATTTCTATTCGTTCACAACGCCTTAAAACGCTTCAATGTACGATTAAAATAAAGTTAGTTAACCCTGAATCTACAAAATACCGAAGTATGTAATTTTTAACGCCGAGGGGAAATTATTTTCTAGAGAACGATTGGACTTCTGACAATGCTCCATATGAAAATTGATGACGGGTTGGAATAGAATTATCCGATCAAATTCCGAGGGTAGTCCAAAGTTAATCTTTTCTCAGCCGCCAAAAATAGTACGAATGCGAAACTTAAGATATGAATTCTTTTAAATTTTCCTAGTGTGCGAGAAAAGTTTCCGTTACTTCCGACAGATAGCGTACTTCAGCAATGATTCAACATGGCGTCTGTAAGTGATGTACGTTACAAGCAGCGTGTCGTCATTGAATTTCGCACTGCGGATAAAGAAATGGTAGAAAACATTCACTAACATTTGTGAGCAGTTTATGGAGCATTAGCAATTGACAGAAGTACGGTTATTTGCTGGGCACAGAGGGTGAGGGCATCAGAAAGCTGCTCGGCAGAGCTCCAAGTATTGTAGCGGGCAGGGAGGCCACCTATGGCTATCACACCTGACAAGATGTAGCACCATAAATTCAGAGAACTTTAACCAATCTCAACGAGCGCTTACAGAGACCTAGACGCTATGACAACCAAGGTGATTGTTTGCTTCAACATGATAATGCTCGCCCTCACACAAGTTTGAGGATGTTGGAACACATCACGAAACAGGATGGGACAGTGTCACCCCATCCGCCTTACAACCCTGACCTAGCTTCCTCAGACTTTCACTTGTTTGGACCATTGAAGAATGTCATTCGTGGGAGACATTTTGAGGATGACGAAGAGGTGGCTCGCACAGTAAAGAGATGGCTTCGTGAACAGCGACAGGGCATACACGCCATTTTGTCTCACCGAAGGAAGGCCGTAACACGGAAAGGAGATACGGTTAATGCATGCTTATTTTCACTGTACCATATATAGTTGCATGGTATGACACAAACTTTTAACACAAAAAAATTCGTATCATATACCTGTAAACGTAAAAAATTATTTCAAGTACAATTCCACAATGGTAACTAAATTGTTATAAACTCAGTTAAAGGTCTCGGGGTAAATTTCTATCGAAGACTCACTTTCGGCGATCGCATATACAGATTTACACAAAAAGCAAACAAAGGCATTGAACTAATTTAAAGAAAGAAATTCCAAAATTGTTTATAAATACATTCACCCTGTTACATATTTATTAACAGCTAGTTAGGCCAATGTGCTTCATTAATCTGGAATCCTGTTTTCGAGACACAAACTCATGAAGTAGAGAAAATTCAGAATTCTGTTACAATGAAGCTTCATGAAATATATAATAATGATGAACAGTCCATTTTCCGTACAAGCTATGTAATGGGAAAATCCATGACAATACATTATAATCTCACGTAAATTTCCGTGTATGATCGTTTACCAACAGACAACCAACCCGTAATTTATAGCTCTAACATTAAATCAGTAACAGCATCAAAGGCTCCAATGCATAGAATGACTGTCGTGAATTAGACTTATTCATTTCAAATTCCGGATAAATTATTTCTCAGACTGTAAACTAAGACTACATAAATATCTCTTTTGCTTGTACTTCACAATCGTTCATTTCACGTCAGTCACGCGAGATTTCTAGTCGCTGAGAAGAGCTGCCAGATATTGGTTTGTGTATCATCTTCTATGGATCAAAGTAAAGTGTAATTTGTGAAATTTAGTGCTACTTGTGAATTGAAGTTCATTTTACAAATAATAATTTTTAACAATAATCTGACAGATTAGTATAAATGCATAAAAATAAACATATAATTTCTAATGAATTTCAGAAATGTAATTTAATTTTTAATCACCTAAATATAGCATCCAGATACTCTTAATACCAAATTTTTCAACCAAAAATTTAAATTAAATGGAAACGAAAGTATAATATCTTTACAAAATCGTTAAATTTAGAAATTAAATACTTGCATGTTTATATAAGTTTTATTATTGACACTAAATAATTTTTTCTGACGAATTGACTATTTTTTATTAATAATTTTTTATAATAAGCTTACTTCTGTTTGTAGTGTTTGTCTCTGAAATCCTAACAAATCCTCTCTTATGTTCGTATATAATATTGCTTATATTAGTTAAAATATGTTCTCCATAATCCTATTTTATGTATTTTCAAATATGCGCCCTTCCAATTGTTTGTTACTTTTCTTGTGTAATCTTAAATATCTATTATCCTTATTTATGTGCTATTTTATTTATATCTGTCATTTACGTCAATTTGTCTTGCCCTATTTCTTCATCAGAACGTTGCTGTAACTAAAATATGTAATCTAATCTTATATGCACAGTACTTATAGGAATCGAATGTTCATACTTATAGATTGCACCAAACATTGTATTATTATGTAACAGTTCCACACTTCATTATATAATATAAACATTGTAACAAATACATGGTATCTACATGATTGGACTAGTGTCTTTGTAGTACCAATAAATCGTTAAAAATCTTGCTATATTGGGTCGTTCTCATCATAGCTTAAAAGTTTTAAAGAAACAAAAATTATCCATACCCGGAAATAATCGTTTAAGAAATTGTAAAAACACACAGAATTTAAATTAAGGGAAATTAATGTTATGATTCTTTTTAAAATTTGACTTGTTTGTGTTTAGTATTATATAAACAAAACGGCTAGTACGTTCAGGAAAAATAAAATTTGTTACTATGGCTAGTCTCCGCTAGGTCACAGACACAAGACAATGCAATTTTAGTAGAACATGTCAACTATATGGCATGCAAAATTAACATTATGTTATATTACTTAAAAACAATTTAAATGCAAATATTCTATATTGTACCGAACTTCTATTGTTGTTTATATTCATAAGGTAAATTTTAGAATTAATTTTTAATTCAATTATATTACGAATACACTAAGTGAATTTAAAATAGCATTTTCTCCGAAATGGATCATTTTCGTTGTATTTGTGTGTGGAATGAATGTATAATTAGTTTATTTAAATAAAACTAAGTTTATTACAATGTTATGATGTAGGTAAGGAGTGAGTCCTCTGGGCAAGGCGCATCCCCTAGTTCATAATACCAAAGTTGGAAACAATACCGAGCTCCTAGCACTTAAAGCGGGTCTGTTTAGTATTAAATATTAATTTATGACTAAGTAAGGTATTCCACACACTACATTAAAACAGTAAAAAATTGTGTCTTTCCCTTATGAGAGTTTAATAATAATCCCGGTGCATTCAGAAGGAGGAAGTATTGCCTATGTTAAATTTTTCTCGCAAATACATTACAAATATAGTTGAAATTATTATTATTATGCGTTATATCTTTCACATTTTGTAACGCAGGGGAATTTGAATATTTACTTCTTTGGAAATTTGATAATACTTTTAGTATAGTTACATTTCTCTTGATTTTTTAAAACAATTTTAGTTATAACTCTTAAATAATTTTAATAAACTCAAGTCCCTGTTTAACATACACCGAAGAAATTGTGATGATTTCACAGTTATGAACACAGACACTAA
Source organism: Eucriotettix oculatus (assembly GCA_034510155.1). Taxonomy (NCBI): domain Eukaryota; kingdom Metazoa; phylum Arthropoda; class Insecta; order Orthoptera; family Tetrigidae; genus Eucriotettix; species Eucriotettix oculatus. The sequence goes on from CM067380.1 coordinate 58,390,808, forward strand.
TATGAATCACATCGCTTGTCGTGCATATGGCATAAACGATTCGTTAGTTGACTATTACAAATTAACGTTTTAAAAGCCAAAGAAGATGCGTGTGACATCTATTATCTATTTAAATTTCAAAATTTACAGCAAAACCAACTGAAATGCCGCAGTTTGTATTTTTATTCAATTCAATTTAGTCAAGCGGGCATAATCATACTCACCTGCACACAGGCATCATGATAATAAGATGTTTAAACTAATTCGGAAAATTCCTGTCGGCTTTGGCGCCATGTGGTGAAAAATTCCCGTAACTGAGGTAGAAAGGGCCATTTCGGCCCTCAAAAGGGGGGGATGTGAAGAACCTATATTATAGAAAGATCAACAGAAACCTTCTTAGAGGTGAGCACCACGACTCACGTAAACTTCATCGCAGTTGGATGAATTGTATAGGAACAAACAAAGATCCACAATTTTTTATTTATATAGATATGTGACTTCATATTAACTACTACAATATATTTTTTTATTATATAACTTCATGTTAGAAATAACTTTTTCCGGAGTTTACAATATAAAATTTACTACCCATAGAGAAATTTGAGATAAGAGAGCAAACATCTAATTTCTGTTTGCAGGCTGACGATCTGTGATTTTTATACGCCTTTTATACATATATTTGTGCCCAATAATCATATATAGTTTCCTGTTAGATAATGTGATGACCACAATATGTTTATAAACTGTGAAAGACAATTTTTAGACGGCGTCCACGACAGATTCAATGAAAAGTTGCCGCTTCGGTATTAGCGCAGTTCTTCCTGATAACATATTTCCATATTTTAGGCACTAAATTATGTTTAAGATAAACTGCGCTGTTTATCAAACTTCATGGGGGAACCTCGACGGTGAATTACTTTTCATTCAGCCATTGAGAAGAAGAAGAAACACAATGTATCAACCCTTACTCCCAACAGTCGCCGAAAAGAGTTAAGAAATATGGATCGCCGTTACCTTCAGAGCACCTTGCAACTCTAAGACCCTCAAAATCTCATACAATACACATCAGTAGAAAAGCTGGCAAAGTTTTCAACAAGGTCAGGAAAACAGTCGGGATCTTTTGCAGTTTACAGTTCTTACAGGACCATAGTGTTGACCTAGTTCTCTTTCTTCTGCTCTCCTCCTTAAGAGAATTCTGTTACTTTTCACACCCCAGATCCTCACTAATGAGCACGCACCTGTCTCGTGAAATGTGCCATGAACATAATGTGCAAGGTAAAGCCCAGACATTACACGTCTGAATGCTACGCAAACACACATTAACACTGAACATTACGCTAACAAGAACAGTATTTCGTCTAAGCAGTAGAAATTAGGACTTTTGTGGCTATCAAACCGAAAAAAAATTCATTTCTCATATCACACCGAAGTCATATTATGACTCAAGCATTACTGTTCAATATTCTCTTTAATTAATTTGCACATACGTTCCTTCTTCAGCGTGTCTCGATATTAGTCCGTGTAATAACGTGAACGTAGCGTGTAAAAATTGAAGACCAATGACGGTTAGTTGGGTTGTGACCATGAACGAACCTATCACAACTCTATAAATAATGCGCGGGCGAAGTAGCGTTGCCGAAAATGTGTACAGCCAGGGGTAGGATTTTGGGAACAGGATATTTCTTATTTAAAAGGGACTTAACTAAACTGAAGTTATTACAAAAGGATAAGGATGTCGACAGGGCAGTGCCGTTGAATAGGAGAGCTGTGAACTAAGACATAGCCTCGGGTTTTATTCCCGACTTTGTCCAGTATATTCTTGCTCATTTCTTTACTTCAGATGAGCTGAACTTTGAATAAACATTGCTCTCCTATACTAATGGAACAAAATAGTTAAAAAAATGTGACAGTTAATTTATTTTCTAGTTACTTTTGCCATTTTGTAAAATTTAGAAAATTACATCAAAATTATAAATTAATAATATTTTTTATGACATTTTTATATTCATATATGTATTATTTTGTGAATGATAACCTGAAGCTTAGATACTAAAAATAAAATAGATTCAATAGTGATGTTATAGTATCAAAGAAAATAATCGATATATATATGTCTTTCTGTCTGTCTGTTTGTCCTTTATGCATTACTATATCATTCATCGGATCGCCATGAAACATTGCGAAGTTGTTGAGCACAAGGTTCTTGGAATAGTACATCTAACCTACGATAGTAGGTAAAGTTTGCCCTGAAGAGATCATAAATAAATGGATTCAACTTTATCAAAATTATGTATCTGTCGTTACGTTTTTGGGCAAAATATAAAGAGCTATTTCCGCGCGAACAAAATCGTGGGCATAGCTGGTAAACAATAGTCTTGTTTTAAAATAATTATCTAAATGAAAAATAAATTTGTTTTCTTTATTTCTTTATCTCGTTGTTAATTTACTTAGACGTACATCCCCCCTCCTTTTCTTGATAATTGGAATAAAGTGTGTGAACACGTCGGGATGGTCTTATAAATCATGCTTTGGAAAGTGTGTGATATTAACGGGAGAAACTTGTGCTTATCGGTGCGTACGTAGTTGGAGCAAGAAGTTTGTAAGGAGTTGAGACTAGGCCATACTATAGTCAGTAAATTCGAAGACCTCTCCTTTGTCGGGAAGTTAAAACTGCGAGCCTGCCGCTTAAAGGCGACATATCTCCAGTGCCTCGCAGCGGTAATGCAGTTTCGTGGTATTACTGAGACGAAATCAGGTTAAAACTGGGACGAGAAGGTCGCTTACAGCTGCTCGAAGCAAAACACAGTCTTCGATTGCTTCCGTGCTTTCCACAAGCGAACTGTGCAGCATTCTGTGTGTCACGTCCAATGTATCTACGATAATGTTCATCACACCGAATGTAATGGTGGGAGGTTATAATCAGTAACAATAATAATAAATAGCGCAGGCAAAGTCGAACCGCGTCATAAAAATAAGCTCTTTTGAATTCAACATGAAAGGTGTTAAATAGTTAGCAATCTTGTAAATAAAGAAAACCTGGTAAGTAGTGGAAAATGCCGCTAGGGAAAACCTAGCCAAACGAATATATTTAAAATACATTTTAATATGAGTATTTTTTATAATAAATTTATTTTCAAACTAGCTATGCCCGCGAAATGATCGCGCGGAACTCGGGCAAATAGCTTTTTCTATTTTACTCTAAAAAACAAAACAACAGGCACAGAATTTTGAATTCATTGAATATATAAAAAGTATGGTATCATTTATGTATCAATTTTATTTTAGGTATCTAAGCTTCAGGGTCAACCTCGCATTTGGTTTTGAACATGTCCCGCTGTCACGTTTCGGAGCCTATTCCAGAGAAACTTCCAGACAGACAGAAAATTCAATTACATTTATTGGGATAAATTATGATTATTTTCTTTCATTTAAAATGAGTAATTACTAAATATTAAAATTTACCTGACGCGAAAAATAAAGCCGATTTACGTATACATCGTATCGACGATCCAAAGAAGTATATTATTTCTCAGGGATTTAACTCTCTGCCAACAATAGGTTAATTACGGCGCGAATCCTGCTGCAACAAGAGATGGAGCGAGAATACTCGCCCTCCCTCTCCCCATCTCTCTTTCTCATGTTGCCAAAATTACGCTTATAATATCACTGTAAGTCCGATGAATAATACGTAAATCTCGCAAATGGTTTTCACCCCGGCTTTCGCGCGGCAATTCAATGAATTTATGAATATTTATATTAATATCTTCTGAACTATGCAAGATATATAAATGTAACATACACGTAAATTTAAGGTTCAATCCCTTAAATTTTCATTTAAATCCGTTAAGCCGTTTCGAAGCATAAAAAGATCAAGGTTATAGGCAACCCGCATTCAAATTTTGGTGATTCGAATGCACATATGCCAGGAAACCTTTCCCGCATAATGTTTTACATTAATATTAATATCTTCAGCAATACATCGAAATGAAATCTCCTTTTTTAAAACTCTCAAATTTTCATTGAAATCCGTTGAGCCGTTTCGGAGCCGATTTCACTACATTTGATTACAATATTAAATAAATCATTTGACAGAACATTTTTTGACTTATTGGAACAAATTATAAGGCCAAAATGAGTGAGAACTGTGTAATTCAAACACATCACAAAACTTACATTGTTGTAATTTATTAACCCAATAATTAAATTTCTAAATATACAAGCTTGTAAATCGTTATAAAACAGAATGCGATATGGAATTTAAATGTTGAGTAACTGCATCAAATTTACTGAATTTATATTTGATCTAATATTCCAGTTTCGCTTATCACGGATTGCTCATCCAAAGGTTGTTCTAAATTTCCAAAAGGTTTTTAATTGTGTTCCGAAGCCGACGCTTCGTTTGGCCGCTATAGCCAACGCTATATCCAAACACTCAATTTTATATAAGACACTATTTATCCAAATTACGTAAAATATATTTGAATGTTTGACAAAATCCAAATTATTGTATGATTTACAAATTAGATACCTCTAAGATTTTGGATAATTTTTCCTTCTGTTCGCTGCGGATTTCGGCTATTCTATTTTCACTTGAGCCAGAGAATAATTTAATACAATATTTATTTAAAATTCTGGTGTTTGAATGACCATGATTTATTTGATTTATGCTTCTGGAATACAGTAAATTTTCGTCTCTCCAGAAAGGCAAAACGAGCAGCTAAGGAAATATATTAGTGAGCTTGCGCAAAATAAGGTACAATTGTATTTTAATGACGGACTATATTGTTTATTCTATCTTCTTCTTCCCTGGCTCTACAGCCTATTGAAGGCCTGGGCCTACCGGGTCGATTGCGGACTGTCATCTTCCGAATTTGGAGTGACACGTGGTCAGCGTATTGATTCTCCAACAGTCTTAATCCCCGTCTTCGCGACCATGACATCCAAGCCCATGCCAGGATTCGAACCCGGGACCCCTGGATTGTAAGGCAGCAATGCTAGCCACTACACCACAGGACGTCGGCGTTCATTTTATATGAAGTGTATTCAATCACAGAAGCAATGCTCTCAAAGTACTCAAATTTAAAGTGCGTAGGACTGAGAGGGACATACACAGTTTTGTCTACATTTTATATATATAACTATGCTGTACCATTATAATAGAGAGAGGGATGAGGAGGATTAGAAGGGAAAAATGGATCCAATATCCATTTTCAGAACATAGAAATGATAGTTTTTTTGTAAGAGCCAGTTTTGCAACTATAGAAATTCAGCAATTCGATTCTTCCTCTTCCCGCTTTTGTTATAAATAGAACAATATTTTGAGAAAAATCGTTTATATATTAAATAAATAAACATTAGACTACAATATGTTTTCGGCTTTTAAATGGGGTCCCCGAATTTCGTTTTCGTGTTTGGAAATCGAGAATTTTTTCAAGTTTTCACTCACTTATAATATTTGAATCTTTGTGGTTTCATATCAGTATTCGTAACTTTTACTTCGAAATAAATACTTCCTTTTCATGTACAAAGTCGTCTCGGGAAAATTAAGTATGCTGTACCATTAAATGTCCACGTTGTTGCAACTGGCGCCATTGCCATCTTCAGGTAAAGTGTCTGTTCTGGATTCCTGCTGCTCCCCAGTCTTCGTCTGATCGGGTTGGTTGGTGGCTCCTGATTGGCTGCAGGCACGCGGTCGTAATTGGTTGTGTGGTCTATGCCGATCCCTAATGGGACGGGTGCAACTATTCCCCCCACCCCTTTTTTGGGGGTTTAACAGGCCCTTTTATAGCATAGGAAGGGAATTGAAAAGGGGCGATTCGGAATGTTGAGCAAGGGCTCCCCGGGCTATAGTCTAAGGATCCTACCCGGTGTTTCACCTAAAGAGATATGCAGGGAAAACCCTAGAAAATCTGCATCAGATAGGTCAGGCTTTGGGTACTATTCTCACGCCCTTCCTAATGTACCCCCACACTGTTCCCCAGCAGACTTTATACAAGAACTACACCCGGAGAACTTCCCATCATTAAAATATTTCCGTTTTATATTTAAAAAAGTCACAAATATATAATTATATTCAACTTTTTTTCTGACATTATTTAACTGGAGTTTTTTCTATTACGTAAATAATAATTAGACTTGAAAACTTGCCGACTTCATCATAACGCATTCATGGTAAATAATGAATGGTCTGTAAATGAATCTAAAAACTCCAAGATCTGTCTAATTTTGTTTCACCTGGTCTATTGTTTCTGCATCACAATCCTCTGTTAAGTGTTTTACATTAATTTATTTTTATATTTAAAAAGATATAATTAGCGACTGAAGCATCATGAAGGCCTACCCAGCATATAAACAATGAAATATATCATGTCCAAATAATCCTTGATTAGTCTTAGAAAGCAATTTTCTGCAACAAGGATGACTAGAAGCGGATGAGTTGAGATAATAAGAATATTAAGATTAACAGAGGCACCGGCAGCGGCTCTAACACGCTCTACTGATTTATGCCTCGATCCGCTTCCCATGGCACTCATATTTTTCACTGCGGTATATGGACCGAATTAAAAATATGTCATCCAGTTGATAATGACGTATTTCCAGCATACTGCACGCTGGCGTAGATTTACAGCACGATAAAGGGCGATAGCATAGATCAATTAAAGTTAAATCAACTCTTCTGTATAAATTATTTCATTGAATTCAAAACAGCATAATCTATAAAGTTTGCCTTATTGTTAGTTTCAAGGCTTCAGATATAATTAATATTTATCTTTTCGACTGTTTATTTAAGTATGTACAACACAGTAATTTGTACTATTGCATTAGATTTCTTCAAGACCGAATGCAAAAATAGGGAGTTCTTAACCATGGATTAAAAAGTGCATGATTTTTTTATTTTTCATAAACTGGTGATTGTTTTTGTTGGTTCAAGTTCATTCAGTTCAGCCTCGAACTCTGTTTATGTCCGGAAGATCTCTCACAACGACGAAAATGATCAAGCTTGTCTGGAAACAAAACAAATTTCCCAGTACATTATTGGAGCTACAAATTCGTCCAGTTCCCTTATAGAGTCCATTACATTAGGGAATTAAAAGTAGCTCTTGGAACTTGAGATAGTCAAATTAAAATTATTTCGAATCGCATAAATATTTATATAATTTCTGTTGCACGTATTTTCAGAAAACGTTTTGGCGGCACACGCAAATAATAAACAAACAAATACTAGCACAATACAGTCGGTCACCTATTTACTATTCTTGACGGCGGCTGTGTTACATAATGACCTTTAATATGCAATTCAAGCAAAAATTCATCCCTTAACCGTGGAATAAATTTTATTCTGTTAGATTACTGTTTTAGCCTTACCGGGAGTATTTTTTACTCTGTCGAGATACTAGGAGTATATTTGTGGTTCATATTGTGACGTTTTCGATGCCGGTTTAGTCATGTGTTGACCAAGAACTAAATAATGTACCGGGATAATATAAATAAATACCCGGGCAACACCGAACCCCCAGCTAGTTTATAATAAATTCATCTAGCCTCCCTGATCAAATCAGTCACCACAATCTTTCATTGAAACATATATCGCAGTAACTATAGAATGGTATTATTGAAACAGTAGTAAAGAAACTTTGATTCTGCTAGACGTATAAATTTCGGATATGCTATCGACTAAAAATGGATTGAAGAGCGTTACGGCTTTAAAGGGGAATAACAAGCCTTATACCGGCAAGAGCCATGATTTTAGCCCGAAGAACTTGGGAAACCCTTATCGGAATAAGGAAGAAGCGAAGATCTTCCATAACGCCGCTGCGCTTGGTTACTCGACTCTGTTGTCGAGCTTTTTAAAGAAGATATTTCACTTGGATAAATTCTAAAAGTATTTTCACCTTCAAAATTCTATGATTATAATTTTACTGGTATGTAATATAGGTAACTGTAATTCTCGCAAAATCCAAGTAAGTTTTGCAAAGAACGGAGGGATGCATTAGAAGGCGAATTAATGGAAACAAACATATCATTTTTTTTATTTTCTGCCTTTCTTAATGTAAATATATGGCGAGTAGAGTAAAACTCAACTTTATTTAATAATCATAATACATATAATCAATTTTCTCAATTTCACGTTTGTTGATATTTGCGTTTTGCACTGAAGAGATTAGTTTTTCAGCTTAATTCTAATTAATTTGATTGAGTAACAATGAACGTTTTATTTATAAAATGTTACTAATGGTTATTGACGTATCCCCTTGAATGAATCCTCAAAATATTAAATTATTATTGAAAAAAATTTAATTAAATAAGTTATTGACTATAAAAATTTTACATGTGTATCTAATAAGCAATTTGATAATTGTTAATGATATTCCAGTCACGCACAAATCTTGGGGCATTAATTCTCACTCTCACAAGACGGTTGTGAATACAAAGCAACATCTGTGAAATCCACTTAGACTACCGAGAACGTATCCTCAGCGGAATAATAACGGAGAAATACACTTTCAACGTCATGTTTAAAACATCCGGCGATTGTAACGGAAACTTCCGTGAATTCAAATTTTGCACATGTAGCGTGAAATAATAATAATAATACGTCAAATAATGTTTCACTTTAACATCCGTCTTCAATTAGAATAGGATATCTTTGACGACCAATTAACAGGATTAACTATAAAAAAATAGTTCTTTTCGCGTTTCAATACCGTTGTCAACTGAAAGTTTTTTCGGAACACAGCCTGAAAATATTGCAAATAAATACTAAAACGTTGCTGTGTTAAGTAATTAAATTTGATTTTTAATTTTTTCATAACAAAAGGAATGTCAATATAATATCAATTTCTCTTCCCTGGCGTTAACGTAAGCCCGGGCTGTGGTTTAAGGATCCTACCAGGTGTTTCAGCTAAAGAGATGCAGGGAAAATCCTAGAAAACCTGCATCAGGTAGGTCGGGCATTGGGTACTATTCTCACGCCCTTCCGAATGACGGGAGACGAGTTTGCTGTGGGGTCGCAGCATTCCCTTCCCCGTGTCTCCACCAGTTTCAGGAGGCAGTTGACCGACTGATCCAATGGTATCAGCGGACAACTCTTGCCATATTCCCCAGTACCTCCTAAAATAGATGAAGGTGTCTCGGCATGTGAGATTTTGATAAAAAAAAAACAGAGTGCGAGGCATTACTGACATAATCAGGTGAGTCCCGCAGTCACTCTGGAGTGAAGCGCCTGCGAGAAAACTCCCGCAGCGATTTTTTCATTGTATGCGGAAGGTTTTTTTGGGTTAACAGACTACATGAGGGTGATCCTGAAACAGGCAACTCCCCTTTAATAGCATAGGAAGGGAATTGAAAAGGGGGGATGCGGAAGGTAGAGCAAGGTAGCCAAGGCAAAGAATAGACTGCAAGCAAAATATGTGAAGGTAGCAGAATAAAAATTCGAAAGAGTGCATAAATTCTTCTACCTAAGAGCAATCATAACGGAGAACAATGAGAAGAATGATGAAATTCAGAGTAGAATTATATCTGCTAATAGAGCGTAGTTCTCCCTCATACCCTTCCTGAAATGCCGTGATATCCACAAGAAAACCAAACTCACATTCTAGAAGACACTCATAAGACCTATTGAGATATGGACTATGACCAAGTCATCAGCTAACGCCCGGGATCTTTTTGAAAGAAAAGTTCACTGGGCCCAGTGAAGGACGGGGAGAGTTGGAGACAAAGATATAACCAGGAATTGTATGATCTGTACAACGACACAGCAGTCTCCCTATGGATCAGGTTTGAAAGACTGGAATGGGCGGGCCACGTCATTCGCAAGGAAAATGACCGAATTCCGAAAAGTCTGTTAAACGGTCAATTTGATGGAGAGCGACGAAGAGGAAGGCCACGGGCAAGGTGAGAGGAGATGGTGGGGAAGGACGCAACATCTCTCCTCAGAGAACAAACATGTGCGGATAGAGAAACATGGAAGGAACTAATTGAGGATGCAAAGATCCGAATGCGGGCAAGAATGCCATAGAAAGAAGAAGAAGTAATATGTAAATAAATAATTGTATAATAATATGAAAATAATTGTCACCGTGGTCGCTGATGACCAGCCAGTCCATGCGACCTTTATGAATAAAAAGAAAAAAACTACGTAAAACCATTTTAAACTTATAGTTTTTCACCTAAAGTGTGTCCAGTAATGGTTGACCCTTTTTGAACGTAACTAATAAAAACACTGTTTGAGAAAAAAATACTCAGTTTTCTGTCTTATTAGAAACGCAATATATTTCTAAAAAAAATATATAGTGTGTTCATCTATTTCCAAATTTCACCACAAGATGGTAATAATAAGCATACAGCCCTACTGCAGTTTCTGTATCTATGCAATCCACCAATCTTCTTGATATTTTTAGAAGATGCTTTGAATAGAATGACAGAAGAATAATCGTAGCTCTGCTAAGGACTATGAAACTGAATTTTTCCATTATACAGTTTTGGATATAATGTGCGTAATAATGTAAACAGTAAACGGTTACGTTGTATATTTATTTTAATCTGGGATAAAATACGACGTGGTTGCCTTCTAGACGAAATCTTCTCTTGAACAGAGTTTCTCTGTAGAAATGGCAACTTACAGAACCAGAATAATAACCTGGGATTTTCCTGACAAGTAATGAGTTTAATAAAAAAATAACAGAGTAGCTAGAAAAACACTGACTCCTTTAACACTTAGATCTAAATAAAAAATATGTAACAGTAATTTAAGTTTCTCCTAGGTGCTGGCACATTTTGAACGTAAATAATCAAATTATTCTTAAAGAAAAAAAATGCACCATGTGCTACATTTAAAGAAAAACCCCGTTAAAACAGTTCTTAATTTCGATACTAGGTGCCTTGTGATGAAATTTGGAACCCAACATTGCGTATTTTTTAAGTAAACGGCGCATTTCTTTCCTCAAACATACAGTTTTCCTATATTTATGTAATAATAAGGAAAATATTTCCAACTACTTTCAGACTTTATTTTTAACGATTTCCAAAGAGGAAACAAAACAACGTTTCGGTACTTATTTGTACCTTTGTCAGGTTATTATCCTAGTTATCAATACATCAAGTGTCAATTTGAAATACACAATATTTATAAACCAAATCACAAATTTTACAATATTTTAAAAGTCTCCCCGAGGTTACACGACAAATATACCACTTTCTCAGTTGTGGTAAATTGATAATTAGGATAATATCCTGACGAAGATACAAATAAGTACCGAAACGATTTTTTTGAAATTGGTAATAATAAAGTCTGAAAGAGGTCGGAAAGTTTTACTTATTAATTATTATTTTACGTTTAAGAGTGGACCTATAATTTTTATGCCATAAATAATGCATTAGCGAGTAACTCCTGCGAAAGCACAAGCTAAACTTAAACCCTTAACACTTAAAATCTAGATTAGTGTACCGTATCAGTTCAACTAAATTAAAGGCGAGGGTTTAAGGATCTCTCGAAAACTTTGCTACTACGAGCGCAAGGCTCAAGTTCCATATTTGGCGTTAATAGCGTGTTTATACTCAAGCATAGACTTCGCATTCCTTGGTGCAAGGAATTTCAATTACAATTTAATTGCGTCGTTTTTCGTCAGTAAAACCACAGAGTAATCTAACACAAAATGTTCGTAAAACAACGCCATCTTATTAATAAATTTTCCGGGATAGTTAACAAACTTAATATTCGGAACTACATTTAGAGATTTCAGATTGAAATCTACCTCCTACAAATATATAAATAATTATTTTCACTCGAAAATAAATATCGTCTAATGGCATGTCTACATTTGAAAATGTTTAGTTTTAATTTTAATACCCCACATTAATAAAATAATTAAATAATAATAAATGTTTAAACATATTAAAATTCGAAATGGAGAAAATAATATTTTAAAATGAATATTGTTTATTATCATTTATTATTTAAAATTTGTAAATTAATCTTATTCACGGTCTAAAATTAAACAGCTGCATTGTCAAACAAAATTATTTAGGAAATTCTAATTTGTTTAAACATTGAATTTAATCATTTATCTGGTTTTGGAAGTATTCACTTTTCAATATAGATTCCAATCGATTACTGTGCAGTGCTTAAAACATATTGATTCGTACCAGTAATCTTTAAGGAAAAACTGATGAGTTTAAATCTTACGAAAGAAATTTATGAGTCATTGCAGCAGAATTGCGTGTCCAGAAAAATTTCACGCTTCTGTACCATTTGAACATTTTAGGAGGATCAGAGCTATGTGCACTATTATTTAACACAATAATACCTTTTAGTATTCTAGGTACTATTCCCGTAGATTTAAGGACTTATTTACTCTTGAGAAATTTAGCATTGCTCCAATATTCGATTCAATGGAATATGCAGAATTTTTGCAAGTATATCGACTGTATGTTGTGTATTACAGAAAGCAATGTTAAAAATTTTTATTGTAACTTCTGATTAAACATTTATTACCTTGAGACAGAACTTGGCAAGTCAAGTTTACATTTATAAGAATCACTTTTAAAATGTTTCTAACTCAAATATATTTTGCATGCTGAATGTAACATTTTGCAATCACCGTTCAGATTTCATGTGCTTCGTTTTCATCGAAACTGTAATTTTAAATCATCAACGGTCAAAATAATTTCAGACACTAAAATGCCCGTTAGTGTAACGTCAACGCTATTTTGTTTTTCTTACGGATAAATTTTTCTCCTGTCGCAGTGTGCAGTATAATTTTTCTGCTACATTATCATCCATTAAGCAGGACTACATGCCCCAAGCGAAATTTAAATATGAATGTGAGTGCAGTATCTTGCGTTGCAAGCAGAAAACACTGTATTGTGGCCTATCATAACAAAACCATTACATTATTAAAATGTACAATGTCCAATTATATTGTTTTGCGTATCTGAAAATAACAGATATATGATCGGAGACGGAGAATATATTTCCATATAAAAAATTGCGCTCATTGTGGATTTAATGCAATAGGTTTTGAATTAGTAAATCAGTAAAATTTATAAGACCAAATAAATTTTAAGTTGAAATAAATTGAGGTAGCCACTAATTAAGTCGTGAAATGCAGTATTACACTTTCATCTCTTTAAAAGAATAAATCATTCCGCAAGAAAAAAACTACTTAAACAAATATTTATTGATAACGATGAGCTTGTTTCTAAGGCTGAGTATTCATTCAGATAGAATCAAAGTAGGATAGTTATTTAGATTTTTTAAATTAGTTCGAAAAGAATTCCCAAGCAGTATTAAACTGTCTTACAACAAAGATGATTATGATAAATATAATACCATAGCTCTCCGTTATGGTGTAGATAAGCTCTAATTCATAAGTAGGTATCGGTCATTGTCCCAAATTTATCTATATCAATTTTAATAGTTTTGGAAATGTTTTTTGCAGCAGCAGTAGTGGCTCAAAGTTCGAGAAATACCATCAATTTCCCCTTGACGTGATAAAATAGACTCAAAATCCACAGGACAGCAAGCCATTTATTTCTTTCTCAATTCTGGATGCAGCTAGATTAGTGGAATGGTATGAAAGTTTAAATTAAAAACATTTGACACTAAAAATAATTGACAATGAAAATTAAGTGTTATACAAAAATAGATTTGATGCTTCTAGGAATAATTTTCGTGGTTCGCAGTGAGGATAATGATAATGACGAAATGAGAAATAATTGTATTTATTACTTTACGAATATAGTTTTTTTTTAAAGTGGGTAAATTATCAAAGCGTAAATTCTTGCTTGGTTACTTATGAATTTTATTTTATGTTAGTGACGCTATTCTTTTAACACATTAGAAGACAAGGACAACATGAACATATATGCTTCACAACAATCAACTTTGGCGCGAGGTCTATGCGTCTCACTTTCACCTAAATGGTTGACTTCAAAATATTTTGAGTACATTCAACGACTTCAATCCCGGATGTCTACTTTAAAATGAAAAAGATTTAGTTTTTATATCAAAACCAATTTTATAAGTCACTCTTCTATTATTTAGAAAATGAACTTTCGGTTTATCAGAACTATGATCATGAGTGTTAATAAAATTAGTATAAGAAAAATGTACTTATACAAGTGAGAAAGAGTATTTATAACTATATTAAAACCATATGAATAGTAAACAATTATTGTATCAGCCCAACTATATTTGATCGTTCCATATTTTTAATTGATATTAACTTTTAAAATTATGTACTCATCATATTGGACCACAAACAGTTCTTATACTAAAGGTTGAAACAATTAAATATTTCATTTGTGTTAAAATCCATTAATACCTTATACAATATGAATAGTCAAGACCCAGCAGACCTTGGTGATAATCATACAAGTTTCACGTAATGAAGGCAATACTATTTACATCGGTCAAACAAAACGATCCTTAAAATTAAGGACATCGTTCCCCCGAAACATATTTTACCTATTTGTTATTATTTTTATTGGGGTAACGTCAAATTTCTATCGCTTACTTCTGAATTGATTAATATTAAACCCAATACTCTTTAAACATCCAGAGTAATACAAATGCTCTAAGTCATATCTATGATGCTGTATTATATTTGTAATTTACTTGGTTATATACTCTTTTCTGTGCATTTGACGGATGTTTAACTTAGTTAGATTATTTTTAAGCAACTGATGAGCAATAGAAACGTGTTATAATTGATGTTTTATAAAAATTTCTTCGTTTGTTTTGACTATACTATATACTAGATAAAAATTTATTAATGAAAACTCGTAAGTTTATTTTGAAAGTAGAGCCCACTTTGACAAAATAAACTTTTCAAGTATAAACGAAATTTTCTAAATATCTTGAAGACGTGCTACTGAATTAATAACGGCCTGGGGCACGTAAACTACAGGCTTTAACTTTGCCGAAGATTCATAGAAATAAGATTCTGTGAAACTAAGTACTTTTTTCTTAAAGACAAAGAACTCTGCAGCTTGGAGGGTAACGGTGCAACAATTAGACTCGCGCGTATCGGAAACAATTTATATCCTTCAAGGAAGCATTAAAATAAGTTAGAAGAAACCTGTGCTCAAAGAAAACGTTTCTTACTTTCCCGGTTAACCTAAATTACACCTTATGGAGAAGTGAAGAAACCATAAGGATAATCAGTGATACCATGCAATAGATGAAAAATGGGCAAAAGCATAGACACTAAAGGAGGTTCTACGCGAAGAGGGAATGTTAACTTTTAGTCATCAAATTACATTTCTGCGCCTAGTATTTAGTTACTAAGTTTGAAAGCATTCTGCCAATTAAAAATTAAAATCGCTCGTACAACGAGAAAAAGGAAACCGTGAGCACTCGACCCAGGAAAATATTTTAAGGAAATATTTTTCAAAGTGACAAAGAAATAGAAATAAATATTGCAACAAATAATTTTGAGCAACTTCTACATTGACGTAGTAAGCACTGAAGACGACGAAGAAGGATGCGTTCGTAAGAATCTGAGTGTTGTCTAATCTTACTTGTTCGATTTTGGATAGACGCGGCAACAATGCGGCGTGAGCGCGCTGGGAGACAAGGAGCCGCGACGACGGCGTCTGGCAGACTGGCGTCCATAGCGTCCATGGCGTCCATGGCGGGCCCCGCACACACGCGCATGCGTCTCTTAAAGCACCATTCTACATACTTCACGAATGCTCTCATTTTCGTCTTTTATTTCGTTCCTTATTTGATCGTAGTTTTTGAGTATGTTACGTTTTCTTGGATAAGTATATCATGTTCTACGGAAATGGAGAACCAACGTCTACTTAAGCTTTCTTATATTAATCGCTCTCTGCGGAACGCGGGTCCTTATCAGGCAGACTGTTACAACTGCAGTGTAATGTATTTCCCAAAGTTACTATTCGTTCGTTCGGGTCGCTCGGGACAGCGAACTGCCTGCCGATACTAGTCTTTTTAAACGACATTCAAATGCCACTTTTAGCAAGAACTGATTTCTATGAAAATAAAAAAACGTAAAACACAAAATATAGGTATTTATTTTATAAATGGTGATAACGCTAAAATTTGTGTCCTTAAACGGTATAATGTACATAAATAAACATTTAATTGCTATCCAGCAATATTGCCATCAGTAAATCCATCCCACTATGGATCCATCCATTTTCCGCATATTTCATAACTATATATCCCTCCTTCTACGAATACATTTATGCGATAATCCAATCCGTTCCGGAACGGGACAGTTATTGTTTAACAATTTTTATAAAATTATGGGGAAAGAAAAATCACTTCATAAAAGTATAAAATATTAGTTTTTTCTACTGCTCACTTCAACTAATATCAATATAACTCTAACCGACGAATTTATATTGTGATGGTTTTTTTGTAAAAAGGAAACTTCCAAATTTCCCGTTCTGCCCTTCACCCGTGTTTTCTTTTTACACTTATTTAGCGTACGGTTCATTACTATATCAATTTCCCCTTTCGCAAAGAGATTTTTTTGCAACATCACAGTCTTTGCTAACATTTTCCCCTCATTCCTGTTCATTTTTTAAAAATCTATTCGTTTTTGGTATGGTTTACTGTAACTCATTCTTATAAGGTATGTCTGCCAGTTTTTACTTTTTTCCTTGAGGAACACATTAAATTTTGCCTTATGCAGTAGTATCTCGTTCCGCCCCGCACGTTAGTTTCAGTTTAAGATCTTCACCGAGTCTTAATACAAGCTATATTTAAACCTCATACGTACCTTCTATGCAGCTTAAGTTAAAAGTGATGTCTGTCTTAGATTCCCGCCTGTCGAAATGCTCTAAAAATTATAAATTCACAGATGTATGATGCCAAATCAAGAGTTCATTAACAAGGTGCAGTTGGTCAAGTCGGCTGCCAGGACTTCTTCCAGCATTATCCGGTAGAAAATAAAATACGGTATCCTCGTTCTACCCCGCTATTCCGTTCCGCCCCGACTCTCCTACCTAATTTATCTTTGCGTCAGGTGTGAAGAAATAAATCCTGTGAAAAAAATATAATATTCAAGCGAACTACGTTATTGTTAAATATAAGTCTGTTAAATCATATAAATATCCCTGATAAATATATACGAGTTTTTTGATAACTCTTTAAGTTTTTAGATTCTGTTCGTTTATTACGGACTGAAATTGTGCGTAAGAATTGCTTATATTTTCGTTAGCAACACTCCCAGTTTCTCTTTCTTTCCCCAACAAGAGCACATTTCTCTCTGACAAGTTTAGCGTCTTATTCGTTCCCGTTGCACTCCTTTTTTAAGATGAACTTTTCTTATATTTCCGCCCGTGCTTCCTTCACTTTTAAAGTAACCGGAAATGGTGATGAGCTAGAGAGCTGGCTGAAATACGTCGCTTTCTCCTTTCTCTGCAGCCATGTGTCTCGCGAGGAACATTCCTCATTCTACTTGACTTTCGTCTTGGTTATATTTATCAATACAGTTTACTGCCGTACTAATGTTTAATTGAGATGATAACTTATTTTATTGAATAAAAAATATTTAGTCCGGTTCTCTGCCAACCTTTGCATGTGATATGTTGTAGCCTCCTTACAAGAAAAACTTCACTTAACGTAGATTTTTATACGGAATATAAGCCCAATGCAATATTCTGTTGACTTTTGTTTACATTTTCTACTCCGGCAGTTTGTGTATATTTTCTAACAACTCTCCGACATTTTCCTTCCCATTCTTACCAGTTGTATTTTACCCCTTATTCTGTTTTCATATTGCCACCTGCACATGGCAGATATAAAACACTGCCTGGTCGGAGATGCAAGTGTCCTCCAGTCTCATATCCCGCTTAAAGCCGTCGTCTCAGAACTGCGATCGTGGAAATGAATGAAGGTAACGAGCGAGACTATGTTGCTTCGTCGCCCTGTTCGTACTCGCACACTGAACTTTATTACCGTCTAGACGCTAAATTGTAGAATACTTACTTTTAAAGACCCTTCATTTTGATATTTCTTAAACCACGAAAATGATTAATATTATTACTGTAAAAAAAGGTAAAATGACATCATTTTGCCTCCTGAGAGTGCCGTGCAAATCTCTGAATTAAATCGCGGAACACAGCAATAACATGTGATAAGCTCTATTTATTATTCTGTTTTCTTGTTTATTTATTCTGGTGCGGAATGTTTTCATTTCCGTCATCTCTTCGTTAACATATAAATTAAATATAGACGGTTCACTCTTCCGTCGTACAAAAGATAGCTACCAAACGGAAAATCTAAAAAAAAGTAATCCAAATCTCGTCCATTAGAATATGGAAAATAGTTCAAATATCTATCAGAGTTTTAACTTTGAATTGACTTTAGCATTGAAATTTTGATTCACATTTTCCGCATACCCCATAAATTTTGATTTTCAAGTAAACTTTTCAAAAATAACAAAAAATTATATTCTTAATAACATTTTAAGATTGGTCATTTCGATGTCCCATAAAAAATTTCATTATTATAAATACTATATAGTGACGTGTCATATACACGAGTAACTTATTCAGCCCTGAAATATTTTATTTTGTCAGTTTTATGCACGAGCAAATGCCTAATAATTTTTTATTATTTCATATTGGAATTAAGATCATTATCGGTGGGATGGACTGCATTGTTAATTCCCCTTATCGGAATCCATTTTAAACCATCTTCTTCCATTGTTGAAAGCACTACGGGGCCGACATATGAAGCCCCGGGACTTCACGCATTCTACTTGGTGGATGACCTGAGATGCGCTTTTCGAATTCTGTTTCTCAGTTTTCTTTTCTAAAACTGCGTAGTAACGAAGCATCTCTAATAAATATGGCAACAGGAAAATACTTTTTTATTGGTCCCCATCCATCCCCCCCTTCAAGATGGTCCACTTACTTCTGTTATATTTTTTTATACGTAATATTATTCCCTGTTACGCATCTATCACTCGAAATTTGGTGAATTCAAGAAAATATTCTACTCGCTGGCTCTTCTCGGCAGCGAACACGAAATACGGGAAAATTATTTTATCATTAACGTCCAATGAATGTCTACTCAATTTATAAAAAGTAGGTTTTATTTGTCTACGACGGCCATAGATGTAGTAATGATATACGAATATATAGTCCGGTTCCTACCTTCACAAAATAAAAAAGGAAACATTTTTTTCTGTATGCCAACAATAAATTAATTAAAACTATATTCGCGTTGCGATTAAATAAATGTATAAGCTTAAGCCCCATCGTTAAACAGAAGCTTGCGGTTTTTTTGGAAAGACAAATTGTTTGGAAAATATGACTGGATATTTTACTGTTCATATGATATCGTTAAGTTTAGTTAATTCTCAGCCTCCAGGCTATAATTTTAATTTTCCATTAATTCCTCCATGACCTTTCCTATCAAATTAAATTTTTAAATAGTAATTTTTTTCTCGCAGTGTCGATAGTTAAGGTGACCAGCGCTTGTAATTCTTCAAAATTACGCCATTGTTTATGTTCTAGATGAGAATATCCGCCGCTAAGCTGGGAGACTCCCAAAGGGCACCTCTCTCGCTCTTGAATAATCGAGTGGAAATGTTCTCACTTGTATCAACACTTCCGCGTTTCTAAACCAACGATTCGAATAACGTGATCTCACCGCCACGCATACCATTTCAATTTGGCCAACAGCTATGCAAGTACAAATCATCATTATTCTGGAAGCAACTGACAACATGTACATGAAACAATTTCTCACGAGTAATTTTAAATATTGTTTGTGACGGCGCGGTACAATTATTCAAAGAAAGATTTTTCGGTTTTGTTTGCACCCCTTCTCAGCGTTTCCGAAAATAAACACAGCAATCATTCTTAAAATATGTGAGAAACGTTTTAAGTGCCATGTTCTGAAGTCGACATTAAAAACTCAAACTAACAGTCTTAATTAATTCAGATGAAGTAATCTCGAAATACAGTTTTAACATAGCCGAACTCTGGCACTCCATTCGTGTTCAGCCCCGAAGCCAAATCATTGACCCCACGCACCCCGTGATTTTGAACAGCCAGGACATTAGTTCCTGTGCCCTTCTCCAGCCCATTGACCGTATATAAAAGCCCCGAATTGCCTCGTCAGGCTATCATTATGACGCAGAAAGCCGTCGACAATCGTCAGCCTCGACTGGGCAAAACACACTGAGTCCATGCCTGCAATGGTTGCAAACTGATTCCCATTCCTTCCTAAAGACGAACAGATTTGTTTACTGTTCCAAACGTCAGCATGTCACTTAACCTTGCGTCCTTTACACAGACAAATAATTTCTCAGTATCAAAGTACGAGTACATTTGAGTACATTAGTAAACCATCAAGTACACTCAGTTCAGTTTTTATTTTAATTAATACCTTAGCGTACATCAGGCCAATAAGATTCCCTGCTTAATTCTCCTTTAATTAACACCAATATGCTGCTGGTAGAGTAAAAATTCGATTATGCGTAGGTGTCTAAAGTGTAACTATCTGAAGTTCTCGTCTTGACCAAGACGATCTAACTGACAATTTTCAACTCAATTCATATCAGAAGAAAATAAGCATAATATGCAGACGCATCATCAGAGAAATTTAGAATCCCTTCGTGTATGCAACTAGCAGTACACCATTGGTACAGCGGACATGTTCGACACTTATTGGTTACGCTCGAAAATAGCTCGTCCCATGTCAGGTTTTGTAACCATTAATAAAATTTTCACATAGCTCCAGAATTTCAAAATTCACTTACTTTTGTAGTTCCTAAATACCCTCAAAATGTTTCATTTTACTTCCAAAATAATCTAGTCTATAAAAACAGTTATTTTCGTGTTCCTAACGAGACATCTCATTCAATATTAATAAATTAACTCTCAATCAAGCCAACTATCACTGTATTTAATGAAGGATTATCGGTTTATCAGG
The DNA here is from genome assembly GCA_034510155.1 of Eucriotettix oculatus. Taxonomy (NCBI): domain Eukaryota; kingdom Metazoa; phylum Arthropoda; class Insecta; order Orthoptera; family Tetrigidae; genus Eucriotettix; species Eucriotettix oculatus. The sequence goes on from CM067380.1 coordinate 58,411,707, forward strand.
AGGATCAATTGTTTATTATAACACGACGTTTTAGCAAAATGCATCTGCGCGGTCGTCAGGTGAATTATTAAATTAAATTAAGTCAGTACACTGCGAAGGTCTGCGTTATTTTAAAACTATTGCTATAGATAAAAAGTTTAGTGCAATTAGAAGGATGCCGCAGTTTCAAAGGTTAAATAATTATCGCAGAATTCTTTTATTTTCAAGTGAAATATATTGTTGTCGGCAGAAGATTGTAGCATTAACTAACAAGCGAAATATTTTGGCTCCCTCTGAAACTAACATCAAGGTACAACTTTTATTATTCAGCTGCATGAAAATCATAATTTATAATTTATTTAAGTAAATTAATATCTAGTACTGACGATCTGTAAATATGTCATTAATTAAATTGTTTGATAAGTGCTCGGCTGAGAATTTATTGTTTATAAAACTTCACATCCTATATTACTTTTGCCTTCAAAGCATGGTTTACTGTTTTTTCAATTTTGAATAAAGTAAATTTACACACAAAATATTTTCTTTCTGTATTACCAACAACGTTCTGTAAATTTACTAATTTTACTATTGGTTTACATCGTAAATTTACATACAAATATTTTATTAAACAAAAGCGTTTATTATCGTTGTCATTTCGTGATTAATAAACACAAAATAACATAATGCGTTATCGTATTCTGATACTTGAATAATTTATAGAAGATATAAATGATAACATCCACTTTTGTATTTCACTTTGCATGCTGTATTCGAGATGATGAACTGTTGTTTAACAAAGCTTATTTCTATTATTTCTTCCTTTATGCTTATGGTGCATTATATTTACAAACGTATTCTGTGCATATACTCTAGAAGATATATGAAGTTCTGTAACACTGTATTTATTAAATGTTGGCATACTTTAATATAATCCTGATGTTATATGTGACAAATGATTGTCTTTCCCCACCATTCTCATAAGTCCTTAAAGTCACTCCAAGTTTCTCTTTAAAATTCGACTAGTTAAAACTTTCACAATGATTTGTTTGTTCAATCTCTGATTTCTTTGATTTTGAAAATAATAATCTATTAATGCTACATTATGAAACAAAGAGCTAACAGGAAACACTCTATAAATTAAAAATACTTTTGTACTAATAAAACAAAACGCAGTTAGCGCTAGTATATAATTATTTCCTGCTGTTTTCCATGATAACATGCTTAAACGAAGCCACAAAGGCACAGCTTATTCTAAACACAATCGTATTTCAAAGATAAAGGCAATGAAATTCTCTGTAAAATAAATAAGTTATTATACGCTTCCAAACCCTGAGACTTGCTTCCCTACGGCATTCGAATGCCAAGGTATAAAAGGAATGAGAAGAAGTCCATGGACAAGAAACTTTAGTAGAACAAGCGTCAGTGTACAAAAAGAACTTATAGACGAAGTGTAGAACGACAAAACGCCTGCCGAAACTTAGGTTACAAGAAGTTAAACAATGTTGTCGAATATTCTTTCGAATCAGCTCTATTCTAAGTTCATTAATAATGTCTCTCTAAATACAGGATTCAAAACTCTTTCTGGAAATAAGTATAACATTACAATTTACCTAATACTTTCTGCTGATTGCGTTATGATTTTAATAGAACAGGCAAAACATAAATGGGTTCGACGAAAATATATTTTCCAGCCCTGAGTGATCAGGATTTTAAACCTTTTCCGGTGTAATTAATTAAAACAGTTTCTAAAACAAGGAATAACATACTCCATGAAATAAGTTCCTGTTTAATCTTCAGTTCGTATAATTTGTATGATCACTCGTTATAGTAGATTTTGTACAATTTTACATGGAAATATGAAACAAAATTGTTTCTTTCTGAAATGCATACGCCCTTCTTTTATCGGGTAATAGTATTTTACTCCTAGAAACCAAACTAGAAATTGATAGACAAAATGCCCTTGTCGATATAGCTGAAAATACCTGTAGAGCCAATCCACTTATCTCTGGTCAAAGAGGAGAAAAGAAGAGGAAAGAGGAGGAGAGGAGAAAGAAAACAAATTAAGATGAGTTGTATTGTTGCTGCGGCTTGTTCAAAATAAATAGTTTGTTGTTGAACGGACTTTAATTTCTTTTATATTTAAAGTGTGTTGATTCACCATCCCGATAAGCTTCACGCACTTCAAGCCATTTCCTTTTTAACCTACATCTTGTTCGTTCTAGCTCTAGGTGGTTTCTAGCTACCTGATGTAGATGTAGATGTTGATAAGTCCCAGCTTAACGAATAAGAACTACATTCCTTGTTTTTGTAAAACAGCAATTACATCTTTTTTTATTTCTTCAACCGATAATAATTTTACTCTATTGGAAAGTCATTATCTACATTAATAAGAATAATTCATGTCTGTGATAACAAATACATATGAATAATTAACAGACTTAAAATTTAAAAAAAAATTGAACATTAAGTAGACGTTTCGACCATCCATTGTTGTCCTTATCATTAAAGTAATTCAAATAAAGATACAACACAAAGAGCATAGCTAATAGATAAAATGAACTAAGACAATTTAACAATTTATTTAATTGTAAATTGTCATGTTTAATATTGACAGTAAATTTATTGCTTTCTTTATACAGCATTTCTGAAATTAGTCTTTTCTTAAAATTCACTTCCTCGTCTAAACAAACATTATTATCAAAATTAAAAGAATGATTTTGTTCAAAACAGTGTTTAGTAATTGGAGAGTGCTTTTATAAAGGAAATATTAAATTGACTTTATGTTGGAACACAATTATTAGAATCCTTAGGAATTAATTGTGAGTTTACTAAATTTATAAATAAAATCTAATATTTAGATCACGCTTAGCTACGAGTAGGGACCCGTAGAAATTATCGATACTTTACTCATATCGGTATTCAGGTTACGATACAAGTACTTTTAGCCCTTGAAACTTCTTCTTGCGATGCATCGATACTTTTATTGGCAATACTTGAAATATCGGAACTTTTGGAGAGGTCGTTTTCTTTGTTTCAAGTTGTGAGTCATTCGTTACTGTTATTACCCCTTTTTCCTTTATTGAATGCGTGTTTCTTTGTTTTATCGTCACTCAGTCGTCTCGTGTGCGTGTGGTAAACTTCTAGTAACATTACAGTTTAATTTGTATGCTGTGTGCATTGAAGATGAGCTGCAAGATAAAGTTAAAAAGGAAGGCAAATCCAAAATCTCAACAAACCATAAGTTCATTCATGTGATACTGAATCAAATTATCATTTGAAAAAAAAAATTAATATTCGATTGGCTATGTAGAACAATCACATTTTTTCTTGAACTCTCGTGCATTCTTGACTCGAGATTCAAAGCAATGCAATTCATATATACTAAGGCGTGGACTAAATCCCCAAAAGTTTTTATGCTCACAAGTATTAGAAAAAAATATGGATAGCCGAAAGTATGGCAAGAGAAGCATACTAAAAAGATAATAAAAATGTGAGAGGAGGTTCGATCGCCAAGAATTACATTTTTGGAACCATCACAAAGACCAGGATCTTTGGGGGGGGGGGCGGTTGAGGCAACTCGTCTTCCTTTGGACACAGATTTCGAAATCTTAAACTATTTCGTCAAACTGGAACAGTCCTTACAGGATCACGAAATCGTTTGAGCCCCAAACTACTTAAAATATTTTATTCCCGGGGGACATAGCTGATAAAGAGTGGATTTTCAATCTTTGTAACTTCTTTGTTATGTGTGAAGAGTTTAATCTTATTTTAGTATATAGGCCTAGGTACTTTAAAAAGAATCAATAATAATTGAAATATGTACAGGAAAAATATTTTCTAATTTGGAAAATACAGAATAATAATTTGCGTAACTTCAATGTAACCATTATTTTCAAGTTTTTCAATACTTAAAACAATTACAGGCAACAAGCTTCGGTCCTTGTGTAAACCCTCATCAGACATATTAAATTTAAATCTTAAATACGTAAATAAATATTAATAGCATCAACAATTATGACCTGACTTTCTTAAAATATTTGTTTTACAAGAAGGAATTTATCCTACTATTTGAAAAACCAATTATAAATTTGGGTATTAAAAATTCTATTTTGAATTATATACCAGTTTCTATAATGAGAAAAATATCAAAGATTTTTTAGTCTATAGTAATGGTTACATTAAAACTTTTATATTGCCTTGGATTTTTGATAAGATAAATTGATACTAGTTAAGTCTGGTATGTTCAATTTATCTTACATGAATTACATGATGATTTGAAAATTGATATTATATATACATATATCATCCTTTGAAGTGACGAGTTTTGTGGGAACGAACGATAGTGTGTTCGTTCGTGTTTGCGGAATGCACGCGAACATGTCCACACGGCTCAAACATTTGGTTCAAGGACGATTGAAAACATTGGGGAGAGCTTTCTGCGCTTGGCATGGACGAGGAATATGATGACAACAATAATTAGGTCAACAGAAGAAGGAAGCGCTAAAAATTAAAATTTTTAGTAGATTATTTTGGTTACGTATTTCGAAGCCTGGATCATCTCTTGTTTATTATTAGATGTTTATCATATTTAATACAAAGTAGGAAATTTTACATCTTAAAATGAGGTATTTGGTGAAGTTGAGATCGAGTCCCATGGAGGGCCGCCAAAAGTGGCCGCGAGTCCGGCGCGTCGTGGTGCAGCTAAATTCCCTCGTAATTAAGTAATTCCTGTTGCGGGCTTTACCTCTTGAGCCTATAATCTGGTCATCGATTTTCGTCCCAGGCATAGGGCTCTCCTTCCACAAGCACAAACGACTTTTACGCAGCCACGTCCAGCCGTTTTAATTCAATTGAGGAACCAGACCGCCCGTCAGCCTATCTAAGTCAACTGTTGCCACAAACACCCAAAGTTTTGTGGGTTCCACAGCAAGGAGCACTGTGCATACCAGAGTAAAGGTCGAAATAGTATATTCCCTAAATATGATTCCTCGAGCGTACACAAAAGTTTAGAGTAAATGTAAATATTAATAGCAATCTATCCCAAACTCACTTTAAAGAGGAAGGAATTACTGATTTCTCGTTTCATAAATAGATCCTCTGGCACTGTCGAGTTCTGTAAGTTATATTTTCCGTAACCTATGGATAAGGTAATATTTGATATTACGTGAGTACAGTCAGTGAAGAAACAATCAATAGTCGCTTATGTTACACTTCTTCAGTCCCGTGTGGTAGTTCTGGTGTATATAACACTGAGTTTAAAGCTTTAATCTTCTTTATAATTATTTTTATATTTTTCTAACGAGCACTTGAATTAGTGATATAGACCCTGGCTTCTTAATCTTTTTCTAATAGAGAACCCTATTCGGCCAAGGTAATTTTAATTGATCCTAAATCTAATGAAAAATATTATATGCTATATAGTGAATATAAAATAAATGTATTTTAGAATCTACAATGTCGATAAAATAAGGAATAATTACTTTAAACACATTCTTTGTCAGGTAGGGGAACTCGGGGCGGAACGGGATAGCGGGGTAGAACGTGATACCCATTTTTTTGACTGCATAGGGTCACTGGCCAAGGAAGAAATTCCGGCAGCCGACTTGACCAAGTTCTGACAGCGCCTTGTGAATGAATTCTTGTTTTGGCATCTTACATCTGCGAATTTATAAATTTTGCAGCATTTTAACAGAAGGTAATCAACAAAACGCCTCACATTTAACTCTTTAATGGTATATATGCCTAACCTATGTGTCTTTAGCTGCATATAAGGTATGTATGAGGTTTAAATCTGCTTGGTGAAACTAACGTGCGGGGCAGAAAGGGATACTGCTGTATAAGACATAATTTAATGTGTTCCTGAAGAAAAAATGGAAAACTGACAGAATCACCTTATAAGAATGAGTTACAAGATGCTGTGCTAAAACAGAGTTGATAAAGAAAGAAATAGATCAGGATGGAGGAAAGATTGCTATCAAAGACTGTGCAGTTGCAATAAAATCTCTTTGCAAAAGGAAAAATTTATAATGCGGTCAACCGTACGCGAAATAAATATAAGAAAGAAAACACAAAAGATGTTAAGATTTTTCTTAATATAACTTTAATTTTATTGTATCAATGTAATTAAAAAACATCCTATATTGTTTGTCTCTTTTCAAAAATTCAACCAAAAATCTAAATTCGTTGTTTTAAGTTATATTGATATCAAGTTAACTAAATAATAGAATAAGCTAATGTTTATACCTTTAAGAAGAAATTTTTTCCAAAATTTGTTTAACAATAAGTGTCTTGTTCAGCCCCGATTTCTCCTGTACATTATTAGAAGTAATAGCTAATACTTCCTTCTCTAACACTTTTATAACATCATCCGAATAGTATTAACGTCAAGCAATATTAATGTGACGGATGAAATAGTTCATTTTTATAAAAATAATTAAATCTGTGCTCAGTTTCAGTTTAGTGTAGGTCGTAATATATTTTAACGTTTATTAAATTTATTCATGTTACTGTGTAAAAAACCGATTCACATCAATTTGAACAAAGTGGTTGTAATATGTTAACTGCCATTTCCGATATTACTCGATATATTATTTTATTCCAATCCAAAATTCATGCAATACTTGGGGAAAATCTGAGTCGCTAAATTGAATCACTTGATAACTTCGCAAACTCTTTTTCGTCTCTGTAACACAAGATCCAACTCTCGAAACATAATGAATATTTTATAACTGCAGTTCACAGAGATGGTAGAATGTAACATCATGACAAAAGGCTCTTAAACAGGGTGTTAATAAATTCATGTTACAATAGTTGATGGGTCAAAGTTCAAATCAAAAAAACTTTTTTTACCTACACACTTAACTTCGGCGCGAATAGTTCAGGGCAGGCAACCCGCGGTACACATCTTTACTACGTTTAAGAACAAATGTTGGGATTTTGTAGGAACAACAATTCAATTAAACTCATTTTGAATGAAATTCAGGTAAGATTCACCGTTGAATCGAAATTGTCACAACTGAGAATCTGTAAGATAATAGTTTTTATATATAAATAATAAAAAATAAATTCACCGTTGAGTCGCGGTGGAAGGAAGAACGGAACAACAAGTACATTACCCACAAGGCGTGCGAATATTCATCAGACCGCACGTGGGTATTGAAAATTGCGTATTGAATAAATTTTGTCTCGTCTCTAAAAACCACAACAAATTCCGGATTTTGGTTGTTTTTCCGAATGTACCAGTTCGAAGAATTTCTGTAACAATATGACACAGGGTGTTAATAAATTCATATTACAACGCTTGAGGGATGAAAGTAAAAATCAAAACAAAGGCACACACAATAGGTTGTAAACGAGGGCGAGAAGAACCTGACCCATGGCCTCCGCGGTCTTCAGATCTCATCCGCCCCCCGCCCCCCACCAGTCGATTTCTTTTTGTGGGAACTCCTACGAGCCCTGGTTTACGAACGGCCAGTGCAAACCGTTGACAATCTCAACAAAAGAATTATCCAAGCGTCTGATTAGATACGAGCTTCCCCAGGCGAGTTGCATAGGGTAAAATAAAACATGATTCGCCGTTTCCACCTGTGGGTCGAACAATGTGGTCGTTATTTGGAACCCTATCGAATTACAGAACTATTAATAAAGTGTTGTTTAATTGAACCTTTTTTCTTTTATAGAACAGAGGAAGTGAACTGTTATTTTTTTTATCTTTATTTATCGTGGCATCAAATTCTACGAAACTCTCCAGTTTCACAATGTGAAAACAAACACACAACATTCGAACCCGGGACCTGTGTGATGCGAGGCAGTAACGCTAACCGTTACACCACACGAAGGAACTGTTATTGTTTCCAACAAAATCCCAACAATTGTTCTGAAACGTAGTAAAGATGTGTACAACGCGTTGCCTACCCTGAACTTTCCGCACGTAAGGGTGCGTTTCCGGCGTATTGCGTATGGGTAAAAAATGTTTATTATGATTTGTACTTTCACCCCTAAAGAGTTGTAAAATGAAATTATTAACATCCTGTATTCAAATTGTTTTATTTTAATGTATAGTTTTGCGTAAAGTGTGCCGTATACTATTTCTAAACTTTTATTCATAATTAACAATTTTTTGCGGTCCCCACGCACCTACAGGTTGGAAACGGCGATTTAATGGTATTTGAACCAATTTCTCTCTGGTATTAGTCACATTTCCCACGAGCACTAGCTTCAGAGTTTCACTTCCTCTAAATCCAAGTCGAGCATGAAAACTAATATTAAGTTTATCGACTCGTAAACACTGGAAGACTACATTATTACCCCTTTAAAGTTCGTCGTTGCGTCTATAAACTTCGAAAATAATAAAGAAATTGTTCATTACTGTTACTATACAATAAATATATCAACTAAAATGAACCGTTACTATAGAAATATGTACTTAAACGAGTAATGTAACGTTGTTATATATAAAAATGTATAGAATAACCAACAACAGCCGTAACACGTCATCGTTACAAAAAAAATTCTTTGTAATATATATTTTTTTGGATTCTGATTGTTCAAGAACAAGGCTTTAAGAGGGATGGAAATTGTACCACCCGAATTCAGTGGTACTTTGCTATTTCCCCATAAATAAACTATCATTTGTCGGAAATTACGTGTCAGTTTAATAAGATTAGAGATTGGAATAAAAAGTTCCACCCCTGTTTCAAAATTTATCTAGTCTTTAAATGAGTTTTTGAGCTTTTCCCCGCTGAAATAACAATATTAGTCGGCTTGTTGTCAATAAATTACATCCGGAATATTTTCACACCTTTATAGAGCGTTTTAAGATCGTTTGGTACGGAAGTAAAAATAATTTAACATTAGTCAAGATACTCTTGTTCTTATATATAACTCCGGAGACACGCTGCAATTTCCGTGTTTTCCACCCTCAACACTTGAGGCACTCGTATCTGTATCGTTTCCGACTAAACTTGATTTTAATGACGGAAGCAACTCAAGCAGGTTTCCTAAAAGAATATACGCTCTTACAGTTTCTCCGCGTCGGGAATCAATTTGGGATCCCGTATCGCTCCATTAAACACTTCTTGGTCGTTAAGAAAACGTTTTCATCAAGTTTCGTAGTATTTCAAATCTTTTACGACTGCCTCAGAAGAAAACAAAATTATAACTCACTTATTTGAAATAAATTTTAACTTAATAACTGAAATTCAATTCCAGTGACCACCTTTCCGCCATGCACTACGCCTTCAGGCAAGCATTCTTTTATTCTTTTAGAATGGTCTTGGCTACGGATCTTTTGAAATTCTGCTTTTCTTTTATTTGAAACAAGCTAATTTATTTAGCCGTCCAAAATAAGTTTATATTTATTAGTTAGAGTTCTCTCATTATGATAGTGAACAGTTCATTAACTATAGGTTCATAATTTTGTTGCTACTATTTAATGCATCAATGAAACATAATCAAATAAAATATATAGTAGTAAAACTTACACTTGAGAACAATACAGTATGATATACTTTAAATAACAATTTGAATAAATTTATAATTACAATACGATATTGAATGCATAAATTTTAGATTTAAATACAGAATGAGACAGTAACGCATAGATTAAAGGACTGAATTAAAATAAATAGATTTGAATTTAAAACTTTAATTACAGAATAGATCCGAATATTTTATAATTATATAATCAGGCTTTAGTTATTACATGTAATTTTTTAATTATTTTCTTCCATGATACAATCGAATAATTGTAAATCTGGTGAATAAAAGCATATTCCTCTGTTAGTTTGTAATATAACAAGAAACAGAATATTGTCAGCAAAATTTCTTTCGGTAACTTTTATGTAATCATAAATTCGCAATCAATCTACAGTTTCAGAAAGTGTTACATGCGCAGTGTTTCATAAAATTTTTACATATTAATTACGGGTCATTTCCGTAGCTGAATTATCCCTTTTGCTCCAACAAAAACTATCTTTTAGCGAAGATGGAACTTTCTAAAATATAACTTGAAGTTAAACCGAATTTAATAAGGTTTATTGATTATAATACGAATATTTTATGATATTTGACGTAAATCTATATTCTAGTATACGGGAGCAATAAAAAAATAAAAATTACTTCTCACGCATTTCTCAACACATTATTTGTATGGCTCTAGAGATTTTTTATGGCTCTGAGCATAATGTGGCAGTATAAATTTGTGTTCCTTCTACGTTAACATCCCCTGAACTGCAGTTTATGTCTTTAAGGTTTTGCACATTCAATTGAAGTCCATCCTAAATGGGATATTCCGTAATCGCTCGAGTCGGGATGACAGTCGGTGTGAAAAGGCGGACCGCGGACATTGCTGGCTCGGAAGAGCGGCTCACTTGTTTTTGTTGCTCTCGATACGTCTCTGGTTTCAGAGGCTCACGGGTCGATAAGACTACGTTCCGACATAAACCAGAGCTCCAGCCAATCTGCGCCACGCTCCAAGAAGAGGAAATCCGTTTCCGGGTCGTATCAATTAGAGTGACTTAGGGAAATCTCGTAGGACTAGCATGGCGATGGTCATTCAGACTCTTACTGCGCTTACTATCAAATGCCAACAGCTAACATTAAAGAATTTAGTATTTCCTTTCAATTAGTCACATTAAACCTGGTAAAATATTGTTACCGTTGAAACGGATTAATCATTCCCGTGAAATCATTTATAATATTAATCACAACAGGATGAACAAATAGTAAATACGCTACTGTGAAATTACAAAGTTGTCAGAAAAAATGAGAAGACATTATTTTCCAATTTTATTGATCAAGGTAAATTTTTCTTTCAAATGGAGAAAATTTAGTTAAAATTATATATAAAACAAAGTAGCAATGAAAATTTCTCATGGCTACCACATTTAATTTTGTTGTTTTTCTATCTGAACGGAGTTTCCGCTAGTCTGTAACGATTTTAGGCTTTAATGCTGTAGCCCTGAATTGTTTCCTCCTTCAGATTCTTTTCCCAACTGAAACGTCTGTAAACTCTTGTCTGATTTCCAAGAGTTTTCTCTTTGCTTCATTTCCTTCCTATTCACTAAATTTTATTCCTACTTCCTCGTTAATATTCTCCATCATACACTAGTCTTAAATTTCTTATTCGTACATACGACCCGCAGTACGTTCTTCCTGAGGTGCGCAACGACTTCCCCTTTCCCTTATTCACTACCTTTTGTTCCTACTTCTTTCTCAAATCCGTCTATCAATAATCCGGTTTCCTCGGTTTTCCGGCATGAATTTTGGGACAAATTTTGAATTAAAAGAGTCAATATCTCCGATACTTTTTTTCCAACAAGAAAGTCTTTTTACACAGTTATATTTGCATACCGTATAAATTACCGTAATAATTATTTCGTGACGGTCCTAATTTTGGAAATTAGATAAAGGACTGTACAGGTTGTGGTTTGCTGTAAAATATTTATGCAGCATATATAACCATTAAAAAACGATCTAAGGTCCGGAGGTTGTCAAATTTTCTAAGCGTGTTATACAGAAAAATTAGAAACCTCTGAAATCTTTTTATTAGATAAAGACATTGTTTTAAGCCAGATTAATATTTAAATCATTCCCATAAAACGATACTTATCGTCTCCAGTACAATTCAAAACATCCATCTGAAGTATCATTTCACAACATCATACTGAAGTGATTCAGACGCGCAGGAGTTGTGAACTTCATTTTGTACTCTCATCTCTTTGGAAGAGATGGTGTTTGTCCTCTGGAGATGTTTTATTGTCGATTAGATTTCCTTATCAGCTGGGATCAACAATAAGAAGCGTTGGTAAAGGAATTAATGAGAAGGGAGCCTGTAAGGAATTATTATCTGTAAAAAGGAGCTTTGAAAAAGCAGATTCATATTTATGAGATCTACTTAAAAGTGCCATCATAATATTGAATATTCATATTTATATTAATTTTCAGTTTGCTTTGTTTCCTGAGTTATTCTGTCAAACTGGATTTGCCGTTTATCAGATATACTCCTAGACACCACAACCGTAATTTGTTGTACCTATTTCTTTGGTGAAGCAAAACGTAAGACTCCCTTTTAAATTTGATTTATTTTATGCTTCATACAGTGTAAAATGTTGTTTCTTTACACCGGAGGCCCCATAACGACCAAGAGTAATTTTTTGTAATTTAAAATAAGTCATTATATTCTACGTTAACAAATGAAAATTTTAACCAGTTAAAATAATTAAAGCGAGTATTAAATAATTTTTTCTAACCTGATAGTGGGACTATAATTATAATTCAAGATATTAGTCTTAAATTTGGGATCATTATTCAATTAATGGGAAACCTTTTCTTATTCGTATATACGACCAGCAGTACATTCTTCCTGAGGTGCGCAACGACTTCCCCTTTCCATTATTCACTACATTTTATTCCTATTTTTTCCCGTACTCTCCATATACCTGAAAAATCTTTTGTATTGCAACAGACGCTATGTAATTATTTAAGAATAATTTTTATTTTATTCTATAGCCCCCACGTTTTGGTGAGCCAAATTGTAACGTACAGAATTTATTGGAATAATTTATTAACACATTTCATTTAAAAACTGAATTAATTAATGACTATAGATGAGAATACAATTGATACATATTACCAAAATCATACAATATCTGTGTATCAAATTATCTACTTATATTTGCATGAAAATGTAAATGAATTTACGGCCTAGCATATAATATGAGTATTTCTCAGGGTATATATTGGGCCACCAATAAATGTAACTTTTAAATAATGCAAGAAAATAAACAATTTTAAGTGTCCTAAGGCTGGAATTACACTTGCAAGAAGTTGCTATGTAAAATGTTTTACTAATCGTTGTGCAAGCGCTTGCATGTAAATATGCAAGACGTTGCATCATCTAGTGTAGTAAAACGCAAAAAGAGGTAGTCTAAGTTCTTGCACGAATATAAAAACATCTGCTAATTGTTAAAAAGAAGTCTGAAAACACTTGTAAATTTTATGACGTAATTAAAACTGACAAACAATTACTGAAAAAAGTCATGTCTAGTGAAACATACATACAACTGAGTAAATATAGTTTAACGTTTCAGTAAACTATTAAGACTTTCAAGTAATTTCAAAAATATGTTCCAGGTTGGACCGAAAAAATACCAATTTTTTGGGGACCAAGGGATAAATGTTTCAGCGCCAAAGGTATGAGATTATAAAATAGTTTATCCTACGTTCATTTAATTGTCATGTCTGCCTTCATTTTATTTTATAATTTTCTTTAAATTACGCGAAATATATGTTTATTTCATAATTTAAAAAATTGCACTTGAATCAGGAATTCATTAAAATAACACGTTTCTCTTATAGTTCATGAATCTACTCCTTCTTCTTCTTCAACTCTACAACCCATTGAAGGCCTGGGCCTACTGGGCCGACTGAAAATTCATGAATCTCCTCCAGTATAAAAAATTAAACCTTGGACAAGTTAAATTAACATTTTACTATAAATTTCTCCCAGCCCCCAAAGCCGGGCACCCAGTTAGACACTGTTTCTTCTCATGAATTTTGAATTTAGAGCTTTGGTCACAATATTTAGAATTACTGTGAAACATGAGTCCGAATTTTCTAAGTTTATTTTCCAGCACAATAAGAAATTAAGTTTTTTGTCAACAGAGATATGTAACTATTTAACTTCACAAATCAATTCCAAAATTTAATAAAATTATTCACAATAAGAAAAACGTCCTAATTTCGTGGTCTACGCTCAAATTCACACGTATTTGGAATATTTGAGGCCTTTAATATTTTGTGGAGAAACTTTTAAACCCAATATCAGTCTGAACCTTCGTGATTTTACTACGTTTTTCTTTCTTGATAAATATTTTTAATAATTATTATATTCAGTTGGTGTTCATGTTCATTTAAAAATGTTTAATTTTAATTTGATTGAAATAACGGAAGTGTATTCTGTTATTTTCAAATTACTTTAGAGTTTATTGCGTTGCTTATTTACCTTCCACCTGCCCTGAGCTATGCTGAAGCGCAGTCGAATACATTCGTATATTAATCATGTTATCTACAATCTTCAAAACATAAACGTGTTTCGCATAAAATAACCGTATGACAAATGACGAAAATAAAGTAACTAGAGAAAAATTCTAACATAAATTATCATCGGATCGGAGAATCGAACCAATGCCTTCGTAAATCCGGTCTGACCTAAACGTAAATTTTTGACATTTATGCTTACCAATAGTTAATACGTTGCATGCAACGATGGAAACATTTTTTACCTCTAATGACAGAAAGTAGACAAGAGGATCTCTCATTATTCAAACGAATGGATTCCTCCAACAAAAATAACGGGAGCTGAAAAATGTGTGTCATGCAGGAACAGGCACGTCATAACAAAATAAACTTATCTCTATCGTAGCAAAAACAGTGAAGCAAAAAGAACATTTTCTCCCAATATTTTGAGATGTACAAAGCATGCATGGCTAAGTCCAAATAAAATACAGTTGCAGTGCTTTGGAATTCTGAAAAAAATAAATTACACATCAGTGAGTACTACATTGTAAATCAACAACTTTCGGTCATTTCATCAGTTATGGGAATATAGATTTTCACTAAGCGAATAGGTTTGCATTTGTATATTACTAATACAGATTAATTTCTTGATCGATTTTGATAAATTTGGAAATCTCGACCACAAGCCTACTATTGCCCAAGTATGTGTGAGATTTGCTACATCATTAGAAATAAAATGAACTCCATACTTTCTTAAAATAAATAAATTTAAACGTTAACAAAACCTGATCTAGGTGGAATTTATACTGCTACTCCGCAATTTTAATTAAATAAATTTCAATGCACAAACACTTTCTTCAATGACCCTGATAAATGCTGCTGTGTAAATATGTACGAACAGTGATTTATTCTAGCATTCATTGTCTGGAAAAAGGAATATAAATAAAGGACTATTCTTCCGTGGTAGATTTTGGTCCGTTCTATGACCTTCGGGAAACCATAAGCGCCGCACACGGCTGGATAACATTCATCTCGCAGCATTTCATTTGAATGAAAGCGAATGCATTCAAAGTTTTGCGGTTCCCCTACCTTATCAGCCCCAGCACGTTTTCTTCTGCCATGATAAGACAACTTTGTTGAAAAAGTTGCACTGAAAGGTCACTGCTGAAAATAAAAAGCATTATGGAATAAGAGGATTGTGACACAGGGATGAGCGTGCATTTAATAGGCATATAGCCAAATTTTATAACCTCATTCCACAGTTGCTTCTCATTCCATGTCAATTTATATAATGATGTTAAATAATCTATATAAATAATTTTCTCAGATTATTTTTAACCCTATCGTACGTGTGAGGAAGCGGAATAAATTATTATAATTATTAGTTGAGAATCAACAAGATTTAAAATATTACATATAAAATTATGTAATTAAATTAATTATTAAAATTTTCATGAATTAATTTATTCTGCTTCCACTCAATACCATAAGGTTCAGAATAGAGCTATGAAAATATAACGGTTTCCGAAAGAGAGGTACCTAAAGATCACTATTTTGACATTCGAAAGATAGGGTTTTCCCAATACTTTCAAACAAGTTTATTTTATGGTAATAAGAAAGCACAGAAGCTCGCCTGTGCCCGTTGGAAGACAAATGAATGGGAAGTTATGTAACATACACCATTAGACCTATAAAAAAAATTAAAAACTGATAAAAACATTGGGAGGGGTTACGGGACTCGAACCCCCGCATCTTGACCGTTAGGCTACCGCGACGGTTCCTTTATAAAAGATGAATGAGGCAAAATATATGCTCTAAATTTCAATTAATATATTGTATCCTGAGAGACTGCTATTAACTTAACCGATTCCAGATTTGAGGAGGCAAGAGGCTTGAAAGCTTATAAGTCTGAAAATTCCTTAATAC
Organism: Eucriotettix oculatus; assembly: GCA_034510155.1. Classification (NCBI taxonomy): domain Eukaryota; kingdom Metazoa; phylum Arthropoda; class Insecta; order Orthoptera; family Tetrigidae; genus Eucriotettix; species Eucriotettix oculatus. The sequence continues at coordinate 58,427,631 of CM067380.1, forward strand.
AGATTGGTTGAACAGAAACCGTAGACATCTACAGAAATGCACTCCAAATCGGAGTAGATTCCAGCGAGGAAGAAACTTCGATCAGAAGTACAGGAAGCTGGACCTCCAGTAAGACTTCGCTGCTGCTACACTCCAAAAGTAATACACACTATTTTTACTTTATTCTACATTTTTGTAATTTATGGATACATCGTTCCTGCATAAGCTCAAATTTACTTCAACCCGTTTCCTTGAATGGGACTGTGATAACGTGTCTTCAAGATGACTGATGCACTTGACATTTGTCAAAAGCATCGTGCTGTTACATAATTTCTGTGATGTGACAACGAGAAAGTGTGAATCATCCACAAGAGGTTGGAATTGTGTATGGAGATGCTGCTGTCGATCGAGTACAGTCTAGCAGATTGCGAGGTGAAATGGCACGCCGATATTCGGGTTACTCGTCGCAGCGGCAGACCCTGACAATGTGTTGAGAATTAACGACATTTTTCCAGTTGACGAACACATCACAGTCACTCAAAGTTGGAATAGGATATGCAAGTGTGTGCACAAAACTGAAAGAATTGGGGTTTAAAAAATTTTATCCGGGAAGGTTCCAAGGATGTTGGTAGGGGCTCGCAAATAGACACGAAAATCAGTTTTCAGCGAATTTTTGGAACAGTGAGGGATTGATGAAATTGACTTTATTACAAGAATTTGGGCAGTCGATGAAACATGACTCCAACATCTTGAGTCGAAGAGGAAGAGTCAATCAATGAAGTGGCATGGCGGCCAAAGGATCTTGAAACATTGAAACTTCAATAAAGTTATTAATATGGTTATACTCTAATTTGTAAGTGAATTTCAAATTATTTTTGGGAATCGTTCAAGAAATATTATCAATGTGTTTAGCATAACAAAGTAATAGGAAATCTATAGAAGAATCCGCAAAATAAATTCCAAATATCTTATCACAAATTTAACAAAAAAAATGGAGAAAGAGGAATACTCATAGGACAACCTTTAATCTTGCATTAAATGTTATCAAACTTTTGTGTTTGAGTTTGTAATAGATTTTGTATTTCTGACTTTCGGTCAGTTTATTGTATTTTAGTCAATTATTATTCGAGAAATATAAATTTATTATGACTGATTGTGAATTTAATAAACTGTAATAATAAATAATATTTATTAATTTCGTTAATGTCTCACAAGAGCTTTCGGTCAAAGTACTATAATCGTCTACATAAAGACGAAAACAAAATCAAAACCGCATATATATATATATATATATATATATTAATTACAATAATTTTTTTAAATAAACCAAAATCATCTCTAACGTTTAAATACGTACACTCAATTTTGTTTAAAAAATATATTCGAAAGTTTTATCGAAATGTTTGGAAATATCGCTGCTTTCCTTTATGTAATTCATACCATACGTACTTTTGAATATTTATAAATGGATTATAATGTTTTATTTGTAAATTACGTGGTTATTTGTATAAAATTTTTACATTTTCATAAACTACTTTATGCTGGGTTTCTAAATGCTGAAAAGGCAATGCGATGTTAGTTTTTTAGCTTGGCAATAATTTTGTGACTGTCGATCCTTGTACTCACATTTATACCAGTATATCCTATATTGTAATTAAATTTTTAAGTTTTGTTACATAGTTGTTTATCTTGTTATCTGGTGTTCATAAAATTTTATTTTATTTATCCTAAAATGAATAGGGGGATATTAATTATTTTAATGCTATAAATACATTAATAATAAGCTTTTATAATAAAAAAGAAAACAATTTACTTTAATCTAAACAATTTTACATCATTATTACAATTTTGTTATTTTCAAACTTCAAGGCGGTATTCTTTCTTAATTAACACTACATATATAAAAATGATACAAATAAATTTCTTAAAACTAACAATTCTCTATCTCTAAACTCAGGGTCGTATGTTATGGGCCTTCTCATAGATCAGAATATTTCACACAAAATCTACTCTGACCTGGCAGTATAGGAAATCAGCAAAAAGTTACAGGAGTAATTACCGTGTCGACATACTGGAACTCCCAGCGTCTTCCTCGTTGCAATTTCCTCCTTATTTAGGTCGTTCTCGATCCAAATCAGAGCCGCCGCTGCTATTTTTCCTGCCTCTAATCTCATCCGATCTGCCGCTCTTGTCTCCATAATCCCCTTTGCCTAAACTCCAATCATCCGTCTCTAAATCTCCCTTGCCCAAATTCCAATCATCTGTCCAGGAATCTCTCTCGAAATCGGTGTCAAAAATCTCTTTGCAAGCCTTTTTAATACCTACTCCCCACTTCTTTAGTTCATATCACCAATGTGGCAGGAGTGGATATTGACCAATAACATTTATGGTTACTCTTCTCTGGAAGTCACAGTTTGCCCCTCTCCTTCAAGGATTTTGAGGAAAAACACCACCTAATGCTGCCAAACTTCACCGGAATTGGGAAAACACCAGGCGCTCCGTGATATCTGGGTTTTATTGCCCCTGGCTCAAATACTGTCTCCTTTCTTTAGACTCCGCACCACCAAAGTCCGAGCAGATATGTTTGACCGTTACAATCCGATTATATATGAAAAATTTAATTTTTTGACATAATAATTTTTAATCTGTTTCGTTGCGTTATTAATTTTGGCTTCATTATTGCTGCTTAATGAAGGTGATGCATTTTCATTAATAATTGGATTAAAATAATTTTCTATGTTCGTTTATTTTATTTTTAGTCTATATGCTGAGGTCAGTTCCTTGGTCATCAATTATATGAATATTGTTTCCGTTAAATCAATTTTTTGGGGATAGATATTATTTAATAATATTTTGTATATAGTTCATCTGATTTCTCTTAGGCTACATTTATTTTTTGCTTAAAAGTATTATTATAATAATAATTCAGCTACAATAAGCTTTCTAAACCCCTTAGAGATTAATTTTTTATTGTCTTTCACTATTATTAAATTTAGTTAATTATCTGTTGACTGATTTAAAATTCAAGGGGATCGTATTACACTATCACGAAAGTTATAATTTAATTAGTATTTCTATATATGAATTTATCTACGGATCTTATAATTAACTACGATGTAAGTCACGGTGTTCTTCAGTTTCGAAACAGGTCTCAGAACGGCTGTACGCCATTTTATAATTTATTTACATAAGCCAACTATAATCGCAAACGGTTAACACCCGTGTTCAAAAGTTGCCTCATTACTCTAGCTAGACAAAAAGTCTCTCTTGGGCCACTGAAAAACTTCTTACTGGAAGAACGAAATCCAATAATTTAGACATATGGCTTTATTGGAAACGAGCTCATTTCCCGATTACCACTTAAGAGTTTGAGTAAGTATCGGTTTCGTCCCTTTCACTACTTCTTTCTTTGTTTCTAATTCTTGGCTCGTCCCGGTAACAGCATCCTTTACTTTCCTTTCTGCAGCAGCCAGTATCTCTCTCTCTCTCTCTCTCTCTCTCTCTCTCTCTATCACAACCCCTCGCCCTCTCCCTTCCCATTCTCTTCCCTCCCCCTCTTCCTTTATCTCCGCAGGCTGAAAATTCTGTTTTTCTTTATCGGTAAAAGTCCATAGAAAATAGTCTATAACTGTTATAATATAAATTATCATTCATAATTAAAGTAAAAAATTTTACAGATAAAATGGTTGGTTTTCAATATGTATAATTCAAAAGGCATTTGTTATTGACCAGTAGCGAACCGAGAGAAGTATCTGAGGAGGGAAGCGGTGAAACAGTTTTGTAAAATTTATATTTGATTATTATAATAATTAATAAATCCAAATTTAAGTAATTTTCAGCCTATTTTACATGTTAGAGTGTATTACATATTTAATAGATAAGTGTTTTTCGAATAAAGGTGTATTTAGAAATAATTAGTATTACGTAAATAGAAAGAGCATCGCGTTCACAAATTCAAACAATAATTATCCGAATGTTTCTTTTTTTGGTAACAGACTACATGAGGGTAGTCCTGAAACAGGCAGCTCCCCTTTAATAACATAGGAAGGGAATTGAAATGGGGGGATGTATATTTAGGATCTGTGATACATGGAAATAATGATAATAAAACAGAAATGAAATAAAAATAAATGTTATTTAAAATAAAAATTATGAACACAAAAAAACAAAGAATTTTTAGGCCAATTCAGGACTAAGGAGAATGGCGAATAAGATATAACAAAGAACTATATCAATTGTATGGATCTCCTAATATAACAACAAATATTAAAATAGCTCGACTGAGGTGGATAGGACACATTCAAAGAATGAGTCGGAAATAGTAAAAAGGGTAATGGAAAGTAAACCTGAAGGAAGAAGGAAAATAGAAAGACCCAAAAATATATAGATGGATGGATGGAGTACTGCAGGATATCAGGAGTTTGAAAATCAAGAATTGGTGGATGTTGACCAAGGACACAAATCTCTGGAGAATAATTCTGAAGGAGGCCGTGGCTCAGCTAGGGCTAATGCGCCAGTTATCATGATGATGATCTGTAACGTTGATCAAGGTACCCAAGGGTTCACAACGGTCCCCGGGCCATGTTTTAAGGATCCTTCAAGGTGGTTCACCTAAAAGATGCAGGGAAAACCCTAGAAAACCTGCATCAGCTCGCTATTGGATACTATTCTGGCGCCCTTCCGAATGACGGGAGATGAGTTTGCTCTTGGGTCGCAGCATTCCCTTAGGCCGAGTTCGCCTTAGCGCGCTCGCGAGGGCGTGCGGGGGCGCGGATTCTCTTACAGATGTCAATACGTCGGAATGTTGAAGTAAGGAAATTATAATAAATATATAATTAAATTGTGACTATAAATGTGGTTATTAGTCAGGAAATATTGTACTAATAATGGTCAAACAAAATAATAATTTTATTTTGAAATTTTTAACTCATTTCTTATGCACGGTAAATAAATTCTTAATATTTCAAAACAGAACTTTTCGTCAATAATAAAACCATAATCTGTTTTATAAGAAACATATATATGTTACAGTGAATGATATTGTTGGTTTCTTGACAATGTAGTTTGCGTTGAAACCTTATTACGCTACAATTGAAAAATCAAAACATTTGTAAATAAAATGCTGATTGTGAGATATAGTAGAAAGTGATGCGCTATGCATTTATAGTATACTATATGGGTGCCCGGCGTTGCCCGGTAATTCATTTATATTACCCTCCTACAGTATTTAATTAGACAGTAATCTCTTTGTCAAGTGGTGATAGATTGTATCATTCTTTTAAATTTTATTTTCACGCCCCATGCCGTATAAATAGCACAAAAGAACGCTGAAAATATAAACATGTTTATAAATCGTAATTACATTTGAGCAGTAAATTATTTAAAATCACTTCATTTGTTGATTGTTGAAATAATCGATAAATAATTCACTTAATATGTACGCAATTACAATACGAGGAATATATCATAACTCAGCAATCTGAAATCGAAATGTCTAAACAATGCCAAGCTACGACGCAATGAACTTGCGCATGTATTTATGCGTAAGTCAAACTGTTGGGGTGGAAATTTGGATTTATATATATTTTTTATGTGAGAAATTCAAAAAGAGTATTTTTTTAATTTGGTAGGGAAAAAACATTCTGGATCTGAACAACATTGCCACCTACCAGGTCCAACTATAGCTGAGAACTATCAAAGGTGACCATCAATACAAAAAAGAATTCATCAAAATCGATAAAACCGTTTAGGAGGATAAGTCTTACGGACACACACACACCGGAATTTTATGTATAAAAATTATAAGGCGGAACATTGACGACAAAATTTACGTCTCGGGACTCTTTTTAAAGAGTGCGCAGGCCAAAAATCCTGGGAAGATATTGCTTCAAAGTTTTTAGAAGTAAATTATTTCAGTAGAGGGGATCATCATTGTAAAATTGGGCAGTGTAGCTTTAAAACTGACGTTGGGAAATTTTCATTTTTAAATCGAACTGTAAGGGATTGGAACAGTTTACCTGCAGAAGTTTTCGAAACATTCTCTGCCAATAGTAACGTGTTTCAGGGAAGAATTAGGAAGTGTAGTGAAGTGCAAGTGTAGTGTAGTGCGACGAAACAATATATGAATAATGGCTACTTTTTATCTTTTTTGTTAGAATTTAATTTAATTTATATTATATTACTGTAATTATTATTTGTAACATATTTTATTTTTAAGTTCATTTTTTGTAACTGCCACCGAGTGCTACTCAAGTGCAGTATTAATAAATTCAAATTGTAATTTTCAAAATTTTCTTTTAAATTTATGACTAAAAGCTTGACTAAGTCAATGATATAAAAATCATTTTCTTTGATTTATAACTTAGCCATGTCAGCGTTAAAGTGAGTAATGGCAGAGAAGTTTTAAAATTGGCCGTTTTTTTATTTTCCGGGAGGTTTACCTCGAGAACAAAGACTAGAAAGGTACATCCGACTGCACGGCATCATGACAAGGGCATGAACCAGCTAACGTGGGCACTATTAATCCTGCGAAAGGCTCCAGTGGCTTCGATGATGGACATGTAGGTTAGAGGGTGATCCATCTCAAACGTACAAGTCCCAGATTACCAACTCACAGTACCCAGTGTTGTGTTCATTTGTCATGGTATATTCCGTACGGCGTATCTATCGACAAGCAGACGAACAAAAGTAATAAGCCACCTTAACCGTTAAAAAAACTCAAGCCTGGAGCTACCACGTTTGTGTTTAATCCTTTCGCCATTTTACATCCGTCTAAGTTATATTTTCTCTATAATTTTCCCTACAAATTATTAACTTACAATATTACACAACTATACTTTGTTCATACTGTGCGTTTATTCCCTACAAATAATGGTGTAAAGTAGCAAATTGCTTCCGTCTCTAAGACGGTCACACATCCAACTGGACGTGACCGAGTCTGCAGCCTTGCGACTTACTCTTTTTAGTTCATTAGCGGCTGCAGTGAAATAAACTCTCGATTCTGTACCACTAAATAAGTGTCTGTCTGAGTGATTTTCTGGAAGTTTGTCTCGAATAGGCTACGAAAAGGCTCAACGGGTTCCAATGAAAATTTGAGGGTTTAAAAACAAGAGATTTAACTTAGATATTCGTGCATGTTTAATTTCGAATATTGCAGAAGAGATTAATATAAAACATTCTACGGGAAAGATTTCTTGACGAACGCGAATTCAAATCTCCAAAAAGTGGATGCGAGTTACCTATACGCTTGACCTGTTTATGCTCCGAAACGGCTTAACGGCTTTCAATGAAAATTTTAGGGATTGAAACAAAAATTTTAACTAAAATTTTCGTGCTTGTTTCATTTAGATATCTTGAAGAATTTAGAAAATATTAATATAAATATTTATAAACTCATTTAATTGCCGCGCGAAAGATGGCGTGAAAACGAACTGCGAGTTATAAGTTCTATTATGCGTTCGTATACTATTCATCGGACTTGCAGCGTAATTTTGGCAGCATGAGAGGAGAGGAAGGCCGAGAATTCTCACTCCATCTATTTTTGAAGCAGGATTCGCGCCGTAATTAACCTATTGTTGGCAGAGAGCTAACTCCGTGAGAAATAATAAACTTCTTCGGATCGTTCATAGTACGTATACGTAAATTGGTTTTAATTGTGGCGCCAGGTAAATTTTAATATTTAGTAAATGCTCATTTTAAAAAGCAAATATAATTTATCCCAATAAATACAATTGAAGTTTCTCTCTGTCTGGAAGTTTGTATCGAAAGACCTGTTCAAAACCAACTGCGAGTGATAAGGTTTGCTCTGAAGCGATCATAAATAAATAATACCGTACTTGTTATATATTCAATGAATTCAACGTTATCAAAATTCTATACCTGAAAAAGAGCTGCTTCCGCAGGAACAAAGTTGCGGACATAGCAACTTAGACAATAAAGTTCCTACATGGTTCCTTTTCTAGCATGAAAAGAAAGCGGTTTGCAACTCGATTTTAGTGAAAATTCTCGCTAGAAATGTGCTGCTGTTCTCGTTACAGTATATATTCTAGGCTATCCCGTCAACTCGGAGCAAATCCCCCAACTTGCGCCCGGCCTAAATGCACACACAGATTAGTCAGCTCGGACTAAAGCTAAGTTAAGATTGCGTTTATTAATCATTGCTGGTCCCTTAAGCACTTCAAAAAGTGAAATCCTTCAACAGGATTCAGATATCGGAGAATAAATTTAGTTCCTGGGCAGCCGGGTAAACTATAGTAGATGAAAATTATTTCAAAGTAATTGATTTTATTTATGGATTTAATAAATTTATGCAATGAAATTGTGAATATTTCCATACGTTTGGTAATGCACAACTCAAAGAGAGCACCCCGTAAATTTTGCCAAACCACTGAATTTCGCTCAAAATTTTGGCGTATTATGTTTATTGCTACGTGGCTGATGGCCCTAGAACACGCTCGCAAGTACATTTCCTGCGTCACTCCAGCAACAGTGATGTTGCCCTTCGTCACTTTACAATTAAACGGCCTAAAGTTCGAGTTCATTAAATCATACATTCTAATCAATGGTGACTGGTTCATATGGTGCATAAATTAATTTAGGAGGAATTTTCTTCATTTTAAGAGCCTTTACAATAATAGTGTTTTTAACAGTGAGAATTTCTGCTTCGACTTGCACGGCGCGCTGGCTCCCGCTAAAGCAGCCACTACCCATGGTCAGAGCTACAGAACCGCAGCGCACAAAATCTGTCAAGAACTAGAAATACGTTTGCGCAGTACTTGGTTTCATCCCCCCGTCCCACCCGTAAGTCTCGTCAAACTGCTTCTTACTTGCGCTGTGAACGAAATACCTCCCAGACGTGCCGCGCTGTGGCAAAGAGAGGCGGCACCTTAAAGGGGGCTGTATAAGCAGCGAAATCAAATTGAAACTATTCAGGAATTTAAAAACTTATTTTAAAGCATTTTATATTTTACATAACCCCAAATTTATTCAAATTTTACAGGTTTTTAATGCAATAAAACGTCATCGTCGTTGCCAATGTAAAAGGTAACTCCAGATACAGGTCGAATAATTTTTTTTTGTCGGAAGATGACTACGGCTATTTTAGCTGAAAGATTCCAAGTGTAAATCATATGATGTTGCTGAAATGAATTATACTGCAGAAATTTCGTGATGATATTTTATTGTATTTAAATGCCTAACATAGTTTATACTTTTTAAACGAAAATAGTTTTCGTACTTTGTATGTTGTATGTTTTTTTAAAAAAAAAAGTCAAAATCAAATAATATTTTAATGAAGAAACACTTGCATTACTTTGAGAAAATCTAGCTCATGACCCTGCATATAAATACCGCATCATGCGTGAGTTGGTACGAAACGTAACTACACTTAAATAAGTACGAACGAAAAATACTTTAGAATTACAAATTCGTATTAACTTGGTATGTAATTGATCTGCCTTTAAAAATTACCCACTATTGGGAACTATGTCGACACCACCCCGGCCCCGTATAATGGTAGCAGTGTATTAGCCTAATTGTGTTGTGTTCGGTTCGCCAAGAAGCCCCGTTCAAAATTTGGTCGAAATTGTTCCCCCTTCCACTCACTCTTAGGGGATGGACTACCTTAAATTGCATTTTTTATACAGAATTAAACTCAGTGGCTCACATTATACCAGTTTAGAGTCAAATCTCGATTGTTTTCTGGTTATTTTTATGTGATGCCCCTCCACTCCCACCCCTAAGCATACGCCCCGTCGATTACGGATTGGGTTTAAATTACAAGCTGGCAATATCGGAGGAGGCACTATCAAATCAATTGATCGAAGAATGTATTTATATGATAAAAATATTGGCCGATTTTACTTATTTAAAATTTTCCACCCCTTCACCTCCACCCTGGGGTTTGTAACCGATAGTCAACATTAAGCAGTTAAGAGATAATTAAATTACACAATGAGGAAGCTAAATTCTTGCGTAGCCACTCCTGTTCAATAAATGAAATGCCACAATTAGTTTCATAAATCATTAAACATTCAGTAAATAAATTTATGGAACATACCAAAAATATAATTCGTATGGTCTTATAAATAATAAATATAGGTTATTATTATAAATTCTAATCGTGAGGCTTTTAACACCCGAGAAGGCTAGTTTTTCGATAGGATTTACGGAATATGAACTAATAATAATTTCAACAGTTACATCTAGAGATTGTAGCGTCTACGACCTGGATCAGGAAGCAAACAAAAGCAGCTTAATATACATTCGGTCCATCCCGTGTTCCGAATACAAAACAAGAAAGCAGATTAAATGAAGTACCAAAGTCATATTCCCAATTTGCAGATAGCGTTTGACTTTTAAGAGGCTTAGCGAGTGTTGAATAGTTAATACTCTCCTACCTCAGAAAGTTATAAATCCAATGTAATTTGAAATCTGTAACGCAGCGGTGAAATTATTTCAGTTTACGTGGGCACGGAGCTTAATATTCGTGTACGATCATATTAAAGTGCATTTTTTTGCTTTCCTATTCATCAAAGAGTCTTATAAAGTTCCCATCTACAGTTTGATCCATAATTCATGATCCTTCAGAAACATAGGGCATAACAGATTAAAGTATTGCCGGAGAGACGGTGTTCACTTTTCTCGGCCAACAGAGAATACTTGTACAGTTTCACTTTATTCGGTTCTTAACTATGGGTTTTGTTCCAAATTTTCGTTCCTTTCTCCCTCCCTTTTCACCCTTTTTCCCTCGTCTATTAACTTTACCCGCAGTCTTCCTCTCTCCTCTCAATTTGTTCCTCTCTTCCACATTCCATTCTCTCCCTCCTCTTCTCAACCCTTCTCCACATTTCTGCCGTCCAAAAGAGAAAGGCAGTAAGTCGAAAAAAAATTATTTTGAGAAATCAAGGGATAAACTTTTTTTGAGGTTCAACATTTACATATCGCTTTGAAAATTGTTTTATCCGTACCAATAAATATGATTTTGTCTTAATAAATTAATTTCAATACAATTATCCGTGAAATATTTTCAAAAGTCGAAAATTTTTACTTACTGCCTGCGTTAAGGACAAGAATTGGTGAACATAAAAACAGTATAAAATACAACAAAGATACTGTGGTGACAAAACACACAATTTAGACTGGTCCAACGTCAAAAGTTCAGACAAGAAAAAAATTATTTTTCTCGAATAATTAGCGAAATGCTATACAGCATTCTTCCTCCGTAAATATAAAAATGTAAAAAGTGATACCCACAAACTAAATAAAACTTACGATTGTCATCTTTAACTTCAATTTTTAAAATTAATTTTTTCAATTTCAAAAAAAATCCTTATTTGTTAAATATTATTGTTAAATGACACACGAACTTCTCCGGAAAAGCCAAGGCCTTCCCAGTCGGCATAATCCTTCAAAAGGTCCTCCACCCCATAAAGGAATGCGGAAAGATTATATTTACCTCGTCAGTCTTTCAATAACAAGCAAGTGCAAATTTGTTAATAACAACTTTTTAGATTATTTTTGTGTAAGTGCATCTTATTTATTTTATATGTAGGCATATTTATTTTATTTACTTCAATTATAATTATTTTTTGAAGATTTTTTTCACACCTGAGGAGGTTCCAAACGATGGAACGAAACGTCGTGTTATAATTTAATAAATAAGTTAATAATTTTAATTCTGACCAATTTTGGCCGTAATTTTTCGCCTACATTATTCGAAGTACAGTCAGAACGATTATAAAATTTGTTCTACTTTCGACGGCAGATTTCTCTCCCTTAGCCCCTCACACGCTTTGTACGTGTACTTAACGCAAACTTTACATTTGAGAACATATTAGCCTTTGTGTGATCTACGATTTTGCATGGGAGAGACAAAATGTGGAATAAAACATGTCCTTTCCAACCTTGCTCGCTTGCTTGAACAGCTAAGGTTGAGCAATCGAAGTGTAATGTCTGTTGGAAAGACGTGAAAGGAAGATGTATCAATGGCCACAGCTAGTTTTATATTCGTTTTGCGTTTCTCATGTCTTTGAAAAAACCACGATCTTTCTCCCCGATCTCTGTCTGAAGAAAAAAAATTCATGAGAAACCTTGTAGAACATATTCCTGCAATTGTCAGCAATTGAAGTCTCCGAATTCAGGTAAATGCTGTTCTGATTTTCATTTAAATTTGAATATTTTCATTGCACACAACGCCCTGCTCTTCTTTTATTATCACCGAAAATACTACAAAATGTAAAAAAAAACAATCAACCTTTTAACAGTAACAATTATTTTTTCAAAACATTTTAAAACATACCGGAGCTTCCGATCTATACTCAGATCATATTCATCGATTCAATAAAATTGCACAAATTATATTTCAATTAAAGTATATTTAATTACTATTAATATAATTATTATTAATTAATCTATTAAGCTACATTGGTCAAAATAAACGATCTTTGTCAATTATAATTAAGGAATATAAAGCTAATCTAAAATTTCGTTCGTATAAACATTCAAAGCTACGTAAGTCGGATCGCTAATAACACTTCAATTTGTTGATGCGAACAAAAATAATCTAATAAAAAAATATCACCAATTACAAAACATTGTCTGGAACAAAAACACTCGTTTAATTTTGATAATTGTTATTTTGAGACGACGTCCTGTGGTGTAGTGTTGCTGCTTTACAACCCAGAGGTCCCGGGTTCGAATCCTGGCATGAGCTTGGATGTTTGTGTCGTCATGGTCGCGAAGATCGGGATTAAGACTGTTGGAGGATCGATACGCTGACCACGTGTCACTCCAAATTCGTAATATGTCATGCAAGATGACAGTCCGCAGTCGACTCGTTAGGCCCAGGCCCTCGATGGGCTGTAGAGCCAAGTACGAAGGAATGGTTATTTTGAATAAATTAATTAATTTTAAGAAATGGTTAATTTCTGAAATGTTATTTATTAAGACTAATATATTAAACATGATACTTCTCAATTAATTGTGGATTATTTGAATTGTCTTAATTATTTTTATCTTTTGATTATTCTTTGATTTGCATTACCTCTCTTCCTTTTTACCTCAGTATGTTATAAAACTGTTGGTTGAAACGTCTATTTAGTTTATGTTTTAAATTTCTTGTTCATAAATTTTAAGTTGTCTGTTATACGGGTCGTTAATTCTATTTAATTAATACTATTATCAAGTCATTACAATTATACAAATTATAAGATTTCCTGGATTAAAATTTATTTATATTCATATTGAATGCCGTCATACATTCGTTTATTGGTATCAATTTATAAAACTACGTGTTGATGTTCCGTGCCGTATTATCATAGTGATTGTAAACAAGCAACGCAATAATTGTAGTATATATAACATTGGACATACTAGAAATGATATCAAAACCAGAATGTACAATCATAAGTTAACCTTAAAACCTAAATCGAAAATAGAACGGTCTTGTCAGATCGTAGTAAAAATAAACAGCATTCATTTTATCGCAATAATCTTGAAATTTTATATCTAAATAATATTGGAACGAAAGATAGATTTGCTGTTATATTTTACAACAATAAATAGATAAACTATTACTAATTCCAAAAAATGAGGGGGATGAGATTAAAAACGTTTTACTGCGATATTTTAAGACCTTTTACAAATAATTGTAAGTCAATAATGTAATTATAGTTAACGAACGGTGTATCATGATAATTAAGTTTTAAGAAAAATTTTTATTGAAATAACACCTAGTTTTATAAAGTGAGACAATTAAACGGACTTATGACGGTACTCAGTATTGTAACTCGCCTGCATGTCGTTCTCTTTGAATTTTGAACTTAGCTGCTGCACGAAGCAGAGACCAACTGAGAACCAGAGAGGCAGAAAGAGAAATCCAGAGAGGGGAATAAATGCTTTGGGGGTACGGGGGTATTTTTGCCGGGGGCAACGGATGTAAATACAAGCTCTCTAAAGGAAAATGAAAAAATCAATTAAAGATTAATAATAACTGTACGCATGGATGAATATCGTCTATTAATGAGGTAAGTAAAGTTTATGTCACTAGGTATTAAATTAAATTCTTGATTTTCCTACCACGAGTGATATTAAGTTAAAGAAGTTCATCAGTCATCCCTGGGAGAGAATTATCATATGTAAAGATTGCGTCATCATAACGTAATTCATGATAGTGGCTCGTCGGATTTACGGTCACTGGCGCCCGATATAGATATAAAACATTAATTGTTACGAAAATGGCGTCCAACTTAGGGAGCGAAGAAGTTGGAGTTATTACAAAATTTGACGGCATAACGTGAAAGGACGATTGAACTATTACAGTACGAGTACGAATAGATTTTAATTCAGGTAATTATGATATATAATGTTTAGAATAGTAATAACTGAATACATTTTCAACTGAAATACAATTTGTACAATTTTATAGAATGGATGATTTGACTAGAGATCGAAAGCTCCGGTATGTTTTAAAAAAAAATTTAAATAAATAATTGTGACTGTTCAAAGGTTGAATTGGATCCTAATAACATTATTATAAATTTCGTTTTTTAAGAAATTAAAATTAACCACAAAATTAAATTATAACTAAAAAACGAATAAATAATTATAACATCTACATCTTTCTGTGTAGTGAGCATTCATCGTTCCGTCTTTCGGAAATTCCGGGATAACAGCGAGCCACATACGAAAAATCCGACACTTCATAGGTCTTCTTGAAATTCGAACAGTATATTCAACTGACTGTTTAAATTCACCAACATTAAACTTCACTGCAACTCTCACTCCAACCGCAACTCTCCTTTTTAACTTCAATCCGCCCTGTTATTCCGTTCGAAACTATCTTCTGTAAGCTTTGCAAATGCTTTCAAAAACTCTCGCCCCGCCTTATTCCACCCCCTTGATACCCTCTTCCAATGTCGGGCTCTGACGGGGATCAGCTAGGCCAATCATTGTAATCCCCGTCACACTCTGCCTAACTCCGATAGCTGTTGGCCTTCTGGATTTCCCATTAATGTATTCCGACATTTAACTCGGACATTCCCCCAAGAGTTTTGAAAACTTTCAGCACTTATGATCTGTGTGCTTCATTTTTTGGTTTTTTAATTTTTATATGTGAATAAAACGCAAAATAGTTTTACATTGGATAAGGAAAATTCTCCTTCTTATAAAGTGCAATAACTTATCTTAAATACATTAATTTACAGAAATTGCTCAAATAGATAAATTAAATATGAATACAACTTGTCCAAAGTAAGGAATACGTTTCCTCTGTTACATAAAGGAACATTAAGTTGGATGTGAAGAAGTAATATAAGCGCAATGCATAATCCAGATAAAGATGAAAGGCCCGTGAATATTTAATGTTATGTGCTACATCACCCCAAGGAACAATTTTTACGAGGTCAATTCCCCTTACGTAAGATATTAATAATACTGCAACATCTACAGTGTTGATAATACTCCACGACCCGTAATATGCTACATTTCGAATTTCGTCTACATAACGTGTAATGGAAACGAATTTTAAAAATTGTAAAAACATCAAATCAAATTGGCGCTAATTCTTAACACGAAAGTATTTTTACTTCTTGCATATTTTAGGGGTAGTAGCTGAGTCTCGCCCCGACTGCTAATTTCAGAGTTGCAAAGAATTCGTTTAACGAATTTGGTCGAAATTCGACCACTCGTTTATATTTGTATGCGGAATATACATGCACACAGTCAGTCATAGACTCCCACATACACAGAATACAGGCAATTTTGTTATAGAGATTATTTAAGTAATAAATATATTTACTTTTATTATTATTTATATTTAATTGTCAGATTTATGATAATTTATGAATGTCAACGCAAGATCTGTAGTCAGCGTATAAATATTAGGGCATATTTTCAAGGGGATTTTCGGCTAGATGAATCTGTTATGAACAGTCACGTAGTGTGTTGACGTATTTGGACTGGACACACGAGTGTTTACACAGACCTGTTGACAAAAAGGGCTGGTTTGTTTTCGTTTAGTTCATATAATAACTTTTATCTTACGATTATTAGTTTGGTACAATAATTATTCCAGTATATACAAGATTAAAATAATGTATTTACAAAATTATCATAATGTATATAATTAACATGTAAACATGATTCGGAGGCAGCTGGCCGACTGATCCAATGGTACATAGTACATACACCTCTCAAAAGAGCCAGAGGTGCCTCAGCATTTGAGAAACCTGAGAGAGAACCATGCATCCCAAAAGGTAAGCCCCATCATCACTCTGGAGAGAAATATCTGCGAGAGAAAGCTCCCTTCAAAATGTTAGTATTTTGGGAGTAACAGGCAACATGATGGTGATCCTGCACTTTATAGCTTAGGAAGGAAATTGAAAAGGGGAGATGTGGAAAGTAGAGCAAAATAACCAAGGGTTGACTAGAGTCCCCGTGCTATAGCTTAAGTATCCTTACCTGGTGTTTCACCTAAAAGAGAAGCAGGGAAAATCCTAGAAACCCTGCATCAGGTAGGTCGAGCTATTAGGTTCTATTCTCACGCCCTTCCGAATGACGGGAGATGAGTTTGCATTCTCTTCTCCGTGTCTCCACGAGTTTTAGGAGGCAGCTGGCCGACTGATTCAATGGGATCAGCGGACAACTCTTACCGTATGCCCAAGGTCTTCGATCCTAGAGTTAGTTGTGGGTAGCCGTGCAGGTAGGACGTCTTGAGGAAGCTGCTCCCGGAAAGTTTAGTGATGACCTTGTCCGCTGGTACCGTTTCCGTTGAGGAACTAAAGCAGCGCCTGAAGTCGTGTGGTTTGTCGACTCGAAGATTTTAAGAAATGCAGTACCTGTAAAAAGTGTAAATCTTTTCAAAAGAAAATCGAGGAATTGGAAAAACTCGTCGAAAGCCTACGTAAGCGTGAATCAGTCAATATTCACGTACAGACTGAAGTGACTGAGGAGAGACGACAGTCATTATGCCTGAGTTACCTCCGGTGGAGACTTCGAACAGATTTTCTGTTTTAAGTGTCCAGGAAGAAGAAGATGTCGCCACCGAGGAGAAGGGACAAAGTGATGAAGAAGAAGATTGTTCTACTAATGTCCAGTCACGGTAGGGGCTGTATTGATCTATTGAATAGCGAACTAGGGCAGGACTTGGAAGTGTGTGGTGTCGTCAAGCCAGGCGCACCATTGCGCCAAGTAGTGAAGGATGCTCCTGGGTTAACGAAGGACGCTGATGCTGTAATTATCGTTGGTGGGACAAATGATATTAGCTCTGGATGCCTAGTCAACTGGTCCAAACTCGACGAAGTGTTACCTGAACTTAAGAACGAGAAAGTGATCGTGAGTGAGCTGCCGCCGAGATTCGACGACACGGTAGCCAACTACAGGACCAGCTGCGAAAACCGGCGCCTTCAGCAGCAGAACTTCAACAGATTTCAAAACGTAAGTGTGACTAATTTATTTTATAACTTAAAACGTAGTATTTTTACAGGTCATGGTCTACATATGAAACACTCCGGGAAGAAGCAATTTATAAAAAATATTTCTTCTCATATTTCATGTCTTTAACCCTACAGCTATTCAGCACTCTTGCACTAAATTTACTTTACCGCTGATTAACTCCTTTGAACAATATGCCAATGTAACTAAAAATAATATTCATTTCTCGCTATTAAATCGGAACATACAAAGCCTCAGAAACAAACGACTCGAATTGGAAATGTGCATTTCTGCTCTTAAAAACGGTGTAGATATAATTTCACTAACGGAACATTGGCAAAGTCAACTAGAAGCAAAATTGTTTTAATCTGGATGGGTACATTAGGATCTCTAACTTTAGTAGAAACACACTCAGGAACGGTGGATCCTGCATCTTTGTTAATCATAGACTCGCTGATCTCTGCAGAGATAGACCCGACATTAGGTCCCTCGGTAAAGACAGGGTATTTGAATGTAGTGCGGGTGAATTAACCATAAAGAATAACTCGAAAAATATTATGATTTTATCAATTTATAGACAACCAGATAGTGAAATTGACACATTTCTCTATATTCTAGAACGCGTCTAAAGTAAACCAGGAAAATAAGCTCGCAATAATTTCCGGAGACTTTAATCTTGACTATTTACGGGATATAAGGAAAACACGCCACCTGACAACATTGCTACATTCCTACGGGTTTTCCGTTACGAGCGATGAGCCAACGCGACTAATACCTGCATAGACTACGTCTTATGTAATTTCCATGAAAATTTTTATGAATTACATACAATTAAAACTGGATTAAGCGACCACAGGGCCAAATAATGTACATCAACAAACAAATAGTAGGCGAAATTGAGCAGAGACCAAGCTCAATATACACAAGGAAACTCTGTCCAACAAATGTAATGTGTATCTCCCAAAAATTACAAGCGTTACCGTGGGATAATATTTTAAATATAAATAATTTCAAAAATGCTGACAGCATGTTCCAGGCATTTCTAAAGATATTTCTCTCCATAACAAACGAAATTGCTCCAGAAAGAAAAATCACTAAACAAATTTAAAAAAAACGTACTTCTTGGATCACCACAGGAATAATCAAATCACGCGATAAACTTTGCTATCTCCATAAAATGAAGCATTTGAACTCATCACCCCAATTCTTAGAGTACTTTGTAAAATATAAGAGAATATATAAAAATGTTCTCATAGCCGCAAAAAAACTTAACACGTCAAAAATAATAACAAATTCAAATAATAAAATCAAAGCTACGTGGAAAATCATAAACGATGCTACCGGTAAATTTAAGAATAACAATCCTCAAACTTCACTCTTCCATGAAGGACAAGTTCTTACCGATAGGGAAGCTGCTTCAAAATTTAATTCACATTTCGTAAATATTCACAACCAATTCAATAACAGTAATCTATTAGATTGTGATTACCACGACCTCTTGATATATACGGCATCAGCAGCAAATTGATAAAGCAATGCTCCGAGGCAATTGCATTTCCAATGCAAATAATTATTAATGCACGTTTTTCCATGGGAGAATTTCCCGATTCTCTTAAATTAGCGAAAGATATTCTAATCTATAAGAAAGGGTCACGCTCAGATGTATCGAATTATAGACCCATTTCATTACTCCCCATCTTCTCTAAAATAATAGAAAAAGCTGTACAATCACGAATATTAAATTTTATGGAAAAACATTCTATTATAGACCCAACTCAACATGGATTTCTCAAAGGCAAATCCACTAGTACCGCCATGTACGAATTTGTACAAGACGTCCAGAATTCAATTGATCAAAAATTAAAAGTGACAGGTATATTCGCAGATCTATCTAAAGCGTTTGACTTAGTCGATCACAATATATTACTCAATAAACTCTAATATTACGGTATCAGAGGAAACGCATTTTCACTCATCCATTCATACTTGAATAATAGAAAGCAAGTAGTGGCTATCCAGAACCAAAACGGTAGAATTACTCTTTCAGACTGGAAGGAAATATCTTGTGGTGTACCACAAGGATCAATACTAGGGCCGCTTTTGTTTATTTTGTATATTAATGACCTTCCTCGAAACACTCATCCTTTAAAAACAGTGTTGTATGCGGATGACACTAACGTAATTGTTTCCGATAGTGATATAAACGCTCTCAATGTCAAAGTTGAAAACACTTTAGGAATGTTAAAGCAATGGTTCACTGCAAATAAGTTAACTCTTAATACCGAAAAGACTAAACTACTACAGTTTTCGTCAACTGTTAATTCTTCTGTGGAAGACAAGAGATTCGCTAATGCAGCAAGTTGATCCTAAAACCGCGATTATGGTCTATTATGCGTATTTCCACTCAAATATGTGCTACGGAATAACGAGTTGGGGTAATTGCCCTCAAAGTTCTGACGTTTTCAAGTTACAAAAAAGAGTTATAAGAATACTATGCGCGAAAGATTGTAGGGAACATTGCAAACCTCTATTTAAAAGCTTAGGAATCCTAACATTCCCGTGCGTCTGCATACTAGAAATTCTAGAATTTGTAAAACGTAATTTGTTTATTCCAAAGCAACGGGGATTATCATCAACATGGTACTAGAAACCGATTAGTCCTCAGAGCTGATAAACATCGTCTTCACCTTTACGAGAACAGTATCCACTGCTCCGGAATAAAACTCTACAACAGCCTTTCGGACAACATAAAAAATTTAAACAGTTATAATCAGTTCACTAAAGCATGCAAGAATCTCCTGCTAGAAGGAGTTTATTATTCTATTCCTGAATTTATCAATCGGTCTGAAAGTAATTAAAGTCTATTTTTGCAAAAGTGCTGAATCAGTGTTCATCATATGCAAACAATATCTGGTGTATATTATACGTTATCCTTTCATTAACGGTCTTTTCTTCTTTCTTTCATGACCTAAATTGAAGAGCCTGATTTCCCACGGATCTACACACGTGTGTAGTGTATTGTGAAGTGTTTATGCGTGTGAAGTGCGTGGATCTATTATACCGATATAGTGTTCCAAATTGACATTGTTTATCTAGAAATTATATCTTTTGTATATGTTATGTATACTTTCTTTTATTTGTCTATCATTGTATACATAGTTTCTTTTACTATCTCTCTTATTGTTTTGTACTCATATTCTTGATATGTTGTATTCATATTTTGTTTGCTCTGCTTTGTTTTATTTTATTTATCATTGTATACATAATTTTCTTTACTCATATGTTGTATCCATATTTTGTTTCTTATATTCGTATTCCTAGTGTGATATGTAACATATTCTTTGACTTGTCCTATTTCCTCAATAGAGGACTAATGGATCCAATAAATCTTATCTTATCATAACCTCCTGAAATAGATTAAGGTGCCTCGGCATGTGAAAACAAACAAAACCAGAGTACGAGGTATCACGAAAAGTAAGCCCTGCAATCAATCTGAGGAGAAATGCCTGCGAGAGAACTCTCACACAGATCTTCCTAATATGTTCGTTAACGCACCAATATAAATAAACGCAAAGATTTGTTTTTACACAGAATAAGAAAATAGTTAAACGTTACAGCTGGAATTCGTTTACGTCACATTATATCGAGAATGAATGACACAATTTAAAAATAACTTTCCAACTCTTCCCAAGAACCAACTGAGAATATTTGAATATTTTGAGAGTATTTGAGTGACCTTGACCGGGTGAAGGAATCACTTATGGCATGCAGCTTGACTCATTTGCGAGCCTCCGAAGTTTCAGCCACCGTTCTCTGGACCTGACAGATTGCGCAGGGTGACATTGTGACACGCTTCGTGATTGGGAACAGCCGCTGCCGTACCTCAGTAAATATCCAAATTTATCAACAGCACAGTCGCTAACAGTCTGTCGCACTCTCTCACGCCCGAGCGTTTGTTGCACACAATCAAATCATACGTCACTAAAGAAACAACTTACACGGCATTATTTTTATTGCAGTGTTGTTTAACGATAAGTGCGTTCTAAATCTGAAACCTACAATCTGTTATAATTCAGATTGAAAAATATGCTTTACTTCGGACATGTTTACTACGTGGAAGATATACTTGCTCAGTTTAAAATAATAATTACAAAGAGCATTGTAGCTATGTACAATTTTTATAGTATATTTGTGTGTATTGTAATAATCTTATCATTTGCGTGAAACGGGATGGACACGGTTGCAGGGGCGATTGGTGTGGTTTTTATGGTTTCATTGATAACTGGAGTTTAATGTAAAAAAGTAAATAATTTATTCGTTTTAAGTGTTGTTTTGGGTCTGCAATATTTAAAAAATGTATTATATCCCCGACTTGAACTTGACATGCGTTTTTATGCCGAGCTGCCGGGATATATCAGATAAGTATTCGTATTGATTATTGGACGTGGACGTAATTAATAAAACTCTAGACCATCTATTAATAATATATTTAAAGAATTTTTATGTCTTCTGTGAAAACAATACAACAGTATCTACACATTTTTCATACAATTCGCTGTTTACCTCCAACGCAGATTAATTACCTGTTGTAATATACTCCTAATGCTAAACAACCCTTTTTGTAAACTCCTTAATCACCAAATCCATAGCCTACGTAATTAAAAGCGCCCTCAACCACTGGAACCCCACGATCCAACAACTCCATGACAACCCTCCCCCAATTCTACGCTTCCGTCGGCTCAAAATAAAATTCCCAATTGACTTCATCCTTCCCCCTGAACATTCAGGCACATCCTAACGCACCTTACCAACCATTCCCGCAGACAACATCCTCATATATTCTCCAATAATCAATACACCGCCTGTCAAACCTCACTCACCCACACCGTATGGCTCTCAGATACACACGGGGAAAAAAATAAAACAACCTAACCCATCTGCCAAAGTAGGCTAATCAAACAAGAAGATGAATACTCTGACTTAAAATAAATTCAAGCAGGGGTACCACAAAAAAGTTTTCTTGGGCCAGTCCTGCATCTGCTTTTTACAAGTGACATCCCAAAATTAGATGACGTGAAAATCGCCACGTTCGCTGACGATATACCGACATTGGCAACGGGTCACAATCCAACAACATCCACAGAAGTACTACAACTCGCTACTAATACTATATATGAATGGACCAGCAATGGAAAATTAAATTGAATGAATTGAAATCCATTCATGTTAACTTTACGAATAAAGTAATGATTGACCCTACATCTCTGCATACGAAAATAAAGCCAAATGTCTTGGTATGACACTAGATACAAAGTTAAGATGGAAAGAACGCGTAAAAAAGGAAGAACTCGACATAAAATATCGACAGTATAGATGGCTCTTTGGAAGATATTCCAACCTGTCTTTATATTAAAAGAATTTGGCGTATAATCAAATTATTAAACCCACCTGGTCGTACGGCATACAACTATGGGGATGTGCAAAAGAAAATAATATAACCAAATACAGACATTCCAAAATAAAGTTTTACGTGCTATGGTGAATTCCCCATGGTACATTAGAAACGCTGATATCCATAAAGACCTTGGCATTAAAACTGTCAAAGAAGAAATTAAAAGATTTTCGGGCAGGCACGAAGAAAAGCTTCGCCGGCATGAAAAAACAGACAATAAATACCTGTTCAGAAGACTGAAGAACGAAACCATTTGAATTAGTATGAGTGATAAATTACGAAATAGAGCATGCCCCGTGAGTGTGACAAAGTCGTAGGACAACAATGAAAACTAAAAACTAATTTAGCTAATAAGTAAGTAGGTATAATAATTAACAAAGTGAAACTAATGGTTGGTCTCTACAGACCACTTTTAGATAGGGAATTGGTTTAAAAAAATCATGAATATAACCTCTTCGTATTTGAAGATAATAATTTTGAAACTATTAATCTAGTTATTTCAACGCACTGAGTCATTTTGCTGCTGCAAGCTGCTTTAATGTTGTTTTTTCATCTCCATATAACCCATTAAAGACGTTGATAACGTACTGAATGTTACAAAATATATATCCGTGTGTATTTAAGTGAATTATACCATAAATATGAATGCAAAAATAGTAGAACGACTCTAGAATTCGCACACAGCTGCCTTAAAAATCGCATTTCCTATTGATCTATTCTGTAATCGTGTCAAGGTTGGCAGTTTTTATGGTGGCAGAGAGAGCAACGCGGTTGTTTTGTCCCGCACCGTTTGGTCATGTAATATCTCTGGCCGTCACTTTTTAATCTTGGTCAATTCCTGAAACGCTTACAGATCACAGGATAGCAGATTAATGTTAAAGCCTATAAAGTTAGTTTCCCTGCCGCTGCATTTAGCATATTAATTTTCTAATTCAATTCGGTTGAAAATTATATCGAAAATATTGAAATCATATGCGTCGTAATTTACAAATTTAACATGTATATTTCCTTACATTTCATTGGAAATCGTTGAACGTTGGGAGTGCATCGAACTATTATTTACAAAAGAGTATTTACAACTAGCTAATATCATATATCAAATTTAATAATTTGCCGGTTATTAATTGAACAGAAATCTGACGATTATGACCAACAGATTTTAAAGCTTGTATACGGACAAAAAATATGTATTATAAAAATCTGTTTCGTCTATTAAATACAAATAATTATTAAATTTTGAGCTATCAATTATATAGTACTATAATTGATGTGAGACGAATAGAAGCACGTTGTAAAAGCCGCATTTCACTACTGGAGACTGCACTTACAGGGAGTATTTTTAAAGTAAATACAGATATTAATTTTAAAAATTAACAAAACATTTTTACAGATATTTTAAGAGCACCCATAACTTTAAACCTCACACAACTTCTCCACATAATCACCGCCGCAACAGGAAACCAGTTTTTGTGTGCCCTAAGTCTGCAGTTCCTGTTTCACATCGTCGTCGTCGTCGTCGTCGTTGAAATGTTTTCCACCAAAGAATTCCTAATGATGTAAAACCAGATGAAAATCGATTGACGCCAAATTGGGACTGCTGGGAGGGTGGTTGAATGATCTTGAGTTTGTCTGTCGGTGTGTGGTCGAGAGTTGTCATGGATCATGATGATTCCAGACGAAATCAATCCCATGCCTTTTGTTCCGTATTGCACGACTGAGCTTTCGTGGTGTCTCATAATAAACGTCTGTGTTGATTGTCGCATTCCCGGGTGAGAATTCAACCAACAAAATGCCCTGTCTGTCCCAGAAAACCGCGCGAGTGGATAATATTTGTTTGAATTTCTTCTTCTCGGGAGTATGTTGTGTGATTCCACTCTTACTGTCGTCGTCAAAACAGTAGAGCCTTGAGTTTGAAGCCTCACTGTGCCCATTCGGAATGACCTACGCTTTTGAGAAAGGTCTCATTTTACGCAGATTTTAATAAAAATTTATGATATGAAAATAAAAAAAAATTAAAGTCATTTTATAGTGCGGTTTGGCTAAAAAACTGCAAACAGTCAGGGTTTTTTGTCTTTCTTTTATATAGCTCGACTTTAACAACGCATGGATTTCAAACTATTTCTTCAAACAGTCTGAAACTTAAGCATAAGTCATTGCAAACTCTTTCAAAGCTATCCATAAAGTTTGAATCATCTGTGTGTCCTACGTTTTTCTAAAATAATTAATTAGTGGACCTCTGCTAACTCTTTGACAGGAGCAATGCGCGCGGCCGATCAATGCCGTCTCCCCCGGAAATTGGTACCTCGGGGTTCGTAGGGTCTCTGGTCTATCCTCCAGAGACCCTGAAGCCCACCTGGTGGTGGGGCCAGCGTACATTCCATTTTAACTCGAGGAGGCGATGGTTTCGTATGCAAAAATTTATTGTCTTTTCCAAGGAAGTTGGACCCTTGGAAACTAGGTATCTCTGTAGCTTATCTTAAGAGAAGCTTCGAAAAAATGCCGGTGGAAACCAAACACAATAACATCCGCCATTCGAAAGAAGAAGTCGCAGTAGCCCTGAGACAGAAGTTCTTGATGCGATGCAATTAGATAGACCTGGACTTTGTTTTTAACAGACAAAAATCTCCGGGTCCAAGCTCACGCAAACATAAGCGCCAGCGCTTATATGGAGAGAAACTGTTTACATATTTACGGGAAGGAAGGAAGTACTGCCATCCACGGGTAACGCTGTTTCGACCTAAGGAAAAGAAAGTATGAGGTCCTGTGGCCCTTAAAACTCTGCTATTTGACGAAAAACCCGTTACTCCCTGAAGAAGCTTCTATCTCTTGCTCTTATCAATCTAAAGCTAAGCTGAGGTTAAATTTGATAATAGGATAAAATAATATGTATTTAAAAATAAATTAAATTCTAAGAATAAAGTTTCCTTAAAATTATTCACTGAGACTCTAAATTTAATCGGTATATTAATGGAATTAAAGAATCCCCAGCAAGTGAAGGCCTCTTTTAATACGTTTTAGGTAGGTTTTTTTTAATAAATAATCGCATTTCAAAGAATTTACTGTTTTCTATTTTTGGCAACGTCGCCATCTGTAGTGAATAAAATTGTATCCAACGAAACTTACTTTTCTATAAATGATCTGAATACGCTGTAAAAATTGGGGAATTAAAAAGTTTCGCCAAACCCATCTCAATAAAAGTATTCAACAAGTTTTTTCCCCGATTTCTCATCCAAAGATTATTTCTCGAGATTCTCTGTGGATTACACAGCCCGTGAATATTTTAAAGGAAATAATAATAATTTGGAACGAACACGAAGCTAAATTAAATTTCGCGGCATCCGAGAACTTCTGAAAGTAAGTAGTTAACTGATAGAGTATCAAATAGTGGTTAAGTGTTAAGTCAGCGAAGTACGGTAGTGTTTTGTCGAAAAGTCTAACACATGAAATTTCAAGTTGCTATGAGTTATTTCAATTCCTATTTATAATTTATTTGTTCTTTTAAGTCTCATGGGTAACTAAATCTGTGTTAAGGCGACTTTTACCGAGAATTATAATTTTCAAATGTCGTTCAGCTGATAAGAGGGCCTGCACAAAGGTAGGTCTTAACAAAGCTTTACGTAGTGGAAGGATTGGGCATTATCGACTTCTGATGTGATTTCATATTTCATCAAATATTCATCATCGTCGAGGCTTTCATCTTTCCTTTATGGATCCTGCTAACAGAAATTCGTTGGAAGTTTCTCTCTCGGGGGAGTTTTTAGAATTTAACAAAAGTTGTTTTAATCGAAACGACATTAAGCACTGATTTGTCATTTGTACCAAAAGTAAGTATAGCTTGATTAAAATTTATAAATTCTTTTGTTCCTGATGTGCGAAAATATGCTGCAAGGAATAATATAATTAGGACACGACATTCCACAAAAACATGAATACAAAACAATTGAAAGATTTTTCGCTTCCTCTCGAACTTCTCTTATCAGAGCTATGCACGTAATGGTAACATTACACAACTAATTAAAACATTTTTATAACTCATGCGAAGTCACCTGTCACTTATGTTAAGGTAAAAATGATGATTCCACAAGGAAATTTATGACATATTTTAATCAGGCAAGAACAATCAGGAAAACATAATGAGTGCTAAAGAAGGATTAGAATTGAAGGCAAATAATATCTTTCAAATCTTAAATTTCATTCTGGTAAAGTTGGTGACACAATGAAACTACGAGTAACAGACGTTGACAGAGCAAGAAGTGATCAACGAAATTTATTATCGGTGAGATAGGAAGTTCAAAATGACGATTTTTATCAGTCAACAAAATAAGGAAGGCTTTAGAAATCAATTATCAATGTCTTGAGGAACGATTCATTTCGCTTGATGTTTACATGAAAAATATCTAATAACAAATTTATTTCTTTATTTGAGTCTTTCATGATTTCTAGAACGTCAGCTCTTTATTAAAATTTCTTTCTGACTTAATTCATATGAATTAGAATGGTCATTAAATACTTATAAATCTGCGCTGTATTCTATTGCATCACTCAGTTAAAACGTATATCACATTCGTCTTTACGAGTTGGGAAGTATATAAACTCCCCTGACTAGCTCAGTTGGTTAGAGCTCCGCCCGGAAAGAAGGAGTTCCGCTTTCGATTTCCCGGTCTGGTCGACATTTTCCCATTCTGATCTAAATTAAACTAAATTGAAGCTTCATGTTTTTGTTTTCGCTGATAGATCGTGTAAAGCCCCTCAATTGATTTTTCAAATAAAAACGAATTTCTTGTGATAACCTGACTTGTGCGATTGTTTGACTCACACACAAAAATAATAAAAATACAGTACTGTTTTTAGCCAAATAGAGGGTCATATAATAAAATAAATCAATAATAATACTCTCAGATTTCCGCCAGGAAACTGTGTTCCTGTCGTTAGCGAACAGTCCTTAGA
The DNA here is from genome assembly GCA_034510155.1 of Eucriotettix oculatus. NCBI lineage: Eukaryota > Metazoa > Arthropoda > Insecta > Orthoptera > Tetrigidae > Eucriotettix > Eucriotettix oculatus. Next base: position 58,455,439 of record CM067380.1, read on the forward strand.
TCGAATCCCAGGATCGTATCTGTTCCATGATTTTCAATCAGCTGTAGATAAGAAAGCGTTTCTGTTTGAGGTTTCACGAGACTTCATTGAATTTGAAGCAATTCTCTGAAGGCTCTAAACCCCACAAGGTCCTTAGGGCCAAGGCGTAAATCAAGCCATAATATTGCGGATTTCACAAGATGAAATTTTATCATCAATCGACATATAAACAGGACGCCTGCTCAAAATTAAGCGACGTTAAAGGTTGTTGAATGAATTAGAAATGGCGAGGGCTGATGATGGTGTTCCATCGACAGGCCAAGCTCATTAGCAGGCGGTCAAAGCTCATTTCGTCGGGAAGAGTGATTTCTAACCTCATTCCGCTGCAATCTATGGCCTATCCTCACCATCACACAATTACTCGGCCTATTTCTATTGATGCCTAACGATATGGATGTCGCATGACCGACAGTCGTCTGAAACGGAAACTTTTTTAAATCATTTCTACAGTAGAGCACGTTGCTGGTTCTTCACATTAGAATTTGGTTCGAGTTCCCAAACTGAATTTCCTTACATCCAAGTGCTGAGAATTAGGCTGTTCATGAATGGTAAACATTATAATAAATAAATGTATATTAAAGTACAGAGGCTGTATTTTAGGACTAAAAATGAACATTTGATTATGTTAAAATAGTATATAGGAAGATGGAACGACAAAGAGAATGCGATTAAGAGAAGATCAATTTGGTTTTAGGAAGAATGTAGGGACGAAAAAAGGAATATTGACTTTGCGTCTAATTTTAGAAGACAAGATAAGAAAAAATAGACGTACGTTCATGGCATTTGTAGATTTAGAAAAAGCCTTTGATAATGTGATCTGGAACACACTATTAAGGATTTTAAAGAGGACAGGAATAAAATATCGAGAAAGAAGAGTTATCCATAACCTCTACAGAAGGCAGGCAACTGTAATAAGAATTGAAGATCAAGAAAATGAAACAGAAATCAAAACAGGAGTAAGACAAGGATGCAGTCTGTCGCACGTGCTGTTTAAGTTATAGAACAGGCAATGAAGAAAGTTAAAACGGAATATGGAAAAGGAATCGTACTTCGCTTTTCCGATGATATTGTAGTATTAGGAGAGTCAGAAGAATACTTGGAAACCATAATAAATGGCATGAACGTGGTCCTGAAGAAAGAATTTAACACGAGGATTAATAGAGGGAAAACCAAGGTTATGGGGAAACAGTGGAATAACAAAGGCTGTTAGATTGGGAAGGGATATTTTGAAGGAAGTTAGGGAATTCTGCTAATTGGGAAGTATAATAATTAAGGGTGGTAGAAGTATAGTAGACATAAAGAGTAGGATAGCACAGGCAAGGAAGGGTAATATAAGTGTGAATAGCTGCCGGGCCTTAGTCAACCCTTTGCTAACTTGATCTACCTCCACATCCCCCCTTTTCAATTCCCTTCCTATGCTGTTGCTGTTTCAGGTTCACCCTCACGTAGCCTGTTACCCCAATAAAAATCACTCTCACGTGACAAACTACGCATTTAATCATCTAGAAAAGATCAGAGAAAAATATTTTGAAAAATCGTCAAATTTTTCCATAGGATTAGACAATTTATAAATATCATAAGATTTTAATAAATTTTTTAAACAAGATTACCAAATTTCCATCCAAAACATCCAAGTTCAGTATTTACTTTTCACTCATTAATATGAAAGAAGCAACTTTAGACATCAACTCATTAAATTTTTTATGAATAAAAATCTGATTAAAAATGAATTGACTCGTCATATTTGCCAAAACTCCACTTCATTTTGTTGGCGTTGTACAATAATTAAAATACAAAAATTATTAGGCTAAAAGAAGTGGATCATTTTTTGATAAATTCACTGTCGGACTTTATTATGAGATATTATGAGAATTTAATAAAATATATTTTTAGGCTGCTGTTTTATAGTAAAAAAATCCCTCTAAATTTAAAAAAAACTATCCAAAGAGTTTTAAATGAATTAGTGTCATATGTATTTTGCTGATTTTACGAATAGTTCAAGTCGTTGAAACGATGTAAAGTTTAATATAATTCCGAAACCCTTATAACATGTTTCAAGAATAAGATAATATGCTTTTCTAAATTGTCTTTTAAAATAGAAAATGACATTGTCAGGTTGATTAAAACAATTATAAGGACAAGAAAGAGACTGAAAGTTGGTGACTTCCCCTACGTTCACAGATGGCAAACACCATATAGGGTTTGAGATTCTTGAATTGTCATCAGAAGGTTTGGAAAACATTTCCAGTGACTTTACGGCAACCGGGAAGACCATTTGGAGCGATATTTTGATGTCCAAACTGGATACGTCGTACGCTAGACGGGCTACTGATTCAACAATCAGCTTTTATTGAACATCATTGATGCAAATGTATCTCAATGTTTTGTAACTTTATAGGGTAGGAAACCCTATGCAAATATAATACTTAAAGAGAGAATAGTGGAGATTGAATTGTGATTGAAATAGGTTTACAAACAAATTGTAAATGTGTCCAAGACGAATGTACATTAATTTTTGGTGACAATGGGAAATGGAATAATATTTGGGTTGACAAGCAAGTGCTCGAGGGTAAACCATTATAACGTGTCAATAGTTCTAAATATTTTGTTGTGATAGTTGATAAGGAATAATAATTTAAGGATCATGTACAATAAAGTAGTAAACAAAGTAGGTAGCTTCCATTTTACGAAAATAGGAGGTATTGAAAAGTTTCAGAGTTAATTTGAGATGTATTTTAGTTTGTACGTCAGATCCCAAGCAACTGAGTGTTTGGGCCCGATGTGAAGACTGTCCTTTCCCAAGAAGGGAGACAAAACAAAGCAACTCAGAATTAAAACAAACAATTGGCTACCTTGCAAGGTTGTAATAAAAAAACGAAACCCAAACTAATACTAAGTGAAATAAAAGCAGTATACGGCAACTGCCCGTAACTGAACTAAAAGTAAGTGGTGTAACACACCACAACAAAACTACGGGACTTCCAAGTGCCCACTTCAATACTAATCCGAGGTAAATCAGAGGTGCCAATATCTGGAAAATAACTGAAATAAACACAATGGCCCTTCGGCTTGTAAATTAATAAGTGCTGAATAAAGCGAGAGACGCTCAATCGAAAAAAGGAACTAAACTAATATCTAAGAGGTGAACTCAACCAAGCTGATAGCCCAAAGAACCGAAAGCTGCCGGATACTGCAACAAAACCACACTACTGAACTGCGAATTGCCCAGCATGGGTTTCGACAGTCAAATACTTCAAACTAATCCAAGGTAAAGCAAAGCTCACATGAGTTACAAGTATCTGGATAATGACTCAACCAAAGGCAGTCCACCTTATATTTTAATACATCCTCACTAAAGCGTGGGATCCTCAAACAAAAAGAGAACAAATCAAAGGTTAAAATCAACCATGCTGGCAGAACAGCTGATATATGAATGTAACTTCCTCCTTCTTCTTTTCTTCCAATGGCTCAACAGCCCTCTTGAGGGCCTAGGCCTACCGAGGCGGCTGCGGACTGTCATCTGGCGTGACACATTCCTAATTTGGGGTGATACGTGGTCAGTGTATCAATTCCCCATCAGCCTTAATCCCGGTCCTCGCGACCACATACTGAATGCAACTACGACACCCAATTCCTTCAGAGTTTTTCAAATGACAGGGTGTATTGCGACTTTTCACTCACCCTGTACATTTTTATTTTGATATCGATACTACTTAAACCATTTGAAATATTTAACTCCTTCTGGTAGCTAATTACAATGAGGCAGACCTCTGTGACAAATGGACTATGTTATTTCTTTATAAAATGTATAGTAAGCCACATGTACTAGACAATAAGAGATTAGTCATTAAGTAAATATTAATGTAAGCCACATGTGCTAGACAGTACGATATTAGATATTACGTAGATATTAATGTAAAGTAAGTGTATATTTCAGCATAGTTAGATTCTTTTTGCCAACCGCCTGTGGTGTAGTGGCTAGCCTCTAGTTGCTGCCTCACAACCCAGGGGTCCCGGGGTTGGAATCCTGCATTGGCTTGGACGTTTGTGTTGTGATGGTCACGGAGACTGGGGTTAAGACTGATGGAGAGTCGATACGCTGACCACGTGTCACTCCATATTCGTAATGTGTCATGTAAGATGACAGCCCGCAGTCGTCCTGGTAGGACAAGGCCTTTAATGGGCTGCAGAGCCAACGAAGAAGAATATTCTTTTTAGTATTAAGTTAGTCGCATGGAAAGATCCGTCTTTTGTTTCATTTTGCGCGGGGATGGGCAAGATAACGTGGGAACGTTTACCTCAGGGAGATTTGGGCGAAATCTGTGATGACAAAGACGTACGAAGTTTTTCGTAGACCTGGAAGGACGTGCCCCCGCATAAATTATTTCTCCCCGCCGAGGAAAAAATTGGCGAGGATTTTCTAAATTCGCGGTCAATTGGGAACGTGTTCCTTTTAAAATTACAAATTGTGATTGGTGGTCCAGATAGGACCAAGAAATTGTGTGGTAATGAAAAGGAGAGATTGCACAGTCGGAGTAGAGAAGCAGAGAAACGAGGAATTCTCTCTGGAGTTCGGACAGTCTGCAAACACTCTCCTGGACAGTATACTTTGAGGTGAGGAGATTCGGCTATTAGTAGCCGATTCCACTGGTCTTGTTGCGCAGGGTCCGACTGTACCGGAGTCCAGGCGTCGTCGCCTACCGTCACAATTTGTAATTTTGACAAGAACTGGGATGTTTCATTTCCCAAATGTCCATTAATTTCTAATTGGATGTTCGAATTGAATGTGTTGTAAATTCAAGGCATCTAAGGTTTATCTTTTGGCCTTCCCTTTTTTTGGATAATATATTGTAACATGAAAAGTTACACGCAACAATGCGGGCCAGCTTGCGAGTTGCAATTGTCGCAACTCGGGCCAACAATGGAGTCTGGCGAGACTCGAGCAGTCGTCAAGGGGTAGAGAAAGGAGATGGATGTGTCGGCAGTTGCGGACGGAGAAAGACCACGCCCTGTAGTGATAATTTTTCTCATGTTCTGAAATGGATTAAAGCTATTAAAATCCACTTTTTTGGTATTTTTATTAAAAAATACCTGGCGCCCAAAAAGCATTTAAATCCTCGAATACGGAGGAACGCCGGATCTTCTACAATATATAATTAATGTTAGCTGTCAAGTAGGATGGTTTTTTTCCCTTACATTTATATTTTCTGGGATTATGTATCGAAAAGAATAACTGAAAATATAAATTCAACTAGTACGGGGCAGGATTATTAAATCAGGTGTACCCCTTACCTGTTTATAACATAACCAAGAAATATTATTTTATGGCTGAAGTTAAGTGCCCGGCCGTCTTCGTCCAAGGCGAGAGACCTCCTAAAGAATTTTACAGCCTCACTAACCCAGAGGAGGGTACAATCTCAAGCAGTAAAATATGAGTCCTCTTAAAGCAGAAGTCGAGCTGGTCTGTCTTAAAATCTTCTGCTATGGGATGCTATACTCGTGAATTATTCAGCGATTTCCTTTGTGCAAAATCTGTATATTACATACTTACATATGTCTTAAATCCATTAGACATGGGCAATTCCGTTCTTTTTATTTATCAGATCGGAACCACTCGCTCAGTTTTAAGATAAGCCGCTTTTTGTTCAAGTGTACCTCTTCCTAGTTTATAACATAATCAAGAATTTAAATGAATTGAAACAGCCTTTGTCAGAAAATTTATTTCCATTTATCAAAACGCGTTTCGTCTCCCCTTTCTAAGACTTCCTCAGGCAGTCGTTTTACACCAGGCCCGGATTTAAGGCGATCGGAGCGATTGGGACCACCAAAATTAACAAAAAATTATTTTTAGAAATTTGAAGCAAATTGCTTTTGACGATAAAGTATAAATTATTCAAATGATTAAAAATATATTTGTTTTAAGAATTTCGAAATGAGAGGCTTCCGAATATAAAGAAAGATTTCAGTTATGAAGGCGGCGATGAACCTGTTATATATCCGATAAACGCATACAAGATACCGTTTTTAATTTTGTTTTAGATAAAGCTACAGAATTCACAGAGAGATCGTTTTGAAAAAATGAAAAAATGAATGATTTATTTGGGTTTTTGGGAAAATTTAAAAATATGGAAAAAGATGCACTTCAAAAACATACAACTAAATTAGAAATTTCTCTGACAGATTCTAGGTTCACGGAAATGCACCAAAATTGAGGGAAGCTGATATCGATGGAAAAATATTAGTTTAAGAAATGGAGGCTTGAAAATCTATTGTTCCATCAGAATTTTTTGAAAATCCATTTATATTTTCAAACTTTTATCGGAAAATGACAGGGCAACGGCATTTCCAAACTTGTTTATTGCACTCCGAATATATTTAATAACTCCAGGGAGCGTTGCTTCTGGAGAGAGATAATTTTCGATGCTAAAACTAAGCTGGATAATGACTCAGGATAGAGTAAATAGTTTAGCAATTATGTCGATTTGAAGTGAAGAAGCAAGGAAATTGGATTTTCAAATTATTGTAGAAGAATTTACAGAACAAAAACTTAGATATATGTAAATTCATATATTCATATTCAATTATGTAAATTTATATTCAATAAAATGTAATTCTTTTTTGTGCATTTTTATGTTTTATTGTATGTGGAAGTTTACCTATTTTATGATCCATGGCATATATATATACCATGTGTCATATATATATATATATATATATATATATATAGAGAGAGAGAGAGAGAGAGAGAGAGAGAGAGAGAGAGAATTTGCATTTTATTTAAAAATTGAATATATTGAGGGCCCCGCAGTTATTGGATCCGGGCCTGTTTAACACTACAAGCATACAAAGAAATATCAATGATTTGAAACAATATTTGCATCTTCATTCATTTTATCTTTTAGTTCGTCATCTCTTGTTTCAAAGCAGTGATGTTTCTTTTTATGCGTGTAGTGTTAAACATCTGCCTGAGGAAGTCTCAAAAAGGAATACGAAACGTCAGAAATTTGGATAAATGGAAATAAGATTACCGACAATAAGGCTGTTTTAATCCGTTTAATTAAAAGGAAATACAAATGCTTCAATTGAAGCTCAAGTTGGAGCGTTGGAAGAAAGGCATGAATGGTAAAATGTTTGCCGGACCGGGGACTCGAACCCCGGACATCCCGTTTTCCGGGTCCACCACTAAGTTAATCCGAGCTGACGTCCAAAGACTGATTCAACATCCCTCCTACTTGAGCTTCAATTGAAGCATTTCTACTTCGTTTGACTTGAATTCCATGCAACCTTTGATCCTTTTTACACAATGACCATTCTTCACAAAATTCCTAGAAATTAGGTTGTGGTGAATGTGATTAGTAAATTGTGGGTGAGCCTGGCTTAAGATTACAGGATTGGAGGGATGATGAATCGGTCATTGGACGTCGACTCGGTTTATCTCAAAGGTAGAGTGCCCACCCAAGAAACGAGAGGACCGGGGTTCAAGTCCCTGGTACGGTAGACATTTTTCCATTCTTGTCTTTCTTCGTTTAATTATTTGTCAGATAAACTACCGCTTTATAAACAAGAAATATGGTCGAAGTTAAGCGCGTCCGAGGCGAGGTCTTCTAAATAATTTTAATTGATTAATATATCAATATTTCGGGATACTCGATGCTCCCAATTCACTAGAATGAGCCTGTACTGCATGTTAACACTATTACAAACTACAATACAGCTTGATGCCAACAATGCAGCCTCCTGGGCTTTCAGCGAATTCTCTACGCTCGTTTCCTAGCCATCGTTTCATGTGAGAAAACAGATGAATAACAGAAGGAACCAAATCTGGGATGATGGCAATGCTCAGCCGCACACTGCAACAATGGCTATCCGAGTATTTGTTACTGTACATTACACGTTATATTCACACATACAAATATTGTAAATGTAATGTCACTGAATAAAAATTATTATATTAATCTACGGAAGCCAGGTGAAGAAAAGTTCTATCCTGGGATAATAAGAAGGTGAAGTGAATTATTAATGTTAATAAAAGCAGAATATAGTGTTTTTATGGAAGAAGAGCGAGGTTAACTTAAGACGTTAAAGTGGAAAGTATAGGATAAATTTCAGGGAGAATACGTTGGCCAATTGGGAGGATTACAGAATGCATTTCTACGACTATATTCTGGGCAACCAGACAAGATTTTACAATTTTCCAAATTTTATCAGTCACGTGCCATTGACGTCATGTTTTCGTCTTTAAATCTTTATATATGTATCTACTTTTAAGTACCTACCATCCGTAATTCAGGTTGCATAAAAAGTCAATTAGTTCCTCTCTTATTTCTCACTTCTTTCCCTCAAAGTAGGATTGGCTCATCTACATTTGCTACCATGGTTAAAAATTAAGACTTGCAAGATCTTAGCTAGCAGCATGTCATATCAGTAGAACACTTAAATTATGTGAAGAAAGATTGTACGAAGGTCACTCCGAAAGTAACGCACACTATTTTTATTTAAAATATTTTTTTTATTCTACATCTTTAAAGTTTATGGGTACATGCTTCCCATGTGTGTTCAAATTTATTTCAACCCGTTCCCTTGAGTGAAGCTGTCACAGCATGTCTTCAAGGTGGCTGCTGCACTTCACATTCATTAAAAGCAGCGTTGTGTTATAGAATTCCTGTGATGAGAGAATGAGATAGTGGGAACCTCCACAAAGGGGTGGAATCATCCACAAGGAGTTAAAAAGGATGCATGGACATGCTGTTGTCGATCACAGAACAGTTAGTCAGTGGACAAGCAGATTACATCCTCCATAGATTACATTCTGATGATGCGCAGAGTTTATAACGTGGTTTCGGCTGACTAACGCATCACAAAGAAAGAATTATCACTAAAAGTTGGAAAAGATAACCAAGAGTTAGCAGAATAATGAAAGTGTTGCAGTTGAAGAAGGTTTGTGACACGAGGGACCCAAGGGAGTTGACAGAGGGTAACAAAGAAACACTAAAAATAGTGTGCAGTGAACTTCTGGAACAGTATGTTAATAATGGAGAAGACTTTCATGGTAGAATTAGGACAGGCGAGGAGTTCTCTTGGATCTTGAAAAAAACACTTCAAGATTATATTTAGTAGTAATTCTGATGCTTTTTGTGCTGCTCATCATAACTTACAGGCCAAGAGGAAGTAACATCAATTTTATTTGTAACACATTCCATATGTAACAACTGTAACCAATGTCTCAAGGAACCATGCTTCATATATATGTTTATAGATATACATCATGCCTTAACTGACTCGTTAACAAACTACCCCAACACTTTGACAGCAGAAGATAATTTATGTATTTCACTGATACGAATATTAGGAGACAAACCTTGAAATATAAATAATATTTATTGATAATAAGTATGCAACAAATCAACAACTTTATTTCATTATATAGCAATTTAATAGAAACTATAAAACATTCCTACATATATATAGATATATAACTGAGAAAGTACAAAATTAAATAAATGATATATTCATTACTTCATAACAAAAGCAGATGAAATAATCACAGAACTTTCTTCCTTCATCACTTATTACAAATCATTTAATGGTCATACAAGTACAACTTCATCCGAATACAAAATTATAATTCTACTACATGATACAAACAGAAAACTTGTTCTTTACAAATCAGAAACACAATTGTCTTCTAAAAACATAAATCTGTATAAGAGTATTATCTGCCATCTCAAAGCAAGCATCAATAGATATAACTACTAATTGAAAATAATACTGCATATCATAACATGGATATTCTCATCCAAGTCATTGCACATTCATCTCACATTTTCCTATCATAATAATGTTGAATTGCATATTTTCATATACATTAATAAAAATAACAAAAACCCCAGCAGGCAATTTTGAGCTCCTACTGTAAAATACATATCCAACTTTTCTGGAATAATGAATAAAATATAATTTCTTAAGCAAATATACATTCTATAGTTCTTACAAAATAATCAGCCAATTAGACACCATAATAGTAATAATTCACATTTTCATGTTAACAAAATTTATATACACACAATTCTTTCATACTCCCTCAGATTTCAGATATCGTAGTTTGTATATTTGTGGCAATGTCTTTTATTCATTACATAACGTTGACAAAATATTTTGTTGGACAAAAAATATTGACTTCATAAAATTACTAGTGAATACACCTTTGAAGGATATGGAATTTCAAAATTTTGTGTTGTTCAATAAGCTAAATACAATGAGGTAACTATCAATTTTCTTTCTTATGATTAAATAGTGGACAAACAGTTTAGAAAAGGTCTATGAAAAGTAAATTAATAACAAATTGATTCATATGCAATGATTCTGACTAGTAATTTTGAGGAAAGGTGATTCATTTGCAATGATTCTGACTAGTAATTTTGAGGATAAGTTATAGACATAGACCAGCTTTGAACCGAGCAACATACTTTGTATACATTCTGAATAAAAATAAATTTTAATTGATAATTACATCATAATTTAGTATATGACATTAATTTTATTTCTTAACTTATAAAAATTTGTGTAACTTTTTGTTAAGAAATAAAATAACATATTTCTAGTCCCTACTGTGCATATTTCAAATTGATACTCGTACAAATATTGTAAACACTATTTTCTTTTACATTTATTTTTTGTTGTTGAAGTAACTAAATTTAAAATATCCTGTTATTATATTTGATAGGTAACATTTACAGACTGCAAAACAGAACTGTACATGGAAAAATTAAATTATCAGAATGAAGCCTTTTATATGATAACCAAGTTTGTTATTTGTATTCAACAAACTAAACCAAGCATACATAATGTTTATAGTATAAAGTTCAATAATTTTCAAGGAATACAAATTATGATACAAGAATTAAAGAAAACTGATGTCATCCAAGTCAAAGAACAGTTATAATACCACCATTGCTGTATCAACCATATCATGAATATGTTTTTAGCATTCTAGAAAATTATGTTGTTGGAAACAATTATAATGGCCTAATATGCAAATTTACAATATACAAAATAATATAGTAGTAATTGAAAAAGTTTGTGTTCTCTGTGATAGAGATCAACTCTGACAAAAAAAGCACCTTTCCTCTACAATCACTTTCACATGAGTGATGGTTTTCCCAATTGATGCCATGCTAAAAACATATTCATGCTCAATTCTCCTCGCCTGAATTGCAAATAAAGCAAACTGTGAAAGTTATACAACATAGCATATATTATACATTTGAGATAAAGTAGAGAAATTAAGTTTTTATGCACAGCAAGTAACTGTCTTCCATCCCAAATAAAAAATGGTCATGGATTCTGGATACAATAGTGTAAACTTTCATTAAGCAAATAACTTGCTTTAACTCCTGTCACAATCATGGCTTGCACAAACTGTCATCAACAAAGTGGAACATACCAAACCAGTATTATAGTATGGTTAATTAAAGTCAGAAAGTTGCTCTGTAAAACATTATATAAAAATAAAAGGCTGTGTGTTAGTTACATTTTACACAGATTATTTAGGTTTTTATCAATTCTAATGAATTCAAGTCCATGTAATTGTTTCAAAATGTAACCTTCATAACTTAACGTGAGGTGTCAAAAAGAAATACATGTGAAGTTTTGTGTAGGGAACTCATTAGCTCACAACAAACTAGTGGATTTTTTGGACAGGCCGCTGTCATGGCTATTCGCAACGGAACAGGACGCGGATATCCGTGGCCGTGGCCTGTCAAATAAATCCACTTGTGTGTGGTGAGCGATTACTTTGAGAAGATAGTATAAAGTTAGATTATATGTACTTATCGGAAAATATTAGGATAGAAGAGTCGCCAATAGTAAGTATAATTTGAGTATGATTATGACATGTGAACTAGGATCTGTTCTAGATACTGTTCGTGAATAATAAAGTGCTTTGTAAAGGTAGATTTTAGTTCAAGTGATGTAGGTGGAAAGAAAATACTACCGACACTCGTAATGCTATTCCTAATCTTCTGATGAAGGAGTGGTGCCTCCAAAAATTTAAAAACTCTGCACTTAACATGGTGCCTGTCAACTTTACAGTTCAGGTAAGCCACCAACGTTTATATCACTTTTTCCTGTCCTCATTAATTGTATTAATTAACCTGAAAATGCCATTTTCTGACATATGTACATAAATCAATAGAAGACATTGTCAGGAGTAAAATATCAAATTTTCAAGAGCCTGAGCACCCTTCATTAAGACAGTGTCCCAATGGTGAGGTGGCCAGCGTTTCAGGCTGCTACACCATTCTGACACCGTCTTGAAGTATCGAGCTCAGGTTCTCGAAAATTTGACACATTACAGATTCCCAAAACCTACTTTTGATTACAATAGTAACCAGAAATCCAAGTTAGTTTTGTCAAAATTCAATGTGCAGTGTAGGATTATCATGTAGTGAGTGAATTGACTGAATTTTGATTAGTAGAGAAGAGAGAATGGGTGGAGTTATCAACACTCAATAATAAAAATTCTAGGATATATCCATATGTATATATATAGAAATGCAGGTAGGGATGTTTTACTGTCAGAATCATTAACACAGTTTGTAAGGACAGGAAAGAGAGAAAGAAATGAAATTGAAGTTTAGCATCTTCATTCAGTACAGAAGGGAGTTTTTCAAAATTTCGGAGATGTTTGCCTTCTTCAGAAAAGATGGCATGTCCCAATGTCCAGCTGGATGTGGACTGTACATGGGATGTGTCTCTCCTGACAGAGGCTAACACCTCCGAATACAAGAGCTTCGTCCATTCCTGAATGGCGATGCCAAGTTCCAATTTACAGTTAGCCACTGTCCTTCTCCCTTTCCTTTCAATACCAAATGTACCACATGTATGTCTAGATGCCACACTGTCTTATAAGATCAATTGTGCTCATAATCATCTTCCTGAACAAATTTGATGACTCACTCCTTCACCAGCACACAATAAAAGAATATTCATGTATAATACTAAGCATGAAAAACTTACTGTATCAATACACACACAAACACATATAGAGTAACTTTGTATACATAAATACTAGTTTGTAAAATTATTAACATCTCTCCATTTGCATATTTCATTGTTAATATTTCTCAAGTGTTCTGTTGTCTAACCTGGAGTAGTTGAATTCTGAGTGATGTTAAAGGAACATTTATATAGAATGGAATATGTAAGATGACAATAATAAAAGTAGAGAGAGAGAATATTAGAAGTAATATTTGTCGCAATAAAGTTGCTCAATTGATGTTCAATTCATATTACAAAATAATCAGTTGAAAATTATTCTGTGTGAAAATGCATCTAACACAATGGGAAACCTATAGAATACATCATTGACTTTATATATTTTATAGATTATTATCAAGAATATTTTCTTTTGGCATCCCACTTCAATAATGAAAAGAATTAATTTCCTGCCATGCTGTCATCTTCTTCTTCATCACTTACATATTTACGAGAACTACGTTTCCGTCTGCCAGAACTACGAGATTCAGTTTTGCGAGTAGAAGCCTTCAACTTTATCTTCATTTTAACAGTTGAATCAGCATCAGAGACTCCATCATCATCTTGCATTTCACCTAAAACATTTTAATGGTAAATAATTAATATTATAATGCTATTAAATGAACACCAAATGATTGCTTTTAAAATTTAATAAAAACAAAGAATAACAAAAGGTTTTCTGAAAAGTATTGAATTTGTAACCACCTCTTGATTTGTCATCCTCATCAGATTCCCCTTCCTGCTCCAGCCTTTGTCGTGCTCCAGTGAAAACAGATTGTAAAACAATAGAATCTTCATGAATCAATGATGCTTCCTCATTGTACGTTTGTGCATTTTTACAAAGCTGCATGAAGTCACGCTCTAAGTCATCAAAATCTGTGAACTGTAAATAAAATAAATAATAAGAATAAAAAGTTAAATATTCACATATTTAATAAATTTTATGTATAATATTGGTTATGGGTGTGAAATTGGAATAAAGAAATGAAGAAGTGTACTTACAGAAATCAATATTTTTTGGTATGAAGTGAATGAAGGTACGAGCTTTCAAATTAAATTATTAGAAAAAGTGGAAGAATGATAGCTGATTTATGAATATAATGCAATGCAAGCTAAATATAAAGTGAAGATATTAGATCATAAAAAGATGATGAGAAATGGATGAAGAAATTTATTTAAGCAAGCACAAAACAAGCTTCAAATCAAACAGTGAATATTTAATTTCATATGGAAACAAAACAACTTTTTCATACTACAGTAACCTACTAATTAAATTAATATAATTTAGTAACTACACTCATATAGTACGAGTATTATCTGAATTTTTAATTCTAAAATCCATTCATAGAACAGGATCACTACCTTATTTTCATCAATTCTCTGTAAAATTTTTTTGATGTCCAAAGGTTTCTTAATTATCTCATAATAATCTGGTAGTTCACGTCTAGATGGCAATTTCATAAATGGGTCACTGAGTACACGCCCATCACTGAAATAGACATTATAATTAACAAAAACAAAATGTAACACTAACATAATTACATTTTTTTAAATGGAGTTTATACTGCTATAAAACATATTCATTAGAAATTTATTACATATCTTACATCAGAATAATTTACAGTAATTGGAAGATATCTCAAATTTTGGAATTTGAAAAAAGAAAAGTGTATCTTCAGCTGGAAAAAGTATGATAGTTGATGATTATGTTAACTTTGTGGAATGCCTGTTCATGTGGTTAATGGAGAAATAATTAATTTATGAAAGGAGTGTTTCAGTCTGAAGAGCATATTTAAAATATATATGTTCTCAAACCCCCACAAAAGATCCCAAGAGATAATATAAGGCTTAGCTGCCAGAATAGATTAACGATCATCAGATAAGTATATACTCTATTTGTAAGCGGACATAACCAATTAATTAAATACTGAAAATACTGTTTATAATATACACACTAGATATACCAGCAAATGAAGATGACTTTAAATATTTTACAGAATGCTCATGATTCTTTAATAATGAGTCAGAAAACAATGCCACCTATTATAAAAAAACTAAATGCTACTTCCATGGAATAATTGTGACAACATTCACAACTTATTTGTCACTTTCCACTATAATCATAATATAGTATTTCTTTCCTTAGTTTTTTGTCCAGGATAGAACACGAGCACATAATCCAGTCCAGTTGAAATTCAGTTTCTTCCTAATTTTCACTTATAGGTACAGAAAATTCCAGGGTCTCTGCACCTTAAAAGTTATACGCACTATGGCTTTCTCCTATTTGTTCCAACAAATGTAAATTTGAGTCATGCTGAACCAGGTCTGTATGACAGATGCAACAAGATTACTCAGCCAAACTTTACAAACCTGTTTTAGTTTGTTGACTTACATTTGGTTTGTGTGAAAGGAAAACATCCACCTCGTCTGTTGATAGCCACACTTGTTGCTTGAAGTGTCTTGCAGGAGTGACATACTGAACAGAATTTATTGTCTATTTCTGCTCTAAAAAAGCCAAATAGATTACACAATCCATAACCCACAGGTCTGTTGATACACGACTTCCTGTTCGAATCACAGGCTTGTAATTTATTTTTATTTGTCAGCAACATTGTATGATGACTGTTATAGACTTGGATTAAAAGAAAATCAAGATGTCATCTTCAGTCAAAATTTTTGACAAGGAACATTTCTCATGAAGTGCCACAAAATATTTATTTTGGTTGGTCAGTATTTTTGGTTACCAGCATTTTCTTTGGAGTCAATAGTGGACATAACACGGCCTATGCAGATACAGAGAATGTGACAAAATTCATTAGTTTACCTAGTGATCATCACAAAAGAGGTAATCAGTTCTCTTGGTTGATGTTGTGTAGATAGAGTACAATTGACAGCTAGATGCACCAGTTTTCTTCTTTCAATTATGTTTTCCCCCCTACAATTTGTACAGTGATAAATCTATCACCAAGCCACATTTTTCCACTATCAATTCTCATATACATTATTCAGCCTTTAATCCAAGCTAAAATTCCACATTATGCATTAATGGATTCTATCACATGTCAATGTCAGTCATTTTGTACACCAATTCCATGTTTTTACAGAATTGGAACATAGGAAGAAGCTTAAAAAATTGTAAACATTTTTAACATTACCAACTTATTGATGGATAAAGTGAATAGGAGGCATTCATTTCTGACAATTTTAACACATAACAAATGTTTCCACAGGGTCATAGGTTGAAATAACTCAATACAATAGTAACTTTTCTTAAAGCATGAAATATTTTTTCTCCTAGAAAAAACTACACTGAATTACTTGTGTACCTCAACCTATATTAACTATCATAAGTTACTTCAGTAAGAAAGTGTGTACCTGTCTGTATACTTAATAACTATATTCATCAGTTGTCGCATTTGTCTCTTGAGTCGCGGATCAATAGTTGAAGCCGACAGAACTACCGATTTCCTTTTCTTAGTGTGAACCATTTCATCATCTTCTTCATCATCAACTTTCTTGCGACGCTTCCTAGTTTTCTTCTTTAATTTCTCTTCTTCTTCCTCTTCCTCCTCTTCATACTCTTCACCACCATCATCTATTGCCTGAGAAATGTCATTGTTTTTAAATACAACTGCTTTGAGAAATAATCAATTCCAAAATAAAATTTAAATATTATCATTACCTTCAGCCACTCTTTTTCTGTCAAGCTATCACTATAATCTACTTCTTTCCGTTGCCTTGAGCCCCTTCCTAAGTAGCGATCTTCCTCTTCCTCTTCAAATGTCCACCTTTCAACCTAAGTGTAAAAAAAATTCATTAGTACATCTTTGTTTCAAGTATCCTGCAAAACTATGTTACACTGCACACTTGTGTAGCCAAATACTTGAGACACATATTGCACATATTAAAATCAACCTGAACCCATAATTAATAATAGTTTTTTAAAGCCAACAGAAAAGGTTGTACAATCAGAGCTGTAATGCTTCAAAAGTATCTGCATAAAAATTCCATGTGAATAACCACACATTAAACTTAAGGCAAACATAAATTCAGAAACATTAAATGTAGACATAAATAAAATGCATTAAAATTTACACAATTATTTGTTCCTCACCTCATCATCATCCTTCACCAACCAATCTGGCAATTCTGTTTCCTCTACCAAGCGAGATTTGCGATTTGGGCCTAGCTTTGCCTCTTCACGCCTACGTTCTAGATCCATACGATGAAACAATGCTAGCTCATCAGCATTTCGAGCAATCATGTGATTGATAGATTCATCATCAGGGACCTCATTTTCTTCCTACATCAGAATAGAATAATAAATTTGTAAATATGTCATACATTTTACAAACAGCCAAGAAAATGTACTTACAATTATACATCATTATGAAGATGCCTAGAAAATGAATTATGCACTAATCCTTTGATCAATCATGGTTGAATTAGTAATAATCCTTGATGGGCACACACCAACTTATACCAATTGAGGGTTAGCTTCATATTAACCATGGGTCAAGAATTCTACTGGCACATTTTAAGCACAGAACCTTAAGAGCCTAAATAATGCATTTCCATCATCATCATTCAATCAAAAACCATTCAACTGATGACTGTGGATGTTTGCAGGGACACTGTACACTTTAACAAGTTGATAAACCAAAAAGCATTTATTATATTGTATGTCCAATTTAATAAGAATCCTATTAATTTTAAATTATTCCTCCTATATTGCAGTTGTGAAACAATCTACCACCACACTCTTGCAATAAACAGAAAAGTATAAAAGTAAAATTGTAACATTCGGGTCCCTTGGCAAATCAGTACTCCCAAACATGTTCCTCCGGGCATGAGTTGTTGGCCGACTGATACCTGTTGGAGTTGCTGATGGATATCTGCTAGAGACGGAGGAAAGAGATTTGCATCTTCACAGAGCTTGTTAGTAAGATACAAGTCGGCTGCCCTATACTAACAAACAAACCCGCCAATAGATTTCACAACAGATTTCCAGAATCTGCCAGATATCTTACAAAAAATCTGCAAATATATGGCTACTCATTATAAAAATAAAATTCCCTTCACTCCAAGGCTCCAATTACATTCTGCCTTATAAATTTTTAGGTTACACAGATGAGAAAAAAATTGTTCTGATATCTTGAATTTACCTCTTCTTCAGCATCATCTTGATGTAAAATACTTTGCAAAAATTGCTGTCTTTCAGAACCAGTAGACTTCTGGTCAAACATTCCAGCCTGAATTACTTTCTCGTCCATGTTAAGCTTGTATCGTGCTGCTGCAAGAATACGTTCTTCTACAGAGTTCACAGTCATGAGGCGTAATACTCTCACTTCATTTTGTTGACCAATTCTATGTGCTCTGTCTTGTGCTTGTAAATCCTGTAATTCATAAACACTGTCAAGTATAAAAAATTCTGAAATTTGGCTTTCAATGTCCAGTAATAAACTGTTAAAAACTATTTTATTTGGTCAGTCATCTTATCAAGAAAAAACTTAAGTATTTAATAATATGAACATTTAACAAAACTGAAAATTATTGCAAATTGGCATCTTGATTATAGAATACATAGAAGTGAAATAATGAAACCTGATTACAGCTGTTTAGTTACATGAAGGTTATCATATACCATTCATTTACCTGATGTGGATTCCAATCAGAATCAAAGATGATCACAGTGTCAGCTGCCTGAAGATTTAAACCCAGACCTCCAGCACGTGTACTTAAAAGGAAAAGAAAAAATTCTGAATCAGGGCTGTTAAATTTTCGTAATAAGTCCCCTCTATCTTCGGCTTTGGTGGTTCCATCCAGACGTAAATAAGTAAACCCACGCCAACTCAGATAGTCTTCCATTATTGTCATGAGTTGAGTCATTTGACAAAACAGAAGGACTCGATGATTTGTGGCTTTCAGCTTTGGTAAGATACGGTCCAGTAACTCAAATTTTCCTGAAGCACGATATAGGTCTGGCCTGTGGAATATTAAAAAGTAATTTCAGTGTAATAAGTAAAATATTATAACAGTAAAAACACTTACACAAAAATAAACATTTACTTTTTTCTATGAACTACTAACATAACACATCATCAAAATTGTAAAATAAAAACACTTATCACTGTAATGCAAAGATACGTACCCAGTTACAACTCCAGTAGTGCTACCTATATGATCACAATATTTTTCTTCTATGTGCTGAAACATAAATGGATGGTTGCATAGTTTGCGAAGCTGCACAATGGTGTTCATAAGAGCTTTAGCACCACCTTTTCCTTGTTTCCCTTTCTCAGAACCATCGGTTAAAAGTACACCTTTACTTTGCATGTGTCTGTAACAAGTAAACAAAAATAGCAAATAATCTGCTGATGAACCCTACGCTCATAAGATATTATATATATCAAAGTAAAAGAAGAAACATCTCTATGCATGTTATACAAAAATAAATAAGTTAAGAACATTTAACAGCATAAATATATTAACAGGTCAAATGAATAAGGTACATCAATCCTAGTTCACAACAACAAGAACTTGATTGTTCTCAGGTTTCAAACCAGGTTGCATAATGTTTCATTGACTAGCACTGTTGACATCTTCACCTAGATGTGGATGGTGCTAGTCAATGAAACGTCATGCTTAGACAACGCCACCCAGTTGAAAATCTGAGAACAATTCCAGCAGCATATTCACCCAAATTTACAAAAAAAAAGGAAGTATACCTGTAAAGAACACGTTGAAGGCCAGACATGTCACATTTCACAATGTATTCTACTTTATCTGGAAGTTGAGATTCCACCTCCTTTTTCAAACGACGCAACAAGAAAGGTCGTAATACCTTGTGAAGACGTCGAATAATCAAAATTGTTTCCTCTTCATTTAATTCCACCTGTAATTAAGAGATTTAAATATTATCTACCAAATAACATGTATATCTTTAAAAAATTCATATAAAAAGACAGAAACATGCAATATTTAAAAAAGTACCAAATCAATCGGTCAAAGTATCTATGTAAACAAAACCATATTTATAACAAAAATTACAGCTGAATAAGGACATGAGCATGTGTCTGAACAAACATCTTGAATAATTCTTAGTTCAAGCATTCATATTAAATTGAAAAATTTTATGGAAACAATATACTGTTCTAAACAGAATACATACCAATTAAAATTTAGGTTCCAAGTAAATATTGAATTATCTAATCCATAACAAGAGAGGTCAATTCATTTATCAAATTCCTGTTTGTAAATGTGACCCCCATACCCATGAGGGAAATTTTCTTTCCTAAACAGAACTATTAGTGATTCAAACAATTTACCTAAAGCATTGCTTCAGGAGAATCTTCCTGCAACAAGTAGTTTTAAAATAACCTACATACTTTCTTGAAGTGAGGTGCATGAGGTTTCTTTCTTTAACTGAAGGGTTTACAGGTGTTGTCAAATTTTTGCAAAACTGCCAATTTAAAATAGATTACTGTGTTTATTGTTGTTACTTCTCTTTAGTACATAATTCATTTAATAATGTAATGATATTTGTAAAAAATTTACTTTTTTAATTACTTAAATAGACAATTTGGTGCATACAATTTTTTGTAACCGAACAATGAATTTCTTCAGATAACCAAAAATATGCTGTATTGTAAGTATCAATACCTGCTCATAACTTTTTGTTTTTCCTTCTCTTTGAACAACTTAACCTGGTGTCATAAATAATATTTCATACCAAAAGTTCAATTTTACATATTTATTTAATATTATTGCAACTATCCAGAAAATGTAAGATGGCAGAAATTTTACTCACTTTTTCTCCCGTGGTAGCAAATGGTGCATTAAACCACTGTTCAAATGTACTACATGACTTAAAAATTGAGGGCAACAAAAAGTTCAAAAGAGCCCACAACTCGGGAAGTTTGTTCTGTAAAGGAGTGCCAGTCAAGAGTAAACGGTGTGTTGCTAGGTAGTGGGTATTCAAAACTTGTGTCAATTTACAATGGTGATTTTTCATGCGGTGCCCTTCATCAATCACCATATACTTCCAATGTAACTGTAAAATGATAAACACAAATAAACTGTCGTTATTGAACAAATGAGACTACATAACTTTTTTTTAAAAATTAGTGAATTTCATTAAATAACTATGTGAATGAATATATTTAATTACAAGCATATACATTGTGTAAGACTTAAAATAATTAAATATCGGCTGAAAACTTTAGAATTGTTCCCAACTTTTAAACAAAAAATAATATTTCATTGAGATTAGTCATTTGTAAAATTATAATAAAATTAAGTTAGTTATATACATACCTTAGCAAGCATGCCTTTGTCTTTAATAACATACTCATATGTTGTAAGTAAAACATTGAACTTAGTGGAGCGCATTTGACTCTGAATTTGCCTTCTCATAGCAGGCGAACCTTTATAAGCAACAACAACTACAGATGGTGCCCACTTCTCAAACTCCAAAACCCAATTTGAAAGTGTGCTGTAACCAAACATCATTAACTTCATAAGTTATTTTATGCAATTTATTAGAACGTCTACAATATGAAACGTATAGCTATGAAAGGTATTATGGCAAGACTAATGCCTATCATTACGAATTAATAAATCACAAAAAGAAGTTGACTGCAAAAATACCAGTCATTTGGTGCAGTTGATGTAAGTGTATAAAGCGTTGTACGTTATGTGTATTGTAGCCAGAATTAAGTATAATATAAACACAATGTTTCAGAGTCTTATGTATCATGTTAATATTTTAGTATTTTCTTGTAAGCAGCATACGATTTTCCAGAGACAATATATACAGTTTTTATAAAAATTACAATCTCAATATATAAAATTCATTATGAGAATCCACCTCCCATTATTCCTATTCAAAACTTGCTAATCACAACTTTCTAACCCAGGTGTCAAAACACAGAAACCATTTTTACACTTCCATGAGGGTTTGTGAAGTACATTTCTTTAAAGCGATACCTTCTACACCAATCCTAGGGTAAAATAATATAAAAGCTTAATTTCATTGCTGAACATGTACCTTCAAGATTCAATTTTAATATTGTTACCTTTCAAACATCTGCAAGTAATCTAGGTCTTCGAATTGGATTTATTGATTGAATATAAGCTTAATTAGAATGGTACTCTAGGCCTTCAAATGGAGTTTGTTTCAATATTATGTAAAAGAGGTTAACATATTAGTATGATATGACAAATTCTAGCTCAATTATTCCATTATTTTACCTCTCTGGCTACTTAGAAATTCTTAAACTATTGCAGATATTCTTGTTCTGAAGTCATTCTGATACTTGTGAAGCACTCATAATTTATTTGTTCATGCAAATCAGAACACACAGTGAGGCACAAACAATACATTGAGCTGAGATGCTTAATAGCTTTCTGTGAATTGTATGAAATAAGCAGCAAAGATTTTGTCACATCTAATTCCTAAAGGCTGGCAACCTGGCTTTGGGTGAAAGTGTGAGTGTGGAACCCACAAGGATGCTGTGAAGGTTGGGAAAAGCACTTGTAGGCAATACTTGGGACACATGAGGAGTATTGTGAGAAGGATGTTTCTTATATCTAGATTTAATTGTAGTCCCGCATAGGCTAGGTGGAGGATGGAGTTGGGTTTATATAGTTCAGGAAAGTAGGTTTAACTGGTTTTTGAAGCTCGTGGAGATAAAGGTTTGAAAGGGTCTGTCTCTGGAATGAAAGAATGTAATTTTTCCATTATTGATTAGACGGATTTATACACCAAAGCAAAAATTCTTTCAGGGGGGAAACAACAATTGAAAGACACGGGACTCCAAGCTTGTGGCAATTTTGAAGTAGGTAGAAGGTAGGTTTCTTGTGTTGTCAAATGTGAGGAAGTCAATAGAAGCAGGTGATAATTTTTGAAGTTCAAATAAATTCTGAGAAGTTTTATGATTTTGAGGTGTGTGCTGCAGATTAGAGATGTAAAAGTTTGAATTAAAAAGTAATGCAATATGATACAAAAGAGTTGACCACTAGAATAACATACTCAGAATTATGTGCACATTAACAAGCTGCTCATAGAGTAAAATAAAAAGTTTACTACAAACTGTGTATATTATAAAACTTAGGGCAGTCAACTTCTCATTTAGCTTATCAAAACCTAGCAAAGTTTGCAAGCAAAACATCAATGAAAACAGTATTATAGCATATGTTGCATGAATAATGCCACAACAAGAGCACAATTAACTTAGATATGATGAGGTTGTACTATGTTCAACCAATATTCATTTGTTCAAGTGTGAAAAATAATTATAACGTCAACTTACGACAAAGGAACAATTATAAGAAATGGTCCATTCACTTTTTTTCTCTCCATGAGGTATGTTATCAAAGCAATAGTCTGTATGGTCTTTCCTAGACCCATTTCATCTGCAAGAATCCCATTCAAATTGTTGTTGTAAAGTGAAACTAGCCACTCCAAACCCTGGAGCAAACCATGTGTGTGAATCAGTTTGTTTTAATGACAATTTGCAAAAGATACCTTTAAAAACTTGATATTTAATAGTTCTAATCAATAATGCTCCAATTTATAAAATACAAATTAACTGCTGAACAGTGACTTTTAATTAATAGCATAATCACAGAAATCACAATGATGAACAATGAAACTTTTATAGAAAGTATAGAAAATATAGAAAGCTAAATAGGAATTACGTTAACATAAATATATACAGTTTTAATTTAACAATACCTTTATCTGATATTCCTTTAATTTTCCATTCACTAGTATAGAGGCTTGCTCAGTCACAATTTCATTGATGGTATGGGCGATACTGAAATACAAGTTTTTATCAAAAACAATAATCGTACAGAAATCCTAGCAATGGAAGAAATAACAATACTAACCTGTAGTATGTTTGTTCTTCAGTCGAAGTTTTATATTCATCATCTTCTACTTTTGCCTTTTTTATCATTTCTTTTGCCTTTTCCTCATCAGATTTCGCTGAATTAGAATTATCGTTTTTGTTACTTGCTGCAAAACAAATGCACATACCACTAAGAGCAAAATATACAATTTTACCAATTTTAATCAATATCTAAAATTGAGTCAGCAAATTAAAACAGTATAATCAGATTGCATGCAGCTTATATAATCGGAAACTTTATAATTTACTAAAACAGTAATAAATATTGCCACAATAACTAACAAGAGAAGTCTTGATCATCATCATCTGAATCTTCCTCAGAGTTATCATCATCATCATCATCATCTTCATCTTCTTCCCGGGGTAGTGCTTCCCATCCTGGATGCGCATCTAACCAAGCTTGAAGTTGACTAGCTAGAGGAGCATCGTCACCAGTTAGCTGTTTTCCTGTGGGTAGAAATAATGTTTTATTCACCGACATTAAACTTCAGAAAATGTAAATTTGATACCAATTTTGGAATCCTTGGAGAAAATTGAGTAATAGCTCATAAATTAAAAAGTATTACAGTCATTTTGCTGTCTTAGTATGGCATGGAGTTGAAAATTGTTCATTAAATTAGTTATAGGGAGCATCTGTTTCAATTTTAGAATTTATGTCACAGATTTACCAATGTTTTGGACCATTATAACAGTTATGAATTTTGTCAGAAGTATTGAAATATCAGCAACACAGTTGAGATTCACAAGCATAGAAACGGCACAGAACTTTATTGAAATTCAGGTACTGCAGGTTTAGTGACCTTTAGTGCACCATGCAATACTTTGAAAAGATCGAATACAAATGTTTGAGATAAAAAAAAATCTCTAGTCTAAGTTAACAGTTTAAAATTCTGAAAATATTCACTATAAATTTAACTCACCAGTAGCAATTTCAACAACAGTAACCTTGAAATCTGAAGCTTGTGAATTTTCATCATTTTGCCCTTCAACACCTTCTCCACCCTCTCCTTCAACCTTCTTCTTTTTCTTCTTCTTCTTCTGTGAATTAAGAATAAATTACCAACAAATTGTTAATAAACTGGTAAGAAATCTACATTTTACTGAAAATAGATCACTCCCAACACATACATTGATACCAAGTCAAAGCATTCTTCAGTAAAAATAACAATTATGAGACCATTAAGAAATTCATAACCTATTTTAACTTCTGCTTATTAAATTCTCATACACTGTTTTGTAAACAGTTGAAAGGATACAATTCTAATTGTAACTGAAATATTTTATTACATCATCCATTATTTGTCAAAAGACAAAGACAGTTATCAAATATTTTAAAACAACCTGGAGTTAATTTGGAATATACAAATCTTACCTTCTTTTGTTTCATTTCCTGTTGTTTACGTTTTTGTTCAATTTTGTGCTGCTTAACCATTTCAGTGAGGTTCCCAATATATTCATCAGTTTGAGATAATAGAAAAGCCAATCGCTTGTCTTTCTTCTGGTCAATAAGTTTTCTGAAATAAATAGTCATATCTTTACTGATACACTGAAAGGCAGTATAATATTATAAAATTTTCATTTTTTTTACAAACACAAAATGTAATAATATATAATGAAGTACAAGGTTCTACAAAACAAATAGATTGATTAAAATTAAATCACAATTTACAAAGTTAATTACATCCAAAAATACTAATAAAATTCCAGACAATGTCAAGATCCCTTACATTTACTTTTTGCTTCTATTGTCACTACTGCAATACAAACCTGTATCCTTCTTCATCTTCTGCCATGAGGCGCCGCATACGTTCTTTCTCGATCCTTTCTTGTTCTTTTTTCTGTTCACGTTCAGCATTTGCATGGTAGTTGAGAACGGCCTTGTTTATACGTGCTATTTTTGCTAAATTATTTCTATGATATTCTTTAAAATCTTTACCATGTTGCAGAACTGAAATTAGGAATTCCTGAAATAATAAAATGTATTAATATTGGTGCGCAAGACTAACCAACAAGTGCCAGTATAATTAAGTTAAATATATCAAGTTGTAAACTAATCAAAATAATAAAATGAGCATATGATAGAAGATAAAATAACATTTGAAAATGGTATTTTATTATTGTGTTAAAATGAATTCTGTCAATATATTTACTGTACATATTGACAGACAATATATCAAATCTATTGAAGTATTGTACTACAATATTGATAAAGCTTCAACAAAGACACCATGAAATTATAAACAAATATCAGTAATTCCCAGTTTCATAACTCCTTCACATAAATCATTAACATTAAGCTCCGTCATAGCACTTACTGAACACAAATAATACCTTTGTAATTTGGAACCCTGAAAGTTACTGATACTAAATCACTCTGAAAATGGAATTACATTAAATATTCAACAAAGTTCCAAAAATTTACTGTACATGCATATTTTTTTTCCCATTAATAGTATCACTTTAAAAGCTACATTAATATAATTTATAACTGAGGCTCCAACTGCTAAAAATTATGAATTAGACATGTTAACTTAATAATTAAAACATTAACTATAGATAAAAATCCATGAAAACAAAAATGTTGCACATTATTTCTGTAATTTCCAATGAAGACTGTGGCAGAATTCATAGTTGCATATTTGATACCACAGACAATTCTAATAAAGAAGCTTAATTATATATGTTGTATCTCCTTTAAAAGAGTGATTTTGATTTAGATTTAATTTTGTCTCTTTTTCTTCTTAACACCTTTCTCGAATATTAAGTTCCAATACAGGATAGCACAGTCAAAACTTGGCTACTCAGCATATCAGAAAACCATAATGGTCTTGTTTACCGCAAATCTCATTGTAGATGGGCAGCAGTTTTGGTTTTGTCATAAGTATTCTTTCTTTTCATCCTATTATGGACACCTCTCGTCATTTTGTTTCTTTTATGTCTATATTTATATACAATAATTGCGTTCCTTCATTATACTGTTCCATTGTTTTGATACAGAATACTATACTGAACAGAGTTGCTGACTTTGTTCATCGGCAAATTCACTTTTGCTAAATTATAATTAGCAATAAGAATAAGGTGTATTAGTTTACATAAAAATATCCAGTACCAATTCAAATAGTACTATATGATAATTCAAGTATATCCTCTACCTATACAGACTGTGCATAATGTGTAAAATGTCTGCATTCCAAATTATGCAAATTGTGACAAGGGATAAGTTATGTACTCTACACATTGCTGAAATTTGTAACCACCATTTCAGTGACATGAAAACAGATACTTTCCAGCCACAAAGCAAAATATTTCTATAACCACTTCAGACCATTTGGTGAAGGAACTATATTTATTTCATTCACCATCACATTCTATTGTTCATGGAATAAAATCATTTTGAAATATTAAGTTATAATGATCTATTGCAATATAAAATTATAACGTACCTGATGTTTCTGCCGTCTCTTACGTTCTGCCTCCATTTTCTGTTGTTTTTCCAGCTTTTCAGTCGCCCGGGCTTCTCGTAAGCCTTGCCTCTTAGTACGTTTGTAAAGCTTTGGATTCACAGCTGTTTCCAACATTGTATCTCGTCTTGTAGCTGCTAGTACTTCACTGCGAAGCTGTCTTTGAAAATCTAATACTCTTAGAGCTCTGTATTCAATTTGGGCTTTCAATTTTAAATCTTCAGCCATTGTTGCTGGAAGATTACTCAACTCTTGCATTCGTAAAGTAATACGTGCAGCAACTCTGTAACACAGTATTTAATTTTGATTGGTTCAAAATTGAAAACATCTTAATTTATCTCTGTATAGTATAAATCTTGTGTGAATAACAATAAAACACTCAAATTACTACAACATATCATACTATGAATACCACAATCTTCAGCGATGAATTTTCTATCAATTAATGTAACAAACAACTAACTGTACTATCTTGGGTTCAGCAATATTTCAAGCAAAGCCAAATATCTAAGAGAAATTTTTAATAAAATCAGCCTTGTTAATAGTGCCATTTCATGTACAAATATTCACACACAAATTAATGCCAAATCTTAATAGAGAAAGCAAAGTTCATCCAACCTATTCTCACGTTCTTGCAACATGAGCAATGGGTCTATTCCCACAGGTCGGGTCACTGAAGTCATGCGGTTCTGCTTCTGTTGACCTGATGGCCCACACTGCTGCTGAGGCACCTGTGGTCGTACAGGGGACTGAGGAGGAACAGAAGCTGGGGAAGTTGGAACCATCCTCTGACCCATAGGAGGCTTTTGTTGAGGTGGTGCAGGACAAATTGGTGGTGCCATCTGTGCGGGCATTGGGGATTGTGGTGGCGGCTGCCCACCTGGTACACCTAAATGCAACCATTATTAATATCTTTTATCTTACCAACAGCAATTAAAGCATAATATAGATGCACAAAGCGAAATTATATTAGTCAATGAAGACTTCCCCACAGAGTACATTGAATAAACAGTTATCAAATTTCTACCAAAACAGTAGTAGAAAACATGCAATATTTTGACATTGTTGAGATAGAAAAACATTTTGTATATACTCCAATCATTAATTCATTATCATAAGAATGTACTGTTCATAATTTGACTGTGAAAATCTGAGCTTTTTATTTGTTACTTTGCAGTACTTTAAAGCATTTAGCTTTGATTTTGTTATTAAGGTACCTGATGGAAATGGTAGAAAATTACACTTTCATTCTGACTGTCTGGGTTGAAATTTGAGACCTTTTATTCAAAATGGATACTATTTATGGATAAAACTAACTTGAAATTCAAAATCTGACAAACCTCCATCAGGCGGTGGCTGCATTTGAACTGGCCGCTGTTGTTGAAAGGGAGGTGTGGGACATTGACTAGGATGACTCATTGGTGGTTCCATACGTTTCCCTTGAACAGCCAATGCTAACTGTGGAGAGAGTGGCTGATTACGAGCTAGTAAACGATAAGCCATTATTTGAACACGAAGCTGTTGCAGTTGACTTGCACTGAAAGCATGTTGCTGTGGTGGTGGAGCCACTTGTTTCTGACCTTCAGGCTGACCAACAAATGATTGTGGCATGGCACCATGCTGAAAAAAATTGTAGAACAAGTTAAAAAATAAAAGTAAAATAAACAGTAATTTTCTTGAGTAAACACTGACTATATGTGAAATAATTGGGAAAAAACTGTTTTGAACTTTAAAATCAGATATAAGTAAAATAATTTCTTATAAACCTGTAAAGAGCGAGGAGGTTCCATCAAATTAGGGTGAGATGGCATTGATATCATTTGTGCGTAACGAGAATCATCCTTTTCCTCAACAGAACCCATATTTCTCTGAAGGCTAATTTGATTTTCCATAGAACCAGCCTAAAATGACAAAAATTATTTATATATAAATACAAAGTATCTAATATAACAAAGTATATAGACATATAAACTGTTTCAATATTTACACCCAATTATCTAAGAGAGTTCACTAATACATAATTAGATGAATGGCAAAAGTTAAACTTAATTACTTTAACATGTAAACGCTAAAGTATCTGTAAGTTTGATTTACACAAATCTATGTTAGGCATATAGTCTGTTGCGGAGTGCAACTGAAGAAATTTGTTTACATAATTTAATTTGTCAATATTTCAGGATATAAATTGCAATAAATTAATAAAGTGACCTTTCTTAACAGAACTGAATTCATTGTGCTTATAAGTAACAGTTCAACCATTATCATCAAAGAAATTACTAGCAGATGTAAATACTTGGATAAAGCTTGAATATAATATATTTGGTCATAATTCAATTATATTTCAATAAAACATGTCAGTAAAATTTAAAGTACAGTTATTTGCCCAATGTGTAATCCCTGTATTGTACTCGCTCAAAATACATGATCATTAAATTCAATAATAGTGCACAAGATACTTATAAGTCAAAAAAATATGAAGTAAACTTATAATCACTGCTAAAAATATGCACTACCAAGAAAAAAATAACAAAGCAAGGGATAAAGTCAGGACTGTTTGGAAAATGGTCCAAAGTGAAACAAATATACAAAATGAATTCCAGTCACAGATATGTGAGAACACCATTTAAGAGCTCAAGTCCAGTTCAAACTAGTTTAATGATTACTTTTTAAGTGTTGCTAAAAAGTTAGGACAAAGCTGCAATAAATCTTTAATCAATGCAGTATATGTCTTGAGAAAACACCTAAATGACAATGTTCCTGAACTTTGAACACATTCTACACTCACCTAAACAAAAATAACTTACTCAGTGACTACCAGTTCGGTTTTAGGAAAGGTTATTCTACAGAAAAACCTATCTACATTATAACTGATGAATTTCTAGAATTAAATGCAAAGCGATATCCTTTAGCAATTTACTGTGACTTGTCTAAAGCTTTTGATTGATATTCTATTAAAAATCATTAAATGCTATGGATCACTGGAATGTCTTTTTCTTTGTTTAAGTCGTGTTTAGCAAATAGGAACCAAAGAATAGTATTGAAAGATTCATTAAGAATTAGTAAATAAATATCTACAAATATGTATAAACAAATTATAAAGTTAATATATAACACAATTGGCATTATGATTAATTTAGATTTTTTTGGCCCTGCAAAAATTTACAATAATACCATTTTAATAAATAAATAAATAAAACAGCCAACAAGTCAGAAGCAATAATAATAAAAATAACAAAATGTTTCATTCCTTAATTAGGAATTTCTC
Organism: Eucriotettix oculatus; assembly: GCA_034510155.1. Lineage (NCBI taxonomy): Eukaryota > Metazoa > Arthropoda > Insecta > Orthoptera > Tetrigidae > Eucriotettix > Eucriotettix oculatus. The sequence continues at coordinate 58,486,152 of CM067380.1, forward strand.
CAGGTTGGTGAATTCTACAATCATAACATTGTCTCTGTATCAGTCACTTCAGCTGCACTGTGCATGAAAGGCATACATTTTCAGAAATGTCATTTTAAAATTTTATTATTTATTGAAATTGCATAATACAGGCAATAAATTGTACATAGTGTTTTAGTTAGATCCATATAATTGTATTAAAGTTTTGAATAATATGTCTATATAAAAATGGGTTTCTTTAAATTTTTAGATATTCATCAAAACCAAATTTGTTGTTACACATGTAGAATTCATCAATAACTATTTTGATGCACCTGAAGTTCTGAAAAAGGGAAAAGAGTGTTATTTTTTATTAACTTGTTTTCAACTTGGAGCATTTTATTCATTCATTGCTTTAATTGTTGTCAGATAAATATAAATATTAACATGATATGTGTACAAATATTTTTTAAATAAGGATTTTTTAATAATAGCTATTATGAAGTGAATAGTTTCAATAGATTATTTAATTAAAGTTTAACATTACATTAACCAAAAAGGTCCCAACATTTCAAAAGGAATTCATAACTTTCCACTGAACAATGTCACAGGTGAATGAATAATTTGTAAAAGCATGGAAGTGGAAAGGATCCCTTAAGTTTAGAGAGCAGTCTACATAGTGTGGCCAAAAGCATTGGAATAATGTGATCTATATGGCACAGATATGCTTGTCTTAATCTGAAGATATTAAATGTGATCAGCCCAGGTAAACCAATTATATAGACATAGACACAAAATATTTGCAATCTGGTAAGGAGAAATATTAATTTTGGATTAAGCTTCTTTCGGAAGTTGTGAAATTGAAAGATCAGAGATTTTTCAAGTTTCAGAACAAGTCTGTTGAGTGCAAAAAATAATACAAGTGTGCTATTAGTGTTATAGTTTTACTTCAGTACAATTGTTTTCAGCTTGTTAATTTATATGCACTTCTTGATATTTGAAATGGCAGTTGAAACATTGAGTCTATACATTTTTATTTATTCTGTGTGAATTAGACCAAATTTTCATTATTTATCAATTTACCAGACAAGGAAATATCTATTAACAATTTTTTCATAATTTTTTTTTAATGTAATCATCATAAAACATTTTGACAGATTGTACCTTTGGGGGAGTTTATTTACAATAAAATCCATCCTTCAGACAAGCCTTACGTAAGGTTTTTTGAATGAGAGAGGTTTAATACCATACACCATCATTTCAATATCGTTTCTAGTTTAATTTCAGCTTTTTGAGATCATCTATTAAGGTGCGGAACAATTACTTTCATGGCAGCTTCTGGCCTAGTCTCTAATTCGTACCATAAAATAGTGTTATCATTACCTCTTAGTGTCAATATATATATACTTATTGTTAATTCTTAGTAATCAGCAGCTGTGCGCTGAAATTGGAAATTGTTAAAATGCATTCACTTTAAAAAATTTTATCCTGAACCCAGAACGGGATTATGATAGTATATTTCGCATTTTTAAAAACTAGATTATTATTTTGTACATAAATTCTTCGATAATTTGTGAAAAACTGAAAAGTGAGCAATAAGACTGGAATTTGAGAATTAAACTTGCACATTTGTTGTGTAGAGACGGATAACTTTAACAACTTTCAGGATATCAGAATAACGAGTTGTTCATTGTACAGCAAAATTACTATAAGAAATCAGGAATGCCATGTATAAATACTGTTGTAAGAATATTTTGGTTAATTATTACTTATTTTTGGAATGAGCATATTTTGTAAAACTGTTTATTCGTAATCTACCTTCATTTACACTGTAAATAATTACGTAAAAAATTAAACAAAGTTAATTCGTGGCGCTTTAAACATCTGCGCACGCGCAGATAGTAGGAGAGATGGCCTCATTAGATGAAGAGTTCATATATTTAACAGCTTTGAAATTAATAAAAGACGCAGGAGTTGTAAGTATTAACGGAAGAAACCGGAACAATACTTTAAGTAATGAACTACAAATTACTCTTTCACGTCTCCGAAACGGCTACGTTTCGTTATCAACGTCGAAAATACGCTTGATTAACATGTTCGGCGTAAATATAAAATTTATGTTTTCATGTTATAAATGGAGATTTAATTAAATAAATGATACCGTTCTTCCGAAACAAGTTTATAAAATAAATCCAATAAACCCCTGATATAATTCTTACAGATATTCAAAGAAGGCTTTTACGGCAAAACTGCCGTTTATTTGAAAAGCAGTAGTGCAGATATTGTCACGGAATATGATAAAAAAATCGAAGAATATCTTATTTCCAATTTAAGAAGCAAATTTCCTTCCCATAAGTAAGTAGAATTCACTGCCATGTGCGATTTCTTTTTCAATAAATAAACTTAATAGAATCAGGATGAAAATTGTTAAATGACTGGATGTGTCTTTGATTTTATTATTCAAATTCACTATGACTTTATTTCAATTTGAACCATAAAGTGCTATTCAGATTCATAGGTGAAGAGACAAACGAAAATTCATCTACTTGGAGCAATGACCCGACATGGATTATAGATCCCATTGATGGCACTACAAATTATGTACACAAATTTCCAGAAACCTGCATATCCATAGCTTTCACACTCAACAAGGAAATATTAATTGGTCTTATTTACAATCCTATTACTGATCAACTATTTACAGCTCAAAAAGGAAAGGGTGCATATCTGAATGGCAAAAAAATTGAGGTTTCTAAAAGAAAAGGTACTATCAAAAACAGAACAATCAAATGTGAACGTTTTCAGCAACATAATCAACTATTTATCTGAATATTACAGATCTGTCAAAGGCAGTCATTTATATGGAACTATCCTTAGCCAATCGACCAGAGATCAAGGAAAATATGGTTAAAGAATTTCACAAATGTGTTGGAACAGTGCAAGGGTATGTTAGTTTCTTAATTTATAAGGTCGGTTTCAATATTTTATACTTTTGATTAAAATTAAACATTATTCATTCACATATTATTTCTCCTACTAATTAATAATAATTTTATGTTATTATTTTCTTCATGAATAAAATGGACTCCAAAAAATATCTCCTCAAAGTGTTCGAGCAACTGGCTCCTCTGCAATGGGTCTGTGCCATGTAGCTTCTGGAACTATGGACATTTTACAGACAAATGGTCTCAAGTGCTGGGATGTGGCAGCAGGAGTACTCATGGTGCAAGAAGCAGGAGGTTTTGTTTTTGATTCTTCAGGTAATTATTGATAATAAATTATAGCCTTTTTCAAATGAGAGCCATTCTGGCATTCAGCAAATGATAACAGAGAAATAGACAAATCAATCATATCAATTCAACCTCAACAAACACTTACTTTAGGTGCATCAACAATAACATGTCACATTGCCACGCACATTTAATTGGATGATGGAAGGAACAGCTTGAAGGTCAAATTGATTCCCACTTGAAAAAGCCTATAAGTAATTTTCCTGGCACAGAATTTAGTTCTATTTTCTATCTTAAAGTGTTTATGTATTCTTCCTAGTTGTTAAATATATGGGAATTTAATGGAAAAATGATTAATTGTATACATTGTACAAATAATTGCTTCAATTTCATGACATGCCAAATTGATAAATCAAGAGAATATTACAGGTTCCCTAATCATTGGTTATTTTCAGGTACTAAATTTGATTTAATGTCAAAAAGGATTTTGGCAGCCAGCACAGAAGAATTAGCTACACAGCTAGTAAGCATTCTCTATGATGGTTAAAGCAATATTTTACATTTTATATGAATACAAACTGAACCATAAATGTGCTGTAATACATTTAATAAAATAAAACATTTGATGAAATGTCGTAGTCTTTAAACAATTTTCATATTTTGACAGTTATATAACAGCCTATATACACCCAAACCTTGTACTCTAGATAAAAGATTCTAATTACTGGTACATTTAATTCAATATTATTATTCTCATATTATCAACTCACAAATACATAAATATATGAAGGATAATTAATTGTTTTATGTGGTTTTAAAGTAACCATATGACAATCTATGTGAATAAATTCCTTGAAGACTAGAAGTGATTTCTATGCCAAGGAAATGTAAAGCCAGTTTTAAGCTTGGAAGAATACATAACCCCAGAAAGAATTTATTTTATTTTCATACAAGGTTGAATAAATGGAACCATTATTAAGTGTTATTCATGTGACAAATTTTATGGCTATGACTGGATTGACACATTATTGAAATCTTAAACACTTAGGAGTTATTACAGAATTCAAATTTGCTGTCATGATTATTGACAGAAGCTTAATATTATACAATATTGCAGATCAAATTTATTAAAATAAAATTTTCCAAAGCTATACCTGCTGGCCCATTGCATGTTGTTGAAATGTCTGTGTTCCCTGTTGCATGCCAGAAGGACCATTCATGTGTATCGGGCCTCCTTGATTATATCCTGTAGGACTATGAGAATGATGCTGAGGAGGGCCCATTGGAGATGGTGCCTGGGCAGGTGGAGCCATTCCTGAAGGAGAAGGCATGGGAGAAGGAGATTGCTGAGGAGGACCCATTGGTGATGGGGTCTGGGGTGGGGGCATAGGAGAGGACTGTGGCGAGGGGCTCGCCATTCCTCCACTATCCACGTCCAGTTTCTGGAGTAAAATTCTGTCAACAGAGAAACACCACATTGTAAGAAATACTACTAACAAAACAAAGTTAAAATACAACTACCCCCCTCCCAAGTTTAGTACAAAACTAATAAAATTATAAAAACTATAAAAGATGCCAACCACACAACATTATAAGAGAAAGGGAGCATTTCCAGTGTAAATTATGAGTAAAAATGTCAAATGTCATTACTCCTAAAAGTAGAGTTTGGAAATTTTAATAAACTTACAATCTGAAATTATAAATTCAGTGATAAAAATATTCCAAAAATTAAAACTGATTGACTCTTCAGTAATGCATGATATCTACAGGATTCCCAGCATATTTATAAGCTGTGCTAATTGGAAATATACTGGTCTTATGCACTGGGGACCCTGTGTACCTTTCACTCATACATTCACCAATGTTCTAGGAAGAATAAATCTATAATACTATCAAGTATTACTGAAATAACAAGGGGTTTTTAAAAGCTTAGAAATACATTTTGGATCCTGTAGACCCCACATGACTACTTAATGATTAAAATTGTACAAAGTATACCATAATGAAAAGTGGGTGAACATAATAATTTAATTACAATATCAATAATCATGTTTATCTAACCTTACAAGTACAGGGATGATATCAGGGAATTGAATTCAGGAAATAATTATAAATATGCTGTGGTAAGAACAAATATAGAAAAAATTAAGGAAGAAGGAAACAATAAATGAAAACCAATTTTCTTCAGGTCACATAACAGAAGAGAGAAAGAGAGGATACAATGGGGTGGAGCTTGCGGAAGGGCTTGCTTGAGTGAGGTTAATGCATATCCAAAGTGGTCTTTCCCCCATCAGAGCAATAACCCTATATTATTAAATTAAATACACCCAGAAAAAATTATTCAGATTCATAAAGCATCTTGCCAATTCATTCCTAATATTAAAAAGATGGAAAAGTGTGTTGTCTCCCAGAAACTGTTTCAACACACCTTCCTCCATGATATTTTGTATTGTCTTAAGCATTCTTCAATTTATCATTTACTGAATTAAAAAAATCAACATATGCATTCCATAAAACTGTCAAAAGACTAAAATACGAGTTCTGTTTAATAGTCACGATTATTTATAGATATTCGACATTTACAAAAGCTTCCATTTTTAATTCTTCTGCAAAGGACATGACACCGAACTATATACTTCAGTGTATCAAACCAGAATAGAATTCTGAAAATTTGTTAATAAGGTTTAAACATTTACAAAATTATAGTAGCCGATAGAAAACAAAAACAACACTATTTTCACATATACTGAGTGACAGGCTACCACGCCATTCCAACATTCTTTGCCCGAGGAAGGTCACTTGGGTTCCAGAAAATTCACATTTTTGAACTTCCCTGCCAGTCAATGCCCAAAACTAAATGAGCAAAAATTGTGATTATTCTGTAATAAAAATAATTATTCTTCGGTGGTTCCAACCTGGGCATCACAAACTTCTTTATTATGTATTCATCAAATTGAAATTCAAATCCCTTCACAGTTGAATATCATATTTGTAACAAGAGTTAATATAACATTGGTAGCAGAATAAATAGCCACAAAGGTAAACTATAATCATATAGACAGACAAGGTGTTGTCCTCACACTGTAAAGTAAGTAAACATTGTGTCAACTGGAAAAAATTATAAATTTAACATTCTAACATTCCATCTGAATACAGTGTGTACTATGAATACCCAACATAACGTGGAGATTGTGGGAATGACCTTTGCTAGTGTTTTGGTACCAACAAAATAGTAATCCCAGATATACTGCAATGCTTGTATACTATCCAAGGAATTGGATTAGGCAACAACCCCCACTGCACATTCAATCAACAGTAAAACTGTGAGCAGAAAATTCACTTTTACTCCTAAGTAAACTGTGATTGTAGATTTTAACATGTTATATGTATATGCACAACTAACATTTTAACATGAACACTTTCTTAAAAATTATCTGATACAAGTGTCTCTCTCTTTGACTATGATATTTGTTAATGAAAATAATTTTATAATTTGAGTATTCCCTAAATGTCTAATAATTGTCATATTCCAAATTATAATGACAACATTGAAAGTTCTTGAGTTTTAATTTAATTACTTCACAATAAATAAGTTTATGAATATCCTAAGGAACTATTTTTGGGTTAAAATCAATCATGAAATTACTAGGGTCTGAATTAACCAATAAAGTATTATTCTTTTGACATTTAAGTAAGTATTTACCTAAAGATGGTATACAATGCTTCAATTACTGAAATGAATGTAAATATTGAGAATATGACAAATGAAACTAATCTCATTCAACTATCAACAGGTAAAAAAAAATATTTACCACATTTTAATGAAACTGTACTTACTACAAAACTTTTTACAGGCGTATTACTCAAACAGCAATTACAGTATTTTTTTACTTTACATTAAGATAACTGTTTTTTAAAAAATTATCAACTCTAATTTCTTAAGTCACTAACAAATTAGTTTTATTCGATTCACAAAAATTATATTATTTTACCATTTCTCTAGTAAAATGAAAGCTTTAAAAATTTGGTAAAACAGAAATAAGTGATTGTACTTACGATCGTTCACGACAAAACTTGAAGAGATTAGAATCTTCTCAAACCTAAGTGTTATTCACACTTATCACCGTATTCTGTACGAATATAACAAAAATTACACTCCTAAATTTATATCATGGAGGACTGGAAACTAGAGAAATGAACAAATATTCACTGAATGCAATACGATGCTTGGCAAAGATATTTGCAAACACGGCACATCTTTGTTTTACGCTGTTTATCTAAAGATACTCTTTGGTATAACTGTCATAGAAAGATATCATCAATTTATATACACAGATATCCCCAAATAAGTGCATTAATACTGATATCATCTTTGTTAACACATACATTAGATAAATTTTATACATATTTACACAGTTTAGAATCTCTTAATTGATAGAATTTTTCATATTATTCTTATATCAGTCTGTATTAGTGATGAATGCTACCAAATTCTCTACTTTAGTAATTAATTCTCTCATAATACAAAGTTAATACATCCGGAAAATAAGTAAACAGTATCAACCGAATTTTAAAACTTCATTACATTATCTGGTATTTCAACGTCACTCAAATTATTTACTCTACCAATATGCGTCATATTATTACATATTTTTTCAAGTTCTAATTATTATTTAATTGCGTTTTAACTGAACGTTGCCCAATATTTTGTGGGTTAATCTCATTCAACTATCAACAGATAAAAAAAATATTTTCCACATTTTAATGAAACTGTACTTATTACAAAACTTTTTACAGGCGTATTACTCAAACAGCAATTACAGTATTTTTTACTTTACATTAAGATAACTGTTATTGCAAAAATTATCAAATCTAATTTGGTAAGTCTACCATTAACATTATTATATATTTTATTCGTTGGATAAGTATTCACTATCATATTATAAGTTTCCTATCAATATTATTAATTTATCTGGTTATAATATTTTCTTTGTGGAATTAATTATAAATTTAATTATAAATTATAAATAAAATTAAAAGGATCGTTAAATGTACTGTAGAATTTTTATTTGACCAATATGGTACATTTCTAAAATAAATGAGGAAACTTTTATTAAAACAGTCTCTAGTCCACTGATTTCAATACTTTAAACAATAATTTAAAGATATTATTGGTAACTTCATTCGTGTTGTTGACTTACCCTCCATTTTGTATAGCTAAGACCATTAATAAACTTCTCAATATGGTTTATAGTCGTCATATACGTTCTTCGGGCCCCAACACCAACCATACGTACCCTCTTCTAAACGTAACAATATATCTAAAGGTTGTAATTAATCAATATCAGGGGTTTATATATTCACACTTAACGCCAAGATCACAATTGCCCTTTGAGTAAACGCGCATTTTCCACTCACGGTGATATCCCGTTAATTGAATGTATAGTAAAAGTTGTCACCTAATTCGTAGCCTCGGATCATAAGGAAACATGAGGTGAAAATAAATTTTATAATATATTTTATATATATAATATTCATTATATATATATTTTGTCATCACCAATATAAAACAAAGGTCTTTCACACAATATTTGGTGTCCATAATAAACTTAATGTTTTGATATACGATCCTCTTAAAAGATATAGAAAATAAAATTTTTATTTTTATTGTTAACGCAGTGGTTTTCTTCTTCGTGGCATATGGGCAAATGTTAATTTTAGACTATGGGCCACCTTTTCCATTCGCCCTCATCGAATTGGAGCATTTTTATCTCACACATGGCGTATCTTACTACCGCATGCCGGTTCTCTGATGACTTATTTCTTTATTGACCAGGAATTTAGGTGTCAACCACTGTTGTACGGACAAGTCTCCACTCAGCTACTTTCTTTTATGAAAGGGCAAACTCTAAAGGCGTTCTACCTATTCATTAGCTATATCACGCACAAGACAGTTCCCCTAGATCATCGAGCATAAATCGGGTAAACAATCACGTCATATCAGGGATCTACCTCTCCAAATATTTCTTTCCGTATAGAAATTGTTTTTGAGTGTATGAATAAGGGTTCTTCCAACAAGAATATCATAACTTTGGCCGGACTACAGCCACTTGACTACAGTATCCGATTTCGAAAAGTAACCTTTACATCAGGGATGTTAAACTAATAACCAACAAAAAAAATTATAATGTGAGGACCAAATACAAATTAAAAACGGTGTTGAAACATTAAAACGACTTTATTTCATACAGCACAACATTCAGATCCAACAATTCCTGCGACCCGCTCGCTCTCTCATTCTTATCTCTACTGCTCCTACAATGACATTTCTCCCAACCTAACATTTTACAAAAGTGCTACCAACTTCAAATTACAAAAGTATTTATGTTTTCATAATCGGCCATTCTGACCTTAGTTTGTCCTCAAACTAACTTAATTTTAACAATGTAAAACAATTTTTTTTTCAAATTACAATGTTTATATAACTCAAATTATCTAGTAGTTACAATGAAAAACAATTTTACAAATATTAGTTACAATATTTATCTCTGAAAAATACACATTTCTTAACTCAATACAATTTATGGTGCATTATAATATTATTTATAAATATTTCATTTGTAGCCAGCACAAAGCCAAGAGTTGGAACTTTCGGGACAAAGAGGGACGCTGGAAAATCCCGTAAAGGGACAAACAAGTCTATTTTGGCCCCCTTTCTGAGAAAGGGCTAAGGAGGGGATATTGAGTTTAGCCATAGGCTGGCCAATAAGAGGATGAAAAAAAGTAGAGAGGAAGGGAGAAAACGTTTACCGTAGTCTCTGGAATTCTCATAGACGGACACTTGTGGTAAAGACGGCGAGAGGGATGGTTCATTCAGCGCCACAGAACGAGCGGCGTCCAAGAGTCCCTGAATGTTCCGGCTTTTGGTAAGTGTTGGCCACGAATGATCACGCGACCGCGGGTTCGTAACCGAAATCACCACGGTTATCCTTGGGAAAGGGAGACTCACTGTTAGCTTTCGCAGTTGGTGAATTTTCAGGCCAGGCAGATAAATATTTCATATATATATATATATATATATATATATATATTGTTTTGTTTATAATAAATTCATTTTCTTAAGATATTTTTTATTTTTATTTAATTTATTCTTGCTTAAATAACCTACGCAGGCGGCGCCCAAAATCCCTGACCACGTGGTACCCGAAGTGTGCCACAAATTTAATAATTAAAATCTTTCAAATAATTTGGTTTCTTGCGTATTCTTTTAGATAGAATTACATCAGATTTATCCGTTATATGATTTTCTTTCTTTCCTCCAACCTTAGTATTACAAACAATATGCTCTCGTTCGCTTACTTTACGATCTGATACAAAAGTGTCATTTTCATCCGAATCATCCTCACTACGATCATCCAAGTCACTTTCACTATTTCGCCATAACTTTAATTGGCTTACATGTGCAGTTGATACCAAACTTTGCTTCCTGTTATCTCGAAGCCATTTGATTTGATATGTATCGCTAGGTAAAATACCAACAATTACCATTGGTCCACTGTATTTATACTGTCACTTGGTCGATTGTCCGGTAGAGACTGGATTACTTATTTTGAATACAATATCGCCAACGTTAAAACTAATACATTTCAGTCTTATCTTGTCGTAGCTCTTTTTGTAATTTTGTTGCGCTTTACAAATGTTATCCCGAATTTCCTCATGAGAATTGACAGGATTCTGATAGATTTCGCAGTTTTCAGTAAGAACTCGCATCTCGCCTTCTTCGAATCGTGGTACATATCCATATAACGCCTCAAATGGACTCCTACCAATCGCTTTTTGAATCGATACATTAATATCACGTTCTAATTGTTTCAAGCTCGTATCCCAATTTTCTTCACTATTCAAAGCTAAATTACATCGCATTCCCGGTAACAGTGTCTCATTAAGTCTTTCGACTAAGCCATTGGCCTGTGGATGGCGACTAGAAATTTTCGTGTGTTTAATCCCATACCTTTTGCAAAACTTATCAAATACCTCTGACGTAAAACATGTGCCTTGATCGGATATAATCCGATTAAGTGCTCCAAATTTGTTAACAAAATTTTCAAGTCTTTTAACCGTCACAGTTGCCTTGACATTAGGAACTGCTTCTAATTGCACATATTTAGTGAAATTGCCAATATTTGCAAATACATACTTATTCTTTTTGGATGTCGTCAAAAAGGGACCTAAGTGGTCGATATTAACAGTGTGAAACGGTAGGTTTCCAGCAGGAATCGGATGTAATTCACCCGCTAGTTTGCCTGTCTTTCGTTTCGATAAAATACATTCCAAACAATTTGAGACATGGCGTTTAATGTAGGAACGCATCTTTGGAAAGTAATAAAATTCACGCATTCTTGACAATGTTTTTTCAACACCAAAATGACTCGACAAGTCATGATATCGGATAGCAAGTGATTTTCTCATAGATTTAGGCGCAACCAAAACTTCGCGTTCTTTTCCCTTTTCTTCAACTTGTTTGTATAACAAACCATCACGTAATACAAAATTTTCGATCTCCGATTTTTCAGAATTTAACAGTTCCTTCGCACTCCTTTGCAGTAACGTCACCTTTCGATTAATTATAACATCTGATCTCTGAAACAACAATACCTCGTCTTCACGTGTTACGATTTTCAAAATTTCTCCAATTTCATTCAACTTATCCGCACTATCAACAGGCGCGCGCGATAAAGCGTCAATATGCTTCATCTTCTCTCCCGAATTATGATAGATTTCAAAATCAAATTCAGCCAAATGACTAATCCATCTCGCTATTTGTGGTTGATTAGTCTTCCACGCATTAATATTAATTAAGCATTGACAATCGGTTCTAATAACGAACGGAATGTTTATCAAAAATTGTCGTAAACGGCAAAGTGTCCAAACAATTGCAAGTAACTCTAGTTTGCTCGAATGATAATTGGATTCTACGTCCGATGTTCGTCGACTTACAGCATAAACCAGGTGTAACTTCCGTTATCATCCGACTGCAGTAGCATTGCTGCGATAGCTTTCGATGACGCATCAGTATGGATTTCTGTACATTCAGCTCTTGGATTGAAAATCCGTAGAATCGGTTTATTAACTAATTTTTCTTTAATAGTTTCAGATGCACTTTTTTCTTTTTCAGTCCATTGAAATTCACAATTATTCTTTGTCAAAGCGTTTAAGGGTGCAGCTAATTTTGCGAATTCAGGAATAAAACGTCTAAAAAAACTACATAGACCGATAAATCGTTTGATCCCGTGAGCATCTTTAGGTGCTTCTAATTTCGCAATTGCGTCAATTTTCGCTGATCCGGGTTCAATCACACCTTCTGTGATTTTAAATCCCAAAAACTCTATCGTTTTTATACCGAACGAACACTTTTTTAAACTTAAAGTTAGTCGCGCTCTTCTCAATAACTGAAGAACGTTTTCCAAATTCCCAAGTAGTTCATTCCATGTTTTCGCTATAACACAAGAATCATCAAAATACGTCACTGCTATTTTCTTTTGATGAGCTGGTTTCAACGCCATCTGCATTGCTTTGGAAAAATATTTCGGAGCTCCAACCAAGCCGAACATCGCTCGTGTAAATTCACCTGTTTGATCCTGTGTAATGAATGCCGTTTTCGATTTGGCTTCTTCGACTAGTGGCATCTGTAAGTACCCTTGCGCCAAATCGAGTGTCGCGAAAATTTTACCTTCGCCAATTCTTTCAAAGATCTCGTCAATATTCGGAATCGGAAAGTTAAAGTTCTTAGTGTCTTTGTTTAACCGCCTAAAGTCTACAACCATTCTTGCAGTGTCGTCTTTTTTTCTCACTACGAATGCAGGACTGGCGCATTCTGATTTTGTTTCTCGAATTATTCCCGTCCTTTTCCCCTCATTAATAATTTCATTTAAATCAGCCCGATCTCTAGAATTTAAGTGATAAGGTTTTCCCGCAAACGGCTTACTTCCTTATTTCAATTCGATATCCATTGTTACCAAATCAGTGCAGCCCAATTCCCAAGAAGTTTTAGCAACACAGTCTCGATACTCAATTAGTAATGCGACTAATTCATTCTTTTGTTGTGAATTTACTGATTCACCAACATTAACCTCATCTAATGTGATTTCTTCGCGCCGTGTCTTCATGGGTTTGAGTTTTTCAATAGAAAAAATGTTCTCACCCAATTTTTTGCTTCATGTACAACTAAATTTCTTTTGTCTAAGTTCAAAAGTGGCAGCTCAAATTCATAATTGTGTACTCTAACTGATATCAAATTTATCTTACCTACAGCTACTTCCCTTCTCTTGCTAACCCGAATTGGTTCACTCGCCAACTGAAATAAAGTTGCATCAACTTCTTTCAAATTCAGTTCATTTCCTATACGTGTATACGATAAATCTAAAGATTCGGAAAATGGTCTACCCAAAATAACATCAAAATTTTGAGCATCATCAGGTACCAGAACAAGATCAATTTTGCGGGGAGTTAAATTTTCAAAACTAAGTTCTTCCGTTACTTTACCAAACGATTCAATCGAACTTTTTCCAAAACCTTCCAACATCATTGTATTGTACAAAATATTAAACTTATTTCTCAATGCAAATCTAATTTTGACAGTATTCACGGATACTCCCATATCTACTTGAGCAGTCACATCGACTCCATTTAATTTTACTGTCTTCAAGAATTTTAATAATGAACTTTCATTTGTTCTTTCGTCAATTACACTAATATTTAATTTTTCTACACTATCAGGTAAACCGTTTTTAACTTTTACCAAACCGCGATTACATCGTTTCGAAATATGTCCTTTCACTCCGCATTTATAACAAGTAACTTCCTTTTTTGGAGCCAAACAATTACGTGCAATACGATCTTTTGATCCACAGTTATAACATTTGCGTTCGAATACACCGTCAGACTTACTCTCGACATGTTGCTCATTCCTCAGGTTCCCCTTCGTTGAGTGGTGTTGACTCGGTCCAGGCTGCGATGACGTAGATTTCTTGTTGATGCGCTCTCTGCGTTGTCTGTCTAACTGCTCGAACCTGACGATATATGTGCAGTCAAGATCAGCATGATCTTTCGCCAACAAAAACTGACCCAGTTCTCTAGACCATAATCAAGAGACAACTTCTGTTTTGATATCTTCGGTTTGCAGATTGAGACCTTGACATAACCATACTTTTTCGTGGAAATATTCACTTGTACTTTCCCTTTGACCTTGTACTCTTCTAACCATTGTTTGCACCTTTTCTATTGTGTTTCGCAAAGACATATATAAACAACATAGACTGGACAAGGCGACGCCATATTTGAAGCAAATTGAAGGCTCAGGCGCCATTTTTTGAATGGTAAGGTGGGCGTGTCCTGTCGTCTGCTGGCATTGAATTGAGGTGGACTTACGAATACGTGCAGGAAGCGTATCTCGTAAATCAATATTTAAAAACTATATATACATATGTATTAAAGTTACAAATGAGCGGAAACCAGCTAGAAAGTGTTTCATTACATATAAAATATATAACACATCACTTAAAAATTGTAAATTATTTCTGTTGTCACACAAGGAAAGTGCCAAAATTAAAGTTAACACGGATAGGGCTCATTAACATCATCTCAATGCTAAATACAACATGTAAACATTGACATACGGTACATACGGTCAAAGTTCTTGACCGTAGACATTGTGATTGTCCCTGTTGTTAGTTGCTGCCACCCAGGGCGCTGTAACGTCCTCGTAGCCTCTCTATGATGTTTATATATCTCTTTGGTGTTTCGTCTGAAAGTAAATGTTTTGGTGAACGCTCGAATGAAAGTATCATAGTCCTCTAATTCTGAACTTCGAATTAGTAACCACTTATACGCTGCACGTTTCAAATGCGATTTTGCCACACTATATGCCATGGCGTCTGGCCACGAATGCACCGACTTCGCATTCTTCAATTCTACCAACCAAGCTGTAGCCTGTTCCGGACTTTCTGTTGCTACAAAATCACGAATAGCACTCTGTGCGTCCGGCACAACACTGTAATTCACAGCCGCAGATTGAGTATGCTGCAATAACTGCGTCATATTTGCTATTAGGTCAACTATTTGATTGTTTGTTACTCCTGCAGCCTCTCCCGTCTTTTGCGCCTCGATTCTCGTTGTCTGGACTTTTCCCTCCAAAGTCCTTAGAACTGCACGCTGCGATTCGATTTCTGCCTGCGCCACTGCCATATCTTGTTCATATTTTGCCAACAATTATACAATAATTCCATTGTCCTATGTTTGCTGAACCAATCACGTCACTCGACACAAATCTGATTTGTCTCTCAGCCAATCAAGTAACTCTACACAAATGTTCTTTACCACTAATTGGTCACGAAGATGGCTACCGTCTAACCGGTAATCCAAACCCACACGAACAAAGCATAACTTTCTGTCAGCCGTTCACTAATGAATGAATCACTGCATTGTCTAGTGCGAAAAGCACACCGAATTTCTATGCATTGAGCACTCCAAGTCCAACTGCGTATTTGCACACACACTGCAGCTCTCTGCGACACAGCACACTGTCTTCTTCTTCTGTGCGTAAAAGCACACCGGATCCCACTTCTGATTTGTGAGGGCCAAATACAAATTAAAAACGGTGTTGAAACATTATAACGACTTTATTTCATACAGCACAACATTCAGATCCAACAATTCCTGCGACCCGCTCGCTCTCTCACTTATCTCTACTGCTCCTACAATGACATTTCTCCCAAACTAACATTTTACAAAAGTGCTACCAACTTCAAATTGCAAAAGTATTTATGTTTTCACAATAAGCTCATTCGATCACAATCGCCCATGAATTATGTCGGATAAGGTGATTTCACCACAATCTCCCCATGAATCAATGTCGAAAGCTCCAGGCCTCACATCAAGTCATACAAAGAGCGAGTGGCAATGTCCAAAGAGTATCATAAATAGAGAGGCAATAGCAGCGCTGGGAACGCGACGGCCATCCCCACTCCTGTAGGTGTAACTCGCTCATATGCCCATTTAAAAACAATGCTTTTTGAGTCCGCTAAAATCCTTCTTAAAGCAGCAAAAATCAAATAAAGTAGATTATTTTTTTACACCAAATATTATTATTTTCAAATATGCAAGATACATATATTAATTCAAATGGGAATATTAAAGAAGTGAGCATGTTTAGAAATCAGTATTACGAGTTGGATGCGAAGTTAAATCAGCATATTTCTCAATTAAATATTAAAAATGTATAATTTTCTATTCGAAAATATTCGAGAAAAATGGAAATTGTTTTTCCTAGGATCTGAGTTCGGAAAATAAGATACTTTTTATATTATTATTTCAGATAGGCCGACATTTTAATGCGACGTTAGCATCTTTCGCAAATGGCTCTTAAAGGGAACCTAGTTTTTAATTAGTTCATTCTGTATCTTAAGCTCCCTGTGTTAAATAAAGTCGTTTTATTAACGCTAGTGTCAAAAACCAAGTATTAAGTAAGGATAACAATGCACGCTGAATTCTTGATGAGTGAGAACCATCTATGTCTGTATAGTTGACTTCGCTCCAATACTAATTCCTTGTAGAAGGGAACATGTTCATAATTTGATTCTCTTTTAAATGCACTATCTGGTTTCACTAAATCATCGATTTCCGAAAATACACCTTACTTTTTCAAATTAATTTTCATAGTTAATTGTTCGAAAATATATCAATAGGACTTATCTTAGTCAGGTCCTTTTATTATTAATTAATCGCGCGGAATACGTCGCGCTCACAAATACACGGAACTGAATCTTTTTCATAAGTATATAATTTAGAAACTTGCAAAAGTATACATAATATGAATATATATATATATATATTGTGATAAAAAAGGCGGATTTTGTGATGTTGTGGCGTTATGAGGCGCAGTTCGGCCAACAACAATGGCTAGTCGGCTGAAAGATGGTGATTCCCCGCGGGATAACCCGCCGAGCGTGTATAAAAAATGACGATGGTGAACCCCCGCGGGAAAACCCCGCCGAACGAGTGTAAAAAATGAGGGCGGGGAACCCCGAAATTTTGTGAAATAGGGGAATTCCCGTCGGAAGATTTAAAAGGGAAGCCGATGGGTGGCTCGGCCCCCAGAAGGCAGACGAGTGGAGGAGAGGACGGAGGTGGTCCGAGCAGAGCAGAAGTGAAACGAGTGGAGGAGAGGACAGACTTGGTCCGAGAAGATATCCAGAAGTGAGACGAGTGGAGGAAGGGACAGACTTGGTCCGCGCAGCCAGATGAGAGGACGGACGTGGACCGAGCAGATACGGAGAAGTCAGACGAATTGAGGAGAGGACGGACGAGAGCAGACGTGATCAAATCCTGCAAGACGCCAGAGAGACGCACAAACATTCGAGAGGTGGATGTTTGTTGGCCCAGTAATTGTGGGTAAGCTATAAAAAAAAATTGTGAAACTTGCTCATTGCTCTGGATAAATAATATTTAATGATTTTTCTTTCTATTTTCAGCTACTGCATACTCCATCTCATGAGGGACCCAAAAATCCCCTGAGATTAAGTCCGTGTATTCACTTTAAATTAATAAATGAAAAATTTTAAAATTGATCATAATTTGCTCTGTTAATTAATTAACGTTTTATACCCCAAAAAGTATATTACAATATATATATATATATATTTGTAATATAAGACCATATTCAATAGTATAATAAAGTATTAGTCTTATTAATGAAACAATCTGCAAAATATTCTATATTATATGCTATAGTAATGTTCATTTAAGCTGCCATTCTCAAAATTTGTCAGTCAGTATTTGAAATAACAAAACTGAATAAAACCATAATTTAAATGATATTAAATATTGATATAGACAATTATATATTTTTAACATTTAATTGAGAAATATGCTGATATAAAACTTCGCATCGAACTCATAATACTGATTCCAAAACGCGCCCATTTTTTTAATATTCCCATCTGAAAATACTGTTATGATGTAAATAAATAATCCACTTTGTCTTTTGCTGCTTTAAGGATTTAGTGACTAAAAAAGCGCTGTTTTTGCATGGGCTCTTATGGACCTACAGGAGTGCGAATGGCCGCCCACTCCCAGCGCTATTGCCTCTCTCTATTTATAATACTCTTTGGCAATGTCAGGGCTTGCCTACAAGCGACAGCGTGACTGTCATCCCCACTCCTCTAGGATCAACTAACTCGTAGCTCCGTAAGAGGCAATGCAAAAATGCGCCTTTTGCGTCCCGTAAAATCTACCTTAAAGTAACAAAAGACAAATTAAAGTGGATTATTTATTTACACTATATCATAGAATTTTCAAATATGTAAGTTTTACAAAATAAATTTAAACGGAAGAAAAAGTGGCCATGTTTCGAAATCAATAATGCTAGCTGTATACCAAGTACATAAACACATTTCTCAAATATTATTTACTACACCATACATGTATTTATATATACATTGATGGAGTTCTGTCTCTGAGCACAAGTGGCTATTGAGAATTGCGAATTTTTCACAGTGCTGAAATGGAACGGATTTTTTTGTAAGTGATTTAGAATGTGCAGGGTGAAGCCAAAAATTTACTTTAAAATAAATGTGGGCAAGAGGTAGGCTACATTCCATTTGATCTTGAAAGTAGCAGTAGAGCAACTGACAGGGTACACATGCAAGCCTACAACTGAATTTTGTGAGGAGAGGTTTTTTTCCCCAAGGGTTGATGAGGTTGGGAATGTGACTGAACATGAACTGTGGGCAGCATATTCATATGTTAGGGTTCAATTTAAGTCCTGTGTAAAATGGAGCTTGTGTATTCCAGGATGGCAGGTGGTGATAAAGGGTATTTATTTCAGTCTAAAGTTGATTTAAAGGGGCACATACTTTTTGTGGGTTGGGGTTGCAGGGCATTTTCTAAGCAAATGTTAGGGATTCAGTTGTTGTAAGATTAACAGACTATATCATGTACAGCAAATGTGATCATCTGTAAGACTACAGTGTATGGGAAGGACCAGCTGATAAGGATAGGAAAGAGTGAGAGATGCAGGTATGGGAAAGATAGATACAACAACACAAAAATCAAATTTCCAGCTATTATCCCCATTCTTCAGGATTTGTTGTTTATTTTACCGTCACAAAATTGGTATTTTTCTGTGCCATTAGTAAAATCAATAATATGGAATTATTTATTCCCTTCATACAAAGTATTTATTGATATTACAGTTGTCATAGTGTCAAATTTAAAAACAAAGCTAATGAAGATATATTTCATTAAAATGGCATTTAAAAATATTTTCTTTGAAAGAGTAATTCTTGCACGATTTGAATAATTTTTTGCCAACCTAAGATAGTATTTGAGAAATTTGTAATAGATAAATTATGTACAAATATCACACATTTCTTGAAATGGCCGAGAAGAAACAAACAAATACCCAAATATTACAATTCTGCATCAAAATATTAATGAGAATACTAATTTTGTAATTAATTTACAAAAAATAGTTCCTGTCTTTCTTGTAAAATTTTTCCGTAATACAATTAAATACATAATGTTATTACACATTATTTGGAAATGAATAAAATAAATTATGTTTCATACCAGTAGTCAAAAATAAAAGAAAACATTATCAACAATATAATTACTTCAGTGCTGTAAAATCAGTGCAGAAGACATAGTTAACAACATATCTTACAATGATAGATTAAGTTCCTAACAAAGAATAAAGTACAAAAATATTTAATACATGTTAAAGCAAACAATGTAGCTACTCTTCTAGTAAGAATATAAGTTCATACACAATATATCTTACTAGTTCCTAACAAAGGGAATTATTTATGCATACATTATGAAGTACAAAAATAATCAATACACGTTATAGCAAACAATGTAATTATTTTCTAGTAGGCTTGTAACACTTTTTGGAATTTCATCTTATATATTAATTATTTAATCCTTAATATAAATTACTAAAATATTTGTTTAAAAATACATTGCATTTATGTCAATTACAGAAATTCAGTAAGATGGCAATAATTAGAATTTTCTTACAGCCTGATTTTTAAAGAGGAAGTGACTCAATATATAAATAATTTCAATAAATACATTTATACAAATATTTTTTAAAAAAACAACAACTAAAATTCAGCTATAGTTTTTAAAACCAATGAACCTATCCCACTTAGATAATAAGCAACAATAAGTGGGGAAAACCTCACAATAGTAAGCTCTGTTTAATATCATTCTTTACAGTTTTAAACTTGTTTCATGCATAATGAGAAACCACCATTAACACCAATTTTATAAAACTGTTTCTAATGAAATTAAGATTTCCTGTGTGAAGCGTATGTACACATATAGTTCTCTCGTAGACAAATAATACAACTATTCTATTGCCAAACAGTTATCAGGTACAATAAACAGCCTACAGCATGAAGTTGGATATGACATTTATTATGATAAACAAATTATGATACTTAAGAAGCTTTGGCCTTTCAGCTTTAATAAAACACCGAGATTATAGAGTGATTTACAATGGAAATTAACTCCAACTTACACTCTGTTGTGGCCATAGATGCCGACATATTAAGTGTTCATTGCCAACACCTCAACCTGAAACCCAAATTTTGTGCACCCTAAACATATTTCCTTTTATTTCATATACAATATAATCAAATAATGGAAATGAAAGTTAAACATGTTCAACTGGCATCTTTTATCAATTCAGATATGATTTAGCTTCAAACTGATATAACTTTTACACAAATGTAGCACAATAAGGTGAAAGGATAATGTAAGATTGCAGCATCACAACATTACAAAATAAAAATTTTAGGGCTGTGTAATAAAATTGCTTTGTTTTTCAATTTTTTTAGCTGGAAGTGAACATTACTTAGAGTCCCATGAAAGCAAAAATTGTGATTATTTTGTACTTTGAAAATATTATTCACTTAAACTAAAATGTATTTAAAATTCTGTAGCATTGATTAATTTCTAATATAATAAACATCTCAAATTAACAGTTATATTTTTACAACCCATGTAAAAGCTAAAAACAGTCAACAATTTATTCTTACTTGTGGCATGTGCCATTGTCACCTGAAAAAAAGGTATATTATTAAACGTATTATCACATCATTTCTATATCTAATACCAGTTTGAAGTGGGACATTACCTGCACAAACCTCATTGTATGTTTAAACAGCTTATTAAAGATATGGTAATTGTAATTTTTAAATTATTGCAAGTCACCCATAATTCCAATGGGAATCAAAAATAAAAAGTTGTTCGGAGAAAGCACATTAGTGCAAATTAACGTTAAAAATGTATATTTGTACTCTTTAACTATGGATAACTTGATCAGTATATATCAATGTGCCAAAAAGCCAATGAAGTAATAAATTGTAGAGACTGTTTTCTGATTTTACAGTTACATGGATTTTAATTTCAGTCTTTATAATTATATTCAATGACCATTGATATATTTACAGCTTTAATGCCTTAACTTGTAACTGTGGCTGCATTTTTTAAAGATTTTATATATTACTATGTGTTTTAGTACTTTTTCATATTATGAAAGTAAAGTTTGCCACTGTGTGTACTCTGGAAAGTATCCTACATTTTTGTTTGTTTCTATATAAATATAATGAACTAAATTTATGTCTACCTCTGTCACCAATATTTGAGAATGTATGTTTTAATCTATTTTATTAGCAATTTTCATTAAAAGCATTCAAAATTTCACCTACATTGGACATACAAATTCAAATGAAATAAAAGCAACAGTTCTCTAACATAGTAAAAATTGCAGGTAATGTTTACACCCCGTGTGCTTTACTACATGAAATGCTATTGCAATAATATATCAGGCAATTTTGCAATTGATTCTACACACAGAACTTTTAACCAGAAAACAAATGGAAACTGACTGGCACTTGATTGCATGTGCTTCCAATTTGAAAGTTTAGAAACATGTGAAGCATAGGCATATGCAAGATGTTTTAAAATTTTCAGCGGTCCCTTTGGAATCTAATTAAACAATCTGTTTTACGTTTGGCGATTGCCTTATAAAAATTCTATAGTTCAAGTAATCTTTGACTGGCATTTTTTAAAAAATTGGAGAGTATGAAAAGATATACCTTAGTGCACCACAAAAAATGTGTTTGTTTAGTGAAGAATTGAAATATGATTTGGACACTAAATTAAGTCAACATTCCCAAAGGTTCAAAATTAGTAATGAATACAATAAAAGTATTAGTTTTCATGTAAAAAATTATGTCCCAAAAAAGAAAATTAAATGTGGAAATTATAAGATAGCCACAGTGCTTGTCCGTACTTTTAGAAAACGGCCAAATTTTTATAAATATGATGGTTGTGATTAGAATGAGATAAGCACTCACTAATTATGGTGACAGATGTGTTCCACCTAAGCAATCTAAATACAAAAATACATTTAAATATCACAGATAAATCTATATTCCACCCCACCAGAATTTAACGCTTTGGTGACATTTAAGCCAAAATAAAGAAAACAATAACCAACACCATTTTTGAAGGGTGTTGTACCAAATTCGCTATTAAATTATTAGATAGGATTTTTCTTAACACTATTACAGAATGCAGGTGTTTAGATTCACTATCTATCATGTTTTGGTCATGTATCTCAAATGACCAACTTTTTAGATCACTTACGCAGTATTGAGAACTGCTAACCAAAGTAAGTCATCTCTCGAAAAACATTAGTGTGTGTTCCTATATTCAATCACAGCACACATTATGCCAGCTTCTTCAATTTTCTTACATTATATACATTTTAATTTAAAACTGACAAGAGCCAGAATAAAATAGACAATTTTTAAAATTTACTTTTCAGATAAAATATTTTAAAACTAGGTATGCACAAGATTGGTGTATTTTCTTCATGCTACATATAATTTAACAAAGATACCATTTTCTATCAATAATATATTTAATTTTAGAAAGGTGATCAGCCAAATTCACGCAATTGTATTCTTGTAATTCATGCAAGTATAAAAAATACATATATAAAACAAACTTTCAGACCAAATGTATACTATCATTGTGAATCAATTACCATAAGCATTCCAGTCTCCAATGGAAAATTAACAACACACATTATGTTTGCTTCCTTAATCCATTGTCTGTGAACAACTTCTATTTCCCTTAGTTCTGACTGATAAATACTGCCTAATGTACAAGTTTTTATAGATGTTTTAGCAGGAACATTACATCTCTTCAATCCTAAATTCACCAATTCTTTACATTCATCTTTGAGAATTCCTTTAAGTTCCCTTGAGGGCTTGCATGATATTTGTTTATAAATATTACTTTTTGTGGGAACTTTTAAGTTGGAATTAAAATGTGTGTATTCTTGAAAATAATTCATTTTTTTCTTATTGTTACTGCAAGTATCAACTATTGAACTTACAAATTTCTCACAAGGAACACCCAATTTGTTTTCTCTACTTAAGTTATGTTCTTTTGAAAATAATATTTGTGTATTTAAAGTCATTGTAGTGTTTGTTAAGTAATAATGAGAATCAATTTTTTTACTATTATCACAATTATCTAATTTGATATTCATAGTGGCACTATCAGGTGACCTTTTAACATTATGTGGAGCAATACTATTTACTTTAGGTTTAAAATTTGTTACTGATGGGAAAATTACTTCTCTGCAATTTAATTTGTTACATTCTGAAGTGTTTTTCACAAAGTTTCCTAAAAGGAGTCCAGCCATAGCCATAGTTGGTGTTTTGACATAGGAATTTTCAATAGAATCACCACAAACAAATTTATCAATGCTATTCAAACAAATTGTTCTATTACGTAACTTTAATGTTCGACGGAGACCATTACTTAACTTTTTGTGTAATTGGTTTAGCTTACTTTTTGAGGCACATTGATTATTTAATTCTTTCAACTGCAATTTTACACCTGGCTCAGTTTGTAACATAGATGACTGGCTCATAAATTTCTGAACCCTAAATTTATCTGAATGATCATACATATTCTTCGAACTCTCACCCTGTATGTGAATAGAACATGTGGAACTATCCCTTTCAGTTTTGAAATCCCTTTTTAGCCGACTCATACTTGAATTTCTCTTAAATGTTTCTACAATTTTAATGCTTTTCCTGTGTGATTTCAAAACCCTGTCATGAAAATTAACTCTTGAATATGACTTATAAGGTTGAGTATGTGTAAAAGCATTAATAGAATCTCTTGGTTTTAAAGGATGAAAAGGTATACCTGACGATCTAGTCCTAATTGTTTTATTTACATAAATCTCTCTTTTACGAAGAACTTTATGATTGCATTTCAAAATTTTAAAAAACCTCTTATCGCGTATGTTTGCACATTCATCTTTCATTAGTTCATACAATTCTTTTGACAGTTTGTCAGGCACATTTTTCCGTGGCTGAGAATCTTTCTTACAAATTTTAGGATGTTTATTTTCAATGTTCCTTTTACATTTACTGATAGAAAAAGTTGCGGTTGAATCTAAAGCTGAAGATGTGTAATTTAGAATGGTGTCACAATTATACTTTCTATTACATTTGGGGAATAATTTTTTTATATGGTTACTGTCCGTATGAATATCGTAGGAGACATTTTCAAATTCTTTATTTAGATTAGAATTTGAATTCTGAAAATCTTGATAAAATTTAGTTTCTGAAAACCTTTCATGAGGAAATACACTTACTGGTGTAGTTCCTGCACCACCATTTAACATAAAACTTTTTGATGTGGAGGAGATGGAAGCTGATTGATTGGATTCATGCAGATCTTTAATGTTTTTCAAATTGTGTATATTGTATGCTACATTTTCAGTACTTCTTTGATTATCCTGAAAAAAAAATTAATTATTTGATAGTATATAAATTTAATCTTTTCCTTTTAAAGTGGGTTTAGAAAATTGTGAACACTTACAGGATAGTCAACAGGTTCAAGGTTAATATTCACTGAATTATTAAGTCTAGAGTTCGCAAGTTTTAAATTGGTATTAGCAGCAGTCAGTTTACAGCTAGAACTTACACCATTGGAAGTATTAGTTACAGCCACAGATGTATTCCACTGTGGTGATGGTTGCTCAGAACAGTTCAAGGTTACACAATCACTGGACCTTATATCCGAACAGTTCAAAACAATAGGATTTCTCATATTGTAGGATGTTTTAGGAGTGGTGTATATCAATTCTGGACTTGAGCAAGTTGAAGAAGGCAAGAGAATAGCAGATTCTTGGTAGCTTTCAAATTCAATTACCTCATCTGCAATAATGTTTTCTACACACACATTTTCAGTAGTTTGTGACTCACTTTCATCACCACTTGTGCACAAATCTATAACCGGTATTTCTGGCTGAAAAATGTGTTGCTTTGTTGATTCATCGTAAGTATACAGTTTATTAGGTATCAGTCTAGTATCTGAAGATATGTGACACCTTTTAGATTGTGGGTAATCATAATACTTATAAGATTCATATTCCATTTGGCTCACTGTGTTATTGATATTTTCATCCATACCTTCATTGTAACTATGATTACTTTTTGCATGAACATAAAATCCTTCATCAAAACTTTGAAAATTTTTGGATTTTCTAGCCGTGTAATATTCCATTTCAGCATCCGTCAGCCTCTCTAAAACAACTGTTGCTTCTTTACACTTCTTTAGTAGAAACTGACTTCGTAAACTCAAGCCTATAAAGAGAAGACGGTATGGTTGTCAACAAGACAAGATTACATTACAGCATGAGGAAATTATTTATAAACTTTTTAAAATAAATTAAGCAGCCTGTTACAATCATACATATTAAAGTATATTGCAATAGATATTAAATACGCATTTTGTAAGTTTAAGTAAAGTGCATCTGTTTCCTGGCTGTTCAGTGTGTGGAAGACGACTCGCACAAAGAACTTTCCTTTCCTTTTGTATGCGAATAAAGCCCATTCAAGAAAAGGGATCAACTGTAGAAAATTAGGGATGCTACCAGAAATCTCCATTAAAAATTAGGGGGCTTCTGGTGAAAACTGAAGTACTGTGGAGAATTTGGAATGTTACAGAAGGATGCATAACATCTGAAGTATTTAGGCCCTGCAAACTGAAATTTTTCCTATTGGCTGGAATTGTCCAACAGCAAGCCAATAGAAGACTGGTCAACAACAGCTAATTGGTGGGTTAAAGTTTATGTAGCCGCCCACTGAGCCTTCGTGAGAGGTTGAGGTAGAGAAGTGAGGATAATTTGTTGGGAGACCGGAGAGAGAAGGTGTTAAGAGACTGGGAGAAGTTATCGGGACAGTAGAGAGAGAAGTTGTTAGGAGACAGGAGGGAGATAAGTTGGGTGACGGAAGTTATGATATGGAGAGGCCAGCCAATGATGATCGGAAACTAAGCAGGTAGCCGCCTGGAAGAAGAATACAGGAGCCAGCCCAGACGGTGATGATCTTGTTGCAGCCACCATCATACGATGAAGCAGAAAGGGAGCAGATGTATTTTCGGCCGCGGGTATCATAGTTTTTTTTTTATAAAGAGTTTCACAATTGCCAGGCCTATTGCCATTAGGGAACCAAATAAGCTTCAACATTCACCCCACTGAGTAACACTGAATTAAAGTATCATGCTATCCATTTGTTTATTTTATGATCTTATCTAAGAAACTTGTAAATATCTTTGATGATTTTATTAAGATTAAAACTTAGAATTTTAAACTTAAACTTTTCTTTCTCTTTTTTATAGTCCCCATCAGTAATATCATATAATTATAATTAAATAAAATAAAATCAGCCCCACACAATAAATAATTAATACAATATCTTTCAACAATACAAGAGATAAAAAGGCAACTGTCAGCACCAACTTTCACACTTGGGTAAATATATTCTCTTTTGAATCCTTACAATTATGTATACATTTATAGATTTAAAGTATGAATGTCATCTTTAGGAGTTACAAGAATATGAAATTGGATATCCACAAATGGATGGATCTAGAAAGAAATGTTTTAGTTTGTTTTGCACTTGTAACAACTTCACAGTAACCTTTTCATTCAAGAGGATATTTTACTTTGAGGCAGTGGAATAACATACTGGCTAAGTTTCTGTTAAACTACAAATTTCACTGTGTAAGCTATGGTTCTTGATTGTGTCATTATGCACAATTTTTAAATGTATAAATTGTAATTTTAAATGTTCTGTTAAACATAATTAGTGTAAAAGTAAACAATTCCAATTACAAACAACATTAAAATTAGTTTTCAGGCTGTCACTGTAGTACATTCATGGAACAATTATTAAGAATATGATTTGATTATATAATAATTACGTCATTAGACATTAAGATGTTGCTATTATATATTGAAAGTAAATATTAATTGTGTACTTAAGTAAATGAGAAATTTGGAAAAATATTGACAATAATTATGTACTAACCGTGTACATTTCGAAGAAATTTTGATAGCTTCCTGTGTTTATAAAATTGGTAAGTATGTGCCCAACTTCCATTTCTATCCTTACATTTGGGTTTCCAAGTGGACAACCAAGGTCCAGAAAAAAATTTACTAGCCCGATTGCAGGATAATTGTTGTAAATTCTTAGCAGTACAGAATTTTTCCATTTTATCTAAATGTATTTGAGACAATATTGTTGATGACTGTGAGTGTTTATACAACAGAAAGCCAAGTGGAGAGGCAAATGGTATACTGCAACATCTTGATAAATTAACATTTTCCAGTGCACGTCTTCGTGCACTACGTTCGGTATAAGAAGTTTTATTTATACATCTGTACATGGGACATCCGCCCACTAAGCCAAAGTAATTCAGGAAATTTTGCTGTAACAAACAAATAGCTTATTGAGAAACAATAATAAAAAATATTTGCTCTGCTACATAATGATTTTTTACAAATAATTAACTATTTAAAAATAATGTAAATTAAATATAATCTTCAAGCAACAGGCAGATTAATACTACAATTATGAGAAATGATAGGAATGGGAGAGTGCAACCTGTTTTGAAGGAAGGAAGATAGTTAAAGTTACAACGGAACCAAAGGTTACAAGTACCTCTATATACGATAAATTCAAGATATGAAGAAAATATGAGCAAAAAATTGATCTCTAAATATGAGCATTGACTCAAGTAACGAGCAAAAAGCCAGGCTGTTGGTGCGTTTCCTGATCCTTCTCGACTCAGGGATTCACCCCAGGGACAATGTCAGCTTGAGTGAAGCCCCTTGTCAGATCACTCTGTGTTCTTTGATCCACGTGTTTGTGCGCTTGTGAGTTTATTGTTTTTTACATTTAATGTGAAAATAATTATTTCACAATGCCTCCCAAGAACGTTTTGCCTCAGATAGTGCACCAAAGAAAAAGGGAAGCCATTGAAATTAAGAAAGAAATCATAGCTAACATAAGCGTGGTGTAAGAGTTGCCGAATTGGTGAAGACTTGTAGCCTTTTGACATTGACGGTCTACACTATTCTGAAGAAGGAAGAAATTAAGAAACTTGATGTGGCTAAAGGAGTTACCGTTACTTTGAACGATTAATGAGAAGCAGTTAAAAGGTGATTAGGTGTTGGAAGCTATCATTTGTGCAAAGGCCAAGAATCTGTGCTTTGACATTATTTGAAAAACACCCGGTATGTCGATTGAAGATGAGATGGCATTTAAGGCAAGCCGTGGATGGTTCAAAAAATTTAAAAAGAGAACTGATGTTCACAGTGTTGTGTGACATGGGGAGGCTGCGAGCTATCATATAGCTGCTGCTGATAAATTTCGGCCAGGATTCCTACAATTTATTACCATTGAGGGGTTTCTTCCCTGGCAAGTTTAAATTGTGATGAAATGAGTCCTTTTTTTTTGTAAGAAAATGCCTAAGAGGACCTACATCATGCCAAGAGGAGAAATCTTTGCCTGGCCACAATACAATAAAAAATAGGTTTATCCTCTTATTTTGCACCAATGCAAGTGGAGATAGTAAAATCAAGCAGCCGTTGCTCGTCTACCACTTAAAAAATCCTCAAGTTTTCAAGACGGGGAAGGTGCAGAAAAGCCAACTGAATGTGATGTGGCCAGCCAACAGTCAAGACTAGGTTACATGGCAATTTTTCACAGTGTGTGTCAATGAAGTTTTTGGTTCCTCAATGAAGAAATACCTTCACGAAAATAAATTGCCACTCAAGGCTTTGCTCGTCCTTGATAATACTTGTGTACATCTTCCACGGCTTAAAGATGATTTTCTATGGACCAACCAGTTATTTCCAACTTTAAGGCCTTGTTTCAAAGGTGTTTTGAAGTGACCAAAAATACAAGCCTGACCCTTGGAAAATTTTGGGACGATCACTTCAACATCCTAAACTCATTGATAAGGCATGGGAAGAAGTCTCGGTGAAGACTCTGAATTCAGCATGGAAAAAAACTGTGGTCGCAGAGTATTCCTGAATTAGGTTTCATTCCTCAATCTGGGGACAACACAGTGCAGCTAGTTGAAGAAATTGTATCTCTGGGGAAAAATATGGCTCTGGATATGGATTGTGCTGTTCTGGATGAGTTAGTGAAGGAACATAGTGAAGAACTTACAACAGACGAACTAAAGAACTTCACAAAGAGTAGCAGCAAGAGGTAGTAGAAGAGCATTTGGTTAAGGGATGAGGGAATAGGAGATAAGGCCCTCTCTTCCAGTAAGATTAAACAAGTGTTGGCAAAGTGGGAAGAAGTGAAAACTTTCTTTGAAGGAAATCGCCTCAATAAAGCAGTGTGTGGGCGCACCATGAACTTGTGTAATGACAATGTAGTGTTGCATCTTAAGATGCAAATGTTATTAGCAACCGGCAACTAAAAGAAAGTTAAGTGATTCTGACCCAGAACCTGCTTCCAGTGGGGTAAAATACCCAAGAAGAGAGAGCCTTCCTGAATCAGAAGTATTCTGTTTCATCTCCCCTACATCCCCTATGGCCAGTCAGGATTCTTCATAAAGGTAAACTATGGTTATTTTTTTTACCAGTGTTATTTATTAGGAAAATTGATTTTTATGATGACATCTTTGAGGGTACAGAACAGATTAACTTATTTGCAATGGAAGTTTGTTTCTAGATACAACAAATTCGATATACGAGCTCAATGCTAGAACATTCTATCTGCAGTAAACAATCTCTGCTTCCAGGTAAGCAATTGTACATATAAAAACCATGCGTAATTTACTAAATCACAGTTCCTACCTGAGGTATGCAAGTACCATCACAGTTAATTAGATCTATAAAAGTACTTCCATCTAAACTGGACAAGTGCGAAGAATGTAGACCTTGCTTACACACCATCTCATGATACTGAAAAATAAGAACAATTTAGCCAATTCTTGGAAACAATATTTGCCATGCTTCTGTTATATTAAGTCTTAAAATTTCATAAATAAAACTTTATTAGAATAACATTTAATATAAAAATGTCACATTCTGTAAAATTATATTAAAAATATTATTATTAGCAATATGTACTATAAATCACTTATTAAAATGCACTATAACAAAAACCTATTTGTCATAAGGTTCATAGAAGGTAGACACCTTGTGAGATTTGGAGTTCTTTAAATTTTCGGAGGCACCCCCCCCCCCCCTTCATCAGAAAATAAGGAAATGCATTCCGAATGCCGAATGAAGGCCAACCATCAACATCAGAAGACTTCTCTTCTGCACTCGGGATGGTTCTTGCTAACTTTCCACTTCAGATAAGCCACCAAATATATATCTCTCTTTCCTTCCTTATTAATCATATACACACACAAAAGTAAAGAAATGACACTGACAAAATAATTAAACTATTAGTAAGGTCAGGAAAGAGAGACAGAAAGGTGGTAGCTTACCTGAACTATAAAGCTGGCAAACACAATGAGTGCAGGGTTATCTGTAATTTTCGGAGGCAACTGTCCCCTTTGTCAGAAGATAAAGAAGAGCATTCTGAGCAAGGCTCAGCCATCGAATGGCCATCACTCGGAATGCTCTTTCTTATCCTCTGACAAGGGAGTGGTTGCCTCTGAAAAATTAAAACCATAAACGCACTACGGTGTTTGCTAGCTTTACACTTCAGGTAAGCCACCACCTTTAATCTCTTGTCACGTTTCAAAAATTTGAAATTTACCCATCTAAAAACCTAACGACAAGTTGACAAAATACTATGCCGAGCATATGTTTTAAAGAAAATTTCATATCTTTCTCCCACATTTCTACCCTTACTAACAAAATATATAAACACTTATAATATTATAGTAATTAATTTACCTTGATTTCATCTAAAGCAGTAAATTCTTCATCACAGTTCTCACACAAGTAAATTTCAAATGGAGGGGGTTGTAACAACATATCTTGATGACGTGTGCTTCTAGAAGGCAAGAGACTCTTTTGATGTGAAGCAGGTTCTTTGTCGTATGTCTGTAAAAAGAATTTCTTTCATCTTTTTGGCCAATTGCATACAGTAATTCTGCATCTCTCATTTAAGGGCCTACAGCACAGTTCGATGAGATAGGAGAGGAGATTATTTATGTAGGAAAAATAAAAAGAGCAAAGTGACAAGACAGGGTTCATTCACCCTCAGCCAAAAATTCTGTTGTCCACAGGATACCACACTATCAGCCAGCTGAATTTTAAGTTGAAAATGTAAGCATTAAGTTTGGGTGAAACGGGTGATTAAAACCCGGTGAATTCCTCCTATTGTAGTTTTAGATGCCTGTCAAAAAATGAGAGTAAAAATGGTTTGTGGTGTGGATACACTTCAAGCTTTATTCACATCACAAATTAATTTTACAAGTTCTACACATTACTGCCAGAGTTCACTTGTAACTTAAAGAACTG
This sequence comes from Eucriotettix oculatus, assembly GCA_034510155.1. NCBI lineage: Eukaryota > Metazoa > Arthropoda > Insecta > Orthoptera > Tetrigidae > Eucriotettix > Eucriotettix oculatus. The sequence continues at coordinate 58,518,225 of CM067380.1, forward strand.
TAATTTGTTTTATACATAATTAAAAAATGAAGCATTATTTACATGTCTAATATAATATTCAAAAATTATTATAACTATATCTTTAATCTTTTATTGTTAAACAATTTAGCTACTACTTTTTTAATTCCAATTCCATATTTTAATTTTTGCAATGCACAAATGAATGGCTGAAATAATAGACTCATGCTCAAATGCAATTATGTAGATTTATATATCTGAATTATACAATTGATTGACAAAAAATGCTAGAAATTATTGTTCCTTAAATGGAAGTTAACATATAATACATACCAGATTTTCATTTCGGAATGTAACAATCAATCTTCCTGAAACCCTATTGTATAAAGATGATGTACCATCATTTCCATTAACAAGCTTGAAAGAAGACTGTGGCAACACAGAAATGCTTGAACAAAAGTGTAGCATATGCCCACAACCATGGTGGGTGTAGCAAAGACTAACTATCTTTTTTAATATTTTCACCCATTTCTGTAATGTTATACGATATTAGAAAAATCCTAAAACTTGATGTTTATTAATAAAATAACTGCAATACTTTCAATGAAGTGAAGCTTCCATAAGTTAAAAGTAAATTACACAAATATTAATGAAAAACTTATTAGAAAATAACACACAAACAAACTTTCTACATTGCATACATTTGTTTTTTTATATTTGAAATTGTTCTCATTTTTAATACTTTCAAAATGTATTGATACCTTTACTAGATTCTACTTATTACAATACATTCATAAGCTCATTAAAACTATTTGCAATGATCACCGGAATTTTAAAATCATTGATAACATGTTTAGTAATCATAGAATAAAGTAGCATAGTACACATGTTCACTAAGACAAACTGTATTAAATATCATTAAAGACCATGAAATGGTATTATCATTATCAGTCAAATAAAATGTTGCAGCAGTGTTACATATTCAAGTTTCAAAAACAATGAGAGAATTCCATATAAACAAAATCAAACTAACATGTTTATTCATCCCTTTGCTAGCAAAGCTCAATTTATTTAAAAAAAAACTTACTGTGTTTGTGTAGTCATAGAAAATTTTACAAAAATAGTGAAATGTATTAAATGGCAAAACAAGCTAAAAATTATGTATACACGTACATTATCTGTCATTCCAGTTCGCTTCTTGAATGTAATGAAGTAAGGTACATCATCTGGCCACCATTCTGGTACAACATTCATGGCAAGTGTATTGTGACCCACTGAACATTTTATCATAAATGGAACAAACTTTTCCAGCTGACCCTAAAATTTTAGAGGAAAATTATGAAAGCCTTAATGCAGACATTGGTTTGTTATTAGTATCATAAAATAACATAGTAAGTAAATGGGAATAATTAAAAACTTTACAACAAATTCTATTATCATGGGGCTGTTTAGATTTATTTATATGAATAAAAGGATAAACCAACAAAGCCCACAAAATAATCTTAATTCTTTATGATGATGGTTCAATAAAAAAATGCAGATTATTTTGTGGATCTTGCTGCTTTATTTTTTATTATATGTTTAATGTGGTTAAAGGCCATATTGTTCCTTATAAAATATAAAAAATGGGCTATGGCTTTATTTCTTAAATGCGTGTGTGCCCACCTCTTTTCTATATACTAGGTAGTCATATCCAAATAACATTAGAAACTTACTTTTCACAAGGTTCGTTAACTTGTCAAAACAAATATATAAAACTTATCTGTTATTTATACACAATACGCATGCCTTTTTTATGGATATGATAGACGTTTCATTATTGACACTAGTTTTTATTTGGAAATATTGTAATATTAAAATAATTATTCATATATTAAGCTCATCTGAAGAGAAAATATATAATATATTTATAAACAAACACATCATGTATGTATGCAATGTGTACATCTGTATATGTAACAGAAAACACCGTCAACCATATAAAGTATTGTTAAATATAATTGAGTATTTGTATACAACACTAGAAATTAAGATACATTGACTTTTTCCCAAATTAAAAAAGAAATCATAGAAACAAATAAATTAATATTTAATTGACACTGCACAAACAGAGGGTGTCCACAAAATAATGTCCCAGTTTTAATGGTATATTATAACAGTTTAATTTAGACTATTTACAACAAATCATGCATTAAATTGAATGTTAATTAACATAGTTTTTCTTACTCATGTTCAATATGTGCACTTTTAGTTATATGGCACGCATACAATCCAATTCTTCATTTCTGTGTCTTAACTTTGTCAAATCATTAGATAGTGGTGGAAAGAAGATACCATCTTTTATAAAGCCCCAAAGGACAAAATGGTAGTGACAAGAGTAATTTTGTCAGTTTAACCCCTTGAAGGTAGGCCTCACCTGGTAATGCTGTCTTGTCCTCCCATAAGTCCATGATGTGGTAAATAACAAAAAGATGCTTTTGTCACTTGCACATGTGCTTATCTAAAACTGTTCGAGTAACTTTTTAATTGTGATCTTGAAACAACATTCTACAATGCTTACAGTTGATACTATTAACTTTTATAACTGAGAGATTCTTTTATGGACACCTGTACAATATACAGAAAGAACAATTTGCAAATATATACACAATTCATCTTTTAAATAACCGTCCTTAGAAAATGAGAATGGAAAATATATTGACCAAACTGGGAATTGAACCCAGGACCTCTTGCTACTGGGCAGATTTCCTAACAACTGAGCTAGTCTGAGTCTATGCAAAATCCCTACATCCTTTTATACTTGAAGCACTAGCTAATCTACAATTTAGTAATCATACTATTCACAAGGCAATCTATGAAAAATGCACATTGCGTAAAATTAATCAAAGGTGCACAATTTAAATTCAAATTGTAGGCGAGCACAAGCTTTAGGTATACAAAGGTGAAAGGATCTCACATCAGTCCTGGCATTGCCTCTGACTGTTAGAATATCCCCCCAGAAAGTGGAAGGTCCTGGGTTCGATTCCCAGTTTGTTCACAATTTTCCCATTCTATATTCAGCTTCTGGCCACGCCTCAATTGGAAGCAATTCTTCTCTCTTAGAATTATAATCTTCTTTATAAAGAGCATCAATAAGGGTGTCGGAAGTAACCTGCATGTTGACAATTATGCACAATTCTACAGAAATCATTCCCAGAAATACTTTAAAAATACTAAACATCTTAACTTAATTTGCCGAATGTCAATGGAATATAAATTACATGCTTTTTGAGAGAATGAAAACTGTATGAGAAAAATAAAAATCAATTAGATTTAGCATATGTTTAAATTCCAAATTTAAACTTTGTGTTAACAAGCTTTTGTTTTCCCTTTCACCTAACATCATTAACATTGTTAACAACCAATGTTGGGAATTCAAGTTAAACTAACCAATTAAGCAAAAGTAATGATTAAAACAATTAACAAAGACAGGAAATAAGGTGGTGGCTTACCTGAAGTGTAAAGCTGGCAAACACCATGATGATTGCAGGTTTATCTTGAATTTTTGGAGACAACTGCCCCTTTCGACAGAAGAAAATTCAAGATAACCCCACACTTATCATGGTGTTTGCCAGCTTTACACTTCATGTAAACCACCACCTTTCTATCCATCTCTCTTTACTGGCCTGCATTTCAATATTCAACATAAAATGGCTAGAAACAAATTATCATTGATTTATAATTATTATTTAGTAGCTACTTAGTCATACTATCAAACGTGAGCAGCACATTCTTAAGTTTACTTGGTAGTAACTATTTATAGTTCTGAAATAACTAATTCATAAAGAAAACCAAAGTTAAATAGATTTGTGATCATAATTAAATCAAAGGAGATTAACAAGTTATTTTAAGCCTCAAAGTTAGAAAAGTATTGTAATAAAAAGCACACAGTTTCATAAAGACGTTAGTTTTACTGTTTAGAATGTTATACATGAGCTTTTGTCATGCTATCCACAGTTAAGACATGACATTCTGAAGGCTAGCATATGGTTTTCTATCAATAAAAGCAAACAATGTGTTTGTGAAAATGTCATATCCTGTGCAATTGAAACTTCAGTTTTAAAAATTGTCATCATGGTAAAAAATATATACTAATTACACATAATAACTTATTTAAAATAGTTCCCAAAGTCGTGAAAATGGTCAAAACATTTAAACTCGCATACGTAATACTGTAACTAGAAAGCATGTAACTAAATATCTATAAATAAACTACCAAAAATTACACCACTTATTATTTCTCGCCACTACCCTTGCAAAAAAACACAAGATAACTATTTTAGCTCACAACAAATAAAAATAACACACATTACCATAGTCATTTTTTCTAAGCAAGTAACCCGTCCCTCTGCAATCAAAACTGGCAAATTCATCATCATCCTTTATTTCTGTAAGTCAATTCACTTGTTATGTGCTTCTTTTATCAACCTAGAATATTTAATAAAAATAAGAATACAATCTTGATAGATGAAGGCACAATACTGTTAAAATGAATTACACAATTTTAATTTCAATCAATGACATTGACCTAACCAGAAGTGTACACTACATGGTACTAGTATAAACATTATTCTTGATGAATTATTGAATAAAGAATAAATTTTGTGTTGACTGTGAAGCATGATTCATGGAGAGTGTGGTAGAATAAGTGGTGTCAGAGACTGACAAACTTCTATTTGCATATAGCTTCATAATTAAGATGATGATTCTAATACACATAACATATATCAACTTCATTAATCTGTGATGATATATCATTTGCAGTAAACCCAAAAATAAATAAATTTTTTTGCCACTTTGAGAAACACTTAATGCTTCCAATACACATAAAAAATAATTTTTCCAATGGCTACTCCTAATTACAGAGATGTTTTTGCCATTTTATTTACCCAGTTACATGATGTGCAGGCATAATGGAACACTAATTTTTTTTTTAATTGAACTCTGTCTAATGACAAATTTAACAAAAGCCACTCAAATTATATTGTATTATTATTCTAGATTTTCTTCCATACAAGCCTGAAATGAGAAACAATGAAAATTAATCCTTTACAAATACTTAGATAAGTTACATTTAAATTAATGCACTAATAATCCATAAATTGTATGTTAACTTATAGTACATTCAATAGTTCAGGATAATTTCAGGAACTCCACAATATCTACATCAGAAAAATTTGCAAGTGTTTATTATTTATTTTAAAGTAAACTAAAACTCAAAATTTTAAGAAAAAGAGAAAAAACAATTCATCTGGTTACAGAGAAGTGTGAAACAAGATGAAAGGCTAAAGGAGTATGATCCCCCAAACATATACATTAGGATTTTCCTTTCATAAGTATTATTTTGTATACATGTTAACAGGCTGCGACGTCTCTAGTTGTTCATGAGTTAGGGGTGTATACAAAGGGAATATAACTCCACCAGTTCCAAATGAAGTTACACTCATCTTGTAAATGCATTTGTATCAAGTACATAAGATAGCATACAACTGATATCTGAACATAACACTAAAATTTAAAGGCAAGTAAAATGTATTTTATATGAATAATAATATATTAAAATATGAAGTGAATACAATATAATATAAAAGATTAAAAATAATTTCACATACCTTATTTAAAAAGCATTTGAAATATTAATCAAAGCCATTTTCACTTACGAATACAAATGAGTGCAGGTGTATAATTAAAAACGAGATACAAAGGAAGTTCGTAAATTAAACGTCATAAACGCAACTTGTTCTTATTTAGTTGACAGCTTGATTCGCATTTTGAAACTTTGACGATTTCAAGCAGGAACATTCTATAAACGAAGTTTTTAAAAAGGGGAAGATGCATATGTTTATCCAGAGACTTAAATATTCCAAGTTTTTCCGTTTCCCAACAAACAATATAACAGTCCATTTAATTTCATGCTGTCAAACTGACGTCTCATTCGTATGGCAACGCCAACACTAAAATGTTAAAATAAGTTGAACACTAGCTAGGCTATATAGTTCTAGCAAAATCAAAACTAAGGAGTGAAGAACATAGTTAACAGCTAGTAATTTAGCTTCAAACAGATCAAATCATTAAATGCACGTTAAAAAATCTAATGAATATAAGCACACGCACGACACAATCTTCAAAACTAAGTATTCTTTGTCCCGCCAAATGTTGAAGCGTAGAAACTACAAGGTCCTCCTCAATTATTCAACTGTAAATATTCGCCGGTATTTATTTAATACCTGCGATTAATGTGCAAAATCAGAGCTTCAGTCCTTATATCAGTAATGATTTGATACGATAAAGGCTCGAATTGAAGACTTCAAACAAAACAAAACTTTACAATATGGCAGCACTGCTACAACCACATTAGATACATCCAACCTTACAATTTGTCGTTGTCGAGATAAGAGGGGATTTTTGTAAGATAAAATTTTAATGAATCGTAGAACTGAACATTGAATATAATTTAGTACAGAAGGTGAATTATGTAATTGTGAGAAAGACTGAATAATGAATAGCTTTCAACAATATATTTATACTTTCAGAAATACTTTGAAGACAATTAATTGTATTAGGAAATAGTCAGAATTGTGTAATATTAGTACAAAGACTTTCCCGGGGTTGAAAAACGTTAAGGGGAAATAATTTATGCAGGGTAAAATGTTCATTTAGTTGAAGAAAGAATATATTGTTTTTTAAGGAGATATATAAGTCATTATTCACAGGGTCGGATTTAGATTTTTAAGTCCAGGTATTCTATGTGCGTGACATTCGCATACTTAATGCGTTAAACTAAAATACAATTTAGTAATATATTGATAGTGAAATAATAAATCATGTTTATTCATAACAAGTATTTATTTCCTGAAACATGTTATAAAGGTCAATGAATTATATTAAACATTATAGTCCAACATCGTCTCATCAACTTGAACTCCCAATTTATTATTAGTATAAAATAAGTAAAATTCATATATGGGTATTAATTAATCTAAAATTCTTTCGATATTTTCCTTTGAAATATCGAGATATATTTTATACTATAAAGCTGCTGCCTAACGATTTATTCTATTTAAATTCTCAAAACAGTAAATCTACCAAAATAGATCCCCTATTTATAGACTAATAATTTTTTATGTTTTAATTAACATCCAACGCCAAGCAAATCCAGCTTTATATTTTTAACACATAAAAATTAAGAAGGTATCATTTGAAAATCTTAAAACTAAAATTGAACCTTTAAGAACTTTTTATGATTAAAAATTCAATTAAATCATGGATGTTGAATTTAACGTAAGTGATACTGTAGTATTAATAAGTGTAAAATAAATAAATAGCTTGGAGGAAAAGTTAGTAATTTTAATTTAAAAGATATTAAAATTATGATATTTTTATTTTATAAGCCGGGGGGGGGGGGGATTTTAACGTTTGATCCAAACGTTTTTCTCTCTTGCCTTTACCAGAGCAAGGTCAAATGATAAACTGTGCACTTTGTACGGAGACACTGATGCAACATAATTCATCTTGAGTCATTGTTGTTCTAATTTCGTTTTTTATCCTCTTCTATTAATGAGATCTTTCTCAGCAGAAAAATGAAATCATCACACACAGGAACAATCTCAAAATTTCTTGTACACTAAGGAATGCTGATTGAACACGGTGGTATAAAATGTCAAAACTTTTTGATGAAAATGACTAGAGCAGCTAGCTTAGACCAATAACAAAGCATGGATAACACAAGAAATAATAAAATTGATTGATGAAAGGCGTAAATTTAAAAACGCGATAGATGAAAATGGTAAAGAGCAGTAAAGACGCTTGAATAATGAGATTGATAGTAAATGTAAAGTAGCCAAAGAAAAGCGAAGCGGTTGAAGATTTCATGGTGAAAGGGAAAACAGACGCAGCTTATAGGAAAATCAAATAAACATTCGTAAAGAGGAAAAATATTAGCAACAGCATCAGGAGAGCGGATGGGAAGCCAAGTCTTCATAAAGAAGGAAAGGCAGAAAGTTGGAAGGAATACCTAGAAGAATAACAAAAGATTTTAGTAACAATATAATTATACCCATACGGAAGTGGCCTGGGCCGATAGATGCGAACAGCCAAGGGACTTAGTTTAGTATCTCATGCGTGCAAAATATTAACGAAAATATTATATACGACAAATATAATGCGAGATAGGAGAAGATCGCCTTAGTTTTAGGAATAATGTAGGGAGAAGAGAAGCAATATTGACTTAGTGTCTAATTTTAGAAGACAGAATAAAAAACAGGCCTACGTTCATGGCATTTGTAGATTCATATAAATCCTTTGACAATTTGAACTGTTACACTATTAAGGATTTTGAAGGGAACAGGAATATGGAGAAAGAATGCTTATCCATAACCTCTACAGAAGGCAGGCAGCTGTAATTAGAAACGAAGATCAATAAAATAAAGCAGAAATCAAGAAAGGATGCAGTCTGTCGACCATGCTGTTTAACTTAAATATAGAATAGGCGATGAAGAGAGTTAAAACGGAATATGGAAAGGGAATCACACTACAAAGAGAAGAAATAAAAACCCTATGTTTTGCTGATAACATTGTAGTATTAGGGGAGTCAAGAAGGCATGGAAACCATAATAAATGGCATGAACGTGGTCTTGTAGAAAGAGTTCAATATGAGGATTATTAGAGGTAAACCCAAGGTAATGGAATGTAGTATAGGAAACAGTGAACTAACATTCGCTGTTAGATTGGGAAGGGATATTTTGATGGAAGTTAAGGAATTCTGCTACTTAGGCAACAATAACTACGGTTGGTAGAAGTATTGTAGAAATAAAGAGTAGGATAGCACAAGTAAGGAAGGCTTTCGTAATAAAGAGGAATTTACTTACGAGTAATATAAGAGTGAATATTAGGAAATCATTGCTAAAAATGTTGGTATGGAGTATGATGTCATATGGGTTGCGAAACGTGGACGGTAGGAGTTGCAGAAAGGAAAATAATAGAAGCCTTTGAAATGAGGTGCTATAGGTGAATGCTGAAAATCAGATGGGTGGATAGGGTAACTAACCAGGAAGTTATAAGCAGAATAGGGGAAGAGAGAACAATATGGAGGATAAAGGGGGAGTTTAACTTTCAATATTTGAAAACATTTTCAACCCACAATGATTACTTCGATCTTCAACTTCAGGTAGTAAAATAATGAATATTTAATTGATCGCAAACCTTAATAGTTAAGGAAAGGTTAATTTAAATAAAATAACATAAGTTAACATTAGCGAATAATGATTTAACAATTTAATAAAGTTGTATACTCACTCACTTCAGTAAAAAATCAATTATGCACATTATTTGCCACAATTACTTTGCTAGCTCTGTATAATGAGGCCGCTTTAACGGGACAATGGAATAGTAATGGAATTTTATGTTGAATCTTATTTATTATTGACATGAAGTGTGACAGTACTAAGAACAGATTATGGTTCACAAATTAAAATTTAATAATTTTACGTAATTGTTGTTGTGGTATTCAGTCCTTAGATTGGTCTAATGCAACCCTCCATGCTAACATGGCTTTTACTTTATATATGTCATGGACCTAAGAAAGTGGAATAACAAATGACACGTTTTTCGAGCGAATATTTCACAATGAAACACTGCAGTGGACTTTGACCCAAAATTTTAGACCTTATCCGTCGAGACACCAAAGCGAATCATGGGTTTTCTATTACAGAAAATCCTGATATTTCTAATGATGTCAACTAGAAAACGATAACCGGTGTCCCTCTGAACGATTTATCCCTCTGAAAAAGCCAAGTTTCGGAGTTTTTCATCTTGGCGTCAAGTTACAATACTCCAAAGTATATCCTGTGGAAATCTGTAAATTATCTGATTTGTAGACGACAATGTAGGATTGTTGCTGTTGTTGTGGTATTCAGAACTGGTCTGATGCAATCCATCATGCTAGCCTATCTTGCGCAAGCTAGCTACAACATTCCACATCCTCCTTAATCTGCTAAGTCCATTCCATTCTTGGCCTCCCTCTTCTGTTCTTACCACACACACTTCCCTCAAATGCTAATTTAACAAGACCCTCATTTCTCAAAACGTGGCCTATTAATATATCCCTTCTCTTGTTCAACGTCCTCCATATTGTTCTGTCTTCCCCTATTCTGCTTAGAACTTCCTGGTTAGTTACTCTATCCACCCATCTGATTTTAAGCATTCTCCTATAGCACCACATTTCAAAGGCTTCTATCATTTTCCTTTCCGCAACTCCTATCGTCCACGTTCCGCACCCATATAACGCCATACTCCATCCCAACATTTTAGCAATGATTTCCTAATATTCACTCTTATTTTAACCGTAAGTAAAGTCCTATTTTTTTACGAAGGTCTTTTTTGCCTGGTAATTGTCTACAATTTATGTCTACTATACTTCTACCATCCCTAGTTATTATGCTGCCCAAGTAGCCGAATTCCTTAACTTCCTTCAAAATATCCCTTCCCAATCTGACACCGTTTGTTAGTTCACTGTTTCCATACTATAATCCGTTACATTGGTTTTACCTCTATTAATTCTAATATTACAAGACCACGTTCATGCCATTTAATATGGTTTCCAAGTCTTCTTGACTCCCCTAATACTACAATATTTTCGGCAAACCGTATGGTTTTTTATTTCTTCTCCTTGCAGTCTGATTCATTTTCCATATTCCGTTTTAACTTTCTTCGTCCGCTGTTCTATATATAAGTTAAACAGAATAGTAGACAGACATCCATGCCTTACTCCTTTCTTGATTTCTGCTTCCTTTTCTTGATCTTCGTTTCTAATTACAGCTGCCTGCCTTCTGTAGAGGTTATGGATAACTCTTCTTTCTAGATATATTATTCCTGCCCTCTTCAAAATCCTTAATAGTGTGTTCCAGTTCACATTGTCAAATGATTTTTCTAAATCTATAAATTCCATGAACGTAGGCCTGTTTTTTCTTATTCTGTCTTCTAAAATTAGACGCTAAGTCAATATTGCATCTCTTGTCCCCCTACATTCTTTCTAAAACCAAATTGATGTTTTCCTCACTTGCATTCTATTTGACGTTCGATCCTCTTATGTATTATTTTCGTTAATATTTTGCATGCATGAGATACTAAACTAATTGTCCTGTGATGTTCATGTCTATCAACCGCAGTTCACTTCGGTATGGGTATAGTTAGTCTATGTTTTTACTAAAACATTCTGATATTCTTCCTGTTTCGTAGATTTCGCAAATTATCCTAAATAGCCATGATATTACTTATCCGCCAGATGTATGAATTTGATATGTAAAATATGAATGCCGTACCTATTTTATTGATCCCAGCAGGGTTATTTGAAAATTCCAAAAAAAATTGGGCACAATTTGTTTCGCTAACTTTATGGGCTTTTGCTGGCCAGGGATTATTATTTTAATGTGCGTATGCGGTTCATCTAAGAAACGAATTTTCAGGGTATTTTCTCTAATAACTGCCACAATATTGAAGCTAAAAAGTGGCATTTTTGAAACGACGTCTACTCCGACGAACCGCAGGCTTCGACGAAAAAACTGTAATTTTGCATATGTGCATCTAAGGCTTCAGCGTCCAAATTTCATCAAAATCGGAAATGGTCACGCGGGCACCCCTAGGCTACTTGGCATGGAATGATCCTATTATCCATTTCAACAATAAAATTATTACAAGCATGGATAACAAGCACGACCATACACAAATAAGCACGTGAAGTCAGAATCGCAATGATTCTGAAAACAAAACAGGCGAGCGAATGATTTTGTGTCGCAGACAACGAATCGGCCTTATGAGCCACTAAGCATTTTTTTATATAAGTCCCGATATTGTTGTATGTTAGTGACAAATTTAATTTTTGGATACCTAAATGGATAAACTTAAATAAAATTTAGTAGTATTTTGATAGGTGTAATAGTAAATCTTTTACTCAAAATAATTAGTTTGGTAGGTAGAGTCCCCCATCAAGGTAGTTTATTCGTACATTTGACCCTGGTGTTAATAAATCATATAAAGCATTTTCTTGTGATATAATTATTAATATTGGAACACTTTTTTGAAATTAAAATGCAAACCATTGATTCACTTTTATTCATAATGCTATTTTATAAATGAATGTGCTACAGAGACGGAAGAATTTATAGTGTTTTAAAAAATTGTTTGCATGATGCTCTGCAGTTTACTGCAGCTTTCTTCTGGTATCTGAACCGAAAAGAAACCAGGATTGTATCCCCAGAAGATTGTTCTATATACAAGTAATGCATGTAAATGAACCAAATATATTGTGCACAGGCTGTATCTTTATATTTGACTTGTCAGGACTCTCAAAAAAGTCAATTTTCTCATTTTTGAATGTCATTTAACTTTAGATTTAAAGCTATTTAGTGAAGATATGTTTGCCCCATGTATTTTTACATTTTTTTCACACAATATTTAAAATAAATTATTTGTATAACTTAATACCAACATCCATATGCATACTGAGATTTGAACCCATGATCTCTATGTTCTTCATCATTTACATGGTATGGTGTCTAAAAGGTACAGCAATATAGTTAGATGAACATCCAGCTTCTGGCCACCCAATCTTTCATTACATTTTGAACTTTATTGTATGGTAATATGTCACTATTTTATCACAGTACAGCATAGTGGCTCTTAGAGAATATATATTCTTTCCATTCATCTAAAACATTGTATCAATTTACATTGTAAGTTAAATAAATTTGCAACATCTTATTTCATATAACGAAAAAGTTTTGACAAATAAGTTTCTAACATAGTAAATCTCAATGTGTTTGAAATATGTCTTTATGTGTTTATTTAATTTAATGTATTCTATAAAATTTAGGTAAACTTGTATGAAATAGCTTGCTATTGATATGGCATTGAAAATACTGTGTACTATTTTCATAATTTACACAGCTTTGTGATTATTATTATATACTTCTGTGCTATTTATGTGATAACAGAAGTTTATTGTCAATAATGTGTTTGTAATGAACATAATTCAAATTAAGTGGTTTAAAAGAGCTTACATTAAAGAGTAAGAAATTATATAAAACTATGTTTTGCTACTGAGTTAAGGACAATGTGTATTTAATAAATACCTTCATTTCATATTACAATAATTCTTAAGAAATTTAATTTATTTATACAATGAATAAAGATATAATAAATATAAAATAAATATTGGTTTGAATAAATACAATATTGGTAACAAACAGATAAATAACATTCATATAATATGCACAAAACAAAAAGTACTTTGTAGGCATACGAGGAAACCTTCTAGTACTTCTCATTTATAGCAACAATACTGTCAACATCAATAAGTTCTTGAATTGTTCATAGTCAGCAGAGGATCAAATGCTGTTTGCAGTCTTGTGCTCAAGATCTACTTTTTGTGCTTTCACTTTTTTGTTAAGAGATTTCCCCTCCTTAATCTGCATTTTACTGTACTTTTCAATGGCATCCATAACAAAAGCTGAAGCAGCTGATAAACGATCAGGTGTAAGGTAGGACCGCATAGAATCCCTCACCGAATCTCTTCCAAAGCCAAAACCAAGGAAGGTGAGGGTACAGATTGGAGTGAAGGTACAAACAGCTACTGTGAATCCTCCTCCTAGAAGTACAACAAATGCAAAACCTAATAACCATGTTCCAATTCTTCCAGCAAGTTTGAGTCCAACTTTTGGCAGAACACTAAGCAGAGGAGGAGGCAAAAATGGCCAAGGAATGCTCGGCAGTGAGTTCTCAACAGGAACCAAGTAACCTTCATAGCCTGCCTGTAGACCAAATCCAGGATCAGGTGCTGGATAAGGATTGTAAGCGTCGATTGGTGCTGGAGCAGCTGGAGGAGGATACTGTGACGGCACTTCTGCAACTACTGTCATCAGTGTTGCCGCAAAAAGCCACAGTACATAAGATTCCATCTGAAAAATAAATTTATTTTCAAACCACATATGTTTGTAACTATTTTCAACTCATATTAAGATGGTTAGTGATAATTCATATAAAAATAAAACAAATAATTGTCAGGATAAAATTGAAAGAAATTACTACATAAAAACTAGTTTTTGAAAGATATTAAATACCATTTTAATTTTAAATGAAGCTATTGAAAATAGGTAAAACATGACAATTTTAAGTAGGGAATATAGCTAGCTGATCCACAATATTTTAGGATTTTACTATATTTTCCATATCTACATCATTTCTTTATAAATATTGAATACAGTATATCTCATAAACTTTCTAATTTTAAGACAGAGTAATACTAAATGAGTAAAAATATTAGTTGAAATATGGAAATTCTATAATGTAGCCATTAATTGACACTTTTGTGAGCACTGATATTTATAAATAATTGGAAGTTTCTGAAAACATAGCAAAGCAATATTTCTATTGGTCTGGAAGCCACTTAGCAATCATTATAATAATAATAAAACTCATATTTTATCTACACAGCAATTCCCATCCTCAAATGAATGGAACTAAAGGAAGAAATTAAAGGTGTATTAAAATCTAAGACACTTTTATCATTGATTATGGTAATCAAACATAATTTAAAATGTTTCAGCATTATTTATGATCACAATGAGTCTTTGAGAGACAGATCAGGAAGTCAGTCAGGATCAAAATATTATTAATAGGAGGTGACTAAGAACTTTTTACAAACCGGACTATTAATTTTACTAGAATAGTGTTTTGGTTATTCATGTCTATGTTATGGAGAATGTGAAATCTTGCAGTCATATATGCAACCAATGCAAATGGTATATATCATAATGTAAAAGGAACCAATTCCAGGGGATGTTGAGAATTTTTGAACAGTAAAACTCTGATTGTCTTCATGAAGATCCTGTTGGCATTTCTTTCACATATCAATTTTAATAGATCAACGGTAATGTGATCATATTTATTTGGAACCAGTGTGTCTAGAATGGTGTTTTCCAATGTGGGCCTCATCATACAAGTAGGGGGGGGGGGGCAATTTGTTTGTTAAGGGAGGCAAAAAAATGGCTTGTCTAGAATTCAGAAACCAATTATACAAAAATAAAAATTGTTGGTATCTTAATTTTGAATAAGTGTTTGCTAAATGTAATACATTCCAAAGGATCACACTTTTAAGTTTGGAGTAATATAAACTATGGAGAATATTATTTAGTATGCCCAGTGAAGGAATAGTATGTACTGTATTGGACAGTTGCAATATTGTCTCATCTCACCCTTACGAATAGGGAAGACTTGAGACTGAAGCAGACTAATAATAACCTGTCTGCATCAAGCACAAGGGTTTCACTAATCTAGAAGTGACCTTACATTGAATGTTAAAATTATTAAACAATTAAATAATTTCCAACCATTAAAATAGTAGAAAAATCTTTCATAAATATTATTTTGTACTCAAATAATGTAATCTAACGGTTTATGCTAAATAACTATTAATTGTCCTTTAACATGAAAACTCTACAGTCATCAAATTTTTGTGTTTGTATATAGGCAGAAATGGAGTAAAATTTATCTTATTTTTTATCAATAAAACCGCCGAATATTATCTGAAGTAGAGTCCTTTTTTATTACATTTTAGTGAAGACAAACATGCCTTTGTGGTCATGTTACTGTAAGAGTGTGATCCACAGAATTAAATACTTGGGAAAAATAGGAATAGAGTGAATGCACTGCATATTTATTTAATTTATTCTACATTTCAGTTACTAATGGATTAAAAATTATATTTGTGCAGATGACAAAATTATATCCTGTAAATAAGTAAAATTAATACGTGCTCTATCTTTTTCAGACTATAATTCAAAAAATGAGAAAAAATTATCGAAAATCTTAAATTCAGAAGGATGTTAATGAGAAGGACTGTAATGGTCACTGTTCTTTTTTTTGTTGCAAAATCTGAGATCTAAAACTACCCTGATTTATAAGAATATTTGTGTATGAATGTCGAGAAACATATTTAAGAATACATTTTCGATTTCCAATAATACTTATGTTCAGTGGGACTGGTAGACATATACTACAACAACACTATAATTAATTTTTCTTTATTTTAGAATCTTCATAATAACTGTGATTTTACAGTGAATTTTTTTTTCGTTTTTGAGGACTTTAAAATGTAGCCAGCTGACTATCACTGTTTTCAGCGTTTCGCAACACATGAGATCTGTCTGTATGACAAATACGCACGCGTCCTGTTCCGTTTCATCTCCCCTGCCCTACCCGTAAAGCTCCACAGACTGCCGTGCGCCACCAGCACTTACAATACTGCCATCAGCATATAAAATACTGCCATAATGCGTGGCTTAATTTGATTTAAAATATATACGAAAACTGAAAATTAATTAAACGGAATCAACAAGAATTTAATACAAATACACGTTTCGGTCCTGACCTGGACCTTCTTCAAGTTGAACTAGAGTCTCAATTAAATATTAATTTAAAGTTTCAGATGTTAATAAAAATGAACATACATAGCAACTATTTAACGACGATTGCAACTCGTCAACATCTCCCGGGAGATTAACAAGGTAGTCAAACCAGCAAAATTTTCAGGAAACGACTTGCTTGCTTGTAGAAATTGGCCGTTTCCATAATGCCACACGAAGACATATCGGAATATGGCGACTGTGCGGTATATTTATCAGGACATTTTGTATTAGTAGCGTGTGTCAATTTCGTGTTAAATTATTCCGCTTTTAAAAATGATTAATTATTGGAAATTATGTAGACAAAATTAGAAGTGTAGCATATTACGAGTTGGGCCATGTGCCGCAGACTAACAGCAGCGCTGTTCTAGTTTTATTAATTAGTATTCTATTTGTTATCCTCGAAAAAATTGTTGCTTGGCGTGTCGGAGCAAATAACTTAAAATACTCGCGAACCGTTCCTGTTTATTGTTTTAAATTAGAGCATAATATTTTCTTTGTTTATGATGGTTAATGATTAGTCTGACGAATGAAAAGTTCCAGGGATTCTGCCCGGGTGTACACCTTTGTATCCCACAACGTTACAATAAATATTGAAAGTTCAATTAATTTCAGTAATTGGTTACGACAATAAATGTTTAAAATAAAATATTGAATCATTTGGAAAGTTCCAAACAAATTACAGGAGTAATGATTGTGTAAGATTTAGAATCTACAACAAAAACTCACTCCCTACTCGATGCACAAAATGTGGAGTATTGGGAGACTAAGACTATAACTTTTAATTGAACTGTAAAATAGAAAATAAAGGAAAACCGTTTTATACACACGAGTGATATACGCGTGAAGTGCGATCTATTTATTAGACCTATCTATTAGAAACAACCTAAACTGTGAATTACAGAAACATTACAAAAACCACTGCAAAATATTAAGTGAAGCTAAAAATATGCACTACAAAGAAAATATTAACAAAGCAAAGAAATAAAATCAGGACTGTTTGGAAAATAGCCAAAAGTGAAACAAATAAACGAAATGAATTTCACAGATTCACCACCATTAAATATCTTAGGCCCTATTCAAGCGAGTTTCATGATTACTTATTAAGTGTTTCTGAAAAGATAGAATAAAGCTGCAATAAATTATTAATTGATGCAGTACATCACTTGAGAAAACACCTAAATAACAATGTTCCTGAACTTAAAGTAAGTCTTACAACCCCATTTGAGATAACAAAAATTATAAAGCTAATAAAAAACAAACAATCTACAGGATACGATGAAAGCTCAAGTATTCTTGTGAAACATGTTGCTGAAACCATTAGTCACATATTAATTTATCTTTGTAATCAGTCCTTTCTAAGTGGTATGTTCCTAGATAGGCTCAAGTACTCGATTGTAATACATCTCTTTAAGACGTCTTTTCTAACTATCGTCCAATTTCACTTTTACCTGTTATCTGTAAAATATTTGAGAGAGCTGTTTATAACAGATTCTACAATCACCTCAACAAAAATAACTTACTCAGTGACGCTCAGTTCGGTTTTAGGAAAGGTTATTCCACAGAAAAAGCCAGAATAGAATAATTAAATGCAAATTTTAGCAATTGTCTGTGACCTGTCTAAAGCTTTTGGTTGTGATATTCTATTAGAAATCATTAAATGGTATGGAATTGCAGGAATGTCTTTTTCTTGGTTTAAATCGTGTTTAGCAAATAGGAAACAGTATTTATTGAAAGATCTATTAAGAGGCGAAAAGTTTAATTCTGAATGGTCAGATATAAGGGTGGGACTTCCACAGGGTCCTCTATTATTTCTAATCTACATAAATGATCGACCCAAAATATTAGATACATTTTCAAAAGCTGTACTGTTTGCAGACAATACAGGCATTTTTATAAGTAACACGGACACACTAAATGAAGCAGCTAATAATGTATAACATCAAGTGCTTCGATGGTTTTCATTGAACGGCCTATCACTTAATTTTAGTAAAACCAATTTAATGCAATTCCAAACAACCAACGGATCGTTACAATCTGTAAACCTGCTAAATAATAATAATTATTATAAATATAATAATAAATTTACTAAATTTTTAGGACTTTCTGTAGACTATAAACTGAATTCGAAAGAGCATATTAATTAACTATTGAAGAAACTTTCCACAGCTCCTTATGCTGTAAGAATTATATATAATTATGTGGACATATAATATATATAATGCATATTTTCATTCTGTATTGTCGTGGGGCAACTCCTCAGAAAAAGAAAATGTATTTATAATCCAAAAAAAGGTCATTAGAATAATATGTCAAGTCAATTCTAGAACATCTTGTCGAGGACTTTTAAAACAAGAGGCAAGTCAGTACATTAATGCTCTTTGTGATTAACAATAAAAATTTATACGCTACTAACGTAGATATGCACAGAATTAACACCAGAAACAAAAACAACCTTCATATAGAATGTAAGAGACTAACAATAAAACACTATATAGAGAGCAACACTGTTCAACAAGCTTCCTCCACACATTAAACGGTTCAGAATTGAACCTAACAAATTTAAAATTGAACTAGCCACTTTCTTACTTAGCCACTCCTACTATTCTGTAAAGGAATTTGTAGAACCATGTAAAACTAGGTATACGATTATCCTAGTATTAATGTTATAAATTTATGTAAAACTATTTGACTATTATGTTATGTTAAAAATATATTACCATTATGCCTTGGAAAGGAAAATGATCGTGAAAAGAAACGTGACGTTCTGGTAAGGAATTCTGATAACGAAAGGCCAAGTTAAAATTTTGGGTGAAATTCCGAAATAATTATTTTTAAGTAATTGTATCTGTGTAGGAACAGAACTCGCTTAATCGTTATCCAGGGCTTTTATCCAAAGTTATTTAGTACAGTGTTGCAGCCTTAGTTGAACGATACAAACAGACTTTTCAAGTTAATTAGATAAATAGCTCTAACGCCGTCAGAAACAAATTAGGGTTTGTGTTAATCGCGTCACATTGGAGACAGAGAAGTAAAGCAAACTTACCGTAGTAGTTCTGGTTTCACTGTGAAGGGTGTCAGTGGGAACGGGTCGTATTTATACATCCCTTTAGAGCAACGGTACTCGTTCCTGCTAAATATACCGCACAGTCTCCAGATTCAGATATTTCGTCTTCGGGTGGCGTTATGGAAGCGGCCAATTTACACAAGCAAGCAAGTCGTTTCTTAAAAATGTTACATGCCTGCTGGTTTGACTATCTTAGGTGTTCAGTCTCCGGAAGATGGTGACGAGTTGCAATCAAATCGTTGCTATGTATAGCCTCTCCAATTTATCAATTACGGAGGATATTACGACACAAGTAATTAGTGAGTGGGCGTCTGTGAATATTACTGAGACGTTATTGACTCACTGCTTATTCTTGCAAATAATTTTTGTATTTAATTTTTTATTTTGAGTCGCATTAACTTCTAGGTCAATAGCGACTATACATTGATATCACATTTCAATTTAATATTTTAAAAATATTACAAAAATGATAGGTTATGCTATACATTAACATAAATTTAATATATTCACAATTAACAGGCCCTAGCGTTTTCTTCCGCCGTAGCAAACACGAAAAATGCCTCCCCCTAGTTTAAAAAACCTTAAATCTTTTTAATAAAAAGAACTTCGATAACCGGAAAGTATATACCAGCAATAATACTTCTACAAATAAATTTACGGATATTTACATTTTTAATGACTTAATGACAATGCAAAAGAATAAACAAAATTTGTTTATCAACATCCAAAATTAAAATTTAAATGAAAACAATCTCTTTCCCAGTGTATTTTCTATAAAATTCTGAATAATTTCCTTCAGATCATGTTTATTACTCAATTCATATTCAATTGTCAACATGGCTAACCCATTAAGATGATTTTTAGTAGATATAGTTCTTTAATAATCATTTAAGAAAAGTAATAAATTTAAGAACGTCAACTGGTTCTTCTATCTTTGTTAAAAGGAAGAAACTTGGCCTATTTTGTCAGTCAGTTCTAAAGCCTTAATATTAGACAAATATCTGTCTTTAAAGTCATTTTGGAGATTTTCTAGCTCATGTGGTTTTGCTAAATTTTGTCGCCGTAGGCAGTCACCTACCTTATCTAGCGGCTACGGTTCGCCCTGCACTTAACGTTTATACTGAAGCATATACTTTTTTTAGACGATCAGAATGGAAAAATCTTTACCGGACCGGGAATCGAATCCAGGACCTCTCGCTTTCCGAGTGGATGCTCCAACCGAGTCCATGCTAGGCCAATGTGAGATCCCTTCACCTTTAGCTCAGACTTGCCTACATTTTACTAATCACACTCTTCACACTCTGATCTAAGTTCAATTTCATGGCCTTTGTGTATTTTTGGTTATAAATATTTGATTTAAAATTTATTTTTATACAAACTTGTAATTAATTTTTCTTTAATGAATATTATAACGTTAGTTTGGTACTCTGGTATTAATTTTTGTGACCGATACTAAGAGATTTTAGTAGCTAAGTACTTTTAAAATTTATTCTACTATATAAAAACACCCTCCCACTTACATTGTTGACATGTTAGTAAATAACTCATAAACATTTGTATAATTTACAGGTAATAAACTTTTTGATTATGTTTCAATGTTACAAAATAACACATAACTAGTAATACTCAAAGAAAATGGACGACAAGTAAACTGACACATATTGATTGTTATTTTCGTATTATATATCTAATATTATATCAAGGATTTTAATGATTTAATGTCTTAATTATATTAATCTTACTGTATAGATGTTCTGAAGAAAATATTGAACAAAAACGTATGTATAATTTAAGTGAATACTAATTGTATTGTTAATTACTAAATTGTTTTTCTTCTTTTTATGTAAATTGGCAAAATTAGCACAGGCCATTTAATTATTTTGTAATATTGCTTTTATATATGTACCAATTATAAACGTTTTCCTATATTTTAATTTTCAATTAATGAAGGAAATTAAGAATGCTTAAAAACCAGGATAAAGGCTGAAAGCTGAAAGCCACAGAATGCATAGATTTAAACTAAATTCAAGTGTGACTGTAAAAGATTACTGTTAATATACTTTAAAAACTCTTCTAGTTTTGACAAACACGTAGGTACGTAAATATTGCATACGAATAGATACTTTTTTTAAGTTCGCCGACGAGGAAGATATATTTGTCTCTTTTGGTAAATATGTCATAACTTAATGGTTAATTTCAAGAAATTGTTTCCTACTTTGGTATAAGCATACTATTATGTTTAAACATTATTTGAAAAGTATATTTCCTGCAGCCTCAATTAAAAATTTAAGGCGAGCCTTCAACAGCCCACAAAATAGATAAACAGTTATAATTTTATTGTGTGCCCGTAATATTGTAAAATAGAAATCGATTGTTACAGTCACAGTCATCTGAAATAAAAATCAATCAGTGTAACCAATTACACTTTAGACAGTCATCAGAAAAAGTCAATACAACCGATTACATTTCAGATGACTATGACTGTAACAGTTGAAAGTTTCCGTTTCGTAATGATATAATAATTGTTTGACTATTTTATGTACTATGGGTTATTAAACCATTAACGTATTCAACATGGGTCCTTTTAAATGTGATATTGTCTTTAAATTGATATAATTGACACTACTATGCAAATTGCTTTTAAAAATAATAGTTTTAATTTTGAAGAAAACGTAAGGTGACAGTATGAGCAACTTTCTCTTACCTAAAAATTAAGTTAAATATTTTTTTGAAAGATATAAGAATAGAATATGAGCAGTTATCGAACAAAAATCGCGGATCCCCTAAAATTAAATATGGCAAAATTTTAATTCACCAGTTATTGTTATTCGATAATATTTCTCAACTAAGCTGATTTTTTTTATGCTTGCTCTTTAGAAGTCTTTCTTTACTAATTGATATATTTATGTATTTCATAGAAGACTAATTTACTAATATTGCACATTGACGTGAAATCGTTTGCTTTTATGCTCCCAAATTTGTTAAATTAATTTTCGTATGTACAAGGACTCACTTTAAAGTATATAAACTTAATATCGCAGTAAATTTTTATCGTATGTTTTGAAGAACTGAACATTTAATTATATTAACTTAATTCTTTAGAATTTAGGGAATGAAAGTTTACGCAAGTCAAAGAAGTCGGGTAGTTCGACGTGTTCCAAAGCACGATGAAATTATTTTTACTGAGGATTTGTGTGACATGGAAATCGTATGAGAATGGAAAAGCTTACTATCTGATATTTAAAAAATAATTTCAACGCATCACACCTTCCGCTAATCTGTAATAAGAAAATTTAAAGAAGAAGATTCATGTCTCAGTAGTTTTAACAGTGCTAACTTTAAGAGTTCTACTAATATAAAACAAAACTAAATATACAAAATGTTAATGGAGATTAGAATACTAGCGCCCCAAGTAATCAATATTTTTACAAATAATTATTTCGTTAATATTAGAATAAAAAATTTATCATTTCAATATTTGTTCAATGAAAGGGTTGCTAAATTCCTTGAATAAGAAAAATAACCGCTAAACATTTTGATAATAATTGTAAGTATTGCAATAATTTTTCCCAAAGACATGAATGAAATTTCTCGAAATTTCGTGTATTACTAGTATTCAAACGAAGAATAGTGTGAAAAATCCTTTGAATGAACAATTAGAATTCATGTTCTCAGATTGGTGTTACTGAATTATTTTCTTCGTCACCAATATCACTGTAGTTGCTAATGACTTTGTATCTCTAGTTATTTTCTTTGGCACTAAATGTTTGCAACATTTGGATGATCCAGAACAGATCAATTTATTAAAAACAATATTTAAGTAGAAAATAAACTAGTGAATGACCATGACTTTGGGAATGAACAGCAGACTTCGAGTACTAAAAAGCACTTACCTTATTCAAAATATATGAAAAAGTACATTAAATTTAATAAAAGTTCTCTAAAGTTATGACTATATATGGAATAAAGTGGCACTTATCATTAGACTAGGCTATGGCTATGGCTAACAACTAACTGTTGACTTGATATTGGTTTGCCTAAGAAATGAAAAAAAAATACAATTATTGGAAGCCATAGGTAATAGTCCAATGGAACTATTTAAAATTTAAATGAACAACAAAATTGTTCCACTCTTCTTAATATTTTAGTTTGTATGAGCAATTTCCATTATCTGAGGGGAGGGAGCCATTTACTCGATAGATGATAACTTTCCTTTCCCATGAGAAATGGATAATCAAAATCACAGGTATTTCATTTGGAGAGGTTTAGATTTATTGTTGTTTCCATTAATCCTTGATTGAGGAAATAGGATACGTCATACATTAAAAATTAAAAATGAACAAAATAAAGTACATAATTAAAGACAAATAAACTTAAAATAAATTAATAAAAGAAAATGTATATAGACAAAAGTCAATATAAACACAACACGGACACACGATGTCACACACACACTGGGAAACACAAACAAGCACACACTGAGGAACACGCAATGGAGTTTTAACTACTTGGAACTCTGCGACCATGAAACTGTCCTTCCCTCTGTCGTAGCTCCAGGCAATACATGAAACATACAAACAAAAGAGCAGAAAAAACTGAATAGAAATTTTAAAGATATGTGATGTGCTATTTCACAAGGCAGCTCATTCAACACTTTTTGCAGAAACCTTGATTTAAATACTAGAAGGACGATTTAGAAAATCCTGTACCGAGTAAAACGCGCCATTTAAAAGAATAGTTTTACTCTGCTTCACGAAGCTTTTGTAGGTACTATTTTTAACCTCTGGCGGAAGGCTGTTGTATAAAATTATCCCGGTATTGTGAATACTTTTCTGGTGTAGAGCAAGGCGATGCTTGTCCGACCTTAGAGCTGAACGATTTCTAGTCGCGTATTCATGAAACTCGCCATTTGTTTGAAACAAATTAGTGTTTCGCTTTACAAACTTTAATATTTCATAAATATATACGCTTGGTAAAGTAAGTATTTGAAAATATATATTAAGTTTAAAGTCTCGTGTTTGAAATAAGCATAAAAATGAAAGTAATTTAGACCTCGATGATCAAGCCTATTATAGGCAGTGATAATAATCTGTATCACACAGAAATTTCATTTCCAAATCCAATCCACCTTTCTGTGCCCCACGTTGCTCATGAGTCATTTGCAAAATAGATGCCATCAGTATCCTTAAAAATAACTTACTTAGAATTTTCAGTTTGCGAAGAGCGGCTCAATTATTCTGAAGAAATTTTGCTCTTCTAAAATTTCTGGAGGTTGTCAAATGGAAGGAGCGAACGACATAAGGAGCCTTAGATTTACGGATGTTTTTATGCAAAAAATTAAAAACTTATTTCTGAGAAAGTATTATTTACATAAGATTTTTTCGTTGTCTATTCATAATATAATTCCATCATATTTACTCCGAATTCTGTTCAAATCCGAGGTCATGGACAGACTTTCTTTTAACTTCATTTATTTTATTCAAGCTTTATTTAAAAATTACAAAATAAACCTACAAAATCCATTACATTCAATCCTGCGATTCCCAAAATTAGAGACTAACTTGATATAAAAGCAAAGGACGGTTAGGGATTCAGACAACCATCAGGAAATAAAAATACATGTTGATGTTGTTAAGGTGATGGAAGGGGACGGATTATTTATTCTAAATACTAGAAACATTCCACTGTGACACAGTTATTACAGTTTGCGGCGATAGAAAGTTTGGAAAGTAGACCAGGAAGTATTGTAACATTCCTGAGTGGGTCGTCACTCAGGAAGTAACATTTCCTTTATTTGTATCGTCCAGAAACCTAATATGGGAATTACATACGATGAAAGAGTAACATATAAGCAACACATTGATAATCTTACAATAGAATGTAAAAAAAGAATCAACATCTAAAAAATCCTTGCAGGTACTGTAGAACCTGTCAGAAACTATTAACAGTCACTTATAACGTGTTAATCCAAGCCAAAATGAACTACGGTTGTCATATATATTCATCGGCAAGGAAGTGTACTCTAAAGAAGCTCAATGTTATTCGAAATAACGCAATGAGAATAACAACGGGATGCCTGAGGTCCATACCGATAAATAGACTTCTATTGGAAACTAAACTGCGTGCACTCGAGCAAGTAAGAGAAATATCTGTAATAAGATATGCCGTCAAGGCTAGGGTGTCACAGCGCCGTTCTACTCGCAACTCAGGGATCTACTCGAAAAAGAATCACATAACCTTACCCCGACTTCCACAACGATCGTATTCTCTGGCCCCAAACATGGGAAACAGAGCAGCTACCAATGATTTCCACACAAAATCTACAGGTAATGAAGAAAAGTAAAGAAATAATCAAAAATCTAAAATTATCAGCAACAAAAAACAGAAACCCTGAACAAAGTGGTGTATTTTTTAAAAGAAATAGTAAATAGTAATGAGATTATTAATATTGAAAAGTTATCCAGGAAATAGAATGTGGTGATCAAGAGAATTCGAGAATTACACACGGCACTAACTCACTCCTATCTTTTCTCAGGAGGAGAAAAACTGATACGCAGAACTTTAGCGTAAACCTGATGAGTCCACATATATTCATGGAATGCTAAAATCACAAAACAAAAAGGACATGTCAATCCTATTCATTTAGAAGCAAACAAATATCACCCTAAAAGTCCTGAAATTTACTCGTGAAGCATGCATTTTTAATGAAATTTAAAGTAGTAAATTTTCGGTTTCAGACATGCAGAGGAGATCAATTTTATATTTAATCGGAATTTTGAATGTAAGTTGTACTCTGGCAAATTCCAAAGGTTTTTAAGAAATTATGTAAATTACGATGTAAATCATGCATTGTTGGTTCGCTAATAACCCTTTGGTAGAAACGAAATAAAATAATCATAATAATGTGAACTTTGACTAACCACTCCGGATACTGTTACATTCATTAAATAAATATTGAAGAAACCTAATTTAACTCGCCAAATACTATTATAAAATAGTACTTTTGTAGATTCATTCAAATGTAGTGATTTTTTGTATACCTTTATGATTCATGCACTAGGAGATTCGAAACTGACGTTTCCCTCCAAGCCTTGAGTATGTTCGTCTTTTACGTGCCAAACCGATTTTTATGAAACTTTACAATGTTGTGCAATGATTTTAAGAAGTATAAAATCGCCATCCACCAAATTGAGACTAGTCAACATTCCATAAACTGATTGCACAAAAGTATGTATATATAAATTTCAACGTCCACCGTATATATACTGTAACAAACGCTGTATTATTTTCATGCAAAAATTGTCATTTAAAGGGTCAAAGAATGAAAAATTTATTTTATGAAGATTGAAATTAATACAAATCACTTTCAGGGTCGTATTGTTGGCTATCGGTTAAGACCAAAGTTGTGATTATCACTGTACAGTCATGAAATATATTTCCTTGCAGTTGTTCTCACGGCCATAATTCACAGGAACTAAAAGAAATGATTGTCCCGGAGGGATAGAACTTAGGCCTTGGCCACTGGTGGAGTGCAGAAATGGCAGGAAAAAACTACCAATGTCAACCTGATCGAAGTCCATTATGGCCGTCTGAAAATTAAACTGCCGACCTCTGAAACCACTCAGACACATAACTGAAAGTAGAAAATAGCAGGTATTTTTAGTTCAGTGTGTCTTCATTGATTTGGGCACAACAATTGAATCCATTGAAGAATGTATACGGCTCCATCAGTCAAAACCAAGTTTGTTTGTTGCTATACAAACGGTTATTGGAACATCAATCTCCATCAATAATATTTGTTGAAATCAATATATTATTTTTAAAACAACCTTTATTTTTGATTCCTTTAGATAAAAGTTATTTTTTGTTGACTATTATATCATAAATTAATTTTTTCCGTGTAGAAGTTGACTTGTAACTGACGAACGGTAAATTATTTATTAACTAATTGCACCCCGAAAAATTAATCTATACAGTTTACTTTTATATTTAAATAACAGATACACTAATTAAATATAGTATATGTTTCGGCACTATTCACTGTTGGATATGAACATCGATATGAATAGTGTAATGAAGATGCGCTGTCAGTAGATAGAGTTGTGTATTTGTACTTAAAATACCAGATAATCATTAATATATCCGTGTAATATTTCAGCAGTAGTCTTCAACGTGAGTAAAAATGGAGCCCTGTTGGAAAAGTGATATAATATATGTGGTAGCTTTCAAATCTGTAGAGCTCTCAAATATGTGCTGACGGAAATTTTGAACGATGTGTAAATACAGCCACGCATTGTAGCCACGCGTTGATACCACGTGGAGCAGGAAAATGCACTCTGATGTACAGATTGCAGCGCTCGCAAGCCGATAGATGCCAGCATTGTCTCCGCATGTAATGGGCTACAGCTACATCATTTCAATCGCCTAGTAACAATGTCCGTCTGTACCACGGGAGAACGGGATTCCGTAATCAGTTTTTAGTGGTCTGCAACGAAAATCAGCAGAGACGAAACACGGGTCTGTAGCATCGAACGAGAGAACTGTAAGTGGAAGTACCCCGATTGCCAGTGAAAAGGAGATTCAAGAATCTTGCAGGAAACGTAACGCTCTTCCTTTTTTTGGGCTCAAAAGGGCCACTTCTGGAAATGCTAATGTTTGGTTAAATTAAAGATGTTTTAAGAGGACGCCGATTTGCCAGTGATTAAAATATGAAGAAAGCGGCGCATACGTGACTCGCTGCTCAACCGGAAACCACTCTTTCTCAGGGAAACAAAAGGCTTGTGGAACGAAATTAAAAAGGCATTAAAAAGCAGGGTGACTAAATTGAAAAATGACGTAATATATATTATTTCTGTTATGGTACGATTGCCTAGACCCCGCCCACGGCGATGGCGGTCTGTGTCAGAACAGAGGAAGCCGCTGCTACTCGCCGACCGGTGTCTGAAGAGGAAAGTTGTTACTTCGACGGGCGCATACGTGGCTCGTTTATCAATCGAAAGCCTCTTTTCCTCAGGTAAACGAAACGTTTGCGGAACGATGACCAAACGCATTTAATAACAGGGTGACTAAATTGAAAAAAAGATGACATCATAAGAACACTTCTAATAACATCTCTCATACCCGGACAATTTTATTTCCCCTGGCATTATTCTTTATATTTTATTAAGAAAAGTACTTCTAATAACAGGGCACTCTAATAAACAGACACTATTTTTAGAGAATTTTCGATAATGATGAATACCTCTAATAACCGGACAGCAAGTCGAAAACAATTCAGGATCACAGGAATTTTAGATAGCTGTACCCCTACTTGTTTACATTGAGGTAGATGATCCTGAAATTTCCCAATCCCAAAGCATGTTCACGAACTCTTATCAAGTTCTCAGACAGCCGTATTTTGAATCGTAGTGAGTTACGTGTGTTTCAGGTTGAAACGATTTATGGAGATGAGTGCGAAAAATTATTCCTTCTATTAAATAAAAGGCGGAGTTAATTGAAGTGTATTAAAAAGAGAAAATCGGTGTCCGAGCTCTTGCTTTAAGATTTTAAATCGGGAAATTCGAAGTCGCTGAAATTTTAAAAATAAAGAATAACTTTTTAAAAAGTGGATAGAAAACGGGAACAACGATTCCAAAAAATCATTTTTCAAAACATACGGCCTAGCTTTTGACAAACCTACATACGAATAAGTTTGCATACCTATTTCCGGCTCTTTAATAAAGGAAAAGGCTTTGGAAATTGCCAAAGAATTAGGCAATGCGCACTTGAAGGCGAGTGTCGGTTAGCTGGATAAATTTAAAATACGTATTAAGCATAAGATGTTAAGTGGTGTGGACACAAACGTTGTACCAGAGTGGACAACAAAATTGGCGGATCTTTATGAAGGCAACGAGACTGCGCTATTTTTTAGAGCTCTGCAAACAAAACTGTGGCATTAAAAGGCGAAACATGCAAAGGAGGGAAAACATCAAAAAAAGGTTGGCAATTATGTTATGTACAAACATGGAAGGCGATTTTGAACTTCCACTATTAATAGGCAAAGACGTTTTAAGAGGATAAATTTGAACAATTTCGGCATAGAATAGCGGGCAAATAAGGAAGCATGGATGACTAGAGATATCATGACTGACTGGATCCAGACTTTTAATAGCAAAATTTTGCGACAAGGTAGAAAAGTTATTTTATTAATGGAAAACGCTGCCTTTCACCCCTTGAATTTTCTAACGTTAAAATCATTTTTCTAACGCCAAATACGTCAGCCGTGTGTCAACCTTCTGACCAGGGCATAATCAAAAACTTTACAGTGAACTACAGAAAGTTTATTTTGCAACATCTTTTCCCCCAGATATATTGTTATTCATGCTGAATAATGTAGCTTTCTAATAGACGGACACTTCTAACAAGCGGACAAAATCCCGTTCCCCAGTTGTGTCCGCTCATGGGAAGTTGGACTGTATTATATTGTTGCTGTTGTGGTACCCCTCTGATGAGCACAGCAGTGGTGTGACGGCCTGTGTCAGAACAAAGGAAGCCGATGCTACTCGTCGACCGCCGTCTGAAGAGGAAAGTTGCTACTTCGACGGTTGTTTCAACAGCCACTATTCGCTGCCTACAAGATGATGCAGTAAAAGTACGAAATAAAGAGACTGTTTAAGCTATTAAAAGTGCGTCAAGATACTCGAGCAGTAGACTGACAGCAAACGTGGCCGAGCAACAGAGGAACGACAGACGACAACGCAGAAGAAGTCTTCTTGATGGTAATGGAATATGATAAAAAATTGAGTCCCTTTACCGTTTAAGTGGTTTCAGTGTGCCTTCAACATACCTGCATGAAAATAAACCTTATCATTAAGCAATGAACTAGAAAAATTTCAAGTTATTTAAATATTATTTTTATTTTTCTCGTCACTGTGGTGTGCGTTTGCACCCCAAACATATATTCATATATTAAAAGAATAATCTCCCTTTTTATATTAATTTTGTATATACATGTATATAAATAATTATAATGAAGGGGGTTAGGCTGTTTACTAAACCGACGACAAGCAAGTAAGATCGCGTTTGATTAGTATTAAATTAATGTCCAATTGACTATATCGATAGCCAGGAAAGAGGAATAAAATCTGTACCACTTATGGCAGGTCAGTCCTTGGGACAAAGGTCTGAGTTAGCGACAAACATCCGGTTGCTACAGTAAAGCTCAGGCCATCCCAAGAATTATAAGGGACGACAGACCTGCTTATCAGGCCATCCTGGGGAGAAAGTTCACACACCTCGCCAGGCAGAAAAAGGCGGGGCAGACATATAAAGGGAGGCAAAACAGATTTTTGGATATACATGGACATCACTAGAAAGATAGGAGAGAGTGGAACACATTACGTTTTGAGAGATATTAGAGATTACATTACGCTGTTGAGGAATAGTAGACGTCAACAGGAAAAATAAATTATGCTTCAAGATCAGATGGTACGAGTATCAACGCAGCGGAACATGATTAACATTTAATTTAATAAAATTGTTCACTTTTTATATAAAACCCCAATTTATCTTTAATTATTCAACTAATCACCCTGTCACCACATCATTGATTACATTAATTCCTATTTTTCTGACAAATTAATTTAATTATTACAGAAGGAGAGGACTGGTAATTAAAAAGGAAACTAAATTGCTATTACAGACAGAATGAAAATTTAGCGGCGAATAGAATAAAACCATGGGATTCTACGGGAGAAGAGTCCAGTCAAATTTTAATCGTAATTAAAATGAAAAAAATAATAAAGGAAGATTGCAGATTAAAGCTCATGGTTATATATTTAAATGGTCATATGAGTTTGTAATCTCAATGATAGTATGCAAATAGAATTTTGTGGATCTCGTTACTCTCTGTAGACATAGCATTAAAAACCAGCCAACTCCAATACTACAGAGTTGTCTCTCTCTCTCTCTCTCTCTCTCTCTCTCTGACACACACACGTTTCCCTCGTGTTCCTTTCTTGAGCAAGGATTAATGCGATGGAATTCGTGTGGACGTAGGAATAGAGAGGGAAAAGAGAAAAAAAAAGTTGAGACGTGGGGTTCTTAGAACGGCAAACTAAAGAGAGATGATGAGAATTGTTAGAAGCGGAAGTGCAAAAAATACCTCGACCTTTCTGTAAGGCATACATTTGAATTAAATCTCGCAAAGATATTAAGATCCCGTCAACTGTTTTATGGTAATATGAATCTTTACTGTAAACTGAAATCTCGGCTGCAGAAAGATTTATATACATTAAAAAAAACTACACTTTCGACTCTATTTTCTTGTGAACGTAAAAGATTCGAGGGAAACCTGTATGGAATAAGTCGAAGTGACGATAAAAAGCTCCCGTTTGTCTATGAAAGTTATTTTCGGTATCATTTGGTGCGGCAATCTCCACCCCCCCCCCCGC
Source organism: Eucriotettix oculatus (assembly GCA_034510155.1). Lineage (NCBI taxonomy): Eukaryota > Metazoa > Arthropoda > Insecta > Orthoptera > Tetrigidae > Eucriotettix > Eucriotettix oculatus. Next base: position 58,550,177 of record CM067380.1, read on the forward strand.
AACCCCACAGCTGTATAATATCATAGCGAATCAAAAAAACTAACTCTGAAGTCGGGCACGAATGTAAATTGCTAAAATACATCTATCTTCCAGCATTATCGTTTAAAAAAATATTATTTCAGCCCCGATATAGTGTATTTCAAATTATAAAGTATAATATATTAATATTTTAACGTAGAAAATTGTAAATTTTATTTGTATTAACATTACGTCACTGACATATATTTGGTGGAGATAACTTTTTATCTACGTTGTCAAGAATTAATTAAATTGTCTTTGGTAGAGCAACAAAGAAACTTGATTAGACGAACGGAGTCGTATATATATATTATTTTTTTGTTTTATTTTCGCATCAACTACAAGGTCATTAGCGACTGTGCACGAACATCAAGACCCATGCCAGATCGAATATATTCTTTAATAAGTGTAATTGCCGTTCGGAGAGCAAGCGCGAAACGTCTTTTGACTGACGGAGTAGCTTATATATATTTTAATTTTTTTTTGGTTAACAGGCTACATGAGGGTGATCCTGAAACAGGCAGCTCCCCTTTAATAGCATAGGAAGGGAATTGAAAAGGGCTGATTTGGAAGGTAGAGCAAGGTACCTAACGATTGACTAGAGCCCTCGGGCTGTAGTTTAAGGATCCTAGCCGGTGGTTCACCTAAAAGAGATGCAGAGAAAATCCTAGAAAACCTGTATCAGGTATGTCGGTCTATTGGGTACTATTCTCACGCTCTTCCGAATGACGAAAGACGAGTTTGCTGTGGGGTCGCAGCTTTCTATTCTCCGTGTCTCCACCAGTTATACGAGGCAGTTGGCCAACTGATCCAATGGGATCAACGGACAAGTCTTACCGTATGCCCAATGTATTCGACACCAGTCCATACACCTCCTAAAGTAGATGAAGGTGCCTCGGCATGTGAGAAGTTAGAAAAAACCAAAGAGAGTACGATTCATTTCAAGCGTAGTCAGGCGAGCCTCGCAGTCAATCTGGGGAGAAATACCTGCGAGAGAAAGCTCTCACAGGCATTACTGACATATATTTTAATTGATTAATTGTCCCTGGAGAAGCACGAAACATAAAATGACTGAGGGAGCAGTTAAAGTATTTTTTATGTAGTTTGAATATTATTTTGGCTGAGTTGTTGCCCAGATTAAATGGAGATTGGTGTTGAATTGTCGTTCGTGGAGCAACGAGGAAAGATGTTTTTGATTGAGGCGATACGCTATCAGACCGACAAACCTGCCGGGGGTGTAGGGGGTACTTAGACGACTCGGAATCACAGAGGAATGCAGGGTCGCAAATGCCATGTTTGAGAGCTATGGTGCAAAGACGCAGAGAAAATTAACAGAAACAGCACCACATTAATGGCACAGAAAACCTTTTATTGAAAGGTGTTCACAAATACACCCAGAAGACGTCAGGCAGGCCTGACAGCGGCGCTGCATGGAATTCCTTTCGTTATGGAAGATTCCTCCCTGCAGTCTTGAGGTAGATGGCGCTGAATGGATCGTCGCGTGAAAAGCGATCCTATTGGAAGTCGTCATTTGCGATCCGCCGTAATTATGTTAAGTAGCGGTGATAAATAACTTCCGTGATATTTTTTTCGACCCTATACAGCGACAAAAATATTTTTCTTCCTTCTTTGTACGACCTTGAAAATAACAATTTCATTAATGTTTACTTTCGAAACAATATTTGTAGAGATTATCCATCTAATATTGTAATCGTGTGATACTTCTTTAATAGAGATCACAGATATTTTAGGATATTTGTTAACCTTAAATCTAATATGAACTGAGCTTATTTTCACACTGTTCTGGTACAGGTTCCCTACTTCACACATACAACGTTAAACTCAATTTTTTTGGGTTAACAGGCTATATGAGGGTGATCCTGAAACAGGCAACTCCTCTTTAATAGCATAGGAAGGGAAGTGAAAAGGGGGATGCGGAAGGTAGAGCAAGGTAGCCAAGGGTTAACTAGGACTTCCGGGGTATGGTTTAAGGATCCTACCCGGTATTTCACCTAAAGAGATGCAGGGAAAACCCTAGAAAACCTGCATCACGTAGGTCGGGCATTGGGTATTATTTTCACGCTCTTCCGAATGACGGGAGACGAGTTTGCTGTGGGGTCGCAGCATTCCCTTCTCCATGTCTCCACCAGTTATAGGGGGCAGTAAATTCCGGAGACATTAATTAATTTCATTAAATGTGTGCGAGTAGTAGGGCCTGTTTTTTACTTGACGTTATAGGCTTATGACAATGGACGGGCCATATATCTGCTGCCTAATGCACTTCTGTGTACGTGTATGGTCCAGTCTTATGCCACAACTTGGGAGCTAATCAAAGAAAAGTGCCAGGATGTTTGTTTAGCAACCTTATTCATTGTAAAATACACTGGTATGAAAATATTTTCTTAATTTTTTAACTGATTAAGTAAATCATTTCCTTAAACAAAAATTTACTTAAACACTGAATTTATTTGCGGAAACCTTCAGCACTAGTAATCTCACTTAAAAAAACTTTCAAAACTAAACACTAAATTCTGAATATTTAGAATTATCAAATCTTATCGGCAGTATGACCGTTTTTTAATATTAAATCAAAGAACAAATGGGTCTATTTCATCAGTTGTATGTGCGTAAAAATAATTACTGTACGTTCCAATATAAATATAACGGTTATTTAATTCTATAATCGAAGAAGATATAATACTATTTTGACTGCATTTTTCTTAAGCATCGCATTTCTTAGCAGAAAAGTAATTGCAATTTGTATTTCTAAAACACAAACCTTTATTCTATTTACAAAGAATTTGGCAAGGTGTTTCAGCAAAATTACTCATGTAAGACAATTTCTAAATTAATCACAAATTTAAATTAAAATATAGCAATTTGGATCAAATTTAAATAAATCGCCAAAAATAGTATATTGAACGAATAAATGAATTTTTTATTGCAGGTGGATGTGCCACGAAATTTTTGTAACTCTACTCAATTAAGACAACTTCTAAATTAATCATAAATTTAAATTAAAATATAGTAATTTGGATGGAATTTAAATAAATCACCACTGCTTTCGCACTTAAGTCGGTTTATAAAATAGTATATTGAATGAATCAATGAATTAATTACTGCAGGTGGATGTGTCACGAAATTTTTGTAACTCTGCGAGGCAAACACAAAGAAAGAGAGAAAATGTGCTTCAGTTGTTGAATAGTAAACCAGCTATCCACTTGAAGACGAAGCTGGTGAATGCGTTGTGATGCTGAGTGGCAAACGGAAATAGAGAGCGAGAGACATAGAGCATTGACGTACGATCCAATGTGGATTTCTTTTTATTGTCTCTCTTTTCTTGCAAATCTCTCTCGCCTTCAGTATTTCAAATTTTTCCGTCAATTTACTTTGTTTCAAGTTTCATAGCGACTGAGAAAATTCATTCAGAACATTAGTTAGCATATAAATAAGGAGAGTAATTTACCATCTTCTAGCGACTTTCCCGCTTATTTGGTAATTTTTCTTAATCATAATGTCGTCAATTATTTCTCACTTAAAAATTCAATACCTGATATTGCTTTACATTATGTTTATTATTTTCTTCTTCATTATTATGTAAAATTATTATACTGGAATTAAATAATTGAAATTATTGTCTAATGATGTTTCGTTTTTCTCCAAAGTGGAATCAATTCTATAAAATATGTAAACAACTTCCTCAGTCAAAATAAGCTTCGCGATTTTTTCCAAACAATAATTATAATCATTATTGTGTGTCAGGTATGGTCAAGAATAATTGGCGACACTAAGAAACAAAATGGCCAACATACTGAAGGTTGAAAAAGGAAGTCGTGGTTCGGCAACTATATATAACAATTAGACAAATTAGTCGTAGGTGGTAAAATACATACATTATTTATTTACTAATTACTGATAAATAAATAATGTTTCACTAAGTGTTTTTTTCGTGATAAGGATTCTCCTCGAACAGTCGCACAGGTAAATTATTCCTATTGTGTATCCTCTGAAATGAGAATTTGCAGATACCGTTTTTTTGCTTCCTGCGTTTTATTTGGACTTTAAAAATTAATGCCATTTCATGGCTTTTTCGTTGCGTAAACTTTGAATAGCATATGCAGCCTTGCACTCTCCCCCTTTTTCGGTAATATTTCCCACTTTTATTGCTTCGCTCGTATGGAATGCATTCATTAATTCCACATTTATAACGAAGGTAGAATTTAAATGTACTACGCGGTCTTTCAACGTTTAGAGGATGACTTAAAATGCCGTTCTTTGAATACAAAAACGTATGTTAGGCGACCAAAGAGCTGGAATAAGCTTTTGAATATATAAATATATATTGAGAAAGTAGTACTCTTTGGAGGTGGGGGACAATTACTAGCGGAACGGAGAACACAAGTAAATGCCAATGTCAGGATTCCCGTTAAGCGTAGGCAATGGATCTATAGTTAGAAGCGGAAGTGTGCAAAGTAGGCCGTAACGGCCACAATCATGGAAATATTTTCGTTCTCTGATAAGTGTGACACCTCAATTCGTCTCCAACGTTATTTCCGAATAAAAATTTAAATAATCACAATAAAACTATATTTTTAAAGAAATACGAGGATACTCCCAGAAGTATCCCAGCTAAAGAAAACATAAAAATTGTCTTTATTGCTCAATGTAGTCAGTCCCCCTCCCCCTTTATCTCATAGATATTCAATAGCTTCGATACCCTGTTTAAAATGAGAACTATAAAGATTATAAAAATAGACCCCAATCGCAGACTACTGCATTGTTGGGAAATCTTTCATAACGGAGCCGATAAAAATTAAAAATAAACCAAGGGGGTTGAGCCTAAAGAAAAGGGTGCGTGACATAGAAATTAAAAGATGACCTAATTGATTTTGGCCATTGCGATAATGGTGTATTGTCGTGACAAAATAACACTTTTCCTCAAGTTCCAAAAAAGAAAACACCTTTTTATATTCACAGTCTTTATTCAAAACGCAATATTAGGATCTTTCGGCTATTTTTGTCATATCCATCTATAGAACATAAATATATAAATTTAATACAAAGATTCTATTATGAATCTTAGAGTCATATACATGGAATTTCTCAATCTAAACCAGATGCATATATGTCATTGTTAATATTTTCTTACCTCCTATAAAATATATAAAATTCATAATGCAGTTTTATCAGATACGTTCTTTGTACTTGTCATTTATATTTACTCTTATTCATCACTTCCCTTCATTGGCGTACATGTAAATCTGAATTTTACTATTTAAACTAAACTAACATTTTTAATATTTCCCCTCACATTTTTTACGTTTAGGATTCCTATACTAGTGTCTTTGAAAAATATTCCACTTTTAAGTCGTAGATATCTATCTATTCAATACATTTTATATCTTTAAATTTTTATTCTTTCTTCCCTCATATTTTTTATTTTAATAATAATTACCATTTACCACGAGGTAGGAACGGTAAGAAATTTGTATGAAAGAGTTAATTGGGGGAGGGGGTATTGAACACAATGAAAGAATGGTGTTCCTTTTACACAGCCTTTTTTTCCACGTAATCTCCTTCTTGTTTTACGGCCTTCCTCCAACGAAACACAAGGGCGTGTATGTCTTGTCGGCACCACTCCTGGTTCTGTTCACGAAGCCATTTCTTCACTGTGCGAATCACCTCTTCATCATTCTCAAAATGTCTCTCCCACGAATGGTATTCTCCAACGGCCCAACATGGATAGGGTAACACTGTCCAACCATGTTTCGTGATGTGTTCCGACGTCCGAAAACTTGTGTGAGGGCGAGCGTTATCATGTTGAAGCTAACAATCACCTTGGTTGTTATGGTGTCCCAGACGCTGGAAGCGATTTTTGAGTTTCGTTAATGTGTACACATATGACTCACAATTAATTGTGCTGCATCGTGTCAGGTGAGACAGCTGTGGGTGGGTTCCTCAACCTGAAAATATTGGAACTCTGCCGAACCGCTTCCTGGTGCCCTCACCCTCTGTGCCCAGCGAAAAACCGCACTTCAGTTGACTACATATAAACGTGTGTGAATGTTTTCAACCGTATGTTCCTCCACTATAATAAATTAAATGAAGACACACTGCTTGTAATGTACATCACTTACAGACACCATGATGAAAAATTGCTGCAAGTACGCTATCTGATGGAAGAAACAGTCACTTTGAACGAACTCCGAAATATTCAAAGAAAGTTCAAAAAAGTTTCACATTCCTACCACTGTTGGGAACCGAGAAAAAAATTGTGCTGCATTAGTTCTGGGCAACCCTCGTATATATATAGTTAAAACAGCTCAGGCACAGTTGCATCCGAACTCGATCGAAATGAAAACATACTGTTTTATTAACACGGCCCTACCCTAAAATCTAATAATACTCACCGTAAAACACTAGCCAATCAAATATTATAAACTGCAATAACTTGTTACGTCCACAGCTCTGTCGTTTCTCTCGCTTTTAAATTGATAGTCAATGGATTTTCAATTTATACAAGCATTCATGTCAATTATTTATTCTGCGAATAAATATGTATATAACATATCAGAGAAACTGTAATATCTTCGGATAAAAGTTTGCAATAATAAAAATAAAAAAATTAACACAGCCAAGATTCCGTTAACGAGTCTGAAATTTTATAAAATTGTGATTTACCGAAAATAATGGAGGGGTGCAGATATCCTCCAAATATATCTCAGATATAAAAAAGTATATAAACCAATTATTAGTCACTCGCATGGGAGGGAAAGAAAGTATAGTGATAACTTCCATAATACGTTTTCTGTCTCAATACAAATCGGAGGACAAATAATATAACTGAGCCACTGGAGAGAATGCGAGTGCATAACAGTTTCAGTAACAGAGTTTTGTAAGCACGCCTTTATCACTTCATAAACATTTCAAATTCCCGCAGCTCATATTGATTGCATATATCAATACCTCGTGTGGCGTGATGATAGGTGGATTAAATTGTGAATAAAAGTAATTAACTACTTTAGCGGGCATTTAACTGCATAAATGAAGCCTTCAAAATTAAATGTCAATTGAAATTTTAAATTAATGTCGAAATAACTCTCGCAGAAACGATGCGATTACATTACAGAATTGATCAATAAACGAAAATAAGTTTGTCACAAAACGTTTCGTTAAAAAGCACTAACTTGATAACACGATGACAGTTGATTTTACAGATATTCTAGCTATCTGAATCTATAAACTCGCAGTGAGCGATGCGGCTAATCGGAAACAGATGAATTTCGTTATTGACAGTGGATTTTGGAGGGAATTTGCTTGTGGTATCGCATTTCCTAGACGACTCAACGTATTATGGGCACTGTGAGGAAAGGATGTCTCATCTCAATATCGGAACATTGTATTTCTACTTGCGAATCTCGGGGATTAACCACTGTTTCAGATTTCCGGAAACAAACACAATTAAAAGTTGTACTGCGAAAGTAATTAAACAAAATTCTGATAAAGCATTACATTTTACTCTCGCGAAGTGTGGGAAGAACAACTAACTCTCGCGGAATACTCGCAATTTTGCTTGCAATTTGTGTTCTTAATTAATAGGAGGAACACTACTACAGGAAATTTTAGGACGAATGTAAAGGCCGTGAACATGTGATAACAACTTCTCATTATTGTCAACAAAAGAGACTGGGCTATATTACGCAAATATACGTATTAACTTAAACGCCAAATGAATAATACCTTCACAATTCTCTTCTAATAATGAGTCAGTAGTAAATTGGAAGCGAACACGAAGTATTCTGATCTGAGTATTATCACTATAACTTCTCAGAAACATGCAAGATTTTCCTTTATAACTGTATGTAATACATATAAATTAATGTCTGATAAAATATTAATAAAGAGTACGAAAATTTTTAGAATAAAACACAATTACAGGGAAATAAATTTTAAAGTGATGAATGTATCGATGCAACTTTGAGTTTTTACCTTACAGTGCAAGAACATGTTTGAAACGTCGAAACGTCTAGCTTTTATAAATATCTTTTTTAAAAATTTGTTTATAAATTTCGCATTGAATACCTGGTCATTAGCGACCACAGTGACATTACACATTATTATACAATTATTTATTTACATATTATTTGCAAATATGAATTTAAAAAATAAGATACTGGTAAAGTCCATTTTTCTGTTTGTTAACCACTAATTAATTATCTCCATTACAATTGATTTTTAAATTTAAAAAAACAAAATAAAATACATTTAAATTAAATTAAAAATTTTACTATCCTAACAAGAGTTAATGTATTTTTGATATGCAAAAGAGTCCAAGATGGAGTTCTAATTTTAAATATCTTTCAGTGATTTGTTTCTCATACCAAAATTATCTGCTTATTATGGTCGCATTTTTTATAATATCTCACCATAATAATTAGATACCGAATGCAGTGGGTTAATAGAACAGTATGCGACGACGAAGTAAATGAAGCTTATGCCATATATGAATCGTTCGATTAATGATCTACATTACTAATATTTCAATTTTTTTTATAGTCGCATCAACTGCAAGGTCATTAGCGACTGCACGATTAGGGGAAAATTACATCCATATAGGGGTTTCTCAAACAACACAAACATCCAAGCCTATGCCAGGATTCGAACCCGTGTCCTCTGGGGTGCGAGGCAACACGCTAACCATTAGACCACAGGAGGTCGGCTTTAGTAGCATTTATGTCCTATAATTAGAACATAATATTGTAAGAAAGGCTCAAAAGGATGTAGTGCCTGTTCCTGTATATGAGTTACAAATAAAAAAAATGGTATTTATGTATTCATTTGTCTACCAAGAAAGTGAAATTTTAATGTGAAATTTTTTTTACAATGGAAATGGAATATCTAGAATTGATCGCCGTTTATATGTGATATGGTACGTATTCACACTCGTAGCTCATTTTAGTATTGCTGACATAGGCCTCGTTCTCCGCCGCCCTTTTCCGTGTGGACTATTCGCAATTTGTTTAGGAGGGAGCTCGATGTAGATATTGAGTGAGAAGAGCGAAGATGCGGATCGAAAGCTTGGGATGGAGGTGAGGGGTTGTTGTAATTCCATCATCCTTTCCGCCTCAGTCATCTTCGACGGTTTTCTTGCTTGCTAGGACATGAACGCGAACGAAAAATGTTAAATATAACAATAACTGATATGAAAGGAATAATTTTCCGACGGCATGATTGCTTAAGTTCTGAGTAGATTGACGATCTCCTAAACTTTCTCTGCCTCGAAACATTTTCATGGACTAAAATCTCTGTACCAGCCTCCTGTCTACCTGTCCTCTTGATTATCATATTTGGAACTAAGCTAACGTTAGTAGTTGAGGGTCTGTTCTATAGGTCTGTAGAAATTTTTGTATAATCAAATTCAGAAGTGCATCCAATCACAAACTTTCAGATCTGTATGTATGTATTTAATTAATCTACAATAATTTAACTGCTCCTCCCACCCCAGCTTACTGTTGAAATAAATGCCTAGGTATTTACAATTTGTCTCCTGGATCACTGTTTCCCCATATATAAGCCATGTTGAAGACTAATTTTCGTAAAACTGATCGCCTTCCTTTTACAATTGTTTGACTGTGTGGATCAATTTAATAATTAAAGAGACAAATTGTAAAAAAACTGGATTTTTACAAAATGAGACATTTACTACTTTTTAACATAATCCACACGAATATTAATACACTTATCCCGATGATGGACTGGTGTTTTTATACCTGTTGAAAACAGTCTTTGTCTTGTTATTTGAGCAAATTTATCCTCAAGTTCTTTAGCATCCTCGGTGTTGCTGATCAGTTTTTCAAGTAATGCATCCTTGAGTGAGCCAAGCAAACGAAAATCAGAAGGAGCCAAGTCTGGGCTTAAGGAAATATCTACCAATGTATGTTTTCAATTGTTTCTTGGGCCAGATTGGCGGACCTATCTTCCACTTGTTTTTCTGTTCTTGAGATTGTTCCTGACAACATAATGAACTATGAACAAACTTATTGCAACTGTTGTATTTTCAACAGTAATACGAATAATGTCGTCATAGCGGGTTTCAAGCGAAGGGGTTGTCACTTTAAGTGGGAGGCCAGGACGTTGCACGTTAGCCACTGAGGATCGGCCGTACCCATTTATAAAAATTTCCGCGGTTTCTATAACTTCACAATACTGTAACGTCATTCGAGATTTTAGCTTAGTTTTCACTTTCATAAATTTAACACAGGATCACTGAACGTTGTTCAACTGATGTGAAAACTTTAAGCGGACACGCCACCGTTGAATGGTAGATCAATTTTTTATTCGTCAGGTGTTCTCAGCTTATCCCAGTTATGCCAACCTAAAGTCACGAAAGTATCAAATAGCTCCTACAAAACGTTTTGATATAATTCAATTTATCTCTTTAATTATTTACTGTCCCTCGTGCAAACAGAAAAAATGAAATAATATAGAATTAATAACATGGTGGTTTCTATTTAGCAAACGGAAAGCAAAGGGTAACATGGGAAAACTAAAATAGGCAAATATTTTGTTCATTCTGGGGAAATATGAAGGCTGGTGTTCCTCAGGGTTGTATTTTAGGTCCACTATTACTCTTAATATACATAAATGACTTGCTAAAATTAATGAATTCAGACTCAAATGAAGTTCTGTTTATAGATTGTACAAGTAGATTGTTAAAAACAATAGAGATACCGTGGAAGAGGTTTCCAATATTACATTTTGTACTAGTATAAACTTCATTGCTGTAACTTTAATTAAACACACACGGTGCTCTTTCACATAACAAATAGTTAAAAATAGTAACTTTAATGAAGTAGAAAGTTCTTCACAGGATCATGCCCTGGTTTGCCGCGGTTGGTCATCTATATGTCTAGATGGGTTCTTAATTTGTTAATGTCCTCAGTGCCATTTCCTTAGAGAAATCTTCTGTATATTTCTAAGAGCCATTTAAAGTGGAACAAGCTTGAAGTTGCGATACATTCACTTGGTGCTGTACTATTTATGATATTGTAGGTTAAGATCTTCTCAAAGCTGTGTAAAATGTAAGAGTTAATTAAATAGCTTATTAATGAGAGGAACTCATTTTCTGCTACATTTCCTAAGAATCTGCTCTCAGATGCGTCTGCTCTTGGTTTTTAGCCAATATCTCCTTTGATTACTGCCTTCCAAGAAGCTGGAACTAATGGTCTGGAGACAGGTATAATAAATTGCCCTTATCACTCAGGCCTAAGTCATCAATCTAAGATTAATGTCACAGTTGCCGTAGCTATTGTGCTGCATGGGCTTTGTTACAGGGACAGGCTGTAGTTGCAAGAAGGTCGAGTGGAGCATCCCTCGTTCAAGACTGGACGGTTGCCAATTCTCCAGATCTCGCTCACTCTGCCTTACTCAGGACTACACCAAAACAAAGCGCAGACACCCATGCGCACTCTACTCGTCGTGATCAGCGACATCAAACTATTTTACATTTGAACACTGTGGTCGACGAAACCTCACGGCCACGCTTTACGGATCGCTTACTTTAAAACAATACGTTAATTAGAATTGGTCTATTGCATAATTTCAACACAGGTATTGTGATTCGTGACTATCCTTTAATTAATAAACCTTTATTTATAACGGTTGTATCACATGTTGCACTTTCCTATTTTTAAATTGACTAAAAAATAGGTAGTTACCAACACCGACTAAATTCATTTCGGAAAACCTTTAAGGAATCGATCGCTGACTGGAGTATGAACTGATTCAACGATTATTTTAACACGAGAATATTAACATTGATCAATTTCCTTGAAAGTGTAACTGGAATCCTCTATCTTATATGGGCGCCACTATAAATCTTGGTGCCAATGGAATTTTTTCAATGATATAATTATTACATATTTAAAGTTTTAAAGAAAAATTCATAAAAATCATTATTCACATTATCTGAAATATTTAAAACAAAACGAATTTGTTTATTTATTATATACGTACCAGTATAATAACATAATTTTGATTTTAAATAAAAAAGTACATTTGTTGTATGTGAATATAGTCTTTGTATACGGGTTAAGAATGCAACAACACTTGATTAAATTTTATGTTGTCATAACAAAATCAAATAAGAATTAATTAACTCTGTTTTTCCAAATTAAATGAAATACAAATAAGACCAGGTACAGATATTTAGTTCATTCGACGTTTCGGTGCATATCCGCATCTTCTCGAGGTTCTCCTTTCTGTAGAATAGATATTTACAGACATTTAAATTTAGAACGAAAATTAATGCATTGGTAGAAATCTGTGTTGGTTTACAATTTAAAATGGCAGCAGCCGAATGCTCCTGAAGGAAATTATTTTATAATACTGAGCATATAATAACAGAAAAAACAGGTAAGGAAGTTGATAATTTTTAAACAAAAATATGGTCACGATTTAATCACGCTTCTATTATAGTTGACTATAATGTCTGGCAAGGTAATACTGGAAATAAATATGGTAATGACCTTTCAAAGAGCATCTACCTGAATTCTTGCTTAACAACTTGAAATGAAAATTTTGATGGATAATAAATCTTGTCCAAGATATGAACGTAAAGGAAGAATAAATTAAATTTAAATTAAATTTCTCGAGAGGAATAAGTTGTTTATTTGAGAAGTATATATTTCCCTTCTAAGTAGTTTTTAATTTATTTACGCGCTTTGTTTGTAATTTTTCTATAAAAGAAAGCTGTCTTCTTTCGTAAAACAGTAGCTTGCCCTCATACTTTTTTGTGTTTATATAGGGGCTTTAATAGTCTGCATAAATGTGCGACTATTGTGGAAAACGTGTTGTAGAGGAAGGTATTTGAAATGTGCGTAGGTCTTTGTTTTAGTTGGTAAGCTGTGTGGAGGACGCCGCAGGGACGCAAATTAGACCCTCTGCAGTGTCTAACTTGTTATGCGCTAGTTAGTTACCCTTAGCTTACACTCCAATTCACTTCACAAGGAGACAGGCCAGCAGAGGCCAAAGTAGGAGTTTCCATCATGTCCATTGATTCGGCGAATGGAAACTCCATTTATCCTGCTCCCCGATACACTTTGCGACAGAAACAAAACAATTGGAGCAATGTGTCAATTTCTTTTCTTTTTTGTTTTACTTCTGATTAAATACTGTTTATGGCCAAGTCTACCTTACTCCATAAGTGATATAAAATTTTTGTGTAATTATAAGGAAGGGTAATAATATACTTAGGAAAACCCTGTGTTTATATCTTATTCTTATCATAGAATAATTATAGTTTCTCGCTATTTCAAGTAAAACCTAATATTTTTTAATGACACTTCCGTAACTGAAGGCCTATGATAACCTACGAAGGCTGGTATCTATGTCATATTTACACCAACAACCTGAAGACCACAAAATATAAATTGCGAACGATGAACGTAAGTAAAACTAATAAAATACCTTATTCGAAAAACACGTTATCCTCAATACGCACTCAAGTATATATGCTTCAGTATTGAGACATAATATAATGATTGTTGTTACACCTACCAAGCATCGTGATTATTATTACTATTTGTAAAACGCTAATATGGATATTTAAAAAAATCTCTAATAAACAGCATCATCATTGCTATGAACAATAATCAAATGCATCTAAAAAAACATAATTTTAGAAAATCAGAATGGAAAAAGCGCCTCCGGACCCGGGAATCAAACCCAGGACGTACCGCTTACCGCGCTGAGCTTCGGATAGAAGCGGTTCTTCACTCTTTGAATTGAAATTATGTACCTTTGATCACAATGTCCATTCCTCACTGATTGCCAGAATTAGGGTGTAAAGAGTGCAATTAATAAATTGTATGTGAGCTTCTTCCTCTCACATTCTTCCGTTTCCCGATATTTTACCATTTGTTACTGTGTTAAATGTTTTGAACGACTAAGAGAAAAAATATTAAATATTGTATACTTTCTCTGTGTATTGATTTGATAAAAGATTCATGGTTAATCAACCGAGTAAATTCACTGTAAAAACAAAACTTTTTAACAATGAATTTACCCAATTGATTAACCGAGAATCTTTTATAGAAAAAAATATTACCAACATTAACATTACAATATAAGCCCAATAGAAATTAAAAAATGATAGATAATAAGCATATAATTTGATATTATAAAACCTTGAGACGATTCAGAAGAAAATAATTAACGACATTGTTATGTGAAATCAAAATAACAAAATGGAAAATTTATTGAACAAAGCTAATAATTTTAGTGAGGTTAATTAATTTGAAATACATTACGTAATATATTTCTATATCAACTATGGATGAGTTAAATAAAAATTTCTTGAAGAAGTTTCACTTTTGGTGTATGGTCCGCTTTATAAACTGACACGTTCAATCTTTTTAATCGGTAATACACATGCCTCCTTCTATAAATTATTCCGAAGCTTATTTTGCAAAAAAAGGAAAAATTGGTTCAAAATATTCATTTTGTGAATTACTTTGGTTTTATACAGTTAAAATATTCGCAACTAGGAAAATCATTAAAATGGTTTCTTTCTTAAAACAACAGAAAATAATTACAACGTGGTTCAACACGTTCTGGAACGTAATATTATTTACTGGTCATTTGTTTGTTAAAAAGGAAAGGACTTATTCCTGACGACGTATTTTATTGAACTACACCGAGTTTATACATTCGCCTTAGGAAATTATAGAAGTATGGTATAAAATGTATTCGTAAGGAAGAAGAAATATAAGAAACCAGAATCAAATTCGATTCGGCAGTCGATTGTAATATTGCCATATTTACTCCGTACGAGCTTCCCTGGCTATTTTTCCTCTGGCAAAATTGGATAAGCTTTGAGTGAAACATTTGAATCTGCCCTCAAGAGTTCTACTGATATTTCATTCTGTCACGCGTATATTCTCCCTCAAATAGGCCTCTAGTAATAAATTTACGTTGACAAATGCGTGTCTGTACTAGATTTGGACGTAATAAAGCATGTATATATATATTCATTCTTTTCACGTTGGTGGAGTTTAATATTCAGAAAAACATAGGGGAACCCGTTGACCACGCCGAAGGGAATTTTTGTTCGCCAGAAACCAGACGATGTATCCACGTGCGGAACCGTCAGACATTACTTCGCAAGAAGCAAACCGGTAATTGCACTTCAGCTACATTGTCAGTGTTCTACGGAGATTGTCACTTTTTCTAGCAGATCCTTTATATATTTTTTAACCTTCCATCCTTCCCCAGAAGGATGATGTTACTTCCCTGTGTCATCCGTTGTTGGAGCATCAAACCGGAAATACATCCCGTCCTTATCGATACCGAGACTGCAGAACAGTTTTTTTCCGCGTTTCCCACGATTTCAGCGTGGTGAACGTTAAGATTTAAAACGTTATATGTCCCATCAAAACCTCTGCCTCCCCCCATCCTTTCTTCTCGCCTATAATTTTCCAACGACCACTAAATCGGGTGAATGTCATTTATTTTGATGTAACTCAGTCTGACGATACGATTCTACTTCTATTCAGATACGAAATTAGAACTTGCTTCTTGGTGGACCAAACTCCATTTTATTCACTTTGGCAGTCGCTTTATCAAGCGATGGTTAAATCGTCTGCAATCATTACGAGTACATCCCAGTGTCCTACATTGAAACCACGTTTGTGTTTATTTGAATGTGAGAAAGTTTTGTTCGGGCAAGGATTAAGGCCAAAATTAACTATAGCTGCCATGTATGCTTCAATCAAAAAAGTTACTGTTATGGATATTAAACATAATTCAAAATGAGGCAATGAGAATTACCTCTCGATGCCATAAAAAACCACAAGCAAACTACATATGATGGAAGCCAACGAGACTACACCAGCATTTACAAAGAGAATAAATATTGTCAGATATGCTCTGAATGCAAAGGAAGCCTCGCACCAAAACATAAGAGACCAAACGTTTATCCCTCATCACGCCACTCCATATTCACCATTTTCTTCAATCTTGACAACATTGACCTAGAACACAACACTTCCCCTCTATTTCCTCCTTAGAGAATCTCTCCCCAGACAATAGATACATCGCTGTTGGAAATCAAAAACTCGAACAATCAGCTTCCAAAATTGAATGAAGAACTAAAAAAGATTAGCGAAAAGTATAACTCGCCTGATATAGAGTTCACAGGTGCAGGCAAAAATGAGGAAGAGGCAATGACACTAAACAGCAAAACGGGCAAAACAGCAAGATGAATAACAATGTCACCATAGCAACAAACCCGTTAGAAGCCATAAATGAAATTAAGAAAACTAAACTAGAAGATTGTTAAAAAACGTAAGAGATATCATGGCGAAAATCACAAATAAAAACAGATATGGATCCCAGCTCATAAAGGAATCACAGAAAGAACTGACTTCTTAGCAAAGGAAGAAATCAAGAAACGAGGAACCATTTCCAATCATGCTTCAGTAATCGGTAAAGACCTAAAAACAGAAATGATTAAATCCCTGGAATGCAAATGGGAGAGAACTAAATCATTCGAAAACCTGGGAATTTTCCTCAAGGACTGTGATTCTAAAAAATTATTCACCGAAAGAAATTTCCCAGAAGGCATCTGGTTGTATTATCCAGAATAAGAATCGTCCATTCTACCTTAACTCACTCATTCTTATTTTCCAGGGACCCCCTTCCAGTCTGCCAACATTACATTACACGATTACCAATCCATCATCTAATATTTGAATGCCCTAACCTTAAAGCGGCCAGAAAGGACTGGATAGAAGGTTACTCCAAGGAGGACTTCAGTCGCTCTAGCCAAGTCTCAAGGGATCTCATAGAATTCACAACCAGAACAGGATTTTTTCATAAAATATAAAACGATAATATAGGTTCATGTTATTAAATATATATTCTTTGTGAATATAACAACTATTGTTAGTCGCTAATGACCAGCACGGTAGATGCGACAGTAAATAAAGAGAGAATAATAAAAAAGATTTGTTTGTAGAATTTAATAGGGACCAAATAATAAATTGCATTTTTCTGATGAAACTTTGAGCCATACGAGTGGGGGACTAGAAAGGAATAGAGTTGAGACGAAGTGATATGGTAGGGGGAAAGAATTATAGAGCGACGTCCCGAACAGTAAAAAACTGTTCGTCTTCTTAGGGTTTGGGGTAAGGGACATCAATCAGAGACATAAAATCGATATATCCGTCAGTCGAGGGCTGGTCTTAACTAATCAAATCCATGTATGTAAAGGTTACGGACTTTCACGCCTGTCCTCGAAACAAATGCCATGTAGACGAAAGAGAGATGCGAAGAATATAGTTTGCATTATATTTTGCAGCTATTCTCAATTCAGTCTGTTGATATTTTCGCAGTTATTTTTTGAAATACGGTCAAACCATTAATTATATATTTTTCCAATTATTAGTTTTTAAATATACGACACTGCACATACGAATGATATTCAATAATTAAAGAGACAAATTCACCATGGAAAAATGAGATTTTTACTACTTCTCAACGTAGTCCCCACGAATCGTAATACATTTGTCCCAACGATTAACTAGTTTTTCAATACCTGATGCCTTGTCGTTTGCGCAAGATTCCCACGAATTCTTTGACTTTCTCATTGTTGCTGAACTAGTTTTGGATTCTGCTTCAAAATGATGAATCCAAGTTCAATCACACGATAAAATCTTGTTTAAAGAAAGGTCATCTTCCCTTTAATAACGTTATTTCAATTCTTGAGTCTTGTTTGTTCGTGTTGTTGAGTTAACATTTTTAAACCCACCTGCAGTTGTTCTTTCTGTACTCGAGCTTGCTACTGTTAACGTTATGAACTAACAGCGACTTTTTGCCATACCTTCAACTGCGTCGGTCTTGTTGACACTTCAACTGGCCGGCCAGTCACTGAGGATTGCCTTTTTTTAACTGTCCTGCTACAGATATAAAAATTTTCTCAGAATATAAAACTTTCAACTGAGAAATAATTCAAGAAAATTTTTTGCCAGTTTTTCTCCTTCATAAAGCAAAAACCTTGATCACTGAACGTTGTCAACTAATGTGCAAACTTCATTCAACTCCGTTAAATGCAATTTTGAGGATAAAAATAAAATAATTTAAATAAAATAGAAGATACAAGTAAACCTTAAATTGTGATATTTATTAGAAGCTTTCGGCTACATAGCCAT
The DNA here is from genome assembly GCA_034510155.1 of Eucriotettix oculatus. Classification (NCBI taxonomy): domain Eukaryota; kingdom Metazoa; phylum Arthropoda; class Insecta; order Orthoptera; family Tetrigidae; genus Eucriotettix; species Eucriotettix oculatus. The sequence goes on from CM067380.1 coordinate 58,568,404, forward strand.
ATTCATTTTAAGGATTACTGGTTTCTTTTATTTGATTTATATTCAATTTGAATTCAAACAAAATTATTTTTATTTATCAGGTGTTCCCAGCTCATACCAATCGTTTAGATTTATTATTTCGTAAATTTGTTAGAGACTGGTTTTAGGCTACGCAACCTGCGACGAAATTCTGGGAAGCGAAGGAAGATACCCGGAATATCACCGGCTGGTCAAAGTTAGTGATAATAAACAAGGACACAATATCGTGAAAATATGAACACGCTTGACATTCTGGCGCCATTTTGAACATGGATTAAGTAAAACCAAGCGTACATTGAACCGGTGCAACGGCGTTGTATGGCGTCGGAAACCTTGAAAATAGGTCTATAATATTTTGAACAACAGGCTCATGTGACCGTCAATAAAGGAAAATGTTCCCCTTTTGTTGGGTGAAAAGATCCAAAGAGAGTAAAGTGAGTGATGAGGAAGTAGTAAGAATGTATTGCTCGAGTGTGGAGAAAGAATAAAGTGAGTTGAAGTAATAAAGGAGATGGAGAGGTGACGTAGCAACACGATTAGGAAGAGTTGTTGGAACATAAGAATCTTTGCAAAGTCCGACGACCAACATCCAAACACTATAGCCGATCCACGTGTTAGCCGTCGATTCTGGCTACGCAAAAACGCAGAATATACTGATATCAACGAGGAGTAGAAACCAAAATTTGTGCGTATTGTAAATAAATCTTACTTTTGAGTTGGATTTACTAATTAAAATAAAAAGTAAATTTATTTTGAAATGGAATTTGCTAGACAATATTATTGACATTTAAACAGAAAACTGGCATTAGATTACTAAATTATTAATGCTGCACAACATGATGATATACAATCTCAGTGTTAGAATTGCGGGCTGCGTAGCAGAAATTGTAGTATAGGTTCGGTAACACATACTATTTCTCGTCCAGGTACTCCCTTGGGTCCTGTCTGCGGCGAAGGTAGAAAGCTGTGTCATAGATCAGGAACATCTCGTCCAGGTTGCGGAAGCGACGTGCGGACGTTCTGCGGTGATCTCTTATGAATAACCTTTTCCTCAATGGCGAGTCTCTTGGCTGGTTGGATAATTCAATGAACTGCTCGACCTATACAGTTAAAATTCCTTAGGGAGCTTTATGAATTTCTGTAAAGCTAGCTTAGAAATAGATTTTACATTTAGGATGAAAACTTCAATCTATTTCAATTGCTGCTGGAAGACGGTCCTGATTTTTGGTTCTGCTCCGATCTCAAATATTAGACCACGACGATTTAGAGGCTTTTCGTGTGCCAAACAATTAATTCCACCTAAATATCACATTTTTGTTCAGTTTCTAGACGATTCACGAAGTTTATTTTGATATCGAAGAAAACCGAAAAGATTCTCGTGTCTCGTCTGCATGGTGGACAGAAACTTTTGTGAGTCGCTAATCCTCAGTGGCATGTAAGTAGCACGTACCACTTCCTGAAGACGCGACATGTTGGAGTCAGGTCTTTTACCTACTTACTTTCTGTTGCTTGTTTTTCCCATTAATCCGCAATAATAAATAAGCATAACTCACCTTTTCATCTAAAAAATTACGCAAGTTACAGTATGTATTTTGGCTTCAATAATTTTGTAAAATTATTTAGCCTGATCTTCGGTCCGGCACAAATATCTTCTATTTTAAGGGAGTCTTATAATACTGTATGTATAAAATATTGTGAGCACGGTTTTATATATATCCCGTATTTTTATTGAATTAAGACCATATTATAGTTTTACCACCGAAGTGAAGTGCAACAAATGAACTAATAAATTTGTAGTTCCCTACCACAAATGAGTTTGGAAACCTTTAAGAACAAACGTCATACGAGGTTCTTAAATTAATAATGACCACTTCCATCAGCATATACTTTATTCCTGTTAAGAAAATCACCTTGAATCGAGATTACGTTCCAATGAACATCTTCAAGTGGATCCGGAGGATAGCAAGACAGTTGTCCGGGATCTGAATCTTCCGTTTTGGAATAAAGCGCTTCCTTAGCTGTGTTTGCTAATGGTCGCTGGCTTTGAGAAGGGGTGGTTCCAGTAATTGTTTGTGTGCCGTGAATGGCTTTGTGTCCAAAGCAATGCTCACATCGATCCCAAGGGTCGCCCCTCTCATTTCCAACAAAGGCGGTTGCTCTTACAAACAATTTGTGCGCTTCCCAAACGTGTTTTATTGACAACAATAAAGGTCAGCCAATGTACGCTAAAGGGGCTCAGAGCCCCGTAATGAAGCAACTGAAGCACATTTCAATGGAGTGCGTCCTGGTTGAAGACACGCTAGGAAGAGTAACGGATTTGTTTAATTATAATCGAATGGAATACTGACGCTGGGAATCTCTTGCCACATCCAAGTCATCCAGAGAAATGAGTTTTTGGCTTAGGGCGAATTGGTTGCTCACTTTCTTAATGCAATAAGGAATGCAATAAGAAACGATCTCAATATGCGCTATGAATGCTCGGAGAACTATAGAAAATACATTGTACCAGAAGCATGTAAGAAATCTCAATCCAAAATAAGTCAAACTTAGGCAAAGATTTTTAACTTTTACTACCTCGATTCGCTAATCTCCGTAACACATAGAATTTATTAATTCCACAAGGCTTTGTAGATTCAAATAAAACAGAATTAAAAATATAAAATATATACAAGCTTAACAAACAGATTGGCTCCAACAACAGAACATCGTATGGGGAATACTGTTCAGAATTTTTCATGAAAACGTATCGATGCCTCGCAGCCAATTTATTTTTTGTTCAAACCAGATCAACAACAAAACTAATAATGAATAATTTAAAAGTCAACGCAGAACAAAACTATATCCATCTGTATGCTATTTTTCTGGCAAATAACACTAGGAATTATTCGAATTTTATAAAGCCTAAGCTTCCATTATTAGCTTTTACTTTAAAAATTGTATTCAAACACATTTATGACGACAGAAAGAGAGACTGAATGTTAACTTTTTTGACGACAGCGAGGAATAGAAGTTTCGTCTCGTAACAGTCGAAAGAGAGAGTGAGAGAGTTGGAGAGCGGGAGAGAGATAGAGATAGATAGATAGAGAAGAGTGGAGGGGGAGCGAGAGAGGAGAGGGAGAGGGGGAGAGAGAGGGAGAGGGAGAGGGAGAGGGGGAGAGAGGGGGAGAGAGGGGGAGAGAGGGGGAGAGAGGGGGAGAGAGGGGGTGAGAGGGGGAGAGAGGGGGAGGGAGAGGGAGGGAGAGGGAGGGAGAGGGAGGGCGATGGAGGGAGAGGAAGGGGGAGGGAGGGAGAGAGAGAGGGAGGGAGAGGAAGGGGGAGGGAGGGAGAGAGGTAGAGGGAGGGGAAAGAGAGAGAAGGTTGACAGGAGTACGAAAATTCAAGAAAGGTCTGAATTGTAAATACGAAAGTCTAATTATACAAATTAGACAAAATTCAGTGGTACATAAAAACCATACAATATCTCTGCAATACTTGTTGCTTTCGACAGTAATCAGTAATCGCAACTATTCAAATGCAAAGAAGATATATAATTAGTTAGTGGCAACGAGCAGAAAAATGGACATTACCAGTATTTTATTTTATGAATTCATAATTGTAAATAATATGTAAATAGTTGTCACTGTGGTCGCTAATCACCAGGCAATGCGACCGTTATAAATAATTTTTTTTTTAAAAAAACGCAAGAGCTGCACTAAACAGATGACGAACTCAAAAGGTTAAATGGATTTAGTATTCGTAACATATCTGGTAGGAAAACTAACTTAGTTTCCAAGAGATACGCCGACAATACCTTTCTTATAGGTTTATTTTTTATAAAATGTGAGCCGATTTAATCCTGCCGCTCTTCCTTTTGGCGTTGAATCAATTTCATGGGACGTTGACACATATTATTGTTCACGCGGCTGCACTGAAGAAAGCGTTTCCTGTCATTCATTATTGACGTGTCACTCGTGGCAACGTTCGCCTATTTCTCAGCTCTCATTCTGTGAAAGCCAGAACGACTCCAATTTGAAAACCATTAAAGGAATAAAATGATTTCTGAGTTCTTTGAAGCAATTGTCTATGTAACTGTTGCGCGTAAAGAAACGTTCTGTAGAAGTGAAAATCAATCTTCTCTATTTCGTCTTTTGAATTGGTCACCTGGTTTGCGCGGTGTGTCCATCTTTCTGCTCTTTCGTTTCTGAATCACATTACGAAAACAACATTGCATGACACGTCGTATTATATTTATTTTTATTACCACATCATTCTGTCTGTAATTCTTCTATTTCTTTGTGAAAAGGGACTAAAATTATGTCTAAGCAACTTTCATCCTGGTTGTTAAAAGCATCGGTACAAAAAAATGGGGTCAACAAGTAGAAGATACGACTTCTGCTCGTAATAGGGGGATAATTATGAAATAAAATTTTTGGAAAAATATTATTAGATAGTCAGAAATGTCTTAGAATATCAAAATACTTTTTAAAACGGGAATATAGCATACTTATGACACAAATATCTGAAACTAAATGAAAAGCATCAGTACAAGGCAAATGAAAAAGAGTTTAGCCCACACTGGTTTTAAAATTGTCCAGTTGTGTTGAAAAAAATTGAGTTGAGTATTTAATTGTTTTAGCGCGACGAGACTGCCAAAATTATTTATACGGCGTGGAGAATACAAATATTAGGAAGTGAGAAGGGTTGAAAGCAACAAAAAATATGGGTATCTATAGTTATTTTTTAAATGGTAGTTTATTTGAGCTTAAAAATCTTCCTTGTGCCAATGAATCAAGATCACGTTGTTCACGCAGCTGTGCTGCAGTACGCTTTTACTGTCGGAAGTGAAATAGGATGACAACTTTTGTTTATTTCTCTGATCTCATTTGACGAACGCCAGAACAGTTCACGTTTGAAATAGCCGAATATCCATGACTCTGTATGGTGTTCAGTTAAAGAAAACTACTATCACAAATAGGTAAATTTTTGATAACATTAACAAAAAAACCATCAATATATACGTTTCATTCTTAATTTTTCTCTTCACTAGTTCTGGAATTTAAAAAAAGACATTAGCCTGAAAGCACAGCATAAAAATAGGGACCGTAAGTCACAGGTATTAAGAGTTATAATCGTTTATAATAACGTTTAATTCACTTTGAGATAATAATATTTAAGACGCTATAACAAGTTTTAGACATCAATACATAATAGAGCATAATATATACAATATAAGTGATATGATTTGGTATCATAATATAATTTGATTATATTTAATTATTCATGATTGGGTATGAATTAAAACCTTCGGAAGTTTTCTGCCTTGGTTTATGAAGATCTTCATTAGCAAAATGACTCAGTAATTTGTGAAATGACGTCCAGACACTTACAGTAAGAAGAAGTGAGTTTTCTGGGCGAATTTATGTTCTAAAAATGTAGTGTCCGGCATCCTGAAGGAAGTTACAAAATATTTTTCAGCGCATAAAGACGCTGAAAAGGAGCCCCCAGCTTTTATATTTCAATGGCCTCTCTCACAGTCTCAGTTTTAGCAACAAGAAAAGTAATCTTACGTTTGATTAGAGGAAAAATATGTATTGCATTCAGTATTTCTAAAATTTTCCAGAGCAGAAAATATAGTTTTTTAAAATAAATGTTGAAATAGTTATATTCCACATATCACTTTCTTTATCAACGAAAGAAGACATAAATCGAAAATATTGTATTGTATTTGCTAATAATCTACAATTGGGCGCAAGCCCGGTGGCAGATACATAATTAAATATACATAATTAAAAACTAAAGAAAGATAAACATGTTCTGTGGATGCCCTGAAAGAGAAAAGAGAAACACTTCACTTCACTTTAGTTATTTATATTCGGAAACACATTTATATTAAAAAATATCCACTTCATTTCACACGATTTTTCAGATTTGACCTAAATTTATTTTCTTTAAGAGGATTTCCTCCAAACACCCCCACAGGTAAATTATTCCAGTCGTTGATAGTCCTATTTAGGAATGAAAATTTGCCAACATCTGTTTTTTGTTTTCTATATTTCACTTTGAATTGGTGATCCCATCTACCTATATAACTGGGATTTTGCATTTTGTAGCTAATTCCAATCCATGGTTTTTGCCCCGTATATAGTCGAGTGCAAGTTAAATACATGGATAAAATGAAGCAAAAATGACGTAAATTACGCGTAAGTAATAAAATTACACACTCACACACTGTTTGTGTGCTATTAAAGGGATATTGCCTGTTTCAGGATCTCCATTATGTAGCCTGTTATCCAAAGAAGAGACTTTAACTGTGGTAGCTTTCTCTCGCAGGTATTTCTCCCCAGATTGATTGCGGAGCTCACTTTTTTTTAAGGTTCTCACATGTTGAGGCACCTTCATCTATTGTTGGAAGTGTATGTTTCGGGGTCGAAGACATTGAACATACAGTAAGAGTTGTCCGATGATCCCATTGGATCAGTCGGCTAACTGCCTCCTAAAACTGACGGAACCACGGAGAATGGAATGCTGCGACCCCACACAAATCTCATCTCCCGTCATTCTGAAGGGCGTGAGGATAGTACCCAGCAGCCCGACCTACCTGATGTAGGTTTACTAGGGATTTCCCTGGATCTCTTTTAGTTCAAACACAAGGGCCCTAGTCAATCCTTGGCTACCTTGCTCTACATTTCAAATCCCCTGCCTCCCTATTTTTTCAATTTCCTTCCTACGCTTTTAAAGGGGAGTTGCCTGTTTCAGGATCATCCTCATGTAGCGTGCTATCAAAAAAAATCTTAAACGTAACGAAACCTGATATAGCCCTAAGTATTATTTATAATTAAAATATTGGGTAATATACTTTCACCCTTTGAATATTAATTGTTAAAATTACGCAGGAAATGTTGATGTGCTTGAACAGAGATGATCGAAACGCGATCTAACAGAGCTAAGAGAACTTCGCCGTTCGAAACGTGTTTGTCTTGTGAAAAGAGAACGCGCGCTCTGAATTGTAGGTATAGAGTGAATAAATGATACCAAGGCTGACTGCGTCGAGCAGCGCACAGCAAAGGATCGTGTTTCCCACAGAACACTGGAAACTATTTCGTATCATTGCCTTTGAACGATTCTTGGAAATTATATTGCAGTTTGTTTCAACTCAATCGTACTCCCAGTGAGAAATGGAATCTTTTTGTAACCGAAGTATACAGTAAATCGGCTTTAGGTTCTCATGAATATGCAAACTTAAAACCAGCGAATCTTCTGATGGAACACATGGTATCCGTGAATCGAAACTACAGTAACTTAGAATCACAATTTTAATAAGAAATCCAATCATTTTATAAAATATATTATTTCGAAAATCTTGACCTTTCGACAGTTTTGCCATAATCATCTTTGCAGAAAGAAAAATTTTTTTTTTAAAAAACACATTTACACTTCAACAAGATTTCCATATATAAAAATACTTGTTAATATTAATTGTGAATTATCAAAATGACGGGATTTTCTCGAAGTGAAAAATACAGTTGGAGACTTCACACTAAATATTTTCACTTGATAAAATTCTCTATGACTAATTTTTAAAACTCATATTAAAGTAAGAATCTTTTCTTACGTATGAGATGAACGAGAATTAATGAAGTCTTCCGGAGTGAAAAAAAAACATCTCAAACAGAAATAAAAGAGAGAAGCAGAGTTACAAGTTCGGAAAATGCATCAGTTATGGGACCAGATAAATTAATCCCTTCGCAAAGGGTTCAGTTCAGAAATTTAGAACGAGAATTGGAGCGGAAGGACAATGGTCGGATTTTATGAGGAACGAGCAAGTTGAAATAACCGAATAAATTTTGAGCTTATTTTCATAACTGTATCAACCCTACGTCAAAGTTACCCAGAGTTCAAGATTATGGACGACGGTCGAAAAAAATTTCAGTCTCGGATACTTTTTTGAATTTGGTGGTCGCATAAAGGCAGATTAAGAAACTTGTAACAACGGAAAGACACGACGCGAGAAAAGTGATGTAGAACAGCTTTATTGTTTCATAATCAAATACTTATTATCGGAATACTGTTATCCATTTAAAATAGTTTAAAAAATTGCCCATTAACTTATTGACATGTCGAGAGTGTTTTCACTTATGTCGATTTTAAATTTTGAAAGAAAAAATAGTACCCAATCTATTTTTGTTTAGAATAGGACGATAATTTTACTATACACAGGCCTATCACTTGGGAAAGAAATTCAACTGAAGAACAGAAAACCGAAGAACAAGCATTAGGGCTATGAAATTAAATTATCAGGATGAGTAAATGGGAATCAAAACCAAAATGGTACTTGATGCTCTTAACCGTCTGTGCTATCCGAGTCGACTCCCTGTCAGGTACGAGCTTCCTCCATCTAATTTAATAAACCTGGCCTAATTGTAGTACTTAAATGATGAATGGATATTGTATTAAGTTGATCATAGAAATTATTTAATTCAAACAAAGTTCAACCAATATATATATATATATATATATATATTGTGTAGGGTAAGACTTATACGATCATGAGTATGTGTTAGACAAACCGTAAACCATTCAACTATTGCAAATTCAGGTTGATTTTTAGGTAATTATTGAATCTATAGTATTTTTTCCTACTGCCTCACAACCCAGGGGTCCGGGGTTTGAATCCTGGCATGGGCATGGATGTCATGGTCGTGAAGATCGGGATTAAGACTGTTGGAAAATCGATACTCTGACCACGAATCACTCCAATTTCAGAATGTGTCAAGCAAGATGACAGTCCGCAGTCGACTCGGCAGGTCTAGGCCCTCAGTGAGCTGAAGAGCCAAAGGAAAAAAAAATTCAGGTAGAGGCGGCAAATTATTACATTTTATTTAAAATTAAAATTTGAGATTCTGGTTTCATGTTGTATATTTTAAAATAAGAATAAGGAATCTGGGTACGTAAAGAAATAAAGTGTATCACTATACTCAGGAAGCTATTTTTCTTCATAGCCAATCTGTTGAAAATACTTTCGAAACGAATGATGTATTGCGTGTTGCGTTGAGGAAGGGACGCTCATTTCCTCTGACGAGGATTGTGCAAATAAGTCTTATAAAAGTTGTTCTTCACATATATCATTGGCAATAAATTTTTCAAATTACTATTAAATGTACTAGTCTATGTTTTATTGCAGCATCGCTTTTCCATGATTATTCTGCAAGTAACATGCCGTTGCTAAAATAACTTGGACGGTGAAGAGAAAGTTTAAATATATTAACTTGTATAAGAATCTCCATAAGAAGGAAACATAACCTGAAACATAGTTTATTTTTTCTTGTTGAACGAAAATGAAACGAGAAAATAATTGCATGTCAGAGAAATGCCTGGATATTAGCGGGGCCTGGTGGGAGGATAATGCAGATTCCTTTCTTGCGCGACATGGGCAGGCCATAACTCAGACCCGCCTAATGGACCAAATTAATGGAAACTGTCTTTACACTTATACATCAATATCATTCTCTGTCACTTCAATTTCTCAGGTATTATAAATCACTTTTATGTACAGAGTGCGTTGGTCGCGGACGCGAAATGGGTTAGTGTATCAAATATAACAACTAGTACGAATAAGAAATATTTCTTATCTTTTATGAGGTAAAGAAGACTGCGTGTATTCTATTTTTAAGAGATATTCATTTTTATATTGTAAACATGGGATCGTATATAGTGTTACACAACACAATTAGATGAGTAATAAAACCTATTTTTAACATCGCAAGGTAATCGTTAGTTAATTAATAAAAACTTACGAAACACAGCAAAATGTACAAATTCGTTGCCATTTTATTAAATAATACGAACACAAAATAATCGGTTTCATAAAAGTTTTCAATGGCACTATTTTGGTATATATTACAGAACTGTATTATTAATCTCTATACAGAGTTCCATCCGATTTGAAATGCATATATTTTGAAAAATAATAAACATATAAAAGTAATGTTAATTTAGTAATAAAGGAAATTACATAATTTTTTGTATAACAACTCAATTCAATATGCGTATGCTGTGTTACAATTCACCACGCACTTCAGCTGGTATGTCTTGAGTTACTACTTCCACGGTTTCTATGATACGTTTTAGCAGTTCAACCACTGTTGTTGGAAGTGGAGGCACATAAACGGACCCTCCATAAGAACTAATCACATACAGTAAGACGTGGTGACTGATCTGAAACGCAGAATCATTTTGTCCAGTAGGCCCGATCCATCGTCGAGGAAGCCTATCACAAGGTAATGCACGAGTTTCCCCTTTTTATAGCAAATTGTTCCAAAATCATCGCATTAAGAGTTGAAATGTTATGAATTTATGATATCGCATGATTCATTTTATAAAAACGCTGTATAACGTAATTATGACAACCAAGACAGGAAAACTAATGCTGAAAGGCTGTCAAATTAACGATTAACGTCTATGATGGAAAATATATTTCCCAATAATAAATTTAAATATATATTCTCAAAATTGTTCCATGGTATGAAGTTTTAAACACAATAATAATGAAATACTTTCAGCCTTATCGTATATTGTGTCACATTCTAATAAGGTACTGAAATAATGAAAATGAAATATACATTTACATAACACTACATTTTCGTTAGTTATCTTTAACTTGCTACCATCTTGTAGATATTTTATTTGTTCTATGGTTTTCAAATTAAAATTTAACTTCATATAATTATATTTAAATTACTTATGATTTTAATTTATTTGATATTCATGTTCATGATATTATATGTGGGAAACGAATAAAATGAGCTAGAAGGATTTAACTAGTTCCAAAATTAATATCTTAATTCCAAAGATTAACACAGTAAAGGGCCAAATCACATTTTATGACATTTCAAATCGATAAAGAGGCAATGAAAATGTTCTTGGAAAATAAAGTATTAACAGAAACCTATGCTAATAGAATAATGTCAAATTAGAGCGTTCTGAAGGCATATTTATTTTAATTAGCATGCTATCTAAATCATTGCGCAGTAGGACCCCTCCATAACTTTATTCAAATTTTTAATTTTTTAATTATCGACATCGAGCAAGAATATTCTAACTCTGAGACAGACAGGTAAGAAGTAGTTTGTCCCAGGGTGCCGGGTTGAAAACGTACCTGTCTGTAGCTTTAGAAGATTAGACTTATTTTGCTGAAGGAACGTTCACCCTTCAAAATTTCCCAGGGATACTGTTCTCTTCGTCAGCGAAAGGAGTTCCCGCGCTTTACGGAGGACGAGTGGGGATGGGCGAATACACATCACGTGGAGTGGTGTTTTCCCTTGGAGAAGGGGAAGGAAAAGTTAAGTTGGGAGGTGGGAAGACGAAAAATAGTTGATCAGGATGATGAAAGGAGGAGGAAGCTGGAGAGTTGTCCAAGACGTTGAGAGGCGAGGAGGCAAAGTAAGAGTGTGGAACGGGAGGAGGAAGCGAGAGTGTTGAACAAGACGTTGAAAGGGATGAGGAAGCGAAAGATATTGATCGAGAGTTGAAAGGGAGGTGAGAACTCTTGCTCTTGAGTTAGAAGGATCTGCGAGCAAGAACTTCGGACTTGTTTGAACTGTGTGTGGAGTGCAGAAAGAGGAAAACTGGGTTTCCTCAATCACCGGCAGTACCAGGTCCACCGCATTTTCCGCCGACAGTGGGCACTTTCACAAGTCAACTTGCAGAAAGAAAGAAGTCAGAAGATGGACGAAGAGTAACCCAACACGACGAAGTTCTAGAATCCCCTAGTACCTACATCGAGAGACGAAGGCAGATCCAACAGGTTCGTCAAGAAAGGACAAAAATCTCTGCTGCACGTTGTTACCCCAATAATTAATTAACTCTGGGAAACACTTTAACATTTAAAAATCGTCCCCTTTAATTAATGTACAATTATAATAGTGCGCAGGGCCCATTAATGAAATTTATTTTTAGTATATAAATAAATTAATAATTATTTTTTGAAGCATAATAATTTGTTAAAAATTCTTAAACAAATCCCCCCATAATCATTTACAATATCAGTAAAGAATTTATTCATACATAGATAAAAAATTTATCCCTCGAAAAAGAATTGTTAGAGCAGTGCTTCAACTTGTAAGTGGTGCATCTTGTGAAGGGTATTAAGAACATTTTGTTTCCTTAGATTTTCATGTTGCTTTCTCATTTCATCATAGCTGTTATTAACAAATCAGATCTGCAAAGAGGAACAAGCAACTTATAATAACGAGGAAATTCACTGTCTATTCCTCAGAAGAGGGTCAATTATAATGATGTTATTATTTTTAATATACTCATGGATAGCATTCAAACAAGAACGAATTATATTTAGAGGAAAGAGAGACTGCAATTTTAAAGGAATATGTTCTCTCTCTCTCTCTCTCTCTCTCTCTCTCTCTATATATATATATATATATATATATATTCCCTTCCTATGTTGTTAAAGGATAAATAACCTGTGGGCGTTTCTCTCGCAGGTTTTTCTCCCCAGAGTGATCTGCGGGGTTTACATGATTATGTCGCGAAGCCTCCTACTCTCTGGTTTTTTTCAAAGTTCTCACATGAAGACACTACCTATTTTGGGAGGTATATGTACTGCGGTTGAATACCTTGGGCATATGGCGAGAGTTGTCCGCTGATCCCATTGGATCAGTTAGCCAACTGCCTCCTAAAACTGGTGGAGACACGGAGAAGGGAATGCTGCTACCCCACAGCAAACTCGTCTCCCGTCATTCGGAAGGGCGTGAGAATAGTACCCAATGTCCGACCTACCTGATACAGGTTTTCTACGGTTGATCCTGCATCTCTTTAGGTGAAATACCAGGTAGGATCCTTAAACCATAGCCCGGGGGCCCTAGCCAACCCTACCTTGCTCTACCTTCCGCATCCCCCTTATCAATTCCCTTCCTATGCTATTAAAGGGGAGTTCAGGGTCATCCTCGTGTAGCCTGTTAATCAAATATTTTTTATGTAAATTAACAATTTTGAGAATATATATTTAAATTTATTATTGTAAATTAACTTTCCCCTTATAAATAACCATTTTACAGACATTTTAAAACTTATTAAACTCAACAACGTTTCAGTACATTTTCATACTGTAATCAGTTTTTAATGTTGTAACAGAATTTAGCTTATTACAAATGCCCTCAAAAAACACATTCTGTTCAATTTTAAAAAACTATGGCCAAAAGAGAAACAACATTTTTTTGTCGTGTATGGTGTAAAAAAAACAATACCTCAGATATTGTAAAATTCTTAAAAATGATAAATTTATACCGTCATCTCTAATGTAAAATATAAATGTATATAATATTTTTCTTTTCTATAAATTTATAGAATAGGAAAAAAGGCAACTGCATTCTTATGTCTTAAGTGTTGTAAAAACGAATAAAGTGTAAATCAGTGTAATATTTCAAATTAAGTCATACATCAGAAAATTTCTTTTAATAATAAATCTTTATAAAATTTATGATCTTACCGTATTATTGTAAAATAAGTGAAAAGTTTTCAAACGTAGCAACAAATTTTAATAAAAAAAACTTAAAAAATAATATAATTGTATAGGCTGTTATATCTCTTGAAACTGGATTAAAGGAACAACAAAAACTTCAAGGCTCTGAATCATTATGTTGTCACTATCTATAAATAATAAGAAAATTATGAATTTAATTAGAATAATGTGGAAATTTAAGTTTTAAACAAAATTTATTAAAACGTAAATGATCAGAATTGTTAATTATTAAAACAACTGTAAGAACACTAAATTCTCATAACGGTAACTTAAAATTTTATTCTAAAAATGTAATTTTAATATAAATATATACAAGAGTGCAATAGTTGCTTCTTTTTACACCATTTACATTTATAAAATTTGAATTATATTGCCACATCTTAGAGCTGGCGCCCGTAGTCCAAGGTTAACAACTGGAATGCAGTACTGGGTTCGATTCTCACTCAACGGAACCAATTTTTATTTGTTTACTTTAATTACTTTGTTAACCTATCGTAGCTAGTATTTTCTGTTTCGAGAATGTTCTGTTTCTGGAATATTTCAAGAATGTAATAAATTGTACTGGACCTCGAAGTGGAACATTTCGTAGTACCAGCCTTTGTACAGCACTTAGTGTTGAATAAACGTTTATAACCTCTAGAAGTGTGTTTTACTGTGTGTATCTCACGAAACTTCAGAAGCGCGACATTATATATATGTATACTTTTTTATATATTTTTTAAAACCAAAAGTAATCCTTCCTGAAATTTTATAATTTTCATTGTTAAAATTTGTGTAACAGAACACTTGTACGTCATAGGATATTCTTTTTGCAGAAGCTGTACTTTTATTTAGATGCAATACCATAATTCTCCAACAGGCTTGAAGTCTACTCTCAATGTGGTGTCTAATGAATAAAGCTCATTACTAACACTAAATGCCCTTGCAATTGTAATGAGAAATACCTTGGTACGGACACGAATGAATTTATTTGGTATTGCTGACATATATATTTAGCACAGTGAGGAAAATCAAGCACTAGGATCGCCAGTTTCTTACTGACACGTGTTAAGTTAATTAACTAACGTCCTATTTTATGTCTCGTTGACTTCTTTCTTTGACTGATTTCTCCTTCAAATGTTTAATTTGGAATAAGGATTCGTTGACTTTTCTCACATTAGAAGAACGGTTTAAAAAATCTGCAACTTTATTAAAGCTATTCTTCAATCAAAATCGGGCACTTATAAGCTGAAGTTATTTTCTTCAAGAAATATACGTGGAAAACGAAGGTTTGTAAAATTATATAATAAGTAGATCGTTCTGATAATAAATATTAATATTGACATTTAAGTATGATTACTGAGAAAATTGTAAATGTGTTGCAAATTATTTTTTGTATATGCGAGGGTTAGTCGAAACCTCCTGTTTTTAAAATTATAGCGACTGATAAAAAATCTTTGGGGACAAATGACAAAAAATATGATTGTTTAAAAGAATTTGAAAATATTTGTATTTTTTTCGATATTGGTGTTATTAATGCCAGATATTATTTTTCTCGTTATAAAATTTCAGGCTTCTATCAGATTTAAACTACCCTTACTATTATTGATGATTCGATAATGCGATTAATTTTATTAATTAATATGAATGTGAATAAGATTTTAATACAAAGTATGTCTCCTCGTGTAGACATTATTTTGGACCCTACGGACATGGTTTTATTAATTTGAAAATTACAGTTACATTGAAAGACATATCGTTAATTCAGTCACCAATCATGGAATCGTTTGACTTTCGAAATAAATTAGTGTTATATCTCGGAATTCTTGTTTAGATATTACGTTTACATTTATTCGCGTCCGTATGTCATACTTCGTGATGTTAATTACGTTAAGTAGCTCCGTCATGACGTCCGTAGCAAAATTTAATATTTGCTTTGCACAATGATTTCGAATGGAGAGACAAATATATAAGAGCGGGCGCAGGGATCGCTTCGCAACTGCAATGTTTACTCGGGCCTTTGAGCATTGTTTGAAATTTATAAGCGCACCCATGACACCGTGAAATTACCATACGCCTTCGCTTAACTTTAATAGTCCACCTTCGCTACACAGGGTTCTAGCAACACTGCTACATTAATATCTGCAGCTTCTTCTCTGGAACTTCTGAATGAATTACGAAATCATCTAATTTATTACCTTCTTGTGAAATGTTGTTGGGATTGAAAATAACCCTGTACTGTAGTAAGTTATTTCTGACAGAAATCCTGCCGTGCAAAAGGCTATAAAAGGAGTGAGGAAGAGTTTGTACTGGAACTTGGAATTACAGGATTACAGTGTAACTCCGTTTCCATCATTCAAACTGCTCTGTTAAACAGGTATCAATCGCTTTCTCACTACACTTCTGATATAGAATTTTACCGGAAATGAATCCTAGCGAACAAATCGTTAAGGAGCAGACACACGAAACATCAATAATTTGTCAATGATTGATAGGGGTAACTATTTGAAATTAATTAGGCAAAAGTTACGTGAGCTTTAAAAAGAATAATCATTTTATTGATATTTAAAAACAATTTTTAATTTTAATACATATTAAGAACAATTTCTATATAAATATCAAGGGGTTCTCAGGGTTAATTACTGGGGTAACAAAGTGTAGCAGAGATGTTACGTTCGTGACGGACCTGTTTAATCTACTATGGATGCAAGTACTAGTCGATTCTGAAACTTCCTTGCAGTGTATTCCCTTCCTCCAGGTCGAGTTGTGAACTTGCCCTCGGTCGACGGAAAAGGCAATGGATCTGGTACTGCTGGGTGTTTTGGGTAAAATCTGTTTTCCTTCTTCGTTACTCCTGAATCTATTTGAAATATTCAACTTTTGCGATCACGTTGCTTTCTCACCCTTGGCTTAGTTGCACCTAATATTCACCTGGTACGTATTTATTTTCTGTAATATTTCTGTCAACCTCTTGTAATCTAACCAGTGCTAGTGGGTCACTTTGTTTTATACTTATAGGATTGAAGTTTTCTGAACATTAATTTCCTGTGGCAGTACGATGTCCTTCTCAAAAACGCTCAAGAAACTTGACTTTAAGATTTCCGAGTTCTATAAGTCCAGACTATTTTGACACATTTTCATAACCGCCCGTAAACAATATATTTTCTATTTTTGTATTTAAGTTCAAATTATTATATATAGGGGACCTCGCGGCGGTACGGGATAGCGGGGTAAAACAGGATACCCTATATTTTTTACTGGATAATTCTGGGGTTTAGTAAATAGGGTTATAACCTTGTAACTGGTCAAGGAAGAAATCCTGGCAGCCAACTAGACCAAGTTCTGCCTCCAACTTGTGAATGTATTTTTGTTTTTGGATTCCCACATCTGATGAATCAATTTTTGCAGCATTTCGACAGAAGGTAGTCTACAAAACTCCTCGCTTTTAACTCTTTAATGGTATATATTCGTAAACTATGTGTAATGAATGCATGTACGTTATGTATTAGTTTAAAATCTGCTAGTATTAAGGCTCAGTGAAAAACCTTAAACTTAGAATAACGTGCGAAGCGGAACGGGATACTACCGTATAAGGCAAAATGGTGTGTGTTCCTCAAGAAGTAAAGGAAAAACTCAACTTAAGGAATAAAAGGAACGGAAAAGACGGGAAAATATTAGCAAAAACTGTGCAGTTATATAAAAATCTCTTTGAGAAATTAAAAATGATATTTACACTCATTATAAAAACTCAAAAAATTAAACTTAGGCTATTAGTATTGTAAATTGTGTCACGTTACATTTCTGGTATTAATTTTTGTGGCTGTAATGAATTAAGCTGGCGATTGTCAGTTTATTTAATCAGTGGCGATACTCTGGTTGAGGAATTCAATATTGGCGTCAATCAGGTGGAAATAAGAACCCAGTCCGAAGGAAATAAAATGCAGAAAGACGCCAGCAACGCGGGACATCAGCAAGCCGAGCGTGTGAAATTCTCAGTTTTGGGGATTATCAGACGCCACCTGAATTAGTCAGTCTGGAGTGGCATTTTGAATAAGAAGAGAGGCAGAGGAGATGAGGTAGAGGGTAGGGTCTACTTCGAGTCTTGGAGCGGATAGTGTGGGAATTTAACAATGAGACCTGACAAGTGAGTCTGGCCGTAGTAACACAGAGAAGTCAACGAGGAATCTTGCTGGTGTAATAGAAGGAAGGATGTCTCTACAACGAGTTGAACTTCAAGCAGGTGGAATCCTGTCCAAGTAATTTGCCGGAGACCAGGAACGAGCTCCGGATGCGACCAGAATTAGTGGAAGGAGGACCTCAAGTTACAGGCGTGGGCAAAGGACGGAGCTGTTTACGACTCGCAACAATCTCAGGAGTGTCAGTGACAATGTCAAAAATGCGTAATTACTATCTTTCTGCTGTGAAAATCTCCCCATTCATGACCCTTATTAGATTGAGTCTCATGTTGAGCTATTTATGGCATATTAATAAACCCCAAGTTTGTATTTAAATTAGTGTTTTAATAAATTAATTTGTTTTAATTTCAAAGTATTAAATTTGTACTATCCCATTATATGGCGGAATACGTAAAATAATTCCTTGAGACGAAAAGCGTATATGAAATATTAATGCTGCTAAAGCAGAATTAATTTATCAAGACATTCTTAGCATTTTTTACGGAAAATAATGACGCGTTTCTAACATTAAAGGTGGAGTATAATTATTTTATTTAAAAAATATGTTGTGGTCTCCTATTTGGTTAGCAAAGTGAATCGCCTTTACCACCCAAGTTTCCATAATAATAGTTTCAGACATTTTGATCAGGTAGATTTTATTAAGAAATATATCAACATGTGATCGCACAAAATTAAATCTCCTAACAATTTTCTTCTCAGGCCTACTTTTTCTCAAAATTTTATCGTTCTTCCATTCATAAATAATATACATGTTTAATTAATTGAATTATTTAAATCGCTCAATATTTATTTTATATATAAAACAACAAATTATTTACGTTTATTATAATTAAAAAACTGCGAATATTGTATCAATAATTTAGATAAAGATAACATATTATATAAAATTGCCTTTAAAGACTACAATGTCTGTTACATAGGACACACAAAAAGGACAACGTAAATTAGATTTGTAAAAAATGTTTTTAATTTAATACTGCCTAGTGACAAAAACATTCAGCTCTCAGTAAACATGTCAACGCAAATAATCACAGTAAAATAATGTAACAATATTAGATTACGAAAATTAATATTGTGCTAGATTAATGTCTGAAATGCTACACGTTAACCCAATTGCTCTTCAACTAATGTTAAAACTGATATAACTGTTCTCAACCATATTTATGAATCTGTTCTCAGATAATAGTCTTGGTGTCGTCTTATGTTAATAGTTGTTTCAATTCATTTGCAGTGGACACGTGTTGACGTCCACGGATAATAGAAGAAACGTAGAGTGTTATTAATTTTTTTGTCAATATGATGTGCAAGTTATTTTTCTTGTGATTAATTTATTCTTAACTGGTTTCTTGTAGTGAACTTTCAATGCGAGTTACAACAATGTAAAGTTATTAATAACCGTTGATATATGCAGCTGAGGAGTTGTTAAACTTGGAGCTCCTATTCCAAAGATGATGCATGGAGCACGAGTCTACGCAATCATGGAATGAGCACAAGAAAGTGAGGTACCATTCTCGAATTAAAATGGAGTGTCGCGCAATAATTCCAATGATTTAATCTTGAGTTTGGTTAAAAGACGCTTCATTACTAGGATGATAGGCGGGAGTAAGGGCTTAATAATTGCAGATGGAAGCGCTATGATAAGCTGCGACCGGGCTTCTTG
The DNA here is from genome assembly GCA_034510155.1 of Eucriotettix oculatus. NCBI lineage: Eukaryota > Metazoa > Arthropoda > Insecta > Orthoptera > Tetrigidae > Eucriotettix > Eucriotettix oculatus. The sequence goes on from CM067380.1 coordinate 58,587,770, forward strand.
CCACTTGAGCACCACTTTCCCTGCGAAATGACGCTCCACAATTACTGTGCCACAGATTATTTACAAGTATTAAAGTTTCAAGGTGGCGAGGGCAGGGAGGCCTGCGTTTAATACACACGTTAACGAAGCCCGGTTTTAATCAAGCCCTCCGCGTGCCATAATCTAGATTTGCGGGTCTTTGGCCCACATTTTTAGTGTCCAATTGGAGAAACGCAGCCGTGGATATTGCCTCTTTGCTGTGGTACCTAGTATTGCTGCCTTAATCCCGCCATCCCTCTTATCGGACACTGGGAGGATCTGGCACTTTGCCAGGCTGTGCTTCTGCCCATTGTGCAGGTAGGAATGGATTTACACCAAGTTGCCACTATTAGCTCGCATCATCTCTACCGCCCAGTACATAAATCGCCAGGTGTAAGGAATGGGTTACAGTAAAAACTTACGTAAAAGAGAAATTATATTATTTAGAGGACACCGGAATATTTCTTCTCAGAGAGCGATACCGTCGACGACATTAATTATCCGTTTTTTATCTCATATATATTTAGTTGAGAGCATTCACAAATTAAATTGTCATATCATAATTCATAGATTACAGTCATTACCTCTGATCGACCAAGACCATTGAAATATTTACAATAACTGAACCCCCTCTTTGATTTTTCACATTAAAGAAGACCTTTTTTTGTAAATGCAGGAGCCTTAATTTTTTGTCAAATTGATTTCCTTCGTGAATTTTATTAAAGTGACTCTGTGTGTGTTCCGCCCCCTTTATCTCTCGGCAGACAATAGAATCGTCCGTGAAAAGTTTTAGGCGTGATTTTATGTCCTCCGTGACGTCATTAATGTACGCTAAGAACGTAGAGCCCCTCTAATATTAGAGGGGCTTTATAAGAACGCAGTGGTCGGGTGCCCCAATTTTAAAACTAACAATAAAATAGGGAAGCTACAGTTCGTATGATTCTCAGATAACATAAGAAAGGGACTCGTATTTATTGAAATAGGTTTTAATGCGAAACTAGCTGGATGCATGTCTTGCACAAGGGAATGAAATAATTCTACTCGTATCGTTTAAATTTTGGCATAAAGACAGAATAGAATAGAGTAAATTCAGTTTCAATAGATCCTCCTTTACGGATGTGGAATCAGTCACACAGCTTATATATTTATAGTCGCACAAACTTCTACTGATAAAGCGTACATTGTATTGTACCTACATGTAATTGATTAAAAACTGATCTTCATATATAAAATTCCGGTGTGCGTGTGTTCGTAATTATTCTCCTCCTAAACAGTTTGACCGATTATTATGATATATATTTTTTGTATTTATGGGGTCACCTGGATTAGCTATTGTTGGACCCGGTCGGTAGACTGTTGTTGAGTTCTAGAATTTTATTAAATTTTCTGACGAAAAGTTTATAATTATTTATGTTTTGGATTACTCACACAAAAACCTATAATCCCAAATTTACAGCCTAAACGTTTGAATAATCTGTGGCATTTGGCTTAGGCAGCAATACATGCGCAAGTTCATTGCGTTGTAGCTTGACATTGCTTTGACATTTAGATTTCGGGTTGCTGAGGTGTACAGTTCTCTCTTGTTTAATGAGATATTATTTATCGATTAATTCAACGTTAAACAAATGAAGTTTATTGAAATAATATTTTTTTGTAAAATTTGCAATTTTGAATTGACATTTATACAGTTCATTCAGCGGCATTCATTCTAACATCATAAACAAAAAAATTATTTTCAGCGTTCATTAGTGCAATTTCGATGATAGGGACGAGAAAAGGTAAATTTTTAAAAATATGATCTATCTGTTGGTTTAATCACGTGTTGACAAATAAATTACTGTCGCATTAAATACTGCTGAGGGCTAATATAAATGAATTACCGGGAAACGCCGGGCACCCAGCCAGTTGTATATAAGAATCACTTATAATAACCCTTATGCCGCCAAGTGTCAATGTTTTTAGAATAGCACATTGAGTTACCCTGAAATGAGCTCCGGCCTATCCCATCTACAAGCGTGTATTTCGACACGACTTGCTATTTCTCTCCAGTTATAATCAGGACGAGACATCAGTAGATGGAACGCCTGGAAAGAATATAGGGTATTATCCATTCATTACCTAAGTGTTGCTAAGGGCACAGACACGACGTTGCGTTGACAAACCGACATAGTTCTTATTCACGTTACAAACTGTTCCATATTTCTCATTATTTGCAAAATGTTCTCTTTTATCGGTGTCTAGCCAAATAACCCTCTTTCCGCGGTGTCTGCAGAGCCTTTAAAAAACTTTCACCGTGTTATGCCAACCATTGAACCTCCACTTCTCCTTCCACCCTCCGCCAATCATACTTCGTTTTCGACCCACATTTTGTCTCATTCTATTTCTCCAACCAATCAGTTGCCTAAATTTGCTAGCTAGGGATCATTTGTTTGAAGTCTCTGCGTGGTTCTTTTTCACACTAACTGCGGATCCTTATGAGGCCTTGAAGCCTAGTTTTAATTTCCACGTCGATCCTGTTTCCAGGAACTGTCATGTGTGTGTCGTTTCCATGGCGTCGGCTACATAATCCTACATACTGCATAAGTGCATTTTGAATGAAACAAAATATTTACAATACGAAACCCTTTATTAAATCACCACAAATTATTTAAAAAAGCTTCCTTCTTTACTAGGAAATTACATTACATTAATTTTAGTTAGAAATGTACCTGCATTACGTCTTTTTCTCACTCGTCATACAATATTCATGACTGCTTAAAACTTTTAGTAAGCAACCACTCTTCAGTACTTTACCCTGACTCAACACAAATTGACACTCTCATTCCACAGCAATCCAAAAGTCAAACATACTCCTCTACAAGCTTCCTTACGTAGTATTACACATTCAAGTTTCTTACACAGCACTCATGGTGAGTCTTGGCAATGTTAAAATAGTGCTTTTATCAGGTACATTTTTCTCGGAAAATGTTATACATACAACACTGAAATTTTCACAGCCTATTTTTACCTAATGGCTAGTGCATGGATGCATAATAAATGCATAATAATATAAGTTAGTAATAAAAAATTATAAAAAAATTTAAAGTGTTTCGATAAGGCTGATTTTAATTAGTAAGTAAATAAAATGACCAACAGTCCTCCAATTTTTATTGCTATAGGAAAACGTCACATACAGATTATACAACCGTATCTTTCGCCACTTAATGGCATATTCATCCGCTCAATAAACACTTAACTAAAACCTGCTCTCCGAAGTAAACTGCTGTATCTAAAAATCACTTTTTGAACATTCACAAGATAGAACCTTCCGACTCCACTAAAAAGAATTAACACATACATTAATACAATTTTGCAATTATATTGAGTAAATTTATATTTAAATTATAGATTCGACATTTGGATGAATTAGTAGTATGAGTTTATAAATTAATTCACACATATACATATATTTTAATCATAGACGTTAAATAAATTTCCGTCATAATTAAGAAATAATGAATAATTTTTTAAGTTATATTTAAGGAATCCGATAATACACTTTTATAATTAAAATTTTTTCTTTATAATCTTCATTACATGTATGAACTTTGAATAGATTTGATACTTAGTTTTCAGTCGTTATTAGTCAATTATTAAATAACTTTGCATAAACTACACCTATACATTCCGCTTCACGTCTAGCATTCATAACCTTCTCCATTTCTTCCAGCCAGCATTCTTCTTTTTAATATCTTTTTCTGTCTATGCCTTCAAAATGCGGATTATCTTCAATATTAATTGACAATGCCGTTTTCTGTATTTTCAAATAATTTGTGCTCACTCAATAAAGGCTTTTGAGTGTGAATTATTTAACTGAGTCTCTGTTAATGCATCATCTGAAAAAAAAAATTCAATGGAGTAAAAATACGCAAAATGAATGGGCACACAGGGAAATGTAATCCAAGCGGCGTTTTTCAGTTTAGGCTTAGATTTTCAGCTGATCTGGTATGGGATGGTTGTATTATAGGGAGCTATAACATGGTATTTTTGTTTTAGATTATGGAGGATCGTTTCCGTGAATTGGTGTATTTCTATTGAGGTTTCTTTCCAAAGCTAATAGAATAATAGGAAATTTGGGATGTTGCCACGGCGATGAAATTGACTTTGGTGGACTAAGTGGAAATTAAGAAGAACAATGGGGCTGATGGATCGGTTCAGGCATTTAAGTGAAAGATAGTAGCGGAGGATTCTTCTTTACAGAGTCCTGAGAGATTGAGGGTGACATGGTGGAAGGGAGAGTAGGCATATGACAAGGTTAAATATGTGGGTGACGTGTTGTCCGAGTTGATGGACATGATGAATTAGGTAGAGGGTGTGGTATATTTGAGGAAGACGGGGAGATCATTTGTTTCTAGGGAACTATACGAATGGGAAGCTATATGCTTACGGTAATCCCTCAACGCAGCCAGCGATCTCAACACTCTTTTCTAATCAAAAGGTCGAAACTGCGTCTTGGTCGCACATTTCTCAACAGAAACGATTTTTTTTTGTATTGTATAGAAAAGAATTAATTGGATTCCGAATATTGTATGAAATATAAGCTTCAAACACACAGTACGCTTATCTGCATGCTTCAAGTGACAGAATCCCTGGGGTGCTCCAATATTCCGGAGAACAATGAAGGCCAAATTGGAGCGTGTTTAGAAGCTCTGTCGGTCAAGAATGGTGCTCGTACGTAGTTCGTGTGAGGTCAAACCACGAGACTCCAGGGCATTTACAGGTGGCGGCAGCTGTGTTGCAGTTACAGACCAGCAAATTATACAACACCCTCTAGCCCCCAGCTCTGAATTGTGTCTACTGCGATCCATAGAGGCAGACACTCGTGGTAACTAAAACTAAATCTTCAATTGTGATGTTTGAGAAACCTGCGGCAAACTCACCACGATTGATCTTCAGTTAAGACCATATTGAAACCGGAACTATATAAATATGGGTTAAGAAATGACAAGGAAAAAAACCTGGGCTATCTTAAGAACTCTCTATTTTGTTCATTTAATTTGTATATATATATATACGCTCAACGTGGATGTCACCTATATATATGTATGCATGTATAGGTGACAACCACATTGAGTGTGTGCCGGCTAAAATTCGTTGCTACCCCAGTTATTTAAATATTAAATTATTCGATTTTTTTTTCAAGCGAATATGTTTGTCCTAAATGTGAGGCTGATACAAAAATGATCGGGATCAGGCAAACAATTCTAGGAAAAAACTTCCGTTTAAAGATAGACAAGTTCCTGGAAACCACCTCCTCCCTGCAGACCCAAGCAGCATTTTTCCTCCACCAACGTTTAAACGTTTAATAGATTTAGCTGTGGATATTGAGGGTGGTTTCCACCAATTAGGGGAGCTATAATAAAAAAGGAATAGGGGAGAGAAACTAGCAAAAATTTTCCAGACAGTAAGAAAGATCATTCTTGGTTGTGACTGAATGGAAAGAGGTTCGACGGACGACAGACTAGAAAAGCAGAGGACCACGTGGCAGAAAGATCTGGATGTTGCTCCAATTCCTTGGGCAGCTATCCTACTGGCAAGCCGTCGGAAGTTTCTTTCCTAGGAGTGTTGCCATGATCAGGTTTAATTTTTGTCTTGCTGATCAAAATACCTCATTATTACTATTATTCGAGTTTCAGCCAAAAACATCCTTGGGGGAAAGGGAATCATGTTGAGTAACCGCCAATATATATTTGAAACTTAGTTTATTTCTTTGGTAAATAATTTTCGTTTAATTTTGTTGAATAAATTTATTTTTTAATTTTAATTTATTTAATATAATAAACACGTGGTGTGTCAGAGTTCCAGGGATGACACTTTCATGCAATAAATTTATTTCGGGCAGAGTTCAGACTATTAACAAAATAGGACTCATAATAATTTTTGCTTAAAAGAGGTGAAGCTATTGAGAGCTACAATGCTACTATTAGCGTATAACAGGCAATATTTTCATTTATCTTGATTAAACACTGATGTAACAGCAACTGTTTGAATGAGAAATCCAAAGAGAATTTGAATAAGATTTTACGAGAATTTAATATTTATAATGAGACAGAATTTACGATTCATATTGACAACTTGGTTTCGGAATTTAGTGATTAGACTGATATATCTATGTTCAAACAAACCAAATTTTCGTGTTTTCCGTGATTCATTTTAATCTGAAATCTGTGTATATATTATTCTATTTTGACCCTGCTACCCTTTGCAGGCCTAAAATAATAAATAATATTTGGCTCCGCAGCCAAAATACATTCATATTTCGGTAATACTATTATACGGTAATTTAATGCGGACATCTTTTGCTCCTTTAGAATAGGAGCTACACTTCATAATTCGTTGCACACTTATTTGAGATTGTCTTCCTAAATAGTTTCACGTTATTCTAAATTAGTCCAGTACCATCTGATTTGGAAGTCCAGCTAGCGAATCGTGTTTGTATGGACACCTAATGGCTTTAACTGGATTATGGTAATGAAACTATTTTGTATTCACAAAGAGAACGCCCAAGATACCATCGCAAAATTTACCTTAACTTGTGGAATCTAGGGGGAGCAAAAACGAGTTCGTTAAATTGAGATTGGAATTCAGAATCTATTATTAGTTTGACCGCGACTCAGAAGCTCGAACGGGGAACATGTAAATTCTTATCTAGACGTTTAGATTATAACAACATTGTGTTTCTGAATATTTCTATTTAACGAAAGAGTAATTTATATTTATTACGTTATTTTCAACTAAATGCATCTTGTAAGACACATGCTACTTTTTTTTAGATATTTTAAGAAATATATGAGAGTATTTTGCTTCATTTTAATTTACTTCTTTAAAATTTGTCAATTTATTTCCAGGAGCTTTAAGTCCATAATTGGGTCATTATTATTTGATTTTAATGTGTTTAATTCATTGGTCCAAATGTGTGGTTTTTTATTTTAGGTGCGTAATGTGATTTTTCTGTGCTCAATCACACCTACCCAAGGTGTTGGTTAAATGTAAGCTTTAAGTTTTATAGGAGCTGAACAACAATATAACTGTGATATTGAGTGTCAGCATTAATGTCAGTGACTTCCATAACACCGGATTCGCCACCAATCTCGGTTGATTACGCTTCGCTTTTATGTAACACCCCTCCGCTCCATCCCAAAGGGTACTCTCCTCCCCTTCCGAAAGGGATTGAAATTATACTTAAATAACATTGGGAGATACTCTATCAATCTAATTAACCACGAAAATAAATGTTTCGACTTAAATATCGGACGCATTTGCATGCTTTAAAATATACACTCCCGTCCATTACCGTTTCTAGGGTTTTGTCCTGGCCGTAAGGAACACGTTTAAATTAGTTTATATAATATTCAAACATGCAAACGAACATACATCCTTTTAATAATAGAGATTGAAGTTAAATCGATGAAGAGTTAAATAAACCAAAGAATATATTCATTATTAATGGAAGCAATTATTGTTCTGATACGTGGACAACGATTAATTTTTTAATTTAATAACAATGTTTTTAAAACGTACGAACAATATTAACATTATTAGGAAATATTTCACAGAAATAATGTTAAAGATATAATAGCGATTTTTGTCTGTGCAGTTTCATTTGAATTATTGACCAAACATGCCCTATTAATAATTCAATTTTAAATTTAAATATATGAATTAAGATGTTGCCAATTGTGAATAATTACAAATTATACTGCCGTCCAAAGTAGAAAGGCAGTAAGTAAAAATTTTCGACTTTTCAAAATATTTATAAAGAAAAATTCATATTTCTTGGTGAGAATTTTTTTTTCAAAGAGGTAAGGGGTTTATGTAAATCGTGTAGCTCAAAGAAACTTTATCCCTTGATTTCTCAAAAGCATGTTTTTAGACTTACCTTTGGAGGGCAGTATATGCTTAGATATTTCTACACCTTATAGACTTTTTGTCACCAGAAATTTAAAAGATTTTCTCAAGAAAAAAAATTGTGAAACGAAATCCGATAAACGTAAATTGACGTAACAATAATATCAGAAAATAACGTGTTTAATGTAATCGCATTTTATACGAAATGAAGAAGTGAGTAATGTTCCCGATTTTCATAGTATTTTTCTGACTTGAAATATACAGCAATGAGTTTACGATTGGATGAACGAGTGTAATAATTCTACGGGATCTCTGAAATTGAGTAATGCGCTATTAACTACGTAGTCAGCCTAAATGCGGAGAGCCGGTAGCGGATATCATTGTCGTAATGAGACACAGAAGCATTTCATTGCGGGAAGTGAACCCTGGACTTGCAGGCTAGAGGCGGATTGCTTGCTTCGAAGTGAGCCGTAGTATCACGGCAACCTAATTACGGCCCCAGGAGGATGCGCCTAACAGCTTTAGGCTAGAAGGTAAACGCTGTTCTGTACTGCACCGTCCCAGTAGGATATGACTCAAGCTCAAATGCATAAAATCGCGCGCCATCATGTTCATAATTGAATTTTTATGAACAAATGACCTATGAAACAACATCACTCAGAAAAATTAATTAGTGATTCAAGTAATGCGAAATTAACTGTCCAAATTGGTTTTTATAGTTTCGTCTTACAACTGATTAATAAATGGCAGGTACCAAGTGGGCGATTCCGGAATTAATGTTCTCAATTCCCGATTTCTGGGAAGTCACGGAAAATAATAACGAAAAAATACCTTAAGTAAATCACATAGGAAAGTATTTTTAGCTCATTGCAAGGAAATAGACATGCAAAACTGCTTTTCGCACGAAAATTGATAAATTAAATTGTATACGAGTCCCTCATTCAATAATGTTCTTAGTTGCACTCTAAATGACAATTAAATAATCCTGGCACCTGTTGACAAAGTAAATTAATAATAACAATGCTTCGACTCGTAAAATGTTCTCTGTCCAGAGATATCCGGTGCTCAAATAAAATAAAAGTAAAATTTAGAACATTTTAATCTTTACAAGTCATATACACTGAGTAGCCAAATTATAATGACCACCTGACAGCGTCACAGTGTTGCAGCAAGAGGGTGAGATAGGTATAAAATGGGAAATCAGGTGAAGTGAAACATCAGTTGTACTGTGTTGTTTGCGAAGAAATGGGCAAAAGACGTGATTTAAATGAATTTGAACTCTGGGTGATCGTAGGCGCTCGAAGCGTCGGAACCAGTATCAGCAAAACGGCTGCACTAGTGAAGCGTTCGAGAGCAGCAGTTATTAATGTTTACAGATAGTGGACTACCAAGCATAAAAAGAGTCTCAACGTCAGGTTTGTGGCCGTCACAGGCTGCTGAAAAGAGACTTGCCAGAGCTGTCCAGTGCAACAGAAGAGCAACAATGCGTTAAGCAGTGGACAATCTTAATCAAAGACTAACTGTGAACGTCTCTGAACGAAATGTCCGCCGCACATTACACTGTATGAGATATGTAAGCCGACGACCTGTTCGAAAACATCCCAACTGTTTGTCTTGAACAAGAGCAGTCTACACTTCGCATAGGAGCAGTAGATGACTGGAAAAAGGTCAAGTGATCTGATCAATCGTGATGCCAAATGAGTAATACAGATGGTAGGATTTAAATATGGAGAAACCAACACGAAAGCATCGATCCCAATGACATTGCCACAACACTTCAAGCTGGTGGCGGCAATATTATTATTTGGGGGATGTTTTCTTGGGATGTTACGGGCCCTTTGATTCCTGCGAAACAACGTCCGTATACCCAAGGGTATTTAAATATTATCGCAGATCAAGTACATCCTGTTGTGTTAATGGTGTATTCTGCCTTGCTTCGTTTGCTTATACAATCGGCAGATCTCAATCCAATTGAGAATTTATGGGATGAGTTCGAACGAGTCATCAGGCAGCTGGTTCCAGTACCATCAAATCTGAAGGAATTGAAAAGTGCAGTTCATCAGATATGCTCTCAAATTCCTCCTGCCACTTACCAACATCTTATAGAATCTATGACAAGAAGAATTCAAGCAGCATTAAGAGCAAAAGGTGGCCCAACATTGTATTGAAGGGGTAGTCATAATAATTTTACCACTCAGTGTATGGCATCTTTGTGGAAAATATACAGGTATGGTCGGAAATTCAATTTCCTGACGCGTCACTACTTACGTCATGTCTTAAACTACATTACCGTCAATTAAAACGTTATAGCGCACATCTCTGTTTATTTATTTTAATTTGCTTTTTATATGTATAGCATAATCACGTTGAATGTGCGCCAGCGATTATTTAATTATCAAATTATTTCATTATTCCAAATTTTACCTAGGGAATATTTACGTTCTAAATTTACGGCTGGAATAAGCATGGGCAGGAACAGGCAGAATTCTAGGACGGATCTTTCAGGCTAAAAATAGCAGTTTCCGGAAACGACCCCATCCTTGTAGACTCAGTAGCGAACCGCCAATAAGGGGAGTCGTAGTAAAAAAGGGAGTGGATCTGGCAGAAATCTTGGAAAGGAGAAAATAATTCATTCTTTGGTCCTTCTGGGTGCTGACCGAATGGAGAAAGGGTTCGGCGGAAGGACGAGAGAAACCACGGGGGGAGAATGATCTGAGTGGTGGTCCAATTCTTTGGGTAGCTATCATGGTAAGTTTCTGTCCTAGATTTATTGCCATAATGAGTTTAATTTTGCCATTTGATATAAATTCCAGTTTCTTTTGCTCTCATGCGAGTTTCAACCTTAAGCACGGTAACTTTTGGAAAAGGGGTTTCATGCTGGGTAGCCGGAAAATTAGATTTTAACGTTAAATGTATGGTTCTTTTATAAATAATTTTTGTTTTTCTCTTTTAAATCTTTTGTGTAATAAAGGTAATTTTTTATTGAATTTCATTTAATTAAACACGAGGAGTGACATAAATATTTATATTAAAATGTCTATGATTCACAGAATTTATCTTTTTATGTTGTACAAATATGTCACCATAGTTTTTGTGAGTACACAGTTGCGATGAATTATTCATAAATCTCTTTTTCTGATTATGAAATCGAACTTGTACGACGAAACCTATGACTGGCACGTCTTCCTCCTTCGAGGTGTATTATAACTTGTTTCTGTCCGAAGAACGGCCGGTAAAAGATCCTAGTAAGTGAAGTCAGTCCCGTTAATATAATACCTCTTTGTTACCCTGCTGACGTCCCGTCACCGTAATTTCCTTGCAACATGATACGCTCCAATTTATATTAACAAGCTAACTCTTTCGTGATACTTCTTGGGCCGTTACACAAGGAGGATACGCATATATAAGAAAACTTATCAGCCCATGTAAGAATTATTTACAGTTTCATCACGGCCGGCCATCATTTAGCATCAATAAATATTTTTTGTTGGCGGTCTTTCGCAAAGTAGCTTCAATTTAAGACAATATTTATATTTACTTTTTCATTTCTAGTATTTTCTGTTTCGAGAATGTCCTGTTTCTGGAATATTCCATGCATGTATAAATTGTACTGGATGCCGAATCGGAGTCAGTCTTACGCAGTACAACACTTCGTGTTAAATAAACGTCTATAACCCCTAAGTGTCAGTGTTACTGTATCTCACGATCCTTCAGAGACGTGACATTTCTGGTGGAGGCGCCGGGTAATATATATAATTTTTCAAAGGACCCAAAGCTGAATGAGATTATACGAGCTTTCAACTCTTCACAGGATGTGTAAGAGGACTTTGTCTTGAATAATAATACACTACACAAGAAAAATTACGACTAATTGGGAAGAAGACTAGAAAATGATATCTGGTGTCCTCCTGAACGATTTATCACTCTGAAAAAGCTCATTTTTGGCGTTTTTCACTTTAGCGCCAGGTTTTCTGCACGAAGTTCACCAAAGCATATTGTCTGTGCCGATCTTCTGTGGTGTAGTGGCTAGCCTCTAGTTGCTGCCTCACAACTCAGGGGTCCCGGGTTCGAATCCTGGCATGGGCTTAGATGTTTGTGTCGTCATGGTCGCGAGGACCGGGATTAAGGCTGATGGGTAATTGATACACTGATCATGTATCACCCCAAATTCGTGTCACGCCAGATGACAGTCCGCAGCCGCCTCGGTAGGCCTAGGCCCTCAAGAGGACTGTTGAGCCATTGGAAGAAGAAGATATTATGTTGACATGTGAACTACAAAATATTTATCCAAGTAGGATTTCTTGAAAATTCGAAAAAAAAGGTGAAATGTGTTTTGGCAAATTTGGGGTTCAATGCTGACCAGGTATGATATTTGTTAAACTTTTTGTTACTATTTTCGTAATCTACACATGTGGTATATCTTAGAAACGAATTTTCAGGGTCTAATTTCTAATACGTGCCACAATACTAAAGATCAAAAGTGACAATTTTGAAACGTATACGACGAGGCTTCGACTAAAAAGCACGTATATCTGAAATAATTGCATATATTCATCTAAGGCTTTATAGAACAAACTGTCAAAATTTAATCTAAATCGGAAATGGTCGCGCTGGAAAGACACTACCGTTAGTTCCGCTGTTCCTTGCATTTATTAATGGTAAAAATTATTACACAAAATCAATAAGAAGACATAGCAAATACATAATTGCATTTTTTGATTTCTCAATACTGGCAGGATATGATAATAGATTTAGAGGCTTCAATTATTTTAGCAACGAAATATTTCGAGTAGTCATACAGTTCAATTATGAATTTGGCCACACTGCAACATAATTTGTTATATTTCAGCGACTGCAAGTCAAATGTCATTTTACTAGCCCTACGACTGTTTTTGTACGACTGTGACAAAATTTTGAATACTGTTTATACAAACACAGAATATATATAAACAAAGAGATCTCTGTTGCACAAATTAAATCCATATAAAATTTAGACTGTTATATGTTACATATGCATATACAGGGTATTTCAGAAAGTACTCCCCACTTTCGAATTGACAAACTGATAAACAGTGTGACACAGAAAAACACAAATCATATGTTGGACAGACAGTTATGAAATTAATTATGCACTGGCTCGCAATTTTTTCAGCAGTTTTTGCCACATTTCAAGCTCTAGGGGATGAACCACAGAATTCATGGTTTATGCAGGATGGGGCACGACCACGCTGTATTACTGCAGTGCTGAGTTTCTTGAGGAATACTTCAGTGACAGAGTCATTGCTCTGAATTATTCCCGAGTTACAGACATTGGTATGTATTGGCCTCCATATTCCCCGGATTTGAAACCGCGCGACTTCTTCTTGTGAAACTGCTTGAAAGACACTTTACTCTAAGAATCGTGAAACGTTGGAATAGCTTTAACAATTTATCTCTGAGGCATGTGCATCAGTTTCAGTAGAGACATTGCAAACGGTAACTCGGAACTTTACCCTTCGGTCGCGTCATGTTACTCACATGATCGGTGGCCATATTGAAACCATTGTAATGTGATTTCATATCTCTGAGTACAGCGCCCTCTGATGTCCAATATTTGAACTATTTCTGCAAACCAATGTATAATAAATTCCAGACCCGTGTGTCCAACATACCACTTATTTCACATTTCTATGTATCCCTCTTTCGAAGTTTTGCCATTTCTAGGCTGGAGAGTCCTTCCTAACACAGCCTGTATATACAGTGCGAAGCAGAAGTAAGTGCTAAATTTTAAAGTGGTGATGAAGGTTCTAAACACAAATATTTTACCCTTTTGGCATTTTTGTCGGAGTTGCTTCGTCAGATTACAATTTGAGAAAAGAAAACTGAAAAATAGGATTCTAAAAGCGCGCGTCTGATCATCCTCCAATTGTTTCTCCAGCAACAGGCGAAGAACAGCGAATTCAAAAGCTTGATTTTGTTTTCTGACGAGGCCACATTTTCACAGGGTCAGTTCAATGGTCTCAAGCAGCACTTCTGGGCTTATGCAACCCGCATGTCACACACACGCAGAAGATTCAAGTAACATTTTCTTTTAGCGTGTAGTCAGATATTTTCGGTGATACCTTTGTTGCACCATTGCTCTTTCTGTTTGTGTACTTGTCTGATGGCAGCGGTACCACTTTCTTTTTCATATAAATTCTTTTAATTATATATATATAAATTAAAATATTTAACTTATTATTTAATTTTTTCAATAATTTTATATTTTTTAATGTCTTTATAATGTTTGAAACAAAAACAAGTGCTTACGGCTTCTGAAATAATTTTTATTTTATTGATTAACTTGAATATTAAAAAAAAGGCAGTATGGCATCTGAAACTCTACCCGTCATTAATGTCTACGATGGTGGGCAATAAATTTAATATTAAATACCAACATTTATGGGATTCGCTGTACCATAGAAAAAAAATTTGCTTCTCTGGATCTACCATAAAATAATTCTAGATTAACGGTCTGGTATAAATCGCCCAATATTAAGGTGGTATTCCAATTACTTGCGCTAAATTAACACTGAATTATTTCCATGAATAGATATAGTTAAGCTGAACTGATTGATTTTAAAGAAAAAACTGAGTATTTTAAATTAAAACGTGTGACTTCGACGTGTTTTAATTTATCCTTACGTTTTGGAGTAATTACTGTCTGGAGCTCATGGATTATTTATGGGTTAACATGCTACATGACGGTGAGCCTGAAAGAGGCAACTCCCCTTTAATAGCGTAGGAAGGGAATTGAAAAGGGGGGATGCGGACAATAACTGTCTGGAGCATCTTTATTATACAAACTGACGTCGTATTTACGACTGCCAGTGAAAGTGGGATGAATTTCCACACAATGCAGATTTTTAATTACTTGTAACAAGATTGGTACAGCTCCCTTGAAAGTAATTCATAATTATATTCTGCTCTCAGAATATACTTCCATTGAATTTATTGATCGAATTAAGGATGAAATATGTCAGCGCAATTTTGTGATACTTAACTTGAATTAAAAATATCTACTTTAATATAAGAATTACGATAAGGAGGACAGGGAGATGAAGGAGAGAAGGGAGGAAGAAAGAAAGGAAGAAAAGGAAAATCAGGAAAATACGGAAAGGCGAACGGAAAAAGGAAGCTGAATGGGAGATGTTGTTGCTCGTTCAGAACAAGTCAGTGAGCTCTTAAAAAAGAGAAAATCTGGCTCAGTCAACGGAGTAAAGGTTGTAGTAGTGAGCTGCGGCTTTTTAAATCTTTTTCCTTTTTTCACAATGAAAATATACAAGAATATTGTCGCGGGAGACGAGATGTTCTCGAGTACCTGCAATATAAAATTGATCAACGATGTTATGCAAGATGGTTATGGAAAGCCTATAACTGGCAATCAAGGGGGTTAACTCTAATGATGGATTTAATTCTATTCTGAATAAAGAAACCAAAGTGGACATTGTCTTTAACCATCGGATAAGTGAAACATATACTTTCCAAGTCAAGCAAAGTTACAGAGCCTATCGCAAGGATTACATGAAAATATTAGTACAAAGAGTGAAATAAAAGAGTTTCATTTAACAATTATGCCAATAAAGTCATGCAAAGATTTAAGGATCTATAAATTTGTACTAATGAATCTATGGATGTATACTGCATGATTGTGATTATTTAAGATGCAAAGCATAGACTTACGCAGTAAACAGAGTCTTGTACCACATTTCAATTTGTTTGCATTAATTAATACTTTCACTGGTGTTAGCGAGGAGAATTAATTTTGCAATTAAGTAAAGCTCTAACACGAATTAAAAATAAACACGTGAACATCATTGTGTGGCCTGATTAATTACAAAGAAACCAAAAAGCTGATTTAGGGAATATAATGAGGGTGAAACGAGCCAAACATTTCCTCACATATGATTTTCCACTTAAGGCACAAGGAGACTGAAATTTGAAATTCCTGTAAATGAATTGCTACTGACCTGAAAATTTTACTGTGTGTTAACAACACACGTGTGTAGCAATGTACAAAATTTTGTTTCTGTGAACTTGTTGGGTTATTTTATAAATTATTTTCCATATTTGTCAGTTTTGAAAATGTTCCTTGCGCTACATACTTGAATATATTTTAGCTTTTTTACATTAATATGTTGGGCTAATCAGTGTTAAATTGTTTGAAATTGAATAAAACAGTGAGGAGAAAATTTTTACTAAAAAAATTTACTTATAAATTGGCACTTTTCAGCACTTTAATATTTTTTGTCACCTAAACTACTTGAACAAATAGAAAACTAATACTTGAAGATTATATGCAGAAAGAATGAAGACAACAACTTCATATTTGTGACGCGTAGAAGTTTTATGTTCCAGAAATCATGAAGCTGAGAAAAAAAATTCTGAAAAAGTAATAATTTATTAATTTAGGATCAAACATAGTAATTAAAATTGTCCTGCGGCATATGTTACACTTTCCTTCCTTTGTTTGGCAGCTTCTTTTTTCAGATTACTGAATTTATAGGCATTTTAAAATAAAAAATTAGGAAATAGATTTTCTTTTCATATTTTGGCCGAACTTTCAGTCCCCGTGTGCCTTAAGACTAATGTGAATTTAGTGGATGCTTATTGACGATTTTCAACGGCGTCAACTAAAATTTCACTTGTGACAAAGGACAAGCTTACACGGTGGTAAAACTTTCAGAGCACATGGCTTCAGATATGGAGGAGAAGCCTGGGTATGGAATATTCAATACCAGACGTTGCGCTCGCTTCAGCAGTCGTGGAATTGTGGCAACTGTTTTCGTGGCTTTTATGTCAGGGGACTTTTACGTTTCTTCCAGGCCCGCACGGTTGCATACATTCACTGCAATATTAATTACCATCAGCCGTCATTAATGAACGTACGCAAAGCTGCATAAACACAAATAGTATTTTGTAATAAAGTGGATCATTTCATATTACGATCTTTGCATCTTTTATAAGGCTAAAGAATAGATGTTTGAAATGCTCAAATCCGTGAAAAATACGTACACACATATATGTATTTATTGACTTTATAACGGCATACTGACCCTTCAACGTTTCACAGAAGAAACCAGGCGATTTTAGATTTATGAACGCGAAAAAGCTATCTTAACTTATTATGCAACAATTAACGTCATATTTTAAAAATAAGTTAAGAATACTATTTTTTGTTACAAAATGAATAATTTATACATTTCCGTGTGAGTTTTGAACGACGGCTTCCCTAAAATTAAATAAATAAATTCTATGCTTTTGTGTTATAAACTCATACTTATATTCATACACATGTCAGGCCAATTTCAGTGAACATTTTCCATTACAGAACTTTATTTGCATTACATGACAAATCAGAAGCCTAAAAATTTACTTACATTATTGTTTTTTTCTGTTCATGACTCGTTGAGAATATGTGTAGTTAAGATTATGATATAGATCATCACTTGAATATAATATTTATTATGAACACTGTTCGTTTTATTTCGGAGACACAAATAAGCGAGCAGATCGTTTGTAATCAAAGCGGAAACGGATGAAGGGGTCGCTCAGGGAAAAAGAGAACCTGGGAATCCAGAAGACAAACTTCTGCAATAAAATTCCCTTCTTTTATTTATGTTATAAAGTGCAAAGGAATGGGACGTATAAAACTTAGTGACGGGTAACGGAAAAAGTGATGCGCAACGTAACATTGACTTCTTTCTACTTTGTAAAATGTTGGGTTCCATTTATATGAGATTATTACCCACCTTTCATTTAGAAATATAGGTGAAAGTGGGTTCATATACTTCCTTCACTGATTCACCTGTCAAATCTTTAAATCAGGATTCAGGAAGTTGCACAAATTGTGCTGCTATATTAATACTTCTCCCTAAATCCTGTTAAGTTACAGTGATAAATAACAGTGACATGTACACATATAATCAATAGGTTTATAATATGGCTAAATATTTCAACTTCAAACATTTTCAGAGTGTATTAGCAATTCATTCCTAAAATTTCTAGATCCAGTTGCTCTCGCACATTCTTCATTACAATGTAAGTGTTTTCTAATAACTTTATTTAGGTTCCTCTTCGTCATTTAGTTATAAAAATTGACAGCAATACACGGAAGGTATATTACCTTCATTACAATGTGTGTGACGATTTGCTTAGTGGTTACATTAAGTGTATATGAAATCAGTGCACCAATGATCATTGCCGACAAAGTCCATACTTCACTGATATCTTATTAGGTTGTGAATAATGTAATCAAGTAAACTGTGGGCGAAGCTCACTTGAGGAATATACAAGGCGCAGAAGCGTTGCAGCGACCCGGGGATGAATCAGCTTAACACAGTTCAAGTCCCACTCCGGTCAAGATCTATATTCTGATCTAAAAAAATGTGTATTTAATTTCCTGAGGTGATGCTAATCTGGATTATACAATTTGTCGATACCATTGGACTTCCAGAAAAATTATTAATTGAATACACAATTTGCTAAAATTAAACAAATATATTACTTCTGTCTGTATGTATTTTAACTGAAGTTGTTATATATTTTAATCGATGTTATTAATATTTATAAACATGAAGGCAGGAAGTTTATGAAAGATAAAATCTGTTTCTATTTTGTTTTGTATTCCCAAAGGCTTTTAATCAGTCTCCATAAATCTATACAAATAAAAATGAATATTTTTTTTTGTATTTCGGTCCAGTATGCTTTACTATATCATTCATGGGATTGCTATAAAATGGTTGTAGTGCTCAGCTCAAAGAAGTTTTTGTTGATCTTTTGAAGTTATAGATTTCATCCTTCACCGCTTTCAAGACTGTTTCAACAGATGTCACGCGATTCGCACGAAAACCTTTTATCTTCCACTGGATTAGGACCGAGGAAATACAACATTGATAATGTTGTTGATTGTAAAATTACAATAGATAATATATATCACGCTGATTTTTTATTACTTTTGTAATTAATGATAACAAATTATTAATAATCTTTAATTAATTATAATAGTCGTATCAAAGCTTTTCTTCCGTTGTCTAATCTTTTATGCTACCCAAACGAAAAGGGATTTCTTTATTGTATCTTACATAGGGATTTGAGTTTATTACAATTATTTAAAATTAAAACCTAAAGCGATTTAAAAAATCAAGTGTAATGTAATTATGGAGAAAGTTTTCTCATATATATAAGAAATTAAAAAAATTCAAATGTCCTGTGTCAAAGTAGATACAAGATTCTGATGCATAAGCCCTAAAAATTTCAAATACACTTAGGAAAAGTATACTTTATATGCGACTATTTTTCTCCCTTGTATGGTTGCAGAATGGTTTTTAACTCCTTAAAGGGAGCGGCCCTATTTTTAAATTTCTTTAATGTATCATGTATATTTTGGACTCCGTCTAGGGTAGCTGGGGAATTTAAACTCAACTAAAGTACAGGGACTTACTGCAACCCTTAAGGAGCCGTGCTTGTTTAATGTACAGGGAGAAATTACTGTACCATCAGTCATCCTGCTGGTTCATTTGAAATTAACCCCCAAATGGTATAGTTCGGTGAGTGTCCATCAAGGATTTATGCTGATTAAATCACGCGTTGGCGTAATTATTGTCGAATTAATTGATATTCAGAGCTACTATAAATAAATACTTGGGCAAGGTTGCATAATCTTTGTTTGATATTTAAAGAATCGTAATTTTTGTTTTGTGTAGACGTTTATGGGAAAAGAATTGTAACCAAAAAGCCTCTAGTTAAAACACCAGATTTAAAACAAGTCATAATAAATTTATTATTCTTTTTTTACGAAAATTACATCACTAAATCACGGCTAACTGTTATGCTTCTTCATAGCATAAGCATTTTAATAAATATTTAAGTTTAAGAGGTGATTCATGAAAAGAAGAAGTATTTTCTTCCTACGAACAATATTTCTAAATTTTCAAGCGGATGTGACGTAACTAATAACTAATAATTTACCAAAATTCACGAATATAATATTTCTGAGTTCTTTATAGTTATATGATTAGTCGGCAGTTACATGAGCCTGTACATTACTCGTGTAATAATTATTTGGTATGTTTTTAAAAAAATGGATCGCTGATACAGAACTGAATTTAGAGCACTGTTAATAATTGCGATGCATTTTTAAAATAAAGGGACTGATAGGATTCGTGGAAAGTATTTAATTTATTATATAACTATGTGGAATTTAATTACATTCATGGCCGTAGGTTTTCATTTTTATACGCAATATTTTAAGCCCCTAGAACATTCACAAGCTATTTCGCAAAGAAGAACAAGCAGTTACGAGCGGGTGAAGATTTTATTATTCATACAATGCCGCGCTTACATAATTTAGTCGAAGTTTTTTTCTGTGTCTTTGACATGTGGGACGGCTTCGTGAGAGGAAAAGCCGTAAGCAGACATGGCTTATTTTCGTGTTTCAGAAATATGTAAATCTGATTGCAGATTGCCCATCTCCCGGGCTCGCCGCATATGCTTCTTGGCGGGAAATGGTGGACCTACATTCGTTATGTCAATAAAGTAAACCGTGAACTGTTCTTTAAGTTCTTTAAGTTTGACATCTCATATAGTAGTTCCATACTTCGATGCAAATCGAGCTTACGACGATTTGAAGTGTCAGTTTGAATCGAAGGAAATGATCCTTCACCTCAAATATTTGCATACTGATACACGCCTGAAATAAAAAAATGACCATTTAAATAATTATTAATATACAATAATCTTAAATTGTCCAAATGATATCAAAATATTAAAAATATTTACGTGTCGTGTAATGAAAGGCATCTGTTCTTGTAATTAATTGTAACGTAGTGATGTTACTTATATTTGGAGACAAATTTTCCAGCTACAGTCACGTTGAAGTTAGAATTCAAACAAAAAATTAATGAGATTTTCCAAGATAATGATTTCCCAGATCTGAGAATGGACCTTTGTAATTACCATAAAGTTTTTAAAAATATTATATGAAGCTTTTTCCGATGCAGTGTTAATTGTTAAAGAAAGCAACTGTCACTTTCCGACAATGTACACGGGATTCTTCGACGGTACAACGCATTTCCTCGCATCATTACAAATGTCAGCTTTTAAAGTCGAATCAATAAATTACTGTCGAACAACAACTATTAATTTATGAATCAAATAATTTCACCATAGCTGAATCAAATAAATGGAAATTTCCAAATACATCTGCTCGTTAAGGCTTGGCTGCGTGGACCAATTACGGCAGGAATCGATGAATTGAGATTTCACTTCATTCTCGTCGCCTTTTAGAATTCAATTTAAAACACCACTGATTCGTTCCGTGACATTTCTAGATTAATTTCAAATTTGTTACGTTTATGAATACTGGAATTAACCATGCATGTGAATGAAGACTCTGCATTTCTTTTTAAATTTGATCCCTTTATGTTTAAGTCCCGGGAAGTCAAATAAATCAAATTTTATATACTCCTAAGTGTTTTTAGTTTATTATTTTTTGAGATGTACTTTCAAACTGTTGATAGTTAATATTCAGAAAACTGAAAAACTAATTTTTATTTTGATTCTATCCAAAAAACGGAAAAAAGTTATTAATAAACCTGTAGCTTTTTCATAATTTTTCGAAAAGTTCCTTCCTTATCTATCTCGGGAATATTTCTTTCTCAAAACAACTTATTTACGATGGGAAAATATATCTTCACTACAATAAAATTTAATTTACTCTTAAGAAATTGCACGTTAGAACTTCGTTCCGTAATTTTCAGAAAATTGATGAATATTTTTAATTTACTCAACGATTTAAAAAAAATATTAACGATTAGAGAATAGTTCCTTAATTTTTACTCCAAGGTTTAGAAAATATATTATTAATTCAGCTAAATTTTTAGAAAAGTTGACTGATTTCTAAATTTTAGAAGTAATTATGTCTTTCTGAAAACAATGCATTTCTAATGGATAACAAGTTAAGATTGTAATTACTCCCTTCAATTTAAAGCCACGTAAAAATCAAAGACATGAAATTTATTATACCTGTACGTATATGTGTTTTTTATATTTACAGAGTGAATTTTAGAACTGTTGTTAGCTTATGTTCAAAACTTTGAAGAGAGAATTTTTATTTTTATTTTACCAAACTAATTATAAAGTAATATGAACGGACCAATAGTGTTTTGTAAAACTTTCAAATACAATTATTTCCATCTCGAAGGATTTCATTTGTAATGGAAAAACATATCTTAATTATAATAGATGACTTTAGAACCCAGAAGAGTCAAATAAATAAGACTTTTATTTATTCTTAAGCGTCTATTGTTTATTATCATAACTTTAAATCTGTTGTTAGGTAGTGGCCCCAAATTTGAAGAGATAGTTTTCATTTTGATTCTGTCCAATGACTTAGAAAATTAATGAGCCTTATTTTTTTGGTGATTTACTTTTTAATTTTCGGAAATAATAATTTCCTTCTCAAAAGGACTATTTTATAATAGCAAAATGTATCCTAATTATTTATGACTTAAAAATCGGATATCCGAGAAAACTCCATGATGCTGATATTTCGCTCGAATACGATTTCTAATTATCATTAGTTATACTATCTGACTGCTTTGAAATAATGAATGTTAAAAAGGCCTGTAATTCAGAAGAATTAATAAATTTATTGACATAAATTTATTAATTATTCTGACGTTCAGGCTTTTTCACTATTTCTGATTTCTAATTAACACGGAATGAAAATGTAGGATTTGCTGTCGGTAGGGAATCGAGCCTTGAGATAGTTTAATGAAACGAAGAGATAATAGAATGTGACTGTTGTAAGAAAATATAAAAGTTGTAGTGGTTGAAACATTTGAGCCATAAAACGGAATGGCTCATCAAATTATTTTCACGGCGGCTGATTAAAAAAGTTATGAATTTTTAAACGTAATCCGCGTGAACGTTTTTAAGACGAATAAATAGGTTGATCTTTATATCTAGTACTTAGATAAGTCGTAAAATGTGAAAATAACGGGTAAATTGAAGACTCTTGAGTGAAATGTGAAGCATGAATGAAGATATCGTCACATCAATTAAAAATAAGGATTATCAAATACACTGATAGCGGCCAAACAGCCTTAAAGCTACTCGTATAATGCTCCTCGGAGAATGAAAAAGCTTAAGCAATACACACACAAAAGCAGAAAATAATAATCAGTATTATAATAAGGATGACTAAGCTTTTAAACCGTATATAACGATTTCATCGAAGACGAAAGTTTCCTGGCAGAATACAAGGTTTGTAGCGGCATGTTCAAATACATGAATTATAATGCAGCTAATATGGCGAACACTTGCAAGTCCGGCCCGGGAGTGAGCTCGTGACGTTGGTCGCGGGTTCGAAACCCACCATATATTTGCCGGGACACTTCCCGCCATCCATCACCATCGAACAGTCCAGCTCAGAGGACGTGGTCACGCGTCATTAAGCGAGGAGCGCCACAATTTATGGCCGCAATGACAGCGAACACGGGGGTAACTTCAATGGATTTATAACACGTTCATTAAAATTTTGCTTAGCTTCCGCCGTGTCCAACATATTCCGCAATGTTCACAGCTGTGGCTTCTCATTCCACATTCGCTGCTGGTATAATTGTTCTCGTTTTCGTTTATAACCACATCAACCAGTACATATGTATGCAAATACGTGTTACCTCATATAGTCTCACGGCAATTACTATCTCAGTAAACGTAGAATATATATATATATATATATATATATATATATGGCCTGTTTCCCCACATTTAATTATTATAGATACGCCCAAATAAATATACTAAATGTATAAGTGGTAATCCTGTAATATTTAAGTTCCACAGTTGGAAGGCAAATGGAAATGTTCATACGTGGAGAGCAAAATTGATAAAAGTTACCACCGATTCGAATTTATGGAACTGCAATATTTAATTATATTGCGAATTAACATAATAATTAAATAAAAATCATGAATTTATTAATTTTTAATAAAATATCGCATAAATTAGTTTGGTGGAAATATACGCAAATAATAAATACAAGCTATGCTCGTGAATATTTCAGGGTCGAACATTTGAGGTTTGGAATTAACATAGTTATTCAATTCCTCATAGGTAAAATTATACATTTATTACTTTCTTAATAAAATATAATAAATATAAGCGAATAATAAGTACAAGCTAGTTTCTTGTTCGTCTCAGCGTATAATAAGATGAAGGAAACGTCATGTTTAATTTTGAACAAGAATTTGGCAGTGAAATATTTGCGACAGTTTACGCTATTTAAAATTGCCAGAATTAATGGAAGTTCCAATTACAGTTAACTGCTGTTGATCACTGGATTTCTCAGCAGGGGCTGGCGGCTTTCATCTTCTCAACACTTCAACGCTACCACGCCTTGCTAATAAATTTTGCATTAGGCAAAATGATGAAATTCACTATCACGGTGTCCAATTAGCAGAAAATTATAGAAGTTATTCCAAAACTTCGTGGGAATCTCGTGACATCTGTTGAGGACTTTTAGAAACTGTCTTGAGTGATGACTTTTCTTGGACTGAAAGGGGGAAGGATTGAACCTAAATCTTAGAAAAATCAACAGAAACATTATATGTGGTGATCACTACAACTTCCATCGCAATCAATTGAAAGATATAGGTACACATACAAGAAAAAAAATATAAATGGATTTATATAGATAGAAGAAGCCTACAGCTTACATATTTTGCGCACCACAATTCCAAAAGCATGAACAGTGGAAGTTGAAAGGCAAGGACGGCGAATAAATCAGATAAAAATTAATCACTGACCCTGTTAGGATTTAAGAAACAAGCACATTGAAACTGTTTAAATCCATATCGTCCCTATTTCCACTTTAACTCTACTTATCATGTACGGCGGAACGGGAAAGCCACATCGAAGAAATGTTGAACATTGCGGTAAACAATTGGCTGTCTATTGTTTTTTTCGGTGTGCTTTACGTAACTTTTCTGCAGTATCGCAGTATCAATAGTGGATATGCCTACCCTCAGTACGTAGCACCTCGGATCATGAGCGATATCCAATGTTGCCCCACACTATCACGCTTGACGATGGTCAGTACAGTCTGTAGCCACAATTTGGGATCATATGATACAAAGAGGTATAGAAGGACCGTGCGAGGGGAGGATAGTAAACGAACACATTGACGGACATTATTCCTTGTCAAGTAACTTGGAATTTACTCTCACATCCTACGCTCCGTCGTTTCCATATTGATCAAAGACTTTCATATTCAATTTCAGCATCCTATTACATTTACGACCGTCTAACTACGTCGGAATTTGAGATGGGCAAAAAAGTTGTTTTTAGTGATCAGATCGGAACCACTCGTTCAGTAGAAAGAGAGATTTATTAAATGATAATATATATAGTGACGCGTATAAAATTTATTCATATATATATATATTATATTCATATCAATTAATTTTTGCTCAAAATTCCGTAGAGAACAGTCCTGAAGTATTCGCAAGGCATCCTTCCGGGGAAAAACACGGCAAGACAAACAAAGCCTTTAATTTGTAGCCTCACAGGCGCAGTCTTTGTCTGAAAAGTATTAGCGGCTCGCCGAAAAAAACCCAAGTTAGCAAGGTGGTTGACCCAAAAGATTGTTAGGGTGGCCCCTCCCAAATTTTGAATTTTGGAGAGGAAGGGTAGGGACGCCAACGACATTGGAGGACCTGGGGAAAATAGAAAAATCGGGGAGACCAATCACGTTTTAGGAGATGAGTTCGAAGTGGAGAGGACCTCGGAAAAGGGAGTTGGAGGTGAGAGTTCAGCACGAGGAAACGGAAAGTCGGACTGGCTGGCTTAGAGTCTGAGAGGAGAGACGACCTGGCTGAAAGTATCACAAGGAAACTACACCAAAATAGTCATGCCGCTTTTATGCTGACCCGAAAGCTGCCTTTGCGTTAAATCCAGGACTGCCGGTCAACAAGGAAACCCTGGAAGGATGAATGTAAAGTAAGGAACAAAAAGCCAATAATCTCTCGCTCTCCTATGCGTATAAACACGTAATACAACCCTGAGTAAAAGTAAATTAAATTTACTAAAGTCTCTTGCAATATTATTTCTGGTTAGGGCTCAGCTAGGTAATAAAATTCATTAAATTTAAATATTGTAATATTCTTGAATCTTTTATCTTCGTTAACAATAATACTGTTTAAATTTCAATGTTGAGATGTATTGGCGCCCACCCGTTTAAATATAACTCTAATTTTTTAATGTATTTATAAACCATAAAATCCATGTCTCAATATATATATATATATATATATAAAATGGCCCACTTACAGCATCCAATTTACAGAAATGAATCTTACCTTGTTTCCATGAATTTCCAGTGATTGACATTATAATTTATTAATAAACAAATAAATAATTATAAAAATAAATGACTAGCTACTTGAGTTTTATTACTGAGGTATTGGTCTCGAATGAATTCTGTTTTTCTTTTAAAGAGGAACAAAATTACTGGAAATATTTATACATACGCTTATATTGGAATCGTTAATTGTTCTCCCTCTCGCATCCACCGTTTAAAATTCCTTCCTATGTTATTAAAGGAGAATTGCGACCATGTGGATTATCCTTATGAAGCTTGTCACTCAATAAAGAGTAGTGCAATGAGTTAGCGTTTTAAAAGGCATATAGATCAATGTCGCGGACTGCGTTATCAGTCTTTAAGCGTCGCAATTTTAAAATTTCTATTGGCATTATTATATTGTGTGGAGAGCTTTTCCTGAGCACGAGTCAATAAAGAAATTTTCGTAAACAGTACACAAAATGAATAGACAAAAATACTGCGTTCGGTCGAGAGAGGTTCGGAGACAAGAAAGTTGAAAAGTTATGAGAAATGTTAGTACCAAGTCAGAGGAAAGCTGCGCTTTGCTCGTTTTTATAGGGACACGCATCAATTAAATCTGGGAATTATCTTAAAATTACGTTGAAATATCCGACCGTCTAAAGGACAAAATAAAGTATCGGTATCTGGGAGGAGAATCGTATCTTCCGAATGTATGGAATGTGTGTTTCAATGTTTTGCCATGTTTTATGAATGGAATTCATCTTCATACAGACTACGAAGGCAAAGCCACGAAAGAATTAAAATTAGTACGTTAGTATTAAGAAATACGACTGCACACCTGAATAGAACATTCTAGATTCAGTTTTGTAAATTAAAACCGATTGTCAGTTTAGTTATTGAAGAATTCATGATTACTCTCATTTTTATTCTTACACAATTATTTGAGACTAAATTTCTGGTAATGAATCTCAGATTTCATTTAATTATAAACCCTAACGTTCCTTTAGTGCCGACCTCCTGTGGTCTAGTGGCTAGCGTCGCTGCCTCACAACACAGAGGTCCCTGGAAACCAACTTGGATGTTTGTGCCGTCATAGTCACGGAGACTGGGATTAGGACTGCTGGAGAATCGTCACGCTGATCACGTATCACTCCAAATGTAGAATGTGTCATTTAAATTTAGTCCGCAGTTGACCTAGTAGGTCGAGGCCCTCAATGTGCTGTAGAGCCAAATAATAATAAGAAGAACGATTGCTTATTAGTTATGAAACGCCGTTTCTTTTCCTAGAGGACGGCCTTATGGGAACTGATACTAATTTTTTCATGCGTGATCTACCAGCTACGCAATCTATTTCCGTTTAAACATTTCTTACTTCCACACAATACGCTAATTAGGATAAATAGGAGAATGAGTGGGCGAATAAAAATTAGATTAAGTCATCAGTCATAAATTTTATCCGAGTTATATGTCTTTGGTTAATACATTCGTATTAATTGGTCCTCAATATAAAAAGCTATTTTGTTTAATGAAAGTATTTCGTTGGTATATATTTATACATAAAATTACGTTGTGCGTGTGTTCGTAACTTCCTAAACGGATAGATCGATTTTGATTAATTTTTTGGTTGAATTTATAGGGTCGCCTGGATGGCTCTTAGCTATAGTTGGACCCTGTTGGTGGCGCTGTTGTCGCGTCCATTTTATTTATTTATTTACAGACTTACATTTTTTTACAATAATTTTGGAATTCTTACACAACAAAACATATTATCCCAAATTTTAGGCTGTCCGTTTGAATAATCTGTGGCATTGGATCAATGCATCAATGCATGTGCAAGTTCATAGCGTCGTAGCTTGGCATTGTTTTGACATTTTGATTTCAAATTGCTGAGTTCCTTGTATTGTAATTGCGTGCATGCTGAGTGTATTATTAATGATTAATTCAATATTTAACAAATGAAGTGTATTTGAAATAATATTTTGCGCAAATGTGAAAGGCGCATTGTTTGAATTACGATTTATACACGCGTCCATTCGGCGGCATTCTATCTAATCTTCTAAATAAAAAAATTGGGGCTTGAAAAGTTTAAGAAATGTGATGATATATCTGATAGTTTAATCACATTTGACAAAGAGATTACCGTCGATTTAAATACTGCAGCGGGCTGAATTACGGGGCAGTGCCTGGCACTTGGTAAGTCAGTAACTTTTGCAATTTGTGTTAGTTTCCTAGCTTTATTCGAACTATGTTTCCGTAGCTATCAGAGAATTATCGTAACGAGGTTGGTGAGGTTTCAACCTAAAATTACCTAGCATTTTCTGACGCTGAAGACGACTGATAACAAAGGACTGTGGACATTTACCCAAGCCAAGCCTTTATATTAAGCTCGCTAAATTAAACAATAACCGGGTATTAGGACCTTCGTACACTCTACACACTAATGTCAGTAATGATTTCTGGTGTACTTCCTGTGTATGTTCCTACCTCATACCAGACGCTTTTCAAATGAGGAATTTCTGAGGCGCGGTGAACGTTACCGTTGTATTCAAGTTGCAAAGGTTTCCATTCAAGCGATACGTTTATGGAAAACAGACAGTCAATAGCCCGAGTTTTATTTAATTCACAATATACATGAAGAAGAATTTGTGGTTACTTATTCACTCTGAAATTTAGAGTAAAAGCATACTATTGAAATCTTTAAAGTGCCACTTCACATTGTTATATTCTACCGATATTTATTTGAAGTCAAGCTTGGATGTTTTTAAAAAAATTACATTTTGTACTTAGTGTTTCTATGCTATTCCCGACCATCAAAAGGAAAAAATAGTCTCTTTTTAACTCGATACACTTTTCCCAGCGCTTTTCAATAGCTCAGATACCGTTTTTAAAGTTAGAACCACCCATATCGTCAAAATAGCCATCAACCATTGACTCCACTTCTCTGTTGGCAAATCTTTTACCACCTTGACACTTTTTTCAAGTTTGTCAAGAAAAAAATAATTCCAGTAAGTTAAATCTGACAAATAGGGTGTGTAAGGAAAGATTTTGACCGCCACGATTTAAAACGGGTGATCTGGTACATTTTCATGATGAAGCAGTACTTTCTCTTTTGTCAAATGCGGCCGCTTTATCACGAAAAAACTGCAATATGTTTGCATAATATCCACCATTCATTGTTTTTCCTCTTGGAAAATAATAAATGACAATTAATGACGAATATTCGACGCACATCCCAAAAAACTGACGCTCTTTGTTGAGCAGATTATCCCATTCGTCTCAAGCCGTGAAGTGATGGACGCATGTTTCATCAATGGTGATGAATCTAAGCAAAAATCTCGACTTTATTGATGACACATTGCGAAAGACTCGATTGAAACATCCTAACGACGCTGTGTTTTTTTCAATTGTAAGGAGATATGTCTCATACCCATTTTATTTAATATACAATCCACAAATTCTTTTGAACAGTCATCCAATACAATTTTTTAGGGTTTTCGTCACAATTTATAGCGTGATCGCGTAGTTTGGTTGGCCACTGCGATATTCGCCTTGGCAGCTCGTACGGACTCTTTAAAATTTGCCACTCAGTGTTTTTAACTGTTGTAAACGAGGAATAGATTCAACCTGGAGTAGAATCTAGCTCGTCTTCGAATGAAAATATTGTGTCACACAACGATGATCAATTTTTTCCATGTTAATCAATTCACACAGATTGATATCGGTCACACAAACACTTAACAATGTAGTGTCTTCAAAATTAAAACTTAAGCTCTACAAGGATGGTACCTTAACCCCCTTTTGTTTCTTAATTATCAACCCGCTATCTACAAGGTTAACTAAGCTGGACGGCAAAATTTCAGGAGTGGATTCCTCATATTAAGAGAAGAAAAAGTGTAAAAAATGGGTCCGGGAATGCATAATTATTGTTAACCAAACTTGGAGCTGAATATTGTTGCATGACGGCATTAATTGTTATTTGGAATAAAATGCTAGTCTCTGCTTATAATTTTTACGTAAAGAAATAGGTTATGAATAAAATTGATGCTGAAATGAATATGTAGGGTTTAATTAGTTTAAATAATGAATTTTATATATAGATGGAAATGAATTAACTTTATATTTATTAAATAATATCATAAAATAATTTATTGACCGAATTATTTTTATGAAGTCTGCTTTTTTTTCAAGATTTACAATATACTCTTTGTACAACTTTTACAAAAATTAAATTACTTACAAACTAATATTTATAAAAATGAGATCTATTCTCGGATCGTATTTAAGGGACTTCTCATAGAAGCAGATTTAAAAACAAAGACCCTATCTCGGAATTGTCAGCACAAGTTAATCGGAAGTACGGTAAAAAACAGAATAATTACCGTCTTCTACTTTGTCTGAAACTCGTCCTAAGAGATTCCTTTCAACTACCGTTTTGGAAAATGAACACCTTGTTCATTTAATCTTGTTATCCGCAGCCACGGTCAAGAGCATTCCGCCCTGGATCACCCAGTTCACAACCATTCAACAGATAGAAATAGTCTCTGAATGTTGCACTTAGTTACCACTCTCTATCAATAATACACCAAGTCTCTCTCCATCTATCGTCATAATCATAAAACCCATTGCCAATTGCCTCAAATTCAATTTTAGCCCTTTTTTCCCACTCCAATACTTAAGATCTCTCGGTGGCGGAAACATAATCCTCTCTATCTAAAGTATTTTCTTCTAGACTTTGGGAGGAGCCATTCACCCCACTTACCACCGATGTTTGGAGAAAATACTAGGCCTTGTCACAGCCAGTTGTCATAGAGTCTCGACGGTTTAATAAATACCGGACGCCAAACTGTAAGTTTTATTACCCTGTTTGCAATCTTATTAAATTTCTCTCAAGACGACTGTCTTTGATTTGTATCACCAAGTCGTGTTTTACCGTTACAATACTAAACTGAATACTTCATAGTTCCCGTAAATGATTACCCCTCGGTACTAACTCTACGTGCACTTATTCTGGCAGTCTGTCAGGCAGTACGCACTACACCAGTCATTTTTATCATGTTTGAAACTCGATGCGAAGAAGAGTCTATTCAGTCAAATTTGGCTAATTTGAATATTTCATCTGATATGTGAACAAAGAGCTCAGTTGAACTTCATACAAACCGATCAGATAAGTAGCTTAGATATGACGGGTAATCGCTTGCTTCCTCATGTAACAATTGTAACCAGGGTCTCACATTTTAGTCCAGATAACAAGGCATGTCGTCCGGCTTTAACATTCATAAAAGCTTCCGATAACTCTGTAATTATGCATTTCCGGACCCATGTTGTTAACCTTTTCTTTCTTCTCTCAATATGAGGAATCCATGCCAGAAATTTTGCAGTCGCGTTTTGTTACACCCAGTATACGTAAGGCCGGATACATCTGGGACTTCCCGTGTGTCACGACATGTTGATTTTTCAATTAAATTACATTTCATTACTGAATTCATAACGTACTCCCACAAAACCTATAAAGCTATTCTAGGATTAAAAAGATTTACCATGTATAAATAAGTTCAAGGTAACTGAAGTGAGAAACCTTTAAACACAAGGACAGTGCTGACAGTGGGAACGACAATTATTAAATAGCAGATATGCACTCTTCTAAAACGTCGACAAATCTAAAAAACATCTGTTCAGCCCTGTTTAAACCCTTATCCAATATAACAACCAAATTTCTGGTACTGATTGTTTTTCCATTGCGTCATCACAGATCTAAAGCAAATAGGTAACAGTATTTCTTTTTCATTGAAATATAGACTAAATTCTTTTGTAGAACAGATTTTAGGGTTATTCGTTTTCAACAACAGTAAATCTGAAATATATTCACGTCTCATTCACCCCGTATTTCTGTATAAATAACTCAATCTTACATTCTCCGTAACAACGTTGTGAACGCTAACGAGGGGGTTGATCACACATCTCTCGGACACTCTAGATATTATTTCTACTGGTGCAGAAAGTTCGTCACTTACCCCAACTCTGACCTTACGACCCTTGACCTAATCCCAACTGAAACTCCGACTGTAGGTAGATCTCTGACTATATTAATGGTCATAAGATGTGATTTGGGAATAATCAATTGAATGCATTATACATCTCTGTCAGAGCCATAATGGCGATTGACCTGTGTTTGACAACGAAATAAAATTCAAAAATATACCGAAATAATGAAAATATCAACTTTATAACATTGACTTTGTCCAGAACACATGTATGGTTAAAAATGTGTTCAGCCCATTAAATTATTGACGGCGAAATTTATATTCATGTCTTCAAAGTGGTTTCGTCTTCCTAATAATCTTAATTATTTTATGATTTTAGTAAAACAACATTCCTTATAGAACAGTAACTTAAAATTCTAACATCACGGACTGAGATTTCGTTCGCTTCCCCGATGAAGTTGAAAAAAACGTAGAAGTTTAGTTTCCTATCGCAAGGACTTTCTGCGCCGAAGATGTAAGCCCTAGATTGGCAAAATTTCCCTGGACAGTAGATTGGCGCTCAGAGACGATATTGGCATCTCTAAAGAATTGGGGGAATAAAACACCAAACAGTAACAATATCCAAAATAAAACTGTAGTGGCTATAAAGTTTACATTCGCTTCATTTCCTCTGCAGTGACGTGGAAATGCTACCGTGTTCTTTTGAATTAGACTTGGTTCTTCTGCAGCTAGTAGAAGTCTTCCCTTCTCAAAGTAAAATACAATGGCCACCTAAAATATTTGTTACAATTTTTAAGGATACATGAAGTCTTTGATATTGATGAAAAGCAGTTTTGTAGTGTTCATTAATCACCACACAAACGTATGGATTACAAACAATGTTAACGGATGTTTTCACCTAAAAAGGAGAAAGCTATCAATTTTTAATAATTTTTTTAATCACGGAGACAGTTTTTGTTCTTATTGTTATTAACATAAAATTAGAATTATATATCTGTTAAGTACTGTTTCAGTACTATTATAATAAATCTGGGGTGGATATTTTTTTTATTAAGTAATCCTAAATAATATGAAAAAAATGATAACACAATTAATGATCTTTTACAGACTTTAATGTTTAAATTTAATTAGTAACAACTTTTCGGCATATTTTCATACCTTCTTCAGGTTTTTTTCCTAAAGAGGAAATATTTACAGTAAATTAAAAGCAAGGAAGATATAATTGAAACGAAAATTAAAAAAATTATGCGGAAACTGAATCAAACTGACCACAACAGTATCAAAACATAACAATAAAATAACGTTTGAAGTCCAACAATAGTAATCGGGATCCGAGGCAACACGTAACACTTAAACTTCCGTCACAAGTAGTATAGATAGATTTATTACGTCACAATGGGCTGAGCCCGGTGGCAACATACATTTAATATTCCAATAAAGGAATATAAGTTAAAGAACTAAAAAAATACTAATATAAACATTCAATATACAAATACTTTAACACTAATTCTAAGCCTGAATAAATTAAGTTAAACCATTTCCCTAATTCTGTCCCTAAATAATTTTACACTCTTCGGAAAAGTCGCTAGTAGACTTGCAGGCAGCTGAATGCAGAAATGTACGTAGGCTAGAGAATTTTTGACTTGGAATCTGGGATTTCCAAACCTTCCTCCCAGTGACGTGGAGTATCAATGTGTAACGGGGAGCGTCATATCTCAAAATATTTAAGTAACAACCGATGAAATATTAGTCAACAATTGTTGGTAAATGAACACATTTAAACTAATAATGAAAATTAAGAAAATAATGCATTGTGTTACTTAGATTACTCGTTTCATTATGCCTAAACGTTGTTAATAATTAAATTTAAACGATAAGGCCTGTAAATGGTCATTAATTGTTTTATTATATATAACAGACGTTAAATGAAAAAATGAATTTTAATTACGTACAATTATAAACAAAAATTTCAAATTAACTTAAAAATTTAATGAATGCTTTTATTTACGCAAAGTGCGAGCCACCGTATTGTAATGCAAAATAGTATTTCTGTTTTAGAGTTCTTTTAAAAAAATCGTGGGTTTAGAACAGCTTCATACATGAACTGAATTACATTTCATAGTAAATATAATGACAGTAATTGGGATGTTTGTTTAGATAAACTTCCACATTACAGGGGAATCTTTTCAGGTGATTGGTGTCTCCAGCTTCTTCTGCTCTCATATTCGTCCAGTATCACAGTTCACAGCTATGGAACACGGACTTTTACCAACTTGTTTCTCTCCGTATTACGATGATTTATTATACATCCAAAACATTGCTTTCATCTCTCCCGAGTCTGTTTCTCTCACATTTTATACATTGTTTACCCTCTGAGAGAAACTCCTACCTTCTCTACCCACGTGGTCAAGACGATAAAGTTGTTTCGGCCAGCTTTTCGAGAAGTTCCCAACTTTGGATTTCCAGAGAATCTGCACCTTTTTTCCAAGACAAAAAATTAATTTGAAATACATCTGGAGATTATACGATGGCGGCCACTTTGCAACTAATTTTAAGAGTACTTTGTACTTTTT
Organism: Eucriotettix oculatus; assembly: GCA_034510155.1. Taxonomy (NCBI): domain Eukaryota; kingdom Metazoa; phylum Arthropoda; class Insecta; order Orthoptera; family Tetrigidae; genus Eucriotettix; species Eucriotettix oculatus. The sequence continues at coordinate 58,622,593 of CM067380.1, forward strand.
GTCGTTGATCGTTTTCCTACTGTCCGAGAAGCAACATTTCGAAAAAAATCCTAGTAGACAGTATTATAATTCAGATATAAGACCCTTATTCCACAAAAAATCATTTAATCGATTCCAATATTTAAGTAACTCAAAATGAATTAAATATAATTAAGTATCATCTTTATTTGCTGATAAGGGTCAGGAAGAACGATATGACTGCAATTCAAGATACTAGTTTTACGTAATTTGTTACCGCATAACTATAGAAACTGTATAGATGTTGACTAAAACTTTGGTAAACACGAAATGAAAATTAAACCCCTCTTTTTAAGTCCACAAATTTATGTATACTACATCTAAGAATAGTTCTGAAGTGTACTTAAAAGTTTGTAGAATGACATTTGTAACACTTGTATTGCTATCTTTTAATACATTTCGGAAAAGGAAATAGTAACCTTAACAATTTCAAATAAATGTAAATTAAATTAAAGTTAAATGGTTTTTAGGGACTATAGTGGTCAGATATTTCTAACATGAATTATAAAATACAAGAACCAGTATTTTTTAAATTTGATGAACTAATTTGGTCAGCCTATTTCCTGGAGTAAACATTAATTTATTATCGCGCTGCGTTTGATAGATATATGATTTTAATTAAAATTTTATAATTATTTAAACATTAATAGCATATGTACTATAAAATATTAAATGTGTTATTTACATTTTATGTAGAATTAATTGTATAATTTATGAAATTTAAATTATTATAAAATGAATGGGTAATATCTGCCTAGAAAAAAGTGAAATTTGTTAAATATGGGCAATGATTAAGCGTTTATAAAAGTGTAATGGTTAAGTGGAATAATAAAAATAGACTAGAGTCGTGCCTATTGTTATAGCAGAATCAGTAAAGTTATTTGTTTAATTTTCATAGATTATAAAATAATTTGGGACTATTGCTATTTTTCGTTAGGTCGATTCATTGACTAAAATTCTATTCCTAGAATCAAGTTTCTCTTTGTTTTATCATTTTTAAAATAACTTTGTTGTATGCTTATACTGTGGGCTGCTCCAAAAAATAATGTTTCGCGTGAAAATTTATAGACTGACAAATAAATAACATTTTAAAACTTTCTCTAAAACATTTGATAAGTTTGACAGTGAAATGTACTTTAAAATAATATTATTTAATAGAGGAATATTTTAGAGCTGTGTTTGTAAAATTTTACTCATCGTAAGTTTCGTATCTCCTCAAATTGGCATTTACAAGCAAATCCCTTATAATATTTTTTCGTTGCAGAGAATCTCAACAATGTTATCACATTTAAGCTTCAGAATGGTTTCCGTTTTCCATGAAACATTATTTGAAGTGTAATTTTCTGGATGCAACGTCACAGTCATAATAGTTTAATACTACCGGATCCTTGGAAAGGATAAAATTCCGCTGCGAGCTTTCGACTTTGTAACCCAAGACTGCAGTTGGTAACGCTGATCTCTGTCTCTTTGATTCCCGCAGGCTATTCGCTCCTGTTTGACAGCTGAGCTATAAACTCCATCTGCACCTTCTCGGAAATACCAAGCGAATTACTCCCTCGAAATAGTTGCTCGTTCCAGCCTTTTAGTTTTTGGAATAAGGAGTTATGCGAATCTGTCCCGCAGCAACGCAAAGAAATTATTTCTCCCTTCCATATTGTTTATGATAAATGACTCATTTAGAAGTTTCGAGAATTTCGTTCGGTGTACTAGACGACGAAGTTGACTATGAAGGTAAATGAATTTAGATGAAAACAAAATCGTTTTGAAAATGAAACATGAGAGAAGATATAAAACTAAGTCGCAATGAAGTAAGAGTAATCGATGTGAAAAACGCGACTCTTAGAATATCGTCAGAGTCAGAGTTAAATATTAATTATTATTATTATTTCAACATTATAAATTTTAGGCCGTTTCTTTCTTAAATGTTTCCAAGTGGCAGAATAATCACAGCTAAAATTATGTAAATAAAATGGGAATTAGGGGTATTTAATTACTTAAATATTAACAAAATTTACTTGGTTTTTTAAAAATCATTTATGTACACATTAAGACACTATCTCTTATTACCAACAAATGTAGGATTTGAGGGGAATTAAATATTTAAAAAAAATTAATTTGACATTCATCACGGTTAATTACTGCAGGGAAACAAAAAGATGCAGAGATTTCGTTTTTATTATGACGAACCTGTTTTAATCTTCTTTCGACTACCCTTGTCCATGTTTAAAGCGGGTTCTTCCTTCCAGGAATTCCTCGTTGATACAGACCCTTCCTCCCACAGGGTGTTGTTTGGCAGAGGAAATCTGGAGATTTCGCACCGTTGAGCGTCAAGGAAAACCCAGTCTTCCGTCTCGGTGAGGTCGTTCACGTCTCAGCAGAGATTTGGCTGTGATATTGTAATTTATTTATGCAGTTTTGGTGTCTGCTTTCAATAATTATCGAAAGCGTCTTCTTTCTCTTCTTAAATTATTCCTCCTTACAACTTTCGACCGCACACAGATTGAATTTAGTTCCTTCTAAATTCAAAACCGCACTGGTGGCATTTCTTCTCCTCTTAAGTACTCTTCCTCCCATGGTTCCGAGCAACAGTGCTCCTTCTCTCCTCTCATACTTCCTCTTCCTTTCAACTACAAACACGCTTCTCCTAACTTCCTATCTCTCCCAAGTTCAGACACACTATTTCACCACCTTGACACTTCCCAGCCAATCTCTCCTTTCCACGTCTCTATGGAAAAACGCCACCCCACATGACGTGCCTCGTCCAATCGTCACTAATATTTCACCAAGCGCGGGGTCTGCATTTACGAAGGAAGAGGTAAAATCCTGGGATACTTCATTGGATGAACGTTCCCTGGTGAACAACATCTCTAATCCCATGTACCTAGCAAGGAAGTACGTTTCTTCCGGACATTATAGAGCCTTTCTAATCCGCAGTTTTTTTCATCTTGTCTGCCTGTCTCCGAATATTCTTATTTAATTTTATAAACTGAATTAGTTCTAAAATACGAATTAAATTGGGTTCACTGCACTTCAATTAATTTTCAATCAGTTTAAATAATTTGAAAGTTAATCTTCTGCACCTCACAAAATAGTGCGACGGACACACAATTCAATATTATTTTTCCAAATCAAACGGGGTAACTCGAAGCAATTTTTTATTACAAAACGTACACCTGGGTTTCGGGTCAAGGTCTAAGAAATCTATTTAGTAATATTATATGGATTTCCCGCTGTTATGTGGAGTATATAATTCTATATAGTCACCTAAATACATCGTAAAGTCAAGGTTCGGTGAATTTCAGTCGATTAGTACTACACAAATCAAATATTACTTTGATTTTATCAGCAGGACCTCAGTATAAGGTTTCCTCAAATTACTGTATATTCAGGTAATTGTGGTTTAGAAAACTAATATTTATCTTGCTTGGTTAATTTTCATCGCTGTTCACAAATATTTACCTAGAACCATACATAACCCCGCTTATGCAGACTAGTGAGGTTTTCGGTACTGCGCCGTGTCATTATCAAATATTTAAATCCATATTTTAAGGCAATTTAAAACGCCATTGCAATTATTTTACCTTTGCCCTGCATTGGTATTGTGACAAAATTTCTTTAATTTCTTTCCATCATATTATTTGACAAATATTCTTCCATGAGAGCCAATGGAACGTTCAATAGAAATAATCAGTATGTACTCAATGTTTTCCAATATGTAAATTTATCAACAAAATCCAACATCTAACCACGACGTTGTTTCTGATGATAGATTTAAATATACATGGAACATTCTTTCTCCAAAACACGTCTATTACTCTCCGTGAAATTATGAACTTACTTTTCTTTTTTCAACAGTCATCGGATCACATATTCACCGATTGATACTCCTTTATGTTCTTTTATTTCTGTAGTTTTCATGCGAGATTTAGAATAGACTTAATTGTAATCAATTTATTACATTTCCTTTATTCCTGGTATACTGACGATATATTTTTGTATTGTTTCCTAAAACTTTGGTTGATAAACATTTTTAATAACTCTGGCCGGAATTGAAAAAATAAGGTATAACAGATTCATGAAGACATTGTTTTTTGTTTAAAAACATCAGATTTCAGCATATTATGCCACTATTAACTGCTAAACCGTAAAGACAGGCATGATTACAACATAACACAGCAATAAAAACGTTAAACGCCGCAATGTAAAATTAAGATAATACGCACCTTGATACGGAGTATAATTATATCGTGGCTTTTAACGTCTATATGGATGTGTTTTTAAGTATGTCTTAATCGTGACTTTTTGTGTCCTAAAAGATGATAATAGGCTGAAAGAAAATATATAACGCTTCTAAAAAATAATATGAGCAATGTTTTCGAGTAACTGTAAGTAAAGATTCAGTTTTACACTGCATTATTATCAATAATTATCGCACAAAGTTCCATTTCACTTCGGAAATTGAAAATAATCGCTCCTCCGGCAATAAATTTCTGACTAATTGGTTTCTGGAAGTGTTTTTAATTTTCAATCCAACTTTCCATTATTTGAAAAACATGCTATGGTCTATAATTTAGTTAACAAAGCGATTAGTCTTCCCTCATAAGTCCCCTTAAAAATAGTTTCTGACAGTTTGATGCGCAAAACGAAATCTCCTACCTCCCATCAAATTCCCCATTGGCCTACTGTTGCCATTCTACCATTTATAAAGAATATACATTTTTAATGAATTAATGTGTTACGGTTTACGTCTCTGTAGGATAAATTTAATGATAAAACAGCCAATAAGCGAGACGCTGAAGTGTATTTTAGTAGGGATAGAGAGCGGCTGACTTGCATTCTATCAACAGTTGGATTCGCCAGCCTGGGAAGAAATAAAATGTCAAATTTTCGAGGCCTCCTTCCTCGGGACAGTCTTCCTTTGTCTTAGGCCCTCAAAAATTTGACGTGTTATTGCCTTGCGACGCCAACTTTCGAATTACGGAAAGCCAGCCGTTCTCTATCACTCTTTCCCATCCACATGAGTTAATCAATTGACTATCTCACATTATATATAAAAATAAGTGTGTGTGTAATACAAAAAAACTGGTATGCCCTTCCGAAAGGTATTAAAACCAAAAATTTCTGTACAGAGAGTGATAATGACGGACCACATATTTAATTTCTGTATTAGTTTGTTGCCTAAATATATTAACGAGTGAAATGTGCTTTACTATTAAATTAATTCGTTTGTAATTATAGAATTCTTCGAAGTTAATGAACCACATTTAATTAAAAATTCTATTTAAAAGTTTAGTATACGCTTGAGTCAGGAATAATTCGAGTAGAATGCAAATTATGGTTAGCGGATATGGATTACAGCCAATTTATCCGTCGTTAAAGTCCTCGGCTTCACCATAGCGGCTACTAATTGGGTCTTTTTTTAGAGTCATGAGAAAGTTTTAGAACAAGTATGTAGTACTCTTGAAAAGTTTTCATACTGATATAAGGATGTTGTACGCATTTCTTTTTTCGTCTTATTACTGAAAATGCTGGATCGATAGGACCGCGGCTCTGGTGCACTCGTATAGTTGCAAAAATTCCAGGTTTGTTAAATTGCATGCTAATTACGCTGGCACTCACATTATTATTATATACACATCGGAAAACCTGAGCGGAATTTGCGAGCATTGTCTGTAGTAAGGTAAAGTTACTGGGTAAGCATCATGAAAAGACCTCGTAAAATGATTTATTAACTGTAGGTAATTTTTATGGGCGCTTGTTCAACTCCAGTGAATGTCACTCTGACAGAACGTCTGGAAGTACATTAGGGTCCAGAGAAAATGATGAAGTATGTAGCAGGGTTGAGTGTTGTCGTCTTGGCGTATTCCCTTCATAACTCAGATCTCAACACTTGCTTCGGGCTAATGGCGCGAATTAATGGAAAATGTCTTTATTACCCGCAAGTCCCAGGACGTCTTCAAATAAATCACTCATCTCTGCTAACTGAAATATGGCTTCTCCATTTTATGAAGCTAGCTAGCCGTTTTTCCTGCAAGGGATATACTACAAGCCAGATATAAATTACTCGCTTGTCTTCGGGGTGTGGCTGCTTCACTAAAACAATAACGGGTGGTTTCTTATGCAAATAAATTCACACTCCTGTTGAATACGAGATTTTCACGACTGAAATAATCAATATCAATTCAGCCTAAATATAATCAAAGAAAGGCGTAGTAAGTATCTCAATCAAATAATGATTTAAATTTCAACTACTTTTGGAAGTGTAATATTTTCATTGCAAAATACTGATTACGAAAACTGTCCGATTTTATATTAGCCTCCTCTGTCAATACTTTTTTCTCTAATAACGATATATATATATATATTTATTTATTTAAAATCTATATAGTCGCTACCTTTTGGCCTACAACCAGGTCTCGTTCATCAGGATATATACTATACAGTAAGATTATATAGGGTGTTCAGTTTATCTGAAGACATTGAAACATCTCGAGAACCATCCTTCGGATCAAAAAAAGTGTGAATAAAAAATGTTTGTCTCAAAGGGCGACATCTAATTACATGGAACTCGACCACCTGGGGGTGGAGGTGGTGGGGAGCGAAGAGTTAAAAAACGTAAATGGAATCCCCCGTTTTTTTATTGCAGATTCGTATTTTCCAGAAAAAAATTACTCCAATCTGGCCTACGATTCGAGTCATTTCGTTCACAAATGGCGTTTTTGTTGTGGTATTCAGTCCTAAGACTGGTCTGGTGCAACCCTCCATGCTAACCTATCTTGCGCGAGCTTTTCATTTCCTCATAACTAGCACAACCCACATCCTCCCTAATATGCTTAGCGTATTCCATCCTTGGCCTCCCTCTTATGTTCTTAACCCACACACTTCCCTCTAATGCTAATTTTACAAGACCCTCCTGTCGTAAAACGTGGCCTATTAACCTATCCCTTCCCTTGGTCAACGTCCTCCATATTATTCGCATTTCCCCTATTCTGTTTAGAATTTCCTCGTTAGTGATTCTATCCACCCATCTGATTTTCAGCATTCGCCTATAGAATCACATTTCAATGGCTTCTATTCTTTTCCTTTCCGCAGCTCCTATCGTACACGTTTCGCACACTCCATTTATAGCAACGATTTCCTAATAAATTCCTCCTTTTCGCGAAAACCTTACTTGCCTGTGCTATCCTACTCTTTATGTCTACTATATGAAGATGATGGCAGAGCAAGCCATCGAAACGTCACTGTTAAAAACTTTGACCCGGTTGGAAACCCGAGAGGAATTTATACCAGGAAAATAGTTCAAAATTATGAAATATTTAAGTTCAAGTCGACGAGACGAAAGACACGATAAGTGATGAATAATCCATTTAACCATTATAAATTTATTACGGCTTATATATTTGGTGTATTTCGTCCCCAATGGTATATAATAATTCAAAAGTACTCAATAAATTCGGTTTAAAAATTTAATTGATAAAATAGATTCCAACCAATATTTCCATATTCATCTATACATTAACAAATATTATGATTCTTTTAGACAATACATTCACAGTTTTATAGATTAATATCGCATCATCGGCTCCTCTTTTCGAAGTAATAATTATAAAAAAAATTACAACGGGCGATGAATTATTTAAAAAAATGTTTTTCTAGAGAGTCGGCGAGAATGCGCAAAACTTGAGGGAATAATATTTGCCATACAAATTCAGTAATAACGAACTACTTGATTCTTAACAAAGATCGCAGTTTTTTCCGGTCGGAAGCCCAAGAGCTCCTAATGATACTTGATTGTTGACTAAATTGCTATTGTAATTTTAAGTCATTATACTATTTTACTTTTAGTATTTAATGCTTTCTTGTTCGATGGTTTATTGGTTTATTAACCCACATTATTAATAGTATAATTTTTCCAGTTGGGTTTTCACTAATATATTTCAAATTAAGGTCTCGGTGTTTTTGAAAGCACCGAGAAAAAATCCGGAAAATTCTCCATTCGGTACAATAAATATTAAAAGAATCACCGCCTTTCGTGGCTTAGTTAATTGATATACATTGTAATAAGAGCGACTAGTTAAATGAAATTTAGGGAAAATAATTTTCGTGGCTTAAGTGAATTGATATGCATTATAATAAGAGCGACTAGTTGAATGAAATTTTTATATAGATTTCCATTTTTATGGCGCGGAAGAAGAGAGCATGAGTAGCTGTGGGAAATTACCCATGGCTACGTAGATCGATACCTCTTGCGTCGTAATATGATGGAAGTTGAGACCATCTCACTTTTTGTATCTGTTGTTATATTATGCAGGAAGCTTGTATACGATATTCTAGAAAAGAGGAAGGTGGCAGGGGATTCCCCGTGCGGGGAAAATGACGCCCCAAGACGCGACTTGAATGCAAGAAGCTGCCTGTCCTTCTTGCATTAACAACACTTCTTAGCCTTAAGATTCATCCTAAACAACGGAACAGAACTTTCATAACTTGTGTTATCCTTATAACCGCGCTCGCAGGTATCAAATTAGGCTCATTGTTTCAAAAAATATTATTTTGTACTCTCCCCCACATGTATTTTCCAAAAATTATTTTCGAACAATAATTTTGACGAATTATATGCGATTCAAATAAAGTTTCTCGCCGAAAACATTGGTAAGAAGGAAAATAATTCCATAAATCACGAGACAACATTCCAATTTCTAAAGATGTAGTAACAATTAAATAATACGGATTGGTATAGCTCAATAGTTCCGAATATAGAGATATTATTTAATTTATGTTAATGGAGCGTAATTATTTTATTACGGCAAACAATTTGTAAGAAGGAGACACTAAACCATTATTTTCTGTACTGACGTTGTTTTAATTCGCTCTTTACAACGAAGCTCTTAATAGCACAATGGGGGTAAGAGCAACATGGGAGTCAATAAATTATTGTCACCTCACTGCCGAACCAATGAGACCACATGGGACACATTATTCTGGAGGAAACTCTCGTTCCATGTGGAAATGCAATTCTTCGAAAGCGAGCACACGGATATTGCCTGCAAATTTTAATCACGAAGCGATATTTATAAGCCAAACGCTTGTCACTAACAATAACACCATCAACGATGACTTCTTTTTTATATCAGTAATTAACTCTCATTATTAATGCATCTGCGATGTGGACATTGTCTAATAAATAGTTTAATTTTAGAAATGAAGAATACTTCATAATGCAGACTACAAGATGCTTTCTGTGCCCAATCAATTAGCTCACAGTTTAAATAGGTGGGATCTTACCACTTGCGTTTCCAATGTGGTAAAATAGCAGGTAGCAGCGCCTGTCCTATAGTTTGCGAGAAGGTAACTTGACTAGTGGAATTTGTCGATCATACTTCGATTCATTGTATTTGACTTTTTTTTAAAAAAAATTGGTACATATAATTTGTACGCATCGTCACAAGAAACACTTTGAGCGCTATGTTTGATGCAGAGATATTTTTTTGATGTCGGGTAGGAACAAGACACATATGCTTTAACAATTTTTGTAAAATTATGGAAATAGAAAAATAACTTCATAAAAGTATAAAACATTAGTTTATTCTATTACTTATTTTTATCTAATATCAATATAACTTAAAACGGTGAATTTAGATTATTGATGAATTTTTAAAAAGAAACAAAGTTCCTGTTCTTCCCCACTCCCCGGGGCAGAACGGGATAGGATGTTTTGTTTTTAAAATTAGTGCAATAAAATTTAATTTAAGAAAAAATCTATTATATTTTCTTTCTCATAGTTATTTAGCGTACGGTTGATCGCTTGATAAAATTCTTCCGCTTCCTCCTCCCTTTCAACATTTTGTTCCACACTCTCGCTTCCTCCTCCTTTCAACGTCGCGATCAGCTAATTTTTGTCTTCCCACCTCTTAGCTAAACTCTTCCATCCCCCTTCTCCGAGGGAAAACACAACTCCACGTGACGTGTATTCGCCAATCCCTACTCGTCCTCCGTAAAGGGCGGGAACTCCTTTCACTGACGAAGCGAATAGCGTCCTTGGGAAATTTTGAAGGATGGACGTTCCACCAGCAAAATAAGCCTAATCTTCTATAGCTACAGACAGGCTGGTTTTCAGTCCGGCACCCTGGCGCCCGGAAAAACCACTTCCCGGAGTTAGAATATTCTTGCTAGATTTCGATCATTTAAAAATCTAAAAATTTGAGCAAAATTAGGGAGGGGTCCTAGTGCGCTTCAATGTCAAATGCAATAAATTGAAGTATGACTGAAATAAGTCATTTAGCCAAAGCTCAAATGCCAGGCTACCTGCTATTTTTCCGCATTTAAAACTATTTGCAAGTGGGACACAACCAAGTTGGCCACTTGACAACTTCTCATTTTTTTTGAAATTATGTTGTTTTAGAAGGACGAAAGGTAGAGCTATTTATTCTTTAGTAAATTAGAAAATTATAATCCAAATTTTTTGCACATGTCAACGTTTTTAACGCTGCGCTTGATTTATTTGTTACAGATCGAAAGCCACTTTTCTCTTTGTAATTATATAATTTCAACTGAAGAAATATTTGCTGTTTCAGTTTTATGAAGGTTAGGTTGAAATGTGACTCGGAATTATTCCCCTACATAAAATGTTTTCCTGGTGATTGTCAAACGTTCATTATTTCCATATCCTTTCGGTTTTAGGACCTATAGAACTCCATACGTATGGTGTGGATTTACCCATACGAAACCTGTCTCTGTAGTGTCATCCCCAAGGAAAGAAGGTTGGGAGATTTCATGGTTACAATTGACGTTTCCTTGTCTGTATCTGGGTCAAGATATACACCAAACCAATGATTTCAATTAAGAAAGTAAAATTTGCTCGTTGTAGCCCGGTTCTCATTATAATAGAAATCGAATAATAGGATTATAATCTTTTTCGATATTTTATTGTTTAATCGCAAAATATGCAAAATAATGGCCGTATCTAAGAAAATACGTTTTTTTTCCAAATCATACCGAATTTTTGGATGCCATATTCACTCGAAAATTTTTCAGTCTTATTTTCTAAGCTCACTTCTGTATCTTTCTTAACGCAACGTGAAGTAATGATTAAAGTCATATTAATAATAAAACCCAGTTTAACGAGAGCAGTGTTATAGTTTGATATCATGCCAGTATTAATTCCGTTAAAAGAGTCACAATAAGCAACTAAATATAATATGATTGTTAATCTGCAGATTTAAAAGCAATACTGAGATTTTGTGTGGATATAAAAATTAACTACGCATAATGTCTTAGTTTACCCGAGGGGTTTCAGAACTGTAAAATTCACAGGCAATAAGACTTGTTATCGAGAAAAGATTTACAGCTGAGTAGTAACCTTAAACGAACGCTCGGCAGACTTCATGGCTAGAGACTATCAATAACGCCGAGTAAAATGACTTGTAGGGGTCTTCAAGTTCTCGTGAGAGGAATGTGGCAGAATTACAGACGAAAGCCGACACCACCCTTCTGTAGCAGCAATAATACAGGAGGCGCTGAGGTTCACGCCTGACCATCGTAGATACAGCACGAAACTCTCAAAACAGTGAGCTCCAGTTTCTCCTCATGTCGTCATTTGTTATCATGCCACTTACTATGTACACAAAACGTCTTCCTCGAAAAGAAACAATTCGAATGTATTTGTTTGGCTTAAATTTGATAAAAGGAACCTCAGTAAGAAATGTTAATCGATTGAAAATATTTGTTGAAATAAGTAATTTATCTTCAAGAATTTAAAATTTAATATGAATTTTGGTTTACTTGTATTTTGACCCCAAAACTATTTCATAATTTTTTTAAATTGAAGAACACTATGGCTTATGCCGAAAGCTCCTCTAAATTTTTAATAAAATTTATTAAAATATAACTTTTGTTTTTATTAAATTTTCAACAGATTTAAAACCAAGGCTTTTTCAACATTATCATCAAAATTAAAATCAGTCATTTAATATTAAAAAATTTCTTGAAGATATTATAAGCAACTTTGAATTATTTTACTGTTGCTGATAATAAAGGTTTGGTGACAAAAGACGAATATTACTATTTCTTTAATTTCAAGAAGGAAGAAGGGGACGTAAAATATTTATCATCACGATATTTCTTCTATTTTATGTTCAGTTCTTTACAGGAAAGTGAATATATATCTTTTCTTTGCTTTACAATGTTAATCTATACCAATGATTAAAATTGAAGTGTCTGTCTGACTGTCTGCCCAATTGTTTGTCTCGAATATGCTCAGAAACGGCCCAACGGCTTTAAATGGAAATGTGAGGGTTTTAAACAAGGACATTTAACTTTAATATTCGTGCATATTTCATTTCTACAATGATATTAATATAATATAAATATTAATTCTACGTGAAGTTTTCTTGGCAAACGTGCGTTGGAATTTCCAAAAATTTCCCATGCGGGTTGCCTATAATTTTGATCTGTTTATTCTTCGAAGCGGCTTAACGGATTTCAATGAAAATGTTAGGAATTGAAACAGGAATTTTAACTTAAATTTTCGTGTATATATCATTCGATATATTGCAGAGTTCAGAAGATATGAATATAAATATTTATAAATCTATTGAATTGCCGTGCAAAGATGATGTGAAAACCTACGGCGAATTAAAAGTCCTATTGGGCGTTCCTATATCTTTCATTCCACTTGCTGTATTATTATAAGCGTAATTGTGGCAGCATGAGAAAGAGAGATGGAGGGGGGAGGGACGGCGAGCATTCTCACTCCATTTATTGTTGTAAACGTGTGAAAGTGGGACCTGTTCAAAACCAATTGCGAGTTATAAATAAATGATACCCCAGTTTCGTTTTTAGGGCAAAGTAAGAAGAGCTATTTCCGCGCGAAGTCGCGGGCATAGCTAGTGTAGAAATAATTCCAAGTTTTTCATTTACATTACTTTGCGTTCTTTATCTTTCAATAGTTAATGACATGTGAATCATATTATCAAGTAATGACACAAAAATAATATTTTAACCTTAGTTATATTTTCTAAACAATTCACTTCTCACGTTCATTCAGAAAATGAATTTTAAAGAAAATATCAAAGATGGCAATATCGAGACGTTCAGTTCATCGTATGCATCACGAAGTGTTATTGTGTTTACTGAACGATAAAACCGATTTAACACTGTTAGGAAAGTAATAAAAGGGGTATAATAAAACGCTGGTACTTTACTTACTTTTGTTATTTCCCAGTGCCATTTAAAAATTACGAACAAGTAAAATAGAAGCAGGTAGGCCGCCCGCACTCTGGCAACTTTTTAATCTAGATGATTAAGTAGTTCAGTTGCTTCCAGTGCACACTAGGTACCAAATAATTGCTTTCACTCCGAAAAGAAAAGCATTTTGTATTGACTGCATGAGGTTTTGCCTTCGTATTAAGACAGCAGATGAAGCGTCGAGAATTTAGGATTAATCCACTAAAAATAGATAATTTATGGTTAGTTTTATAAATTGTTTGAAAAATCTAGAAAATGCGATTTATATTTCTACACCCAGGGGTGCTCTGAGAATTCACGCCCCCTGTTTTTAATATATTTAAGCTAAAAAATAAGTATTACTATAATTAAAAACTTGCTTTTCCTTCTATATCCTTAAGCCCTCTTTCATCACAGTTTCAATTAATTCTCGGCATAATTCTGTCAATAATTTCGTTTTAAACTGTTTGTTGGACTATTTTATTTTTATGTAGTATCAATTAAATACTTTTCAGCTTATGTAGACCATTTATTTGGTAGGTGATGTATAACCAAATTGTATCAATTGGCCTATTGTATGAAGTTTTTCAATTTGCCTAATAAATAATTTAGTATTAAAACACCTGCTTAGCTTCATTGGGATTCTAAATAAATATAACCAGCAACTATTTGGTCGCAAGTGTGCGCTGGCACGTCTCAATTTGTGTTTTCATTTTCAACGGCAACAGTTGACTCACCGGCTGAATAGAACATGTCAGACATTTTTATTCACGTTAAATATTTAGTTCCCAATATGCGATCTGCCATAAGTAGCAATATGTTCGGGGATTAAAAAGTGAGCTAAAATAAATGTCAAATTCCTGGGTGTGTTTCGGGATTTTTTTTCCTTTAGAGAAACGAACTTAAACTTAGAAGTGGATATTCTTATAACAGCGACGATATTTATTTAAAATTCAAGTACTCAAACCAATAAAAGTTTACGTTTCAAATTAAAGCATTGGAAGTTCCAAATCGTAGATGCAGTGAAAAGGTACCACAAAAAGTTTCTATGCAGTAATTTAAATTTACGGTGACTATATTGTTGATGCAACTAGAAATGAAATTGAAAAATATACAATTAAATCTATGAATTCATATAAGATGACAATTTTGGTTGTGTGTCGCAAACTTGTTTCTCAGTTTACAAAAATTTACTGATGATGATTTAATGATAAAGCCCTGAGACCTATTTAGCGTCTTCTGAAGCTGATAGTACGTACGGTTTAAGCTAGTAGGTTTAAATACACGTTATTAATTTTCTTCAAAGATTCGCAGTTTAGAAAAAGTATTATAAAGAAAATAATATAAACTTTTCAAAATTAAATCTGAATTTAGCCCTTTTGGCCATTGTTTTGTGGAGATACGACGTACAAATGCGTTTGTATGCTCACCATTTCCCACGGCGCGAAGAAGAGCGCTGACATGCCCGTTTGTTTTAACGCTCGCACTCTAGCCCATTTTCAACGTGTGGAAGAGGTCCTCTGGGGAAGTAAACCGGAAATGCAACTAAGTAAATGGACACTGTAACTGGCTAGAGAGGTCAACTCCTTTGGGATCATAACCGGATTTCGTTAAATGACGATAGTGGTACTGTAACTTCATCAAATTTTCTCGTTTGTAGTAAACGGATTTTATATATTCCATCTTCCTATCAGATTTTTGAAATAGATAAAATCAAACAAGCAATTGAATATTGCAAAAATTGAAAGAGCGATGAATTCTCATACATTACATTACATTATTTTACATGAATCTCTCTAATTTAGTTTCAACTTCGTCAATAAGATCAGTTCCCAGAACACTATTAACCATTTAAATTGCTACATTAGAAACGTGGCACAACACACACGTGAAATTAGAATTACAGAGGTATCATATTTAGCTTTTCACTGCATGGATGTAGCTAAACCTAAAATATGTATGAAAAAGAGTCGGACATCGGACATTTATCGACGAAGAATTGTAGCCTCCCGTGATTGGAATTTATCGTAACGCAGTATTGCTACTCGCGTTCATCGAGATCGCATGACTGTCAGCAGAATACGGAATCGATGGGTTCAGGACAGGGCCTCACCGATCTCAATGGCTCACCATTACTGACAGTTGGTAGTTAGATTTCAGGAAATACTGGAAAGGACCAGCACCTGACCCCGTGTATGCTATGAGGCTTTACGAGGCGAATGCGCGTAATTGGCTCATCGCCGAAGGTGCTCGTGCATCTGTTGAAATCCGGTCAAGTGGAGTTAGAGAAGACAAGGATCTTACACCGGAGGCCTTAAGAGATCGAACAGTGTGACGGCGCCTGCAGCAGCATGGATTGCTTCGACTACCTTTGACGCTGCTTCACAGACAGAAGCGCCTCCAAAGAGCCGGTAAACGGCGAAGCTAGATGCTGAAATGGTGTCACGATATCTTTACAGCACCATAATACATGGTTGGCGTCATCGAGAAGAAAGCACATTTTCAGCTTGCATTTGACGTCGTCATACTAGTCAATGATCTGGAGTGATGGCATGGAAAGTCATTGGATACCCGTCTGGATCACCTATTTATCGAATTGTTGGCATTATGAACAGCAGCTATAACATTTCTGATGTGACTCAGATTATTCTTCAAGGCCTCCGTAACCCGACGTTTCCGCAGGAAAATAAACACTCGTATGTTGCCTGCACTGTCGTGCCCTTGTGCAGAACTTAATTGACCGCTGTCCTAGCCAGCACGCTTTCCTGATTTGAAAATGTCTGTTCAATTGCAACCGAGTTACTGGCATGCAACGTCTCGCCAGTCACTACGGTCGATGAACTGTGGCCGATCTCTATCGACTCTACAACGAGGCGGATAAGCGCTGTTGTTGCTGTCAGAGAAAAATTCTCTGATATCTCAGGATCTATACCTCCAAACTTCTTGAAATGTAATTTTCGCTCGGAAAATAAAATTGTTCACTTTACATCAGAATATTTGGAGTAAGTTCGTATATAGTTGCATTAATTTTGGTATATCTATTTTCAGTTCACTACCAACAATGGCCTATAAGAAGTAACCTCTCGGGAACTACTGATGATAAATCTATTAAGAAAAGAATTTCGTATAAATAGTATCCTGTTATTAACATTCTTTCTTGGTCTAGCAGTTTTAATGGTCTTCTTAAACATTTCCGCCGCATGCTTCTTTGAATTCAAAAAAGTAATTTCGTATAACAATGACTTTTTATTAATAATATTAAGATTTATTTGTTTTGTTTTCATAAGAAGGAAGCACTAAACGTTTATTTAATGTTAGTGGCTAGACAGCTGTTTGCTCTATCATCAATATTATTATTATTACTTACTTAGCTGCTATTGGGCATTTGCCCGGTGGCAGCTATATACAAAGAAAACACAAATACAAATCAAACACAAATACAATCACAAAAAGTTTACACTAAGGAAGAATTTTGAAGTGTAGTTTTTGATCTGAAAAAAAGAAAGGAGTCACACAAAAATCACTCCACTGCACTTCACTATTATCACTTCATTGATTATAAAAAATACTACTCACTGAAGTTTTCTTAGCCTATTCCTAAATTGATTTACGCTATCCGGAAAAGTCGTCAGTATTTCTGCAGGTAAGGAATTACAATTGCGTATTGACCTATTTACAAATGAAAATTTTCCTACGTATGTGCGTTGCCCTTTTTCTTTAATTTTGAACGAGTGGTCATTTTTAGAAATATAATTCGGCGCCGTGAGATGGATTGTTATTTCATTCCAGGCCCTGTGGTTTACCCTTATAAGCTTTATATATCGCATGTTTCCTTCTATTACTGAGACCTTCTAAATTCTCGTGAGGATTGTTCGCAAATTAACCCCCAAACATTTTTTCAGCCCGTTTTTGTATTTTTTCCAACGCTAGAGTGTGTTAATTTCGATATGGATCCCAGCACGTTACCTCATATTCTAAAATTGGCCTGACCAGCGTTTTGTAAGCAGAAATCCTGCTACCTCGTTCACCTGATTACCCCGATTTAAATCTTTACTAATCGTGATCCCAAGATATTTACAGATATTTGACTTCGTTACAACTTCGTTCCCCACTTTATATCTAGTGGGAGGGGCATTTCTCTTTTTTGTAAAAACGACTGCCTTACTCTTTGTTGCATTATTTGCATTTTATTTTTAACTGACCATTGGTAAATTTTGTCCAATCAGTCTGCAGAATCTGTGCATCATCAACGTTTACGATTTTCCTATAAACCATACAATCATCGGCAAGAAGTTTGATCTGTGATTTTATACCGATTGTTAAGTCATTTATGAATGCAAGGAACATGATGACACTTCCTTGCGAGACCCTGACGTGATTTTCACCGAGTCGGACAATATGTCATTCACGCGAACTCTGAGTGAACGATCTTTTAAAAATTTCCGAATCCACTTCTGTACCCGAAAATCTATACCAGTATTTTTTAACTTACTTATTAATAGATCGTGCGGCACGACGTCGAAGGCTTTAGAAATACGCCCAGGATCGAACAGCAGATTTTAAAATATATATCTTTGAAGGAAAGCGAACGTGAGGTTTTCATGATTATAAAATTTAATTTCACATAAGAATGTTTTATTGACACAATTACTCAAAAGCACGATTAATGTTAAACAAATGTGTTTGGCACCAGTAGATTGAAGTTTACTAATATAAATGTATTTACACTGGAATTTTTTTTCGAGAAGATAATATTAAATTGTATATATATATATATATACATGGTTTTTCAGTAAAATAAAAATTAAACGTACCATTAGTTTAAATAAAACGAGTAAATAATGTATATAGGCGATTGCTGGATCATGTATTTAGGTTGAAAGGAATTAGAAATCACGGAACATTTCACTCACTAAACCGGTGTTTATCATAAATTTCGACAGGTCATTTGTTAAAACAAAGGTTATAAATAAATATGTTTTCAGAGTTTCCAGAGTCAATTTGAGGAATGGGAACGGTATGAAATATATCATTGAATGATACACTAAAATGGAAACTGTAATTGTGTATTTCAATCTGTCATGTTCTGACTTTATTCTTGGTCTTGTTGTTTACATACAGGTAGTTGGCTAATTAATGCCGCAATTGTGTAAACGTGAATATTCATGAGACAGGTATACCGGATTCGGTTGACACCCTGAGGTTTAGTTAAGTAAACGTGATTGAAATTAATACTTGGATGTGTCGTTAACAAATAGTGTCGTAATGAGCATATGCTGCAAGACTCGAGGGAGACAATCAATACTTGAAGGAAAGATTCGCATCCGTTACATCTCAATTGTCGTTTTATTAATTTGACACTTTTATATTGATCGCAAACCATGAGTTGTAAAGAGAAGTTAAACTGTTTACCATAAGTTCGAATTTGCGAATTACTACGGCTCTGCACACCATATTAAATCTTTGCTAAAGTTCTACATGTAGCTGTGCTAACTATTGGATTTACAAAGTTTTGATTATATTAACCTTAGAAATTTACTGCACATCTTACGAGAAAGTGTTTCATAAATTATAATTCACGACTAATTATTTTTCTTAAATTTACTGATAGGTTTAGTATTGAAGTATGTAGTGACGAAGATAAGGTTTTTTAATTCCAACCAGTCAATTATAGGAAGTATAAAATAAGTAAACCGTTTTAAGCATTTCCTCAATTTTGGGTTTCGTATCGGTCAATCTGCTTCTCAGAATTTCAGGTGTTTAAATGATATTTAGCAGTATGGTGAGTGAGATTCATGTAAAAATGTACAATTCAACAAGTACCACCTATATTTTATCAATTGCTTGAATGGATAACCTTAGGATTTTTTTAAAAAAAATGCGCTTAATGCTCTAAACCACTTATTAGAATAAATTATGCTTATTTGTTAATATGCTATGAAAATTCCCATGAAAGTTATAATTTTTATTTACAATTATACTTCATGGTGGAAGTTAAAAACGTCTTTGTGATTGCGCGGTATGAATAGAATAGTTCTGACAGTCTCATAAAAGAAAGCGTGTGCTACCGGAAGCACAAATCGAATTTTCTATTGCCGGGAGTGCTTGTAATGAAGACAGCAAGAAATGGCATTTCAAGCTCTAGGGAGACAGCTATCTCAGGTTTCTACAATTTATTTGTGCGTTGTAAATCTGTTTACCAAACTCCCATGGGCAGTGAAGATGAATAATTAATGCACATACTGTAACCCAATAAAAAATTCGCCTGAAAAATAATAGAATGAATTATTTTATGAAAAATAATTCGTTCTCAATACGTTACAATGAATGATTCACGACAATTACGTCACTTCTGAATAAGAGTGCGAATTTCGTAGAAATATATGATTCAGAATTTTTAATTTAGTTGTACTGCTTATATTAGGCATCTACGGAGACAAAAGGGAAAATTAACAAAACAAGTACATCAATATGAAAATATTTCAGAATGATAAAATATTAAACACATAAAAGGGAATATTAATAAATAAGAAAAAATAAAATTACGAAAAAATACGAATGAGAAAATTGTAGATACATAATTAATAAGAAATCATTACATAAATCTCACAAAGAATAATATTCACATATTTAGGAAAATAAATTTTAAAAGTTGAGCTTAGTTTGTTCGCAATCTGAAGAATAAGTGTCATCAATATATAAGACTAATTTAAGATTGTTAATGAAGTTAGAGTAGAAATGTATACATAACATAAAAGGAGTGGTCCTAAAACATAAACTTGTGAGGTTCCGTCGGTTAATTTGCACAAACATCGGGCCACCAAATACAATTGAGATTTTTTTTGCTAAATTACTTTCACGTTCTCTAAATACGGGTTTCAAGACGAAAAAATTTTCTCTAATACCTTAAAATCATGTTTGTGTAAAATTAATCGACGTCAAACGTCGATCATACTTCGACTTATTGTATTTGACATTTTATTTTCAAATACTTAATATTTATAAATTATACGCACGGTTACAAGTAAAATGATACCAAACAAGCAATAATTTAATGAATTTGAGGGCATCGTATCAACTATGCTTGATGGAGTGTTTACTTCTTTAATAATTTACTTATAAAAGATTTTCAATGAAAATATTCTATATTTTACCATACTTCAATTGTGATTATATTATTAACGTATATTAGAGAATGAATATTTTTATTTAATAATAGTAAGAATATAGTACTTGTCTTTTATTATAAACGAATACATAGAATCACCAGCATACAAAACGAATATTTTAAAATTTTGTTAATATATAGGAAGAATGATAACCTGTAATTTTATCAAAGTATGGAAGTCAAATGTAATGCTAATGTAGAGTCACTTGTAGTTTATTTCCCAGTTTACTGAATTATTATTTTATATTTACGTGAAACGTAAATTGCCGCGTTAAATATATATGACTGTTAAAGGCGACGGTAGGCACAGACAAGGAATTCCACGAAAAGCTTCCAGCCAAGAAAATCTCACAGGCAAGCAATTCCGGGAAGTGACAACCAATAAGGATACTGATAACAGATTTTCTCACAATAAGGTGAACTGTAAGACAAACGAGTGGGAGGAATACAGACACCCTGCAGACAAGTGCTTCCAAATTTGATCTTAAAAATAAATAAAAAATAGCTAAACGAAAAAAAGAATTAAAAAAGTAATATTTTAGCCTGTAAATCCCATTTAATGTAAAAAAGGATGGAAGCAGCTACTACTTATAGTAGTTCTCCTCTCCCTTCATATTAGAGTGCCCGCTCTTTCTTCCCTTCCATATTCATCCAGCATTTTCCCTTCATCCTCCTAACCCCCTTCACACTATACCCTTCTAATAATATCTCTAGTTTGTAGTTAATTAGTAAGTATTATTGTAAAAAATATATATATATATATATTATAATAGAAAAATTTTCTGTAACACAATTTTTGTAAGTTTATGAAGATAAGGCCTGTTATAGATGTACCAGAAAACAGGCTTATCATGCCATAAATATTTAATAAAAATGTAAGGAAAAGGGAGTGGGGGAAGGGAAATATCGAAATAAAAATTGCAGAAGAGGCAGATGGACACTTTAGGTTTGGACTTGACGGAGGAAGGATCGTTGAAGAATGGAGAGAGAAGCAGATGAATACCACGTGGCTGAATGAACCGGACTTTGCTTCCAGCCGTGTGCCAGAAATCTTATTCTCGTAAGCAGTCGAAAGTTTTTTTCTGGGAGTTTTCGATGATAAGTTTAATAATTGATTGATCAATAATTCCTTTCGAGTTTCTATACCGAAATGCGGTAACCTGGGGAAAAGAATTTCGTGTTGGAGCAGTCAGCAATATTTTCTTTAGCTTCAATCATTTTATTCGTATATATTTCCTTTTGATTTATTTTCAGTAAATAAAATGTATTAATGTTAAAATTTAAATTTTATTTAATTTGAGTTATGAATTGGCGTGTCACACACTAAAGACCTAGACGTCAATGTGACTCAAAGTAAATTTTTTATAATAATAAATGCCATACGGCGTCTTTCGCATCCAAGCTTCCACACCCTTTTATCTTGCCAATCTTCATCTCGCATACATCTGTCACTCCTTCATTCCATGTAAGTTTAGGTCTTCCTTTTTTCTTTCGCTCTTTCGTTCCTCTGGCATTCGTCTCAAATGTCCGTACCAATTCAACCTTCTACCTTCTATTGTATCTAAGATATTTACTGATGTAACCCCCTTTCTTCCTGAATGTATTAATTTATTATCCTTTCTGTTCTGGTCACACCACAGCTGCGTCTCCAGAAATCCATTTCCATTGCTCTTAATTTTCCTTTATTTCCCAAACCTCAGAACCATATAGTGCAATACTCTCCACTATCATTCTGTAAATTCTTTTTTTCACCTCCTTGTTATATTTTTATTCCATATAATTGAGTGTAACTGTCTTGTTGTAGCTCTGCCCTCCGCTATTCTCTGCTTCATTTCCTCCTCGCTTCCTCATTTACTAGAAATATTAGTCCCTAAGTATTTATATGTGGTGCAGCACTTTACTACACTTTCGTCTACCTGTCCCTCCGACTACCATATACTCGGTTTTGTTACAAATTTATTACAAAGCCCCATTTCACATATTCCTCATTCAATTTTCTTAGTATGTAGTAAGCGTCATCTTCATTTTCGGCGAATATAACCTGATCATCAGCAAAATTATAAGTATACAGGGTTTCACCATTTATGGGTAATCCAATGGTGTGGCATTTTTCTCCAATATTTGAGTGCATCATTCAAATATATTTTAAAAAGCGTTGGTGCTATACAGCACCCTTGTCTCAATCCTTTATCTACGTGGAATTCTGATGTCTGACTCTATGTTTCCAACTTTAACCCTGTTTAAATTTCCTGTATACCATTTTTATGGCGTTAGTATAAGTTCTTGCTGATTTTCCATCACCGTCCATAATTTAGATAGAGGAACACTGTCATATGATTTCCGTAAATCTATGTAAATAAGATGGGTTTCTTGATTATGTGCTAACCTCTTGTCAGCGACCTGTCTAGTACTGAAGATATTATCGATACATGACCTGCCTGCCCTAAAACCACTTTGATCTTCAGATTCATACATCTCATGTTCGACTCTATTTTTCATAATCTTGTCATATATGCGGCCAATAGAGGTTAGGACAGTAATTTCCCGGTAGTTGTAACAGCACCTTTTTTCAAGATATTGCTAATAATACCTTTTTAAAAATGCGCAGGTATTTGTTGTCCAAAAAGACATAAGTTAGAGAGAACTTTATAAAAAGAATTGCAGGTGCGGCTTTTGTTAGCTCGATAGGTACTCCTCTAGGACACGGAGCTTTTCCGTTTTTTAAAAATCCATCTAATTAACCGTAACCATGTCAGTAATTGTTAGGCAAAATTTAGATGTTTTAGAATTACGATGTGAGTTTGGACTTTATTAATAAACCCCGGTGATTTAAATACTAGATTTTGAGCTGATTTGCAGATTTGCCAGATGTGAAGAGAGCAGACATTCTTAAATTTTTCCACGGCTCGTTCCACTTTGATTTTGTTTTTATATTGCAGTTAATTTCGATGCATTGCAGAGCAGGCGCTCGGTCGATCACGTGGTAACGCAGAACGAACCCCGGCACTGGGTGATGGATGCATGGCTGAACTACACCCGCTATTAGTTATATGCTAGTAGGGGTTATGAGCCAAACCCTACCACTCGTTACTCATATGGCAAAGATTTCGTGTTCGACCTAGCCACTCACGCGTGCATTGTTATTCTGAGAAATAGATCTATAAATTCACGTAGAATAATAGACTAACAGATTTTACTCCTGTCTTCGTAAACAAATAATAGTAACAATTGCACAAGTAAGAAAAGGTGACAGAGAACACAGAACAATTATCCAGCCACAAAATGCTCATACGTGTTCCTTAGTAAAAGGACGAATTATTATTTCAATAAATAGTAAAAATGTTGGTGGTATCTTTCATGCTGTCTCTATCCTGGAGTTCGACTTCATTGGGTATAATAAGGAATAAGACTAGAATTGGACAACAGGGTACTATAATTCCTTCCTTTAAAGAAGAAGATAATTGTTTGCCACTTCAGGACAAAATGTATCTATAATACTATGATAGATTACAGTTGGCAACTGATGGTTGGATGGTATAGAAAGCGTTGTGCATAAAAGCAAAATTAATTATTTTCGAGTAAGATCAAATGTGGAAATTATTAATATTGGTGTATTTTGTAAAAACTGTACTTTATCTTATTTTATATTTATTTTATCTTTTCCGTATAGAAAGCGTTGTGCATACAAGCAAAATTAATTATTTTGGAGTAAGATCAAATGTGGAAATTATTAATATTGGTGTATTTTGTAAAAACTGTATTTTATCTTTTCCGTGAGAGCGGGAGGCTACGGTGGTTGATCTGAGACCGAGAGTATGATCTTTGTCTACGAGGTTTTGATCGGAAGTAAATAAAGATTGGAGAAAAATAAATTTACTAAAAATATTGACTGGAATTATTTTTTTATTCAATGAAATGCTGTGTTTAAGTATATCCGCATAAATTATGAGCAGAAGTTTCCAGAGGATGACCCATGAAGAACCTGAGAGATTTTATTGCTGACTGAAAGGATGAATATTTTAATTTTTTATGTGACTCAACGTTAATATGATTATACAACTTTAAAATTTTAATTATTATTACACTCTGGCGGGTGGTGCTAAATTTGAAAATCCATGTGATGATTATAATATTATCACGTTTCGTAAGGATCGTGAGATACAGTAACACACACTGCTAGCGGTTATAGGCGTTTATTTAAGACGAAGTGCTGTACAAAGTCTCGCACTTCGAAAGGCTGCCGCCACTTCGAGGTCCAGTACTATTTTTACAGTCGTGGAATATTCTAGAAACCGAACATTACTGAAACAGAAAATTCTAGAACTGAAAGGCAGCAAAGTAAACAAATAAAAAATGGTTGCGTTGAGTGGGACTCAAACCATAGTCCACATTTCTGCAGTCCAGATCTCAACCCCTACACTATGGCCGCAGGCTCTTCGATGTTGCAATATTATACATAGTTTTTAGAGAAACTGTATGAAAGGTTTATTTCTTGTCTCACTTAGGAAGGGGCACTCAAGTTTACTTTTTACGATTGTTTAATATTTTTAAAATCATGCAATATATCTTATTTAAAGGTTATATGATAATTCAAATTAACATAATTGCTGACAAATAATAAGATTGTACAACGGGAAAAATATTTTTGAGGCGATGTTGGCTATATTTTTATTGTACTTTTTTCACGTAAAATGAAAAACAAAACTAAACCTTAATTAGTGCAAGCAAAAGAAGCTTAAATTTTATTATTTCTATTTTATTTTGAGGCTAATTTCGTCTTTCAAAGATTCATACAATTGGTGATACACTCGACCAACTTACAGAGAATGTTTCATTGTGTAAGATAATAATAGATAAATCGTTCCCTTCGGTATTATTTGCTCTTCACGAAATCTTCCTTCTGCAGTAGGAATTCTATTTTTACTTTCAGATTGCCGCTAATGAACTACTCAGAGAACAAACTTTTCAAGTTAAATCTAGCTATCAGCGTATATAAATTATAGAAATGAATGAATGTGCTGAAAATAATTTTGCTCAGAGATCTCCGAGTGTAATATTTGGAACAACCGAAGGATGCTTATTAATTATCAATTAAGACAAAATTATAATTTTCGAAACAACTAACACTAATAAGATGATTTTTTGTCTGATTCATATTGTTTTTGAAGGAGGTTATTATTACTGGCATTTTCATTCAACGCGCTAAAATAGTTAAGAAATTAATAACGATAATTTCACTGTCATTAATATTATTTATAATATCTATGACATGAATCGTGTGAATATTATTTAACAAGAAGTATACAGACTTGTAAATTTGATAAATACGGTTTGTAAAGTTACCCAGTCGATCTCTTTGATTTCTAAAATTAGAAAATCTGGAATGTTATTTGGATCCTTCAACGAATTCAATTTCGGTATTTTACGCGAAACTGTAAATTAATATAAGAAAAAGTACAGGGTGCTTTAATATTTAATATATTCGATAGGTTTGTCTATAATAGCGTCGTTTATATGAATTATATTTTATTCGAGGCACCATAATTATGTAAATGATTCTGCGTAGCAGAAATATATTTCGTCTAGAGTACTTTAAAAATAAATTCTGAAATTATATACTTTACAGGGCAAGCTTAACGTACACGGAAAGAAAACGGAAATTTAATACGTTAAGTTATAATATTTGTGTTTTCTTTAAATTAGTTGCGAAAGCAGGCTGAAAGATTATTTCCGACACAAAGCGGTTATTTGAAAAGTTATCACGCATTGATATGCCGTGAAAGGAAATAAAGTAAGCGTGGAAACAGAGAAACGTGTAGAAGGTGCTTTTATTGCCAATCTTAGAGGTTATTGTCTTATTTTCAGCGAAACGAGAGTGTAGAAATTGTACGGCGAGAAGTTCGGTTTAAAAAAAAACAAGAGTTCTGTTCTTCGGAACGTAAAATCACAAAGGAAAAATCTCAATAAAGGAAATGTGAAGAGTGGAGAATCTCATCAGAAGAAAGCTTTA
The DNA here is from genome assembly GCA_034510155.1 of Eucriotettix oculatus. NCBI lineage: Eukaryota > Metazoa > Arthropoda > Insecta > Orthoptera > Tetrigidae > Eucriotettix > Eucriotettix oculatus. The sequence continues at coordinate 58,649,010 of CM067380.1, forward strand.
CTTCAGCGCTGAAAACGTTTCTAGTGGGTCGTTAACACGAGGTTAGCAGAGATATTCCTCATGAATCGTAAAACGGAAATGCATGTCATTAATATAAGGTACGCGGAAAAACCCGAAAACAATAAAACTCGATGCATTTAAATTTGTGACCTTTATTGTCATGTAGGAATTGGCTGCACGAAACAGATGGGATGAGATTGACCGATGAAAGCGATTTTTAATATTTTCGTCGCCGGGATCGCCAATTTCAATGATGGAAGGGCAGTGGATGGGAATAAAATTCACAGAAAATGAAATACAGTAGCGTAATACAAATCTATTACGTAGGTAGAACGCAACATTTTATGAACATAAATTTCGATAATGATCGTCAGGCCAATTTAAGGACTGAGGTGCTTAAGTGTGGTACATTGGGAAATATACCATATAAATTATGCGTATAAATGGTACAGACAGATCCGAGTAACGCAGTTTATGCTGACGTTGGATGTTTTCTACGGCAAGAATATACATATTTTTTTTAATGAGACGCAACATCTTTCTCCAGAATACAAGAACCTGATATTAACAGTTCCGAACGCACTACAGAATGGAAAGTTCGCTTTTTCCTGGCTTTGACGAATGGGAGGTGAAGAAGCTTTGTACGTCATTTGCAGTGTCATAGCATCTCTTGGCTCACATTGTTCGGAGTTAATGAGTTATCGCCGAGCACTTCAAAGAACATTCTGTTCCCTCGCAGTCTTTGTTGAGTAACTTCCATTACCGTTTGTCGAAACAAAATCACTCCTGTCTACTCCATAGCTTCCGTTTTCCGTTTTTTTTCGGTGGATACGTTCAAAGCCTCCACAATGCCATTTTTTCGCAAGCAACAGATTTTGACTGAGGATACTATAAAAAAACTCCGCGTTCAAATGGCAACATGTAGCACGAAACCGAAATTCATAAATCTCGTGGTAACATGTAAATATTTCTCCTGTGTCAGAAACGCGACATTAATTTTAAAATCTTTATAAAAGTAAAAGGAATAGTGTATTGATAAACACATTTTTTTCTATATACATAATACAACATACGTCTATAAAAAATTTCGAATAATTATTACTATTGAGTACTTAAAAAAATTCATCCTGTAATGACAAGAACAACAAAAACAATTATTTCAAAAATATAAAATATTCAAGAGTTTTGATGGAGACTTTTTAAAATGTAAACATCTAACAGTTCACACGCCAATTTCATGCGAGGGACATTCAATAATTAATGAGCAGAGTTGATCTAAAAACAACTATATTTTCGGCAATGATATAAGTCATTGATCTTTAAAACTGTCAATACAACGACAGATCTTGGGATAGCTGCTAAAAGAGCCTCATTTCTTTTTTAAAAAAATTTTTATTCCAAGAAGGGGAAGTCGGGGTGAAACGGGACACTTATTGTTAAACAATTTTTATAAAAATTTGGAAAAAGAAAAATCGCTTCATAGAGATATAAAAAATTAGATTATTTTATTATCAATTTAACTTTAACCAACGAATTTAGATTTTTTGTGAAATTTTGAAAAGATACTTAAAAATGTCCCGTTCCAGCCGTCCCCGGGGCAGAACGGGAAAGAATGATTTGTAATTACTATATACTTAATAAAATTAAGAAAAATCTTAACATTTTTTGTGTTTTCTTTTTTATATTTATCTTGCGTATGGTTGATTGATTCATCAATTGTTCCTTTCACAAAGAGATTTTATTGCACAGTCTTTGCATTTTTCCCGATCCATTTTGTTTTTAATTTTGGGAACAGTATCTTGTAACTCATTCGTATGAGTCTTTCAGATTTTTCCTTTTTCCTTGAGGAACACGTTACATTTTGCCTTATACAGTAGTATCCCGTTCCTCACCGCACGCTAGTCTCACTTTAAGGTTTTTCACCGAGTCTTAATACAAACAGATTTAAACCTAATACGTAACTTCTTCTTCTTCGTTGACTCTGCAGCTCATTAAGGAACTTGGCCTACGGTACGACTGCGGACTGTCATCTTACATGACACATTCCGAATATGGAGTGATACGTGGTCAGCGTATCGACTCTCCATCAGTATTAACCCAAGTATCCGTGACCATGACAACATAAACGTCCAAGCCCATGCCAGGATTCGAACCCGGGACCCTTCGGTTGTGAGGCAGCAACGCTAGCCACTACACGCAACTTATATGCAGCAGCTAAATACATATACTTTACGACAGAGAGAGAGAGAGGCGAGAATTAATATGGAAAGTAAAAACGTATTCCTGAGTGCGGAGTACGAGGAGAGATAATTATGAGAGTCTCGAGTCGAAGGTAGACCCGACAAATCTGGGTCGATAGAGCTGAAGAGCTCCGTGGAAGAAATGAGGTACGTAAAATGTTTATTTACGTCGTCGAAGCGAAAGAATTTGGCATGGGACGCGAACAATGAGGTAGTTACGGAGATGCACCTGGAACTAGCCTTGCAAACAATCTCAGAATTCACAACTCAGATCAGGATCGAAAAAAAAATAAACGCTGAATTACATATATATGCTTTTCAATTGACACTCTTATGCTGTTACTTATTAAACGTCGACAAAATGGCGTTTAAATAATATTATCTTATATTAACTTGGTTTTATTTCCCCTCCTTAAATTAATTTATGAAAATAAATTAAATATTGAAAACTGAAATGTGTTGTGCTTAATAAACTCTGAAAATTCACAATTAAAAATCAAGTAAATTAAATGAAAATATTACAATAATTGTTTGGCCAAATAAACAGACAGTAAAATATTAACAAAACTCACTTCTCAAAAAGAAACAGACAGTAAAATATTATCAAAACTCACGACGTTTCCATCAGCAATTATTGAAATGTAAATTTAACAGACATACTATTCTATTAAATGACAATAACTAAAATCCTTAAACTCCCATTCTTTTATTAGAGTGCAGTAAATTGAATGCAGTTAGACATTCTGTAAGAATAGAAATCCACTTATATGAAACTCGTTTTAAGAAGCTGGAGACATTATGAACTTGTCGTATATTTTAATTTTCCCTGAAGTTAAAGATAAAACGCTTCATAGAAGTTTACTCCCAGTTCTTCCTCGCAGAGACAGAGAACTTTTACAATTAAAAGCCTCGATAATAATTCAATTGATATATATACACACAATCTGATGAAAATGGCTGTGCGTCGAAGCATTTTCCGACTTTCTATGGCAAATTTACTTTTAATACGAACTCAATAGACAAGTGATTATTATTTGCATTGAAACGTGCAATATTCGTTGCACATCTTGTTATGGGAAGAGATGTTTTATTCCATAGCCAATAGGAGTCAAATATGACATCGATAGCGAACGTGTATTGCTTGTTGCATAATGAAACAGACGCTGAGTTATTGTGCCGAGAGTAGGGCACGTAGGGGTGAGTAAGAAAAAAAAGTGGATTTCTGCGGAACGCAGTTGGTGTTATTGATATAAGCATTAAGAAAATTATAGAGGAACGTTATTCACCCCAAAAATAATTTTGAAATTGGCTCAGAGTAGCAGGAACAAAAGCGTACGTATTATTTGAAATAAAAAATAAGTTTAATATCTCGTGTATATTGTGGGATAATAACACAATTACAGGATTGAGATTACTGCATTAGTACGGCTGTAATAACAGTAACCTAATCCTTTTAAATTTTAAATTTAACCTACGTCAGTCAAAGGCTTACATAACTTCGCCCATGAATCCTGACTATGGTTGAAAATACTATGCATTTAAGAAAGTAACCTTTAGCTAATTTTTGGTCAGTATGTCCTAATTTTGTCACTTCACATTGCAAAAGAAGAATTTATAAAAGTTTATCCAACTAATATTACAATTAAATAAATAATCTATCACGCGCGACTGATTAAGATTGACAAACACTTTCGATTCAAAACATCTAAAACTTATACCATAGGAATACGTGCGTAAAATATTAACGCGACATTTTGTGTCAGAAAAAATTAAGAAATGGATTAAGTTTCAGAAAAGCATCTTTTCAATTTGCAATGTGCAGATAAATAATCACAGAAACAATTACACCCAGAATTTAAAATACTCAAGAGTTCTGGTGGAGATTTTTTTTATGAAAACATCTAATAGTTCACAGGCTAATTTCATGCGAAGGATATTCAATAATGGAAGAACCGAGCGCATCTATAAACATATGTATATTTTTAAAACAATAGACTTTTACTATTTCTCCATATAATCACCACAAATATGGTTTCTTTTATGTATTTTATATTATGCAAAGAAGTCTTTGTCTTGTTGGTGGAGCCAGTTTCCCACAAATTATTTGGCCTCCTGATTGTTTCTGAACTTGCCCTTATTTTGGTAAACTTGATCTCCTTACTGATAACGTTGTGATGTGGGCCAACTCTTACTGCAACTTTGTTTGCTATATCGTCAACATAAATACGTCAGTCTTCACGGATAATGCGATTTGCGAGAGAAGGAGATGACACGTAAAATAGCCGGCCAGGACATTGTGCGTCAGTCTATGAGATACTTTAAAGTCATTCGTGAAATTCACCTTTAGAAAGCAGAAACCGGCTCAGAGAACGTCGTTCACCTTATGTGCAAACTTCAAGCGGGCAAGGCATTGCTAAATTCACTTTTAAACAAAACAGTAATCCCAGTGATGCCAACCTACAGTCATGACTGAGACAAATTGATACAGACAATAATTTTTTTGTGGGAGGTGTTTGGTACTTTTATTATTGAATGTTCCTCGAAATATATTACATTTTCCAACTTAAGTTGCAATTATTGCAGTGCTGAAATGAATTCGTTAGTTCAAAAACGGTCCAGGCGTGTGTTACACGGGCAGCAAATATTTCGCACAGAAATACAGCCAAAGTCAATTTATTCGATTCAGCTGTCAATGCGTTTTGATATTGGTCGTAATTGAGTTTTACAAATTGCGTATTTACATTTTCTATTATCGTTCATCGCGATCTGCAGCCAACATTATTCAGGTGAAAATTCAAACACGCTAAAAGTGTATGTTATGAGCTATTTTCTCGTTATTATATTGAAAGTATTGATACGTTGTCATAATTACCTTTTTCCAAACCTGAAAACAACACAGTTAATTGTACAATAAGTCTAGTATATCTTATTAATGATAAATATAGACAGGGAACCTCAAAATTTAAATAATGAAATTATGATCATAAAACATCAATATCGTTTCGTCATTCGGGGACGTGATACTGCGATTTTTCTGTTGCCCTTTGAAATGGTTACGTTCAGTATTTTCTGAAGTAAAGTATTTACAAGATTTTAATTATTCATACTGCATAAAATACTGACCGTGGAAATGTGATTATAATTTAAAACCGATTTCAGAAAGGAGTTGTGAGTATTGAGTGAGATTGACAACTTTATCTTTACTTCTGTGTTAGTCTACTGAATAAATGTAATACTAGTAATTAGTAATTTACCTATTCAGATGATAATAAGCGGCAAATTGATTGGAAACATACTGTTTTACAAGACTACAAATGTCGGATCGCATCGAACCTTCCTTGTACAGTGGCAGGCGCTGCTGTCTTGGGACATTTACTCGGCGTCACAATGCCAGATGATACTTTCCATTTCGTAATCCACAGCGGAATTCTGAAAGCAGTATATGACACCTACGACATAACTTATTGACGAATGAACGCAATATTGTCCTGGGAGAACGTGTATGGAGTACTTTTCCGAACTGTCAATGGATTCTCATCCCATTGCGAAAACACAACCCAATTTTTTCCTGTGGTCAATGCACGAATATTCAATGCACTTTTTTAGAATCTGTGTCTGAGTTTCCTTAAGTTACTACTACTATTATAGAAACGTGCAAGAGTTTTAATATTTAAAGACCAATTTTTTTTTCCATCTTCCTTCCTTCCTCGGCTCTGCAGCCTATTCAGGGCTATGGCCTGCGGGGTCGACTGCGGACTGTCATCTTACTTAACACATTCCGAATTTGGAGTGATACGCGGCTAGCTGCTAATGACTATATCGGTGATGCGACAAATAATGAAAATTTAAAAAAAACACAGGCTCTCCGTAAAAGAAAGTTCCAGTTATATATTAAAAATATACAAAAATGCTTGTCTCTTGAGTGTGGCGCACACTCTGCACCATATAAAAGCGACTCTTTCGGGTGTTCACTGTCATGAGAACTGGGAAATGAGTGAGAGAGAGAGGTGGAGTTCTGGTAAGTCCGTCGGGGCTGGCTTCCTCCTTCCTGGTTTTCCTATCCCCCCCTTTAGTCCATGCCTAAGGTCCTGCAGGCTGAGACGACCTTGAGTAGTTTGAGAGGTGTATGTTCGGGGGTCAAAGACCTTCGGCATACGGTAAGAGTTGTTCACCGATCCCATTGGACCAGTCGGCTATCTACCTCTCAATACTGATCGAGGCACGGAGGCGGGTTTGTCGCGTTCCCACAACAATCCAGTCCCCCGTCACCTTTAGGTGAAACATCGGGTAGGATTCTTACACTATAGTGTGGGGGTCCTAGTCAATCCTTGGCTACCTGCTCTACCTTCCACATCCCCACTTTTCAAGTCCCTTTCTATGCTATTAAAGGGGATTTGCCTGCTTCAGGATCACCCTCATGTAGCCTGTTACCCGCCAAAAAAAGTGTTCACTGTCAATTTTAATTTGTCTAAGATGCTGACGTATTTAAATGCGATACTTTGCCTGGTTTTATATAAGTTCTTCTGTACGGCTACAGGGCTTAAATAAAATAAATCGGTTATATTTTATAAATTTAAGTTAAATAATTAAAAATTATTACAAACTCCCAGAGATATTTTGTAATCTAGGTTGATTAGCTGACGAAACGACTCTATTGTAGAAAAAAACCTTATTACTAAAGTATCAAACATCACGAAGAGTAATTTTATATTTTAATATTGCATTGTTAGTCCATCCAGGCAATTTGACTCCATAAAATAATAATTGTGTTTATAAATATGCAAGTCAATCATTCATAAAACGGATTACGATTCCTCGTAAGAAATAAGAGAATTCTCATATAAAAGACGAAATGCTGAAATAATTTAAAAATTCAATTCTGTCCTGACCCAAGGCATTTGCGTTCCGCTGGAACATTTCATATTACTTTGAAGAAACTATAGGGTAAAAACTACGACCGCGCTGCGTTATCTATGCTTCGCGGAGCGGGTTATCACGAACTTCCAGTAGTTTATACGCCGTGTAAATTGCTGTAGCGCAAGCCTTCAGCTGCAAACCTAATAAAGCGGAAACAATAACGGACTAACTTCTTAAAGTATCTCTGTAATCTATCTACTTTTAGATCTGAAAATTTTCTAATGGCAGTGAAAAATAATCAGAGCTTAAACTTAATTTCCATCCAAATTCTTTTTGCTCCTCTTCCATTCAATTTGTACGTTCGTCAGTATCGGAACGGAAATTACTGTTGTGGAACCAAGGATAGTTGTGTACATTTCTCACCGAAATCGGTTGCTTACGACTTTTATTTTAAATAAACGTTGGATAATATCAAAGAACTGTGCAAACATATGATCGATATTTATGTTAAACGGATTTTGTTTCCTATTAAAGTTATTTTCCGTCTTTTGTGTCCGTACATATATTTCAACGTGAATAGATACAATTTTAAATTCGATTCCAGAATTCAAGCTTCTCCGATGAATAAATAAATATTCGCCGGATATTCGCTCAGAGTATCAACGGCTAACTCCAGCATCGTCATCAGGTACGTATTGCTGATTGCGTGGAGTCACATTCGCCATGAGTGGTACAACTACCTACCACTTGCCGTTAATATGGCGGGTTTTCTTTCGGCTATGATTACCCGGGTATTTATTAGACAATAATCGGTCTGCACTTTGTTATTGTTGGATTTTCTCACTTGGCGATTCCTTATTTTGATCCACAGAAGATGCAGTTTTGCGATTTTTTTTAAAAAAAATTAACATGGTTTAACTTTCAATGTCCTAGGACATAACTTGTAATCAACTGTGACGTGGTTTATATAATTTATTAAATTTATAAATATATAAAAGAACTTAGAGTGTATATTTCAAATGGATGGGCGTCATTAAATCTCAAATTTGACATTTAAAACAGTTTTATTATTAATAAATGTAAAATATTCAAAAAATTACAATTTTTCGAAATTATTTAATTTTAAAGAATTTTATTTGCCTAGTTGTGCCCTAACCAAAGAAATAAGATATCAGAAGACTTTAGTAAATTTACTCAGTGCTTTAGGACATGTTTCTACGAATAGCAGAGCGAGAGATTATTGCCTTTTGTTTCTTACTTTGCATTCATCCTCACCTAGTTTCCTGGTTGACCGGAAATCCTGGATTCAATGCAAAGGCAGCTTCCGGGTCGGCATTGTGCAATACGCAGGCCTCTGCTGTGGTTCAGGAAACGTGTCTCCACCTTCGATTCCCCGTCTCTCCTCTCTGACTCCATGAAGCCAACCAGTACGTCTTTCCGTATCGGTAGTTCCTCTCTGACCCCCCCTCCTCCAAATCTTCTTTTCGAGGTCCTCTCCACCTCCAACTAAAATCTCACTGGTCTCCACGCCTTTTCTATCTTCCCCAGGTCCTCCAATGGGGTTGACGTCTCTACTCTTCCTCTCAAAAAATTCAAATTTTCGGAGGGGCCACCCCTAGACATCTTTTGGGTCAACCATCTTTCTGATCTGGGGTTTTCACCGAGCCGCAAAGATCCTTCCAGAGAAAGGACATGCTCCTCAGGTGCCTGTCAGGCTTCAAGTTTATGTCTGTTTGTTTGCCGGGTTTACCCAGAAAGGTACCTTGCGAATTTCTCGGGAGCTTTTCTCTATGGAAACTTTGTCCAGAATGATGAATATTGTAAATTAAATTAGATAAATAAAATATCCGAAGAATATTTATAAACGTCACAGAACCCATCACTACTTGATAATTACAGGATCAGAGAGCTGTAAATGTCTTTATATTATATATATGATTTATTTGGAAATGTTTTAAATTTTTTTTGAAGATATTGTTTCTCAGTCGTCATCTTAAAAATTAGTTTCCACTCGCTCTTTTGGTGCATGTTTGCTGTTTTCGCACAATTCCACACGATTTCCACAAGACAATCAGTCTCATTGGTGCTTGGGGTCTCCATAATTCATTTCAATACAAAGATTGTATATAATTTTTATTCATATTACGTTTGGAGAAAATGTAACTTAAAGTGAAGTCATAAGCAATCAAGAAAATTTTTTAGACTGCGCTGGATATGGTTGACATTTCTGAAGTTTGGCAGCGTAATGTAGATTTTACCTTCTGTTGCGAACATACGACGGTGGAAGTTTCCTGAACTCGGTAAGAGTTTAGGATTTGAATCATAAATTTGTAGAGTTTACTTGGTCAATTTGGTAGAAGAGAACTAAAAGTTTAACAACACTTTATTTTTTATTTATTTATTTTATTAAATTTAATTGTTTATAGTCACTCGTAGATCGTTAGCGTTCGTACACGATTAGGGATTCTTATATCCAAGTAAGGGTATAACAGTATGGTTACTCAAACAACACAACGTCCAAGCCCATGCCAAGATTTGAACCCGGGACCACTGTGGTGCGAGACAAGCGACACCACACGAGGTCGGCAACATTTTACCGTTTAATGTTAAAAAGATTGTTTCATCTTTTATGATGCTGTATTCTTTCGATATCATGGAAGGAAATACAAATACTGAGCGAGTTCCCTCGGCGATGACCATGAGCACATGGCCAGAACCTGCGCGCCACGTTTCCGTCACGTCCTAATCCACAAATGAATAACTATAACCTTTGCCACCCAACTATAAAATAGTGTCATAGCACTTCAGGAATCAATTATCAGCGGGATTTTGGTTCTATATTGTTCTATAAACATTAGATAACACGGGAATTTTGAAGATGATTGTTCCTTTCTGTTATCAATTAAAGCATTTAGTATTTAGATATTTCTTCCCATCGTATTGAGTATTAAAATATAATGACTAAAACAATATATTTAATAAATTTATCAAAATAACTTCTCAAATTAAGAATTTGAAAATAAAATTATGCCCCTACCTTCACGCCTTTACTGACTATCTCTTTTAACCAGACGGTCATCAGCGACACTTAATAACATTGGCTTGAAGGTTTTATAAAATAGTTTCGTAATTAATTCCAAGTAACATATCTCTGATTTAATTTTACAGGTTCTGCCAACATTATTTTTCTGCATTCTGGAGGTATGGCATCAAATTATAGTTACATAGTCACATAAAACCGTTACAGATTGCACAGTTCAAGATTTATCATGTGGAATAACATGCACCGTTTTGAAATGTATTTGTTTTGAAAGGAAGCAAGATAACGCATATCAGAATTTGTTCGTTAACTTGAACCGATTGCTTTATGAAAATCCAGAAAGTTATTTTTTTCAAATACAGGAATCAATTATAACTCTGATTCTTGTATTCTAATAAATGTTGACGTCGTATTTTTCATGTTATTTGTAATGAAAGAATAGTGGAGAAACACGGTAGGGTTTTGAAACGTTCAGATACGCTCAATGCTTTGGTGACTGTTATGGCTCAATATAATAAAATAACAAATATATTACGAATAATTTTACTGTAGAACGCAGAATAATATTAATTCTAGCTGATGTGAGAGAAGCCACGTGGAAGAAGTGGAACCAGAAAGCATACTTACTGTAACTGACTACGTTCTTGGTCAGGTATGGAAGTTTATGAGCACCATTCCTGTCTGCGCGTAAAACCTCTCACTCAAGCTTTTATAAGGCTGTCTGAGACTTACTGTGGCTATTTTGAAGCTCTCACTCAGTTACTACGTAGGATGAAACCCTTTTTGGAGGTTGCAGTAAATCAATTGCGAGCATCCCACAATGTCGTAGCAGACGTCACGCCCTTGCACCGGAAATGCTACAGTCTCCAGGCCTTTCGACGAGCTTGTTCTTTGTCTACGCTGAAATATGAAATATATACACGTCAATGCTTGGGAAAAATTAAGTGTAAGCACGCGAATCTAGAACAACCTCTGCGCGGTTTCTTGGGAATTTTTCTGAAACCAACGTGCCTACTATAGTAATTCACATTATAAAACTACTTAAGTATGGATAATGGAGCTCGAACCTTCGATATAATCTTCGTTTAAAGAAAAAGGAGAAACTGCATCAGGGAAAATTCGGAGTTTTTTTAATGTGATTAAAATCGATGTAGTAATTGATTTTCGTATTTTCCGTTGTAAGACACCAAAGTACAACAGAGAAAGGACACAAAAGAATTGGATAGTCTCCAGGGATAACAGAGAGTTACGGAATAAGAATTCAAACGCTCATTCAGATAAAACGTAAATCTGGTATAAGCAATAATTAGATGACACTACGTTAGCGCCTCTATCAGACAGTTCCAGCACTAAGCCTTTCATTCTTCATTTACATGCATCTTTACTTTACATTTCCTCATTTCAGGTAAAATAAACAATGAACAAGTGATCGATTAGAGACTCGCAGATTCTTCTTCCAATGGCTCAACAGCCCTCTTGAGGGCCTAGGCCTACCGAGGCGGCTGCGGACTGTCATCTAGCGTGACACATTCCAAATTTGGGGTGATAAGAAACTCGCAGATTACTATTTTTATATGGAAGCTTAATTTTACATTTTACACTGTTTTTTGGTGTATGTATATATAAAATAATAACAATGGAGGAAAGCGAATATTTGAATTAAGAAACTATGCGTAAAGTGCATTAGTCATTAGACTCCTTGTAGTAGGAGTTATTTTAATTAATAGATACAGTCGAATAAACAGTTTTAGCTATATTAAGCAGAGTGTAAGTTTGTTTGCAACATTTTAGCGATTTTTAGTTGATTTCTGTACATAATTTAAGAAGTTTAATTTTGCATTTTCCACTGATTTCGTATCTATGTCTATAAAATAAGAACAAGGGAGGAATCCGAATATTGAATTAATAAACTATGCGTAAGGGGCATTAATCATTATACTCTTTGTAGTAGGAGTTAGTTTAATTAACAGATACAGTCAAATAAACAGACAGAGGGAAAGATGTTTTTGTGTGTTAAGTGCAGGAAGGTAGAAAGATAGTCAGTATATATATATAAGTATAAGCACGCGAATCTATATATATATATATATATATATATATACTGACTATCTTTCTACCTTCCTGCACTTAACACACAAAAACATCTTTCCCTCTGTCTGTTTATTCGACAGTATCTGTTAATTAAACTAACTCCTACTACATATATATATATATATATATATACTCACTTCCATGGGCACTCATTGCTATAAATACCTCTTTGATTTTGGAATGTATGGAAACCATACTCAAAATCTTATGAGCATATTGCATTAAGGTTTATTATAGGAGAGGGGATCATAATTTTAAATAGGACAGGACAAGTTTGAAAATGATAACGGAAAATATTCGTTTTTGAACCGGACTACAAGGGATTGTAACAACTTACCTGTAAAAGTCTTTGCAACATTTCCTCGTAACTGAAAATGTTCTCGGGAAGAATAAGCAACTGTAAGTGTTTGTGAAGTATACGTGGTAGTGGAATGAAAGTCAATGGATATTTTAATTTTATTTTTCAGTAACTAATTTGCTAGGTCCGTGTGTATGATTGGTCTTTTATTTATATTAGTTATTGTATTTCTTGTTTGTAACTCTCATCGAGTGTAACTCCACTGCCGGTTCATAAATTCTTTAATTTATTACTTCTGTCACTTGTCTGGAATACCCACCCCACTGGCCAAAATCAGGTAGGGGCGCTCAGTTTTTGTTTGAAGGAATTTACTTGCTACATTCATGCAAGCATGAGTTCGCTTTGAATGTTTTAAGGTGGTTATGAGCAAATTATGTTGTCACTGTGTAATAAACAAAACAATGGTCGTTTTCATATTATGTCACATTAAAAGTGTATATAAAAGTCGTGATAAATTTAGTTTGCTTATTTACTGTAAATATAACAAGATTTAGAAACCAATTTTATTGTTTATTAGACAACTAATTTTCTTTATTACTTTCCAATGTTCTCTATATTAAAAAATAACCCATATTATATGTGACATGAGCGTCTGAAAAATTTAGTTCAAGCTTTTGACGGTGGATGAATTCATTAACATTACTTTTTAACGTATCTTCACTCATTTATTCTACAGTTTCCGCTGCTGTTGGAAACTCCGACGAAAGTCCAGTTACGGAATGCCCCTTAACACTCTCGTTACATTTCCTTTGAGTAAAGTCCCAGAAAGACTTCAGTTTCGAAAAAAGTCAAAAGTCACTTGGCGCTACGTCCGGCGAAGAAGTCTCTGTCTTGAGGGATGGGAGAGAGAGGGAAAAATACAGAGTTGCGAAAGAAGGAAGATTTTGAAGATGAATAATCCACAGAACAAAATAGACACCTCGCTTGAGTGTGACAGAATTGACAAGTAGTGCGGGAAATTATCGCCAGCTAAGCTAAAAGAATTTCCAATTAATCAATTTTTCGATATTGAAAAATGTAAGATTGGGTATTCGACAAAATGTATATGTCAGTTTAGTGGAAGATTAGTATGACTATATAAAATTACGTTTACTCATTTCAATATATATATTTTAGATAAAAACCCAATAATAATACAAACGTGTACTTAAACATCGTTGAATAAAATATTTTAAAATGTCTGGTATAATGGTCGTTTAATTTATCTTATCAATAAGAAAACAGGCATATATATATTATATACGTAATTCTGAATAGTTAAAAGTATTGTGTTAAAATAACATATAATATTTATATATAACTTATGCAGTAATTTATATAATTTTTTATCATTCATGTATGATATTACCTTAATTATCATCTATTTATTATTTATTTTTCTCCATAAATATGATATTCTTTTCTCTCTTTTATTATAATTAAAGAGTTGTACGAAATAATACCAAATTTTTGATTTTCAAATTCACAATTATGGTTTTATACTTTTTTTTAAACATATTACATATTTATTTACTTATTTAATTGACATATATTTCGGGTCATATTTCCTCACTAGAGGATTAACTGCATCAATAAATCAAATGAGCATTCACAGTGAATACAGGAAGAGAGTTTTTTGAAACCGCATTGAATGTATACACTAAATATTGCTTCTATTCATTTAAAGTTCATTGCAGTCAATTGGAATTTAATGAGAAACAGTGCTTTAAAAGCGAAATTATTTTCCGTATATTAAGTATTCAAATTCCACAGTTTTATAAAAGATGAAGAAAATTTATACCATCCTTATAAGAAATGCTCCAACCGGATTGCTCAAAATTGTAAACTTTTGATATGTCAAAATGACTTGAAGTATAATGATGTGATTTCATAAATACCCACTGTGAAAAATATGTTGAAACAATGCTTAAATTGATGAGCGATTACACTGGAGCATTAGATTAGATACTAATCTGCAGTAATGGGAACGAGATCACCTGATATATTCGCCATGAGAAGAGGAAGAAATTTAGTCTTCTGTACGGAAGTTAGTAGGTTGTAAATTAAAAAAGACATTCAAGCCTTGTGGGCTCTACATTTCTAATTAATACCCAATGATATCTGTAGCTCCTGATGGTATTTGCAAAAATACACTAAAATAAAATGCCCAACTGGTGAAAAAACTAAAAATAATTATATCAAAAATTGAGTGATCTGTAAAAATATAGGGCTCAAGTACAATTACAAATGCTCACTAGTGGTATAAAAGGAAAACTATTTTTTGTGTGATTTTGAAAAATCAAAAAATGTTGATATTAATTTAGTAAATTATGACAATGAATATACTCATAACCTATTAAATGTTTTGGAGTCATTTAAAGAAATATATTATTCAATTTTGTGTGAAATAAAAGAACAAAAGTATTTTATAATTTTTTATAATTTTATTTATTTACTTCATATTATTTTTTAAGAGAGTCTTGCGAATATATGAGCCCAGGATACAAGTAAAATATCATCTAGTACTGTAAGTACTTACAACAAAATGTTGCTTTAATATGTCGAACTCTGCCACACGCCTTGCTAACCTTTCTACATGAATTCTTAAAGTAGAAATACTTTTGTTTGTCGCATTTCTGCTTTTGATAGTTTTGCACCTGCTACTGCACTTGGTGGCCTTTACCAATCTCATTCCCCTTTCAGTTTTCCATTTCTAGGAACGTTAACAATTTTTTCTCTGAAGTTTTTATCGACATTTTTGTACATTGCGGTACTGCACACAATTTGTAAGTCATTTCTTCGAAATCGCAACGAACTAGGCAAAGCCGGTCTCCTTGTGTACTATCTTGTGACGTCACAGCTCTGCGGCCGAGCCAAGGCAGAGTTCAGGCGGTCTTTTTTTTCGTTTAAACTTTATCGCAACATTTTGGGTGAATTTGGACAGTAAACGGTAAAAAAATCCGATCTAGTTAGCATAAATTGACTTAATAAACAATCTAAGACGATTTTATAAAAGTAGGCAAATAGTCTATTAAATTCCGCGGCTTCCTTAACTCCGTATTAGACATCAATGTTGGTTGAATTCGCCTTATTTTAATGTAATGTGACTCAAACCCCCAACCCTTCACCTAATATTCCTGCCAGCCCATGATGAATTAGGTTTAAATTAAACATCAACAGCATAAAGAGAAACCGTATCGATCTCATTGAACCAGAAAAATATTTGTTTGACCCAATTATCGGTCTTTTCTGCATGGTTTAGTATTTCAAACCCTCCCCCCACGCACGTTCCAAAAAATTCATTCAACATCAAAACGAAGACGAAGTATTTAACTTTTGTTAACAATCATTTCGCTAAATCTGTCTCTGCCTTGCATAATTGGCAACAGACGCTGAGATACGAGGGGACAAAAATCCCTCAACTTTCTTCCCTCTTCTTTAAACACAAAGAATGATAAAGAGGACGCGAACACGCCTGCGGATTTACAGATTTGCGATGAGTATTTTAAGATGTTGGAGTAACTAATAGAATGCAAAGTGGCCGCCAGGAACTGCGGGAGGAAGTACGGGGAACAAGCGGAGGAGGGCGGCGTGTTTATTAACTCTGACCTTCAAGACCTCAATTAAGGCCGCCCATTAATATTCTGTTCACGACGCAGCAGCCGCAGTTAGCAACTAAGAGCAATGCTGTGTACTGTTGGCCAAGTCTGTGTGATGTGCTCTTTAGCGCGGCGTCGCTTCGTCTATGTAGCGGGAATCTTCACTACAGAAAAAAAATTACAAACGTTTCCGAAACGTTCGACGACATAAACGACTCTATCGCACATTTCATACGCGATCCAATGGGCACAGATCAATAACTTGCCGTTATTCAGCATTTCCCTTCTTTACGGGGCCGTAGCTGAAATTTATTCAATTTCTCTGTTCGTTCTGGTATGTACACTCTTATATGGCCATGCATTTATAAATTCCCATAATCATTTATCTATTGTTACAAATCTGTTCATGCACACATCCGTACTTCTCTCACTCATTTCCACACTTGTTCATACAATCAATTATTATATGCAATCGCTATTATAAGAGTAACATACGAAAACTGTTCAACGGCGAAAATGATATATACCAACGGTGGGCAAGCCACGGCCTGTGGGCCACATCCGGCCCTCGTGCAACATTTTTCCGCCCCGTCACTAAATTTCTTTGTTCTGTATAAAATCGGCCCTCCGTTTTTAAAGATAAATATCTAAGTCTTATTAAATGGTGTCCCTCTTTGGCAGTAATTATTCTTAAGCATTATCACTTTCATCAAATATTGAACTTCTTAGAAGAAGAAAGGCAATCCGAAGTTTCTCATTAGTTAGTCTTTCAACACTATCATTTTATTATACTGTGTATACTTACATATCTTTACCTTTTCTTATTAAATAAGTTTGCTACAATGAAATATGACCGTTTGTATTCAATTCACTTCAACTCTGTCAAGCATGCGTATTCATGCGCCGAAAACAATATGAAATAGATTAACTTGTTGAATATATTCCCTGTACATCTGGTGGTAGTTGATTGAACTAATTTGAAAAACTTTGCGACACATTGTCAGAGAATGACACCGCGGGAGTCGGCGACTCCATCCACAGCTCTGACTGTACACAACAGTAAATAGTTTTCATCCATGCATTATATTTTGCTTGCATGAACAACATAATTATACTGAAGCGGCGACTCGAGTGCCATCTGTTGCGACAGTATCACAACTGTGTTGAAGGGGGCCTTTTATGGCCTGAAAGGGGGAAGGAAGGGACCTAGAAGATCGACTGAAACCTTCTCTGGGGTGTGCCGTACAACTCACCAAAATTTCGTAGCAATCAGATAAATGATATAGGAACGCATAAGGGATTTAATTATGTAGGGTATGAAAATCAGATAACATTATGGAAAAATGTTCAAAAATATAAGAGCCTATTTGTAAAAACTGTATTTTTTGGCTTCAAAAATATTTAATCGTTTCATGTAATTATAGGACCATATGACTTCAATGAGTTAAAACAGCAACGAGCTTATTTTTAAGGACGAAACTAACATCTAAAAAGGAAACGTTTCTTTCTTAATAAAAATATAAATTAATTACCTGTGATAAGTTTGAAAATTCCATGAATAAGGGACGATGTTTAAGATTATTATGATATTTATTTCATGCTGAGTGAAATTAATGGAATGTGTGAGCACATCAAATTGCGATTCACATTGAAGAATTCAATGTTGAAAGAGTACAGCATGCAAAGTCTACAAACGAGGCCCTAAAATGACCGTTAAAACGGTTCTGGAATAAGAGTAGAAAATTTAAAACGCTATGATTTGTACTTTCCTCGAATACATGGCTGGATGAGATCTCAAATTAAGTTTTAAAAAATTACTTTAGTGGTGTAAAGAATTAACTGCGGAAGGAAACGAATTTGGGGAATTAGAGTGACTGCGAAACTTTATCATGTACTGAATGATTCGTTATTTCCTTATGCTGGCACGAATTCAAAACTTATTTTAACCAGCAACAGCCATTGATCGATTTCAGATTACTCTCAATGGTATCAATGAATACTGATTACCACTGGTCGAGCTAATGGATGTAGACGAATTGGAGCTATTAAATCCAGTACAATGCACTAAATTAAATGTATTAGTGTAAATGCCACTAGCTAGTACCTATTTGTAGTTAACAGTGCGCAAAAGTGAAGTATTGCGTAAAACAATTATTATATCCTTATTAGAGGGTAAATACGGATAAATGGACATTTTTCTTAACTGTGGACTCCTACACCGTGGTTTCCAGTGATAACTTTGTCCTGAAAATAAAAACTGTCAGCTTAATGACGGAAATAATCGCAGACAGCGCGGGCTTTTCCGGCTCACATTTATTTATATTATTCCGGTACATTATTTAATTCTTGGTCAACACATAACTAAACCGACATCGAAAAAGTCACAATATGAACCTCAAATAAACTCCCAGTGTCTCGAGAGAGTCCAAAATACCCCCGGTACAAAAACAGGAATATTTTCAGTATTTTAACAGACTAAAAATTTTGCCCCCATTATGGTTAAATTTGTACTTAAATCGCATATTAAAGGTCATAATGTAACACAGCGACTCGCATTACACAGGGTTCGTCACCAAACTCGATAGTTTCCTTTTCATTTTCATATTAGCAATTACTAAATTTTAAAATGTACCTGACGCGAAAAATAAAACCAATTCATCAATTTATGTATACATTGTATCGACGATCCAAAGAAGTTGATTTTTTCTCAGCCTGCTGCAACAATAGACAGTAAGTGGGATGAATGATATAGAAACGCGTAATAGGACTTATAACTCGCAGTTGGTTTACACGCCGACTTTCGCGCGGCAATTCCAAGAAATCTACCTGTAGATTTAATATTTTTATTTATATTCGTATATTAATATCTAATGCAATATATCGACATTAAAAATGCACGAATATTTAAATTAAATCTCCTTTTTATAAACCCTCAAATTTGAAATCAGTTGAGCCGTTTCGGAGCTTATTCGAAACAAACATACGGATAGACAGACAGACAGACACTTCAATTTTATTTATTGGTATAGATCAATGGTCCCCAATCTTTTTGAACTTAAGAGCACCTCCTATGATGCCGGTGAGGCGGCGAGAACCATTAATGTTTTCAAGGTATATTTATAGTTGGAAACTGGTAATAATACACAGATTGTGCAAAAGAAACAATGTTTAGTAAAAAAATACAATTTTAACAAATGAAAATCGTATTTTATATTTTTATGTAAACTAAATTGGTAATGTTTATGAACATTGGTGGCCCGACGATCGTTGGGGAATGTCTTACTCCACACATGTTTAAATAATGGCGCATGGGCCTTGGCTGTCAAAATAAACGTTTAACCAAAAATTGAATGAAATTTTTTTTACTCAAATACTTCTTCAAAAAGTTAAAAACATCGTATATGTAAAGATAAACAGTAAATACAAGTATCGCACAGTGCAACGCCGGGCACATCTAAAACGGTTTGAGGGTTCCATGTTGCTGGTTTAGATGATATCCGTTAAATGAGCGGAACATTAATGATTAAGTATAGTTCCAAAAATTATGGTAAAAGATTTAAACGCGTTGATATTGTCGTTATGATCTCAGTAACAAGTTTCAGACTTTTTATTAATTATATTCAGAAAACGCCGGTAACTATTGGCAACGCAACATTATTTGTTCACTCTTTAAATATTACCAAAATTAATTTCATACCGACTTCTGAAGAAAATTGGCCTGAATGTAGGAGGACGAACTTTCTTCTCGTCCAGGAGAGTTGTAAGAACACCAAGTAATGTGACTTTTACGTGTTAGAATCTCATCTACTAGCCCCGTAGCGATTCCCGTGAGCTGTCAAGACGTGTTCATGCCTCAATAACTTGAGAGCAGGGATATGAGGGAACAGCTCTTGGCTCCAAGCCAAGAAGCGCCGGGTTCCGCAATACGAGGACGACAATTCTGATGACCATTATCTATGCAACGCTATTTCTCTTACAAGTGTTATGTACGATCTCATTATCTCAAACATATTTGAGTGTTCCGTTCAATTCGTTGCTCCGCTTTAAACGTTGTTCCGCTCCGTTGTGAATAATCTCGCAGTAATAACAAGGCGCATTGTTATTAGGTCAACCGAAATAGATTTCCGCTCAACAGAAATATAGTTAAGGATTAAGAACAACAACAAACATTAAACTATTTACAATACTGGTCAAATAAAGTCATAGTACTTCGGCTCGGTTGGATTATAGGTTATACTTTATATGTTGATCAGAATATATCTATCATTTCCTTAATGTCGCGGAAAAAATATTTTTTCATCGAAGATGCTACGTTATTACTGTGTAATTAATTAATGTATAAAAATACGTTTTTAAACATGGACATTATTTTTCATTAATTACTGGAACATGACACGGAAAAAATAATTCTATTATGAAGTTCCATAAAAATAACACTCACCCAAATACGGATTTACTAAAACGTTAACCTGGAAGACTTTTTTCTTCGGGCACGGGAAGTCAATGTTGATGGAGGTCATTACTCACCACTTTACATAATTATTTCCTTCTGTTTCAGGCTTCGGGGTCCCCAGCGACGACTTCTCGTCTCAGTGTCCGTCTCCAGAATTTCCTGCCGCCAAGCAAGCTATAACCACTCAACATCAACTCCCTCCTGAATTCATTTGCCTTCACTCCTTCCCCTTAACTACCTATCTTTAGAAATTATACCCAATCTTCGGCGCAAACAATGTGCGTCTCTAGGGTGGCTTATTGGAAAAAAAAACATTTGTCTGTGATACTCCACTGGGTATTCCGCGATTTTTAAGGATATTTACAACTAATTACTTGCTACAGATACTTGATACGTGCCCCGTGTTCCACTATGATGGAATTCTCTGTTTATATAATATATTAAAAATCATATCGGTACGGAATTATTCAGGCATTTTGGACGGAAATATTTGAATAGAAAATATGTTATCATACAAATGTTAATTTTCCATGAATATAGTTAAAACTATAATATTGTTGAAATAAGGTTATACAACTGAGAATACTTACCTACTAATTAACCCCCGAGTGATCAAACTGTCACAGACAGCATATTTAATCATTTCACAAGTTTTAAAGTTCTCCGAAGCTCCTCTAGCCCGTCGTGGTAGAACTGAATGAAACAGAAACCTCTATATTTCGGTAACATCTTCGAAAATTACAATGACAAACAAATTTTCGACAAATAAATTAGTAATACTAAATAAAACTACTAATTATACAACATTTTAAGAAAATGAGTTATAAATGTTCATTAACTAATAGTATCATTTTAGGCGTTAATGTAGGTATGTTTCTTTTATACGCAGCATTTCCCATCAATTATTTTCCACATTTCCACACTTTATCCAATTAAACTATGAGTAGTGACGACATTATTGTTTGAAGTTTTGTAATTATTTTGACATATTTCGAGTGCACAACGATTGGTCTGTCCTATATAACATTTTTGACATTGAGATTGCTACAGTTAATTTTGTATATAACGTTCTGTTGCTTTTCTTTATTAATTTTATATGAACCTTTTTTATTGTATATTTTAAGTTTGTTATTAATTATGAAAATAACTTTAAAGCCAGAATTTGTTAAGTATATTTAATGTACCACTTACTTGATCACAATATGGCAACACCATAAACTATTTAGTTCCATATTAGTTATTTTCATTCTATATTACATTTTTATTTCTCTTTGATGACTTTTTTTTATAAATGATTGTTGATAAAGTTAGCATTGGCTTTAAAATATTTTTGACTATAGTTACGTTTTGTTTGTGTAATTTGGAATTAGATAATAATAAGGCTTTATCTGGCCAATATTTACCATAACTCTTTTTTGGTGTATTGGAAAGCTTGATAAAAAATTTAAAACCCGTACGGAATATGTTGGTTTTACGGAACCAATACGTTTCAGTATCTTTGTTGTTGATAACACTGACGTATAAAAAACTATTTTTTAATTATTTTATAATACAAGCATAAATATAATTTTATGTTGGTAGTTAATATAAATTTTGGTATTTAGTTTTAAGTACAATACAGAAAATGCCATCGTTGTATCTATGGTATTTAATAAGTTAGTTATCTAATTTGTTTAATCAGTAAGTTTCGAGATTTCTCATTACAAATTCTGAAAAAATATGTGACAGCGGAGGAAGAGAATGACGAGCCAATAAGAAAAGTGGGGGGGGGATAAACACTATTGTGGAACTTAGATGACCTCGTTTAGTCCGTTTGATAAAATGTATTGTAAAAATTTTGATAAAATAAGTAATGAACTGCCTGAAGATGATTTTAATCCAATAATTTGTGGGATAGCTGGGAAAACCATAATAAACATTTTATGGATTAGGATCTAAATTTTCGGAAATTTTATGGTCATGTATCATGTTCCATGGCTATCAGAAAAAGTTAAGAAGTAGAAAACTCTTACCAAACGTGCAGGATTAATCTTTCAAAATGATACAACATTTACTGACTTTTCCTTGATTTATTTTCAAAGTAGAAATAATAATTCAAATAGATACAAACCATAGATTAGATAACAGCCCATATGTTTGAAAACGTTTTTAGTGTCGACAAATTATCCTAATTATGTATCGCGACTGCACTAAATTTATAGCTGGGCAAATCCTTACATCGTTAGCTTCACTTGGTATTAGCCGAAATGGATTTGTGTAAATATTGTTTAGGGATGTTTGAAATGACGATTTATAGATACCAGTTGGATGTGAATTTGCAGTGTTAATAAATAATCAACATTTAGTGATTTCAAAAACCCCGTCCTTCAGTTAAAACAAATTTTTAGAAACGTTCATCTTAACTACAAATTTAGGTTACACAATTTGTCATTGGGGTTACACGCGCAGTAATAATATTTTTCAAGTGACGTCCATCACCAAATTAAGTTAATGTACTTTAATTGTTTCTCATAAAAGTCAAAAAATTCTAGACCTCAATTTTCCGTTATAAATTTAATTATTTTGTTACAAATTTTGAGGCAATTTACTGTCTTGTGAAATTATCTCCACAAAATTCATATTTCGTAATGGTATTGCGTGAATCTGAAGAAACGTTTACTATTAGCAACACATTGTTATCATGACGCGGGTTTACGCCTATTTTTCTCATTACGCAATTATTTCACCAATAGATATTATAGTTTTTATTGATATTCTATTGCGTATTTATAATTTATACAGTTCAATCTAGCAAATGGTTTCGCGCAAAAACTTCACGTTTCGCAGCTATATTGGGATTCTATATCGAGAGAAGAGAAGGACGAAAATTTAATTACTACCCTAGACAGAGCTGCATTGCTGAGGGTCTTTGTAATAAAATACAAATGGATAAAAACGCGGATATTCTCTGTGAATTTCAAAAACTAATTTTGAAAGAAAATGAAAGCCTACCTTCCAAATATAAATCTCCAATCCTAAAAACTTAATTTATTACGAGGAAAACAATTCTCTTTTTGGAAATAGAAAACTATTTTCATACTTAACCCCCCCACACACATTCTAAAAATTAAATTTTTTAGCAAACTGTTTCTCTAGATATTGAAAAGTAATCAGAACAACATCCTCTGTGGTTATAATAAAAAGTACGACCTTAGCATTCAGATAATTTTTAGATTGCAAAACAATTACACAGAAAAAAATGTTTAAATGCTGTAAGATAAAGACGTGAAACTGCGTCGAAACGTACAGCATTTTTAATTTTTGTTCCGTGTAATTGTAATGGGATGAATTATCAGAAAATAATATTGTATCAGATATTAAATTTTATGTATTCTCTCTGATTTCTTAAAAAAATTCTCTTATTAAGGTCATAAATTTAAATTATATTTATTTTTAGACTACCCTCTCCTTTGGCTCTTCAGCCCATTGAGGGCCTGGGCCTACTTGGTCGACTGAGGACTGCCATCTTGCATGACACTTTCCGAATTTTGGAGTGACACGTAGATTACTTTAGACTACTTAAATATTACATTTTTTTGTGAATATTACGTCCAATGATGTTAATCTCTAATGGTTTGTTTGGTTCCCTACTCAATCGCATTGTGTTATAGAGTTTCACCTCATCCATGTGAATTGTTGTGAACTGTAACTGAGTTGAAGTGACTATGAATACATGTATATCAAATTTCTGTGTATGTTCGTCCTCCGGAAATGGGGATCCTTGAGGTTGTTACATTATCACCCCAACCAGAGTCCTTGTGAGGAGATATCGATTATAATGTCTGGGATTCTCTCGCAAGTATCCTGACGCCGCGACGTCTTTTGGCAAGTGTTTGCAAGTGTCAATATTTAGAGGAAAACAGAGTAATTGTTGTAAAAGTGGGACTATTGTACAGACTTCTATGTATAACTTGTTCCCAGCTCTGCTGTGCGGCGCAATAACAGCGACTCGTATAAATTCCGTGAAAGTTCATTAGCTTCTTCTTAATTAAATACTGTATTTTCAATAATGACAATTTCTTCTTATTTCTTCACTAAATTAAATTTTCATTGTAACGAGTAACGTAGTCTGCGTTACTCTAAATAATATACTGAAATAGGTCCCTATAAAACAAGAAAAACCTTAAAAATGTCTCTTATTATAAATATTTTAATCATTTTTACTATTTCCAAAATGAATCTAGCCTTATTGTTCCGCACTTGTGCAGCTGATTATTTATTTTCTCATTCCACAGGCCGTGTTTCCTTTTTACTTTTGAGAAAATAAGTAATACAACTTTATGCGATTTCCTTTCGCAGGAGGGAAATATCGCCACTTTTTTATACGAAATAGCATAATTAGCTTTATAAAATGTGATTGCCTTTTTGAATTTTTAAATGTTACTTATGCTTTGAATCTAATAGTAACATCTACCACTGAAATAAATTTAATGGCAGATAAATAGATTCAAAATAAAATGTAGAAAACAAAATTCACTTTTTTTCTTACATAGGTTGATGAACGACTGGAATAATTTATCTAGAGGAGTGTTTAAGTAAAGGATTCTTCAGGAAAATAAATTTTGCTATAAAGTTAGAAAACGTAGGAACTGAAGTGAAGTGCTTAGCAGTGATCAAATTTCTTTGAGGCTTATAAATATGACGCAATAGAATGGAGTATTTATTATTAATTTGAGTAAATTATATAGTAATTTTGACTAAGTGATTATAATTTCACACGGACAAACTGCAAGTGATGCTTCCTCACTGGAAATGGAGGAAATTTTTTGTTGCCACGGGAGATGGCTCTGTTGTACGACGTCATTCCCTCGGACTACTTGCAGTGTGTTTTATTGTGTTGCATAAGAACACCACACAATATCTGGGGCAATTTTAGGGAGTTTGTGTGGTCTCTCTTCAGACTGGCGAACGAAACGCGCGTACAGCAGATCTGGGCAAAGATGTTCTGCCAACATGAGGTAATTTAAAGTTACGTGCATCCTGCACGACAAGCGCTATTATCTGTATCACCTACAATGCGTTGTGGGATTATCAGCAGCGAATTTCCCTCCACGGCAAGGATTCTGTCGCTCGTGTTTGCACCTTTATGGTATTTCTGCCTTAAGTTCTCATCACCGATGAAGCGACCTTTAGAAGAGATGATATCATCAACCAACATAATTATCATCTGTAGGATGCAGAAAATCTTCGGGAAGTTGTTAAACGTCTCATCAGCAGTGATTCAGCGTCAATGTTTTGGTAGTTATTCTTGGTGACCGTATACTGGGACCAGTTATTCTTCCATAACGTCTCAACGAACAAACGTAATTGGATTTCCTGCATAACTTCACATTGAGAATGTGCCTTGGGAAATACGACTGATAATATAGCTGCTGCATGATGGAGCGAGTGAACGCCTGCATTGCATCCCGTGAACAGATGTAAGATGGAAATTATTATTACATGAACCGTTGCAGAAGATTTCTACATTTTACAGTAAGCACTCCCTGCGGTTTGTCAGTGCAATTAAATTCATCCAGTATAGGACAATATAAACAAGTATCTGTCCCCAGACTAATTGCACTGAAGAAAATCCTCTCATAAGTGATCAGTGATTGCTATTTGATTTATTGATCGCTTGGCGCTATTACATAACGATTTTTATCTAAATAATATATTGGTTATTATTTCCTGTTTTGTGCCATGTCTCGACAGGCAATTAAAATACTAGTCTGCGATTTTCCTGCCTGCGTTTAATTAGGCCGTAAATATTTCTGTATAACTTCGTTACGAACTTCAATTTTGGGAGAATATTATTGATTTTGAGGATTATGTGAACGTGGAATACGTACCTAGGCAGGACTCTAGACGCCAATCTCAGGTGGAAAGAACACGTTAAGATAAAAAAATCGGAACTAAAAATTAAATATAGAAAACACTACTGGTTAATTCGAAGAAATTCCAAGATTATCTGCCACACATAACTCTTAATGTGAATGTAAGCGGCAGATTAATATCTAACTAGAAAACATTTCTACTTTCACCTCAACATTTCATGAACGAGTACGTTACTCGTACAATTTCTCTAAAAAAGGAACGCTACGGCTTTTAGAGTCTTGTATGATGTAAGAAGTACAACGGGCAAAGCACAGGCAAGAACAATAACCAACATATAAAAACTGAAAATAATCAGCCACACGACATACGTAACCATTCACTGAAGAGATGAAAATCTTAACTCACCATGGGCTCTGATTTTCAGAGAACTTTACTGCTGCTGTTACAGACTTAATTTCTCGCCAGCAGGTTGTTAATTATTAAACGCGTTCCCTTGCAAAGGAAAATAAGCTCGACTCGCGTCCCGTCCCTCCCAAGCTTATCTGCCACACATAACTCTTAATGTGAATGTAACCGGCAGATTACTACCTAACTAGAAAACATTTCTACTTTCACCTCAACATTTCATGAACGAGTACGTTACTCGTACAATTTCTCTCAAAAAGTAACGCTACGCAAACTGTGCAAATGCCAATGGAGTGGTCCAGCGGCTAAGTTTACCGCCTAAATATTCCGTTTTCGATTAACTGAGTTTTTTTATTTACTATCTGCGTGTCTCATATGACTGGTTCTACAAAGAAATACGTCAATATTTTGAATAATACGAAAAAACTATTACTGAACAAAAATTATCATACTAGTTTACAAGTACATTTATGCTAAACACATTTATCTATTTTCTTCTAGGTTAGTATAGAATCAAAAAAATAACATTTACCTGCCATTGAGCTTGAAAGAAAATTCAATAAATACCTACATGAATTATCCGAATTACTCGCCATGGAAGGCAACCAAGAAAATTAAGAGGCCATTAACCATCCTATCAGAAATAACAATGGTCCATGGGCTAGAGAGAAAAGACAAAAAGCAGAATAATTTGTTTAACGCCTGGCAGAGGTATTCACACCCAATCAAGGGAATACGAATCTCACTATGATTCGCGACAAAAACGCAAGATCAGAAAATATTACATCAGTTACCCCGAGAGAAGTAGCTAATGAAATAAAAAAATGTGAACCACAAGAATGCTCCAGGTTTTGATCGAATTACTGGAGAGATTCTAAAGCACCTATCTAGGAAGGCAATAACAATGCTCAACTACGTATAGAACGCAGAATTCATACTAAAACATGTTCCAGCGTGCTGGAAAGTAGCATAAGTGATCATGGTGCTGAAGCCAGGAACTCAAACCAGTGATGTGAAATCCTACAGAGAAATTTCTCTATTGCCAATAATCTCTAAACTATTACTCAAGAGAGTGCGGTAAATAATAGAAAACAATAATTTGATAACAGAATTGCAATTCGGATTCAGACAAAAGCAGTCAACAACAGATCGAGTGGATAGAATAACCGATATTATTCAACGAGTGCTGGAAGGAAAACAAGTCTGCTCAGCAGTCTTCTTAGATGTGTCACAAACTTCCGATAAAGTATTATTAACAAAATGCTGCCAAGGTATAGATATTTTAACATCATATACCACAGACAGACTATTCAGAGTCAAAGAAGAAGACGAATAGTCTGATCTGAAAGAGATAACAGCAGGAGTACCCCAAGGCAGCGTACCGGGTCCTATTCTATACTTATTATATATGAATGATATCCCAAAACTACAAAAAAAAAATCCGAGGTGGCAACATTTGCAGATGACACCGCGATACTTGCAGTGGAAAAAAAAATCGAAATGAGCCAACTAGAAGACTACAAGAGGTCAGCAATGCAGTAGTTGACTGGGCTAAACAATGGAGACTGAAGTTGAACGAGCAAAAATCAACCCATATCACCTTTACAAACAAACAATTAAAAACTCCATCAATTCTATATATAAATGGCATCACTGTGCCCTATGAGAACAGTGACAAGTACCTAGACGCCAAACTCAGGTGGAAAGAACACGTTAGGAAAAAATAATCGGACTGGCTAACTGGATAATTGGAAGAAATTCCAAGCTTTCAATTTGATTTACAATCAAATGTTGAAACCAATATGGCTCTACGGTATTCAGCTATGGGGCTCTACAAGTGATAAAAAACAAGAAGTGTATCCAAACGTTTCAAAATAAAGTGTTACGAAACAAAGTGAATGCTTCCTGGTGTATCAGAAATGACGATCTCCATAGGGATCTCCGATTTCCAACTATCTTGGGAAGAAATAAAAATGTATGCTAGGCTTCACCTCCACGTCAGTACAGTGGCCCGACAACTCGTGGTTGATCAACACCTTACCAGAAGACTCAAACGAAGAAAACCAGCTGATCTTGCGTATTGTGAAGTGTGTAAAATCAGAGCACAGTGCGTGAGTAAAGTGCACAGAGACAAGAACAAACTAGAAGACAACATTGGATGGACTCTAGTCGATAAGTACATAGTGTACGATTTGTCACAAGAAAATTATTGGTTATTCTTTAAAGGCTAGTTTTAATGATACTGCTATTAAAAAAATAAATCACTGAGCTTCGTTATGTAGCCGTTGAATTTGGACACTAACGTAAACCTTTGAATGGGATGAATTGTGCGAGTGGTGTTTGTGGTGATGATTTCCGTTACTTTGATATTGCTCGAATATTAGTGGCTTTTTATTCATGACTAATCCTTAACAGGATAATAACTTACTTCATAATTCCCTTCTTTCTCCTTTATTAAGTGTCCCCTGTCTTTAGACTGGTTTGATAAAACCAGAAAGCAGTGATGAGAAACAAGTATCACCCCAGTGTACAAGTACGGTTTGTGGTAAATTTTAAAGTCTTAGAGATATCGTTTAATTATCAAGTAACATGCAATGTAATTTGTATTTGAAAAGTTGCCTTTATTAATGTGTTAATTCAGAATTCAATTTATTTCAGGATTTGCACATATATGCTACAGCGTGCATATATTTCTAAGTAAATGTTCATGTAAGTATGCACGCACACTTACGTACGTAAGGCAGCACAAAATAGCTCGAGATCCAAGTATAATTTTGAAGCCATCCACGAAATCCCTGGTTAAACCACGGTGCATTAGATGAGGGTAAGATTATTTACTTTGATCTCGAAACAGCCTTCGATCGGAGTCGGCCAGCTGATAATTAACAGTCCAGCCTCTTTGGCAAGCGATTCTGTTACAAAGCAAGTTGAAACCCTTTACGGTGAACGGTCTGTCTCGGCAGAAATTGTACACCCTGTTCCAATCTGCTACCCATATTGTCAGGTACATTGATCTCAAAAAACACATATATCACTAGTTTCGTTAATACAGCAAACATGACTGAATTTTTTATATTGAGGTGAATAGACTTCGTTCTGAACAATAAAATCCAGCATTCTACGAAACCTGTTACTGTTGATAATTATTCATTGCACCCGACGTAATAATTATTTAATGATCAGTTATTGCATTGAAAAAAAATTTCTATATTGAATTGCAGAAAATGCTATAAAAATTACGTAAGAGGATATAAAAATTCAGAATTTATTCGTCAAACATTAGAAACGTTTGTTAATTAATGGTGCTTTTTGTGCAGTTGATTTCCTGGAATGATATAAGCGAATACTTTTCGTTTTCAGGAATTAAGCAATAGTC
Source organism: Eucriotettix oculatus (assembly GCA_034510155.1). Taxonomy (NCBI): domain Eukaryota; kingdom Metazoa; phylum Arthropoda; class Insecta; order Orthoptera; family Tetrigidae; genus Eucriotettix; species Eucriotettix oculatus. The sequence goes on from CM067380.1 coordinate 58,679,264, forward strand.
AATTGAATTATACTACCGTTCTGTTTACTTCTTACATGTACGATGTGAAGTTACGTTAGTACTACTGCGTGGGAGACACGGGAGATATTAAGTGATCGACCTTTGCTTCACCAGAAGTATTGTTATAATTTATGTATAACTATGTAACGTGTTATTTTACGTTGTCAGTATTATAAATTGAATAGGGAAATCTTCATTTAATCTATGCTTACGATTTTTACGCTTTATTTACGTATCCTCATTAGATGGCCGATGGAGAAACAAATAATCTCTTATTTGCTCTAAAATACCCGCTCCCCGAAAAAATAACCACCGGAGCCAGACCGGAATGAATTAATCGATATTATGAGAACTTTTGTTTGTTAAGTCACAGGTCCACATCTACTCTTTCTTTATCTTGTCCAATTGTACCTCCTGGCGTCGAGGATTTTTGCAGAGAGATCAGCATTTTTTAATAAGTGCATTGTTGGGGATTGGCGAACATCACCCTTGCCAGGAAACGAACTCGGGACCACTGTGGTACGAGGCAGTGACGCTAGCCACTAGACCACAGAGGTCAACTCGTCCGCATCTACCTTGGATCAAAATGTTGATCGGGGATTATATTTTGTGCAGAGCTTAGAAAATTGCCAAGTACCTGGTAAAATTTTTATAATAAAACAACCGATTGTTGTAATATGTCGTCCTGTTTTTGTGGTGTATGAGTTTTTTATTTAACTACTATAACTTTATCATAACCACATCACGCGAAGGTTAAGTAATTATTTAAAATATTTTTTGATTCTGTCTAATTATATTGGAAATATTATCGACGGTTAAGAGCTCAAATTGCAACGTGTTTCTTGACGTCGCCAATTTGTGGTTTGCAGTCTGAGTATAAACCGACACCAGGCAGATACTTGGTTTTCCCGAGGCCGTGAGAACGAGATGGGTCCAGAAATTTTGGAGGACTTGTGATTATCTGGACCATTGACATCTCGTAGTACAGGGAGATTGACAAAATAGGTCGATAAAATCGATACTTGTAGCCGTTTTGCTGTAGTCGTTCAGCAGTGATGTAGAGAGGAACTACAGAGACGACGGCGAGGAATACTGAGTCATACAATTCAGCAGAGAGGAACCTAGTACAGTATCTGCGTCAACGATTTAGCGTGAAATTAAGAGGTTTGATTGTCTATCCGGCTAGCCATAATTTTCTTTAATTAAAATCTCATTATATATACTCCTTAATTTAAATTAATACTATCACCCCACCCCGCTCACAATCATTTCATCTTCTCCTAAACGTTTTCTGTACACTGCCCACGTGTGGATAATTGGAAAGTCCCGTTATTGAGAGATTTACTTAACCTTAAAGGCCTCTGCCCACTAGAACGTACCATACTATGGCATTACCAGAAACGAGAACGACCGCGCCGGTCACTACTACACTCAATGCAAAGGATCAACAACGTTCTATACCCGTATACAACGCGTATGATGGCCGTACCATACCCGTTTAGTGGCCGTTCGGCTCCGGTCGCTCAATCGCCTTTTCTTTGCAAAGGAGTATATGAGGTAACTAGTTTCAGAACGTGGTATGAACGCGGTGGGCCATCGGAACAAATTAGTTTGGTAACGTCGCGTGCCATGCACAGACCGTACCGACACCTACAAAATATTCTCACCAGCAGATAGGTGACTGGACGGGTCTGGCAGGTGACGGTATGGTCTAATGGGCGTTTTGCTATACCAATTTATACAAACAATACTTGTTTGCATGTGTCGGTAAGGTTCCGTCTTAGAATGATACGTTCTACAGGTAGAGGCCTTAAGATGCCAAAATTTCAAATCAGTACTTTCCATCATCCTCAGTACCAATTAAATTTCGTGTTTACAGCCATCCTTCTGGTTTAGAGACTCAGTTGGCTTCCCCATTTCCACCGCTCCATTCGATATTTCATTGCATTCAACTGTTACTTATGAAAGCTGCAAAATATAGTTAACAATCGTCTCCATTACATGATTAGAGTATTTTTTTAACCAATGGGACACGGGAACTCCATCTTCATATATAGGGGTTTTCAAAAAGAGCCGGTCGAAGTTGAAATGAAATAAAACAAGCTGTGTGTGAGGTATTAACGAAATTCTTTTTTATTTAAAAGGGCATACATGGGCCTTTTATATATAAAAAATAGTTAATACCTCACCCACAGCTTGTTTTATTCCATTTCAACATAGACCCGCCATTATTGAAAAACCCTATATCAAACTCCTCATCGATTTTGATGATTTTTGTTGTTGTTGTAGTTATGAGGTCACCTGGATAGTTCTTAGCTATAGCTGGACCCGGTAGGTGGCATTTTTGTTTAGATCAAGAATTTTTAGAAAAAAATTATATATTTTTTTGGATTTCTCACATAAAAAACATTTGATCCCAAATTTTCAGCCTGACCGTCCTCAAGATTATTGTGTCGTAGCTTGGCATTGTTTTGACATTTTGATTTCGGATTGCCGAGTTCTTACATATTCTGAGTATTGTAAATGCGTTCATACTGAGTGTATGATTCATCGATTAATTCGATATTGAAAAAATGAAGTGTGCAAATGTGAAAGGCGCATTTTTTTGAATTACAACTTATGCACTGCTTCATTCGGCGGCATTCAACGTAGTATAAATTTAAAAAAAATTATCTTTCATTTGTGCAATATCAATGAAACGGGGTTTGAAAAGGTATATTTTCACAAAATGTGACGATCTATCTGATGGTTTGATCATGAGTAGACAAAGAGATTACGGTTGAATTAAATATGGCAGCGGGCTAACATAAATGAATTACCGGGCCACACCGGGCACCCAGATATATTTTTTTTATAAATGTATCCTTCTGTATTATCTGAAAATAAAAGTGTAACATGTCACTTCATAGCATATTCTAAACATTCCTGTCTTTATTGTTAGTAAAAAGAGACTGAAATAGTTGTCAGTGATATAGTTGTGTTCATGATAAATCAAGAAATTACATTGTATTTCGTCTGGAGTGATCGCCGCCGACGTCACAACAAAGATTAAGACAAGAAAGAAAAAAAAGTCACATTTCTGTGGACGACAGGCAGATTAATAACGCGTCCTCTACGACAGCTTTGTACTCAAGTTGACACATCTATTAAATGTTCCATTGTTCTCTGGAACGCTAAATTTATTGATAAATGGCGAATATTGTATTTTGATGACTAATTGTAACTTTTACACTTAGATTGTTTCTGAAGGTGTAATCTGTTACCTTGGAATTCAAGAACGAGGTTATTCAGACTAATTGTTTTAATATTTTTTTCAGGAGTGTAATTTAACGATCAATTAAAATTTTTATGCTTCTAAAAGTTAAATATTTCAAAATGGTTAAGTGATGTTTAATATACGAACTTATCTACCTGAAAATATTGCAGTTGAAATTTAAAAGGCAGTATATGTGACTTTATTGGGAGAGAAACTTGAGTCTGAGCACACAAATCTCATTGCCTCACACGCGTCGAAGATTTTTGAGGAGTAGAGCGGCACTCGAGACTTGTCGCCGGCGATGTATTTCATGTTCCACTCGTGTATACATCATTGGCAACTCTTTACGACAACCCGTCGAGTCCACAGCACGTCAATACGGCAGACACTGCTATCGAGACACGCTTTAATTAAATGCATTGCGCTGTGGACTGCAATTAAAGCGTGATAACAGCGAAGTTGCCGAGCCCTCGCTATCTACGACAGGAAAAGCCCTGTCGTTCTAGTATTGTCCACGTTTTATGGAAAACTTGTGGATTAGCCCCGAGGGTGTCCTTCATTTCCCGCCTTCGGACTTTATGCTCTCCGCGTTTGGAGCGACGAATATACAACGTACGCGCAGATAATAAACCTTGCATTATGATTACTCAGGCTTCCCAGAGTAGAAGTTAGAGCAACATCAACTCCGATATTAATTATCAAGGATATCTTTCGGCTTCTGTTTCCCAACTTTGCGTCCGTGGGTGGCACTGAACGAGCCATGTTGACTGGTCACGTGCTACGCAAATTTTAATATGAGCAAGTTAATCCTTGCAGTTATACCACAAATAACTGAAAATGCACCATGGCACCATGGCATTTAATAAAATCATAATAGACGCTAAACTGATGCAATATACAAAAGATAAAATAAATAATGAAAGATGGTAGAAGGCAGTACAACCAGCTATTAGGAGTTGTGGCAGCATTAAAGAAATATACACTAATGAGGCAAAACAGAATAATGGGGTAGGGGTGGCGGTAATTACAGAAGAAGAAAAGTCAATAACGATAAAACGTTACCCCAACACATCTATAACAACAGCAGAAACTAAAGCAGCAGAATACTGCCTTAAACAAAAACATGAGAAATTTTACAAACTTCCAGATGCCCTAGCAGCGCTAAAATCGATAAAAGACAGTTCAAGATACTACAAAATGTTACACAATATTAGAAATAGTATTCTTCAGGCTAACAAGGATATAATATTTAAGTGGATACCATCCCATGAAGGCATCAGAGGCAATGAGATCGCAGACGAAAAACCTAAAATAAATGCAGCCACAAGGGAAGAAAACGAAGAAGGATATAGTTTGAACAGGAAAGACATGAGAGTATATATTAGAAAACATACTGACACAGAATGGATGAAAAACTGAATAAAATAAAAACATTGGTCCCATCCTTATATGCAAAAATTTGTCTAGCCGATCCTTATTTCCTAAAACCCTTACGATAAAGGAACAAGTGGTCGTATCTCACATGCTATGCTCACACATGATTACTTTCTAGAGAGGAGCCACCTAGATGTGACACATGGAACGAACAAAAGACTACAATATACATTCTGTTGAACTGCAATATTTTTTTTGACTTAATGTACGAATTCATCTCAACAAATGGCAACCTAAATCATTAAATGAATATAAAGAAGAAATAAAGTTTGTAAATTTCCTTAAGGACACTAATATATATTATTTAATTCAATGAATATAAATGTTGTAAGTTGTAGGAGGTTTATTATGTAATATTGTATTATGACATGATAATCATTTCTTACATATATTACTACTATTACTCCTAGGCTCTATATCCCTTGAAGGTCCTTGGCCTCTCGCACAATGTTTGCCCATTCATCTCTGCTCGCTCCTTTGACCTCCATCTTCTTACTCCCATTTTCCTTAGGTTCTCATCGACATCATCCAGCCATCTCTTCCTTGGTCTACCCTTCAGTCTTCTTCCTCCAGGCTTCCCTGTAGAAGCATTCTTTATAGATGTCCCAGCCATCTCAATCTTCTGCTCTCCTCTACATCTGGAATGTTATATAATATTTTTAATTATTCATTCTTTCTCATATTACATTGCTCATTTACCGGACCATATATTTTCTTCCTATCTTCTTAGTAGTTCCTCGTTGGTGACAGTTTAAGTCCATGCGTCTGATACTGTCACCACTGGCTTTACCACAGAGCGGTATACCTTACATTTCAGATTCCTGCTGAGATTGCGTGATCTGAAGACAGGTAACAATGAAGAGTAACTGTGGTTACCGGCAGCCACTCATGTTTTAATTTCTTCCTTTATCTGCTGTGATTGTGGTTCCCAAATATTTAAAGTTATTAGCTGTACCATAATGCTGTATAGCATTAGGGTCCTTCATTTTCTTCGTCCTCGATGAGAGGATATACTTTTTAAATGTATTGAAGTTTTAAATGTTAAAAAGGTGAAAATAACAACAAGCCTCCATTTTTTCCTCTTTTTCGGTATCTTTCCGCAAAGTCCGTACTGAACTTGAAGAAACGAGACCTATGAGTAGAAATCTTTATTTCCAAGATGGACGCTCCCCCCCCCTCGAGCTACAACGCATAAAAAACTCTATTTTGGAACTCCTGCAACTTTAGGCCCCTGTAGTTAGAAAACTGTGGATTTTAAAAAATTCTGAAAACACATAATCGATTGGAAATTTGATTCTCTACCATTTTGCTCATATGACCGTTTCTTCTCAGACCAATGGAAATAAATCAAACCTCTTTGTAAAAAACTACGAATTTTCGCCATTTACAAAACCCAGGATTGAAAATAAGTTGAATTAGACAGTAGAAATAGATTTAGGCTGTTGTATAACTTATAAAACAAGTGTTTACATGCCCCTATAGCTAAAAGTGATCCATCATAGAACTACGAATGTTGACTACTCTTAAGTACTATAAAAAATATTCATTCCTGCTTAATTATTTACGTCAACCCGAGCAACGCCGGGTACTTGAGCTACTAAAGTCTATCTACAAAGTGTCCATAAAAGAAAGTTACAGTTTCAATAGTAGATTATATAAATTTAAATTTTTTTGGCCGCAACCGTTACTGGACAAAGTCCACGACACAAAATTATCAGCGAGATGTAATATTTATTCCATTTAAAAATTAAGATGATGAAGTCTACAAAGACGGACGGAACGCAGTATTTGTAATTAAATTAACTAAATTGTAATTTAATGTTTTCCTGAAATATTTGGCCGTATTCCAATTATTATACTAATGTCAGATAATTTATTTTGGTACGGCGCTACGGCGGCAAGGTGCTAGATACGGACGGTTTTATCGGACGATTGGATAGAGAAGAACTTTAATTGGTTGAATTTTCAGAAGCCAGGAGACAGACTGCGTGAATGCAGGCGGCTGGGCGGGATGGACGGCAAAGCATCGTGTCTACTCTCAAGCAGCTCTTACAGCATCGGAAACAGTTTTGTCTTATTGGTGGGTATTACTTAGACGTGTTGGAGGTGGCAACAAAAATTCTGAGAAGGAGTTTTAAAGTCATAGGTTGAACATTGGAGGATTTTCAAGCCGAGTTCGTGTTGGAGAGAACTGTTATTAGTTTTGAAGGTTCCAGCCAGATTGGTGATTGTATCTGTACGACATCTGCTGTTTGTATGAGTATAAGTATAAGTATAAAATCATATTCCATAAATCCTATAGAGAAGCACAAGCTTCAAGGATGTGGAACGAGTCAGAGATTTTACATAGGTTGCTTTATTAATATTAGAATATACTGTAACTATTGATTACTTTTAACTTATAATAAGATTTTCTTAAGTTCTATACAGAAGACATACAATTTGTACCTTATATATAAAATTGATAAATATTTTTACATCCTATACTAAAAAATTAGTGTTCTAATAATGTTCTTACCTTACATAATTATAAATATCTACCCTATGATACATTCAGCTTCATAAATTCTTCAACAGAGTAGAAGGAGTGGCTTAGTACGAACTTAGTTAGTTCATATTTGAACTTATTTTTAGTTGTTTAATGGAGGTGGGAAGTTTATTAAATATGCTAATAGCATTGTAATGTACACCCTTTTGTATTATGGTTAGAGATTTCCCTTCCTTGTGTAAATTGTTTTTACTTCTGGTATCAAAGTCATGTATATCTGAGTTTAGTGTGAAGAGGTTACTGTTATTAATAACAAATAACATGAGTGATCGAATATGCTGGGAAGTGAGTGTCAGTATTCCAGTTTTCTTGAAAAGTCCCCTACAATATGTTTTTGGTGAGACCTGACAATATTCTAACAGCCTTTTTTTGAAGTGTAAATATTTTATCTTTCCCTGATGCATTGCCCCAGAATATTATACCATATGTCATTATAGAGTGGAAATATGCAAAATAAACTAATTTTCTTATGTTAGGATCACTACAACTTGACATGATTCTAAGAGCAAAGGTTGCCGAGCCTAATTTTCGTAGGAGAATTTTAATATGATCCTTCCAGTTTAATTTATTGTCCATGGATATACCTAAAAATTTTGTACATTCAAGAAAGACATTTGAGAAAGCAGCTTTACTTTGTTGTCTGCGGACTGCGTGCCACGAGTTCTCCTGTAACCATTTCTCCGCTCCTGCTTGCTGTATGGAGGCACAGCTGGAGGATTTTTCCAAACATTCTATGATCCAACCAATCACAATGTTTCCTCCTGATGAATGTCTTCATTTTGCTAATTTATGCACTGTAATCCAAAAATTTCTGTTTTGCAAATTCTTTAACTTCATCCAGTATACCGTGCAGAGACAGTGAATATAATAAAATTTGAATTAAATTAACGGCGGAGAAAAAACAATATTATTATAAAATCAAATCTGCCGGCACACTTAATATTTAAATCACTTGTGATACAAAAATTTCTGTTTTGCAAATTTGTGAAATTTATCCAGTGTACAGTGCAGAGACAGTGAATATAATAAATTTTAAATTAAATTAACGTATCATTAAAAAATCAAATCTGCCAGCACCCAAAATTTTAAATCATTTATGGAACATAATTAAGTTCAGTGTTAAACATGTTTTGCAGTTATTTTTCAGCTAAATTCATCCATACAATAAAAAAGTCATGTTTTATTATATTTGTATATTATTTATAGATATTTAAACAAACTGACAAATTGAAACAAAACTTGGTAAACATGTTCTGGAAAATCCTAATACAAACGTGGAAGAAGTTATAACTATAATATAACATAAATATGTGAATTGTCAACAGATGAAGTCTGTGATGTAACCGAGAATTGAGATAGAATACTGGGATATACGCCATATTTAATTTCACGCAATGGAGTCTATTTGTTTAAAGAGACCCACTATCACATTTGGGATATTATATCCCGAAAAATATGCACATATGATAGGATGATGGTGGAAAATACGAAAGTATTTTTAAATACGTACTTTTTTATATTTCAGTTTTATTTAGAACAGCATTTAACTCAACATATACTTGTCTTTTGCTGTATGAACTTTAGGGAATATTAAAGGGTTATAAAAGAACCATAGGTAAGATTTTTTAATCTTTATAATTTAATAAATTTGATGTCAATTGCAAATTGTTAAAATAAAATTTGGGGTTGATGTTAGGTTATATTTCTACGTGGTTTGACTGCGGGATATGTAACTCTGGAAAACAGAAATGTTTATTTAGTACTATAGAATGAAATGTTGTAATGGATAATATTAGAACCGACCATTAAATATGAGAATTATTGAGTAGTAAAAAAACTTTTAGTTTGGAAGCAAATACGTAGATGAAATTTAATTTAGTGAAATAATTTTCCATGTTAAATGTGGAGACTGAGGCCGAGGTGAACGTTGTGCTGCAGGCGACTAGAGTTTCCGAATATTGCGCGACACGCGTAGTAATCACTTTGTAACTTAAACAGTGACTATTTTTTCCTTTTAATTGTCTCAATTTTATGAAATAAACTGCTGCTGTCACGGAAATAAATAAATAAAACGCGTTCCGTTCCTGGTTTTTTAAGGAGAAATACACTTGCCTGTTAACTGGAACAAAATCCAGTTTAATTTTTATTTCTATTCATTAAAAAAATTGTGTTCAAAACATAAAAGAATATCCCAGATTTAAATCTATTTTATAAAATATTAATTTAGACTATTTACCACCAAACAGACATCGAACTGAAAGTAAAGTAACCTTAAACGGCATACGTCCAGCCTAACATATAATTTATTTTTGTTAACAAGTCAGGAGTAATGGAAGCTATAGTCACTTCAGTACCGTGTCTCAACTCTGACAAATTATTAGGTAGTTGCTGAAGGATCACTCGACTTTTCAGAAAGCCACAAGGAACAATGGAAGTGAACAGAGTAATTTCGAAAACGATCCTTGATGTCGGTGATTTGACGGCTTGAATGTAGGGTAGGCTTCACCTGGTGACATTGACTAGTCCTCTCTGAAAGTCCACGGTGCGATAAATGCCAAGAAAGATGCTTCACTCACGCACGTGATTATCTAAAACTGTATTTGATTTGATGCAACACTCTACAACGTGTGCAGTATAACCGTGACATTCTTTTATTGACAACCAGTAATTCTAATTCCCTTTTTATTTGGTGGTGAAACTTTGCAGGGCTGCGATCAAGAATTGATGTGTGTGTGTGTGAATAATTGGAATAGGGATTGGCTAATAATTTCAGACTAATTTCAGCAGGAAAATCGGAGATAGCAAAATAAAACCGCACGAATTACAATACAATTACTATATATGATAGTGGTGAATAACCCTGGGTTTTAGTCAGCCACGCAAAAATTTGTTCGACTTCTGGAACTTCGAAGTTCGATAAATGCCCTGAGTAGGCCAGCACAATCCGGAATCATGTAAATTCCACGAGAAAATTGAGAAATATATATATATATATATATATATACAAAATTATTCGACAACTGAGGGTATGTACAGTACATTTAAGATTAAAATCATGTTAAAACCAAATTTGTTTTATATTGTAAAAATTCCATATATTTTTGATATGTTTCAATTAATTTGTGTTTTTAAATTTGTAGATAACTATGACATATGCCGAAACCTCCTGCAAAATTAAATATGAAATTTTAAATCAAAATTAATATATGGTTATGGTTCATTAAATGGGTGACTAATTAAAACCTAGGGTTATTAACCATTATCGTATAATTAAAAAACAGTCATTTAAAATTTTTAAAAAATCCTTGAAGTTATAATTACTGTACAAGACCAGTAGTTGTAATTAATTTTGAAAAAGTAGGAGGTTCACTCTTCAATTTTCTTTGCAGTGAAACAGTCGAAATAATATTTATCATTTATCTCCTCGTTGATCTTATGTTGTTTATAAGAATGAATATATTCAGTTATGGTTATGGCTGTATTTCTATTGTACTAAGAAATCTCAGTCATCAAAGGTGAAAGATTAATGGTTTCTAAATTCAAAGTTCTATACGTCTCCACTGATCATTACTGTCGTAGGATTAAGAGATGTGTAGAGGGCCAGTTGCGTATTAAATCTGCTCAGTTTCGTAACCACGAATTTGTTCTTTCTAATTAGTATATTTCATCGACGTCAAAGCTTTTACCAAGAAGCCGGCACTTGTGGCTCTAACTATGTAATTCAAGTTAGTCGAAGTCCTTAAGCCGGCCTACAATTAGAAGGAAATTGTTTCTGAGGGAGCAGTTTAACAGGGCGTCTTATTGACTTGAGTCCGCACCCAATTAGGTGAGCCAGACCAAAAAAGGGGGAATATCATTCAAAACAGGCTTCACTTCAATGGGACCCATATTTTTAACTTTAGCGCTTTGCAAAGGGCTGTGTTACCTCTGTCATACGTATCTAATTTAATTCGTTGTGTTTATTCAATACAGCGAAAGTTAATTCGGTCATCAGTAACTTACAATATCCATTGCAATGAAAAAAGTGTTTTAACTCTACATCTTTTTTTCTTACTCATGTATACTAACTGTTAAAACAATTTATATTAGCCCGCTGTAGTATTTAATTCAATAGTAATGAATAAGGGAGAGAGAATATTATTTTACGATTAAAAATTATTATATATATGTGAATAATATTACTTTTAACGTTTATTTATTACAATGTTTACTGATTGAATAAATTTCTAATTTGCACAGCCGGCTTTCTTTTTAAGAAAATAAACACTATATATTTACAAAAATTATACAAATTAAATTCCTTACAACTAAATACAAGAGTTCAGATTGTAAGCGGGGGACAGTAGTTGTTGTTAATTCGTTGAGGAGTTGTCGAAGAATGTAAGTGGTTAAGGAATTTGAAAGATAGCATATGCTAGAGTTGGAGTGAAGACAGGGCAGTGGCTAATAACATTTAAAGTGAAACACCTGGTGGTAGCAGAGACGAGGTATTCAGCCAGATTGTCATTAATTGTTTTATTATATTTAACTGAAGTTAAAATTTAAACTTTTAAAAATTAATCAAGTCTTACATGAATAATTAACAGACTGAATCACGTTCTCCTGAATTCAACATCTTGATTTTATAAATAAATATCATTTCGGCCGTAACCGTCCCTGGAGACACTAAATTCTTCACATGTAAATTTAATAACCTTTTCGGCTGAGGGAATCAAGGAGTAAGCAGATGTATTGCTAAATTTTACGCTTAGGAAGTCTCAAAATAGAGACGAAACGCACACTTGTGAACAAATTTCAAAGGCGGCGGTAGCGGCCATCTTGTTCAATAAGCTTTGCCGCTTCTTTGACTACAAAGCTTCCGGTAATGATCTACCTACGAGTTTCATAGTAGTCGTTGGTAAAGTACTAAATGAAATCATAAATCCCTGAAAGGCATAAAAAAATGTCAGTAGCCATTTCCACCAACAATCAATGTTCGGAATCTAAAGACCAGGTATTTGTGCCCACAATACCCTGAGAGACAGAATCAATTTGTTTTATTTTTATTTATAAAGTTTAATTCATTATCTAAAATGTATATTTTTTAAACAGAAGGAAGATAGTCTTTTATTTGTGTTTTTATGTTATTTAATATATTACAAATTTTTTGTGTTTCGTATTGTTTATTAATTAAAGTAAAATCAAAAATCCCCATAAAACAGTACAATTTTTCAACACTCAGGTCATTATTCTATATCACATTTCCAGCAAATTGCAAATTCCTAGCCAGTTGAATAAAGTGTGCAATTTATTAGAGGACTAGAAAATAATTTGTTAACTTAAATTACGTAAAAAGTCCCAATGACACAATTTCATATGATTTACTGTATTATTAGTTTACATTAAATTTTTTAATTACGAGGAAAGCAGCAATCAAATTTTCGAGACATAAAATAATTTTAAGAACACAGTATTTGTTGTAATATTTTTTGAATAATTTAAACAGCCTATATAATTTTTTAAAAATTTCTAGAATATCTGTTCAGGTTGCTTATACTAGGATAGATTAATTAAATTATTGAGAGGAATGTTAAGAGAATATTGCTACTGAAAATAATTCGGATGATATTGTAGTGTTCGGAAATTTTACGAACATCAGAATAATTTCAGCAAACATAAAACACTGATATGCAGTCAACAAATGTGTTTACCAGAGGCTAGAATTACCTCTATTAATGTAGAGACTGTAAGCAGTTCTCGCGAATCTAAATGAAACTGAGGAAAACAACGTTGTTACATAAAACTTTAAAGTGATTACATATTTTAAGAAAAGTACCATATTATTTATTTGAATAACTTAAAGACATTTGAGTGTGGATCTAATTCCTCGATGCGTTTGCATCGGCCATGACAGATTTGTTTGATACTGAAAGAACAATATTTCGTGTCGATGAATTCCTGTTCTTACACATATGTACCGAAAATACACAACTAGGTGGATTATTTTATTTCTACATTGTCCAGTTCCAGAGTAATCGAACTAGTCGTAAAAATAACTTAGTGTTGATATTGCAGCCGATTTCACTAGCAGACAAGAACATTTACTGCAACCTCTATTGTAGCATTTTTGGCCTCAGGCTAACGAGCGTAACGGCGGCTGGACTGTTTTAATGCGTGTTACACAAACGGAGAACGTCTCTAACCAACCCAAATACGACATAAGGAAGCCACATTGGTTAATTAATTTTAATATCAGCCAAAAACCTCATTTTTATATCGGAAAAATTTGTAAATTTTAGTTTATTATGTTTTATATATATTAGTAGTTTGTTTCAAGAACAAAATATGTACAATTATAAATAAAACACAAAGAATGGCCAAAAGTCAGAAATGGAATAATTTATTTGAACTTATACTGTTTCGTCAATAAATTACATCAATTTATCAGTAAAAAAATTATTAGTTTGAGCTTAGTGTCGCCTGTATAGAAGACTGAATTTTCGGGTTTACGTTTTATCTCGGAATTGTGCTAGTACACTAGTTCACGGTGTCGGATTGATTGTCAATTAGCCAGATAAATATTGAAAAGGGCTAGCGAGTGTATTCATTCCGCTTCTATTCTGCAATTTAAATTGAACTGAGATAATGATCAAGTCCTTGAGTTGCTCAAGCGTGAACTTCCTCGTGGTTCTTTACAAACAACATATTAGCAATCAGTACACGTCCGTACGTATTACTTAATTCATTTATGGCAAATAGTGATCCAAAATAGTGTGCCCAGAGACGGAACAGAGGGGAAAACCCCAGAATCATCTTCCTATTCTCCGATATGGATTGGTGGTCCTGTTCCGTTAGCTAAATTACCATACCACGCTGTAGCCCACGGCACAATAGAATAGGTAATTATTTGTTTGCTATTCACTAAAAGGTTGTAATATCGTGTTAATCGCTGCCTATGTAATTCTAGCCTCTGGTAAACACATTGGTTGACTGCATATCAGTGTTTTATGTTTACTGAAATTATTTTGACATTCTCCGTAAAATTTCCGAAGACTACAATATTATCCGAATTATTTTCAGTAGCAATATACTCATAACATTCCTCTTAATAATTTAATTAATCCATCTTAGTATAAGCAACCAGAACAGATAATCCAAATTTAAAAAAAAATTATATAGGCTGTTAAAGTTGTCCAAAAAATATTACAGTAAATACGGTATACTTGAAATTATTTATGTCTCAAAAATTAGATGTACATTAAATTATCTTTAACCAGAGCCGACTTTTTCATTGTAAAAGTTGTAACAGAATTTATGGTTGGACTAGATATAAAATCTTTGCTTTTCTCCTCTTCTTGGGCCCCTTCAACATAACTAGGAATTTTCTACAATCTTTCTCAATTTTTCGGCATGAATATTATACAGCACGAGTCTGAATATGTTATTTACTTATAGTGGGGACGATTAGGGTTCAAATTGTCTTTCATTATTTTATTTTAGTTAGTTTTCGAATTTAAGTGATGAAAAAAATACATATCACAGACCACGTTTCTTTGACCATGAATATAAAAATAAAGTATAAATAGCAGCACCTAATCAATCAAAATGTGGCCTATGTTGACATACAGGTTACTGATACGCGTTTCAAAATGGTTCGTACACAAATTCAGGAGCCGCCTATGTTTCAAATACTAAAATAATTGAGATATTCAGTGAAAACAGTCGAAATATCTGCTAGCAGTAGTGCTATTGAGACTAAATGATTACGTCCACGTGCAGGTAAACAGCAACAAGGGTAACGAAATATAACAGACACCGATGAGTACTTAAGTCGGAGTTCCGCTGGAGCAGGAAAGGTGCGCTAAAGGCTGGTAAATTAAATTGGCTTGGCAATGTTTAAAGATTAGCGGCTCTCTGGCGGAGAGATGGTGTGGTGTCGCCGGAGAGGTTCCGGTGCAATCAATCAGCCATGCTTTTAGAGACTCAAAAGGACACGAGTTAGACCTCATCCCGCTGAGTGACGTCGGCGGTTAATGTCTCTTCAAACCTGCTACATAAAAAGGGCTATAAGTACAAGAGTCACGCTCTGACGTATCATTCAATTATTGAACAACGGAAATTGAATTGTGAATGTAATTCCTGAATAATATTTTCGACGTAAGCGGACCGTTGCCCTACCTATCGTGAAACACTTTATGTATTTAAATAACTGAATTCATATAATTAAATCATGAAAATAGAACTTTGGGAATATTACAACTATATTATTTTCAAACATCTAATATTAGATTTTCAATAATTGGACTAGTCATGATATGACGAGCTTCATTCTCCTGTAATAAGAAAATTA
Organism: Eucriotettix oculatus; assembly: GCA_034510155.1. Classification (NCBI taxonomy): domain Eukaryota; kingdom Metazoa; phylum Arthropoda; class Insecta; order Orthoptera; family Tetrigidae; genus Eucriotettix; species Eucriotettix oculatus. Next base: position 58,694,831 of record CM067380.1, read on the forward strand.
TTGAAATTCACGCGTCGTTTATACAAGGAACTGAAACAGTAAAATTTTCGTTGCTATCTGGAACGGCTGAAGAAATTCTGTTCAGCCGCTACCTCCCTGTAATATCGTAGCGACGAATTAAATGATCCGAGGTTCCTAGGAAGGAATAAAACGGTGGACAATGAGGGCTAGGTGCTACTTCCAATGGTGTTCAGAATTTTACCAAATGATAAAGTAACTCCAACATAGTTGAGATTCCAATAATTTTGAAATTTTTCTTTGGTATACTTAATTTAAAACGTTTCAACATAGTATTACACTTACATTAAAGTTGTTGATTTCTACCCAATAAAGGGAAACACTGATAATATTCTGATTTTTGAACGTCCCAAGCTCTATGACTGAATGAACCTTTAAACTTTCCGAATTTTCCATCCAAGTTCGTCTTCTCTCGGGAGTCCACTTAAAGAATTGCAATAATAATATTTTAATAATAATTTCAATAAAAATAATTACAAGTTTTAGTAATAATATTCATGGCCAGAAGAATATTTTATACATAGTTTTCTGACTATAAGTTTTACAATGAATAAAAAGATGGCCAATAAATCATCATATAATTTTATTGCTATTTAATTAATATAAATGTGACGTTTCGACTTCATATTTGGGACTTCATCATGCATAAAGAAAAGATTATTCAATTTATTGAAGAAAATGGAGACGAAACGTCGCATTTATGTTAATTAAATAGCAATAAATTATATTCTGGCTCATTGGCCATCTTTTTATTTCAATGTATTCCAAACGCGTATCGAATTGTTTACAAATGAAAAATTTCCGACGAATGTGTATTGCTCTTTTTCTTTAATATTGAAAATGTGATGATTTTTAGAAATCTGACTAAGGTAAACACTTATTATTGCTTGTAATCTTATTACCGGAAGCAACGTGAAATATAGATTTGAGAGTTTAGTGCGGGCTTTTCCATCACCTCAGCGATCTGTGGGTTGGCTGTCCTCTCAAAATATTGATATGTCTTTCTTTTCTCCTCAAAAACGAATGAATATAGTCAGTTTTCAGTCCTTCTTCCATTCAACGCTATATAGAAGTTTTCAAAATAAATTCGGGACTATGAGAAAAGTGTCTCGAACAGGCTCTACGACTGAAATTTAATCCGGCCGCTTGAATTCGCACATCATTATGGGTCACGAATTCGAAATTCAGCAATCAGTAAAACACATTCATCAAGATGGATTTAAAGAATTTCATTAATATTAATAAAACTATTTTAGTATATTATATTTTAATTTACACATTTTTGGTAATTTGTACATTGTCCTAGGGTGCATATTGTACAACAATAAATGTTACTTTATGTATAACATGCCCAGAAGCAAAATTAATTACAGATTATTGAGTATAGTTTGTGCTGGTGTTCCTGTAATGTGTAAACTTCCAAACTCGCAAATATATAAAGGTTCATGACTAAAATTATTGTCGAGACATGAATGAGGGTTGTGAGCTGAGAATATTGTGGCCTAACTGTTCGAATTTCACTTTGAGGCAGCCCAGTTCTGAATGTCACGCCACGTCCTGCAAATACCCCCATTGAAATGCCGTGGAGTTGTGACCGAATATTGTCTCGCTGAAGCTCTGCGTTTTCCTCCCCCAACAGGGTAAGTTGAGTGTGTTCAACAAATTAGACAGAGATTGAAATTTGCAGACAGAGCCTAATAAAAAGCGCCGTTAGAAGGGCCGTAACGCGCTAATGTGACTCAGTATCCGCTGACCTCCACACTGCGCACACTGCACATTCATTGACGACTGCATTGTACAACAAAAGAATATGGGGAGCAGTAACCATGGAAATGTGTTCCCTTCATGTGAATTGTGTTATTTAGCAAATTTTGCCCCATAAAAGAATAAAATCGTGCGTTGAGCCGAGCTTTCCGTAGAATAAGCGTCAGCGCTACCGAGTCTAATTAGAATTTCAAATCTCTTCCTAATTTCGACACAAACTTCAGCAATTCTCTCTTAACGAATTATATTTATAAACATATTTTAATTATATCCTTTAATAATTATTTCTCATTTAGAATTAACCTAGCTATGCCATTATAATTCACTTATCAATGCCAAGAAACAATCTCGGTGACATTAGCCGTCTCATCAAATGTATCATTTGGAATTATTTTGGCTCACAAATTACATTGCTAGTATTATTAGTCTATTTTTTCCTCTTTTCATAGCTACTAGAAGCTTCCCCTAAGATTAAAAATGTTTTCAAAAATAAGTTAGAAACACTGCTTATTTCGTAAGAAAAGAACGTGAAATATTAAAAAAATCCTGTCATTTATCTTCGTCCTTTTAGTTTGTCAACACATTTATCTTTGTACTTTAATTTTATCAACAAACTACCACCGGGCAAATGCCCACCTGTAATAATAATAAATACAATAGCTTGTAATTTTCAGTAAATTTCTTAAGCTCACATCAGATAAAAACAACCATTACCATAAGATCAGAAGAACAATTTTTACTACTATTGTCAAGCTACCTTTTGAATTATTCCCTTTCAATCGCTTATCAATTGAATTGAATTTAAAATTTAACATCAGGCTTCAATCTCGTTTAAGGCATATTACGTTACATTTCTTGTTCATCCAAGCATTATTTTATATAAGAATAATTTTTAATAAGAAATTATTCTAATTTTCTTTTATGAAAGGTTTAGATTATAAGTAAAAAATCTTAAATTTATATAAAAAAAGGTTTTGCGTGATTTAAATTAAATGGTTTTTAAATAGATTATTGATGGAAGATTTTAACTTCTAATTTATGTTTTCAAAACATATGCTGAGTTAACTTATTAATTATTTAATTTATTTATTTCATATGGAACAAATTCATGAATTTAATATGAAGTAAGTGAAATAGATGATACAAAACAAGTTTTACTTCATTTGAGAAAATTACATAAGTTTGATATTGATTTATAGGATTAAGAGTAGAGCGAATTTATTTTCCATAGATGTTCGTGAGAAGCGAAGCTTTAAGAATGTGAGATGTCATACATCTTACGCTGCTTTGTAGCTATACCTATTTAACAAATTATTTTACATGTCAATAATTTTTAATTAGAAATTATTCTAATTTTCTTTTATGAAAGGTTTATATTATAAGTTAAAAATAATTATTTTAACTCTAAAATATTTCAGTAATGGGATACTGCCATAGTTTATGCTATTTTTTTTAACAAATACCAGGATTTCAGTTTTATTGATAAATATAATTATTTGCAAAAACACATTTAAAGAGAAGGAGTGTCAAATTTTTTTTAAGATCGTTTTTGAATGCAACCAGATTGGTTCCTATTTACTTTATTTTATTGGACGTTTGTTAAAATCAATATTCCGGTATATTCCACCCCTTTTTGTGCGAACGACGGAGGCTTTTAAATTTTATGTAAATTGAATTAAATGAATGCATATCCGAGTTGATATAATTACATTTGATGTTAAGGAGTATAAATACGCCACATATACTACTTTTGCATCAACGTAGTTTGACATAACTTTGACTGCATATGGTGCTTAGTGATTAATATATTATCATGTTTGATCCATTTAAGTTTATAATCTACTGAGAGACCAAGGAATTAATCATATATCTTCCTAAAATTACTTGGTTTAATGCTGAATTTGTTGCATGAAAACGAACAATGCGTTTTACCTCAGTTCAGAGTGAATCAATTTACAGCAAATTTGTTTATAACAGTATTAAATACTTTATTGATCTTCCAGGGAATATTATTTTTTATTAATATACTTCTATCGTCTGCCAATAGAATAGCACTGCAGTTTGGATTAATTAATTTTTGGAATTATAAGCGGACCGAAAACAGAACCTAGGCTGATGTACACGTTTACCAATTTTTTTACCTTTGCTCCCTGTTTAATAAATAATAAATGATCCACGAATGAGAAACTTTCCATACTAGTTAATTTTTTTCTGGAAGTATATCATGATCAACAGACAAATGCCTTTGAGAGATCAGAAAAGAGTCCAATTTGTTTGGGCGGGCATAACAGGTTACATGAGTGTGGTCGTGAAACAGACTTAGGAAAAGGAATTGAAAAGGGGGGATGTGGAAGGGAGAGGAAGGCAGATAAGCTTTGACTAAAGGCCCCCGGCTATAGTTTAAGGATCCTACCTGGGAGAATAATATTTGTTCCAACAGATAATTTATGGCTATTTCTGATGGATATAAACGGAGACACTGCAAGTAAATTATTCTTATTTAAATGATAAATATTCTTACTATAAATTAGTCGCTAAAATGTTGAGAACACAGGAAGGAGAGATTTGGTGCAATAAATGTCAATATTATCTCCGCTGCCTTTTTAAACAATGGAATAACAGTTTCATATCTTAACCTATTTGGAATTGTACCAGTGACAATTGAACTAATTCAGAGACAGCTTAATACTGGACGGATGGAACCTAATACAGATTTTATTATTTAACTATACCATCGTATCCTGCAGACTGTTTTCCCTTTGATGACTTGGTAACATTTTTAATCTCATGTGAAAATTTTAATTGAAAAAGGAACTGTTAAAATTCATAGTTAGAACTTTAGCCTTCTTTAAAATATTTCAATCTTTAGCTATAAAGTACCAACGCCAATGGCAACAAAGATCTGGTTTATTTAATATAATTAATTAATTAATTTACTTAACACTGTATCGCATTTACACGCGAAATAATACTTCAGATTTAGAAAAATTATTTTATGAAAATAGAATATATTATATCAAAGCGGCCATCAAAATTCGGGCATGGAACGACGTCGGTGAAGGATTTATATATGTGAATTAAAATAGTAGTGAAGTGAAGAGAAGAGATGAAATTAATACGTTTGTATGTTATTTTAAAATATCATTATATCTCTAAAGAATCTGGATGATCATCTATTTTTCACTTCGTCGCAATACAAATTTTACAAAGAAAGTTAACAGAAGTGGGAAAGAACTCTTGAAGGTGTGGGAGAATTTTATTGGACAGGGAAATGCACTAGCAGTTCCTTAATCTGGATGCATTTCGTTGCACCTGCAAATGGTCTTGGGTAAGTATTGAGATTTCCTGATATTACCATATACGATCTCTGAAAATGAGGCATACAGAGATGAGAGCTGGAGGTTTTAAAAATGGGACCCAGGTGAGATATTTATTTGTGTTACCAAAGCGATTGTAATTGCGTTTGTGTGAGGAAAAATTCGCACTAGCCACCTGAAGCTAGACACACGATTAGGCAGTCCTGCACGACAACGCTCGACCCTCAACGCCGAGGCCAGTTTTGCAAGAACGAATGCCAAATTAAATTTATATGTAATCAAGAGCAGAAGAAATGTTAATCCAATTTAATTGTTTATATGTGTATTTAAATTGCTGCGTAACTGCATTATGTTACTCATTGTTGATAAATAATTCTAATCTAATTTTAGGCACTAATTTTTTCTAAATAGTAAATTAATTGAAGTGGTATAAAAATTATAGTTTCACAAAACACTTTCATAATTTAATAAGTTCCATAATTAAATAATAGTTCCAGTCATTAAATTTAAAATACAAAAATTAATTTTTTTTCAATAAACTGTTAAAATTCCCAAATAAAGGAACTTGTACGGCAAATAAATCCCAACAATCCTCAGTTATTTATTACAGCGTGAGAACACTTAATTTCTTTGTTTGCTCGCTATTGAATCAATCCTCTCTAATCATTCAAATGGCAACACTGGGGTGTAAACGCAACCGAATAGCTTTGAATGCAGTTTCTTCGAACTCAAGGGGAGGAGTAACCTCTGTAACGAGCGAATCCGCAGATAACTGTGATTGCGGTAATCGTGGTTCCAGAAACCACTTGTTGGCGAAGCTATGAGATAACTCATATACATGTAGCTACACAGATAAGAGTCGTTACAGATACAGGTCATACATTTAGTAACATTATCTTACTGTACGTATTCTCACGATTTTCCTGTTGTTTTTTTATCATTTGTTTTGGAGCAAAATGAAGATAAAAGGAACCAGAGAAATGAAGATAAAGTGTAATATAAATTAAAGTAGTAGAAAAGGGCCAATTTTTTCCAGAGTAGATTATAAAATATTTTAGTTTTTACGATACAAAGCTTTTAGAATATTATATTAAGTCCTGAATCCGTCGCAATCCCCGATATAGAATATTAATTTTTCGGAAGAACCAGTCATCATTTTATCTATTTAATTTGAAGGATAATAAACGTATTACACTCATTTTAAAATAAGGGAAGTGCTCTATAAAATTTTGTAAATGTCTCAAATATCACATCAAGTTAATATACTCTCAAGTGCTAATCAAAACAATTTAAACTCTATTTACCAGCCATAAAACAATTAAATTAAGTCAGTAAATCAGTGAAAGTAATTCTAATTAATTACTTTTAACATGTCATTTAAATAGTTCCTCTTAGTGTATACTGCATGAAAAATATATTTAATAAAATAGCGTTTAAATACGTCATAAGTTTTTTGTGACGTTCAGTAAATATACTATCCAATGATAGATTGACTGTAATAAAAGAAAATTTTCATGCAAAATCCTCGATAAGCGAATGCACGACAGAAGGAGCTTAATAGTTCTCTTTCTGAAGGAATTTATAGGGCTCAATGCTCAACTCGGACAGTTTTTTCTCTAAAGACGAGCAGCTTGTTTCTTACAGTTCGAATCGTTAGATTCTTTTAGCCTTATTACACATTCTGATACCATATACTGTACTATAGAACGTAGAAAACCGTATATCATCTTTATAACATGTTCCACGACTTAATCTTGTGATATGTACATTGAAATACGAATTAAATAAAATTAATGAGTTATCTTAATACTGAAAAGCGAAAAAAAGAACGATGAAAGTGTCAGGGAGACGAAGGTCCCAATGAATTAGGGCAAATGCAGATTTGGGGAAAAATTCTCCAAGCCGGAGTTCCGCCTGCTACTAACTCCAACACGAGATTGAGAGCGCTACAGGTTGGCAGCAAACACTGCATGACACGTGATAAGAGTTTGGAAGGTGATGTTGAATAATGTGCCTGCCAAGGTATACAGGCCAAAACGCGGCACAATGTATCAGTTACAGTGCTTTCTTTTCTTTGGGGTTTTTCATATGTGCCCTCGCAACCATTATTGGAGTAGTTCACGATTAATTCAGCGGCAAGTAAAAGAGATCTAGTTGTTAGTATTTGTAGTAAAGTTCCAAGTACTCGATGGAGTCATAAATATTTTCATGAATGCAGTGGTGAAAAGCGAAATTTTTCAGATCTTGATGGAAAAGGTTCTAAAGTAAATTTTGAAAATGGAAGTACCATAAGAGCAGAACTTTCTCTTGAAGTCAGGGGAATAATTCGAGACGTTAATGTGCAAATGGCTTCCTAATAAAATTGAGCCGCCACAATTCGGAAATTAGTACAAAGCTGAATGAGCGCCAAATGTGAACGTGACCACTGTGTTTTATAAAATTTATTATTGCTCACTAAACTATTATCACCAGCTCGCGTCATTTTTGGCAGTAATTGGACTGGACCAGACCGTAAGCAGCCTTCCGATTAGTTTCACAGCAGAAAGTAAAACCACTCTATGTAAATTCTTGCAACGACATTTTTTTCCTATGATGGTGGAAAAATAAATTCATTTAATACTTCAGGCTTTTTCCTAGAGCGAAATATTAGAAGGTCGACCTTCTACTTTCACCTAACCCAGACTCAGTCATCAGAGAAATAAAGACAATTCAAACTTGAAAGTAAATTTATATATTGTTATATTTGCCACTTCGCAAATAAGTAACATTCCATGGCTCTGCAGCCCATTGAGGGCCTCGGTCTACCAGGTCGACTGCGGACTGTCATCCTTCAAGACACATTCCGAATTTGGAGTGATCAGTGGCCAGCGTATCGATTCTCCCAGTCTTTGTGGGCACAAACATCCAAGCCCATGCCAGGATTCGAATCCGGGACCTCTGCGTTGTGAAGCAGCGACGCTAGCGACTAGATTACAGGAGGTCGGAAAGCCGATACGCTTACTGCAACGGAATTCAGTAACTTCAATTATGGTTTCGATATCCATACGTTGAATGAAGTCAAGAACATGAATGCCCCTTGTATATCGACACATACTGTTTTGTAAACCATTTTGACGAACGCAACAGATACAATAATCCTCCACGAACGTTTAAAACTCGTAGAGATTTTAAAAGGATGAACGAATTTTTATTTTTGACGTTACATTGAAAGAATATTATTAAATCTCGATTTTAAAATTTTAAGATTGCAGACTCAAAAGAAAATACGAATATGTCAAAAAAATAGTGATACTACTGTTTAGTACAACTAGTGCTAATTTTAGGTACTCCACCAAATGGTTTTGAAAATTATAGTAATCAATAGTCAAAAAACTCATTCTATAAAAAACTCACTGTAATTAAATCTAATATGTTATTAATGTCTAAGTATAAATTAAAGTTTAAATAAGGCCGAAAACAGACAAAAAAATTAGGGAAACATACCTGAAGAGGGTCCAGATCAGGACAGAAACATGTAGTTGATTTTCAGTTATAATTTGTTATGTTTCACGATTTTTTTGTCTGTTTTTGGCCTCATTTAAACTTTAATTTAAATCTAATATGCGTCAGCGATGTCCACTCCGAACACAATTGTTAAAAAATTAATGAATAAATTTATTTTCATTTAATATTACAGTGGCTCCAGATCTGAGAACTAGAAGAATAAACACACCATAAATTTCAAAAAAAATTGTCAAATACTCATTTAGATAGTACGATTACGATTTATATTCACCCTCTATAGATAACATTACATATTACGTACATCTCCAATTTATGTTTCCTTCTAAAAGTCATTATTGGGAATAAATATAGATCGGTCTATATTCAGAATATCAAAAAATATATTTGTGTGTATTTCGTAAGTAACTCACTAAATATCCATGTTTCATATACGATGTAGTAACAAAGAATGCAACACACGACGTTATTTTCAAATTATCAATAAGCAAAATACTGTTTTGTTTTACACAGGTAAATCAGTCTTTTCAGTTTTCCCGAATATAAGTGCAGTGGAAATCTGTGTTTGAATTTAACAAAAAAAATTGTACATAACCTAAACTTAGATCCCTTAATCGATGTTTTGATCCTGAGACTGGCCATAAAAGTTTGGTTTGCTAGTACAAGTTATGCATCCGGGAAAAAAAACAGAATTTAGTGTATCCCAGTTGCAAACCAAGCAATAAGGCTAGGAATAAATCAATCACATTCTAATCTCAACAGCTGCTACGGCTATATTTCACACAGTGGATTTGTTCCAACAAAAACTGCATACATTCATACCTCTCTTTCATATCAGCGGCATTCGCTCCAGGCACTGATGGGAATTTATCGCCAATATGCTGCGTTTTTATGAGTCTAGGAACAATCACAATTCCTCTGTAAGTGTTGATGTCCGGGAGCCATCGCCACTATCGGTGTTTGCAAACATACGCTTTCCCTCTGAGTAACAATTCTTTACTGCAAGCAAGCTACACCTTATACTTTGTTCCGCCTCTTTCGTGGCGCTTCAAAAACTGACTGGAAGTTTTGGAAACCGCGTTATTTTCTAATATAATGCAATTGATGATGACGTGGTTGTTGAGAAGGCGATATCATATTAAAGTTGCGAACGTAAGTCAACGAGTTTATTGACGCCACCACACATCAATTCACCAGGTGTCATTACATGCTTCGCAGAATAATATTTTACATGATAAGAAAACAATAATTTTCTAATTACACATAGATTTAAATGTATTATATCCTCTAGTACTCAGTTGAGGAAATAGGTTACGCCATACATTATATTAAGTAACAAACCAAATAAGACCAAAATCTATATATATATATATATATATATAAAACTGAATCACCGAAATGTATGTACGCGCATAACTTCCGAACGACTGCACCAAATTGGGTAATTGTTTTTTGTTGTGTTCGTTATTGTCAGTACAAAGTTTGTATCAAAGAATTTTTTTAAAAAATTCGTACGGAAATTTTTTAAAAATATCATAATATGACAGAAGACAGTGGGGGAGATCTTCACTATGTTAACAAAAAATTGACAGATTGACGTTCAGTTGTTCAGCCAGCAGATGATAATTTCCTCACTGGGAAGGGAGTATTGTCGTCGTCAAAATAGTAGAGCCCTGAGCATGAAGCCTCACTGTGCCCATTCGAAATGACCTACATTATTGTGAAGGGACTCATTTTACGCATAATTGCTGTAGACAACATAAGTATGAGTAATGTCATTTAAAGGGAAACCACCATGAAAATCGGCGGGGCCAGGCCAGCGGGCAGCGCTGCCACCCTACTTTACCCTCCCGCTCCAATAAACCTTTCCTTTTTCCTTACAGTTTTTAAAAAATACTAAAAAATTTTGTAGCGTTGCTACGCCAATGAAGCTTATATTTATGACTTTCAACCGCTACAAGAAAAGCTTTGTCCCACTCTTTTATGATGCGTTGTCCAAGAGTTAGTAGAGGTCCACTAATTAATTAATTAAACAAAGTGTAAGACACACAGATGATTTAAACTTTCTGGATGGATTTAGAAGGGTTTGCACTAACGTTTGCTAAATTTTCAGACCATTTAAAGCAACAGTTTGAAATCTATGAGTTGTCAAATTCGAGTTATATGAAAGAAAGACAAAACAACCATGACTTTTTTCTCCAAAACGCAGGTATAAAATGCTTTAAAAAATATTTATTTACATATCATAAAATGACATTAAATTCTGTAAAAATGAGACCTTTCAACATAACTTAGGTTAATCCGAACTGGCACAGTGAGGCTTCAAACTCAGGGCTCTACTATTTTGACGATGACAGTAGTTGTGGCGACACATGTCACGGTCAAACGTAACAATTACCTATGACCGTTTGGTGTTTAGATATGATCCAACAGTCGATTACGCCGCGATAAACTGGTCTATACTGCAAGACTAGCTGTTAAAAAATTATGAAAAAATTGATTGAAGCTACTATAATCGTAGGAAAGGTCCAAGACGAAGATTCATGTTCTTGGCTTAATTCAACGTATGGATACCAAGAATACCATGAATGCCAACCGACTTTCCTTTTGAATTTCAGCGTGTCGAGTTTCCGGTGCGCCTTGCATTCACATTGACAATTAATAAATCCCAAGGTCAATCCTTAGATGTGTGTGGAATAAACCTTGAATTGCCGTGTTTTTCGCATGCGCAGTTGTACGTTGCGTGCTCGAGAGTCAGCAAACCATCGGCACTATTTGTTTTCTCACCGGAAGGAAAAACGAAAAATATTGTAGATTACAAGGCATTACAATAAATTATTTAATTGTAATTATATTTCATTACCATGGTCGTAATGTAAACGGATTATTTTGTCTAATTTTTATTAGGTACAGCACCCTGCAATAGTAATGAATAAATAACTAGCAAAATTGATTAAACACGTACCTATAGTAAACAAGCCGTAGTAGAAAAAACTGAAAATGTGATATGAAAAACTAAAGAGCACAAACACACCCTCAGAAGCACTGAAAAACACACGCATAAACAATGTAAATGCCATTTCTTTGAGCTGCACGACGAAGAATCTGACCTTCCGCAGTAGCTTCATGAAACAAACAAAACATCAGAAAAAAAGTATACAGTTAAAGTTATGTAAAAGTTTATTTTATAAAGCAACACACTCAACAGTTATGCAGGAACATTAATGTCTACCGACGAAGAAACTCCTGTACAATGTAAAACGCATTGTTTCATTTGTTACTTTTACACTGATCCACAAAATGTTTTCTAATTTGATTGTTCTTAACCTCCGGATGAAGGGTTTTACATAAAATTATCCAGGTATGGTGAATACTTTTCTTGTAAAGAGCCAAGCGATTTCTAGTCGCGTATGCGTAAAATTCGCCATTAGTTTAAAACAGATTCATGTTCCATTTTACAAACTTAAAGATTTCATGAATGTGTACGCTAGGTGAAATTAGTAATTGCAATATTTTGATGAATGGCTTGTATTTTGATCTAAAATCCGTACTAGAAAGTATTGTAATGGGACGTTTTTGCAACTTAAATATTTCATTGCTCCTGTAGCAATTTACCCAATTCGCGACGCCATAATTAAATGAAAATACGCGCAGTACACCACATTTACGGTGTTCGTGTCAACGAACAACTTTAGCCAAGTACATACATGCATGTGCATGTATATTTTTCCCGCGTTTCAATTGTGAAAAAAAGATTCATTGTGTTAAAACGAATCTCTAATTAAATTCAAGGATCATTGTTTGATCAACTATAATTATATCCGTTCATCAAAATATAATACTTAACTTTATATCCTTCTGTGCCGAACTGCATTAAGTAATTATTCTGATTTAGTTTTATTTTACGAAACACAGTAGCTTCTCCCCGCGACGCTTAACAAGTCTTACCTGGCTATGGCCAGATAAACGACGTTCACGAAAGAGAATCTTTAACCAAACGAAAATTAATGGGCTGCGCTCGTTGCCCTATTTACAAGGCGAATTTTAATTACACCGAAAACTGTAGACTGATTCCTGATTAGAAGAATTTACAGTTTCAAAGCACTCCCTGCAATTTGTTGGTGTAATTAAAATTCATCTTGTTTAGAGGACCTAAATGAAGCATTTACTTGTTGTGATTGTAGTAACCACTAAGGTTCATAATTAATTACAAATAATCTTCAAATAAATGAAAAATAAAAAGTATATAGTCTAAAGTCATTAAAAACACTACACGCACACAAGACAGCACAAACACACTCTGAGAAACACAAACACACGCAATGGAGTTTTCACTACTTGGAGCTGCGCGATCAGTAATCTGGCCTTCCGTAGCCTTCCAGGCAATACATGAAACAAACAAACAAAAGAGCAGAAAAAATTGCAGAGAAAGTTTAAAGTTGTGTAGTAGGTGATTTTACAAGGCAACACAATAACGTTTGCAGAAACATTAATTTTAATTATTAGGGGGACGATTAAGAAAATCCTGTACAAAGTGAAACGCGCCATTTAATAAAATATTATTACTCTGATTCACGAAACTTTTGTAGTTATTGTTATTCTTAACATCTGGAGGAAGGCTGTTGTACAAAATTATCCCGGTATTGTGAATACTTTACTGGCGGAGAACAAGGCGATGCTTGTCCGACCTTAGAGCTGAACGATTTCTAGTCGCGTATTCATGAAACTCGCCATTCATTTGAGACATTTTTATGTTCCGCTTTACAAACTTTAATATTTCACGAATATATACGCTTATTAACTAAAGCATTTACGGGTATGTTCGAGACAGCCAACATTAACGAGCTACTGTCATTTATAATCCATATTATGGTTAGTCAATTACTTTCTCAAACGCAATAGCTCCTCTATGGATAAAAGTTTTCAATGATTTTTCGCCAACAATGATTCATCTACGCCCACAAGTTCTCAGTTAATTTTTAAAAAGCAAATTGTAATTGACTTAATCGTCAATAATTAATAGTAAATCGTAGGGGAATGTCTGAAGCGTCTCATCAGCAGCGGTTCAGCATCAATCTATTGGCGACCACCTACTTGGTCTAAATATTCTTCCATAACGTCTCTTCCATTTCCAGTCTGGAAGTACTCCATGAAGTTTATGGGCGTAATTAACATTCACCCTGTATAGTGCCAGAATCTGAAATATTTACTTGTGTTTGTAGTAAATGGGTAGCTCTGAGACTGCGACCATTAATCAACGTTTGTAATTTCCATTTCTTGTTATAACTCATCTATGGTACAACAACAGTTGGCTTCTCTTTGGATAAAATATTTTAATGACTTTTCCGCTGGAAATGACTCATCTATGCTGATAAAATTTTAATGAATTTTTCAAAAACCATTGGATGTAAACATGGTCCATGCTCTTCTACGGCTGTGAATTTTTGATGATTTTGTAAAAAATTATGACATATTTGGTTGTTCACTTCCAATGACTTGATAATTATTTTCGGCTTCTCTACGGTTAATTGTGCCTTCGAAAACAATGACCACAAATTTTCAACGACTTTTTGCAAAAAGTTACCGAATTAGAAAAATACGAAATCACAAAGTAATTAGCATCCGAAGGAAAGGAGTTAGAGTAGAGTCTAAATAAAAAATCTAATGAATTGGAACAAATGCAGATATTAAGTAACGAGAAACGTTTAAGGTAAGTAATCTGTATGGTGAGCTAATACATGGCTTATCTTTAGAAACACAAATAGGAAATACTTGTGTTTGTAGAGGGTACAGAAATTGTAATTACGCGGTTTTGACAATAATAGGCACATTGTTAGATTGACAATTAATAAAAAGACGGCCAATAAGTCAGCATATAAATTTATCACTATTTATTCAAAAGCGACGTTTCGTCTTCTATTTTATACTTCCTCAGGCGTACTGCAAACATAATATTACAAGATATTAAATATGGGTTACAATTTTTTAATTTATATATGAAAAATGTGGTTCAAAACATACAAATTTAGCAATTCATCACATTTACTCCTTGACTCCCTCATAATGACACGAATAATTTGAACAAAATTTACGATACTCTTTTGTTGTAGTAGTTTAACTTTTAAATATTCTTCTCCATTGTTAAAATTTAACTGCCGAAAGCACTCATTGTTACTACAACACTTCGGTCGTAATCGTCGCTGGAGATGGTCCATGCGTGACACTAAATCCTTGACTAGTACATTCTATAATCTTTTCGGCTGAGGGAGTCAAGGAGTTAATATGATGAATTGCTAAATTTGTAAGTTTTAAACAATGTTTTTTTATATATAAATTAAGGAATTGTAACATAGAACCCGTATTTAATTTCTTGTAATAGTATGTTTGTAGTACACCTGAGTAAGTCTCAAAAAATAAATAGTGATTAATTTATATGCTGACTTTTTGGCCGTCTTCTTATTTATTGTAAATATTTAAGTCATAAAACTATGTTGTAAATTGTTAGATTGTTTGGAGGTCTCGTTTAAGGGCACTCGAGATATCACGTCAATAAAATAAGAGAAGGATATGATTTTAGAACGATATTATATAGTTTCTTTCACATTTCTTAAAGGAAGGAGGCATTACGTACACCCTTGTCACACTTTCAATACTACAATTACTACTGGTAAAATAATTGTATGAGAATTATTATTAGCCGTGAACTAAATTGTCAGAAGGACTAAATTTAACTCATCAGACGCCTAAAAGTATATAAGATTATTTAAAAGAGCTACAAGCGTTATTGAGTCATTTCTTTCATATTTCGTAATGACACAAAGATTCATCGCAGTGTATCGATTACGATTCTGTTCTGGCCACCAGGAGCATCCAATATGCATGTAGAATGAGTTGTTGTCATGGCAACACGCAGGACGCGAATTACTGAAGAGAGTAGCAGTTTACGCGTGTTTCCACCCACAAAGGGCTCCTTTAGGGGAGAAGCCTTACTGAGCCGCAGTGTTCATCCCGAGCCGCGTGGCGTTAGTTTAAAATCATGCAGAAGCCCTAATTTTGCAAACCAATATTACCTCCACAAGCGTGGGATCGTCGCAGTTATGAACATCAAACGGACGATTCATGTAAACTTTGTCTTTCACACATCCGTGTAGACAACCATCTCGCAGTCCATTTCTCTGTCGCCAATTTCACTCAGCTCTCCGATTTTTCGCTCTCCCTTTCGTTTGTGTAACTTACTTTTCCGAAAAAAAAAATTGAAGCACTTTCAGCCGGATGGTGGAGATTGTAGGGGAAATTACCAATTAATTAAGTCTCCTGGCAACTGAGGCACCATGCAGTCGAGGCGTGTCAGCATTCTGGGGAGAATAATCCATGAAACGGGAAAAGGTTCCAGCGGCGTTCTGTTACAATCACCTAGAAAAGAAAAGAGATTCTAACGTCGTCTAAGCGTCCGCTATAATAATTATGAACATTATATAACCGAAATGTATTTGAAAATAAAACGAAAACGGTTACGAAGCTCGGATACCATAAAGTAATGAAATAAAATGCTTTTAATTTCCCTTTAATAATAATACACTGATTTTTAATATGGCGATAAAAATGATGACATTCACTTTGAGAACTATAAAAAAATTGACACATTTATGATACATAAAAAGAATGTAATTTGGATAAAATGTTATAATTTTGACAAATATTATAAATGATTCTCTGTGGCTTTTTTCAATATAATATTTTGTAGAGGCGAATGTGGCCAAACTTTTGGCCGAAATATCCTGATTTCAAAATTATATGTTAAAAGAATATACATTAATGGAGTTTTTAATTATTTCTTGGGACTGTTTAAAAACCCGAGGGGAATAAGATTAAGGTCGTAAAACTACTGACCCTTTACCAAACATGTAAATATTTTAAAATACAAATACTTCTCCAATTGGGTAAAATGACAGTCTTTCTTATTGTGATTGGATGTGAATAAATATGGGATTTCAGCCTTAGTACGCTATAAAAGCTGAAACACGATGAAGATTGATTGTTTTACGCTCCGCTATTATCTATTTAAATATTAAAATAACATAGCGTACGATTTGAAATGTATTTTGTAATGTTTTTACAGTGTTTACCCTCTCTTTTTGATTTCCCTTTCGAAATAGCATGTGATAGTTGCTGTTATTTATACTTACTTGTTTGTCGTAAGTTATCTTACTTACAATTAGTCATTAATAATAATATTTTATTGAAGTTCAACATTATGGACAAATATGAATTTTAAATTTCCTTAATATTTATAGAACTACGGTTACTTATTTTCCGTTAATTAATTTTGACTATTGAATTTTATGGTTTTTGTTTTGTTCCACACTTTTGCCTTTGACACATTTATTATTTACAGTACTTATTTTGTCGAATTTCATATTATATTTAAATTAAGTAATATTAATGTGTTTGTTTTACGTATTTCTAATTGATGCTCACTTTTAATAAGAAACAGCCGATTGGAACGGTGTGTAAATTAAGAAAACGAATGAATAATTATTGTTAAATATGCAATAAATGAGAATGCATCGTGTTTTTTATTCACGTAACCACTCAAAGTTGTTCAGATTGCCTCCCCTGGAGATGCACGGGGTATGTGTACGCTGTATTAAAATTCGTTCCACATTCTAGCGAACATGTATTGATTTACTGCTTCCGCGGCTGTTGTTATGCGGTTCCGCAGTTCGACCATTGTTGCTGGAAGTAGTTTTTATGAACCCCCACAAGAGAAAGTTACATGGAGTGAAGTCCGGTGACCTTGGAGGCCAGTTATGTTCAGTACGGGCGATCCATAGTCCAGGAAGTCAATTATTTAAAGCGTCTCGCACGTACAGTAACCACGTAAAACTCGAGAGTTTCATCTTTTCAGCAGTACATTGTTCAATTACACCGGTTTAAACCCGGATATGTTATCATGTTATTAAATATGGTAATTTAACTGATTCTATTTCCTAAGTCTAAGGACTAATCATAGCAATAAATCCTGACTACTAATAACCATGTCTATGAAAAACAATAAACTAGAATGCAAGTGAATTTAAGATAGGACGTAAATATTTCCCTATGAAATACAAAATAGCATTTGGTGTTAATTAGTCGATTATATTTGTAATTCGAGTAAAATGTGAAGTGTTATATAATATTGCTTCGTCCTTATAAACAATCTCTTGTATTTTAGTTTAATAAAATTTTTCAGCTTTATTTCTTGGAACGTTTGACCCTATTATGGGTCATAGTCACCTAAAAAAATATTATTAATAATACATCGTTCAAATTTCAAAAAAATTACTAATAATATTCTTCCATAAATGTTTTAAATTATATTTTGCTCTATCCGGATGATGTTCATTAATGCTTTATCATTTACAATCGTTATTGTAAATAGTGATTTAGATTTATTTTTCTTTGCATTAGTCCTCAACTGAGAAAATAGGATACGTCATACATTACAAATAACAAATAATTTTAAGAACAAAACAAGGTACATAACTAATTACAAATAATCTTCAAATAAATAAAAAATAAAATGTATATAGTCTAAAGTCATTAAAAACACTACACGCACACAAGATAGCACAAACACACTCTGAGAAACACAAACACACGCAATGGAGTTTTCACTACTTGGAGCTGCGCGATCAGTAATCTGGCCTTCCGTAGCCTTCCAGGTAATACATGAAACAAACAAACAAAAAAGAGCAGAAAAAACTGTAGAGAAAATTTAATGCTGTGTAGTAGGTGATTTTACAAGGCAACACAATAACACGTTTGCAGGAACCTTAATTTTAATTATTAGGGTGACGATTAAGAAAATCCTGTACAGAGTGAAACGCGCTATTTAATAAAATATTATTACTCTGATTCACGAAACTTTTGTAGTTATTGTAATTCTTAACATCTGGAGGAAGGCTGTTGTATAAAATTATCCCGGTATTGTGAATACTTTTCTGGCGGAGAACAAGGCGATGCTTGTCCGACCTTAGAGCTGAACGATTTCTAGTTGCATATTCATGAAATTCGCCATTCATTTGAAACATTTATGTTCAGCTTTACAAACTTTAAGATTTCATGAATATATACGCTTGGTAAAGTAAGCATTTGCAAACGTTTGAAGACAGGTTTCCAACTCGATAAAGAATTCGTACTAGAAAGTATTCTATTGGCACGCTTTTGCAACTAAAATATTTAATTTCTTCTGGAGCAGTTGAAAATACGCCAAGTCAACTATTTTTTCGTACGTTTTGTCAACGTATTGCGTTATGTTCTGAGAAAATAACAAGCTGAACTTAGTTTCCGAGCAAGCAGATCTATATGGTCATTCGGCTTTAATTTATCATCAATCCGAAGGCCCAGGAAGGGCGCAATGGCTGAAAATTTGTCTACGGGTCTGTTACTGGCATCAGAACTAAACCGAACTAACTTAGTCTTAACTAGGTAGAGGGATAATTTATCCTCGTTAAACCAAACATTTAGACCGTCCAGGGTGCTGTCTACTTTCTTAATCAGATTATCGAAGTATTTTCTGCAATAAGTATATTTGTGTCATCCGCGTAGAGAATCGATTTTAGAGGATGCAACGAGAATGTGAGTCTAGGTATAAGTGGGTTCGTCTAGATTGGTTCTGATCAAATTATAAGGAAATAATTTAAAATCCTAGACTTTTTATAAGGGTGAAACAATTTTATGCATATATTTCGATATAATATTTCTTATAATATATAAAAAGTGAACTAATCTAGGCGAATCCAATCATACCTAGGCTCACACTCAAGTGGGATCTACATGTGCAATAATAATTACAGAGAAAAATCCATACATGCTCAACATCACTATGATGCTCGACGATAAACTCCACGTCATATTTTTCTGCGAATTGCAAAACGTATTGAGATGGTCGCCAAAGTTTTGTGTGTAAGAATGTAAAATTACGATTTTAAATTTTTCAACACATGCCATTAAAAAAAAGAATTTAATCTACATCAGTTTTGAAGTGCGTTAAGTTAAGTATTACATTTTCACATATAAGTGATTCACCTTCGTACCTCCGGCAACGTTCGTGCCGGTAGAGTATGAGTTAGATGTACGCATTAGCGGTGCAAATTAAGGGACTGCGCCTGCACATCGTTGTCTTCCCTGGAGAGAAATTAGCTTCGTTGTAGGGGGAAGGTTTGCCAAATGGTAGATACTCAGACATGATGCGAACACTTTTACTCATATCTGATTAAGTTGGTCAGTTAATTCTGGAAGTAAAAGTGTTTGTACGCACTTTAACAGTAATTACAGACGATCTTTGCAGTCGATGCGGTTTTTGTTGATCATATCATCCTTTTAATTAGAACTGCACACGCGAGATTTTAATAATTCAGTGTGATAAAAATTTGTATTCTGTCTTTCAAGACTACGTTCACTGCGTTTAAGCTCGGTAATGTATTAACAAAACTTTTTTTTGTATAAGTTCCACTGGCTGGCTTCAAGGAGTTAGACAGGAGAGATGATCTGGGTGCAAGTGTGACGTTGAAACAAAAGTGGAGACGTTTCCTGAACCACATCAGAGGCCTGCCGTTCCTCATGCCACCCAGAAGCTGCCTTAGCGTTAAATATAAGATTTCCGGTCAGCCAGGAAACTTGGGGAGGATGAATGCAAAGTACGAAAAAAAAGGCAATAATCTCTCGCTCTGCTATACGTATAAACACGTCATACAGCCCTGAGTAAAGTAGATTAAATTTACTGAAGTCTCTTTTTTTATGTTATTTCTTTCGTTATGGCTCAGATAAAAATTAAATAATTTCGAAATATTGTAATTTATTGAATCTTTTACATTTGTTAATAATAAAGCATGTGTATTAATATCAAAGTTGAGATTTATTGGCGCCCTCCCATTTAAATATATACTCCAAACATTTAATATATTTATAAATTTTAAAAAACACCTCGCTATATATATAATAAAATGCAAATATTGAAGATGTATTAGTGTAGGTACAAGATTCTAATATATTTGCCCTAAATTTTCAAAACTTTCAGTCACATACCTTAAATAAAATTAATATAGTCACACACAAATATTTTCTACTCCCTTTCCGGCATTATTTTTAACTCCTTTAAGGAAAACTGACTATAATTTACCACGAGTATTTTGAACTCCCCATTGGGTACCGGTAGAATTTAAATTTATTATTAAAGTACCGGGAATATTTTTCTTTCTCTTACTTACTTTAGATTTTTAGACTCTTAAAATGTCGACTCGGTTCATATACCATCATTTATTATCCTGGTTTATTTGAAGTCAACCCATATACTGTATATGTCGGTATATGCCTGGACAAGGGCGGGCATCCAGATAGTTTTTATGGTATACGTAAACTGGTATTTTGTGGATAAAGTATAATGCAGAAATATAAACGAATTTCTGCAAACTATTTACAATTTATCAGATTGTCAGCAAGTCGAAAGCTCTCGTGTTGTAATTTTTAAGAATTAGTAAAAACCTGGGGGTTGATAATAAAAAGGTTGTTAACTTTCATAACGTATTTAAATGTTACATACAGGAGTATTAAACATGAAATAATATTTACGTTTCTAATTATTTCCATCTCCGTAACGCCCCCTAGTACACAAACACTCGAGAACAATTCGCTGATCTATAATCATAAATCACACATGAGAGATACAGAAATATCGACGGAGAGTGTATTTAAGCTGGAATATTAACCAAAGCGATGCTTGGATGAGCCACGCCCTAAGATAAAGTGTTTCTACGGTTATGTCCGTGAGAAGGGTGCATACGTTAAGCTAATCATTCCTAGCCCATTAAGCAAAATTAAAAGATTAAAAACAGCCATAATTTAGTCTCGTGCCCATCGGTCATGAAATGCCCTATAAATCAAAGATGAGATGCTTGATAATAGCTCAACTTTAGTTTCCCTTTTCTTAAAATGTATGAAGTATATTCAGCCATACAATAGGAAGGAGGTACAGGTAAGAAATTACGAAAAAATGTGTTTAATGGGGTGTTGCTTTATACGAAGAAGAAATGAAAGTACTAAAACTGGGTAATAACATTTCAACTAATATACGTCATTCCGTATGATTGCTCAGTACCAGTATTATTATTAATGTATTCAACAGTATATTAGTTAATAAATTAATGTGGAAAAATTACATGTTGATGAAAGGTAACAACAAGTCCCAGTAATTCGCATTACCACTCAATGATTTTTAAAAGCTACTTAAGTTGACAATGCTGAGCTGAAATATTGCAATTATAAATTTTTTAGCAATCCATATTCTTTTCTTTGCACATCAGGTGTTATACGCCAACGGGAAGATGTACGAAATCATTAATTCATAAATGGATAAAGTTGGTACCGGAATTTCTGTCAAATGGACTTTTCACCAGTTGTTTCATATAAACAACAAGGCTAATCCGTTAAGTCAGGTGGTATTAGCAAATTTGTTGAAACTGTAATTTTCTGTTTTGTTTGGAGTGTTCCCTCTTTTTAATAAAGTAACACCATTTTTCCAATTGAATTTAAGTGAACATTATAAAGTCTGTTTATGGTTTCGGTCAATTTAGAAATGAAAATTGTATTAATTAATGGTGTAATTTCTAAACGCCATAAAATTTTATGGTGATTATTATAAATTTTCACGAAAGAAATTTGGTACCTACATGGCTTTATAAATATCAGCGCGGTCAACTTGTGAAGCTACAAAACTTTCGATTGCTCCCTTTTTTTGGATTGGCCACCAGAGACGCGCTCGTATTACCTTTAGAGTTTCCTGAACTTCATGCAAATCCTTTCGGAGACAGATTTGGTGCATAGGAAAAGCACTCAAGTTCAGTTATTTGTTTACGGACAGAAAACTTCGTCATGCCCATTTCCACGTGAGCTGATAGAGACGATGCAAGCACGGTGAAGTTTAGATGAAAACTTTACGTATTCTCCCAACTACCTCTTTAAATTGCATTGTTAATTACTTAACTGTTTAGAAATAATTCAAATTAATCTGTAATCGTATGTTTTTAATGTGGCTGTCTTACGCGTGAAATTCCGTGTACGTCATTTGATTTCGCAAATACGAGGATCACTATTTTTATTTAAATTTACTTATAATTGCACATCTTCGCAATTTATGGACTTTATAGTTAAATCCTTCTCGGTTGCGTTAAAATTGCTCTAACCCGTTTCCGTGAGTGGCGCTGTCACAGGCTGTCTTCAAGATCACTGCTGCACTCGAAATTAGTCAAAAACAACGTGCCGTTATAGAATTCCTGTGCAGTGAGAACGAAATAGCGGGAAATATTTAACAAGAATACCGAAACAGGTGTGTAGGAATGCTGTTGAGTATCGCCGTACAGATTACGTGGTGAAAGAGGACACGGCAATATTCGGGATACTCCTCGCAGCGGCAGCCCTTCACTACGCTAACTCCTGAAAACGTGAAGAGAGTGAACGACATGGTTTTGACTAATGGACAAGCCACAGTGAAAGAATTGTCAGTCCATACTGGAATATGAGGAGCAAGCGTTTGCAGAATTCTGAAAGAGTTGGGGTTGAAAATGGTTTGTATCAGGTGGGTATCAAGGATGTTGACACAGGCTCACAAAGAAGTACACAGTTTCTGATTTACGAACTCTATTCTCACCTAAGCGCATGGTTACTCGTCTCCGATTTTTTAAAATTTTTATTTCCACCCACATTCCGTAGAGAGTAGCCAGTTAGAAGCTTCCTTCTTGATTTTAAGAGTACGCTGGGCATAAATTACTTTCACTTAAGTTTATTCAGTAAAAAATTTGAATTCTAAATAGTATTATTATAACAAATAAGTCATATTCACAAATTTATATTTTTGTTTCATAATTTAAGTCGTAAATAAATTTTAAATTATAATTGTATTTAAAACTTAGAATCTTTTTATTTAATAAAAATATTAAATAATACTTGGTACATAAGTCCCAATGTTGGATAAATTTGGTTTCATTATTTGCTTGTAATTCAATGGATTTTCTTCCAACTAACCAATATTGTTGTGTATAATTGATGCCTTTTTCTTAACATGTTCTTTCCACTTAAGTTGGTGGTGCCATTTACATTATTAATTTGTAAAGACGATATGGATAGATTTATGCTCGTTTAGTTTTGTGTCAGAGAACTATCGCATTGCTGGCTGATTGTATCCTTGCGTTACAATATATGTTCTAAATGGCAATTCCTGTTCATTAATACATGCACTAAGTCATTTTACCACTTTTTTAGAGTACAAATACACTGATATTATTAATTTCCGACGTTATATTCATCTAGTATGTGTGGCCTGTTTTTATAAAGTTATCCTTTATGGAAACTCCACAGGGAAAAATATGGAGGTGTTAAATCGGATATTCTATTGGATAAGTTTGGCAAAAGGATGACGCAAGATACACAACATTTCATTGGATGTGTGACATTTTACACCGTCTTGCAGCAGCCATTAACCCATGTAAATCGATTTAAAGCAACGAAATAATCTGTGAAATGATGTCTTAATATGCAATATCGTTGGCTTTAGTTTGAAAACAAACAGGGCCAACTACTCGACTCCAATTTCTGGACGGTGCAAGGGGGTTTCATGAAAGACATGAGGATTTTCCGTTGACTAAATTCTTGAATTTTAATTATTCACATCTCCACTAAGGTAAAATCAAACCTCGTCACTAAACACGGACAAGTTCTCCAATTCCATGGATGTCCAACCCAGGCTCTTTCCTTATCTGGCCCGATTTATTCCTCCAAAGAACACAACACACGAAGATAACTTCTTCATCGCTTTCTTAGGGAAATTTTAGAATGTGTTGATAGTCTCCTCAACCTTTTGAAGGCAAAAATAGCATCACATGTCCAAGCCAAATGGACGGTCTCCCGGTTCTCTTCTTCTCTGCACCTGAACCGGTTTCACGGGAACGGTCGGCTATAGGCACTGTTACATCTAGATATTTCACACGAACAAGAACAAATGCATATGAACGAGTAGGAAAATATTTTTCAACAATTAACAGTCGGAAAATCAACATGTTTACGAAGCTATGAACTCCGCAATACTACAGACGTCATGTGACCAGCACACATTTCAATGGCCCCTAAATTGATTTTGGTAATGCCACTTGTCTCGTCGTGTGCTAATCGATAGAAATAATTCAAGAAAAATATATTTACTTACACATTGCGTGAGTAGGTTTTCCTCTACTGCAAGTCATAACCGTTTGTAAAAATAAACAAATAAAATATTATCAAGTTTTCAAGTGGGAGATAATAGTGTAATCGTGAAGTTAGAAGAGGTATGACTAATATAGGGTTAATACCCATGTAGAAGGACCAAACATGTGCGTTTAAAATAAAAAATAATTTAGTTAATACCTATGACTAATATAGGGTTTTTCAATAATGACGGATCGGTGTTGAAATGGAATGAAACAAGCTGTGTATGAGGTATTAACGAAATTATTTTTTATTTAAAAGGCCAAACAAAGACCTTTCAAATAAAAGATAATTTTGTTAATACCTCACACTCAGATTTTTGAAAACCTTATAGTTGAGGAAATCGTTAAAGAGAAAGTGGAATACCATCTGATGCGTACCCTAGTTTATGCTTCCAGCAGACTAGAGAACTTTCTTGCCAGGATCTAGGAATCGCCAGGAGACCGAGTAATATGGTAAAAATTTGTATAAGTAAATTCCCCAAGAGTTGAAATACTCATTGATGAAGGGTTCCTTAAAATTTAAAAAAGACCTCTTAAAGTAGAATTTGAGCCGTGAAATATTATAAAATATCAATCCTTGATTTAGTAGCTAGTTGTATATATTTTACAATCCCGACAGTCAATCGATATACCGTAGTGTTTAATTCCTCTTAACGAAATCAACTAATTTGGCGTTTCCTTGGAGAAGTTGAGGTTTCCACTCCGTGTTGCTGCTTAAGATCAAGGACTTACCAGGAACTGTCTTCACTACTGGAATGATAAAGAAGGATTATATCGACCCGTAGTCAGTAAAAGTTTACAGTCTCGCTCGCATTACCTTTTACACGCTATTTAATTGAAAAGAGACAAGTCGACATTTTCTTAATTGTTTTACCGAAGTATTTTTCTCTTGTCATACGGTAAAAGTATAAGTAAATCGCTGATACGGAAGCGGTTTCTTCTTAATCTACTTGTCTGGCCAACTCCGCTTGGGGTGGGTCTAGTTGCGGCGCCTCTGAGCTCAGTTCAGTTATCTTTCAAAGTAATGGGACGATATCTGGGTAGCGGTCGCCTTTAATGGGCATGTTATGAATTATATATGTGCGTGGCGGACTTCGTGTAGACGGCGATGGATCAGTTTCGCTAATGGAGTCTGGCGACATGAAGCGCCGCTCCATTACTCAGCAACGCAAAGAAAGACACTTCCTTTTGAGCATTTATATTTTTTGTTTAATTTCACGAGTTATTAATTTCAGCGAACTTCTTATACGAACGCTTTTTGTCAAGTTTGATTATTCCTGTTTACAGCGTCGTCTTTGCGGTTTACGTTACTCTCAAGTTATGCATTATAGTTAAAAAATGTAAAAAATTGCGGGTCTAAGATTAAATAAAAAATAAACCATCTATTACACTAAGTGAATCAGATACAGAGCTTAAACAATATTATAGTATCATTGTTATAAATTATTATAATTTTATTTCAGAAAAAAATTCTTCAGGAAATATTGGTGAACATCAACTCTTGTAAATATCCAAGTAATATGTTCTGTTAATAACAAATCACTTAACTACCGTTTTTAATTATTTCATCATGACATGATACATGAAGAGAATAGTGTAAAATTCAGAAAGGTCAATCAGAAAATTATCTAAAAATGGAAAGCACATTCTCGATATATTTACATCTAAACCTAGGTCTACAGTACTTAATTCCGCTGCAATCTCTTTGTCAACAGGTGATTAAACCCTAACCACATATTTAAAAATTTACCTTCTCACGCCCCATATTTATTAAGAGGTGACACAACCAGCGCAATGACTCAAAATATCTTATTCAGGTCAAGACATCTGCTGGTACCGTAAATAGGCACAGTGACTTTAAAACGTAATTCTTCGGTACGTTAAGACAGGCGAAAATACTCCGGATACCCTAAGAGAGACAAATATGCTCTTGATATCTTGAGAAAGTGAAAAATGCTTCCTGTAGATTAAGAAAGAAAAAGAATTCACTGTACACTTGTTGTTCCAAGATTACTCACACTAGTCTCGGTCGTTTTGGCATTCTATTTTTATAACAGACCTTCACCCCTTCCTCCTCCACCCCGTGGGGCTGAACTACTACTGAGGTTGCATGACAAATGTCAGAATTGAACACAACCCTGTATTCGACATGATGCTCGATTATTTTACCTGACTTTTTATGTAACGCCTTCCACCCTTACCTATTTGGATGCTTCTCTCTCATGACGAATCGGGTTAAAATTATAAATAAAAAACATCGAATGAAACAATATCAATATCACTAGCCAGGAAAAATCGTTATTCACGCCAAATATCAGCCGTTTTAATTTCCGTCCTCCCCACTCCCATCCCAAGTAGTGTCTTACCCCAACAGTGCTTGTTACCGTGTGGCAGGGAACACGTGTACAAAATTTGTTTGAAATTATTCCATGCGTTTAGATTTATATGCGGCACTTACAAATAGAAACAGTGAATTATATTTGTAAGGGGACGATTGTTGAACTATCTCTTCTGTCTGATTAGCGTGGAATAATAGGTATATATATGTGCATATACGTTATACTCCTGTCGTTCATCCCACTCGCGAGATACCTGGCGGAAGACGAAAAGGGTAATTAGAAAGTCCGAGGGAAAACGCGTGATATTTGTTGAACAGTTTTTGAAACAGTCTTAGCGGTGGGAACATTTTTGGCCTAAGAGTGGAAGCATCGAAAAATCAACCTCTTCAAACTCAACAAACATTTCAATGCAAACGGATGATTGATAAAGGAAGGCATTCATATTTATATAAAGCAGATATTACAAATTTCAAATTTCTTGCTTTAGATTTTCGTTGTAACGGGTGTTAAATATGCAACAACAAAATTCAATTCAACTTTACACTTCGCATAAAAATATTGAAAAATCGCAGGTATTTATCTAAATAAGATTTTTTTAATAGTTGAAAAACACACACTAATATTTTTGACTGAATAAATTTAAGCGAAAGTAGTTTATGCCGAGCGTGCTCAGAAAATCACGAAGGAAGCGTGTAAGTAGCTACTCTCTAGGGAATGTGGGTGGAAATTAAGAAATTAAAAACTCTAAGACAAAAAACCACGCGCTTGGATGAGAAAAGGGTTCGTAAATCAGAGGCTGAGTTTCTTTGCACTATTTTAAAAAGAACTGTAGCTTTTCTTTCGAAATGTTGTCTGAAACTTGTTTCTAATGTAAACTAATTGCACCAGTATTCATCACCTTATCAGTCACTCATAAACACCAGCCTGCTTAGGTTCATTTGAAGTTTTGTGCATAGAAATATGTTACACCATATATACGTTACCTTTTAAATAAAAGCTGGTGTTAATGCTTGTGAACTGTTTGTTCCGCGTACGAATTTCGAACAAATTTCGTTTCTTACGACTCAAAAACAAACACTGACGATGCACGATCTGACTATATTACATCTAGGAGCGGGGGTGGACGGGAAGGAAATTTTGAAATAGTCGAAAAAGGTCAATATTTGCTTAGAATAAGTATTTTTAGGTCAATGTGATTGATAGAGTTTCTTCCGACCTTGTTTGTGTATAATTTGAACACCTTTCGGCATCAGAGGGTATGGGAGGAACATAAACATGTCATGAAAACGACCGAGTTTGGTGTCGAATCCGGTATTAGGGATGTCACAGAGTTGTCTTAGGGCAGTGACCGCCAAACTCGTTAGTTAAAAGAATCAAATATCAACAGAAACAACCATTAAAATTTCTTCTGAGAGTAAATATTTTTAAAATCATATAATTATTTAGGGGGACACAGTGTTACATAGTTAATTGGCTACTCTTAAGCGGGTCTTTGCTGAAGAAGTTTCAATATGATTGAGGTACGTTTTCTGAGGTCGACCTTGTCTTCCAGCATCCTTTTTATGTCAATACCGGGTAAATTAGTTAACACTTGGCTGATTAATTATCAGAAGAAAAAGAATCTCAATCTTTCTCATAACATCATGTCCAGTCTTCAGTTTTCGTGCGAATTTTTTTCGAGTGCTGGCCAGAGAATTTTTCATTAAGCTTAGGTTATTTTGATGTGCGTATAATCAACCTGTGTGTAAAAAGTATTGTTTTTTCGTTACTTTAAGTATTTTTTGTATTACAACATTACTTATTCCGTCTCCCGCGGAATTATCATTTACGCAGCATCCGTGCTACTTAAAAACTCCAAAATCTAGTCAACAGAAAATATTCAAAGAATTTACAATTTTCTTACTGCAAATTCATTTAGTGTAACTTCATGTATCTGCAACCAATATATTAAATAAATACTTGCGTTATCTTTAGTCGTTAATATACAACATATTACATTCCATTTAGTTTTAGAAAACACAAATAAATAAAATTATTTGGTATTATATTACTTAAGGTGTTGATTATACTACATAAATATGTTATTGTTATTTTTTAAGATGCTGTTACTATTAGAAGGGAAAGTGGAAATGTCAAGAAGAATAAACAAGTTTTGATAAGGACTTTAGAAGTTTTAGAGGATCTAGTGATGGGTTTCATTTCCATCTGAAACCTCTAGGTGGACATTGCGAAACGATAATATTGTTTGAGTGTAGTTTGAAATAAATTACCTTGGTAATAATCCTATAACTCAGCGTCCAGGGAATAACTCACACGAAGAGTAATAGATGATTTCATTATTGTGCAACGTTATTCGTAACCTTCCGTTAAAAACACCATCGATTTTGAATAGAAAATTAATTTGTTGAGCCTAAATTTTGAAATACGGCAGAATTGACAGAACCGCTGTATTCGCAGCTGGAAGAGATGTGTTTATTGCTACAAGCTTTTGTACATCCTTGTTTACATGATAATCCAATGCGTTTTATTACGAGTTCTCGTTTCACTGGGTTTTACGAAATGCATTGTACAAGTCTGGTGTCCGCTCACTGAATCTGACCAGGTAAACGAATTACATCTGTATAGTAAACAAATGTCATTAAAAATTCCTTCTGTGTTAAACCATCCGTGTATAGAATTACCACACAAACGATTCCAAAAATATTTCAAAAAGACGAGTCTGCCTAGTCTTCTGACATTTAGAAATCTTTTAAAAACATTCTATTGTTGCTATTAGTTATGAAAAATGGAAATACTGCAGATGTAGAGAAAATTTTTACAGAAGATATACTATTAGTTTTAAATTGATTATCACAGTTAAAATTTGTTATTTAATCATTTATTATTTCCTGTAATTTAAAGCGTAATAGAGAACAGTAAACTTTCCTCTTTCTCTACAAGTAAAGGGACATTTATTAAGTGACGCGGAGACTAAACTTGAAATTACTGTAAATGAATTGCCACTGAGCTGAAATTTTAATTGTTACACACCTGTGTACGAAATTTTGTTTTTGTAAACTATTTTCAAAATTTGTCACTTTTGAAAAAGTCCCTTGCGTTACGTACTTGAATATATTTTAGCTTTTTACATTAATATATAGGGCTGACAGTTGTTATCAATTGTATTATTTTTGAAATTGATTAAAATTGTGGGAAGCAAATAATTTCTTACTAAGAGCTTTACACGGTTACTTAAGGGAAACGGGGACCGAAATTGCTGTGACAATCTGGAAAAAATTGATTTTGAAATTTTTTTCATATTTATATGCCTATTAGCATTACAGATCATATACCATTACTTTTAATTCGATTTCGTCATTTTTAAAGGCTCAGGTAAATTTAACAGGATTTAATTCTAAATTAATAAATTATTACTTTCTTCAGAAAAATGTGTTTTTCTGAGCATCATGATTTTTTCTACCAAAAACCTTCTATGCATAACAAATATTAAGATAATGTCTTCATTCTTTTTGTACCTGATCTACATGCTACAATAATCTAACCAATAAATAAAATTGAAGTGTCTGTGTGTCCGTATGTTTGTCTTAAATAGGCCCGAAACGGCTCAACCGATTTCAATGAAAATTTGAAGGTTTAAAAACAGGAAATATAACATTAATATTCGTGTATATTTCATTTAGATAATGATATTAATATAAATATTAATTATACGAGAAGGTTTCTTAGCAAACGTAAATTTGAATCTAAAAACGAGAATGCGGATTGCCTATACTCTTGATATGTTTATGCTCCGACACGGCATAACAGATTTAAATGAAAATTTCAGGGATTGAAACAGTAATTTCAAATTAAATTTTCGTGCATGTTTCATTTCGATATCTTGCACAGATCAGATGATGTTAATTTTAATAACTATAAATCCATTGATTTGCTGCGCTAAAGGTGGCGTGAAAACCAACTGCGAGTTAAAGGTCCTATTAGACGTTCCTTTACCATTCGTCCTTCTTCTTCTTCTTTTTCTTTCTATGGCATTATAGCCCGTTTTCGGGCCTTTGCCTACCAGGATGGCTGCTGACTGTCATACATGACACATTCCGAATATGGAGTGATACGTGGTCAGCGTATCGACTCTCAATCAAACTTAACCCCAGTCTCCGTGACCATGACAACACAAACATCCAAGCCCATGCCAGGATTCGAACCCGGGTTCTGAGGTAGCAACGCTAGCCACTAGACCTACTTGCTTTGTTATTATAAGCGTAATTTAGGCAGCAGAGAGAGTGATAGAGAGAGAGGTGGGGGGTCGTGTATTCTCACTCCTTCTATTGTTGTAGACGTGTGAAAGCGGGACCTGTTCAAAATCAACTGTGAGTTATAAGGTTTGCCGTGAAGTGGTCATAAATAAAGGATTTTTAGGGCAAAATAAAAAGAGCTATTTCCGCGCGAACGAAGTAGCGGCCATAGCTAGTTAATATTATTGTTTGCACTGAATTAAAATAAATAAATTTCCACTAATGAACCGAGGTTCTACAAGACTTTCATAATTATGGAGTTTCCTGGGTTCACCATACTGTAAAGACTATTACCGTTTTGTTATCCTATTGAATGATCTTTCCTATAAATTTTATAGGAATATTTCAAATTAATAACAGGGTGGTGTAGTATATTATGCATGATGTCACAGATTATTGTAACTCCAAATTCGATCGAATTTTGCAGGACTTATGTGCTAGAGTGCAGGTTTGATAACAGGACTTCTCTAAATGCTTATATAAATATATTCATTATCAGTGAAAATTTTCTATTTGCACTGTTTGAATCACGAATAAGAGTCGATCTAAGAAATGGCCGTTTTGGTAGGTGTACAGAGGTTCCCCGAGGTTTACAGATATGAAACACATTGCCTATGCTAAAAGTAGTGTGTTTCAAGAGATGATATTCCAGTTTGCATTCATTTGACGAGAGGAGAGGATGATGCTGCTTTCGATACAGAAGCTGCGGATTGCTCCTTGATCTTAAAGGAAAGTTCCATTAAGTTAGTGGAGGGGAGCACATACAGCTCCCTGCATTATTCAGGGCCGCCTGAACGCCCGCGGCTCGCCCGAATATGCGCCACACTCTTACCATAAACCCCGATCCATTTGCATCGTCAATTCCTCTTAGCTGGCTAAATTAATTTGCATTTATGTGTAAGAATTTTTAATTACCGAAATCCACCCTCTTCGTTTTCCAAAAAGCTGCTAATGCTTTCACTTTCGGTTGCGTTGCGGACGCGCGAGTCACGTCGGAAAGGATTAAAAGTTGTAATATTAAATTAGTTGAACTTATTTTCTATGGATATAAAACTTCCGACACAAAACAAGGCAGGAGAAAGATTATTTGACTGAAGGAGTCATACATTTTCATTGATAAATAAAATAGTTTTCTAATCAACAACGAAAAAACGTAACATGTGTAATGAATATGGGGGCATATAATGAATTTTATAATAAAAACAAGAAAACAATAATTTACTTGATCCAAAAACAAATTTATACTAACGTTACAATGTTGCAATTTTCAATATTTATGTGGGCAATTCTTTCTTAAATTAAATCTACATATCTATTTACAAAAAAAGTATACAAATAAATTCCTTAAAATTAAAGAATTCTATCTGTAACCTCAGGATCGTATATTACGGGCCTTCTCATAGAACAAAATATTTTACACAAATCTACTCAGACCTGGCAGTATAGAAAATCAGCAAAGAGTCACAGGGTTAGAAACCGTCTCGGCTTAGTGAATATTCCAGCTCCATACTCCTAATTGGGTCGTCCTCTCTCCAGATCACAACCGCTGCCGCTGCTATTCTTCCTGGTTCAGGAAGTATTTCCGTTTATCCTCCTGTCCTTGAAATGCCTGTCCAAGTATGCCCATCATCTGCTTGAAATCTCCCTTGCCACAATTCCAAGCACCGGTCCAGCAACCTCTCTCGGAATCTCTCACCAAATCTGTCTTGCCATCTCTCCCGTCACACCGCTCTCGAAATATCTGTCCAAATCTCCCTAAAATCTCTCTGCACGCCTTTTCAAAATCTATTCACTACTTCTTTGGTCCTGATGGGAATACACGCCATCCAATGCAATCAACTCTCACCAAAGGCGCGACGTAAAGTCTGGGGTTTATTGCCCCTGGCTCAAATGCTGTCTCCTTTCTTTTGACTCCATACCGCCAAAGGTTAGAGCATATGTGTTTGACCGTTACACATTACTGAGGAAATTAATTTTATTGGCGCCTTTTATCTATTTAACTAAGTAATTCTTCTTTTTCTTTCTTGGCTCTTTAGCCCATTCAGGTACTTGGCCTACCGGGTCGTCAGAGATCCTTCACCCCGGTCTCCGTGATCACAAGTAATTATTAGTCAATATATTTTTGATATAATTATATTTTAATGAATCTGTTTCGCATGTTTAAGTAATTGTATAGTTGATTAATGTTTATTGTATAATTTGGTTAGAATTGTAATAACGAGTAATCAGTATTTCTTCTTTACTTCATTTCATTTGTTGTTACACTTGTGGTTACGTCATTAACGACAATGTCATGGAATACATAATATAACTACTTCACTGTAGTAGATTGCTAGGGATATTTACATCGGCATAGTAGTTTTATTTACATGAAGTCTACGGTTATTTCTTGGAATGTTGAAGAGTTGCTCATAGATTTGACGATGTGTTTTCCTAGTATCTGTTCTCTTTCCCTGAAAGATGTGCGTTAATCTGATCAAGGTGTAATGCCGGACACAGATGGGGAGGGGGATTGGTAATTAAGTGAAGATGGGTTACTTTTGAGTGGTAGGTGCTGATTAGGACAACTTGGTCTGTTCGTGTTGTTTTCCGGTTGGAATAGAAGACATTGAAGTTGTTGATTTACTTGTTTACTCTACTTGATTTCATTTGAGACCATTACCGATATAGTTTGCGTTGTGTTATCTTCCAGCTGTCGATGAGAATGTTGTAGGCTTATAAAAGTTGAGCAGCCAAATTAGCTTCCTGGTGGACTATTTAGTTTCACTGTTTACCTTTAAGGGCAGCGATCCATGCGATTATAATTTATTTTCCGGCTGTATTCAGTTTCTGGTGCATTTATTGAATTCCACGGCTAATGTTGGTGATGGATTTGTTGGGATGAGGGAATCCGTGAAGGTAATTCGCTTCCTTTTCTGAATGATAATATTAAAATCATTGCTCTCAGGTATTGTTGGGTGTCAGACTTTTGATAATGAATTTTTTTTTGTCATGGGAATTTATAGTGTATCGTCTGAGTCGTATCTTTTGATTGGACTAATTTTATATATCATAACAATAATTTTTTTGTGATTGGGTGAATTTTCAGAAGCTATGAAACAACACTAGCGAAACAAAGGACTTATGACGGAAGGCTGGTTGAAGTGGAACGAGGAGGATCACGCTGTGGTAGTTGCAACACTGCATAGTTTAGTATGAACAGTTAGCTTCCTAGTAATATCTAAAAATGCATTGTATATTGACTGTCATTTAAAGCAGACGAATATTCGTAACGGAAATATATAGAAAACCAATATGAGAAACTTGGAGAACCTGTATTATGTAGAATAATATCAGATAATATTATGTAGATCCTATGGAAAAACTGCTCTTGAGGGATCTGGGAAAAATAATAATCTATGCCCGGGTTTCCCAAACTGTGTTCCGCGGGCTCTGAATTGGTTTATGGATTATAATATACTGTTATAATACCACTTAATCAGTTCGTAAGATGAAAACTCGGTTTACATCTAACGGGAGAGAGTGGAATCATTTCTCACACCTTTCTTGTTTCGGAACCGATTCAACAACGTTGTGAAACAAAGAAACCCTATTCCTTGTTTCCCGCTACAATAGGAAACACGGGAAACAATGAAAGAGTGTGAACGTGTTCAGTAAACTAGAATCCCGTGCTAGTGAGATAGAGATTTCCATAGCCAAGAGTTATACGGATAATATTTATTTTAAAGTCAGAAAATTATAATTCAATATTTTATCTAACTTGACAAGGAGCCTACAAATAAACCAATCTTATAAATTACATTAATTAAATTTCACTTCTTCTAAGACATTAATTATGTCTTGTAAGGTAAATCAATTAAGCAGTAAAACAAAGTAAGTGGAGCGAGTGAGGATCTGAAATAGTTTAAAAAAACTGGTGAAAAAAAATGAAAAAATGTTATGACTGAAGCCGCGGAAGCCTTAAACTATTTAAATTCAAAACCACTTCAATTCATATTAAATAAAATTTTGTGCGATGAAATGCGTAGTGAACACAAAGCACTATTAAGGCTTTTTGAAATTCGAAATGAGTTGTTGGTCCTTTTGAAGGCACAAAATAATTCAGGACAATATTTTGTTGAAGTTTTAACAAATTCATCATGGTTGATAAAACTTGCATATAAGCAAGTATTTTTACTTGACTTATCATTACAAGGAACAAGTATTACAATTTTAATACCAGAGATAAAATTGCATCTTCAGATAATACAATTTCGGTTTCATCAGTTGAATCTAATGATTGTAATTTTTTTCCTATCTTACATCAATGTTTGAATAAATTAAATTTTAAAGTAGATGATGAAGTTTCCAAAATGTCTTAAGAACAGCTGCATAACGTGAAATAACCTTTTTTGAAATAAATTCCGAAAAATAGTTAGGTCAACTCTTGAGGTCAGAACCATTTTCCGCGACAGCTAAACCAGTAACTTAATGCAAGTGACTGTGAAAATCTAATTTATTTAATCAGTGACTCTCATTTGAAACAAAAATACAAATATTTCTGGGAGAGTTTGCCAGAAGAGTATATACCCCAATATTTCAAAACAAGCTATTATTGTTTTCCTTCAGTTTTATATGCCCTATTTATGTGAAGTTGGATTTATTATGCTGCAATGAAGTGAAAGTGCAGTCTTGATCCCACACCAGATATGAGATTTTAACATACAAATATTTTTATTGATATCAACAAGATATGCAATTATAGGGAAAAATCATCAAAGTCATTAAGCGCTTTATTTATTAATATTTTTATGTTTATATTATATTACAATTTTATATTTAAAATTAATTAATTTTTACAAGTAGGAATTACCCAACCACAAAAATAATTTCCGATAAAATGTTTGATTTTGCGAAGTTTTCCATTGCAGAAAACGTTTGGGAAACCCTGATCTATGCAAATAAATAAAATTAAAATGTCTGTCTTCCTGACTGACTGTCTGTCCATATGTTTGTCTCCAATATGCTGAGAAACAACAAAACGGATTTCAATGAAAATTTGAGGGTTAAAAAAAGAAGATTTAATTTAATTATTCGTGCATATTTCATTTAGATATATTGCAGAAGATATTAATATAATATGAATAAAAATAATAATTCTAGGGAAAAATTTCATGGAATTGCCACGCGAAAGCCGGCGTGTAAACCAACTGCGAGTTATAAGTCCTATTACGCGTTCCTATACCATTCATCCCACTTACTATCTATCGTTGAAGCAAGCTTGGAAAAAATTAATTTTCTTTGGATCGTCGATACGATATATACATAAATTGGTTTTATTTCTCGAGTCAGGTAAAATTTAAAATTTAGTAATTGCTAATATGAAAATAAAAAGGAAACTATTAGTTTTGGTGTCGAAACCGGTGTAATGCGAGTCGCTGTGTTACATTAAGACCTTTAATATGCGATTTAAGTAAAAATTAAACGATTAATTAGGGGGAATTTTTTTTTCTGTTAGAATACTGAAAAAATGTTTTTGGTCCTGCTATTTATAGTACTGGAGGTATTTTCGACTCTCTCGAGATAGTGGGAGTATATTTGAGGTCCACATTGTGACTTTTTGATGTCGGTTTAGCTATGTGTTGACCAAGAATGAAATAATGTACCGGGATAATATAAATAAATACCCGGACAACGCTGGGTCCCCAGCTAGTCGTATATAATTACAATAGTATCTTATAATTATAAATGTACATGATATATTTTAATATTAAACTAAAAATGCCTGTTCATTATTTGAATAGAAGGAATGGCTAAGTAAAAAATAGGTGAGCTAGTTTTAGAATTTGATTTTGTTATCCGTTAACTGTTTAATGATGTGTAGAAGCTCGTTAAATATTCTCTACTAGCTGGGCGCCCGTCGTTGCACGGGAATTCATTTATATTAGCCCGCTACATTATTTAATTTGACAGTAATCTCTTTGTCAACACGTAATTAAACCAGTAGCGAGAGCGTTGCATTTTTTTGAAACTTACCTTTCCACTCCTCTACCGTATGAGAGCTGACGGAATTTCATTTTCATCATAACCAACGTGATGACTCACAGTATCTTAATAGAGACTCTAAGTAGACACAGTAATCAAAAAAATATGAAAAATTGTAAAGTTAATTCTCGGATACGTTCAGATAGACAAAATAATCCCTATACCCAAGTAAATCAAATATACTCCCGTTACCTCGAGAAGCTGAAAAATACTCCCGATACCTTAAGAAAGCCAAAAATATTCCCGGTACACGAATAGAGCCCAGATTATGTACACCAAACTCTGTGACTTTTGCATAATTTTAATGTAATACCATTTACCACTTCCTTCCGCCGAGCCACCCAATGGCTCACCTACTAAAGATGTTGCAGGCTGAATGTCAGAATTAAAGACAGCGACTTCCATAAATCATAAAGAGACTCCACTTTTGGTTCATTTCACGTTAATTTTTAACGTGGCAATTATTTACCCCCTTCCTGGCCCACCATACATCCTGGGGCTGAAACACATTTTAAGTGGCACGTTGAAATGTCTGGATTAAACTCAGCGACTTCTCTAACCCAGGATTAGACACGATGCTCAATTATTTCCGTGTTATTTTTATATAACCCACTACCAACCCCACGCCTATGGATGCTGACCTCCCATGACTAACGGGGTTAAAACTAAACGCAAAGAAATCGGGAGAAACACTATCAATCTCACCGATCCGGCAAATATCGGACGTCTATGCATGTTTAAAAAATTCCGTTACGAACAGGGATGGTAATAGTGTCTCACCCTGACAGTCGCAAGGAACACGTGTACAAAATTTGGTCAAAATTCCTCATGGGTTTCGATTTGTATGCGAAGCATACATACATTCACAAAAATATATCGAAATAGTAAATTCCATTTTCAAGTTTTAGATATATTTTCCCCCAAAAAATATGATACCATTCAACTTCTGTAAAATGTTTGTGAAATATAGTGAGAGTTTTTAGATGCCATCAATGCTGATCGGGAATGTATGGGCTAGTAATTTATTATGTATCATTTATTTTCAACACTATTTCTACGAATTAGTCATTTGCTGATGGATTCACTTATTACACACGCATCACACAAATACACGTATGTAATAACAGATCGATCACTGTATCATAATGAAATGCCAGAATAGAATATCTGGACGTTTTAGCGTAAGTTAATAATTAATAAATAAAAAGAAAATGTTTGCGGTAAAAGAAAAACCGTGAAAAAAATTCAGACATTATTTTTTTAAGGAAATATGTCGCCGAAGGGAAGAAGTTTCTCTTTTACCACGCAGCTTGAGACAGCGGCCTAGGGAACCAGGTGTAGCTAGAGATTTTAGTTTTTTACAACCTCACGAAGTGGGTGTGAATGTTGTGTATGAAGTTGGTACAACGTCAGTAAAGTGAGCAACAGATGGCCTCTCTCTCCTAACGTAGATAACATCAACAGTTTTGCAATATGCGGCGCAAAGACAGACTACAAAATCATAAGAGGTTGTGCTCTGAAACAGACCTCCCTCCCTAAGCATAAGTCTTTTCCCGTCATGTCAGAATAGAAATAATGTCGGGAAACCTACACATAAAGATTTTCAAAATACCCGAACCGTCGCAGGAGAAAAAGAATCGTGAGTACTGAAAACTAACCACGCCAGAGTCGGAGTACCACAAGGGTGGGTCATAGGGTCCTGCGATAGCTGAACTTCTCTTTATGTCAACTCAACCGAATGCCGTGTAGGAAAATCTGTTTCGGAAAAACAATTCAATCTTCGTGATCGACACCAAACCAGGGTGGTGTAGATTTAGATTTATTGTTGTTTCCATTAGTCCTAGATTGAGGAAATAGGATACGTCATATATTACAAATAACAAATAATGTTAGGAACATAATAATGTACATATTTACAAATAATCTTAAAATAAATAAAAAGTATAGTCTAATGTCATTAAAAACACTACACACACACAAAAGAGCACGAAAACACAGTGAGAAACACAAATACACGCAATGGCGTTTTGACTACTTGGAGCTGCGCGACCAGGAAAGTGTCCTTCCCTAGTAGCTCCAGGCAATGCATGAAAAAACAAACAAAAGAGCAGAAAAAACTGTACAGAAAGTT
This sequence comes from Eucriotettix oculatus, assembly GCA_034510155.1. Lineage (NCBI taxonomy): Eukaryota > Metazoa > Arthropoda > Insecta > Orthoptera > Tetrigidae > Eucriotettix > Eucriotettix oculatus. Next base: position 58,734,497 of record CM067380.1, read on the forward strand.
TGAAGCTGTGCAGTAGGTGATTTTACAAGGCAACACATTCAACACTAATTTTAAATATTAGAGGGACGAATATGAAAATCCTGTACAGGGTAAATCGCGCCATTTAATAAAATAGTTTTACTCTGCTTCACGAAACTCTTGTAGTAATTGTTTTTAACCTCTGGAGGAAGGCTGTTGTATAAAGTTATCCCGGTATTGCGAATACTTTTCTAGTGGAGAATAAGGCGGTGCTTGTCCGACCTTAGAGCTGAACGATTTCTAGTCGCGTATTCATGAAATTCGCCAATCGTTGGAAACATATTTTATATTCCGCTTTACAAACTTTAAGATTTCATTAATATATACGCTTGTATGAAAGCTCGGTTGGTCGTTACATGAAACAGCGGAATGTTTGGAACAAAATCATTTTTGGAAACACAATATCTTATTTTCGGTATCAGTAACAAACCAGGAAGAAGTATGATGGCTCCGTTGGTTCTTAAATATCAAAGATAAATATTTAGTAATCATTTTTTCGCGTGCACGGAATACAGAATTAGGTACCAAAACGTGGGGTTTTTACTGCAGTGAGCCAAAAAACTTTATTATGCAAATATAATAGTTTTAATTTCTTCCGATATTATATTTTAGGATGAAATTAAATAAGGATAACAGTTTGCGTTTGCGAATACGCATTATTCGATTTTGTGATAATGAAATACGAACAAAACTTCAAGTTTATTTGTGACGAATTTGAAATAGTATACAGTATAAAAATACACAAACTCGGTATTCAAGCTCATTTACAGTGAAAATAACTCTTTCGATAAATTAAAACAAATATTTGGAGTAATTCATTTATTAGCTTCATACCGTTACTTATTGTGCCCGTCAAATGTATTGTAGTTCTGAAACGTGGATTTGAAAAAGTTCACGTTTTGAGTTCCAGCGATGTAGTGCACACAAGCCAAAGATTACAGAGTTAAATGAAACGGGGAAAAATGACTTCGTTTACGGTTACTAGCGCACGTGACTCAAGGTACAATTTGAGAAAGTAAAAGCAGACACGCCACCGCTAATAGACTCTTTGTTCTTCCAGGACCAGGAACGTGAGCAGTGTGTAATTGGATGAAAGGAAATACTTATTTCCATAATAACGTAAGAAGAGATGTGCTGACAATCAATTACGGCGACTAATTTCAATATTCAATAAAGAGTTAGGCTTTTAAAATCCCACACCGAGTCTTGTCTTCAGTGAAAGGAGTTTACTAATAAAAACAATAAACTGTTGTACAAGTGTACCGTTGTATCTCTGCAATAGTGTCTAAATCTTTGTTCAAAAATTATGATCCTCACCTTTCTGATGCTGCAGGAACTTAAAGTTTTTCTCTGCAAAATATTCGTGCTTCAGACACAAGAAACAGCTTCATGTTCAATATTTTTGTTTCGTAAGAACAGAATATATAACCTACAAGTATGCACCAGATTATGTTTCGTACTTTTTTTTGACGGTCTAAAATGTTAATTTACATTTACTTTTGTGAAGTGTTTTTTATTTTTTTTAAATTTATAAATATATTAAAGAATTTAGAGTGCATATTTAAATGGATGGACGTACTTGAATCTCAAAGTTTTGTAGCGTTGCCATATCAATGAAGCTTATATTTTATATTTGTGACTTTCAACCGCTACAAGAAAAGCTGTGTCCCACTCTTCTGCGATGCGCTGTCCAAGAGTTAGTAGAGGCCCACTATTTAATTAATTAATTTTTTTACAAAATAAGACACACAGATGATTCAAACTTTTCAGATAGGTTTGGAAGGGTTTTCACTGTCTTTTACTAAATTTTCAGACTATGTAAAGTAAGAGGTTGAAATCCATGACTTGTCAAAGACGAGCTATATGAAAGAAAAACAGAAAACGCAGACTTATTTCATTTTTTTGGCCAAAGGGCAAGTATAAAATTCTTTTAAATTTCCTATTTACATATTAGAAAATAATATTACATTCTGCGTAAAATGAGACATTTGCAATAACGTAGGTCATCCGAATGGGCACAGTGAGGCTTCAAATACAGGGATCTACTATTTTGACGACGACAGTAGTGAGGAAGTAGAAATGCTTCCACTCGAAGATCAAGCAGTAACCTTTAGGTATTTTAGGAGAAAGTGACAGAACCAACAATCAGATCAATCTACTGTAAAAAAATACATTAATGTAGAATACTCCTAAAAATCATTACAGTGTGTTGAAACAGCGCTCTCTTACAGTGTCAGTAAACTTAACTAACGTAAGAAAATATTTGTTGGGAAAATACTTTCTTACCTATTCTTTGTCACAGTGTAGACTAACCATAAATTGATTCAGGTTCAACGTTCGGGATTCGGTTCCCTATTTTCCCTTTGGCAAGCCCGGAGATTTAACTCCACTTCGTTTTGTCGAGAGTCGGTGAATTTGTGTGGACTGGATGATAGTCAGATTAGGCTTAGTGACTATTAGCGAATGCTGTTTTAAATCCCAATTATCTTCATTGAGTGTGATGTATTTGATCAAAACGTCATTATTCAAGTCTACAGATTAGAGTTTGAAATAAAAGGTAAATACAGCCAGAGCGGAGCCATTGAAACAATCGAAATATTTATTTTGATTACTGATAAAGTCAACGCAAGGAAGGAGAAGGTTAATAATGATTAAATGTAATTGACGTCAGTAATTACGAGTGTTGAACTCATACTGTGCAAACTACTACTCAATTACAATGCAGATTAACAGTGCCATTTGTTCATGTGAGAGTATTTATGAATGAAAAACTCGCCAGATTGAATTTGTGAGGTGAATAATTTCGTTGGATTAATTGATTTTATCACCGGATACGCTCACGCGTAAGAGTGACAGAATGGGGGGAAGAGATGAAACACAAATATACAACACATCCATCCAAAGCGATTTTAAAGAACTCCAAGAAAAAGTTTTTGCAAAATATAAATTAGCATTATTGAAGAGTTACATAAATAAACAGTACAAACACTGTCAAGTTTAACGGGAGAAAACGTATTTCACGTTGAATAATTCCACAAAACGTTAACAGTAATAGTGTATGAGCAGCTAACAGGCAGAAAAACTTCTGAGTGAATTAAAATGTTCATATAAAAAAGGAAATTAGAAGAAATAAGAAAGTATCAAGTGAAGTACTAACATATCATTTCACACGATTTTAGGGAAACCGAACCTGTCAAAAACAACTGTTTCTTTTTGGCTACTTGAGGGTGAACCTGAAACAGGCAACACCGCTTTAATAGCATAGGAAGGGAATTGAAAAGGGGGGATGTGGATGGTAGAGCAATGTAGCCAAGGGTTGAATAGGGCCCTCGGGCTGTAGTTTAAGCATCCTACCCGATGTTTTACCTAAAAGAGATGCAGGGACAACTCTTAGGAAACCTGCATCAGGTAGGCCCAGGTAGGTCTATTGGGTACTATTCTCACGCCCTTTCGAATGACATTAGTCTGCCGTGGGGTCGCAGCACCCCCTTCTCCGTGTCTCCACCAATTTTAGGAGACAGTTGGTCAACTGATCCAATGGGATCAGAGGACAACTCCTACCGTATGGCCAAGGTCTTCGACCCCACTACATACAAATCCTAAAATAGATGAAGGTGCCTCAGCACGTGAGAACTTTGAAATAAACAAGGGAGAGTACGAGACATTCTCAACGCAGTCAGGTAATCCCCGCAGTCATTCCGGGGAGAAAGAAACACGTGCGAGGGAAAACTCCCACAGGTATCTCTTCCTTGGAGTTACAAATGAAAGCCAAATATTTCAAATAATTAAAAATTCAGTTTATTCCTACTTCAAGTAAACGCAAATAAAGTAAACAGTCAACTTAGTAAAATTTCACCACACAATACGGTAATAATTTCAGTACTAGGAAAAGCAATAATCATTCCACGATTTAAAAAAATTCAATTTCAAGGAATTAATAATTTAGAATTGCAATTTGTTGTTTAATTTATAATGTATCAGGTGCCCATATGGTTAAATTAATCTCTATTAACCCACTGAAATTAATAAAACATTTTACCTTTTTCATAAAAATTATTTAAGTAGTTTTCGACTATTGAAAAAGTCATCTGTTTGAAAAAGAAATACCAAGATATTATGCTGACAAATTTTCTAAATAAGTGCTAATAATTAACAACATATTTGAAAAAGTTTTCCAAATGACTTATAACTAATGTGAATACCTTCAATTTGTTCTGAAAATGTTTGATCTACGTGTAGTCATGATTCTCAACAAGTACCTAGCTTATACAAAAAACAGTTAAAAATTTTTGGAAAAATATCCGGAGACAACATCCCTATTTTCCAGGTTATACTTTGAGAATTATGCCTGTACGCGTTGTCAATTTATTTTAATCAATTTGGGTTGACGAAGTTAATGCATTGTTTTCAAGTTCCCTCGTCAAAAAATTATATCTATTATAATTTGTGCGCCGTGATCACGGAATTGACTATATATTTTGTTAGCGGGATTATGGGGATTGCGAAGGAAGGACAGTAGGTAACTAAGAGACCAAGAGTAATATATTTACGCAGTTTGACAAGAAAATGCTATAATAAAGGTGAGCCAGGAGCCGAATGACGGACCCGCAGGGACTCCTCGACTCCCTCTCCCTGTCTCTTGTTCCTGCTGTATGTCGTTCGACGGTTTTGAGCATACTCCCTCTGCTCCCGTGCATGGTGATACACGTGTCACTTGTTGGTGGAGAAACGGGGAGTGGAGGTGGGGTTGAGGACACAGGTGTGCCAACATCAAATGTAGACACCTAGGACATGTGGTTTTAGAATAATTTTGTAACATAAATAGTACGGTTGAAATGTTTACTGAATAATATCACTGATCCATGATATACGTATTAGTGTTGAAAATTGAAAAATTGTAATTGTAACTAAAAAATCTTTTCCAGATGAAAATGGTCAGCTCACCGTAAGGGTCAGTTATATACATTTTTTATGTTAAAGAGATAAGAATAAGAAATGGTTTCTTGGTGAATTGTTAACTGGTTTTCCGACAGTCAATTTAGTTTTGAGCGAAGACTATGTTTTCTATGATTTCAAAACTAACTAGATATAACTTTCACCACGGGTGATTACACTTGGTTGGAGACCAACTACAACCATAGTGAATCAGTGCAGTTAATTAAGATGGCAAAAACTCATATAAACTTACTATCGTGACGCGTCGTCGTTTACAATCACGACTTATGTGACATTATAGCGCACATCTCTTTATTTAGCTAAATTTGTTTATTTTTTATCTTAATCACGTTTAATGTGCGCCAGCGATTAGTTAATTATTATATTTATTTCAATATTCAAAATTTTATCTGAGGAATATTTATGTGCGGCTGGAACAAGCATGACGAATCTTCCGGGTTAAAAGTAGCATATTTTCTGGAATCGCCCCACCCTTGTAGGCTCTGCAGCAAACCAGGAAACGTATAACTGATTTTGTTGGGAATGTTGAGCCAGGCCAATCAGGGAAGCCGTAGTAAAGAAGGGAGTGGAACTGGAAGAAATTTTGGGAAATGAGAAAAATTGATTATTGTTGGCTGGTGCTTTGGAGAGACTGGATGGAGAAAGGGTTCGGCGGAAAAATAGCAGGAACCACGTGCAGTCTGACCCGAGTATTGCTCCAATTCTTTGCGCAGCTATCCTGGTAAGCCGCCCACAGGTTCTATCCTAGAATTATTGCCATATTCAGTTTAATTTTGCTTATTGATAAAGCCCATTTCTTTTGATTTCTTGCGAGTTTCCACCGTAAACACGGTAACTTTGGGAAAGGGGTTTTCATGCAGAGCAGCCGGCAAATTAGATTTAACATTATATATATATTGTCACCTCCCCTTTTTGTTCCAACTGTAAAGAACGTAGGTGACTATCCCTACTCTCCGCCACCAGCCTAAATTGTGTGGCGAAGAATAATCGGGATATTGCCCAAGCTAATTCGCCGGTTTGAGCGTGGGGGTCTCCGGTAAAGTTAAAGTGATGAAAAATAAATAAATAAATAACAAATCAACATCCAAACAAAATTCTTAGGGCGCCACCGCTTCTTGGGGCGGAATTAAATACACACGTATAATAACTCAAATATACTGATAATACAGGAACGATGGGAATGTAACGAAAGAAATTACACAAATTTACAAAGAGAAATACAAGTGTTATTAATTTTGAATAAAGTGTTTGGCCTCAACAAATATATCGGCCGACAAAGTCTTTTTTTACAATGACAGATGGAGATATTTCTTTTTCTTTTCATTCACAATACTTGTTTGTTGGCCAATCCGATGGACGTCTCCGGAACCATGAAACGAGGATTCTCCGCACTTCTACGTACGGACCATTCCAACGTATACCAGTTGTTGTCACCTGGAGCCAGCAGTCACGAAAAGCCAATCTCGTTCGTTATATGCCTCAAATACTGAATTATTACTGCCGTCCAGCCACACTGTAATCTCAACTAGCTCCTCGTCAGTCTCCCCGTCCAATAATCAACCGATCTTCTTATCTTTCCCTCCCCCCACCGTTTCTCAATTATTTTCCAAAGCAACAACAAGCATTCTACGATAAAGACCCTTTGATAAAAACAAGAAAAAAATAATAATGTTCGTTAAACGAATTTAGAAATCCCCAAATAATATCCTTGCGAGAAGGAACGAATATGATAATTTAATTTTATTGTAATAATATGATAATTTTATTTTATTTAATTCAACTCAAAATTTTATGGTAACAATAACTGATACCACAGCCTCATCCCAACAATCACCTTACGTAACGTAAGACGTCATTAGAAATGTGGATCGGCTGCGAGAAACATTTCGACAAAATTTCCAAAAAAAACAAATATGTATGCCAAAAGGAACGGGTCGTTACAATATAAATGTATATTTAAAATTTTTGTGTTTTTCAGTTTGTAACGGATGACGTGTAGAAAAACACAAACATTTTAAATATTAACAACGTACTTTTTACGGAAAATAACGATAGTATAAAATAGTTGTAAGTACAAGGATGAATATGGCAGTATAACTGCCGAAAACTACCCCTTGTAAAATGTAATAACTCGCAAAACAGTGACCGAAAAAGAGTTTTTATTACCCATTACATAATCATTTTTTGTAATAAAGGCTCTTATTGCCATAATGACTTTAATTGAACCACGTAGAGTGCTATAGCATAAACACATTCCCTGAGATTCTACTAAGATATTAAATAATTTTTGAATACTTTCTCATCTCTGGCGAGTTACATATATATTTGATTATATAAGAATTACGTACGGATTGGAATTAATTTTGAAAACCCTTGATGCAAAATTCCAAATGTCTTTATATTGGCTTTGATTTGTTTAAAGAAAACACTCATTCCATATATGTATTGAATCATTTACTTTTAATATTTTCTGTTCTTTATCGTATTTTACCCTTCCCAGATTATAACGGCTTGTTACGTGGTGTTACATGGGGATAACGCACCATATTGATTCCGGTGCTAAAGAGGAAGCGACTTGTGTTTGCTCTCATCAATCAAGCATCACGCTGATTTCCTGTTTTCTCTTTTATTTTGTGGATCATAACAGCCCTCTCGTGGTCACAGCTACGCCTCAGGATATGAGTTCTTACGTTGCTCTCTGTGGTTCCTGTTAGGCGAATTGCCAAAGTGAAGAAACCGCACCGCCACTTTCTCAGTGGAACCTCGACAATCAACGGCGGACAAGAAAACAATCTTCCTTACAGAAAGCCTGTTTTAAATTTGAAGATTCACATTTCACAATAATAAAATTAAGATATTTGTTCAGTTTGCCTAAAAATTGACGTCCTCCATATCTTATACTGTCTTTGTGTTTGCCAGATTCAAATTATGAATATTTAATTAGCAGTCAGGAAAGCCGACGAAGTTTGAAGATAATCTATTTCCCTTCCTTCATGACTCTACAGTCCATTGAGGGCCTGGATCTACCGAGTCGACTGCGGACTGTCATCTTGCATGACACATTCCGAATTTGGAGTGACACGTGGTAAGCGTATCGATCCTCCGACAGTCTAAATCCCGGTCTTCGCGACCATGACGACACAAACATCCAAGCCCATGCCAGGATTCGAACCCGGGACCTCTGGGTTGTGAGGCAGCAAAGCTAGGCACTACACCACAGGAGGTTGGCGAAGATAATTTATACCAATCTATATCAAGAAATAAAATTGAAGTGTCTGCCTGTATGTTTTTCTCAAATAGGCTTCGAAACGGCTCAACGGATTTCAATGAAACTTAAAAGTTTTAAAACATACCATTTAACTTATATTTTCGTGAATATTTCATTTCCATCTATTGTTGAAGATATTAATATAACATAAATATTAATTCTACGGAAGGTTTCTTGCAATACGCGTAGTGAAGTATCCAAAACGTCAATGCTCCGTAACGGCTTAAGGGATATCAATGAAAACTTCAGGGAAACAGAAATTTTAACTTAAAGTTTGTGTATGTTTCATTTCCATAGCTTACAGAGATTATAAAATATTAATTTAAATATTTATACATCCATTGAATAGCCACGCAAAAGGCGCCGTATAAACCAACTCGAGTGTAAGTATTCTCACTCCATCTATTGTTGCAGCAGGATTCGCGCCGTATCTAACCAACTCCTTGAGAAATAATATAAATATAATTATCCCCAATAAATATAATTGAAGTTTTGTCTGTCTGAAAGTTTTTTAGAATTAGCTCCGAAACGTGTGAAAGCGAGGCTTGTTCAAAACTCATAAGGTTAACTTATAAGGTTTGGCCTAAAGCGATCATAATTAAATGGTACCGTACTTTTTATATATTTAATGAATTCAACTTTATCAAAATTCTGCACCTGTTGTTTTGTTTTTCGGGCCTTGCCTCGCCTTCTTTGGCGCTGATTCTCCCCTTTTAGTTAATTATTTTTACTGTTATATTCACTCAGGACCATAGCGATAGATCCATGGTTTATCCACGGTTATGAACGGTCGCAAAAATCGGCCTTATTGTTGTGAAACATCGTCGAACACTCGATTGAAACATCCTTACGACACTGTATTTGTTCCACTGCAAGCAAACGCGACACCCATCTTGCGAACAGCTTTCTCAAGCCCTAATTTTCAATCAGTATGCGATAGAGAGCACTAGAGTTTCGTTGCTTTACTTGGTCGACCACTGCGATGTTAGCCTTTCAAACTAGACGGCCTCGTTTAAGCTCTCCGCCAGTCTACGCCCAGAGTAGACCGTAGTTCCGCTTTGATATTAGTTTCTTTGGAATGAAAGTGTTGTTTCACATAACAATGACCATTTATACAATGTTAACAAATCCTCTTGGAACGTTTACTGTTGATGGCTGTAAAAAAAACACGAAAAAATCTAGATTTTCAAACTTATCTTTATGAGGTTGGTACTTTAGACCACTCATGGTTTTCTAAGAACAAACCGCCATTTATACGACATGTCGGGTAGTTTTGGTGCATAATAGAGTCCATCTCAGATTCAAACGTAGGACTGAAGATCGGAATGTATGCATTAAAATGATTTTATAAGTTTTCATGAAATAAATTGTAATATAATATGTTATGCACATTTTAGCTTTGTAATAACTTTTAAAAATTAAATTTGTGGCCCCAATAGATCATCACCTAGTTAAATTATTTGAAAATCTGATTTGGCGTTAAATTCACACATTTAAAACGTATTTTATTAAGATGATTCATAATTCGGCCAAACTTATAATCGTACTGGCGCAAAGCTGAAAATAATGAAGGAATATTTCTATTACTAATTCATAACAGCTAATTGGCCTTAAAATTAAACGTTACTTATTTCATTGGATAGTGAATATTTCTTTCTGGCCAAATTCGCCGCTAAAATGTAGCCCAAATCCGGTAACTAATATTAGCAGCTGTGTGTGTCAATACATTTAACAGAGACCATTAAAAGTTTTAAAGGATATCGACTGTGCGCTAGGAACTAAATTAATTTTCCTTCAAACAGTTTTAAGCGGTCCTTTTTAATTAAAAAGCTATTCAGTTGGGAGATCTTGAAGCGTTGACGTCCATTGAACTGTTTTCTCGTTCCGTGGTCCCTGTTTTCTAGAAACAAAGAAGACTTTGGTTTTAGTGTATTTGTTGCGAAATTCTTTGTCCTCAACTACTGCTCGTGTCCCGTCGATTACTAACGGATTATTGCAATAGCTTTATAACGGAAACAATTGACATGGCACCTAAATTGCTCTCATCCTCGTATTTGCACTTAAGTAACGACAATATTAAAACAAATGAACCTCTATACCTCTTGGTTCTTAGAAGTTTACTTAGTGAAATATTATTCCGTATTATAATAATATGGGAATTACTTTTACATGTAACTGAAATAATTAAATGTTTGTTTCAGTAATAGGAATGAAGTTATTATTTTAGAACCTAGTAGTAGATGACGGCAAATGTCGAACGCTACCACTAAATTTAAGATTAATAAATGTTACTCAAAAATTAATTATTCATTAAAGAATGTATGTAGACACGTCACATACCTTGGTTCTGAAATATTATCATAAAATTTAGAAGTATTTTTATTAGGATTTGATATGTGTATTCATACAACAATATTTATCAATTTTCAGTACAGTAGGTTTTTGTAATTGCTATAGTAATCTATTACTAAATTCAAAAGTAGTAAACATTTTTCAAGAAATTTATTAAAAGCTTTTAATCTTGCTGATTGATAAAAAAAACATTGCGGTAAAATATAAACATAATAAAATCGATGTCAGCTTTAATAATTTTAAAAAGTGGATAAATAAAAGGAAAATGAAAAAAGGGGGCACACATGACTATAAATTAACATTTATGTTGTATTTTTTTCAAAAATGTTTATTAATTTTCGAATTTAGTAGTAGTTTCTGTAGCAGTTATAGAGAGCTACTATATTGAAAATTAATAAATATTTTTTACTGTATACACATATACATATCAAATCCTAACCAAAATGTCTCAAAATTGTGTGATACTATAGGAATTATTTCACGGGATTTTCGCTTTACGACCAAGGCTTGTGTAGTGTCTACATACATTCTTTAATTAATAAATAACTTATGAGCAATATTTATTAATTTTTAATTTAGTAGTAGCTTCCGACATTTACCACTCTCATTTACTGCTAAATTAAAAAATAATAAATTTTCGCCAAAACTTTATTCCTATTACTGAAAAACCATTTAATTGTCTCATTCACATAGCAAAGTAATTCCTATATTATCATAATACGCGGTAATATTCCTCTAAGTACATTTCTCAGAACCAAATAAAGTAAGCAGGCAGATTAGCAACGATATTCAAGCGCTCTCTATCGCATATTGACTGAAAATTAGGACTTGAGAAAGCTTTTTTCAAGATGGGTGCAGCGGTTGTTTACACTGGAACAAATACAGCGTCGTAAGCATATTTCAATCCAGTATTTGACAATGTTTCACAACAACAAAGCCGATTTTTGCAACGGTTCATAACCGCGTAAGAACCATGGATCTCAAAAATAAATTCGCATATTGAAGGACCATTATTCAGGATTATTCTGCGGAAATAAAATCTACCTCTTATTATAATTAAATTTTTAAATTTTACAGAATTTATAACAAATTATTAGTTGTCACACAAAAGGTTTCTATTTTAAATATCGGGAGGTGTTTTAGAGCTTATAATTTTATTTTCCTAAACTGAGTGTAATCGAGAAAATTTGAAGACTGTGTGTAGACGAATCATGAATGGCAATTGTTGCTTGATTTTAGACAATCCAAAATATAATGGAATATTAAAACTTGGAGACTTTCATTAAAAATTATATTTTTAGATTTTAATGTGAAACTGATTAATTCCAAAAAGGCAGTTTCGTCTTTCATATAATCATGCACTATGATTTTCAAGTTATCCCAACCGTCATTAAATTACGAAATGAAACTAATTGGTTTCGATTCATGGAATAATTTGTTATATTAAGTTTCAACTGGTTGTATTTCATTGTTCACATAGGTAATTTGAGCCCTGCAATTTGTTCGTATTTCGATAGTAGAGGAATATTTTTCAGGTACTAAAATCGAATGATTTCGAAGATTTTCTTTTCATTTATTACTAGTTGGGAACCCTGCGCTGCCCAGGTGTTTATTTGTGTTAGCCGGGAAACGTATTTAATTCGACAACAACCTCTCGTAAAACACGGTTATTAATCCAGTATCGAGAGTCACATTTACGAATTTTTACGAAGCTTTCACGGCCGCTACCGCAACAAATCTGACGAAATGTTAATTTAATCACAACCGGCGTGATGACTCTCAGTACCTTAATTTAATAAAGAAATCTGCTGGTAACTTAATTGAGCACAGTGACTGAAAAACGTCCAGAATACTGACTCATTTGATTCTCCGGTACGTAAAGAGACACGAAAGAAATCCTGATACCCTAAGAAAGAAGAGAGTCTAAAATAATCCCGTTACTTTCATGATCTTAAAATAGACTACATACATGTTGTCATACAAAACAGGTTAAAAATAATAATGACTACAGGTATCTTATGAAATACAAAAATGTTCCTAGTAGCCTAATGTAGTCACGGTTCCTTCAGAGAGTTGAGAAATAGTTCCGGTGCCTTTAGATCGAGAAAGATTTTCCTTTACCCTGTAAGCGCTAAGGATAATTTACCCATCCAGTGGTCGACCCGACCTGTATCGAAAGAAGCACATGTAGAAAATTTTCCAATAGTAAGTAAAAATTATGTTCAATCCCACTTCTAAGGGCTGAAAAATACTTAATTCTTACATTCAACATGCCGGTTAAGCTCAGTGACTTAAACCACCCCGAATGAGACACCAATCACAGCTGATTTTATGTCATTTGATTTCACTCCTTCATACTTTACGGTATGGGGCTTAGAGAGATCATAACTTGCATATTGAACATCAAAATTAAATTCAGTGGCTTCAAAAACTCCGGAATAGACACGAAAGCATATCGATTTATTTGTTAGTAAATTTCACGCCCTCCACCCTGCCCCCTACTATGGGGCGAAGCAAGACTTAAAATACAGGCTTAGTGTCAGAATTAAATTCAGTGATTTCCTAAACACCAGTATAGACACTAATCTCGGCCTTTCCTGTAACTTTATTTTACCCGTTTCCACCCCCACCTTCATCTGTGAACCTGAAGTTCTCAGCGATTACTACTATAATCCCGAAACAGATAAATACTATTAATTCAACGCAAACATTGGCTCCTGTTTTAAAGTTTCCTCCCCACACCACTTCCAGCCCTTAGGATAATAATCGTATCTTAACGTCACATTATTTGTTTTCGCGCTCAAGAAATATGTGTACATAGTTAGTTCGATATTTTTCGACACTTTGTACATTTTTCGTAGTACACTGTTTCACGCCCTTTCACTCTGAGTCGATAAATTACAACTGAATGTCAGAATTAAATTTAGTGACTTCTACAGCCCCGAATTCGAAACCAATTTCAGTGTTCTTGCTGTACTTTTATGTGATGCCCTTCACCTACACCTCTAACGACACTTCCTTCCCATGCTGAATGGGGTTGAAATTATACAACAAGAGCTTCGGGGAAGCACAAACTACGTTATTAATACAAAAAATTATTCTAAGCATATATCCGACTTTTTTTGCACGTTTTAAATTTCCACAGCCCTACTTCGGCTCATTGGGGTTGGGGTAGTCATGTCTTACCCCCACAGCGTTTGTTTTCACGGCGCGAGGAGCATGCTAGGGGTGGTAGCAATTATCGAAATAGCTCCACCTGTTTGAGATTGTACGCGGAACTATCTTTTACCCCAGTTTTAACTCAGCGACTCCCATAACACTGGTTTCGATACCATTCTGGATTAATTTGTTATTTTTGAAAACATTTATTCCATGAAAGTATAGGCTGGTTTCATATATTTTAAAGCAATTATCTTACCCTAAAAGTATTTTTTACGGGTCACAAAGAAAGCACATAAATAATATTATTTAATTTGCTCTACGTCTTTATATTTGTATGCGGAACAAACGGTCAATTTTATTGTGCAGATAATTGTTTTTGAGTATAACCGAAAGTGACGATCGTTTTACGGGTCGGTATAATTTAAAATGTGGGTATATGACACTTATTACCGAAACATTATTTCAGCTTAGCGATGAGAAACGCGTGTTTTCAGATATTTTTAAAAATAGCGTGGCATCAAGTTTCTACATAGGTTTCTTTACTTCCGGCAAACCTTCACCTACAATCCGCGTAAAGTGTACACACTCAAATCCGGATGTTGGGTCTATATCTCGGAAATATTCCCTCCAGGTCAGCGGAGGCACGTCTCTCAGAGAATCCTGAAGATTTTGGATAGAAAAACAAACTTCATATATCTCAACATCCAGAACGTATATCTGAAGGTAATTAAGAGCTGTAAGCCGTTTGATATGGTAAACCTACTATAATCAGTCTCAAAGATAGAACAGGACAGTGACAGCGTTAAGTGAAGCAAATGCGCCTGAACAGGAAGAAAGTATGATATATGAAGAACATTGAAGAAACGTATACGTCAGTACTTCAAGGCGATTGCTTACAGAGCTCTGATTAAGAAATAGGGGGATAAACAGGCATTGCTGGTGTCAGTAACTCCAAACTGTTTCAATTTATCTAACAGAATACAAGTCTGAATATATTCAAATGCTTTGGGTCCGTCACAGATAATCCCTAATGGGCGTGCCTTTTTCTGTTTGTTTCTATAATCATATAGTGTAATGTTTCTACCTAAGAACAAATTAAGAGTGTGGCGCATACACGATTGTTAACTGATGTAAAAATATTAATGTTTGGACACAAATTGTATTTATTTACTATTATACTGAGAAGGACTCATCTTACGCAGAATATTTTTTTTAATGTTATCAATCAACATAAGAAAAGAGAAAATTTTTTGCTAGGTATATGAAATGTTTATTATACCACGTCGTACAATTTGCAAGAAGCTTTCGGTCCAGTAGGCTATAGTCTTCTCTACACAGCATTACTGTGTAGAGATCACTATGGCCGAAAGCTTCTTGCTAATTGTATGACGTAATATAAGGCAAAGGTTGACTAGAGCCCCCGGGCTGTAGTTTACGGATCAAACCCGGTGATGCAGGGAAAACATTTATCACTTAGGTCTGGATACTACCACGCCCTTCCGATGAAGGGAGACTGGATTGTTGTGGGGACGCAACAAACACGACTCCATGCCTCGATCAATAATGGATGTATAAAATGTTTATTATACCACGTCATAAAATTTGCAAGAAGCCTTAGGCCCCATCGCTACTCTATTACTGTCTATAGGCAACTATGGCTTAAGGTCTCGAAAGCTTCTTTCAAATTGTATGACGTAGTATAACAATAATTTTGTGTACCCAACAAAGTGGACTTTCCGTTTCTTTACTTATTGAAATTTGTCTAAAATTGCCCTTCTGAAACAAGTAATTTAATTAGATTTCGTGCAAGTAAAAACTGTTCAATTATTACAAATAAACAAAACAGGCAATGTGCCATTTTTATTTATTCTACCTGTAATCTATCCCTTCCGTATTTTCTTCAAAGCATCCAGGAATTCCATAAGGGACGGGGGACGATTTGCATCATCCTAGCTCCATTTCCATCTCCGTATCTCATCCGTTTCCTTTCCCCTGTTTAATTCTTCGTTATAATTTTCTCGCCATCTGTACAATATCTTACTTTCCTGAGTCACCAACTCGGGGTCATAGGAGGCTCTTAACTGCTTAGCATTTTCTGTATAATAGGCGAGTATTCACTTTCTCACGATGATGTTCAATTTATCCAAGTATTTTCATCCACTGTTGTCTGTTGTCTCTTCTCCTCCTCTCCTGTCGTCGTCAAAATAGTAGAGCCTTGACTTTGAAGTATCCATCACTGTGTCCGGAATGACATACGTTATTGAGAATGTTCTCAAAACGCATAATTTAATGCCATTTTATGATATGCAGAAGAGAAATTTTTAAAATCATTTTATAGATGCGTTATGGCGAAAAAAAACTGAAAATTGTCAAGGGTTTTTGTCTTTCTTTTATATAGCTCGACTTTGAAAACTCATAGATTTCAAACTATTGCTTGAAATGGTCTAAACATTTAACGGTTGAAAGAAGAATGAAAGACAAAAAAAACCTGACTTTTTTCAGATTTTTCGTCAAAACGCATGTATAAAATGATTTTAAATTTTTTTCTTTTGCATATCATAAAATAACATTTAATTCTACGTAAAAAAGAGACCTTTCTCAATAACTTTGGTCATTCCGAATGGACACAGTGAAGCTTCAAACTCAGGGTTCTATTATTTTGACTACGACAGTATATTCTTGCTGTACTCCTCTAGTTTTCTTTTGTAAGGCAAGCTGATATGCCAAGTTCTTTTCCAAAGTCTTCTCCCGGAATTCTTTATCGAACCAGTAATTTATTTCCTTTACCTTTCATTTTCCTATATACACTTCTGTATCACCATCCATTCCTCATCTCTGTTGCTTGGTGTTTCACCTTGCTCCATTATTTCCATTTAATGTTTTCAATCTTTCCCTATATTGTAATTGTAGCTCTTGATCTTTTAAACCCTCATTGTTGTATCTGATCACCGTCTCCCCAAGGCCGGTCCATTCGTTTGATATTCTAGCATGGAATCAAGATGCAAGAGGAAAATAGTCTGAATCCATATAAGGCTTTCGGAAAACTCTGACATCAGTGATTCATGTACCATGTCTTGCATCAATTAAAGTATGATCTATTCGATTGACAACTTTCCAGTTTGGTGTTCGCCATGTGTCTTTATGTATATTTTTGTGTGGAAATTTGCTACCACAGATTATCGTGTTCTTAGAAAGTGCCATTTTTACCAATCTAGAACAATTATCTTTGGTATGCTCGTGGGGAATCTCCATTCCCACATTTATAGGGTACTAATTATCTCGTCCCATTTGGGCATTTAGATCTCCCATATTATCTTAATAGCATGTCTAGGGTATTGGTCATATTCTTTTTCTAGTTGATCATAGAATTTAATATGCATTAACTTCTCTTCTGTCCGAGCATGAACATTAATCAGAATGACGTTAAAGAATATAATTACTTCTTAGTCTGAGAATGCATATTCTGGGTGAGAGGAATTTGAAATCAATAACATTAGGTTTTAACAGGTTACTGATATTTTATTTTACTTCAGTTTTTTAGTAAAGAGAAATATTTACCAATCAATGGTTGACATTTTCTATACTTAAAAAAATTATCGACCATTAACAAAAGCTTTAATGAATTAATAAAAAGACATCCAATAAGTCAGTTTATAATTTTATTAGTATTAATATGTCTCCCTTTTGAGAATTCATCACGTATACTACGATAATAACATTACAATAGATTAAATGTGGGTTCTATTTTCGTAGTTATCTTAATCAAATAGTAACAATATTATATTCTGACTTCGTGACCATCTTTTTATTTATTGTAAACTTAAAGTCAGATAACTATGTTTGAATTTTAAAAGTTTTATTAATTAATTTTTTCGTTTATCATAAAATCTTTATTTAACGGCGGATAAATAAAAAATTATGATTGAAATTCTTTTAGAATTGTAAAAAAATGTTTTAATGGTCGGTAAATATAACCTTTCCATAATGTACTATTTTTAACATACGTATTCTAGAGCTATGTTTGAACAAAAATAATAATTTTTTGTAGCTAGGTATGGGTATGGGTGTTATAAGCTCAACATTTTGACAGAAAAAATCTCTGTTGAAATGGTTATAATATGAGGAATTTTCATTCTGCCTGTTTCGGCTTCACTCGCTCCAAGTAGCTATGAATTGTACACTGTACGCTATGAAAATGACGTATTTCACAATCTGTGTGTTCATCTGTCTTCCGCCTGTCAACTGAGTTCAGACGTATCGCAATTCTCCGCTCAGTCACATCACACTCACGCATTTGCGCACGCACGGCCTCGCACGCACGTAGGACGCGGCTTAAATCCGGAACGCTTCACAGGTATCGCGAGCTTATTCAGGAACTTTGTCACTTTAGCAGATAACGTTTAAAATATATTTGATAATTCATAAATAAAATTTGAGCTCCATTTGTGTAGACAAATGCTGGATATTTCAATACATCCAATTATGCGCAACTGAAGCGTATTTCTTTTACATTTATCTGTGTATGCGACTGAAATTTGATATGAGCAGGCGAATCGTAATTTTAAATCGTTTTTCTTCAGAAAATGTATTAATACGTACTCGAAAATGATATTGATTATTAATATCATGTAATAAAAAAACGAGAAAAACTGTGCAAGAAACAAAATTGATCAGTAAGTATATTTATTCTTAGCTATGCCCGCGAATTCAAACAACAGGTACAGAATTTTGATAAAGTTAAATTCATTTAATGTATAAAACGTACGGTATCATTTATTTATGATCGCTTGAACGCAAACCTTATAACTCGCAGTTGATTTTGACACTTCTGTATCACCATTCATTCCTCATCTGTGTTGCTTGGCGTTTCACCTTGCTCCATTATTTCCATTTGATGTTTTCAATCTCACCCTATTTTGTAATTTTAGCTCGAAATAACTTCCAGACAGACAGAAACTTCAATTATAAATTGATTTTATTTACTTTTAAAAATGAGCCATTACTAAATATTGAAATTTACCTGACGCGACAAATAAAACCAATTTACGTATAGATCGTATCGAAGATGTAGTGAAGTTTATTATTTTTCAGGGTGTTACCCTTGTCATAACACAGTAAGTGGGATGAATGGTATGAGAATGCCTAATAGGATATATAACTCGCAGTTGGTTTTCACGCCGTCTTATGCGCGGCAATTCAATGGGTTTATAAATATTTACATTAATATCTTATGAACTCTGCAAGATATCAAAATGAAGAAGACACAACTATTTAAATTAAAATTCCCGTGTCAGCCCTGAAACTTTCATTGAAATCCGTAAAGTCGTTTCGGAGCATAGATCAAGAGTATCCCGCATCAATTTTAGACTTCACTGTGCATATGCCAAGTATACTTCCCGTAAAGTTAATGTTTAAAATTATATTTATATCTTCTGCAATATATCTAAATGAAATATGCAGGAATAATTAATTTAAATCTTCTGTTTTTAGACCCTCAAATTTTCATTGTAATCCGGCGAAACGTAGTAATTCTTTAATTTGAATAAATTAATTTGTTTGATAAAGATCATAAATTATTTTTATTAATTAACGACAAACGTTAAATTAGAACGTTTCAGTAATTGTTGGCTGAATATGCAATATTACCTTCTCCCTTAGAACAAAAATATATTATTTATCATGAACTAAAATAGAACGCGAAAAAGGAAAGTAAATTGAGCAAACAGAAAGTTTTATAAAGTTGGAGTACAATTTAAGACATTCCCAAAGCCATTTTCTGCTTCATCCGTTTGTCCGTAAACTAACGAAACACTTGTCCAATCAGGTTTTGGAAAGTTCGCCATTTTCTCTAGTTTGCGTAGGGAAGTTTTATCGCACTAATACCATCTTTCTTGATAACAGCAAACAAAATCAGGCAGACAAACACGAATTTAGGGGTGGCATCGAGTTAGGATCCTTTAAAACTATGAACGTAAAGGTAAAAACTTAAATTTATCGGTTATAAACAAAGTACGTACAAAATCACTATTTTATTTAACTAAAATGTACTTGTACTAATTTCATGACGTTTCGATAAATGGACACAAAAATGGCTTTACTGAGATTCCTTAAAGAAAGTAATGCCTACTATGTATTTATAAAAAAATTAAAGATTAAAATATTGATTCAGTTATTGAAACCATGACCACGTGATCCTGGAGAATTTCCTCATTTTATCAAAACATAGTTCAGTTCCATCGGGTTGAAAGGTGAATAGTTATGAATTTTTGAAATCGGCTGATTCATGTGCATCAAATGATTCATGACGTAATTAACGATAGACGTTTTACGAGCACATTAACAAAGCTATATTTACACTTGTATACGGATATAAGTCAGCTCGGGAAAGGTAAATGAAATAAATCTTTTTTCTTTTAATCTCAGAGGCAACTTAACTTTAAGCAAAGTTAGGACATGCTGTAATCCGGTGCCCAAACGATCAGTGTTTTGTAATTTTCACTTCACAAGTCTCTAAACTTTTTAATCGTATCTCGTATACGTATACTGCTCTGAAATATGGGATATAATACAGAGAAAGTTTACTTCACATTAAATTAAATCTAACTTTTACGTGGTTAACGTTTGGATACCGTTCCCTGGTTTTCGAGTCTTATTCTGAAGACATTTTTAGAAATACACTGAAGTTATGTATGTAAAAAAAGTGAAAAAAATTATGTGTAAAGTTTCGTGTTCCAGACACGCATCGATATCTTATAAAAAGGTTGCTGATTGCCTATAATTTTGGTCTATAATACTATATATTTTTTTAAGTTATAAACATTTCTCGTCGTAATTAACCTATTGTTGGCAGAGAACTAACTCCCTAAGAAAAAATAAACTTCTTGGTATCATCGATACGTTGTATACGTAAATAAACATTTCGCGTTGTAATTAACCTATCGTTCGTATCGATCTTTTGAATCGTCGAAACGATGAATACGTAACTTAGTTTTACTTTTCGCGTCAGGTAAATTTTAATATTTAGTAATTGTGCTAATAAAATATTATGCATTTGACAGTGACATTCATCACAAATAAAAGTATGAAAATTAAATAATCTATAATAAGAGTAATACTGTATATATTTGAAAAAAGTGAAACTTTCACTTTCTAAGGTGCTTTTTCGGTGGTTTCCGCCTCTAGCAAAGTCCGCTCACAACTTGCAAGAACGAGTAAGCGGTTTATTCTCTTTGTCTCAACCAGTCCTATCAATAGATATATTTATTTCCAAGGTGGACCAACACCCCTCCCCCTCTTCCCTGAGATACAACACAATAAAAAACTCGATTTTGGAACCCCTCCAAATTTAGGCCCCTTTAGTTAAAAAACTGAGGATTTAAAATAAATTTTGAGGACACATAGTCGATGAGAAATTTGATTTTCTACCATTTTGTTCATATTACCATCAGAAATGGGTCAAAATGACACCTCTCTTCATAAAACTACAATTTTAACGATTTTTCGCTATTTATACAACATAGGATTGAAAATTCGTTGGATTTGACGACAGAAATAAATTTAAGTTGTTGGAAAACATATGAAATGAGTTTTTGCACATCCCTATAACTAAACGTAATCCTTCTAGAGTAGAACTATGAATGTAGTTTACCCTCAGAACTATGAACGTGGTGTAACCTCAAGTACTATAAGAAACGATTCTTTAATTTTATTCGTGTTTTATTATTTACGTGAAGCCGAGGAACGCCGGCTACTTCAGCAAGTCTGTACTATGCCATTTCCAGTAATAAACGTAGACTCTCCCGGTGGATCTATTAAATAATTCATTATAGTTTTATGGAGCGAGTGTAATATAGACGGAGGATCGTTGAAAGATACGCCCACAACTTCGAGGACGTAGTCGTGGTGACTGAGGAAGGAAGAATTGAGTAAAGGTTGATAAGATAGTACGTGATTGCCTAGATAAACAGACCCCGAGACGGAAAACGTAATTCAGAACACAAAACGTGAAGTAAAAGTAATATTAGGTGCATTAAACGGAAGTAGAAGAAACCAAGATCCTCCGCTTTGGTCGATTGAGAAATATTCTGCCTATATTTTTTAAAACTTGCCAAGGAGGGGATTGTAAAAAAAAGGGGGTTGAAATTATTTAGTAAACAAGAAAATTTACTTGGGTTTTTGTATTTTATTTTATTTATTAATTATACATTTAAACACCATTTTCCTTGTTGGGTTCCGCACTATCAGTATCACCAATAAATAAGGGATTTAAGGCGAAAATTAAATATTGAATTAACAATGGCGTAGCTCAGGGTATTTCTCATATATGAGATTTATCAGGGTTAATTACTGTGGGAAACAACGGGTAATGGAGATCTCCTTTATTACAGGGAACCTGTTTTATTATTTTTTCGGTTACTCTCCTGCAGGTAAAAAGCGATTTCTTCCTTCCGAGAATTTCTGGTGAATGCAGATAGGCAGCTGGATGTAGTGATTGTTCCTCATATGGGGCGTTATTCGGCAAACTGAACATTTCCCATCGTCAAGCGATGAGAGGAACCAGTCTTCTACCTCGGCGAGGTCATTCACGTCTCACCAGAGTTTTGACTGGGATATCGTAATTTCGTTATGCAGCTTTTGTGTTTGCTTTTTACTGATTATTGAAAGCGTCTTCATTCTCTTCTTGCAGCTTCCGAGCAACATTTCTCCATCTTTCCACTCCTACTTCCGTTTCCTTTCAACTGTAAATACAGACTGCCCATTTCAACGCCTTATCACCTCCCAACAAATTTGCCTTTCCCCTTCTCCCGTGTCTTCTACAATAGTCATTAATTTTTCGCAAAACAAAACTTTAAGGAGGAAGGGATAAATCTCCCATGGATCAATGTCCCCTGGTGAGCAAACATCTTTAGTGCTTTGCACCTAGCTAGCAGGCGCGTTTCATCGCGTCAGTCTGGCACCTCCCTACCTGTCTTTAATTTTATTATTTAATTTTCTGAATTTAATTCGTCCTAAAATACAAATTAAATTGGGGAGAGGCTCTACTGCGGTACATAATAGACCTTACATAAATCAAACCACCCAGTCTATAAAAAGAGATCAAATTATATTTAAAAATGGCTGCTAAGAGTGAAATAGTCAAATGTAGATGATAGTTAAGTTTTATAGACATTTGCCACTACTGTCCGTCCGACGTGGTCGATTTACATTCCGCCTCCTTTTAGTCTCAGATTTTACGAATAAGGAAATAAGAATAATGTACCCAAAATATTGTTACGGGGCTCAAATTTTTAATAGAATACACTTCCGCGATTATCATCGGCGCCGTCGTGAGGCACTTTTTAATAATGACAGAAAATAAACCATTTACCCTGTTCATATTTGAAACCCAGGTTTTTTATAATTAGATATCAGAAACTTTTTTTTAATTGAATTTTCGTTGCAGATTGTAACCGCTTTTGTAGAATCATATTGTGATTCATTCTTGGCATGTGACGCATGAAACTTGAATTACTCATGAGTGAAGCAGTGAAATGGATTGAATCAATGAAAAACACACCAGAATTGTAATAAATTTTATCCTTTATTCATTTTTGAAATTTATAATTACCGCACAGTAGAATACAAAGTGTCTTGTACAATAAACATTCACGTCAAAATAACGTTCTTTAATGCGAAATTTCCAATCTTGGTACACCTTACCATAAATTTCAACTGTTAACACAGATAGATGTAACATTAGTTCTTAATTTACGTACACATAAAGTATCTTAAAACTTTAACAATTTTAATCTACGACTTATTTATCATACAAGATACCAAACAAATATTTACGAGCATAAATTGAAATGATGTTGTATGTACATGTATATATAGTCAAAAATAATGCAAAGCCCGCCAAATATGCAGTAAAATTCTAAAATATCGTGCGATGCTTGTTG
Organism: Eucriotettix oculatus; assembly: GCA_034510155.1. Taxonomy (NCBI): domain Eukaryota; kingdom Metazoa; phylum Arthropoda; class Insecta; order Orthoptera; family Tetrigidae; genus Eucriotettix; species Eucriotettix oculatus. The sequence continues at coordinate 58,758,191 of CM067380.1, forward strand.
ATCTGTCATTACATAACTGAAACACCTTTTATGATACGTGATTCAGTTAAATGAAGAGTGACAAATAAAAGCTACAGAGGCTGTCTTATCAAACCCAACAGAAGTCAGGTCACAATAATTCGTAACCGCTAAAAGTTATTAAATACAATAATTTGAACACAGATCACACTGAAGTGTTCAAACTGAACAAGTTTACATCTAATTAAGAGCGAGCTTTACAACAAATTCTGCAACACGCACATGAATATTTATTCAAAATGAGTGTGGTTCTTTGGCAACAGTGATGAAATACAATCATATATATATTTATCTTAAGTTTTAATTTTTATCTTTTATTATATTATTATGTCCATGGATACGTAATTTTATAAATATTCATTTTTATTTTCACAATATATTTACTTACTTTAATGTGCAAATTGACGAAGGACATTGAAAGGAAATTTAAAAGTATACAAATACTACCGTGACTCTACTAACATTTATAAATTCACCGCAACTCTGATTAACAGTGACGTAAGAATAACTGATAAATATAGGCAAATAAAGGAGGAAATAAGACAAATAATGGTGAATAGGTTGGAATGTTTAGGACTAGTTCAATTCTTATTTTAGTATCCAACCCTTAGATCACTATGTCACTTCATGTATATAGTAATAGAACCGCAGCCACTCACAATCAAATTAAGTGTATTCTGCTTAAAATAATTTTTTTGATTCCAGTAATTAACATTTTTTTATAAGTACCGTCAAATCTTTATGTGCCCCGTTACCTCTGAAGAAATCATTCCTTGGGTCACGACTTATGCACGGTTAGTATTTTCTGGTCCAGCTGTTTCCAGGTTCCAAATCTCTCTCTCTCTCATTTCCACTCGCCAATTCCAGGAACATGAATATTCGATGTAGGATGCAGATGTATTGGACATCAAATAATGGTAACAACGATTGCACAGTCCAATAATTACTCTTACAACGTAGTGGAACAGCTATTTACACATGAGTTAATAATCCATATTAAAATATATTTCCAATTTTTTTATTTTGGACTCGTTTCTTACAAATATCGTGATTATGTACGTCGCTCACAACACTTTCAGGATAGAATACACTGCAGGCCTGCAATAACGAATGGTAAAAGCAGGTATTTCTCCCTTACAGAAACGAAGGAAGCTGTAACAGATGGAAAGGTAATTTATTAAAACAAATACAATTACGAACATAACTTAATATTTAGAAACATCGATATTTTAAGTAAAGGAATACACGATCTATTCTGAGCGACGGCATTTTACAAAGTGAATTTTAACTACACGGACAAGCTGCTGGAAATAGAAAAAAAAGGTAAAATCGAATTGTGTCCGGAAATGGTGTGTGAAACAACAAAAACTTGACCCAGCTTACAATAGATCGCCTTAATCGCATCCATGTCGCAACAGGATGATCCTGAAACAGGTAACTCCCCTTTAATAGCATAGGAAGGGAGTTGAAAAGGGGGGATAGGGAAGGTTGAGAAAGGTAGCCAAGGGTTGACTAGGGCCCCCAGGCTATAGTGTAATGATCCTACCCGGTTTTTCACCTAAAGGTGATGCAGGGAAAACCCTAGAAAACTTGCATCAGGTAGGTTGGGCTATTGGGTACTACTCCTGCGCCCTTCTGATAACGGGAGACTGGATTGTTGTGGGAAAGCAACAAACCCACCTCTGTGTCTTGATCAGTATTAAGAGGCAGTCGGTCGAATGGTCCAATGGGATCAGCGACTACCTTACCGTCTGCCGAAGGTCTTTGACCCCTGTACATACACCTCTCAAACTGCTCAAGGTCGTCTCTTAAATTAATTACCTTGGCCATGGACCCTTGGGGGAAGGGAAAGAGGAAAACCAGGAAGGAGGAAGTCAGCCCTGACGGACTTACCAGAACTCCACCTGGCTCTCACTCATTTCACTATCTCCCAACACAATTATCTGCCGTCACATCCAGTGAGTTGCCGGCTATAAAATCCCTCCGTGACTGCAGATTGGGTCTCACATAGCCATCACGTCAAGTAGTCACGGCCATAAAGCTCTAGTCGGTCTCTGGCGTCACGGTAGACCAAATAACGTAGTCCAGAAAACAGTTTGAATTCAGCGGTGTGTGTAGCAACTCTCTTAATTATTGTTTCAAGATGGAATGCGCTAGTTCAACTAGTTCTACAGAATGGGAAGAAGAACTAGAAACTGTGTCTTCGTATATACTTTTCAGTGATGAAGCCATATCGAATCGCGTCTGGGTGCATGAAATTAACCATGGAAGGGAACATTTGGGTGAATTTCATCATTTAGTGCCACAATTACGGAAAGACTCGAAACTATTTCATATGTATTTCCGAATGAACGAGGAAAGTTTTGAATTTTTGCGTAATTTGATTGACAAGGCCACAGAAAAAAATATATTTACACACTTGCGTGTTTTTAGAAATACGCTACTTATGAAAGAGATTCAAATCCGTGTACTTATGTACACACGACATCTACAAAAATATTCGCCTGTACACTAATTTGTCTTAGAAGAACTCTTGTTCAGAATTTTAATTCACTATCTGGTTTCACAAAATCGTCGATTATTTCCAAAAATACGCCTAAATTAAATGATAAAGTACAAAATCTCAATGAAACATCTCGTTATAGGTTTTCGGGGTTTCAATCTTTTTAGGTTTTATCAATTTTGAGGTGTATAGTATGAAAGCAATTTAATCAGAAATGACTGAGTACTATTGTGACTAAAGTAAATTTCAAATATTTTAATGTGCGAGAATTTTTTTCAGCCTCTTATATATTATACTATATGATAATTCTACGCATATAAATTTTACAGAATATTCGTTTGCCGACCTCCTGTGGTGTAGTGGCTAGCCTCTAGTTGCTGCCTCACAATTCAGGGGTCCCGGGTTCGAATCCTGTCACGGGCTTGGGTGTTTGTGTCGTCATGGTCGCGAGGACCGGGATTAAGGCTGATGGGTAATTGAAACATTGACCCCAAATTCGGAATGTGTCACGCCAGGTGACAGTCCGCAGCCGCCTTGGTAGGCCTAGGCCCTCAAGAGGGCTGATGAGGCATTAGAAGAAGAAGATAATATATGCTATTTTTGGTTTCTATAAAGGTTTAAGCATCATGGAAAATATTATTAGTAACCTCTGAAATCAATGTTTTTGCAGTAGTATTCATATTTCAATATTTTTTGAAGTCAGGAAGTCAGTTTGAATGGGTATGGGGCACGTTACTGACCGGAGTTGTTGCCGGGGCCCTGCTGCAGGCGTTGCGTGCCGAGCTCTCCGAGGAAGGCGTCGGCTTCGCTCTGCCAGGTGAGGTCGTTCACCGTCGCAACGCAGCGGAGACGCATCCGGCCGCCGTCCTGGAAGAAGCGGTGCTCCGCCGGAAGACGCAGGCCCATTGTCAGGGACTGAAGACCCTGCGACGTCGTGACCACCGCGGGCGTCGGCGACTCCGTCCACAGCTCAGACTGCACACAACACCAAATTATGTTAATATAAAGACTAAACGACTGTTCTAGGAGGAGAAATGATAAATCGCTACTAACAGAAGCTCCGTTGATGAACCAGCTGACATTTGCTGCTGGAATGGACGGAGCTGCTGTGCAGTTAGCTGTGAGCAAGTCCCCTGGTAAATAGACCATCCTCACGCCTTCGATCCGTGGTCCGTGGAGAGGCAGAGCTGAAACATTACGAAGAAATCAGTTACTGCTTGAATTGCAATAATCAAAACCAAAATACAGGTGATGTCATAAAATTAATTATATTGAACTCCATAATTTATCTAAACTTAGGCGATGACTGTCAAAAAACGAGGGGCAGTGATGTCAGTGCTGCACTGACAACTGCCAATCCATCGCTGACACGAGAGCACTGCCTCACTTATCTTGGAGCGTGTCAACAGTATGTCAGTCATGACTGGCGTTCCCCCTCCACCGACCTCGACGCAGCCCGCATAGGGGGTCAGTTAGTGGCAGTTACGGTTGTCAATTATCGATTGTGAAGAGTGTTGCAGGGCTGACTATCGATTGCGCGATGGTAAACACTTTGTATTTCACATTTTCAATACGTGTGCAGTTTGCTATAGTGTGCCATTGGAGTAAGTGAATCTTTGTAGTGAACAGCGGTTGTAAGATTGGTTCAGAAAGCATTTAGTATAGATTTCGTATGTTGCACCTATGAGCCTATAAATTTTTAGGTTAACTTTCTATAAAGAATTATTGTCCACCCTCCAACGGTACAAACTTTAACTGAAAAAAAACTACGCAAAATAATGATGTAAAGCTATAAACATACTACTATCACACGTAATGAAAAATAATTCATTTCGCTTTGTTCAGTAATTGACACCTTTAAGGGGAGTAAAACAACAAGTAATAGAAACCGACCCAATTAAACACCGAAAACCAGCTTCAAATGACATGTGCTGTTTTTATTATTGCTTCATTTCTGTAGCAATAATATAAAGCAATGTTACTAAACAACTGTTTTATTTTTATGTACAGTAGCTTAATACTGAGTTTGACTTTCTCGTGCGAATTTCACGAACCCTTCCTCGTTACGTCTATTCTGTCACAAATACAAAGTGATTAGTTCCTGTTTATGGGCACAAAGGGGAAAAATATTCAACTTGATATAAACAATATATCGACACTATGCAACAGCAACATTCCAACCGGTCGTAGTTGCCAAGAAATAGCAGACAAGTATAAACATGCATCAGAGTTCTCTGCCCGTTCTGTAGTGAGGGCAGCACTTGCACAGAATTGTCAGTGAAGAAGTGGGCAGTTCTCTGCCCAAGATGTAAACGGTAGGCAGTGCAGAGCCAAACCCAACTTCGACGAGCATCACTGCCCGTGTTTCTTCTTCTTCGGCTCTACAGCCCATTCAGGGCCTGGGCCTACCGAGTGACACATGACACGTGGTCAGCGCAACTATTCTCCAGCAGTCTTAATCCCATGCCAGGATACGAACCCGGGACCCCTGGGTTGTGAGGCAGCAACGCTAAGCACTACACCACAAGAGGTCGGAACCGGTGGGAACAACTTCACTGTTGATAATGATAATTCGTATATTCGTATTTGGTTTTCACGAACTTTCATCGGCCCATTTTGCAATTTTTCGTTTTGTGGAAGGCTAAATTGTTAACACCAATTCTCGCCACCTTGATGATTTTTCAATAACTGAATTTTCTGCGTTTTTCATTTCAATCAAGTTGCGACTGGCGTCCATGCGTCGTCTTTATCTTCTTCTTCTAGTGGACCACAGTGGGTCGGCGTGAGATTGAAAGGGTGAATTTTGTAAATTTGTATTAAACTTCTTCCTGTTATCTTGTAAATGTGAATATATTTTGTATGTATGTATTTATTTATTTAATCCATAAATGGGCAGCTGCCCGGTAGCTGATACATAGGACTTAATCAGTAATTAATAATCTGGTCGTAAGGACCATATTTAACATATAATTCAATATAAATCATAAATATACATAATAAATGAATATACATGGAATGATATTAGAACATAAACTTTGAAAAGGGAATAATATTTTTTTTACCTGAAAAAAAAATAAAACACTGGAAATATATTTCACTTTAGTATATTGTTAGAGATTTCGGATCACTGATCACTTCACTTCACTGTATTACACTACTCTACACTCAGATATATTCACTACAGAGTTTAGATGAAGTCTAAATTTTCTTTCCGTTAGAGGAAGTAAAATAACACTGACGGAGTGTTTTTTAATGATATATAAATTTAATGAAAAACATGTATTTACAAAATGAGATTTTAGCTATCAAAAATATTTACAGTGGTTTGATTGATTTAAATTATCGGAGACGTGAGTAAAAAGAACATCTTTTAATTGGAGGTTTTATCGTAGACTTACATATTTCCCCAGGCGCGTCAATGATAGATAAAATTTAGCAGTGAATCTTTCACCATCGTCTCTCTGCTCTATCGTTTAATCAGCCACCTCGCCGTCGTCTTTCATATAGTCTTCTCTCTATCACAACCCGTGGAGAAATGACTGCACGCGAAGACGACGCGATGAAGAGCGCCGGTCTTCACAGCAACACGATAGTGTAAAACGTCTCGTTCTTATTGACGTTTTTGATTGTTATTGCTGGACCACAAAATATGTAATCACGTGTTCTACACGTCCCAAGCAGGGATCCAGGAACGTGCCTGCTTTGAGATTATAGTGAGACTCCAGGGGTTATCTCCCGGACACACTGGCGACGATGAGAAACAGTTTCCAAGTTGTCAAGTTTCAACCCTGGCTAAGATCTCCAATAAAGTTAAATGGAATGCAATATATTACTAAACAATGCAACACGATGAATTAAAAGATTAATTACAATTAAATGCGATGAAGAGAGTTTTCAAAATATATTTTAATTTGATCCTTCATCAGATTCTTTTAGGAGATTTACTAATGTGCCTGAATTGCAATTGATGAAAAACTGCCTCTTAATGGGTGACCACACAGGAGCAGATAACATCGGCAGTTCTGATCGGCCGACAAATCGCCGGATTGGAGTGCAGATATTTAACTGAACAATCAAATCTGGGTTCACGCACAGATCACATCTGAACAATTGACGGTCGTCAAGCGCTGAAAATCAGATTTACGTGCATGTTCAGATTTGTAATAGCTACCCTATTTTAGCAGAATAGAAGCTTTATAGTGTAAGGGTATTAAATTGTGTGGACCAATTTCTACAATTTACGATTTATAAGCTTTAAATACATGAAAAATAATAAATGCTCCTTGACATTAATTATCAATCAAGATTTATAGTTTACCTTAAATATTAATTTTAAAGATCAATGTCAAAATGTCTTGAACACGTGTTATTGGCGACCCAGAAATAAACACTGTTGGGGTGAGACACGGCTACCACCATCTCGTAGGGAGGGGGGTGGAGGGAGCGGAATTTTTCAAATGTCCATAATAGTCGTTATTTCCTCCTAATATATATTTTTCTCGGTCAATTAATTTGATAGCGTTTTCGTTTAATTTGTTTGCGTATAACTTCAATCCCATTCAGCGTCGAAGAGGAGTATTCATAGGGGTGGGGGGGTGTAGGAGGCGTCATATTAAAAGAAATAAATAAAAGAAAAATGTCAAAAAAATTAAGAATTTCTACATTACTTGACACACAAAACATATCACTGAAAATTTAACAACTATTCTTTAATAGTTTTTAATAACTTTTTCTTTGATATGACATTAATTAATAAATAATAATAATGTAGCAGTTATCTGGAAGATTCATAAAGAATGAATTCAGGTAACTTGCAAACTTTCTCTTATTGTCAACAACGGTTTGTATCACCACTAATAGGAGGAAGTAATTGCGGGACGAGTATGTAAAAGTAAGGAAACATAAGTGAAGTGAAATTAAAATTAAAACCTCAGGAAAGTGTTTTTGTATTTTAAGTTAGAACACGTGAAAAAGGTATTGTATGATACAATGCACTAGAAAAAATTATTCAAAGGCACAAATTGTAACCAATTTAGCGGCAAAACAAAGTACTTTATAACCTCACACACTAAGTAAGGCAACTATTACTGACCCACAATACTTTGCGATCGATTATTGTATTGCGCATACGAGAATCTGCACAGATCTCGAACGTACGATAAATGTCGGCAGATCAACCTTCAGATTTCGCGGCATATTTCTTAAATTTGCCAGATATCTGACGAAGATTGTGTGTATTCTCATAATGTGACACAAATACAATTCTATAACATTAGCTAACGTTTTTATGTATTCCAGTAGGTTTCAACAGGAGAAAAAAAATTGAAGTACTACAATTTCAGTTACAACCGTCTAGAAATTTTCACATGCATGAAGACTATGTAATTTTATAATTTTTTGGAAAACGAGAAATCATGAACAGTGTAGATTGAATATATTTTACCAGCATCATATTATTTTAATTTTAAATGTTTTATTGTTTTCATTGGAAAAACTTGTCAGTATCATGTGCGCTAGTTTTTTTATTATAAGAAACATTCCGGTCATCGTCAACAGCATTTTAACACAATAAAGTGAATTATCAGTTTTATTTAAGGGGAATATAAAACAGCCAACGTATTATGCGGTGCAGGAGGATTTCGTAGCGTGGGGAGTGGGCGGCTTGGTGCGCTAGGAAAACGAGGCTTAAGGGATAATCCACTCTCTTACAGGCCAATAATACGAACCTTCTCAAACTCAGAGTCGCTGATACCCTGTCCTTTTGTGTCTCCAGGGAACTTTTACAATTGTACCTCTTAGCTTCAATCATAGGAAATAGAAAGCTCTGAACTATTCATATGATGTGGGTCTCTGTGGTTTATTGATCAGACTGAGACATGTTCAAAGTAGCCACAACTTTCAACCTTACAAATTTCAAACGAAACTAACTTTTGCTTCATTGCATCACGAAGTGTGCCTCCTTTGTATAATAGTTCTATAACAGCTACAAGTGATTATCTAGTAATCTTTCCGAGTATATGAAGAGACCCTGTGGTACGGAAACCTGTGAATAATATTATTATAAACTAGCTGGGGACCCGGAGTTGCCCGGGAATTTATTTATATTATCCCGGCTGAATAAAAATTTTCTTAACACTTTATAAGAGCATGAAAATACTCCTAGTACACTAAAGAATTAAAAATTACGACCAGTAAAACAAGAGTGTACAAAGTATTTCCGGTAACCGAATAAGTAAGAAACACACGATTTCTTAAGAAACGTCCGGCATTTTAAGATGGTAATAATTAGCTTCGATAGAATAAGATGCGCCTGAGCCACACCCCTGTAGGACCTAGGGGTTAATTTACCCATCAAGTGTTCAAACTGGACCTAAGTAACATATAAACTAAGTTGAACTGAAATAGCTCCAATTGTCACAGAAATTAATTTACCGCCCTGATAATCACTAAAATTACGCAGTATTGTGTTTTACCCCGTCCCACACCCCTCTGTTGGGGGATGAACTGCAATTTAATTCGCACGCTAAATGTCAGAACCAAACTCAAAGACTGGCATAGCACCGATTTTGATACTGAAGTTGACTGTTTTCTTTTAATTTTAATATGACGCCTCCTACACCCCCCACCCCTATGAATACTCCACTTCGACGCTGAATGGGATTGAAGTTATACGCAAACAAATTAAACGAAAACGCTATCAAATTAATTGACCGAGAAAAATATATATTAGGAGGAAATAACGACTATTATGGACATTTAAAAAATTCCACTTCCTCCACCCCCCTCCCTACGAGATGGTGGTAGCCGTGTCTCACCCCAACAGTGTTTATTTCTGGGTCGCCAATACCACGTGTTCAAAATTTAGCGGAAATTATTCCATGTGTTAAAAATATTTTACACAATTGCAGCCCTTCTTAGGGGATGAACTATAACTTGAATTACATCTTTTCATGTCAGAATCAAATCCAGTGTTTTCTGGTTATTATTATGTGATGCCCCTCCACCCCCACCAATAAGCATACTCCCCTTAGATTGTGGATGGGGTTGAAATTAAACGCTAGCAGTATCGAAGCACACACTATCAAATTAATTGATCAAATAAGGTATTTATGTGATGGAAATATTGCACGTTTATGCTTATTTAAAATTTTCCAACCTCTCCCCTAGGGGTGGTAGCAAAGTGTTACCCCAAAAGTGCTGATTTTCGGGTCACAAACAAATACGTGTACCAAATTTGGTCAAAATTGGTCCACCAGTTTATGCTGTACATATAAACAGACACACACATATAGGCAATTTTATTATAGAGAAGTTAACTAGCTGAGTGCCCGGCGTTGCGCGGATATTTATCTATACTATCCATTAAAATAAATAAATTTGACATTAGTCTCTTGTTCAATGCGTGATTTCCATGGCACATTAAATGATATAGTAAATGAGCAGTCTAAATAATCTCGGTACACTCGAGAGAGCCCAAATAATATTGTACATTAAATAAGTAGAAATAGTCCCATTACAGTAACCGTTTATAGGATGGTAGTAAATATTTTACCCCCTAATATATACTTTTCGTGTTGAAAAATGACCCTAGGCAACAGATTGTGGGTTCTTGAATGGATAGACGTTTTTTAAGAACCCACTTTTCCTTATCTGAAGTTGTTTGAAACGGTGGATTCATAGTCGACCTTCATCCACTCACAGATGTCTTTGTCACTATTTTCTGTCCGCAAACAAAAATCTACCCTCATTATTTAAAAAAATTCCTAATCCTTATAATGGAATTTTGCATTAGTATACGTGGTATGAGAAAGTGGTCTTATAAATGATCACATCTACAGTAGTCCAAACCGATTCTGAAACGGATATTGTTCTATAGACCACCTACTAATTCAATCTCACTTAAAAGAAAAGAAAATAAATTAATCAATTCTATTTCTTTGAGTTCAAGTCCAATTAACACAGAAGGGACAGTAGTGTGGACATGATTCATAAAGCTAATTTTAACCTTATTCTACATTATGATGCATTACGAATGTGTTCATTTATTTTCTCCTAATTGTGCAATATTTATTTTATTCCATCAGATTCAGAGTAATATGAAAATGTAATATTTGCAGGTTATATTGAAAAAAATAAAATAATCTTTCACGGACACAACAGACACGCATAGGATTGGATTTTTGAGGCCAACCACTCAGACCCTATCTCAGCTCGACCTCATCATACAATTTTTAGAGCGCAAAAAAATTATCAAATTATTAATAAAGTGCAGTAATATAAATTAGAAATGGGTAGCAGTAAACAAATCTGTTTTATTGTTATTTACGACGAAAAAAAAGTGAAATACTGTTATGTGAAGAAATGCATCCCTCGTAAAAATAGAAGCTTTCTTTTGCATAAACCCATAAAATCTGAATTACTCCGTCGCCTCCTCCAAAGTAAAAGTGGGCACTTTTTTTCTGAAAGCAAAACAGGCCATAAACAGGAACGTATTCCAACTTCCGAACGTCCTATCTTCATCATAACACAAACGTACAAATAAGAAAAGCAGACGCAATGTAGAAAATAAAACGGATGCTATTTTTAAAAGTACGTTACAACACAAAAATTAACAACAATAGAACAAATATCTTAGCAAATAAGAGAGAGAAAATTATAAGCTTAATTAATAAAGAAAATTATAAGCTTAATCAAGATATACTATAGATTTATTCATTTGTGCCTCGTTTATTCACGTTGTGTTCATATTTTGTATTCAATGACACTATTAAACTAGCTCAGTGTCCATCATTACTAGGGTATTTATTTATATTAACACGGTATATTATAGAATTCGACAATAATCTCGTGGTGAAATCATAATTATATGGATAGTGCCGAAAGTTTGAACCTTTACCTTTTCACGTCCCGTCTAAGCTCACACAATGTTAATTTCATCACAATCGACTTGATGACTGAGTATCTAACTCGAGCCAAATCTACTGGTGCCATAAATGAGCAGTCTAATCTCCAGTACTTAAAAAGATCTCAAAAAAAATTCTCCCGGTATCTAAAGATTGTCAAAACAGTATCAGTATCTAAAGATAGTAAAAAGAGCCCTGGTACTATCAGATAGTGAAAATTATTATATGTTGAGTGGACTTATTACCCATCCAGTGTTTTTCCTGGATCGTAAGTACCATGTTTACAAAGTTTTTAGAAGTTCCTGCGCCAACACCGTCACTCTGGGGCTGAAGTACAACTTAACTTGTATGCTCAATGACAGAATTTACCATAACCTCAGAATCGTTATTTTATTATCCAACTTTTCAAATATGCTTCCGTGCATATTTGTACCCCATCAAAAGTACTGTCTATCTTTTCCTTTATGATCTCGTATTTTCCAGTTTCTTGAGTTTAATTGTAGCATGACGATTTGACTACGGGATTGACAGCAGGTGTGTACGGTTACTTTTAAAAAAAAGTTATATTCATCATTTATATTGGTGGTTTTGAATGATCATGGCCTAAAGTCGAAAGCTTTCGTGTTTTTAATTTTGAAATAAAGACTTTGGGGCTGTTTTAAGTTTTTTTTCATTCATCGCTGTTAGGTGTTATGATATTCTCGTCCTATTTCCAGCGAAACTACTCCTAAATCAATCTAATCAAGTTTTCCACGTCATGAATCGTTTACTACTTCGTTGTGCCATTTGAGGCTTGAGGAAAATCGGGAAAGTAGCTAATGTACCGACTTTTGTAAATTCTCTGTTTATCATCCTCGGTCCTGTATCATGTATGATATCTCAGTTATTTTTTTTGTAAAGCTCGTATATATTTAAACTACCCGGGCCTGGGTATCTGATTGACATACTGTGCGGACAATGCCTGTCACTTGTTTTTAGTCCTTTCTGCCGACTGTAGGTAGTGACAGTGTATTTTTCTTCATACTGTTGTAAGTTGTTGAAGATGTCTAACATTTTTTATGTAAAATTTGGACATATTCATATCGGAAATGAAGTATATGTGATTCTAGAAAGTAGTGAATTATAATACAGTAATTTTAGTAAGTTTTGAAGTTTGTAATATGATGATTTATCGTAGGTATCCTCGGCACTAAACTAAGTCTTTTCATGCACTAACTACTTTCACTAAATATGTATTTTGATGACACTGTTTTTGTATTTACGTGCTTTCCTTCCAATAATATTTTCTTTTATCTTGTTTTAATACAATTTTTGGTTTGAATGAGGATGATATTAGTGAAATATATATCCAAATGTTTCAGATTTGGATTTAGAGGACGATGATACTGCTGATAATGATGTTTATATCACGAGTCCTTCTGAAACTGAACTTGAACCTGTATCTGATGGTGAAAATTCTGATCCAGATGCATTACAAGATCTGACTGATGTTGAACCCAGAATGAGAGCTTCTTTTAGTTTCTATTTTTTTATATTTTTATTTTATAAAACGTAAAATATAAATATAAACTTTTTAAAGCTTTCATGAGATAGTGATACAGGTAATGTCAAAAAAGCGCTGAAAAACCAATAAATGGTTTATGAAAAATTCGTAAAGCAGAGTCACACTAATGTTAGGAAAATCCTCCTCTAAAATTTATTGTAAATAAATGGAAAAAATTTTGGTGCTGAAAATGTGTATCTTGAACTAATAAATACTAGATTTTAGTAATAAAATCGAACAAATTTTGGCTCAGTACTAAGGAGGTTATAAGATGGTTAAAACCACAAGAAAAAGTTATAAAACGCAATACTGAAAATTAAAATTTTATTTTTCCATCGTCCGTCAGATTTTTGATGCCTGAAAAGTTTAACAAAGAAGTTTTATGATTAATGGAAATCGTATACTAATACTATAGGTTCCGTTAAACATGCAGGTATTAAAATTACGTTTAATTTCAAATATTGCAAAGAGAATTGGTATTAAATATAGTCAAATTGTTTTGTACTCCTACCTAAGCCCCTTCCCTCTCTTTTTATATATATATAGGGAGTGACAGAGGGTTCCATAATAATATATTAATTACCATAAGTGACACATTGTTGCTCATTTAAGTCATCATAACAGAAGTGTTCAAAATATGTGAAATGAACTGGGAGCACGTTGCAAACATTTGCAGATGAAACTAATGTTGTCTTTCTATTTTGTGATGGGCTTGTTGATAAATTACCATAACATTACTCATGTGAGTTTGCAGTGAGTTTTTGCCTGATATCTCCCAACCAGTCGCTGCCACAGCGACGTCAACTGGAACGTCAGCCATTAACAAATACAATTTATTTTCCCATCACGCTTGCGTACAATATTCCAGCCATTTGCTTCCAGTGCCCTTAATCATTTCAAAATTCTCTTAAATTGCCTGCCAATTTTTAAATAAACAGGGATTTATGTTACCCTTTTCTCTACCAGGCAAAGCGATATGTCCAGTGTAACGTACTGCAAATTACAGTTCTAATAAACGCCAATAAAGTATAGAATTAATTCACTGGCCTATATTTTTAAATACCCTCGTTCAAAGAGGATCTAACGAAAGTATTTTCATCGATTTAGGTACTTCTCCCGAATTAATCTTATACTTCGGTTCGGTTCAAATAAGCGTCACCAGGGGTTGAATCCTTAAATTATAGAGATTGATTTACAATCTGACAGAATTTACAGTCGGGATCAGACAAACGTCTTTTTAAAAGAGCGACTTGATTACTCTCTTCAACTGCCTTATAACATAAATTTACGCTTCTGTTTTTGTAGATTGGGTAATTATGACGTATATATACTGTGATAATTTTTGCTACTAAAGGATTGTTTGTAGATATATTTTGACAGTGATTCGTTTAATTTTTCGCAGTTCAATAAATAAAACCCATAAATGTTTCATCTTTCCAAAAATAATCATGGAGATACACGCATGCATTCCTGATGACGCAAAAGTTTGGAGACTTCAAATATTAATGATAATAGTAAATTAATGCTATTAAAAAGTAATTTATAAACCTAATTTTGCTCTTGTAGTTTGATAGGTGATAAAGGTGAATGGCAAAGATTTTTGTCATGAATGAAACCTGCAATTCATTTGTATCTCCAGTTGAGACCAACTGGCAGGTAAAAAAGTTATTTAAATATTAGAATGAATGAAAAACGATTTAATTTAATTGCATGTGTTTCGGAGAATTATTTGTTCTTATGTCAATAGAAATTTTTAATAACGGTTCAAGAAGCCCTTAATAAATGATTAAAGGATTCTTTAATTGCGTTCGTTACATATCCATTGTCCATATCAGTAACAGAAATCCACACTGTGATTAGAAAGTATTATTAAACACAGAAACTTGTAACGAATATTGGGGGAGATACTAATATTATTTTAGTGGGATATTGATATATTATTAATAAGATTATGTAATAAAAATAAGAAAAAAAATTTACTTGATCAATAAACATATTTACAATTAATAATTACAATTTTGATATTTCGATATTTGTGCCGGCTATCCTTTCTTAAATTAAAACTGCATATATATTTACAAAAATGATAAAAAATAAATTCCTTAAAATTAAACAATTCTATCTCTAACCTCAGTGATGTATATTATGGGCCTTCTCATAGAACAAAATATTTTACACAAATCTACTCGGACCTGGCAGTACAGAAAATCAGCAGAGTCACAGGGGTAATTACCGTGTCGGCTTAGTGCATATTCCAGCTCCTTCCTCCTAATTGGGTCGTCCAGATTACAGCCACCGCTGCTATTCTTCCTGGTTCTGGAAGAATTTCCGTTTATCTTCTTGTCCTTGACTTTGGCGATCGTCTGCTCGAAATTGCTTACCAAATCTGTCTGGCCATCTCTCCCGTTTCACCGCTCTCGAAAAATCTGTCCAAATCTCTTTCTAAAACGATCTGTCCTGCAAATCTCTCTGCACGCCGTTTTAAATTCTTCTCCCCACTTCTTTAGTTTATGTCACCAAGGTGGCAGTTATGGATATTGACCAATAACATTTATGGTTACATTTGGGAAAATGCGCCACCCAATGCAGCCAACTCTCACCAAAATTAAGAAACACCCAACGCACCACGTTAAGTCTCAGTTTTATTACCCCTGTCTCAAATGCTGTCTCCTTTATTTTGACCCCATATCGCCAAAAGTCCGAGCAGATGTGTCTGACCGTTACAAACTGTAATTATGTTGATTGCTCCTATTATGCAGCAGAGAAGGTTCTCGTACTTAGTCTATATATAAAATCTTAGCTACACAGGTATTAAACCGTAATGAACTTATAATTTCATAATATACTAATCACAAGGTTGGTTAAACAGCGACAATAATTATTTCTCTGGTTAAAAAAGTGACAGTACCATCACAGAAATTTAATACTGGCGACACAACAAATGCAGTTCACAGTACTTTAACCCATTATGGAAATATGGGTAAATTGATTACTTTAATAACGATTGCGCACGCGGAATGACTGTTGACGGATTTGTCGCATCCTATGATTTTTGTTGTGGTGACTCCTGTTTTGGTGCGGAGGCTGCGGAAAACATGATGGAAACTGACTGCTCTCAATCAACTCTTTAAGAATTGTAAAACTAACCTTGGGTTGATAGATTAATGATTATACACGTCTTTTGCCGTTAACAACGGCCCTTTTAATCACATCTCTCCACCAGCATTGACAAACAGTCCAAGATCATTGTTTCCAATTCTGTCATGTCGCCAAATACGTAATCGCGTACGAGGGAAACGTATCAGATACAGCATTGTTCTTTCCTCACAAGATTTCTTAATTCTTGTAGTGGGTAAATGCCAGTCGTCTGCTTCCCCGCTATTCAGGCCTTCCCATTAACGATTCAAACCCACCGCGATTGAATTTAGCCTCCCATTGGTCCCTAAAGCAGTGTCCCTTACAAGCCACGTGATTGCGAACTGTGTCTGAAATTAGCCTCGTGGACCCCGACGCCCAAGTGGTTACTAATTCAACCTTTAGCCTAGAAACAGCTATAGATTGCAACGACAAACTACTGGGAGTTCTTCTTGCCGCGGACGATGGCAGCGATGTACGACGTCATTCTCTCGGACTCCTTGCAGCGTGTCTTGTACATTGTGTAATTAAACTACAGTAGGATCATTCCAGGATTAAGGTTGAGATGGATGTCGTATATGGCCAAGTAGATGGAAACGGTCGAGAGGTTGCGCGGATGTATCAAGAGAGAAGTAACCTGACAAACAGCAACCCACTACATCACGCAACATTTGGAGCTACTTATGGACATTTGTGTGAACATAAGTCTCTTCAGACTGACGAACGCGCAACCGGCCGCTAAATGTGCGTACACCATATTTAAAGGAACATGTTCTACACGGTATTAATAGCAACCCTGGTACAAGTTTCCCGTCAATATGGTTTAATCCAAAGTTATCATCAACCGACATATTCATCATCTGTGCACTACAAAAATTCATCGGTAATCGTTGAAGCATCTTTTAGGAGGAAGGGGGGATTATTACAAGGTGATTAAAATCTTAGGAATTTATTTACATAGGGGAATTAAACAGGGAATAAATTATTGAGGAAATATTTACAAGGAAATTAGGGATACGGTGAAGCAATCTGATCTCTCTATCATAGGGTTAATAACACGGTCGATGCTCCCTTAAACGAACTGGATTGGAAACTTGGCAGCATACCACTTTACAGCTTCTGTCTTCCTCAGCATCTGCAAAGTTCAGCACAAGTCATCCGTTCCAACCGTCTTCTCTTAATGTCTATAACCGAAATGCCTCTGCACAGCCTCTCCGCTGTGTCATCCACCTCGATAAATCGATCTTTTTCACTCTATTTATCTATCCACGAAGCCCCATTGGCCGAGGCCACCACGTAGTAATTTTAAAATATTGTTTGTTTCTTTGATGTTTGGTATTTCTGAGAATAGCGCAGGTCATTTCTATACGTGACCTGACAGCATCCCATAGGATTACAGCCTCCTATCCCTGCTGACCTCGAGGCGCCGCTCACCCTTCCACTGCCGACTTCGAGGAGCCACTCAACCTTTCAATCCTTTGCTAATTTTTTACAGTACAACTTAATAAAATAAATATCGCGCTACAATCTCATCAGCAGTGCTTCAGCGTCAATGGGATACTTGGCTAACACCCTTTAGCACCAATTATTCTTCCACAACGCCTAAGCGGACAAATTTGTGTGAACTTCTAGCAGCATACTGCCTCTTTTGATGGAGTATGTGTTCCTGCGTGAGAACGCTTGCATTGTATCCCGTGGAGGCCACTTTCAACATTGTTGTGGCATGAGTGCGATAAGGCCATATACTTAGTTCCGGGGTGAACACACAGCGTTCATTTCCGGACACTTTTGATGTGACTGTTTTCTCCATTTGCAGCCAGGAATCACCCCATAATATTTGTAAGTATTCTTCAAATTCACTCTGTTTTGCTTTGAAGGCGTGAAATGCTAGAAACGAACCTTTCAATAGAAAACACAAATGCCTCCTCGTCAGTGTGGACTGAATATGGAGTCCTGACTTTTGAGATACTTAAATTTGTCTGGGTTACTGAAAAGGTTTTTCCCAAACTGGTGTAATTGGCATCCTCACGGCGTAAGACATCCTTATATATTGTATTTGTTACTGGTAGGAAGAAGCAAGTAGTCCGTAGCAAGTACTCTCTTCCGTTTCAGCCATAGTATTGTTGTAAATACATTTTCGAATGTAAAGGAAAGGCTCAGCGGGCTGTTGTTTTTAATTTTTCAGCTTACTGTACTGGAAAAATATGGTGCACCCGGAGGGAAGAATAGATTTGCCTAATGCACTTCAGCGAGTTCGCGAAAGCTTCATGTTGCTAACAATTTATTGTAGCGGCTATTCCTGAAACGGGTTGTTAACAGAGACTGCTTGAGGGAAATTGTTGTCGTCAGATTTTATTTTGAATTTGTGAATGCTTGATTTGGAAAACAATCCTTAATACTTTTCTAATGTCTATTTAATTGCTAAGTATTTGGGAGTGAAATTTTTACACTTAGTGGGGGAAAAATAACACAAGTTACTCTATAGAAAATTAAATAAAGTGTCAGGATAGCCAACGAAGAAGAAGTATCAGGATGGAAAAAATCTCGACCTGACCAGGAATCGAAAACTCGACCTACGCTTAGTACGGGTTGCTCCTTAAATGCAGTCTCTCCTTCAATTTACTGAATCAGAATTCTCACATTGTCTACATTTTAGGATTTCTATGACGAACTGATATCATGTGTAAATTAATCATAGGTTTTAATGATTATAATTTAAGAATAGAAGAAATTCTCTAATTAAAGAGTTTCCACGATCAAATTGAATTTAACTATCAGTGTGGAAAAATCTAAGTTTACACAAGGAATGGAGGAATATCACACCGGGAAAAAAATTCGACTCGGATATCTACGTCGTTAAATTTGCAATCCGTATTAAGTGGATGTCCCGGTTTCGATTCTAGATTTTTCTATCCTGATACTTTTATTCAATTTCATAATCTTTTATAGCAGTACTTTAGAGAAAATATTTATTCTATTATTGAAGTTTTAAATATTTAGTATTTTATTTTATTTTACAAAAACTATATGCATATAATACTGATGTCGGGCGTAGTTTTAGTTATCATAAAGTATTGGTAAATACATAGAGTCATGAGTTCTTAATCCGAAATTATCCATTGGATTGGTTTTTATCTCTGAGCAGTGTTACAATTTCTCCATAAGCAAAGACTGCATGTTACAAGAAAACTAATCAGTCTGGAGAGCTTGCGCTTGTACTGGCAGCTGGCTCATGATTACAAACTTTAACCTCTGCTTGCAATGTAAAAATCAGAGCAACAGTGATTACAAATTTCAGCAACTGAACAGAAAGCCGACGAATTTCTTTTTGGACCTCGACCCCCTATCCTAAGAAATTTCCTTTCTGAATCACTATATTTTTATTTTCTGACTGCGACGGTCTATTGAGTACCCAGGACAGATATTTTCATAATAACCTTGAAGAATTCCTTCTCTATTTATTTTAAACATGAAAACGATGTCATATAAATGTTTATTTATAAAGTAGTAGACATAATTTTCCAATCAGAGATCTAATAAAATATTTATGTCTCACAAGCGCAATACATACAACCTTTGTTCTGCGCAATACATACTTAGTCATCCCAATTTGATGGAACCGAAAAGTAATAGCAAACAGAAAGAAGAGCAGAAAGTTATAATTATTTACAGTGCCCGATGTTGAGCAGGTTTGTAGGCAAGGTGAAATAAACATGTTACAGAACTAATGGAGTAATAAACATCATCGGTGATTCCTTAATAGGAAACGTTACGCTCATATAGAGATCTAGTTTATTTGGACATGATTTTATGTTTATTTACGCTTCCGGAATTTTAAGCTTTTTTCGGTTTCCAGCTTTTTAGAAATACTAACGATCTCTCTCCTCTCCCTCTCTCCCCCCTCTAAAAGCATAGCAAGGAATTTGAAAGAAGGCACATGGAAGGGAGAACAAGGTAGCCAAGAATTAACTAACAATATAAAGACAATTTTATAATAAACATAAGTTAAATAACAATTGTAACAAACATTTAAATAAATATTATATTCAATGAAGTTTATGTATACTTTTAAACTTTCATCAGGTTGTTTATACTATGTTTCTACGGTACCAGAACTGATACTTTACCAATTTTTCATCATAAATCTTTTTGAAATGATCATTTATCTTATTAAAGATCATTAAATCGTATAGCTGACGGGCTACAGGTTACCGTTCTTACCCGGCATTCGCCTTAAAGTGATGCGCGGCAAAAACTAGAAAATATGAATAAGGTAAGTCGGGCTCTGGATACTTGCCACACGCCATTCCGTTATATATATATATATTGTTTGCGTGTGTGTGTGCTGTATTTCACGGCTAACTAAAGCGCACCTGCTAGGATATCGGAATTATTTATATATGAACGTCATTGATGTACACCTCTAATCTAATTCATAGTTTTATGTAAAAGTTTACATTCCTCTTCTTCTTCGTTAGCTGTGCAGCCCATTAAAGGCCTTGGCCTACCAGGACAACTGCGAACTGTCATCTTACAAGACACATTCCTAATTTGGAGTGATACATGGTCAGCGTATCTACTCTCCATCAGAAAAGTTGACATTACGAAATATTAATTTTCTTAAATAATAATATTATTCTATAACCGCGTTATAAATTACTCATACGACTCAAAATCTTTTCAAAAATTCACAGTGCACAATAAATTCATATTTTACTATCTCATGGTCCACCCAGAAATTAATGATGCTGGGCCATGAAACTAGTGCTAAACACTATGAAATATGATCTCAACGTTTACAGTTCAGCTGTGTGTACCAGGAGTGGGCTCCACAATGCTCTTTTGTTTTCTTTGTGGATGGGACAGCAGGGACAGGGTAAACCAGAACATTAAGAAGTAATGGCCGAGGAAGGAAACTCTCTATGTTGGGAAGAACAACGTTGTAAATGAACCGCTTGTGACTTCAGAGAAAATATATCTTCCACTTTACGTATAAAGTTAGACTCGATATAAATATTTAAGTAACGTGAAATTGTTTCTTCTACTTGAACACTAAAGTACCTGGAATCACTAAATGAAATTAAAATATTCTGCAATAAGGAGACAAGTTCGTTATAGATTCCGTATCAAAAGGTACCGATATTACTAATAAATGGTTGATACCGAATCAAAATTATAGAGTGTTACGACGTTTCTGTGATATCCAACGTAATTATCATCCAGTTACACTGTTGTGACGAACACGCCTGCAGTAAATAAATATTCGTGGGACTGTTTCACCTCTCGTGTCCTTCTTCTTCTAATTTTAATTTCGCAACTTGTTGGGTTTATGTGCGTGTCTGGGAGTTGTTTTCATTTAATGGTTCTGTCCGGCCCATATGGGGTGCTCTGAGATATTTATGTTCCATCAGTGAGAGGGAGAGAACCGTTTGCGGCAACACTGGCAACACTGTCCAATAGAAGCGTCACTTATATCATGCGAATATTGAGAGCTCGGAAATCGTCGTGGCGAGTGTACAGCGCGTTTGATACAGTGTTTCCGTGTGTGAGACGTCCAAAGTAGCTGAGTAAGTAGACGTCACGGTACATTTACTCCGTATTCTTCCGCGAAGCTGTGTTCTGCTGTGCTGTGCGGTGCAGAGTAGTATAAGTTACAATTCACGTGTCGTGGGAATCGACACCCTGCTTTACTGTTTAATAAATTACTGGAAGGGCAAATTTCCACTGCTCCGCATATATTCATTCTGTAATGGGTGTAAGAAATATGGGAGAACGCTTCTTTAATGTTATGCAGGATACTGGTGCGCATAAAGACATAAATTCAAGCTTAATGCGACATAAATTAATCTCTAACCCCCTATAAACCAGTAAATGTATCACTGGCATCTATTAAAATAATGCCACTTATTATTGCGTTGATATGTAGAATTTTAGGGAAATACCATAAAAATTTGTAAGTTAAAATGCAATACATTTTATACAGCACGCATTAACCTATCATTGTATGATTAGGGTTAAATTTTAATACGATTCATTTGTTCGTACGTATTTTTTGTAATCTTAGATCCAGTAATTAAATCACCCATTTAAAAATCTTATTCAAATTTTTAAAAGTTTACCAATGGAATAGTAAAATATTTCCATATTATTATTAATTAAACTTCAACAACCATCCAAATATTCAGTAGAATAAAACCTGTTATCGTTGTTATCAGAACATGTTTAAGAGTATAGTGATCAATTTTATTTCGAGAATGTTGCTATCTTAAACAATCTATTTCAAAATACAATTAAAATCAAATGAATACACGGGATTCATAATTCCTATTACAAACTCCTAGGGGTTAAGTAGATAAATTTTTGGTATGAACTCCACGTCCGTAAATGTACCTGTATACCAATATACATTAAAGTGGGTAACACTAGCATTAATTAAATGTGAAGAATTTAGTGTCGCGGAAATCATCGAAATTGCAAAAATGAACGCTGTAAATATAATTCTTCACATGTGCATTCAATAATCTTTCCGCCTGATGATGAATTGCTTAATTTTTAAGTTTTGTTCCATGTTTTTATAAATAAATTAAAAAATTGTAACATAGAACCCATATTTAATTTCTTGTAATATTATGTTTGTAGTACGCCTGAGGAAGTCTCAAAAAGGAGACGAAACGTCGCTGTTAAATAAATAGTGATAAATTTATATGCCGTCTTTTTATTTGTTGTAAATTTTAAGCATATATTATTGTAATTTATACATAATCATATGAATGTAAATAGCAACACAGAGTTAATAATAATCAAGGAATCATAACAATCTCTGACTCTTTCCACATCCCTGAAGTTCTATTTCTCTATGGGATATAATACTAATAGTAACGTAGTATGTATTCCTAGAGACATGCACAGTGTTACACAGACAGATATTTAGGACGATTGGTAGTGATAGAGGGAGATATACAACTTGATGGACAGTCGATTTAACTCCAAATTACAGCTAATGGAGGATTAGTCAAGAAACGTTATTTAACGAGCAGTGACATCGCTGTACGGACTGAATCCTATCTGCGGATAACTTCCTGTCGTTTATTATTTGCGTATCATTGTGTATTTAGTACAATGTAGTTACAGTTTTTTTTCAAGATTTCATTGTACTATAGAAATATATTTGTTAAGCAGGGAGGCCTGATTTGTTATGTAAGAACAGATTCGGAGAAAGACATTTTCAACCGTCCTGAGGCTGTGTATTTTCTGGCACTTGTCGAAATGTGTGATTGATATTTCCACAATAATGCTACCTTGCAGCTTGAGTAATCCGTCATATTTATTCGGGACACCCTCTGAAAATGCCAATTGAGCATTTTTTCCGTGTGGGAAGGCGTTGGAAGTTGGTGTTTTTTGCGGGTTCATGTGGATCCTCCCAATATTGCGGCCTGGCGATAAAACAGCTAATGGTGCGAGAGGAAGTGCATTCATCAGTTTGATGGACGACTCGTGCCAGACGCACCTGTCCCGTCAACGGCTCAGCCAACAAATCATTTCCTTTAATTGCAATTTTCAACTGGCAGTCCTCTTCTCAGATCCTCAGCTATTATTATCATCTTACGCACGCAGATAATCTACATCCCTGGCCAGGCCGTATATTTGAATAATAATCAGTCATTTCGCACATCGACCTGTGTACTGCACATGTTACTGTTACTGGCGGACGGAAACCTAATTCGACTAATATGATTGATTTCGGCTTTAAGACTACAAATCTTTCTTTAGTGTTACGAAATATCATTTATAATTAGAAGGATATGCAAACGTACTTTTGTAGGGTTATCAAATTCAAACGTTTAATGGCAGAGAGACTGTAAATAAATCACTCTGGAGGACCTCACATCATTTCATTATTATTAACAATAACAATATTATAAAACAAAAATTAGCTACATAAAAGAATCAATAAAGTACTGTTCCTCATACGGTTCATCAATTACTTTAACCATAGATATATATAAAATTTAAAAATTGTAACGAAGAAACCACATTTAATTCCTTGTAATATTAGGTTTGTAGTACGCCTGAGGAAGTCTCAATGTAACTATTGAATAAATAATTCAGAAATTGGAAGAACATAGCGCAATTTCTTATATTAAACGACTTCATGAAGGGAAGCTGACTTGTTTACAAGAAACATAAAAAGACAAAAATAAATAAATTACAACTTAAAATTTACATCTACTACAATTTTTTTAATTAAATGTAAATTAGTCACGCGACGTTGCGTTACTTTCATTGAAACATATTCTTCAGGTGCAATAATAAATTTTTATGAACCTAAAACTACAAGTAG
The DNA here is from genome assembly GCA_034510155.1 of Eucriotettix oculatus. Lineage (NCBI taxonomy): Eukaryota > Metazoa > Arthropoda > Insecta > Orthoptera > Tetrigidae > Eucriotettix > Eucriotettix oculatus. Next base: position 58,782,634 of record CM067380.1, read on the forward strand.
ATGGGTGCTCGGCGTTGCCCGGTAATTCATTTACATCAACCCGCTGCCGTATTTAATTCAACAGCAATCTCTTAGTCAACACGTGATTAAATTATGAGATCGTGACATTTTTTGGAAAATGACCTTCTCACGCTCCCTATCATCAAATTTGCACAAATGAACTCTGTAAATATGTCTTTTTCTTAATAAAATGACGGCCAATAAGTCAGCATAAAAGTTTATCATTATTTATTCAAAAACGACGTTTCGTCTCCTTTCTGAGACTTCCTCGGGCGCACTACAAACATAATATTACAAGAAATTAAATATGGGTTTTGTGTTACAATTTTTAAATTTATATGAAAAACGTGGTTCAAAAATTACAAATTTAGCAATTCATCATATTTATTCCTTGACTCCATCAGCAGAAAAGATTACTGAACGTACATATGAATGTATAAAGTCTAATGTAGAAGGTTATATGGAACGCCACCGAATGAACTTGTGTATAAATCGTAATTCAAACATTTCACAATTGCACAAAGTATTTTTTCCAATGCTCTTTATTTGGTCAATGACGAATTAATCCATAAATAATACACTCAGTATGCAGGCAATTACAATACACGGAATATATAAGGAATTATCAATCTGAAATCGAAATGTCAAAACAATGCCAAGCTACAACGCAATGAACTTGCGCAGGCTAATTATATTCCACAGATTATTTAAAGTCATGCTGAAAATCTGAGAATATCGTTTTTTATTTCGGAAATAAAAACAAAAAAATATTTTAATAGAAAAATTTAAAAAAAATCTGGATCAGGACTACAACGCCCATCTATAGCTAGGAACAATCCAGATGACCACATAAATACAACAACAAAAAATTTAATCAAAATCGGTCAAGACATTTAAAAGTAGGAGAATTTTGAATACACGTACACTAGAATTTCATATATAAAGATAACATAAAATTTTATTGAACATTACTTAAAAATTCAAGAGTTACATATAAAAGTTTTAATAGGCTCTAAGCACAAACATTGCGGCCGAAATGGCTGTCATAAACGTACAGCTGTAAGCGTGTTATTGATGTTCAAAAATTAACAACGGAAAAATTTATTACAATGAATGACAAAGAACATTAATAATAATTAGGAATAATAAATTTCGTTTAAATTACTGGTATAGTTTTTCACATTAACGGCCGAAATATTGGACTGACATTTCACTCTTACATCTACAATAATAACAACAACATTCCTCGTCTAAACCTTTAACATTTTTGCCAATTATACTTATCATAATTTAAATCAATATTTTTGGAAACGACAGAATAGTTTTCAACGATGCATTTATGATTATTTTTGTGTAATTGATACGAGTTTTTAGAGAGCGATTTTTTTGACCGATGTAACAAAATTTACAATAAATAACATTATATTTGTCTGAATTTTTTACGTCGCATCAATATGAGTATTAATAAAATTAATTTGCCAAATACAATTCTTATTTAAGTAAATATTTTTATATTGCACAGTTTAAAGTCTTTAGGCAACTAATTGTAATAAAATAGTGTTTTAGCTCTTTCTGTGTTTAATTTTGTTAAAAGAAAACCATTAGCATTACGGATTGTGTTCTTTTAAAAATTTTGAAAATATTTCCAAATGATTGTGGCTGCAAACCCAACTTTATTATACGAATGAATGAAATACTTTTCATTTCACAGAACTTATCAACCGGTAGGCGCTGAGTGTGCATAGTGTAACATTTCTATTTCTATAACAACTACAAACTAAGATGATTCTCTTTCCTTTATTTGAGGCAGGTGTAGTTTTTCTTTGTTTCCCTATAAAAATTGGTGTTCCCGAGACGAAGTGAAAGTGTGTTAAGATAAAGTTATGAATTGTTTTCAGCCTCAAAAAATTAAATGTGTACTCACAATAAACCTCAGTGTTTTGACAGTATTAGATATGCAATCAATATTAATATGGCACTCAACTTATCATCTACCACTATACCCCGACATTCTATTTCTTCTACAATTTCAATTGTAACATTATTATATAACCAACTCTAATTATTGGCAATAATACCATATGACAGAGTTTGATTTTGTTCAATTTTAAATTAATTTTTTTTTTCAGTAAGACCTTTCGATAAGTTTCTGAGAACATAATTCATTGTCGTTTGCACATTATTATGCATATCACCGGAGTAATACAAAATTTTATAATCACCAAACATGTGATTATTTAGTTTGTCAAAATCTTGTCCAGGTCTTTCATATAGGTATCGAATATATGACCAAGAATAGTACCCTGGGGCACTCCGTATTGTACATTTGACAATGTATTGTTGGATTTGACTCTTTCCTTTATATTCGACAGATAATCTGTAAATCAGTCCAATATTGTTCAACAAAGTACACATTATTCCAGCTTTTGAGTAAAATAATTATGTCTACTGTTTCAAAGACCCACAGAAGAACTGCAAAGACAACTGCAATTATAAGATAACTGTCAATGTCAGTTTCCCATTCATTCGTCTGTAACTTTTCGTGACTGATGAATAGTCAAGATATCATTATCATCAACATACGTATCTATTAATGTATGGGTATATATTGTATGGATCTGGATAACGTTGTTTCAATTTGAAACATAATTTGAACGACAGCCTCACACTGGTAGAATTCTTAATGTAGTACCTTTACACTTGTTCAAGAAATAATCATCTAAAATGCGAAAAAAAGATGTGTACAGACCACAATATTAAATGTACAAACAGCACAATTTAACTCTTATTGTCAGTCATTCTAAATTGCACAACATGGATGTTTCATTACCACAACGTTTCGTCATTTATAACTACGTCGGAGTCAAATATATTGTCTTAAAATATGATAAATCATTATCTCAGTCATGGAAATGTACTTTGTTTTTTTTTCATTTATCTATAATGTCTGTATAATGTTTATCGATTTTTTTCTTTTATTACATTATTTACAATATTATTCTTTTCTGTGACGATAAGTAATATATTTTACAAGGCGTTTCAAAAAGAATCCACTGATTTATATTTTTTGAAAAATAATGCACAAATAATTTTGTAATAGAGGAAAATATTTTTTTGGCATAACAACTCATAGATCCGAAGTATCCCTTTCGAGATACGCTGTATATCAGTATGCGGTACAAAATTTCGTCCATCACTCTAGCGATAAGTCTAGAGTACCAGCCTCTGTGGCTGTTGTTAGGCGGTTCCGCAATGTAACCATTGTTGATGAATCTGAATCTTTTATAAACCCCAAAATGGAAAATCATATGTAGTGAGGTCCGCAGGGCTCGGAGGCAAATAATGTAAGGATAAATCATTTTGTCCGATCCATCGTCGAGGAAGCATATATTTTAAAAACTCTCGCACGGACAGATTCCACTTAAAATGCCAGAGTTTCGTCTTTTAACGGTACACTGTTCAATCACATCGGGTTATGACATTTTGAAATCGGATGAATAATTTTGAAAGGATGTGAAATTTGTTTTTTTGAATTATTTTTCAGTTACTCTCCTGGTACTCTACGGTCAGATAATGTAATGTAGAAAAATAGGAAATACGTGCTTATAAATTTAAGAATCGTAGGTCACTTAATTAGCGTAGATTTACAAATCTAATTAATAGACTTGAAAGAAATAGAATTGTTAATGTGCCCCAGTAATGGATGAATGGTATTGTTGATGCATTCAGAGATATGCTGTTATATGCGTGATGTAGCCGTCTGACCCTAGCCGCACTGATTCACTCAAGCACAACAGATGGACGACAGACATCAAACAGCAACATCTGGTGCAATCGCTAATTTGCACTTGACGCAGTGATAGTCCGCCATAAACAGTGGTTGGAATAGATTCGGCGCCCACCTAAAGAGCAACGCTTGACGCCAAGTACGGATAAATGTAAATATTCCGGCTCTACTTTATCACGGTAGCCATTCTCCAGAAGTCACAATGGACGCTATTGAGAGATGTGGCGTGCTTCTTTGTGGCTCGCGAACACAATACGACTGGCAATGTTGCGCAGAATTTACATCTTCTCACTGCAGGTCAAGAATAAAATTATTTCGTATTTCTCGGCTTGAGAGTACTAATTCCTAGCTTAGAATGTAAATAAACGACAGGTTTGGTACACTTTTAAAGAGCGTACTTACCTACAGCCTTTCCTCAGACAAAAGCAGACATAAATTTGAATAGTAGCTTAAATGAAGGAATAATTTCTTTTACATTCTAACTGCACTGGTTTTGCCGTAACGTAGTTTTCATAACACGTTCTCCTATATCCATCAACAATTTTAGAAAAAGTTATCCACGAAGACTGTATATTTTATCCAATAATGAATAAAAAACACTTAAAACAGACTCACAAAATTATTACTTAACAGGTTGATAGCTTTCAACGTTTGTCATATTGATTTGTTAGTTTCAAGTGAAAACAACGTGTATAGTAATTACATGAATTAAAATCCTTACGTCATTAATTTAAAAGAGTACAAATATTATATGCTACACACTGGATACTAGTAGTGACAGGCAGTAGTCAAATTAATGACATAAGAATTTTAATGCATGTGATTACTATACAAGTTGGTTTCATTTGAACCCAACAGAATGGATATGAAAAACGTCGAAAGCTATCAACCTGTTACATAATAAATTTGTAAGACTGTTTTCAACTGTTTGTTTTTAATTATTGAATAATGACTTTCGTACAACACGGCTTTCTGAAACAAATCTACCGTCACAGCTCATTCAAATCATACAAAATTCCCTTGATGAAAAATTGAAATTAGGCGGAATCTATGGTAGATCACAGTATATTGCTAAGAAAATTAGAAAAGTATGGTAACAGTCGTAATGTTTTAGCGCTGTGTATGTTTATGCGAAATAAAAATTCGTCCCTCACTATAGCGACGTGTCTTGAGTACGTGCCTCTACGGCTGTTGTTAGGCGGTTCCGCAGTGCGACCATTGTTGAAAAGAGAGAGTTGCACTTCAAATGAAGGGTAATCCTAATATGTGACGACACTACCTCCGGCGGCGTACCTCAAGGATCAATTTGAGGCCCATATATTTTCCTTTTGCATATTGTGATTAACAAAAATGTATGGACGCCCCTTTACCTGGATGACTCTAATTAGATTATTAGTGACACAAATTTAAGTAACCTCGATACAAAGATTGAGAATACTAATTTAAAACTAATTATCTGGCTTGTTGCCAATAAATTAAAACTCAACGTACAGAAAGGTACATAACAGAAAATAAGAACATCAAAGTTGGCAAATTCTCAGATCGTGGGACGTTCCTAGGCTAGCAGGTAAACAATAAATTGCACATTGAACAAGTCCCTCATTGAGATTACTAAATACGCAATCTGAAACCAAAACAGCTAAAATAGTTTAGTGTTATTACTTTGGTTTACATGTCTACAATGGTATTGCCAACTAGGGCAACAGTATGGAATTATCAAAATGCAGAAAGGACCGATTGGAATGATATTAGGTTCAGATTCTAGAGGTTCTAAATAGAGTCGAACTTCCCATGAGGAACGGGATTTTGTCCGTTTGTTTGACGTATCCGCTTATTATAAGGCTGCATCATTCAGCATGAATAACATTAAATATATGCAATACCAAAGTAGGTTGGTTCGTTAGGCTCAATTTCGGCGTTTTCATCACAATAATCCGAGGTTGCTCCTAAAGGAAAATTCGATTTCCGAAAACAGTTGAATACAGTTTTTTCTTTATATTGTTTATGGAAAAAGTAATCCAATGAATTTCATCTAAAACGTAGTCTTTGCAAGTTCGTTTGAAGAGGTGCAAGTGTCCATCTGGGGGAAAAGATGTTGCAAAATAAACTTTCTGTTGTTCACTTTAAATTTTTTATTATTATGCCCTGGTAAGGAGGTTGACACAGGGCTGACGTATTTGGCGGTAGGAAAATGACTTTAACGTTAGAAATTTATATTCTGGGCCGAGATGCATCGTTTTCCGTGAATAAAATAACTTTTCTACCCTGTCGCAAAATTTTACTATTAAAAGGCTTGAGCCAGACAGTCATGATATCTCTTGTCACCCATCCTTTTTTATTTTCCCACCATTATATGTCGAAATTGTTCAAATTGATTTCCTTGAAACACCGGGGGCTTGAAGGCTTTGCCTGTTAATAGCGGAGGTTCAAAATCACCTTCCATGTTTGTGCATAACATAATTATAAACCTTTATTTCGTTGTTTTCCTTCATTTGGATGTTTCACCTTGTAGTGCTATAGTTTCGAAATTGGAAGTGTTAGTTTTCGAGTTGCCTTCATAACGATCCGCCAATTTCGTTGTCCTCTCTAGCACAACTTTAGTGTCCACAGTCGCCGCTTCACCACTTAACATGTAATGTCGTGTATCAATTTAAATTTGTCCAGCCAACCGACACTCGCCTTCCAAGTCCGCATTGCCTAAATCTTTGGCAATTTCCAAAGCCTTTTCCCTTAATAAAGGGACCTGAAAGAGGTATGCAGATCCACTCGTATGTCAATTTGTTAATAGTTAGGCCGGATGTTTTTTAAAAATGATTTCTCCGATTCGTCGTTCCCGTTTTCTATCCAATTTTTAAAAAGCTTTTCTGTATTTTAAAACTTTCGACGACTTGGGTCTTCTCGATTTGGAATCTAAAAGCAAGAGCACGGACACTGATTTTCCCTGTTTTATAAAATTTAATTAACTCCGCCTTATCTTTGATAAAAATAATATTTTTTCGCATTCATCTCATAAATCGCTTTAACCTGAAATAGATGTAACTCAATACGATTCAAAATACGACTGAGAAGAGTTCGTGAAAGTGCTTCGGGACTGGTAAATTCCGGGAACAACTACATAAAAGTAAACTAATAGGGTTCCAGTCATCTGGCATTCCTGGAATCCTGAATTGATTTCGACTTGCTGTCCAGTTATCAGAGAGGTTGCTATCGAAATTCCTGTAAAAATCGTGACCGTGTCCGTTAATTAGAGTGCCCGGTTATTAGAAGTACTTTTCTTAGTACAGTATATGGAATAATGGCGGGGAAAATAAAATTGTACTGGTATGAGAGATGTCCGGTAAATAGAAGTGTCCGTTTCGGGAAGTTCCACTGTAATTTGATTTTAACCAGCTCGAACAAATCACAAGTACTAAAATTTGTCAAACGCAATATGATCACTTTTTTTTAGCAAATAAAGGCTACAATCACGACTGTTACACGACAAATAATTCAGAACTAAGTTCTAATGTGCAAGACCATAGTTCTTTTGACTCTAGCGTACACTATTTCAGTCCTAAAAATATGAAGAACATCAATGTAAGACTTCATCAAGTGTAAAACTTCAATTATTATACGCACGTTTATTTTAATATCGCTCTGCATAAGCTAAATTATTGTGTACAGAGTTGCAAAATGTGTGCTACTTAGGTTTACGCACTTAATCTGTACATTTACCCTGTTTTCAGAAAAACTAAATGAGAAAATCCCTTTGTAGCAGTCAACGGGAGATAAATCCAGGAACTGGTATAGTGTTGCGTCACTGCTATCAAACAAAATGTGTATGGGGCATTAGTATTGTGTTCATCTTTCTTTAAATAATGCCTCTATAATTATTACATAGTGTTAATACTACGTTATACAATATCACAATGTACTTAGGATAAGTTATGCTGTACTTCATACTGGACTGTAATGTATTCTGTTATTTATTATTTACTAGCCGAATGACTAGCATTTCCCGGGTATGTATTCATTATAGCCTTGAAATTAATTAAATTAGATAAGAATCTCTTGGTCATCGCGTGATTTAATAAGAATAAACCACTTATGGGCGCACACCAACCTATACCGCATGGGGGCTAGCTTCAAATTAACCAAAATAAGGACAAAACTTTTCCCAGTACATTAAATAAGTAAAGCACCTTCAAAGAGTCTAAAAATCCCGATACAGTAAAAGAGTGAAAAATATTCCGGGTAATTTAATTGAGTTTAAATTCTCCTGGCACCCTAGATGAAGTGCAAAATACAAATGGTACATTAACTTAATAAACAATAGTCTCTTGCTCTTAAAGGAGCTTAATATAATAGCGGAAAATATTCCTCCGAGGATTATCTAAATTTGAGAAATAAAGTGTACCTTTACGTAAGAATATAACAAAAATAATTGAAAATTTTAACACTTATACATAAGAACGGGGAGTTATGAATATTTGCATTTTTCGGATGTATCAAAATACGTTCTCTATACTTACATTAAATTTACGTTATCTTTTAAATATATGACAGAAATGATATGGTTAATTTGTGTGTTTAATATTGCCAAGGTATAATTATGGCCGAAGAATTAATTTACTTAAATAATTAATATTGCTAATTTCACAACGTTGATAGTGCACTCAAAAACAGACATTGAAAATATTTCAGAAATTTCTGGTGATGAATAATGGTAAAAGAAATACTCTAAAATCGTTGTGGTGTTTGTCGTTAATTGTTTAAATAGTTTTTTGTCTGACTTGGGCCGTCATTATGCCTCTCTGTTATAAGAAAGAAGTTTTTGAAATTTTAAGGGCATATATATTAGAATCTTGTACCTACTTTAACACATGGGGTTTTGAATATTTGCATTTTCTTACAAATACAACACTACTTTATTTACACTTCTCTTGATTATTGAAAACATTTTCTATTATAATATAAAATGTAATTGTAATAAATTTAAATACCAATCTAAAATACAGTCAAGAGAATAAATGCATGGTGGAATAAATGCATTGGCAGTAAAGGAACTGCTATGTGACGACTATTAAAAATTAACGTTGAAAACTAAAGAAGATATCTCTTATCTATTGGAATTTCACAATCAACAACACACGCGAACCGAGTTGTCGTTTCATTCACTTCAATTCTTTCAATCGTGCATACTCGTACACTTACATAATTGAAATCTACTGGAATATGGTGCAACTTACTCTGAAACATCGTACATATCGCGAGACGTCTATTGAGGACTTTTTGAAACGTGGGAATTTCTTGGGCTGAAATGAAGTAATGAAGGACCTAAGTCTCTGAAATATCGTCAGAAACTTCTGCCGTAGATTGAGAACTACAACTACCAAAATTTCATGGGAATCGGATAAACAGTAATTATAGGAATTCATACGGGAAAATTTTATAGATAGAAAAAGAAGACGCATTTTATCCAATTTCCTCTAAGAGGTGTAACGGGAAATATTAATTGTATGCCGCTTAACCAGTTCAAATATCCGATGACTGAATAATTTGCCATAAATGCTTGAACAAATAATTTCGTTTGTTATTTCGCCTTCTTGCCTGTGCATAAATTTTGCGGTTGTGTACATAATATAACTATAGAGAAGAAAATGTTTTGGCAAGATAAATATAGGAATTAATTAGCTAATCTACCGATTTAAATGGAAAAAAAAATTCATCGAATTACAGAGTTATTTCTGATTTATAACTGCATCTATAATTTACGCGTAAACATTTTTGTAAGCTGACAGAACATTGACTATGAAGCTGAATCGAACAGATCCACGTGAAATGATAAATACATAATGTGTAAAACATTTATTTAAAATGTTTCAGTGATAAAATGCTTCACAAGAAAGCCTTTCGGTATTCCATCGAATTTCTAGGATGCGATGATCATGCGATTTAAACGAATGATTGCTTCAAACTTTATAAATAACGTTAAGCACACTTCGGAAGATGGGGGAGTTTAAACCTAGATAATCCTCCAATAATGAAATATAGGGCAACTTCTGGTGCTCTGAGAATTTAAAGCTCTAAGCAGTCGTTGGAAGAAAAAGTCCACTGCAAGAAAGAAGATGGAAGTTTGGATGAATAAATTATTGAAGTGATAGATGCAGAAAAATAGTTTGTCCTCGTGGTGGAGAGAATAGATTCGCAAACTCCCATTTTTTAAAATTTGGATAATTTTAGCACTATTTTTATTTAGACAATCCTGCTCAGTAAGAGTTATGCATAATATAGAAGCACAGATAAAGTCAATCTTTGGGTTTTTTGAAGCCACCGAAAGGCGAGGAACGTGGATTTGTATTTATTAAAATTTTATTAGTACAGAAAACAGAACTAGGAGGCTTGCTCGAGAGTGCAGCGACGTGGCACATCACTCAGAGGAACAGCTTATTAATTTCCTTTCCAAGGGATGACGCGCCTCCAATTTGTCCGGCCAAATCATGTCGTGTTTGATCCACGGGTTTGATACAGCAAATAAGCAGCCGCTTTAACATTCATAGTGAATGACTCCTCCCCCCTCCCCCACGTTCACTCATCCCACTCAACCTTCTCAAATAAAACACACACAATATGTTTAGCAGAGTTCTAGCGTCCGTTCAGAAAGGGGAACACTTTCCACCGGTGCCGAGTAAAACTTGTTCTTTCATCTCCCCATAATAAGGTTTTTAGTTGCGAACTTTGGCTGACTACAATCCAGTTTAATTGCTTTTTAACCACGTGCGACCGTATCATTATAAGTCAAACTTAGTAGAAGTGACTCCTTTTTTTCACAGCATATTGGAGACGATTCAAAATATAAAAATAATATTTAAAATTTAATCAAACGACCAATACAGAGACAGTTTTTTATTTAAATCGTACAACGATTTGTCCTCATATTTTAAACTGCATCAGGTAAATTTATTCAGGATATTAATACCTGTTTTATAGGACTTCCCCTGCATCTCTTTTAGGTGAAACACCGGGTAGGATCCTTAAACTACAGCCAGGGGGCCCTAGGCAACCCTTGGCTTTTTTTCTCTACCATCCAACCCCCCCCCCCTATTTCATTCTCAATTCCCTTCCTATGCTACTAAAAAGGATGTAGTCTGCTGCCCAAAAAATATAAAAATTACACACTACATTTAAAAAACATAATGTAACAACATTTTGTTAAAAAAACTCCAGTTTAGGTAGAAACTAATATTACTTAAAATCTTTAAGCATGTAGTTGAACACTGTTTTAGATAAAGTAAGGGGAGTAAATATTTTTTTAAAAAATAAGTCACTTCTTCAATGAATTTATTTAAATTTTATTAAAAGACTGGTTTTTTTACTTAGTATGATAATAATAATTTCCCTATGTTTATCAGTCACATTATTTACCAAAACTATACTCTAATTTTGATTTCAAATTTATTCATCAGGAGCTTTCGGCATTGCCATAGTCATTTACAAAATTCAAATACAATTTTTTTTGTCAAACATTGCAAAGATTTTTATGGAATTTGTTTAAATTATAACAATACAAAAACAAATTTAGTTTTCTTCATGATTTAATCTTAAAAATATTGTTCATACCCTCATATAATTTAGTATGTATATTCTAAATATCTTCATGGATTGTACGTGATTCCGGACTGTGCTGTTCTACACAGAGCATTTATCGAATTTCGGAGTTATGCTGAATGAAAGGAAAACTATTCGATTACTCCAGTAACGTCTATTAGAAGCTTTCTGTTTTCATGAAACTGGAGGCGTCTTAATGAATTTTTTTTTGCCTGTTGAAGCTAATTTACTCGTCTGAAATAAATTAATAATATCGATATAGAGACGTGGGATAATAACTGCGAAATGTTGAGAACATGTTAAATTCTTGGATTTTTTAGAAGTAGTAATATAGTTTGCAACTTAATGCAGCGCTAGTATCAATATTATCCTAAGGAACGCGGTATAATTATATTTTTATGTTTTTAAATTGTGAACGTTTCTTGGAAAGTATATTCATTGCCGCAACAACCATGTAACTATTTTCAATTATTTTTTATGCATGTTATGATGTATTAAAAGACGCAGTAGTCTTGTAGTGTCCGGTTTGATAGGTAATTGTATATTGCGAGGTAGTTTGCTAAAGATCACGAGAATTGATTTTACAATTCAAAACATTTAAAAAGCCAAGAATAATTTTTCTAGTTACGTAATATAAGACAAACAGTACTTTTAGAGATGGGAAAATTATAAAAGTATGTGATTCGGTGAGAGACTTGGAAGCAAAGATCAACCCCGTATTGTAACAATTCAGGCATAACAACTGGAAATCTTTTCAGTCACTGACAGCCTACTTTCCAAAATGCAACACGCAACACTCCTGTTCATTTATTCGACAGAGATTCCCTATTAAAGTGTATACTATTTCCACCATTTCTCAATCCGAATTTTCTCTTGTTTATATTTTAGAGACTTGCATCATAAATGCAATGGAAAAAGGAATTAAACGTACACAAACGGTACAAATTTATCTTAATTAATGTACATGAATGCCATAATATGTTTATTTTTCAAGAATTATTACCTGTTACAGTGAGATTGCTCGTAAGATATGCTGTGTCAAAGCTAGGTCCTTCCAAAGACACTTCACATCTGTAGGCGCCGCTGCTCTTCAACGTGAGATTGGTCAGGGTTACCGAGTTCATCGTGCAACGCTCTTCCTGAAAAAGAAATAACACAGTGTTATAAGTTATTGTTTATATTATTATAAAGTTATTGTGACCTTAAGCAAAGAATGCCAATTTGAACTCAATAAAAGTAGCAACAAATAATTGTGAAATAACTGAAGTTGAATGTACAAAATTTTTAGGTATATCCATGGACAATAAATTAAACTGGAAGGATCATATTAATATTCTCCTACGAAAATTAGGCTCGGCAACCTTTGCTCTTAGAATTATGTCAAGTTGTAGTGATCCTAACATAAGAAAATTAGTTTATTTTGCATATTTCCACTCTATAATGACATATGGTATAAGATTCTGGGGCAATGCATCAGGGAAAGATAAAATATTTACACTTCAAAAAAAGGCTGTTAGAATATTATGTCAGGTCTCACCAAAAACATCTTGTAGGGGACTTTTCAAGAAAACTGGAATACTGACACTCACTTGCCAGCATATTCAATCACTCATGTTATTTGTTATTAATAACACTAACCTCTTCACACTAAACTCAGATAATACATGACTTTGATACCAGAAATAAAAACAATTTACACCCATAATACAAAAGGGTGTACATTACAATGCTATTAGCATATTTAATAAACTTCCCACCTCCATTAAACAATTAAAAATAAATCCAAACAAGTTCAAATATGAACTAAGTTCTTACTAAGCCACTACTTCTACTCTGTTGAAGAATTTATGGAGCTGAATGTATCATAGGGTAGATATTTATAATTATGAAAGAACATTATTAGAACACTGATTTTTTAGTATAGGATGTAAAAATATTTATCAATTTTATATATAAGGTACAAATTGTATGTCTCCTGTATAGAACTTAAGAAAATCTTATTATAAGTTAAAAGTAGTCAATAGTTACAGTATATTCTAATATTAATAAAGCAACCTATGTAAAATCTCTGACTCGTTCCACATCCTTGAAGCTTGTGCTTCTCTATAGGATTTATTGAATATGATTTTATACTTATACTTATACTTACAATGTTTAAATGTTTGGTAGAACGGCAATATGCCACTCAATACAGAACTTCAGAGTAGGTTGATAATTTTGTAATCAACGAACTCGTAGTGAGCAACTTAAGATTACACCGTAAATGAGAAAACAATTATTGTGACAATTTATATGAAAATAGTTTTTTTCTATAATATAGGATTTTTCAATACGGGCGGGTCGGTGTTAAAATGGAATAAAGCAAGCTGTCTGTGAGGTATTAACGAAACTATTTAACGTTCACGTATGCCTTTTCAAATATAAAAAGAATTTAGCTACGGGACACGGGGATTAAAATTTGAAATTCCTGCAAATGAATTGCTACTGAGCTGAAATTTTAATTTTGTGTTAACAACGCCAATGTGTAGCAATATACAAAATTTTGGTTGAGATATTATGAAAGTTATTTTCAAAATTTGGCAGGTTTGAAAATTATTTTCAATATTTGGCAGTTTTGAAAACTGTCTTCAAAATTTGGCAGATTTGAAAATGTTCCTTGCGTTACGAACTTCAATATATTTTAGCTTTTTTAAAAATTGTATGTAGGGCCGACTATTTTTATCAATGGTCAGTCCTATTTTTGAAATTGTATAAACCTGTGGGGAGAAAATAATTTGTTTACTAAGAGCTTCATAGAGTTATTTAAAAATTAGCAATTTTTAGCACTTTGAAACTTTTTTCACGTTAACTACTTAAACAATTTAAAAACTAATACTTGTATTTCAATGAAGACAATATCTTAATATTTGTGACGCGTATAAGGTTTCTGGTACAACTTTCTCCATTTTTCCATCAGAGGCGAATACAATTTTTTATATTGAATTTCGAACTCGATAAAAATGCGCGGTGTAGTGCGAACTGTCCGACAGACTGCCACAATATGTGTAATGGGTACCTTTTTTGCGGGCGCTATGTAGTATTCCGGCCAGCATTAATTGTATTCCTTAGACGTTTCCTCGTATAACAATAGTAACGAGTGACTCGCGTTTTAGTTCAGTTAACAAAGCATGTCGTCATGGGTTAGCGGTGAGAGTAACTATGACTCTCGAGTCTGGTTACTTTCTTCGCTTAGTAGACATCCTTTTTGGGGCTGCTGAACCAATTGGGTTTATCCCCAGGGTAAGGCTGGGTGCAAGCGAGGTCATAGCATCTGCTCCTTCAAGGCACCCGTGAGGAGCTACTTTAGGTTGTTGACAGATTTCTTCTGGTACGATTAAGGGAGGTCTTGATGTTCTCCATGCGGTTAACCTGAGAATCAGGCTTCCCGTCCTGCCGGTGACATCAGCCGAGATTGACTCAAAACTATCATCAAGTCATTTGTGATTAAGGTGTCGGAGGTGTGGGTGATGGTGCATTATCGGGGGTTCCGGGCGTGGTGACAGCTTTTGCTGGCATTGGCAGTGGGGCCTCCGGGACATGCTGGCTCTCACACTTCAAGTCATCATCCGTAAGCATCTGACCGTAGTGCCCATGCAGTTAGTAGCAGGATGATGACCTAGCTTAAAAGGTCACTCTGGTTCGCTGGAATGGGCAGACAAGTTTCAAGGGCAATTTAAACGGCAAGTGCTACTCGTCCCTGCGAGGCGACCCTGAGCACGCTAGTGCTGAAAGGAGCTATGCGCGCGGCCGAGCAATGCCGTCCTTCGTACAAATTTGTCACTCGGGGTGAGTGCATAAGGGCCTCCGGTCTATCCTCCAGAGGCCCCGAAAGTCTATCTTGTGGTGGCCTGTTAACGTTCCAGGCCAACGCACACTGATGCTGGACTCGAGGTGGCATGTTTTCACGGGAAAAATCTCTTTCCTGTCTTCCCAAGGGTGTAGGACTATTTCCGCAGGGGATTATGTTTATAGGCGCCCCCGTTGTTCCTGTATTTTTGAGCGGCTTCAAGTAAAAATGCCTATGGGAATCGCCATGCACTAACATTCATAAAAGCTTGAATAACTATGTAATTATACATTTCCGGATGTATGTTGTACCAAACTAGTTTTCTTCTCTCAAAATGAGTAATCCATTCCACAAATTTTGCTTTCCAGTATTTTTAGATCATGTATATGCGTTTAGTTAGTTTAAAGGAGCGGGAGTCTTTCCACTAGGCGATTGGTTCCAACACGATCGCCCAAAGGAAACGGTTTGCCGCATATCTAGTTTGTAGAGCGTTGGTTGGTTTCACTGCTACAGCTGTATTCGGTGATGTCTTATGCCCCGTCGGCTGCTTACATATGTTATACAGAATTCAGTGAAGAAAAAACATCAGTGCCTTTAGCCACAATGGGCTCATGGACAAAGACAAGGGCGAGCAGATTGACAATAAGTTGTTTTCTCTGACGAATCTCGCCTTGATTTCTGGTACTGTTATGACCGAATGCATGTTAGACTCTACACTGGTGAACGCCACCTTCTGGAGTTCGTTATCCAACGGCATAGATTACGAAGCCCCAGTTTTAAAGTCTGGGGTGCGATTGCTTACCAATGAAGATTTCAGCTGCTATGAACTGTGGGTAATGTTAACAGCAACAGGCACATAAGTGAAGTGCTAGAATCCAAGTTGTTTTATTGTTTTGTCGTAACCTGGGGCTGTATTTCGACAGGACAATGCAGGCCCGCATGCAGCTAGAAATGTTGAGGAATTCTTTTCATCGCAACAAATACACCTACTTCTTTGGCGGGATACGTCGCCCTTCAAATATGTGTGGGATTTCGTTTGTCAGCATCTCGCTTTTTATTCTCGTCCCATGACCTTTGGGCTCACATAAAAGCAATCTGGTATTATTTTTCTCAGGCACACGTTATAAATCTGTTGGATTACACGCCACGTCGTACGACAACGCCTGCTGACTTCACCAAATACGGGTTTGGTCACGTCTTTGCTTTTAATTGTGTTAGCTTATTTGTATCAACATTGGTCGATTTGGTAAATAAAATCTTTTAGGTTATTTCAATTCCCTTCCTATGCAATAGAATGGGAGTTGCTTGTTTCAGAATCATCCTCACATAGCTCCCTCGGTTTAGACACAGAGAATAGAATGCTGCGACCCCACAGCAAACTCATTTCCCGTTACTCGGAAGGGCGTGAGAATAGTACCCAAAAGACAGACCTACCTGATGCAGGTTTTCTAGGGTTTTTCCTGCATCTCTTTTAGGTGAAACGCCGAGCAGGATCCCTATAATATAGCCCCGGAGCCTTAGTCAACCCTTGGCTACCTTGTTCTACTTTTCACATCCCCCTATTCAATTCCCTTCCTATGCTATTAAAAGGGAGTTGCCTGTTTCAGGATCACCCTCATGTAGCCTGTTACCCCGCAAAAAATTGTTTTGTTTTTGTTCAAATATATTCTACTTTATTGGCTGGTTTATTAAATATTTAAATAAATGATGCCGTTATTTCTAAATAATTTAACTTATTTTGTTGTGAGTTGTTCTATGTGGCTAATAATTTGGTCATTTATTTTTCAGCCATTTTCATACTAATGTTATCTTTTTCTCTTTGATCCTTTTTATTTTCCTTTAACTGGTTTAAAATACCTCATTAGACCTTTTGTTGTGTTACTTGAAGTTATGGTAATTTTATTATCATTATTTACTATTTTTCCATTTCTATTTTGGTTCTGCTTATAATTCTTTATCACCATCGTTTAATTTAATTTAGTAGATAATTTTTATGGTCATATTTTATAGTTATACTTTTGTCTCTTGTTATTAATAGTCGTTAATTTTTCTCTTTTTATGTCTGTTATATGGTTAAAATTTTAAGCGAAGCGTGTGTACTATTTTTTAGTTAATTTAATTAAGTGTATAAAATTTTTAATTTCGTCGGTGGTAGTTCTCACAAGCCTAACTGACTCCCTCGCAGGCAAGCCTTGGTGAAGTGCTTTCTTTCATAAAAATCCGTAAGAATAAAATGTATCTTATGAAATGAATACTTTATCGTGACTATAAATTAGCAATGTTATACAGTGATTACAAAGGCAATTACAGACGTATATTTAGTTTATTATAGCTAATTGTATAATTAACATTGTTAATTAATTAATAACACTATGAATAGATAGTCCCCAAAACTAACCTCTCACTTGGTTTTATTGTCCTTCGCGTACAATTAAAGTCTGCCTCCTCCCGCGCGTTTGTTTCGAGCGCCGCTTAATAAATGTGTAGGTAGATCTGAGCGGTGCACCGCCAATTTTTGTGCCTGTGGAGTCAAGTGACTTTCATGGAATCTACTCAGTGAGTCAGACACGGCTCGTGGACTTCAGTTAACTCAGGGTCACACGGAGAATTTCCCTCCCAGTTTCTTCGCACTTGACTTCATTTCTGACGATACAAAGCAAGCTTTTGAACGGCAGAACATTTCAAAGGAAATTTAATATAAGACGTGAAAATCAAGTGTAGTTTAGGAGCTGAATGTCAAAGATTATAGTTTAAGTTTCTTCTCTATCGCTCTAATTATTCTAAACATTATAATTCTATAAATAAGTTTGAAATTATGGGGCAGAGTTGATATTGTATTGGTAATTTCAATGGGCTGCTTCTAGATTGTTTCTCCTTCTGCCTTCATATAAGACTATATATTTTTCAGATATTCTTCATCTAATTTTTACACCCACGTAAAAGTGGTTTTGAAATAAGTTAACAATTTAGTAGTGTAACTCGTAGACAATTTGTTGTGTATTTTATTGCATTAAATGTCCACTCAGATTATAAACTTGGGGATACAGAACACACTAGTGATATTGTTGTACAGTTCATGACATTCTACATGGTGTGTTTAGATGCGCAGTAGGGGAAGGGGAAGGGAGGGTATTATCTTTTGTAGGAGGAACTTCCCCTTCAAGCAGACTTGGGGAACGCTACTATCATTGTAAAACGTTAACTGTATTCATACAAAAGGGATGTAGATACTGCGACAGTATCGTTTTAACATACATTATAATAATTATCTACTAGCTATGCCCGCGACTTGGTTCGCGCTGAAATAGCTCTTTTTCTTTTGCCCTAAAGACGAAACAACAGGTCCAGAATTTTGACAAAGTTGAATTCATTAAATATATAAAAATTATGGTATCATTTATTTATGAACGATTCAGGGAAAATCTGATAACTTGCAGTTGGTTTTGAACAGGTTTCGGAGCCAATTCGATACAACCTTCCAGACAGACAGAAACATTAATTCCATATTTATTTTATTTGCTTTTAAAAATAAGCAATTACTAAAAATTAAAATTTACATGACGCGACAAATAAAACCAATTTACGTATATATCGTATCGACGATCCAAAGAAGTTTATTATTTCTGAAGGAGTTAGCTGTCTGCCAACAATAGGTTAATTACGGTGTTCAACCTGCTGCAGTGGAGTGAGAATACTTGCTCACAAATGCTGCCAAAATTACGGTTATAATAACACAGTAAGTGGAATGAATGGTATAGGAACGCCTAATAGAACTTTAAATTGCCGTTGGGTTTCACGCCGGCTTTTATAAATATTTACATTAATATGTTCTGAACTCTGCGAGATATCTAAGTTAATCTTACGCAAAAATGTAAGTTAAAATTTCTGTTTCAATACCTGCAATTTTCATTGAAATCCATTAAGACGTTTTGATGAAGAGTGCATTCACTTTACGGGGACCTTGACGCGCGTATACCAAGAAGTCTTCCCGTAGAATTAATGTATATATATACATATTTATGTTATATTTTATTAATGTCTTCTGCAATTCATCAAAATTAAATATTCACTAATAATTAAGTTAATTTCCCTGTTTTTAAGCCCTTTAATTTTCATTGAATTCTATTGAGCCCTTTCGGAGCCTAATAGAGACAAACATACTGACAGACAGAACTTCAATTTTATTTATTGGTATAGATTACTTTTTACGGATGAGTTTCTTGACGTACAACATATCCAGAACTGACAGCAATATAGTTCCCAGCGCCAATGTTTTCATAATTACTTTTACACTACCGTTTGCGTTTCCAAAACCCGAAGTTAAAGTGAGCTCCTGTCTACTCACTACAATATAGGCGGAGCATTATCCATAGGGAATTTGTTCCTTCCGGTACTACTCTAAATTCCAAGTATTGCCTGGGTGTCATGGATCGGCTGTGCAAGTGGATTCAGAACGTTCAGAGGGATTTCTTCTTCGTGCACGACAATGCGCCCGCTCACTCGGCTGAAGTCGTACTTCAGTTCCTAGCAAAAAAAATAGTGCCAGTTCTCAACCACCCTACGTATTCAGCCGAATTGGCCCCGAGTGACCTTTTTAACACTTATACATGACGGGTCATCACTTTGACGACGTTAATGAGATCCGACCCGCGATTTGAAGAGCATCACAAACCAGACTTATTTTACAGTTTGATTTGGTTGTACTCATGTGGGAGGAGACTATGTAGAACAGATGAACCATTAAGTTTCATCTATTTTTTATTGATCCAGTCTCGAAACGTTTCGGACCGTCGGTGTAGGACAAGTCGTAAACATGTAATACGCCTTTAAAATTTATACCGTAGTTCAATAAACAAGCGGAAAGAAGTTTTACGTTCAGGAAGTGGAGCTCAGTTTTTTGAGCAGCAGTGTACAACAAATGGCATAGCATTTAGGTAGATTAATTGCTTCCAACTGAGTTAATATACGTCAGACCTGGATGGTCGTCAATATCGTCCATAATGTTGCATCGAGTATGAATCGACATCCAAATTAAAGCCAAAGGTAATTTACGAGCAACCGATTACGGAGACGGTCACCGTGATTCCGAATCAGGGCGAAAATTACGCTGTTTCCTGGACACTCTTTCAGTCTTACTATCAATGCCTGACATTGCGTCAAAATGTGAATAATACTAAACATTTCGATTGCTTCAATAAGGAATCAGTATAATTTTTAATCCTGACTTCTAGAATGTGTTTGATTCTGTTACATTTATTTAAAGGAGATATTTTACAGTTACCTGTCTGGATTTACACGATAGTAATGGTGGTCACCTGTGACAGCTTCACAACGTCGAGGTCATTCGTTCCGTATTCTGAAACGAATCCATTGAGCTATGCGCGCTCGTCCATTGCTATTTATCAGTTCAAATATTCATTTCGTGTACATTGGAAATATTCGCTTCCTCTGTTACGGCCTTTTAGAACTGCCATTGGGTGTGTTTGTGCTCCAAGCCACATATATTGCGAATTCCGAATAAGAGCCTCCAGGTAAGCCTGGATTCACATCGTCGTTTGTGAAATACCAATGCCACAGAACACAAAATATTATTAGGGAAACTAATTCCGTTAATGGAACTCAATATCAATTATTAATATAGCTTATACCATTTATATTCACGGCATAGACCTCTTGCAGTAGTCATATATCTATGTTCGAAATTTTTGCTTCTTAAACATTTACTGTACAAGTTACTCTACATTTAAAATTCTTATCTTACATTAATTATATTAAATATGTTATCCATTTCTAGACGATCTTCGAGAAAAAATCGTTTCCTCTTGTAAAGGTGACTATAATAAATATTTAGCTTTTGTTTAATGGTTCATAGGTTTGTTTCTTATTTTTCAGTGGTGATTCTCTAATCACGGAAACGGTTTAACGTCGTCTGCACTAAGTCCGCAATTACACTAATTACGGCGAATTGATTGGTTATCTGGCGAGTTTGAAATGTAGATTTTAAGCAGAATAATAAGACGAGATTTTTATGGGTTATGCAGTTGATTTTTGTGTGTGTGTGTGTGCGCGCGAGACGCTCTGATTTAGTCTATCTCAATTTTCTGGAATGGCTTTACAGTAGTCTGCCAAACTTTTTTGCATCTCTAGCCTCTTTCTTGTGGTTAAGTGCATGCCAAATGAAATTTGTTTTTTATTGTGATATCAAATGAAGCTAACAAAATATATTAAATCCGTGCACCACGCATAACTTATTGGTACACTCGTGAAAATAGATTTCAATAAAAATTAATTGCCTTCATTTTAATTGCACTTTACAAAAATGATTCATTATTTACTAAATGATGTATTGACTTTAAAAACAAAAACTTGTAAAATGGGTTATTTGATAATTAAACTATAAACAATATATATAGATGTGTGTGTATGTACTGTGGGGTAACAATTGGTAGCAGAGATCTCACTTATTAACAGGAACCTGCTTTTCGTTATTCCCTTGTTTCGGAAAATTCTGGTACTGGTATCAGGGATGAATTCCGAAAATTCTTTGTGAATCACAGGTAGGCAGCAAGCTGTGGCGATCTTTACCTTGCGCAGGTTGTGATTTCGGCGGGCAGTAAACAGGAAAGTTATGCACCGTTGAACGGCGGGGAAAACCAGTCTTCCGTCTCAGCGAAGTCGTTCACGTTTCAGCAAGGAGTTTGGGCTAGGATAACACAACTTTGCAGACTTTTGTTTGCTTTCGAAAAACTATTTAAAGAGTTTTCTTTTCTCTTATTAAATACGTCTTCCACTTCAAACGTACACTGACTGCATTTCTCCTTCTGTCCTCTCCTGAGCTCCAGTTCCTTCCAACATCAAAACCACACTGCCTTTTTCACCTCCTTATCAACTCCAAGCCAATCTCTCATTTACCCTTCTCTATGGAAAAACCCCACCCCGCGTGACATCTCGTCCCCAAAAATCATTCATTTTCGCCGACTGCGGGATCCGCACTTGTGGAGGAGGGGAAACATTCATGGGTCAACGTCCCATCGTCGACAAACATCTGTAATTCGTACTTCTGGCTAGCAGGCATGGTTCGTCGCGACATTCTTGTGCCTTTCCAATTGTGGACTTCCCGCATTATCTCTGCCTGTTTCCAAATATTTTCTGAATTTAATTGTCATCAAATATGAATTAAATTGAGGAACGTTCTTCTCTGCTACAAGCTGTTTCTCGTCAACTTAATTCACTTTGAATAAACTGCACTGAAACAACCGAACATGCGACTGCCTCCAACCTGCCGTTAAAGTTAGATACCCTGACGTTTACTTTGTTGATAGTTAAATTGTTAACACTTTACGAAATCATTTCCAACTCCCCCTGGTAGCTTCGAAACTCTGTAATCCACAATGACATCCAAATTCCACTCATCTCCACCAGAATAAAAACATGTATCTCCTCCTTAATCAAAAGCTCCATCAATCACTCCAATGACACCATAGCCTCTTCCAAAGCAATCCACCTCCTTCTCCTCCTCCTCCACATAACCGCAGACTCAAAAGAAAATTACCTATAGACTACATCCTTCCACTTTCCCACTCCGGCATATCCCAACAATAATTTCTCCCTCAGTTAGCTGGCATCTCACCTCATTCTCCGTTCTTAAACCAACTATTCCTTTACTTATCTTCATCTGATCCCCCTCCTACCCTAAACTCTAATAATACTCACCGTAAAACACTAGCCAATCAAATATTATAAACTGAAATAACGTGTTACGTCCACAGGCCTGTCGTTTCTCTCGCTTTTAAATTGATAGTCAATGGATTTTCAATTTATACAAGCATTCATGTCAATTATTTATTCTGCGAATAAATATGTATATTACATGATTGATAAACTGTAATATCTTCGGATAAAAGTTTGCAATAATAAAAAACACTTCATAAATCGTTCAGCATAAGACACGCAAATCACCCTTTTGTTAAATAATATTATAATTTGTAAGATAATTTCAGTATTTTCCTTATAATTATACGGCTTTGCTTCTAAATAAGTACAAGATAATGAATATTCGAATTAAATTTTCTAATCAGATTCCTATCTTCCGTCAATATAGATAAACATGAATTAGTGGCCCTTTTGGTATCTATTTGACAATTAATTTTATTTATTTTTACCTTTATACAGGTCTATTGGGAGAGTAATATAAATGAATTTACAGAATCTGTTTGTTGATAGAATTTTCCCCCATAATTTACACTTTGTGAGCCTCAATTTTATCTTCAGTCAGTGAGTGTATTCCAAAATGTAAAACCTCTCATCCTATAGTTTTGAGTGACATTCATCTGTTAAATACCATTTCAAAAAAAATTAAATGCAACATAATGTTACTCTTAAGAAACCAAACAACAGCCTCAATTTTAATTTTTTATTATTGTTAGTTAGTAGCTTTCGATTATTGAAGTAATCATTTAGGCAAATCAGAATGAAAAATAGGAAATTATTATAATACACTAGAGACTGTAATAGCCAAGTTATATTAAGAAGTTTAATTCGTATGTTTTCATGTAATTAGTCGCCCAAACATCAGTTAATTAATCTATTGCTCATTCTAAAATACGATCACGTCTACAATAACTGACGCTCGTCAAATGATGAGTAACACTTCCTAGTAGGTATTCCAAGGAATCTGTTGAAAAATGTTATTTTAATTTAGTAGCTTTTCAATTTAATAAAAATACAAGAATAATATTTACGAAAATTGTTTTCTTCATTTTTATCATTAAAATTGTAATTCTATTAATATTTTTCAGATTTTCATAAAATTGGAAGTTTAACCAACAGTTCCATTTTTTGATGTGATAAACCAAGATTTTATCTTCAATTTATATCTTCCAGTGATGTAATAACTGTGGCGAACGGATTAATAGGTTTCAATGTTATTTTAATATCATTTCTGATATGTTCAAAAAGTTTTAATAAATTATTAATTTAAACTCATATAAATAGATAAAATTTCATTAACTATTACAGTGATTAATTACATGAAAAGGTAAGAATCCTGCTTTTTAAATAATTAAACTATTATACTGTGCAGTTTACTATAAAGTTGTTAAAATCTGATTTCTTTTTCTCATTTGTATAGATGATTATGACGTCAATAATCCAAAGCTACTACCTAATAATAAAAATAAATTTTTAATTCAGACAGGTGTTCAGGATTTTGATATGTGCTAGTAGCGCCATTATCCTGTCTATTGTATGTATAAACATTACGTTATGAGAGAGTAGTATATATTTTCACACGTAAGAAAAACAGTACACATCCGTACGGAATTGAAAGCTACATTATCACTGTTTCTTATTCGTAAACTTTCATTGTAATTTTATGGTGAAAACGTTGCTTTACAATCATTGTCTGTTAACTGTTTTGTAACATCTGAATAGACCTGAGAATTTTTTGATTTGTAGTCTCGTTGTTTGAAAATGAGTCTAACAAGAATGGACTACGCATATCGCCTCAGGGCAGTTTCTACTTTCTGAATCCGATTGATCTCCAAACGGAAATGGGAAGTGAGAAATTTTCCAGAAACGTTTCCGCTACTAGGAAATCCTGGATGTCCTGCGATTCTGAAGGAAATGAACCGTAACCGCTAGCAGATGGGAGGGAGAAAACTACGTTGGGTCACTGAAATTTTTTTATTTGACTTACATGCGACCCTTAAGATTTCTAGTAAAGGAATGAACTGCTTGCCTTTCGTAGCCGACGTTTTGTGTTAGTGAGAATATATTTAAAACTACCCGCTGTTGACCGGCAATTCATTTATACTAGCCCTGGAAAGTTATTAATTCGTCAATAATCTCTTGGTCAACACGTGATTTAACTGGCGTAAATCATTGATGGGCACACACCAACCTATACCGTTTGGAGACTAACGAAGATGATGACTGATGGAACATCCATTGAATAAAGATTTCTCTCAGTACAATAAATAAGCACGGACCGTAAAGGAACCTAAAAATTACGATGTAGTAAGAATGAAAAATATTCCCGGTATGTTGAACGGTTTAAATTTTCCAGGTATCCTAGAGAAGAGCAGAATGCAGGCGGCAAATTAAAGAAGAAGAAAAGGAGTCCCTTTCCTTGAAAGGAGGTAAAATAATTACGGTTTCTCAAAGGGATAACAATATTCCTGCTTGGCCATGTTAAATTTGAGATAAAAAGTGCTCCCGTTCTAGATGACAGAAATATACATAATTTTATGGATTTATACGTTAGAATCACGAACCTACTGTAATTAAAAACTTTCCGAACTTTTACCTTTTCTTACATATATGAAAATACAGTAAAGAAATAGTCAAAATTTCACTGTAAGTATTTTTATTTGAATATTTTAATTTAACACGATATATGTTTGTGCAATTTTAATAATTTATTTACATAAATACAAATGAATTTATGTCTGTATGTGGTATAAATTATTTAATAGTATTAGCAGTGCTTTGTGACGGTCATTATAGATTATCGTTGGAACTAAAGAACATGTGTGTGAATATCTGTTTGAATTTCACAATCAGCAGCACACACAAACTGAAATGTCGCAGTTTGTATTTAATCCACTTCAATTCTGTCAAAAGTGCGAACTCATGCATCTAAAATATTATGGAATACTCTCTCTGTCATTCTCTCTCTCTCTCGTTGAATCTACTCACAGTCCAACTATCGGAATATAATAGATAATAATGTAAAATTTCGCGCTTATCGCGAGACATCAGTTCAGAATTGTGGGCTTCTTTGGCCTGAAGTATGGGAATGATGGAATCGTACGACTAACAGTAGCATCGTCAGCGGTGAGTACTACAACTCATCAATAATTCATCGCAAGCGGATGAATAATATAGGAACGTATACTGGACAAACATATAAGCAAAGAATCAAATATTAATTATTATTTATATACACAAAATATCGAAGATTCTTATGTGACGTATCCAATATTCACATAAAAGGGGTAACTGAAATCAGTCTGTCAATGGTTTTAAATGACCTTCCTTTCTAAAAATCTTAAGACACTGAATCTTTAAAAGCAAATAATTTCTTTCGGGAAGGAACCTGTGTAGAAATTAGGCGGCTTTATACAAAATATGGCTACAAAAAAGAAAATTATTGGTGGAATAAATACCGGAATAAAATTAATTGACCTAATAATTGATATTTAAAATTTTTTTTGAGAAAACATTTTTAGAAATGACAGGTCATAGCCTCGTATTTATCAAAAATACGTCCAGATTCATTAGTTATACTTTTTTATCTGTTTCCATAATAAATGCACCACAAGAAATAATTTCGGTATTCATTTGAATTTTAGGATGTGATGATCAAGAAAAGTAGACAAATATTAGTTAGAAAATTTATGAATAACGTTACGAAACAAACAGAAACCTTCTCTGGGGTGAGCAACATTTCATCGTAATCCAATGAATTGCATAGGAACACATACAGGATAGACATAGAAACAGACTTAAATTCATTTGTATTTATGTAAATCAATTATTAAAATTGCACAAACATATTTTGTGTTAAATTAAAAGATTCAAATAAAATACGCATATGTAAATTGAAATACATCAATATGTATGTATATGTTTTCGATTTTTTAAGATACAATTGTAGAAGAAGTAAGGCATCGGACTGAGAATTAATTAATTCGGAGTTCCTCAAGGGACAATTATTGGAACTTTATTTTTCATTCCGTTCATTAAAGATTTTCTACTACATCCTCAAACATCAATTCTCTACGCGGATAACTCACATGTAGATATTTCAGATAAAAATTTGGATTATGTTGTTAGGAAAATTGGCGCAACGTCGATATTCTACAAACATACAAGCGAAGAAACATAAATTCATTTTTATGTTTATAGATTTTACTCCTGTTTCGTTTTCGCTGCTTTTCCGCACTCGTAATGATTACCGAACGAAACAAAAATATAATTTACTTATTTTATTCCGTGATAGGCATTACATAATTAACCGTGAATTGTGCCAGGATGTTACAATAATATTTATTGTTTGATTCCTTTAACATTGTGACGGTAAAACACATGTACTAGTACTTCGGAGGTGTCGACTGAAAGGCAAGAGACATTATCTATAGACAGGGGTAATAAAAGTCAGACATTTTGGCGCTAGCGAGGTTTTTCCCATGGCGTCTGGAATGTGGCTACCGAAGCTGGAAAGGAGCGTGGTTTCCCCCAAAAAATGTTGGTGGAAAGGGGCAAACGATTCCTCCCAGAGAGAGACAATGAATTTGATTGGTGAATATCAAGCCCTGCCACCTACAGAATATGAACTAAGGAATCGGGGGAGAATTATTAAAAACCCCTGCAGAAACAGATCTCGGGGCAGATGCTCACGTTATATTACAGAGAGATTGAAGAAACGAGGCATTGGAGGAAGTAGAGGAATTTTTGATTAAGGTTATGACCTGAGATTGGAAATTGCCCTGGAAACGGGCAATAGCAGCGGCTGTGAGGCGTGGTCCAGAACTGAGTCATTCGAAGAGGCGGCCTTGGAAGGACAAAAGCTGACACGGTAAATACCTCTGTAAACTTTTACCGATTTCCTAGTACTGCCAGGTCCGAGTAGATGTAATACGACCCTTAGAGTAGAGATCTTGAATTTAGTTGTCAGAAAATTATTTTTTTTATTTTTTGTACATGTGATGTGTTAGTTATAAAAAAGGCCGGCGGCTATGCAAATTAAAACTCTATTCAATCAATGTACATTAAAATTTAATATAATTTAAATTGTTAACGATATTTCATTATTATATAATGATTTGATTGACGGATTGGTCTTGGTACATAGCTACATGAAGTTAATTGTTTGTTATTGAAGATTTAGTTTAGCCTTGTTGACTACTAAGGAAATTCAAATATTTTCCGGCGAAGGTGTTGTCGACCACAGTGACTGTGACACTGTCAAAGGAATGGCCGGAAAACTGATAAAAACTTTTTGTAACATTCTTATTTCATTTTGATTTTAAGAAAAAATTAATAACTTTAGTGACAAAAATTGAAGTTTGCTTTTAAATTATGACTATTTCACCACCAGTTGGTTCAGAAAACTGAATTGATGGCATTGCGAGTTAAATTCCCGACGGCAAAACCGATGCGGGAGGACAATACTCACATCCAGAGTGACGCCCGAAACTTCACGGAACGCCTGTCCCGCAGGAACATTGTCGGGCATGTATCGGTAGAACTCCTGCTCGTCCTTGTACCACTTGACCGAGTAGAGATTCGCTCCTGTGAGTGTGAAGTTGCACACAAGAGTCGCGTCCTGACGGATGTCCACGTGCGTGGGCACGGACAGCGCTTCCAGCTGCACGGCTCCAGACACTGAAACAACAGTTATCTTGTTAGCTTACAATCACATTTTAGCATGAAGCTAAGAAGTGGTTATTCTCGGGAACAGTGCGTCTTTCCACCTATAAATATGGTATTTTTCAGCCCATCAAACACAGTCAAAACGAGCAAATTTTCCTTTTTTCATGGAAATTTTTGTTAACTGTAATCTCTTGAATATATGAAGTTCATAGATTACTCAAAATAGAAACACAAATTTATATAAAACTTATCAATCGTGAGACGTTACTCTGCTCGACGGCAGACCTCATCAATTACTTAAAAAGAATTGAACTAATTTACTCATATGCCAAACACACAGATAAAACAGAAACAAAAAAAATACAAATAATATATCGTCATGGGTATGACTAATAGCATTTTTAGCACTCTGGATAGTTAAAGTAAAATTATTGAATTTCATATTAATCAACTAAATGCGGAATTTGGCGGTACAAAATCAAAAGCTTGAAGAAGGCTGCAGACAGAGCATAAAACCTAGACAGTTTGGGGCCGGTCTGGGTTGAGGCTTCGTGACACCTGGCTGTGACGAGACTTTGTACTTTCCCCAAACATCTATGGAGTGGGTTGAATGGCTCCTCCCAAAGTCTAAAGGTAAATACTTTTGAGTGTCGAGGATCGTGTCCCGGCCACCAAAAGAAAATAAATCATAGAGTGAGGGGAACAGTTATAACGACGCAAACGGATTTGGGGGCAGAAGCATTAAGAATCGGGCTACTAAGAAGTCGACCAATGGTAATTGGAAATTGAAAATGGACTTTATTAGCATGTGGTTGATGCAAAGAGTGTGTGTGATACTAAGAGCAGGATTGAGACACTGTTTCAAATCTTTTGTTTTCGTGAATTTGATCCAGGGTGGAATGCTCTTGATCGTGGCAGCTCACTTTCCAACAAGGACGCCGAGAGGGGATCGGTACGAGATCTGAGGACGAGCAGCGACTTCCAGGCAAAGAAGAAGGCGGTAATTACTGTTTGTAACAGCCATTCTTCTGACTTCCAAGTATGCTAATTCCGAGTAGGGGTTTGTTTATAAGTCTACTTACATGAGAAGACCCTTAAATACGACCCGAGAATAGATCTCATGTTTATAAATGTTAGTTTATAAGTAATTTATTTTTGTAAAAATTGTATAACAAACGGCCGACTTCACATATATAATTTTGTTAATAAATTGTATTAATTATATCACTTAATAAATATAAATTTAATATATTCCCATTCAATATTATTTATATAACACTTATTAATTTCAATTTCAGAAAATGATATGATACCTATACTCAATTCCTATAATTTAAATTACCCCATTCAAAATATGACATTCTGGGAGTTTTAATTTGGTGCGATGTTAATAAATCCTTGTCTTTAAGGCTCCTTTTGTTTGACCGATATAAGTAACATAGTAATATTCCGTAGATCATGTATAGAAGCTAAGCTTAAAAGATGTGGTATGAATCAGGGTGTACATTTTTCTCCCATTACTGTTAAAAATTAACAATCATTTTGATTTTGAATAATAATGTGATCAAACATAGTTAGATGAATAGCTGATACTATCTATTTAGAGTTACATAATAATAGTCATATGATAATGATAATTGTGAATTTATAGCTCATTTTTATTTGCATTATAACTTAATTGTAAAACTCAGATTATTGTGTAATAGGAATAGGAGTGTCTAAGGAGACATGAAGATATCTCATCTTTAATTTGACTTTGCTATCTGTTTAATACTTTGTGGCAGTCTGTTAAAGATGGAAACCCCGGAATAATGCACACCATTCTATGCAATTGAAAACGATTTATATTTTTCGCTTTGTTTTATCTTTACTCTCTCTACTGTGAATCAAATTTCTTGAGTCTTTTTTTGAAAATGGTATCACTACATTGAGGAGAATAATTTTTTGTCGTCAATATGTTAAAAACTAACTTAAAATTCTCATCTACAAACTTCTTTATTTTTTAAAGTTATCAATAAAAAAGCCAAAAATATACAAGAATTGATGTGAATAAATGAAAAAATGATACGTTTCTGCATTTGTCCCCCTCCCCCTCAATACTAAACTGAACTTAGTGAAAAGTATGTAGGAAGGTGATTAATCAGGATTAACACACAGTTGTTTCTTAGTGTAATAAATATTATGTTTATTAGGAATAGCTGGGTGTACGGCGCTGCCCGGTAACTTATTTATATTTGTCCGCTGCAGTATTTCATTCGACGGTAATCTCTATGCCAATACGTGAAAAAAACCAACACACGCCCCTATCACAAAAATCGCACAAATGAACGTTGAAAATAAAATGTTTTATTTAGGTTAGATGGAACGCTGCCGAATGAAAATGTGGATAAATCGTAATTCAAACAATGCACCTTTCACATTAGCACAATTCGTTTGTTAAGTGTCAAATTGATCAATTATTTATAATACACGGAATAAATAAAAACTCAGCAATTCGAAACCAAATGTCGAAACAAAGCAAAGCTACGACGCAATGAATCTGCGCATGCGGACGCCAAATATCATAGATTATTGAGGCTGCAAATTTGGGATTACATGTTTTTTTGTTGTTGTGAGAAACCCAAAAATATATAAAAATGAATTTGGTCGGAAAATTTTAAAATAGAAACTTGATTTCAAAACACGGCCACATACCGGGTTCAACTATAGCTAATATTCATCCAGGTTACTCCAACCAAAATAATTCTCCAATATCGGTCAAGCCATTTAGGAGGAGAAAAATTTTGAACACACGCACAGCGGAACTTTATACATAAAAATGTTGTGTTTAAAAAAATGAGCGGTGCTTTAAGAATGATTATTACACATTTTACTTACTCTGATTTGAAAGGTATTTGAATGTCATATCGTATTATAAATAGGATAACCAATATGCAATAAATTGGTTCTTGGTTTTTACGGAGGAGCAAGAGTTCTAGTTTATTTACAGTACGTTTTCTTATTTCAATGAATGCGCGCCAGTCTAAGTGCCCGAAAAAAAATTGAATATTATTTCCCTTAATAGGGCTGTAGTCCTCGGGTGTTCAGAGATTATTGCCAGAATTTCAGCTTGACACGTTCTGGAATCAGGATGTGATAAGGAAGCCGACCTTCCAAACATTTCCCTCCGTTTGCTTTTGACCGGAGATGATCAATACAGCTATCTTAATGTTTCCTTCCGTCCTTGTTAAAAATCAAGACTCAATCATGGCTCTCTACTTCAGAAAGCCTGGGACGTTATTAATGGGCAACGGACGCTCGTCTATATATAAGCTAATGGTCGTAAATTTCTATAAAATTCTGGAAATGACTCTGTTTTACGACTCAGCTGAGTCAAGGTGCGCGATCAAACCTACGAATTTCTTATTTACGAGCGTATAATAGATTAAACCAAGCACTTTTTTCTTCTACGACCTACACACACGGACAAGACTGTATAGGTAAAGCTAAACAATAAATTTCTTAACTTTTAGTTATTAACTTGTGGCTAATTATAAAAATATGTCAGATATATTGTTGAGTTAATTATAGTCTCAATTTAAAATTTAAATTATAAACAAGGGAATAATCAATGTTCAATATTTATTAAGTCTTATTAACATTATTTTATTGCTGAAGAGAATCAGAATTGTCTGATCGTCTCGAAAAAGTTTACAATTATAATAAGTTGATAAATAACATTTTTATTGTACTAACTCTTCATTATTTTAATTTTGGGTAGTATTTATAAGGGATTAAACCAATGTTAAAACATAATATAAGCCGTGAAATGCTTTATTTGGACCACGACTCCAGCACATAACTAAATTTCCGCCGTATTTGCTGCAACATTTTTAATTATAAATAGCAAACATCTTCCACATGTTACTTTTATTTTTCCTTCTTTTGTTTGTAGATCATCAAATTTTAATTTGTTCTGTCCGCATTTTACTTATATTGCAAATTTTACAATAAACTTCTTCCTGTTACCTGAACGTATTTCAACGGTTTACATGACAGCGTAAATTAATGGAATAAATTTTATGAAATATGAAAACGTTTATGTCCCACTATAAGTAAATTTAATGTTTAATGTCATAAATAACTGTATTTATTGCCCACTTTGCGTGACCATGACGGCACAAACATCAAAGCCCATGCCAGGATTCGAACCCGGGACCCTTGGGTTGTGAAGCGGCGACGCAAGCCACTTGACCGCAGAGAAACAATATGACTATAATAAGTTAAATCTTAAATCGACCATGAACTTGGTTATCCACTTCTATCAGGGTACTCTCAGAATTCCCCGACTTAACAAGGAAGACAATAAAAAATTATCATGAGATAACTATATTTCTCTCCTTTTACATCTATTCACATTTCGCAATGATGTTAAATACCTTCGATGTCCTGTTTAAAGTGAGAACCATCGAGCTTCTCAAAACAGACATCAAACACAGATTCCACTTAAACTAATTGATTTTGGTCATCGTGATAATGGATGTGTGAACTGGTGCATTGTCGTGATGAAACAACTTTCCTTTTCCGCCAAATGCGGCGGTTACTTCTTCTTCATTTCATCATTCAATCGTTCCTAATAAGTTCTCTTAGTACTCGCCTTTTTCAAGATAATCAGTGAAAATTATTATACGTTCATACCAAATTACTGACCTCATAACCTTGCCAACAGATGGAACTGTCTTTTCAATTATTCCCTTTGACCAGTGTTTTGACTGTTCTGGTGTGAAGTTTTCAACTCATGTATTACCCGTGATTATGAATAGGCACAAAAACTGTCTCTTATTGCTAAGAGAAATCACTGTATTTGATCCACTGTAAGCAAACATGGCACCCAAGTTGTGCACAGCTTTCTCACGTCCAAATTTGAAGCACAGGACTTTCTGGAATGCTTGACGAGTCATATATCTCGCGCACTTTCATTCTGCGGTCATCGAAGATCATTTTGTAGAGTTTCGTCGCCATTTGGGGCGTGGTGACTTC
Source organism: Eucriotettix oculatus (assembly GCA_034510155.1). NCBI lineage: Eukaryota > Metazoa > Arthropoda > Insecta > Orthoptera > Tetrigidae > Eucriotettix > Eucriotettix oculatus. The sequence continues at coordinate 58,816,230 of CM067380.1, forward strand.
ATTTGTTCGACCACAGCGATGTTCCACTTGGCAGCTCGTACGGCCTTGTTAAAAAAAATTATTTATTGTTGTAAAAAAATGAGAAAATTCCCTCAAAATAGAATCTTGCTCGACTTTGGTGTTGGACGGAGACATTTCAAATGAGACACGGCAAACTTTTTCTATGTTGACAAGTTCAGTATTGATGGCTGACAAACAAATGTTAAACAAAGAAGGATTTTCTAACGCATGATTTATAAGGTTTGTATATTAGACTTTTGTTTTTCGATAAACAGCACACCATATATACTTCAAATACTTCTGGCACCAACGTCATAGTAACGTGCGTAAAACATTACTGAAGGATCTATAAATAAATAATTCCATCAATATATATTTCCCTTTTCTCTTTGGATATTGTTGAATTTTTTTTCTCCAAATTGACCTTTATAAAGGTTAAGTTGATTTATGGCAGGATAGTTTTACTCTCTGCCGACTATATTGTAGTATTACGGGAGTCAGAAGAAGACTTGGAAACCATAATAAATGGCATGAACGTGGTCATGGAGAAAGAGTTCAATGTGAGGATTAATAGAGCGAAAACCAAGACAGTATGGGAAACTGTGGAATAACTGACGGTGTTAGATTGGGAAGGGATGTTTTGACGGAAGTTAAGGAATTCTGCTTCTTGGGAAGAATAATAATTAGGGATGGTAGAAGTATAGTAGACATAAAGAGTAGGATAGCACAGGCAAGGAAGGCTTTTGCGTAAAAAAGAGGAATTTACTTACTGGTAATATACGTGTGAAAAATAGGAAACCATTTCTAAAAATCTTCGTATGGAGCGTGGCGTTAAATGGATGCGAAACAAGGAAGATATGAGTTGCGAAAAGGGAAAGAATAGAAGCTTCTGAAATGTGGTGTTATAGGAGAATGATGAAAATCATATGGGTGGATAAAATCAATAACGAGGAAGTTCTAAGCAGAACAGGGAAGGAGCGAACAATATTGAGGACGTTGACCAAGAGAAGGGATAGATTTATAGGCCATATTTTAAGACATGGGGGTCTTGTAAAATTAGCATTAGAGGGAAGTGTGTGGGGTAAGATCAGAAGAGGGAGGCGAAGGATGGAATTTGCTAAGGATTTTAGGAAGGATGTAGGACGTGGTAGTTATGGGGAAATGAAAAGGCTTGCGTAAGATAGGTCAGCATGGAGGGTTGCACCAGACCAGTCCTAAGGCTGAATACCACAACAACATTTTTAGATGTTTATTAAATTTTAATATTCGTAGTTGAGGTAAGTATGAGTATTCAAGGAAAGTAAATTTCCTAAACGTTCATCTTTAATGAAGTTTTCTTTCAACGTAAAATAATTGCTTAAGAACGTTTGTCCCCTCTATTATTAATTTTAATTTCACAAAAGCAAACTTTGATCGGGAGTTGGGTAAACTGTGTCAGTTAGTATAAACAGATTTTGTATTCGATTTGCATGTCTCGATGGTATATGTTGCAGATGTCATTCTTATGAAGTTCGCAATGTTGACCTTGAACTATGTGAAGGTGCTGAACTTCTGTCGCGGGATCAGAAATTCTTCTTTAATACGAAATGATCGTCCGATGAATATGTTTCGGTTTCATGGCTCAATATTGTGCGAGAAGCAGCTGGTTCCAATCCTGGGAAAACGAAAGCCTTCATAAATGTTTCACTGATATTGGAGGGAAACCAAGAGCCGCATTCTGTGCGCATCAGCTGAGCCCTCTCTCCATACATACGTGCAGAATTTTAACCATTATCGAGAATACGACTACGGCTCTCCTTCTAAATTGAGATTTACGACGACGAAACATTTGCAACTTTGTTCTTGAAGATAAATATCTACGAGCGACGGGCTACAGAGCAGCTAAATCACCGCGCTCTATTATAGAATTTCTGTCATTTTCGCGAGAAGCAGTCTTAAACTCCGAAAACAGTCCAGAAACTAAATGATCGTTTCATCCCGTATTTTAAAAATGCAACTTCAAGGGTAAAGCGATTTGGGTGATAACTTTCTTTACCAGTGAAATTTTTTTGAGGTAGGTAAATATATTATTAATAGAAGTATAAGGCAATGCCATGTTAGATATATTTGTACTGCATTATCGTTTAAAATTTATTTCCATTCACAGATAAATTTATAAAATAATTTAATTCCATTGAACTAAAAAGTAAGGGAGTTGTTGTTCAGGCCGGAATCGAAGAAATCGCCAACTTCATATTACGTGAACCTTTTTTGAGTATTTTTATTTAATACCGCAGGCTTAGAAACGGATATCTTCTTCTATTTTTTAAGTAACATTGTCTGATTACAGAATGCCATTATAGATTATAAACATTTGAAACGGTTGATTAGTGAGCCTATGAATTTGCACAGAATCCAAGTTTATGTTTTATATTATTCCTATTTTTGAAACCGTATATTTTAGCTTCACAATATGATATTTCTTAATTGACCTATCTTGCGCATGCCTTTTCATTTCCTTGTAACTAGCACAACCCACATCCTCCCCAATCTACTTTGCGTATTCCATCCTTTGCCTCCCTCTTCTGTTCTTACCCCACACACTTCCCTCTAATGCTAATTTTACAAGACCCCCGTGTCTTAGTACATGGCCTATTAATCTATCCCTTCTCTTGTTCAACGTCCTCTATATTGTTCGCTCTTCCCCTATTCTGTTATGAACTTCCTCGTTTGTGATTCTATCCACCCATCTGATTTTCAGTATTCGCCTATAAAACCACATTTCCAAGGCTTCTATTCTTTTATTTCCCTCAACTCCTATCGTCCACGTTTCGCACCCATATAACGCCACACTCCGTACAACTATTTCCTAATATTCACACTTATATTACCCGTAAGTAAATTCCCCTTTTTCGCGAAAGCCTTCCTTCCCTGTGCTATCCTACTCTTTATGTCTGCTATATTTCTATCATCCCTAGTTATTATTCTTCCCAAGTAGCAGAATTCCTTAACTTCCGTTAAAATATCCCTTCGCAATTTAACAGCCTTTGTTATTCCACTGTTTCCCATACTACACTCCATTACCATGGTTTTCCCTCTATTAATACTCACATTGAACTCTTTCTCCAGGACCACGTTCATGCCATTTATTATTGTTTCCAAATCTTATTCTGACTCCCTTAATACTACAATATCGTCGGCAAAGCGTAAGGTGTTTATTTCTTCTCCTTGCAGTATGATTCCTTTTCCATATTCCGTTTTAACTTCCTTCATCGCCTTTTCTATATATAAGTTAAACGGCATGGGCGACAGACTGCATCCTTGTCTTACTCATTTCTTCATTACGGGTCTCTTTTCTTGATATTCTAATTACTGCTGTCTGTCTTAATAATGTGTTCCAGTTCACATTATCAAACGCTTTTTCTAAATCAATTTCTTAATTATTAACATTTAAACCTTCATTCTTGTTCCCATACATGCACGCTTTTTAAGTGCACATCAATTTTTAAAAAGGGGAGCTTTCATCATTTTCAGACGTAAACATCCCTAAGGTTTTAATGTTAGTATATGTAATTATTTTTCTCTTTTTTCATGAAGATAATATTAGGGTGAGCTAAAAGATTTTAATGTTAATATATGTATTTATTCTTCTGTTTTTACGTGAATGTGATATTTCTATTTTTATACCCTGGTTTCTACTTTAAAGAAATATTTGGGGTTAAAGGTTTAAATGTGAAGAAATATTTAGCGACATATGCGGCGCACGATTCCTCGGAAATATTGTAAATAGTACGTACCACGTCCGTCCACTAGACGCGACATGCTGGAGTCAGGCCCTTGCCCTTTCTAAGCCTCCCCAATTTATATTCATATATATTTATATAATCATCCTACTGGAATAGTCTCAAAGAAAAATTATGCGTTTTACAATAAGTGGACACTAGATAGCAACTACATATAAAGTAGAAATGTTTTCAAATCGAAATTAAGTCATGAAATTTAGTTTAGTCTTCATTCAAAAATTATCACTGCGTATTAAATTCAATTAAACAGCTTTAACAAATGATAATCAAATAAAAGAAAACCACTTTGAGTTGTGAATTCTGTATTATTTCAGAAGCTTTCGGGCATGGCATATAAAGTAATTACTCATAAAATATCAAGAACAACAATACTTATATGCATCTTCTCAAATAATACAGAATTGACATCTCAAAGTGGTTTTCTTTTATTTATTTAATTATTAAATTATCGCTGGGTTGAATATTACATTTTCATTGATCATACTTCACTTTAGATTGTATATTTTTATTCGTTTAGTATTTAATTGTAATTTATTGCTTACTTGTAAAACCAACATCCGTACTTCATTTTTCTCAACAGAAATCTTACTAAACCCCAGTAAGAGTGGAAAAATTTCCGACACAAACTTTTTTGCTTCCTACATTTATTTAAGATGGACGTTAGGAGGTATACGGAAAGGCAAATTAAAATATTATATTAAGTAATTAAATTGAGAGTGTAAATGGGTAAGTCGTACTCTGGGAATCTTTCTTCTTCCACTTTGTCAACCAGGATCACTTATTTTTCCTTATTTATTTCACTTTCTAATTACTATTACTCTTTTTCTTAATTTATACAAACTATCACACCAGAAAGGATTGCCAGAAAACTACGCTGTTCCGCTGTGTCGAGATCCAAATAATTTTAACTGCCATAATTTGTGTGCTGTTACAAGTTTCTAGTGGATCACTCATCGTGAACAACCAACGCATTAAGAGCAAAAAATGTTCCACGAAGCTGACGAAACCGTAAAATGCTAGAATGTTTTGACTCCGTCCAATTCGCCAGAAACTTTTGTGCAGTTCTACAGCATGAAATACGATTATAAGGCTCGAGCTTAAACACGATCCTCTTGATGCTGCGGCTGATTCACTCATTGTATGAAGTCACGAGGCAGATCATATTTCTGCTCACGGTGGTCAGTAAAGAGCACAGACCTAGATAGCTCGGGGATTCCAAATCATAATCTGCGGAACTACGGACGAAATTTGGCTGAGAACAAAATATATATTCCCTTACACGTGGCATGCTCTACATTTTGTTGAATCAACAAATTAAAATACCGTTTCTAACTATATGAGCAAAGCAAAAAATATAACTTCACAAATAAGAACCACATTTTGTCAGACTGTTGATACAGTTAAAACCAAACGTAATATTTTCATTAGTTCTCCGAGTTTTATTCCCAATTATAATTAAATTATTTTTCACTGTTTCGGTGTCCCGGGGCAATGAAAAAGTAATGAAATGCTTATTTTGTCTGGTTTAGCTAGTAATTGCAGCTCTTTTATACATGGTGGTTATTTTCACAATTTTAATGTTCATGTATGTTAATTATATGTCGGAAAACCGGCAAGTTATAGGTAATATTTCTTACACAAATTGCTTTCATTAGAGCCGTCCCTTCAAGTGCAGAAAGGGAGACACGAACACAATCGTCGCTAATACTCATTAAACAATTAATTACTGTTTAAAGGCAGGCATTATGTGCCGGTTCACTAATTCAGTTTTGATCGTGGCATTTAGATTATTGATCACAATACTTAGCCGAGACTAAATTTTGCCGTAATCCGAAATAGCTTTTACACGATTGTTACGAAATGAAATTATTTCACACTTTGAAGCCAAGATTTGTTATGTGATTGTTTAATTAATTTTAAGCCTTAAAATTCAATAAAGGGCTGTGTGATTTTCGTGCAATAAAAATATTGTACTATTTTGTTTGCAAATGCTCATTGAATATTCCACCAGTAGTATCCTCTTGTCATCAATTCAGAATTAAACGCAGTAATTACAGCAGGCTGAACGTGTACAGTACATTGGTACATTTGCGCTAATTGTCTGCGAGGAAGAACGAAATTTATTTAACCCAGTGTATTATATATATATATAAATTTACGTCTCAATAATTCATAATATACCACGAATATTAAAATAATACTGTAGCAACATTTATTTGTGTGTATTCCGCATTCAAATCTAGACAATGGGAACCGATTTTCATCAAATTTTATATTTGTGGTCTTTGCGACCCGGAAGCAAACACTGTTGAGGAAAGACACGACTACCACTCCCAGAGTTGGGTGTGGAGGGAGCAGATTTTTAAAAATATTAAAAAAAACGTCTGATGGTTGCGTGGAATAAATAAATTTGTGGGCCAATTAAATTTATAATATGTTCCTCGTAATCATTTGTTTATTACTTCAACCCCATTTCACACGTAAGGATAGTATCACTAAGGGTGGTGTTAGACGATCGAAAAACAAAAATAACAATAAAACAAACGAGATGGGCTTCGAAAACAATGTTATGGTAGTCGCTGGGTTTAATTCCGAAATCCAACATGCCGGTTAAGTTGCAGTTCAGTTTTTAAAAGGGTGAAAAATTTAAGCTCTATTTTCAACACTAAATGGGTGGAGAAATTTCGATCACATGTTCTTTGTGAAGCGGAAACTAACAATCTGGGATAATACACGGATTTTACACCTAGGAAGGGAAATTTTAAAACATACTGCCGATACTTGTGTGAAATAAATATTTTTTAGTGTAAATTAATTTGGTAGTGATTGCCCCGATGTTCTGTGTGTATAATTTCAACCAAATTTGGTATGGGTTAGTGGAGGAGGTTACATAAAATTATCATGAAAACAATACAAAATTCCGGCTGAGTTGTAGTATATCCCCTTGGAAAAGGGATTGAATGGGTGAATCAAAAGTTCTGCGTAAAAAAATTATGTAAATATATTCATTGCCACGGAAGTGAATATTACCAAGGGTAGAAATTTTTTTGGGGGTCAATGAGACTGAACAGTGATTCTCGCAATGTTTCTTGTGTATAATTTCAATCCGTTTTGGAGTGGAACGCCACAGGGGTGTGTGTTGGTATTTTTTTATATAAAATAACGGGAAAACATCCGCAAATTGTATCTATTCCGGGGTTACGTTAGTCGCTGAGTTTTATTCTCTCATTTCAAATTCAAGGTAAACTGTGTTTCAGTCCCCAATGTGGGAAAGGGACGGGTTGTAGGGTTTATTAGACTCTTCTAAATTACTGTGCTTAATTAAGTTACCAGTAGATTTGTTGAATCAATTCAAGTACTGTGAGTCAACACGACGGTTGTGATGAAATTGAAATTTCGTCAGCTTCGATAGGGTAGGGGGTGTGAAAAGGTAAAGGCTCATAAATGTGAAACTAATCCAGTGTCGCAATAAATAAAAATACGGTCAAAAAGTCAGCACATAAATTTATCACTATTCATTCATAAAAGCGACGTTTCGTCTCCATTTTGGGACTTCCTCAAGAGTACTACAAACATAATATTACAATAAATTAGACAGTCAAAGGAACATAGTTGTGTGCAAACACATACATATTAATAATCACAATTTCGATTGGCAAAATGTGGAAATTTTAGACGAAGAAAATAATTATTTTTCGAGAATTATGAGTGGAATGTTGTATATCAGGTGCAACCCTCATGCAATCAATGTTAAAAATGACATGTATAAATTGAACAAAATTTACGATACTCTTTTGTTGTAGTAGTTTAACGTTTTAATTCTTCTCCATTGTTAAAATTTAACTGCCGAAAACACTCATTGTTACTACACCATTTCGACCGTAACCATCACTGGAGATGGTCCATGCGCGACACCAAATTCTTCACATGTAAATTAAATAATCCTTTCAGCTGAGGAAGTCAAGGAGTAAATATGACGTATTGCTAAATTTTTAAGTTTTGAACCGTGTTTTTTATTAATAAATTTAAAAATTGTAACATAGAACCCATATTTAATTTATTGTAATATTATGTTTGTAGTACGCCTGAGTATGTTACAAAATGGAGACGAAACGTCGCTTTTATGAATAAATAGTGTTAAATGTATATGCTGACTTTTTTGCCGTCTTTTTATTTATTGTAAATTTTTAAAGTCAGAAAACTATGTTGTAATCCAGTGTTGATCAAAAAATGCTGTACCGGGTTATTTTTAAAAAATATTTTAGGCAACGATAAGTATCCAGCTGGTTTAAAAGAAAATTATGCGTTCACAGGAAACATCTAATTAAATATTAACACAATGCTTACGTAAAGTTTAAATATTCGTGTTAGCCGAAAATGGAAAACACCAATTTGATATTAAATTGATGTAGAATTCAAGTAGGAAATTATCCTTTAACAACTAATATTGGCATAATGCAAAATAGTAAGCAGTTCCATTCCACAAAAAATTCAGAAACGATTCCTTCATTTGAATTTGCCATAAAGTGGTTATCATAATTTTTTTTGACGGTTAATTCACGAGAAATGATTCCAAATTATCTGTTAAGTACTAAAACTAGTTACTACATCACGATCCATCACATATTTACAGACTTAAAAAGCGGTCGGCATCAAATTAAAAACTGTGATATCGTCGTTGCGGAACATAAATTTCGTCCTTACAGCAGGAAGAACATCGCTTAGACTCGACTACTATTCGTCTTCGCTCTCGACGTGCAGGATGTCGAGTGTTTGTAGTGGCTCTGACATGTCTCGATGGTAGATAAATCTGGGCTAATGGCTACAAGGGACCTAGTTTCTGAGACGTCGTTCTGCTCTGCAAAAATACGCAATCAGAGTTCCACTGCACAAGTGGTTTGAGACATTTAATCCTTCCCAGACGTAATTCCTCTCGAAACGTAGACAACATTTCAAATATGTATTTGTAGCATTATAGATGAATGAAATCAAAAAATGTATCTAAAACACTATAAAATATTACGTATACGTGTTATATATTAAAACACGGAACTGTTATCCCTAGAGGTATTAAATTTTTTTTATGTAAAACCACTGAATATATAATAATAATTATTGTTTTTAAATGATTATACATTTACATGGTGTTAGTGTTAAATAAATTAATTGTTATATACCAAAAGTTTGGTATATATTATATACCGAACACAGCCGAACACCTGAATGTTAAATGACCCGCCGACATTCTATATTTTATGTCCAGTCAGTTAATCTGAATAAACTTACAACAGACAAAATTTTTAATTATTAACGCCAAAACACTCTTAATCTCTTTCAGTCGGTACTTATTTTAGCTTTCACAGATCCGATAAATAATTAATGCATGCCCAATTCTTTCAATTTGACACACCAATCCAAAAGTGCGTATTGTCAAGTCCAAGGAATTCATTCTTGACTATAAAAATTCATAAAGAAGTAAAGTATTTGGCTAGCTACTTAGTCACACAGTGTAGACTAGCTGGGTGCCCGGTGTTATCACAGACATTTAATTGAGAAATAATTCATTTTTATCTGAATAATCCCCTTCTGAATGCGAGATGTTCAATGGTTTACATTCTTGTTCGACGGGCACACACAAACCTAGCTTCAAATTAACCAGGATGATGACTAACGCTACCCAAACCGAGTCAAAAATTCTCTTCGTACATTAAATAAAGGAGTTCCACAGGGTTCAGTGTTGGGTACTTTATTATTTCTAATCTACATAAATGATCTACCCAAAACATTAGATACACTTTCAAAAGCTGTCCTGTTTGCAAATGATACAAGCATTTCAATAATAAACAATAACACACTAAATAAAACAGCTAATAATGTATTATATCAAATGCTTTAGTGGTTTTCTGTGATTGGCCTATCTCTCAATTTTATTAAAATATTTTTTTGCAATTCTAAGCGACCAACACAATCTGTAAACCTGGTAAGTGATAATAATAAAATACATGAAACTATGTATACTAAATTTTTAGGACTTTCTGTAGACAATAAACTGAATTGGAAAGAGCATATTAATCAACTGTTAAAGAAACTTTCCACGGCTTCTTATGCTGTGAGAGTTGTATCTAATTATATTGACATACAAAAAAGAAATTTAGTATATAATGCATATTTTAATTCTGTATTGTCTTGTTGCATTATATTTTGGGGCGACTTCTCAGAAAAAGAAATATGAATTATACTCCAAAAAAGAGTTATTAGAATAATGTGTCAAGTTAATTGTAGAACATTTTTTTTATTAAATTTATTTATAGTCGCATCAACAAAGTAGTCATTAGCGACTCATACGAAATTAGGCTTACTTATCCTCGCAAGTCAGTACAGTACATTCTCTCATTAATATTCTTTGTTATTAACAATAAAAATTTACCAGATGTGCACACAATTAACATCAGAAATATAAAAACAAACTTCATATAGAAGACTATAGAGACTAACAGGAACACAGAAATCTGTACACTATAAGGGAACAACACTGTTCAACAAGCTTCACCCACTCATTAAACAGCTCCGAAATCAACCTAACAAATTTAAAATTGAACTATCCACTTTCTTAATTAGCCACTCCTTCTAACCTGTAAAGGAATTTGTGAAACTATGTAATTATTGATGTAGACTAGATATACGATATCCTACTAATAATGTAATAAATTTATGTAAAATAATTTGACTCGTTTCGTATCCTCGAAGCATCCACGGAATATGACTATTAAGTTATGTTAAGCACCATACTTTTAAAGAGATTGAAAAAAATAATGTTACTCTAAGCGCGTGGAAAATATTCCCCCATATTTCATTTTCGTTAAAAATTTCTCCTACACCCTACATGTAGCCCAAAATACACACGACACATAAAATGAGTACCAGAAAGAGGTTAAGAATAATCCCGGTAACATAAGCAGGTAAAAATATTCCAACTTGCTTCCGTTAAATTTTCATTATTAAGGGACACGTAGCCTGAAGTTTGAAATTCCTGTAAATGAATTGCTACTGAGCTGAATTTTTTAACTGTGTGATAAAAACACACATCTGTAGCAATGTACAAAATACTGTTTTCGTAAACTTGATTTTTTTTAAATATTTTGTAAATTATTCTCAAAAATTGCAAGTTTTGATAGTGTTCTTTGCGTTACGTACTTGAATACATTTTATCTTTTTTACATGAATATATAGGGCTGACCAATTTCATCAATTGTAAGAATTATTTTTTAAATTTTATTAAAATTGTGGACATTAAATAATTTTTTTACTATGAGCTTCATACTGTTACTTAAAAATAGGCACTTTTCAGCACTTTGAAACATTTTTTCTCCTAAACTACTTGAAAAATTAGAAAAATAATACTTTTATTTGAGGATATTAACATGCAGCTTATGTAGAAACATTATGAAGACAATCAATTAATATTTGTGACGCAAAGAACTAGAAATCATGAAGCTGAAAAAACCCGCAATTTTCTGAAAAAATAATAATTTATTAATTTAGAATCAAAATTATTAATTCAAATTGTCCTTCACCACACCTTTCTTCTTTTGTTTGTCAGTTCCTTTTTTCAGTTTACTGAATTTATAAGCATATTAACAATAAAAATTAGAAAATAGATTGTTTCAGATTCAGGCCGAAATTTCAGTCCCCGTGTCCCTTAACAGTACTTTTTTCTTAAGTATATAACAGAAATGACACGGATAATTTGACTGAGATTTAATGACGACCAAAGAGAGATAATAATTTACTTGAATAATTAGATTACCATCTTCACAACGGAGGTTTAAAAATAAGACATGTTAGTAGAGTGAGCTTCGTATGAATAGAAATACATGCGAAATATTAAACTCGTAAATGTAAAGCATTTTAAGAAAATATTGAATACAGTTATTTTTAAAATTATAGCCAACAATCTTCAGTATTATCAACCCCTTCGTAAAGTGTATTTAAGAACTTTATTAACGGACTTTCAAATGAACTTGCAAAGCTCTACGAAAGTTTGTCAGCAGAGTAACTATCTGTTTTACGCAGAAAACTTCGGGGCATATAAATTGCAAACAAAAAATTAAGTTTGAAGAGTGAAGTCGGTACGGCGGAGCGCAAGCCATTCCGTAGGTTATTTAAAGTCTTTATATTTATATAAAAAAGGGGGTTTTTGAATGTAAGCCAAGGGGTGTCGCCAGCCGAGTGGTTCCATGGCCGGAAATGCGACCCCGAAATTATCATAATGCTAAGTAATTTGCATTCATGAGTCCCTTCCAAAATGTCCAACTTCCAGAAAGAGTTTATAGCAACCTATTGCACAAATACCTGCTTAGATTCAATGCACTTAAATGGATTCTTCGTTTGCGAGTCCGGTGTATTACATTAAATTTACCAGGGTGTGTGCTACAACCGAAGCAATACGTCAAGATTTTATTCTGAATTAATCTCAAATATTCACCAAAAAGGTAAATAATTAATTTTTTGCAGAAGAATCATTCAAATAATTCATATTCTGCTATGAATTGCAACCATCTGAATCAGAGAATAAAATAAATTTTTAATAGTACGTCAAACTGTTTATCATTCAAATTTCACTCAAAGCCTAATTTTCCCTAAAAAAATACATAAATAATTTTTTTATATTCAAATTATTTACAAACACTCTTATCCCTATGGATACTAAATACTTAAATGACAAAATAACGCGTACACTTGTCAATTGAAAATCATACTATGATTTATTATACCAATTGATTTTTGATTCTCCTAAGCTAGATGTTCCCCTTGAAAATCCGTAAGACAGCAGTCTATTAAAATCCGTAACATGCCACGTAGGAATACAGTCCGCTGATGGTTCTCAACGGCCTCTACATCTATATATCTAAAAATATTTGTCAGTGCATCAACGTGTATGTTACAGCGCCAAAACCACTGGTCCTAATTTGATACTCTTGTTCATCAGGCCCCTAAGTTTTAAATAGAAGTTATATATTTGAAAACAGCGAAAATTATTTTTAAAAGATTTCGTGTTCCATACGCGCATCGAGTTCTACAGTGAATGAGGGTTGCCAATATTCTGGATCTATAATACCATATATATTTTTTTAATTTTTAACATTACGCGTCGTAATTAACCTATCGTTCAAAGAGAGTTGACTCACTGAGAAATAATAAAAGTCTATGGAGTGTTGATACGAAGTATACGTAAATTAGTTTATTTTTTCGCATCAGGTAAATTTTAAAAGAGTACTTGCTCATTTGTAAAAGCAAATTAAATATTATGCAACTCATAGTGACAATCATCACAGGTAAAAGTATTAAATTAAATAAACTTTAATAACAACAATGCTGTATATATTGGAAAGAAGTGGAAATGGTAACAAAACTCCGTTTCTACACTTTTTGAAGGTGTTTTATCGGTGGTTTTACACCTCTAGCAAAGTCCGTATCCAACTTGAAGAAACGAATAAGGGCTTATTCTCTTTGTCCCACGCAGACCGATCAGTTGATATCTTTATTTTATAGGTGGACCAATCTCCCTCCTCCTGAGCTACAAAACAATAGTAAAATTCCATTTTAGTAGTTCGGAAACTGAGGGTTTTAGAAATATTCTGGGGAGACTTCGTCGATTGGCAATTCGATTCTGTACTCTTTTGGTCATATGACCTTTTCTTCTCCGGTCACCGGAAATGGGCCAAAATGACACCTCTTTGTAAAAAGCTACCATTTTGACGATTTTCACCATTTACACAACCTAGGATTGAAAATAGGTTGTAGTTTACAACGGAAATAGATTGTAGTGTACCATCAAGTACAGTAATTAACTTTTTTTAAAATTACATTCCTGATTTATTATTTGCGTACTTCAGTTAGTCTAAAATATTAAGAAGAGAAAAAATATGGAATTAAGACTAATGCTGAAGGCTGATTTACATTCTAATTAAATGTTGATGTAATGGATAATAAAACTTTTTCGGTCAGTTTTGAGAGTTATTTTATTTTAAAAATAGTAGCTTTCGGCAGTTATACTGCCATATTCATCCTAATGTTATAGCAAATAAATCAATAAAATGGGTAACTTTTTAAAAATTAACAACGTACTTTGTACGAAAATAGGGATAATATAAAATATTTTGTAAGTACAAGGTATGTATAAGTTTTTATATCATTTTTAAGAGCTTAGATCTGATATTTCTATAAAGCCTTTTAAGATCTGAATTGTAACCAATATAATGATTGATTTTTTATACCATTAGGATGAATATGGCAGTATAATTATTTTGAAAATAAAATAACTCTTAAAACAGTGACCGAAAAAGAGTTTTATTACACATCAACATTTAAACGGTAAAAGAACGCAATGCACTCTAATTAAAAATTATTTTAGCCGTAGAACTACTGTTAATGTATGAAGCTTAAAACTCGGAAATCAAGAATGAAACTACTTTATTTCGTCCCACTTCACACTGGGTCGAAAATGAAAAACTTATTTAACAAAATCTACAGTGCAGCAACACAGGCTATGCAGATATTGCTAATAAATAACATGACGACAACTTAAGTAAAGTGAATGTAGTTTGCATTTGTGTTTCCTGAGATATGAAGAAATGGAATCACTTTGTAACTATTCTGCTGTTAACGACTTGTGGGAAGGAGAGGAGAATAAACCAAGAAACTTCCAGACAGCGTCATCAATTTTAACCACTCTCTCGCGTACACACAAAAGCTTCCATAAATGTTCTGTAAAATGATCTCACTCTAAATTATTCAACCCAAGTAATTCAGGGAATTTTAACGTTCTTCATAAGTGTCACAAAGACTGTTTAACGAACGGCTCCGGGCAACATAAAGGTTTCTTTGATCTGCTAATGTTCACTGATATGCACCAGATACACGAAACATTAAACAGAATCTTATCATTATTCATCAATATTTTACCTCTCGAAGATAAACTAATGTTGAAATTGGCACTGTTGGAATTACGTCTAATAATGTCTAATATATCAATTTTACAAATCAAAGTTACCTTAAAAATCATGTATAATATTGAAAGGGACTTAATAATGATTTAAGAGCAAAGTGCTATTTGATTATTAGAGTCAACTACGAAACTTTCAGTACCTCCTAAGTTCATTGAATGGCGGATGAATAATTTGCATGAATTAATGGAAACTCCTCCTCAGAAAAAATGAGCGTCCTTTCAAGAATGCAACAAGCAGAACACCTTTAGTAAGCAGAGATTCTTTGACTCACTGTATATGAAAGAAAACATAAATAAAAAGACGGCCATTAAGTCAGCATATAAATTTATCACTATTATTCAAAATCGACGTTTCATCTCCTTTTTGAGACGTCCTCGGGCTTACTACAAACAAAATATTACAAGAAATTAAATATGGCTTCTATGTTACAATTTTTTAATTTTTATATAATTTTTTATATTTAAATTAAAAAATTGTAACGTAGAACCTATACTTAATTTCTTGTAATATTTTGTTTGTAGTAAGCCCGAAGAAGTCTCAAAAAGGAGACGAAACGTCGCTTATAAAATAAATAGTGGTAAATTTATATGCTGACTTATTGGCCTACTTTTTATTTATTGCAGATTTTAAAGTCAGTAAACTATGTTATAAAGAAAACAGATCTTGCCATCTGACGCGTAAAGAGTCCAGTTTAAAATTGGATTATTCTGTTCTCATTTTAAATATAAATAATAAATGCCCGGAAAACGTTAACTTGTAATTTCCCGATACTGGAGGACAATAATACAACTGGACAATTAAGTAAGTGCTAACAAACTGACTGTAATCAAATATTCGTAGTTTAAGGTAATGATAACGGCAAATAATTTCTACTATGAAAATCATATATTTCTCCTCCAAGTGAAACATACAGACGTCAAGTCATTTTTATCTTTAACAAGTTAGTGTGTTGGACCATAACGGACATTATTAAAATGTACTGTCTTGCATGAAATTCGTTTACGTAAAAACTCAAAAGCCTTTTAAAGTAATTAAATTCATCAGAAATTTTATTAATCGTAATTATGCAAATGAAAATAGAAATTATTTGAATTACGACGTAAATATACGTAAATGGGTCAACAACAGAATTAAAAAAAAATTGGATTCGGTCAGAAAATGTTCGGTTAAAGCATGAGTGTGGGTTGTCTATACACTTGATCTATTTATGCTCCGAAACGGTTAAACGGATTTCAATGAAAATTTCAGTGATTGAAACAGGAATATCAACTTACATTTCGTGTATGTTTCATTTCGATATCGTGTACAGTTATTTTTCGGGTTAACAGGCTACATCAGAGTGATTCTTAAACAGGCAACTCCCCTTTAAGAGCATAGAAAGCGAATTGAATAAACGGGATACGGAAGGTAGAGCAAGGTATCCAAGGGTTTACTAGGGTCCCCGATCCATAGTTTAAGGATCCTACCCGGTGTTTCACCTAAAGAGATGCAGGGAAAACCCTAGAAAACCCGTATCAGGTAGGTCGGGCATTGGGTACTATTCTCACGCCCTTCCGAATGACGGGAGAAGAGTTTTCTGTGGGGTCGCAACATTCCCTTCTCCAGTTTTAGGAGGCAGCTGGACGACTGGTCCAGTGGGATCAGCGGAAAACTCTTGCCTTATGCCCAAGGTCTTCGACCCCAGTACATATACCTCCTAAAATAGGTAAAGGTGTCTCGGCATGTGAGAACTTTGAAAAAACCAGAAAGAGTACGAGGCATTCCCGACGGAGTTAAGTGAGCCCCGCAGTTAATCTGGGGAAGAAATGCCTGGGAGAGAAAACTCCCATATGGACATCCCCTTATCCTGCAGAATTCTTTTATTTTGATAACGGTCTACATGAGGGTCTTCCTGAAACAGGCAACTCCCCTTTAATAGCATAAGAAGGGAATTTAAAATGGGGGATGAGGAAGAATATATTAATATAAATATAATGCTGGCGTGAAAACCAGCTGCGAGTTACAAGTCGTACTAGGCGTTCCTATTCAATTCATCGGACTTACTGTGTTATTATAAGCGTAATTTTGGAAGCATGAGAGAGGGAGGGAGGGCGAGTATTCTCACTCGATCTATTGTTACCAAAATCCTGCACCTGATCTTTCGTTTTTAGGACAGCATAATATAGCGCACATCCCATTTTATTTGCTTTAATTTAATATATGTAACATGACCACGTTGAGTCAGTTCCGGCTAAAATGCGTTGCTGCCCCAGTTGTTGAATTATTATTTTGTCTTATTATTCTAAATTTTATCTATCTTAATGCGCGGCTGATACAAGCATGGTCAGATTCAAGTAAATAATTCTAGGAAGAAGCTTCCGTTTAATGATAGCCAAGTTCGCGGAAACCGCCTTCATCTCTGCCGACTCAGGCAGCATTTTGCCTCCACCAACCAAGAAACGTTCAATACATTTGGCTGGGGATGCTGAGGTCGATTTACAGCAATTAAGGGAGCTGTAATAAAAAAGGGAGAGGGCAGGGGAAGTATCAAAAATTTTGCAGAAAGTAAGAAAAATCATTCTTAAATGTGAATGGATGGAGAGAAGGTACGTGAAAGAGAAACTAGAAAAGCAGAAGACCACGTGGCAGAAAGATCTGTATCTTTTTTCCAATTCCTTGAGAGGCTATCCTACCGGTAAGCCGGCCGAAGTTTCTTTCCTAGAGGTGTTGCCACGATAACTTTTAATTTTTGTCTTGTTGATCAAAATTCTTCATTATTATTATTATTCCAGTTTCCAGTACTCGGCAACCTTGAGGGAAAGGGTGTCATGTTTAGTAGCCGGTAATATATACTTCAAATTTAGTTTATTTCTTTTGTAAATATTTTCTTTTAATTTTGTTGAATAAATTTAATGTTGTAATTTTGATTTATTTAATATAATAAATACGTGGTGTGCCATAATAGAAAGCGCTATTTCGACACGAATGAAGTCACGGGAATAGCTAGTTTAAAATAAGGACAAAGACAATCAATAATCGAATTGCGAAATTTTGCACCATTAAATGCGATAATGGAAAGAGTTCTCTTCCATATCCAACAAGAATCGAATAAACACTCCGTACAAAATGTGTTTTACGGGGTGAATTCAGATAAAGGCGCTTAATTATTATATCACGGAGTATACATATATCTAGTCGTTCTGTTACCTGGAATGAAACTTATTTAAGGTGTTACTGAGAAGCCTCGCCGTCACTTCAAATGAATCAATGAGCATAGAGTTTGCTGCTGAAATTTCGACGGGAAAAACTAATTTCTTTTTCAGACGGTGGTCACTTAATATTTACTTACGAGAGGAATCAGCGTAACACTACATATTATTGTTATTTTATTAGAATAAATGCGACATTGTCAATGATAATATCTGGTAACACAAATCAAGGCTGTATTTTAGCGGAGAGGTGGGAACTTTAAATAAAAACCGGTTTGATGGACATACAAAGGTCATAAATCTTGGAATTATTTTAAATTCCAGGTTTGAGGTTGTAAAACACTAACGTAGAAGGATACCCATTAACAAAATAAGGCGAATCAGAAACCGTAAAACGTTTTAGTACATCCTGTCGAGACATAACGAATGTGATAAAGATGTTGAATTACAATAATCACAGTTATGATTTAGGTTGTTGCTATTGTTTCTCGCTGGTAGCACCGCCATGTAGTTCGCTGTAAATGTACTCTACAACAACAGCTCCAGTTTCAGAGCGGATTTGCTGGCCTCGCCATAATGCCAACAGCCCTGCAGTTGTGCTTCTCTACTAGGAAATGGGGATTCATGCTGTGCAAAGGGTCTCAATGATTTTCAGACATCTTGCACATGAGTTTACCTTTACATAAAACATAATTACTTATATGAAGCCCTTCCTAAAATGTTGCCCGTTACATATCACAAGTGGTAAATTCGGAAACTGTTAAATCTAACGAATAAATATGTAATTTCCCTTGTAATAAATATTATTGGTACGTCAGTGTGTACTGTAGAGCGGGAAAGTGTATAATATCGTCTACGGGTCCGTATCACTTGCAAGCAAGGAAAAATACTATTTGTACCTTAACATCTTCTTTACGCAACAGTAGTTAGTATTGTAGCGCAGTAGGACCCTTCCCTAATTTTATTCAGATCTTTTAGATTTTAAACGATCGAAATTAGGCAGGAATATTCCCGCTCTGGACGAAAGACGAATAAAGATTGGTGAACACAACTCATGTGGAGTGGCGCTTTCCCTTGGAGAAGGAGAAAATAAGAGTTTAGCTGGGAGGTGAGAAAACGAAACATAGTCAAAGTTGATCAAGACGTTGAAAGGGCGAGGAAGGAGAGGGACAGTCAAAGTTTCTCAGAAATTGAAGGGAACAGGAAGCAGAAGGAGTAGGAGGGAAGAATAATTAATAAGTCAGTGTTGATTAAGAGTTGAAAACGAGGTGAGGGGCGGAGGTGAGCATTGTTGCTCATGAGTTAGATGGCACAGCGGGCAAGGAAGGTCAGAACTTCTGAGTTGCTGTTAAGTTGAAAGGAAGTGGAAGTAACTGTGTGCTGGAGTTTGGAGTGAAGAAGGAGGAAAAACTAGGGCAAATCCACAAACCGAACTGGAAGACGACGGAAGTGTGAGAGTGGGAGAGTGGAAGAAGTTCAGAAATTGCTGAGAAGATGAAACAGGTTCGTCACGAACGAAAAATCTCTCCTACACGTTCTTGTTACCCCAGAAATTCACCCTAAAAAAATACAGTGAAATTTAAGCCATCATCCCCTTTAACAAATATACATGTTTGTTAATAGTGCGCCGGACCTACTCAAGAAATTGTTTTTTATATATAAATAAAATTATTATTATTTTTTAAATGCACAAATAATTTCTTAAATAAATTTTAAATAATTAAAAGCCCTCTTTCAACAATTACAGTATATTATATTAATTTTTTTATGAAACACCACAGCGCAGAGCCATGCCAATGTGGAATTTACATGACGAATATAATGGAGTAAAATAGAGAAAAAAACAGGTTCATTTTACATAAACACCAGTAAGAAGCAAATATTCAATGATGTTTGTATGTATTTATTTAATATATAAATGGACAGTGTGCCCCGTGGCGAAAACATGAAGTTATCTATGAATCTATATAAATAAAAAAGAATGTATGTTTGTTTGTACTTTCCATTACCATTCATTCGATTGTCATGAAATTTTGGTGAGTTGCAACGCTCATCCCAGGGAAATTTCTGTTGATTTTTCGATGATTTACATTAATTCCCTCCCCCCTTCATTCCGAAAAAATAACACACTCTCAAGACAGTTTCAAAATATTTTAAACAGATGTTACACGATTCGCACGAAGGTTTCTATTTTTCGTTTTCTGCCAGATATTCCACAAATATTTTTAAACGAGACGAAGTACATACGCCTTGCAAACAGGAGCCTGTCCAGCAGTATGATTATATTTCCATTAATCGTTAAATAATGTTTAAATTTAACTAAAATTTTATTTAAATTATGATTCTTTTTAATTTGTTAGTTATCATGCAAAACGTTTTACAGGTCTCAAGGTAATGGTCATATGCTAATTATGTTACCAGTATAATTTTTACATATTTTTTTAATGTTTCAAAGAATTGTATGTTTTGTAGATGACTATGGCAATGCCGACAGCTTCTTCTAAATAAATTTTGAAATCAAAATTAAATTACAGTTTTGGTTGTTTAAGTGACTGATTAAAATAAATAAAAATTATCATACTAAATAAAAATCAGTCTTGTAACAAAATTTAATAAATACCTTGAAGAAATTAGTATATTTCTTGACTCGATTAAGATGTCAACGCGCCTTATGTAATAAAACATAATAAACATAATAAAACTGTGACGCTTTCGTTGATAGCTTAATCACGAGTTTACCAAAATAATACTCTCAAATGAAATACTGTAACCAAGTATTATAAATGAATTCTCGGACAACGGCGAGGAATCAGCTAGTTCACAATAAATGAAATTAGCATACATGAAAATAATTAAATAAAATGGGCTTATAGACTGGTTTCAGTTATAAAAGGCATATAGACGGAAATATTTTATCGGAGACTAATTTTGAAAATTGAATACATGGTAGGAATACTATAGTCCTGGCCTGATGTTAAAAACAGTGGTATTATAAGTGAAAATACAGGCTAACTACTATAGAAACACTTCACTTCAGTTTACTGTGAATCCATTCAGCGCACTGACCTGAATTTCTTTTGCTCAAAGTCCTCCATATTTTTCTCCTTTCTCCTATTCTGCTTAGAATTTCCTGGTTACTCTAATTTAGTTCATATGTATAATAAAATAACTTAACGTATTGAGTATTATACCTGGACAAAATAATTAAAATTTTAGACTCTACAATCTGTACCATTATTATTTTCAGTTATAAAATAAGTAAAAATTTACACCATTGCGATGCCCGAGGAAACGACGATGTCCATATAGTACATTCACCTCAATAAATACTACCATAGATTTATATATAAGTGCATACAGTACTCGCAAAGTATCAGCCGTGAAATACCTCTACTCGCTGTTTACTTTTAGAAGTTTATTTTGGTTAATTTTATCGAATTAGACGATCCTTCGTGTCAGAAACAGACGAATCAAGCTAAACTTAAAAAGGTTACATAAACGGGGAATGTAATTAAAAGCTCCCTACGTTTTTCCTCGCGTGGCCAAAAGTATTCGTGCAAAAATTGCAACCAATTTATAATGTAATTGTTGGGGGATTGAAGTTTAATTTAAATTATGAGAAATTTATTAAGTTAGATTTTGATCAATTTAAATTTATTAACTGGAACTGAAACAATAAGTACAAAAACTTAGGGTCCATTAGAAATTACCACGGCTAGCTCAAATTGCTGTATGTTCAAGGGTCATTTTGTGCAACAGGAAAATGAGACATACGCACCGACGATTAATTTGCACTGAGGCGTCTGGCATCTGGGTCTCCGTGTTTAGGGGCGGATCCTTCCTCTGTTGACTTCAGCGTCGGTGCCCCAATCAAATGTCCAGCTTGGCCCGCGGTTTTCCTACCTAATTTGTGGAGGGAGACGCGCCCTTCAAAATATCCAATGTCAATGAACTGGGTTCAGTTAAATGTTCCATAATCCGCAAAACTGTGTATGTGACACGCTTAGGGTCTCTCCTCGGCGCCTTGCTGTCACCTGTGCCAAGTGAATGTCTCCAGTGGGGAATTTCTCAGACAGAGAGCAAATAAAATGGCGATTGCCACATGCACTCGTTAGAAATTGTTACAGTTCCGCATAGTTCTTAGTGGAAGATAGTTGTAGAACTTAAATTATATAATGCAGTTGAGGTAGATATTTTATGTTTTTATCATTATTATATATAAGTTGAAGAGTTTTACATATGAATTGCAAATCTTTGAGATTAATATTGTATTAAGGATCGAAGTGTTTCTCGTTGTATTGTTTGTATAAACATTTATCGGGATTCTACCCAAGTAGAATTAACGATGAGCGACGTATGGATGGTTTTTCCTGTCATAACCTTCAGGGCGAAGAGACTGTCCTGGTTTGTAAACTCATCACGTGACCTTTACGTCTTCCGTGCGATTACTTTTCTAAGCAGTAATACATGCTACGGCAGGTTTTCACGAAGTACGCCAAGATCTTACCTTTTGAAGAATGTTTTCATGTCATTTTGTAACGAAGATCTTCGCTCGAGTTTCAGTGGTATCGGAAATTTTTCTTAGGTTCGATGAACATTTCGCTTCAAATTTTGACACGCTTTGAAGATCCCCAGGTCAGAGACATCTGTACTATTGTAAATATAACGGAATCGTTCGAGAAGACGCGATATTCTGGTGTCTCCCTTTGCCTCTTCTCTCCTCATCTTACATTAATAAATATATAATTTATTTTCTTGTCGGGCTAATCTCGTTGAAAAATTACTCGCGTTCGAATATTGTATATTTATTTAATTGATTGATTACACATTTTGTAATGCACATTCTTGGTACAAAAACCATCACGTTATTGCCTGTAAAGTGGGTAACTTCATAGTAGTCATATACACACATGATGCAATACTTATTTTTATGGAGCCATGATTCTTAAAATAGAATTGTTCCACTTAATGCAGTATGAACTGGTAAATGTATTCTGCATGCAGCCACATTTCTATTAAAGAGGAAAGAATTGGGATGTATCGAGCGAGTCTGAAGAACCATTGACTCTAAGCCAAGTGTTTTGTCATGACTCCGCCTTAGCTCGTTAACGGCGGCCAGATCCTTCCCCTACATATTTCGAAATAAATACCACCGCTGCTTTCTGCATAATTACCAACTAAGCAGCAACTGATATATGAATGCATGAAAAACACACAAACCGAAAAGCCGATAAATTTATAGCCGTTATTCTCTCGCCATTTATAGTGAATTACGAGTTGCATCTGTTTCAATTTACAATTTTGGTTTGCGAATATGTGTTGAACGGCAATCCGACAATCGCACCCTAATAAATATTGGAATTAAATGTTTGAAAGCTGTATATTTTTTGTATTGATAGATTGGGGCTTGAGTGTTACGCCTGCATTTATTTAGTTATCTTCGAAATTGGAATGAATG
This sequence comes from Eucriotettix oculatus, assembly GCA_034510155.1. NCBI lineage: Eukaryota > Metazoa > Arthropoda > Insecta > Orthoptera > Tetrigidae > Eucriotettix > Eucriotettix oculatus. Next base: position 58,839,667 of record CM067380.1, read on the forward strand.
GCGAGTGGAAAACCTATAAGTAATAACGAAAACGGAAATTTTACAAATTTCATAGTTTCCCGCCACTAAATTTTTGGACCGACGTGGGAATAAAATAATATTTATATTTGTACAAATTTTGTAAATTTCAAAATACATTAATTTACGCGTGAGCTATGATCACAAAGTAGTAGCAAATTGTAATTCTACATTAGCCCGCGAATATTTCAGAATTTTTATTTAGATTTCTGAAATGAATCTACTTTGCAAGTTTACTAGCTTCAATATGGGTAGATGTAGATTTGCAAACATTTGAGATTAATATTGTATTGTTTGTATAAACATCTATCGGGATTCCACCAATGATGAGCGACGTATTGATGCTTTTTTCTGTCATCTTCAAGCGAAAAGAATTAACAAAATTAATTTATTGTTTACTATTCTGTTTAACATTATATATAAGCTGGTTTCATCTCCTAATTGATTTAAAATTTAGCAAGAAAAGTAGAGTGTAAATGCATAGAATATTTGGATGAGTAATAGCGAGGAATATTCAATATTAAAAGAGACCATTTGGTGTAGAAAAATAACGTTTTGTAGGCCTTAAGTTTTGCACCACTGGGACGGATAAAATTATTTTTTGGTTATAACGTCAAAATTGTATTGAACGATGGCATGTACTGTTGAAGTTTTCACAATAAATGAACAACGTTCAGTGATCCGGTTCTTGCTTTCTGAAGGTGGAAAATCGGTTAAAATCTTTTTTCAAATGATATTAGTGCGTGGTGAAAGTTTTATGAACAGCGGGAATTTTTATATCTGGGAGAACAGTTAGAAAAAAAGAGTAGAACCTCCGTGACTGACGCGCAACGCCCTGGCCGGACAGTTTACGTTTCAACTCCTTCGCTTGAAACCCTCGCTGGCAACATTATTCACAGAGACTGACGTATTACAGTTCGCGATGAAGAAAAAACGTTGCATTTCGCACAGTTCATGACGTTATTAGTAACAAGCTCAAGTGCAACAACACAATTGCGATATGGGTCCTGAAAGAGTTAAATCAACGGAAGAAGGAACCAAAACTAGACGTGAGTGTAGACTGAAAAGAACCCTATGAAAGGGAATGCGACCCTTTTCTTAACAAGAATTTGAATACGATTCCAAAAAACAATTTTCAACAACGAGGAGGTCAAGGAATTTGTGGGAAACTAATTCAAACAACAAGACAAAGACTTCTCTGCCACAGATAGTGAAGCGCAGTAGGACCGCTCCCTAATTATATTCACTTTTTTATTTCAAACGATCGAAATTCAGCAAGAATATTCTAACACGGAGGAGGACAGGCAAGAGCTGGGAATCCCCCGGCGCCAATGTGTCGCGTGGAAAACGTGTTAGCCTGCAGCTAAAAGAGATTAGGGTAATTTTGCTGAAGGAACGTTCACCCTGCAAAATTTACCAAGGCCACTATTCTCTTAACCAGCAAAAAATTCCCGCGCTGGACGAAGGACGCATAAAGGTTGGTAAAGACACGTCACGTGCAGTGGCATTTTTCTTTGGAGAAAAGGAAAATGAAGAGTATAGCTGCGAAGTAAGAAGACGAAAAGTAAGTAGAGTTGATCAAAATGGTGAAAGGGCGAGAACGAAGAGAGGCGGTCAGTTTTGCTAGGAAGCAGAGGAAGTAGGAGAGAAGAAGAAATGAACAATTAATAAGTCAGTGTTGATCGAGAGTTGAAAAGGAGGCGAGAAGAGGAGGTGAGTATTGTTTCTTTTGAGTTAGCTTATAAACGATGTTGTGTTTTTCATAACTGTTTACCTTGTCTTTAATATTGTGGACAAGGTTTAATCGATTTGTCGTCCTTAATATTATTTTGATCCCGTAATTTATTAATAAAGATTTTAGTTTATATTGTATGTGTTCATAAAAGGGGAGTGTTATAAATATATTCCGGGGACCAATGGGTTTTTGGGATATGTTTGCTTGTTTTAATTTTGGGAGCCTAATTTTCGTGTATTTATTAACAATCTGAGTGGAATAGGAATTATTTTGTAGGATATTTTTAACAATGTTGAGGATTTCTTAGTGATATTTTTGGTGGGCAAATTTATAGCTTTGTCTGTCAAATTGTATATCATGGCTATTTTTTGTGAAGAGAGGTGATTAGAATTGTAGGTTAGGATTCTGCCCGAGTAGGTGGCTTTTGTATACCAATTAGTGTGTATTATTTGGTTTTGGACTGTAATTATGACATCTAAGAAATTTAAGGATTTGTTTCCATTTCATAGGTGAACTGGATTTATTTGTGGTAGTTGTTAAATTGATTAACTATTTGTTGAATATTGTTTCAAATTTGGAAATTTAATTTCGAAATACAAGTGGTTTATAAATCTCTCATTACTATTTCAGCGAAGAATGGGGAAAGGGGGTTTCCCATAGGGGAGCCGCTAATTTATTGAAGGTGAAAAAGTTGGAATTTAGGACTAGGTTGATGAGGTTAATTTTGAGAAACGTTTGTCTCAACGTTTGAAGAAGCTTTGGATAATTAATTCATTAGGAAGAGTGTTAAACAAAGACGTTACGTCACGTAAGAGGAGTATGTGATCATTAGGAATTTTAATGTTGTTAATGGTGTTAATTAAATGGAAAGAATTTTTGATTGTGTGGTTGGGTTCCTCATTGAGTCCTGCTTGTAATAATTTATATAGAAAAGTGGATACAAAATGGAATGGACTACCTGTGGAAGAAACTATGACTCTATAAGATAGATTTGGTTTATGTAGTTTCTGTAGACCGTAGTCAGAACAATTATAAAATTTGTTTTAGTAATTCTCCTTAATTTTTATAATTGTAATAGTGCGCAGGACCCGCTAAAGAATTTTTTTCATATAAATAAAACTATTGCCACTTTTAAAAGCACGAATTATTTGTTAAATAATTTTAATTCAGCGTTCGGAAAAAGTGTATTGATATTCGTGGGGATTGTGTTGAGAAGTAGTGGAAGTCTTTAAAATATATTCACAGCTTTTTCTCGGTTTATTTGTTGAATATTCCTGGTATATCCAAGAAATGGAATCTACAGTGGAAGTAGTCATTTATTTCGTGTGTCAAATTTATGGATTGCTTGAATACCGCTCCGTTCAATACACAATGGGCTTAAATCCACTTCTGCTTTCTACAACCTCAATCAACTGATAAAGCCAAAGTGAGCGTTAATTGTTTTATAGCCCCTTTGAGACGGGTTTAATGTGAGAACAGGTCCTAAGTAAGACGGTTCTCAGATTTATGGGAGGCCTTCTACATTATACAACACATCAATCGAGCCATCGATTTGTTACGCTCCTATTCTGACGAGTTTCTTTGCCTCTATTTACTTTCCAATAACGAACATAGTGTGATTTATTACCGTGGACCGCGCGAGGCAGATGTCAGGTACACTGGTGAAATATGAGCACACCGTAATAGCGGCGTCGCAAACACGAATTGTGGTTTCACTGTAGACAAGTAAGTGACTGCAACAGCCACCCTCGACAGCCAGTGCTACAATCATTTAGAAAATTGGCCGCGACAACTGAAATCGGAATAATGCATTGACCTTGTTTCATACAGTGAAACGTTATCACGCTTCTCTCAGGGAAACAGGATTAACATTCTCTCTGCTGTAACTACGAAGAAGTGATTGGCATCGTCTTTTTAGAACTCATTGCTGTTTTATAAAAACATCAATTGCATGGTAAAATAATCAACGTTGAAACATTTTCATAGAAATCGATAAAACATGCAAATGGGAGATAAATCGGCTCAAAAACAATGGAAAAACTAATCATTCTATACTTATCTCCTCTGAGCTCGACCCAACACGTCCAACGTCGTTTTGTCAACGTTTAAAAAAAACATATAATTAATTTTTGTGTGGGATTCTCAATACCCACGTTAGTTTCGGCAACGATCTTCTCGTTCCGCTAATTAATTTTCCGGTGGGTAATTTTCTCATCTTCCGAAATAGAATAAAGAATCAGGGGGTCAAATCTGGCGAACAGTTTGGATGTGGTAACATTTCAAAATTCAATTCGAAACGCAGTTTCACACACAGAAAAATAAACTACGCAACGGTGAAAATAAATAAAATGAAGCTTCATCCACTAAATACGTAGGTCTCGTAATGAATAATAAACTAATTAGAGTGTTCATATTAATGCCATAAGAATTTTGTCCAACCAGTGATTTAAAAACTATAAAACTAGTTAGTTTGCGTATTTTATGGGGCATTCAACAGGCAGAGGCTAGAACTTTTTGTATTTTTTAGTTTTTTTTTAACGTCCCATTAACAATTATAGTCATTAAGTACTTCCATACGATCACCTTGCACTCAGAGACATTTATGATGAGTAGGTATTATACTATAGTTGTATTTTCAAGAGAATATAAACTATTCATATCTTTTATAATAGCTTGTTGTGAGCCAGGAACTTGAACAGAAATTTTATGGCTTATTCCCGAGTGGGCGAGTTCCCCCTTCTGATCTGGTGTGTACCTTGGAGTGAATTATCCGAGTCAGGGTGACAGGTGTACAGTATGTGCTTCATATCCCCACATCTACTACAAATAGGTTGAGCTTCCCTTTTAAATAAGTACGCACGGACTCTAGATAAGATGACCTGCTTCCTTCTAGTTAGACCAGCAAGGAAAATAATCAGTGGATTACTTGGATATTCCAGACCCAGGAAGACTTTCCTGTCTCTGAAACTATCATCCTTAACAATAGCCCTAGCAATAAATGTAATCGGTTTTATTTCGACCCATTGAAGTATAGGTTTACTGGTATTTACTGGACTCTCTCGCTTCGTCTCAAGGCCTGCCATCTAATTTCACATGGACGGGATACAGCATAGGAAAATAATTTTGGACATTTCTTTTACTTCAAGTAGGTTACTACGTAAGCCGTTTAGGATCTAATTGGTTTATACGGATTACCTATCTCCAATAAAGCCTCCAAGACATCCCAGAATATTATAGTTGCTTCCTCCTCGAGAAGTTCAGCCAGTTCAGCAGCTACTAGAATGGCGGTTAGTTCAGCTAGCTCTAGCTCTAGCTTCAGTTTCCAGGGAACCCGATCGAACTTAGGTGGAGGTTTAAATCCAAAAACCATCTACAAGATTTTTGATGTTCACAAACATGTTGTCTGAACAATACGTCGAGGCAATTCGCGAGAGTCTCTTCTAAAAATTGGATATTTTTACTGACCAATAGCCACATACTTAGTAACAATTCAGATTTACGTGACTTAAACCCAAGAAACAAACACAAATTTTACATTAAATAAATATAATTGTAAAAATTGTCAAATAACCAAATTCAATTGAAATCTGGGTAAGTTTCATTTCTCCTCAAACACTCCATCTATTCAGTAAAAGAATTAACAAAAAGTCTGAGATAAAGGACTATGTACTAATTAAATGGTCATCAAGAACTATTAATCATCAGTTAGTGTTGTTGAAACTGACACAACTAATATTATGACTGTAAATAGCCAGCATTACCTGTAAACTAACTTTATGCGTGGAATTATTTAGATATTACACCAAAATAAACGACAACGTACACCCTGACACATTTCATGGAAGCTTGAATCTATGGAGTATGACTATTATTATTCGTCGTCGGAACTTCCCAGGTGTGTAAGAGAAATAGTTTCTTTATATATTGGCACAATCGGTCTTATAACGATGCGTGAATTTGCACATTCACCATTCCTGCCGATTATTTACAGCCTGTTTCCCTGGACTGGAACAACAACAGCGAAGTATTGCGACGAAGAAGCGACAAACCAGCCAGTGAATCGGCCACATGATTTATCGGAGTCTCCACTATGAAGAAACGCGGCACCCATCGTGGGGATATTCTTTTTGAGACACAACTTTTCCTGTAATTTTGAAACCAGCAAGTCAAGTCGCGAATTTGACTAGTCGATCGGTCAACGCCATTGGTGGATCATTTTTATGGACATTCTCAAAGACTTTTCTTTCCCACCTCATTTATATGCATTTATGGGTGGTTTTAAATGCTGGGGCAGAAGTCTCATAAACTTCATTCAACTCAGCTTTCATTTCTTTAGGAATTTTGCTTCTGAAATGAAAGTTTAAATCACGCTGTAGATATGGCTGTAAATTTGACACCAGAGTAGTGAAAGAACGTGCTTCTCAAAAATTGCCTTTCCTCCATACTTTCAGTTCCATCTGTTGCCTTTTGCTAACCTACCCTCGTAGCTTGTAAGAACTGATGCTGATATGATTTGTAAATACCGACCGTGACACAGTTTTCACTTTCATTTCTCCGTCTATTTTAGCTCGAAACTACGGTTTTACTAACGTCAAATACTAACCTAACATTCTTCAATGATCAAATATTTATACGGATGCACTACATTCTTATGGGTTCTTGATCAGTCTTGAAAGCATTCAAAACACCGTTCATAAATGTTCATCAATTAATTTTTTTTAAAAAATGAACTTTAGGGTAAACCGTTTGCCACAGCCATCTCTACAAGGATTTTAATAAATTAAAATAACGGAAAATGAAATTATAAATTTTATTATAATCATACAATGTTGAAACGTGAGATGCGATAGAATGAAATTGTAATCTGACCTTGTGTAATTATTCATTTATTTCAACAGTATTTCCGTAAAATCGGCACGATTCCTATCCGAACTGATACAATGAGACCAAATCGTTGTTCCACGTACAGAAATAATAGAAAAAATTATTTAACAATTAAACGTAAGTAAATTAGAGGTCGTTTTCTATAATTTTAATTCTATTAAATTTTTATTTATTAAGAAGAAGTTTTATTTCAAACATTATTTTCCGACTTTAAGTTTAAATCAATAAAAAGACGGCCAATAAGTTTGCAATTAATGTTATTACTATTCAATTATTCAAATACGACCTTTCGTCCCTCTTTTGAGACTTCATCGGGCATAAAATTTCGCAATTCTTGGTATTCACTTCATAAGTAATATCTGGCTTATAAGCCGTCTTTTATTAATATAAGATGATTTAATGTTGACAAATTATATATATAATATAAGGTACGTAAGGTTTTCTAATTGAAAATACCTTTTAAAAGGATCATTATTTTTTAGAGATAATTATGGCAAAATTATTGGCCGAAAGGCAAATTAAAAAATTTAACGAAATTAATAAACATAAATTTTATTCATTATTTTGACTGATTTGACTGATGCAGTATATAAGTAACTGAATATTTTTATAATTATTACTCCTTATTATCCACAAATTAATTCCAGAAAATGCGTGACGGACAGCTACGTTCCTTTACGAGATTTATTTTGTCAAATTAGCGCACAGAAATCAGGTAACCATGCGACAGATAAGAATTAAAAAAGTAAAATTAGCCGTCAGGTCCGATCACTTCCAAACGGATACCGACAAATTTGGACATTGTGGTTTCCGCTTAGCTCCGGGCAGGATATTAATAATTAATTCCCATGTAACCTGGCTGCGTACACACATATTGGAAATATTACCAGTTGTAATCGTTCACCGTCGTAATGCGTTGAACGCTGTTAATTTTGATACGAACAAGATTTAATGCCCGACGGCAAACTACAAGAGTGCAATAAAACGAATTATTAATATTTTAACAAAAATACGCATTTCTGCAAGTTCAATTCAGTTTTATAATTAAATAAACTACTCGAGTGAAATTATTTATTACACACACTTTTAGTTGTCTTAATTTCAATTCTATGCGTGTATCACATTATTAGACTCACGGTACGGATGGATTATTCAGTATATTTTCACAAATCTATACGCCCTCTTATCCATAAATTACATTATTGCTGTCTTAGTACTGAAATTTTCAAATACAATTCATTAATATATGATACAACTTTTGCAACAATATAGCAGCCAACCACAAATGAAAAATGTTTGCTTTAACCTAAAATATATTAATTCCGTTAATTTGTTATGAATTTATCTGAAAATAAAAATAAAATTAAGATTTTTTCCGAGTACCAGAAATTGAAGATCAGTGGACCAAAACAAATGTAATTAAGAAATACGTAAACAATGTTGAATCTACAAAGCTACTGTTCGAATGCTGGAAAATTAGTTGAACGTCTGAGTGGAAGCCAAATTTATTATTTATCCATAAACTAGGCTTTCCGAAAATACTTTTTTTCGTCGTTTCCGATCTCTCTGAATCACAATAACTTAAACGCGATGTCAAACAAAAAATTCATTCAATAGTAAAAAATTTAACTTTTATCAAGATAAATTAAAACGCCCAATTAACAGACAAAAATGGAAGTTTTATTCAATTCCTACCACGTTTCGTCCCCGCATTTGCGACTTCATCAGGCACAAATTTCGTCTCATTTTAGACTAAGAAAAGTAAAAAAAATTACTGTAGCAAAATTTCATTGAAAGATAAATTCATTCAAATTTTCTGTTTCTTAATTAATGCTATTACAGTAAATAAATAATGTTACTTACTATTTTGTAGTATGTAATTGAACAAATAATAAAGGTTTAAATTTAAAATTTTCATCCTTGACACATAATTAATTGACACAGTTACAGGCGAAATGTGATTTGAGAATACAGAGCAAAAATAAATAAATACCGTCAACCTTGAATTTTGTGATCTATTCGGTCGTTTTAATTTATCATTATATATTTTTATATTAAACAACAGATGTTACCTATCATATTAAAGTAATAATTTATTTCATAATATTTTCCTTTACATAGGAAAGAATTATAGGATTTATCGAGCTAAAAATTAAACGGAAGTATAATTTAGAATATATGTTTATAAAATAACAAAATTAATAAATTGTTTGTAATTAATTTATTTTATTATAATATTTGCTTTTTTTATTCAGTTGAAACAGTATATTATATTTCACTAATATGTGCAAAAAAGAGATATTTTGTTCGCTTCAATTCACTCGATGTTGATGTTATATATATATATATATATATAATTCCGGTGTGCGTGTGTTCGTAATTATTCTCCTCCTAAACGGCGAGACTAATTTTGATGAATTTTGTTTTGGATTTGCGAGATAACTTGGATTGTTCTTAGCTATAGGTGAACTCGAAAGGTGGCGCTGTTTTCAAGATGTAGAATTTTGATTTAATTTTCGGACCCAAATTTTTAAATTATTTTGAAATAATAATTATATGTTTTCATGTGTGAGATCAGAGGATCCAAAGAAATATAAAATTAAGAAATACTTAAACAATGATGAATCTACAAAGCTACTGTTCCAATGATGGAAAATTATGCATTTTTACGTGCTGGCTAGGGCAACATTAGAGTGTGTTCTGTAGCAAGCAAGGTCACGACAGTACGAGCAACATGCTGTTGTGCTGAAACGTAACCTCAGAAGATAGGGCAGACGCACCCGTTCTGTTCATTAATGTTATGTTTCTAATTTAATAAACAGCTTGCCTGTTATTTCAGCTTATCTTTAAATAAACCTAACCTAAATGTGGTCAACCATATCTGTCGACAAAATTCTATGAGATTCTCCCAGAGACGAATAAATGAAACTGTCACATTTTGAGGAAAAATTAAATCTATTTGATTTCAGTCTAGCTTCTAAATTCATCCCGATTGCAGTAAGACATTCGGGGAATGTCTGAGATGAAATTAGCGCTACTTGCAGCGAGTTCATGTTGGCTAACTTTCGAACGATTCGCCGGCCTTCGCACGCAATTTACCACGGAAAGATGCTGCAAATACAAAGTAATCAAAAGATACGCGATCCTCTGCATTGATGAGAATCAGCTAAAGACCCCCCCACAAAAAAAGTTTGTTTTCTTCAAGTTTCTGGCATCAAAGTTTCGCTGAAGGGGTTGGAAGATTTGTTGGGAAAGAGCAAACTGTCGCCCTGGGAGACTTCCGTGTCATATATTCCAACATCCGAACAAACCATGCCATATAGAGGCCTGCAGTCGTTGCTCTCAGGACGTTTTCTTTATGACGCTTTCCCAGTAACTTACAACCGTACAAGATGAATAAAAGCTAAACTATTTTAATTCAGTTGCAATACACTTTAAATAACCTCCTCTCCAAATATATGTTGTAACAGAATAATAAATATTCATTTACCATCCACCAATACGTAATATTCTCGTGATGAAAGAAAACGTATTCTTTTCATGTTTTGCTCGTACTAGGAATTTTCAGCTCAAGATATTTTGGTCATTTAAATATAAGCCTTCATTTCTCAACGAACTAAATTATACACAAAGGTCATGCGTCAATCTACACTACTGCCAATTAAAATGGCTACACATGGACAAAATGTAAGTAACAGAATTATATTGTAGTAATTAAGCCTTATATGTGTCACGCCAGATGACAGTCCGCAGCCGCCTCGGTAGGCCTAGGCCTTCAAGAGGGCTGTTGAGCCATTGGAAGAAGAATTAAGCCTTATAGTGAGACGAACAAGTAATTAACTTTTCAGGAAATTTGGGAGTATAGATTTCCAGAGCAATGAATTGTGACAGCAAAACGGCATCATTGTGGCGACTATAGGTTTGATGACTTAGATGGTTAAAGCAGTCCATGTATCTTCAGCACTATGGCACAGTTCATCGACTGGCAACAGAGGTCAAAGAAGTGAGAAAACATTGGTCTATCTAAGCTTAGAGGACAGTTTTGACTTTGTGAAAGTCCATGACAGCTTACAACATCGTGGTACTAATTTTTCAGATGTATACCGCTGTCATGCATTTTACGATTATGCTACCAGAATAGTTGCTGAATTCAGTCTCGTTATTGATATTGTGATGCAGGTGATTGCCATTGCCTAACTTAAGCAGCCATGTGGTGATTTCGGGGTATTAAGAGTTAGTGAAAGTGAAGTAGCCCAAGCTTGCGAGGAGGACGGGAGGACGTCTCAGCAGTTTGCACAATGCGGGACCACGAAATCCCACATATTGCCTGAGCTTTCGATGTGGGCAGTTCACAGCCTTTGCCTCTGAGATTACGTTCTGGCGTGATCTCCCGTCTGGCCAGATGATCCGGTCCATAATGCTGCGCTAGCCGTCGCTTCTACGTTTGTCATCGCTTCTAAATGAGATACGTCAACAAATACTCATCGCCAGGCATGCTGAAATTATGCCGGCGAACCGTGAAGATCATGCAGGCTATTCTGAAAAGTGCAAGCACAATAATTAATAAATATTTCTTTTATGAAAAAAAACTTCTGAGTTCTTTCATCAGAAATAAAACAATAACATCAATGTCAGTAAATAACTTTTTTTATATACGACGATGCATATAAGTTTCACTTATAACGTTTTTGGTTGGTCAAATTATCAACTCTGAAAATTATTTTGGAGCCTGATAGCAGCACTTTACATCCTTAAATTTTATGTCGCTGAAGTGTGTCCCACAGTTGATGTAATTTGACACTTCAGGGCCTAAATGAAAGGAAGTCCGTAAACACCATCTGTGGCGTGTAGGAAAGTGGGACAAAACATGAATTTTTTTTTCTGTTTGGGAGGATTAGCCTTAAATTTATTTACTGACGCACAACGTAGCCTGCAACTCTTTTCAGGGGTACAGCGGTAGAAGCGGCAAAATTGAAACGATATTAAACCTTTGTATCACTGAAGTCTAGCAGTGAAAACAAAGGTTTCTTTTTAAGGAAAACAAATCTTAAAAAATAAGTATATACCAGAAAACTTAGCAGTAGTGAACGCAAGTGTATTTGATAGAAAAATAAGAGAGTGGGGCAAAGGATTGTCCGGTTGTTTCTCACAAAACAATACAGTGTAATTTCTTCAAGGAATTTATTAAATTTTTGTTTAAAGACTGATCATTTATTGTGATAAAAAAAATTCACATTTTTCAATGTAAATTTTTCGACGATTCATGGATGTATGTTGCCGTTTGTGCTTGATGAGCACATGAGCACGAACTTCTGGAATTCAGAAGTTCGAAAAATGATCTGTGTAAGCCAGCACAGTCTGGAATCACATACTAATCCATTGAAGAAAATTAGAAAACTTAATTGCTTTCGAAATACATGAAGGTATGTATAATATTTTTAAACATTATGTCATATAACCATAGTTTTAAACAAATTTCCATATTTATGTATACACATACTTTTTTTAAAAAAAATTGTAATGTTTCAAATATTGTAATTTATTATGTAGATGAATATGGCAATTGCCGAAAGCTACTTCCGAATAAAGTTTTAAAATCAAAATTTATACATACTTATGGTTTTTGGAAGTGACTGATATAAATAAGGGGAAAAATTATTATCATAACAATACAGCAGTAATTCATTAAATCACATATAAACTGACACTTTTAAAAATAACAACATCTAAACCCAAAATTTTGTAATCATTTCTCCAGATTTTGGCCGTTTAAATAATTTTTTCTTATTTAATTGTCCACGTCAATTTACAGGAGCTTTCGGGATTATATTGCCATACTATGGCAAAATTTTATTTAAAGGGCCAAACATCTGGAGGACTAATTAGAACCCTTAGGTTTCCTACCAGTAAATCATATAAATAAATTATACGGTCCTGTTAACTTAATCAAACATTTTTTTTAAACTACTGGACAATTTTATTCTAATGTCCTACAACTATGCTGTTATACACTTCATTACAATATTATTTATGTGTAATGTTTTTAACTCTTTAAAACTCTCAATTAAAAATATTTTCAGTCTTTGCAATAGAAAAAACCTGCAAAATTCATAATACACACACATAACAAACCTTATTGAAAATTCTAACTTATGCAGTTGACAACAAATGTATTATATTAAAAGTAATAAAAAAATCCTATCCGTCGTTTTCATCACCCGTCGATGTTTCTAAATTTCTTATTCCAAGATATTAATAGAAATCAGTCGAGTTAAACAAAACAGTCGTATTGTTTTTTTCTTCAGTTTTAATGGTTTTAATAGTCGATGATGACAGAGATTTTTGAATTCTGACGCATATTCATATTTCCTTTTCACTATAATTCCTTCCACGTTTGTCCAGTGTTTTTTCCTCAGGTTTTCAAGAATATTTGTACCAAGTTTTATAGTAATCTGTTCACAATTAAATATTTATAAAGGCCTACAAACATACATAATTTTTATAGTATATATTTTCTCTACTTTTAAATTTCTCTTGATTTTTAAAAGCTTAAAACCTCCACCTAAATTTGGAAACCCAACGATATAACCACAGCCAACTTAATTTGTAATTTATTAATTGAACCTAACCTCAAAATGTGGTTTTAAAATAGTTGGTAACACTGTATTTAAAAGACTGCTACTAAACTTGGAATTTAGATCACAGAGAACTTCTATTGATTTGTTATAAAAACTCTAAATTTACTTATAAAACAAGGCAATATATATTATTTAAAAGTCTGTTAGCAAATTTGGTATCTAAATCAGTTGCTTATAGGCACATTTAAATTATTAATATAATAGCTGGGTGCCCGGCGATGTCAGGTATATGAATGCTTAATATAACTAATATTTTTCTTAAGTTGTGATGCTTTTTGTTTCTCGCGAACGTCGTCGTCGCCGTCGTCGAAGCCGCACCGTCCCGTTCTATAGGGCAGGACGGTTACAAATTGTGTCGCAGGGAACACCGAAAAAGTAACTGACCCCGAAAAGTATTTATTCGACGGAAGTATCGGCCAATTTTGCATATTTAAAACTTTCCGCCCTCTCCACCCACGCCCCTATGGGTGGTAGCCGTGTTTCATCCCGACATTGCTGATTTTAGAGTCGCAAAGAACATGTGTGCTGAATTTGGTTGAAATTGCTCCACTCGTTTAGATTTATATGCCCAACATTACACTTACGAAATTTGTGCTCTGTTTACACATAAACAATGAATTTCATTTACAAGAATAAGGTAGGTGATCCATATATTTGTTCTGTTTAGCGCGAAATAACTTGTAAATTTAATTAACGTTTTATTTAAGTAACAATATGTTCCAAGTAGTTAAAAAGTACAAAAATGTTTATATCTCGAGTGCGGCAACACTCTGCGTCATATAAAATGAACTCAAAACCTTTATGAACAGGCACCTTACTTGTTTCGTAAAAAAGCAATATAGTTGTATTTCATTAAATATTTACTAGTGTATAAACTTATGTGTTTTAAAAAATAACCACTTAATTTGGTTTTAAAAACTTTAGCAGTTTTATTCTGACTTGATGTAATTATATTATAGTTTGTTATTGTGGCGAAAATCCGCCAGATATCAGGAGCTTTCGGAACATTCTTTAAGTAACTGTGTAAAACAAAAGTATAAATAGCGAAATCTGGCAACTCTTTAATGAAGAAAATATTAATTACATGTAGTGTCAAGGTTAATTCATTTTTATTTTAAATTAAAATTTCACAAAATTCAAAATACACAGTAACCTACGACTCTTGACAAATCTCACTTATGCAAATATTTGTGTTACTTGTACACTTTACATACCAATGGAATATGTTTCATGTCTTTAATGCTCCTGAGATAATTTTTAATTCATTTAAGAGAAATGGAATTTTTTATGCTCCTTTAATGTGCGGCGTGTATTTTGGACTGCCCCTAGTGTGCAGGGAGAAGTTGAACTCGGTGTATGAAGAACATTTTTGTCACTCTCTTACTGCATCAGAATTTTTAGATTGTCTTAAGGACCCGTGCTTATTTAATGTACTGGGAGAAATCTTGACTCGGCTAATGTACCGTCAGTCATAATCGTGGTTAATTTGAAACTAACCCCCAAACGGTATAGCTCCGTGTGTGCCCAGCAAAGATTTAATCCAAGTAAATGACGCGTTGACCAAGGGATTATTGTCCAATTAATTCCACTTCAGGGCTAATATAAATAAGTACCAGGGCAACACCCGATAGTTGTTTAAAATTAGCGCTCTTTTTCAACACGACATTTCTCTGGGTAGAGAGTTTTTCATAATTGCAATTAATGAGCCGTAATAAACTTTGTAAATATAAATTAACGATTTTTTATAGTTGTATAGTTAATTTGAAATTATTAAAACTAAAAGTCAAACATTTTCAATAATGTATAGTGAGCATATATTTCCAAAATTAAGAATTTCATATTGGTTCAATCCTGCATGGTACTGAAATTAGAAGTTATTCACTAGGAAAATGGTATTGTGATTTTAAAAAAAGATAGTTTGCAGGGAGAACCATGATTTTAAAATTTCATGTTCCTCCAGTGCCGTTTTCGAATAAAAATTAATAGTTGCATATATTATTGTAATTCAGCCCCTCAATTTCCCTTTTCCAGAATCAGATGCCTCTATGAATTATTTCATGCAAAATAATCATACCAATTATATATTCAATTGTTTAGGATGACGTTAAAGGCATCAGATCTAATCTTGTAATGTACGAGATTGGAGTTATCAAGAACAGACGACGAAGAGTTGAGTTGCGTGTGTGTTCACAAGGCTGGAATTGACGGAGGCTGCTTCGAGGACAAACAGCCAAGCCACTTCGCCTCTGACTGTCCAATTGGCTACGAAGGCCGCTTCCCAATTGGAAAGACACCAACACGTCTCACATAAAACATTCAAACGCCAACGGAAACTTTTGCCTCTAAAGCCTCGTTTTTTTTAACATTTTTCTCCACTACGACCTCTATTATGGAGGGTTTGGCTCCAAAGGTTTTCCGTAGTAACTGCACTCATAAATTTTGGGTGTGTGATGGTCAGACATCTTAACATTGTAACTGTACTTCGTAAAAAGTAAACCTCTCATTCGGTCTATTAGGATAAAATTAGTCTCTTCCGTACATAAATAAATATTACATAAAATATTCCTTATTTGAAACAATTGTTTTCAGTTACCCAACTAATTACTAGTGGTTGATTGTCCACTAGAGCAACATAAAAACGTAAAAAGAAAGGTCATTTTCACCTATTATGAAACCATTTTACCATACTGATCAATGACTGGTTCTCAAATAGCGATAGAGACCAGGAGAAATGTGTTGATTAAGAAACTCTTGATGGTCGTCTGGCTGACTTTGATAACGACTCTGTAGCGTGTCTTGTGGATTCAGAATCACAGCTAACAGTCAACATTTTTATCAAATGACTTATACTTCTCAGGGAACGATATTTCATGAATTAAAAGGCATAAGATCAATATTTTCGATCTTACTGTGGATACCAAACGATGTATCAGTCACCCGAGTAAACAACTATTTTTCTTGATCAACTCCACTTCAGTAGACAGGAGAAGAAACCATTGTACGAAACCTGAATAATACAATGGACATTTAAGAACAAAATTCATGTACAGACAGAAAGATATATTGTACTAATATAATATCTAAAAAATGCTTCATGTCGCCCTTCAACTTTGGTGCCTCAGAAGATTCAATACACTTGTAAAATTATGACACATAACAAATTATTTTTCATATTAAAACAATGAAAACATGAAGATTTATCTCATCATTATCCTACTTATCAAAATATTTTAAGAAAGATGTAGTTAGGATAAGCTTGTTTAAATGATAGAAAATTGATTAGTACTTTGAGAATACACGTTGTAAAGGTAATTCCTGTTATTCATAATACCTATTAGCTCTTATTTTTACAACAAGGAAAATGTAAACAGATCATTTTCAGGTACTTTGCAAATAAAGAATGCTTTTGAACTTTGAGGGTTAATGATTTTTATTATGGAGATTCCCCAGGTTTTGAATTGCCAATCTCATGATACCTTCTGTTTTCTTTTATAGTTATAAATTATTACACGAATCTCCTGATTCGGATATTACTCTCTAATTATTTTGAACTCAATCTCATGGAACCTTATGTTTTCTTTTATACTTATAAATTATCAAACGAATCTTCTAATTCTGTTATTATTCTCTGATAATTTTGAACCCATAGTCCAGTCGTACTTGGTGAAGTAGGAGGCGAGGAAGAACACTCAAGTGCCAAGCCAACTGCGCCGTTGTAATATTTTGAAGTACATTGGATTACAAACCCATACTTAAAGCATTATGGCATAATAAGCACTCCCTCGTCAATTAACTGCTATAGTGTAATTCCGGTAAACGAGTCAATTGCAAGCAACGCTTTCAATTGATGTCCCCTGAACTGTCATAAAAACAGTTAAGTGGGAGGTAGAACATTCAATGCAAACGGTATAGAGGTGATAATAAACGCTCAATTGGGACATCTAGTCGCATTTTCCGAAGGAAATGTATAACGTCCCAGGAAGAGCAGAATATATAGTTTAATACAGTATCATAATCAAATCAACCGTTACAATACATTACAAATTAATCTTCTTATTTGAGGATTACTGGAGAAACTAAAGTTGGAAAGTTATTAATTGGCCTTTACTACAGGTTACATATTTGTTTGAGTAAAACCCTTCAATTTTCTTTTATTACATTTATGGCTCCTATGAGTAATAAACTGTGTAATACGAGAACGAATTAAAAATTAATGCCTCCTGTGCCATTACTCGGGTATGTAATGAAGTTTGGTAACAAAGAAACTAGCATTCTAGATTAGCATTGCAGCGGCCGGCAACATGTGTTCAAGATACTAATAGAGTACGTGCTGATGAAGCGATTCGAGGAGACGGACGCGTTACATGGGTCAAGAAGCAAAACCCAGAATTTTTCCAAACTGTTCTTGAAGCTTGGGTTCAACGACAGCACTAATGTGTTCAAATAAATGGTGACTATGTTGAACGGTAGGGTTGTACAGAGGACAGTTTAGGTTATGATCTATACCAATTTCGTTATTATATGCTTATTATTAAACCATTATTTTTATAACGCAAGAGGCGTTGCTTTTCATTCCCCTCCTATGTTCTTCGCCGCTCCACTAGACATTTATTACATACCTCGTTCTTAATTATCTCATTCATATAATGTGACCCAAGGAGTATAATTTTAAAGTCTATTGTACTTACCATCGCCGAGTTAATTACCTCTTGACTCCTCAGGGCACTACTCGTTTCATTATCGATATTTTAGGAAACAATGTGTCACCATAGTTTTAATTACAAGTTTCAAGTCCATTCAACACATACCTATAAATTTAGTCAAACTACTCCTTAACTTTATGTTGAAGACTGAATTATTATTCATAAAATTATAAACGTAAGAATATAATTTGTTCCCCAGTATACCTACTTCACTTAAATCAAAATTTATCATCAACCAGAACCTCTTTTATTCAAGTATTCTGTGTACAACGTTTATTATGTTAGCAATGTGTATCGATACAACATGTATTTGTTCTTGTTTTTTTGGAAGCTTTAGGTGTAATATATATTCCTGTATTGTGTGAAATTTTCAATCTATGTTGAAAAGTCCTTATTATTTGTTTTTTTAAAGGTATTTGAGCAATTTTGGTGTAATTTTAACTAGTAAAAATTAATAACTATGAGTATAAATTTACATTTTCTATGTCACAATTCGATATTGATTTCCTAAGCATTCGTTCTTTATACATTTAACCTTAAAAGCATTAAACATTTACGTCTTTGAAAGTATCATATTTGATACTACACCCAAAACATATTATTGCTGTTTTTATCTTTATATATAAGTTGGTCTTTCCTAGAATTACATTTTCCATTTTATATTAACCCCATTTGAGTGCCATAAATTGATTGTCGTCATTTATTAAAGGGGTCAGTTTTATAATTTTTACCTTATTCAATATGCGTAACTTACTACGCTTTCGTAAAACCACGATAATTTTATTCCTCCTCATTCCATATCATTGTTTCAGATTCCTAGTTGATTTACTTAAAGTGAAGATGCACATCTATTGTATTTAGTTGTTTTAAATTATTTAATCGCTTTGTAGCAGACTTTTCGAACTCCTCATTAGTATTTGAACCGTTACTTAATCCTACTTAGTGCTCGTTGTTTATTTTGCCATTTTGTACTTCCTAGTTTTTTTGGCAGAGAAATAGGAGCAACCTAAGCCTAATCTTTGGTTTCTTGGCATCTCGCTTAGTGATTATTAATTTTTATTTATCTTTTTTACCTGTTTAAGTCCACGTACAATCGTCATTGCTTTCGTGAATGCAACAAGCAATATACCTTTGTACATACTCGATATTATTAGCTAAGAGAATAATACATTCGAAGTGGGGTACTGTGTGAAAACGAAGGAGCTCCTAACTATTTATATTTTTTGATAGAGAGTGTAAAATTTCTTTGGCTCGTTGTTGATTTGTAAAATGTGTTTTGTCACACGCGTGAACTTCTCCGTTCATAAATTGAGTGATTGTCGTTATTTTCTCATTTTATTTTTCTATCTTTTCATATTGGGTCTCCTTTGAAGTTTGTTGACAGTGGTGCCGTAATAGCTCGTTGCCAAGTCAATAGCGGAATACATTAAAAATAAAATCTTAGGTGGGGAAAAATTAGAAATGTAAAACTTACGGAAATACGTAGGAATGCACACATAAAATTTTATTCCTTGCTCCCGTATCCGTGGTTTTAAATGATAATATAAAGATACCAAACGAGCGTACCAGAAATATAAAATTTCGTAATCCGTAGATGCTCGGAAGAATTACTCCCCTGAAGATGCTTCCGTCATGGACCTCGCTGGATCCGGTCGTAACGTTTCTACCACACTTCCGCCCCAAATTCCTGTGAAATGTACCACAACCCGATGTAGCGTTCCGTGGGACAACCTGAGATAAGTAATCATGTATGCGTCCATGTTTCATAGGCTGTTATACCGTGGTTATTATTATTTTATCCCTGAAGACAAAAGATCTTTTACCATTCTAAACGTCGGTTTATTCCGAATTTATTTCCATTTCACACTCGTTTCGTTCCAAAAACGTGCCCTAAATTCTGGTTTGCATCATATCGAAATATTCCGTATCAGAATTAAACAAATGATCTACGGTTTTCTATTAGGATTCATGACGAATTTGTTGCTGTTTCAATAATTGGTCGTAATAAATGTTTCACTGGTAAATTGTTCCATGCAGGTTTCCATTGCCCGCTTCATCTACCTATTACTTAATATCATCCCATATTTTTTTAAAAAAACTATACTTTCTGCATTTCACTCTCCCAAGGCTACTTATTTTGGAAGCTTAATTCTGAATTTCAGGTTATCTAATATATATATTTAAAATATGAACGAGAATGCGTGGTTAATGCCCTGGCCAATAATGGGAGGAACAGTTTACGTCATAGCCAATAATTGACCAACATGTTATTCGTATCAAAGATACTCTAGATGAGTGGGCGCTCAGTTTTTCTGACGAGGCGTGTACATCCCCGGGTATGTTCACTTTAAAGTAATTCTCAGCATTAGATATGACGTGAAGGCATATTTCGTCAAAACTATGTCATCAGTGCAGCCAAATTTCTTTTAGATACAATAATTCACTCTTGACGGGAATGTAGACAGTTTTTCACTCAGTTAGTTTGGTCACAGTCTTATCATTTTGGTCATTTATGAAATTCCTTACCACACTTCAGTGATCATAATCTGTGAAAATTTAACTATTTATATGATGGGGTCTATAAATTTATGCATAGTGATTAATATATTATTCTACCTGGCCCGAGCAAAGTCCTGCAGTCCTCAATACATAACTGTTGTCAGATAACATGGGGTGATCGGCATTATATCAAAAACCATTGTCATTAACACAGTTGAAACTGTTTCATTGTCCAGGAAAAAATATGGAGTACAGTACAATCATGATACATATGTATAGAAAATACTATCCGAAAGATCTAAAAATTTTCTGTAGAGTTATATTATATAACAATATAAATCTCACTGATCCCTAAAAATATTTATTCGATGAAAATATTAGCCGATTATGCATGTTTTAAAAGTTCAACCCCTACTGTTTTTAAACGTGTTTTACCCCCACATTGTTTTTTCACGCTCGCAAGGATCATGTGTATAAAATTTTGTCGAATTTCTCCATGCGTTTAAATTTGTACGCGAAATATCTGCACATATAAATAGTATATATATCAGCTAGCGATTCCGACTGGACTGTGGGAGATGCCAGGGAGCCTGCCTGGTCCAGAGGATCAGGAAAGGTCCTATTCACGCTGCATTACTAACCAAACAGACTTTTCTGTACCAACCAACGATTTATTCTATTTGATACATTATTTTAAAATAGTGGAAATTCATGGAAACAAGATAAGCTTCATTTCAATGAATCAAGGGCGGTGAGTGTATTGAGACACTGAGTTGTTACAATCGCATCACTGAAAAGAACGGTTGAGTCGTGGCCACTGGAGTCCGAAATTACGTAAGTCCTTGATGATCGAGGTGATTGGTTATATTATTTGTAGGGAGTGCAACGCACATATTCTCAGACCGAGCGAATTCGCCGATGTTTACCGAAGTTGACCGAAGTTTTTCGTTCCACAGTCTGCTAGTTTCTTTCTGTTAACGCTGTCACGTGGTCGCCTGAGATTGTATATATTCAGGGAGCCGTAAACAAGAAAAGAAGGGATCCTTCGCAGCTTCTTGATGTTGCAGAATCTGGCCTTGACTTTTCAATCAATGCTGGTTTGTAACGTGATCTCGAAGGGTTGTGAAGATGCAAAAAAGGTCAGAAAACTTCGGTAGTGTGGAGGTAGGTACGGCCGAGTCTGATCAGGTAAGAATCGGAATGTTGGGTTCTTTTGTCTGTTAAAACACAGATTTGTAGTTAGACATGTGTATAATTACAGTCGATATTACATATGATAAGAAGTGGGGAAGGAAAGGTAGACTGTCAGGGACGCGAACGAGAACATGTTGCCACGCTGTTCTTAAATCGTCTTCACTGAACTCGTAGCGTGGGAGGGCTATTGAAGATGTAATGTGGATGTCATTGCCCTAGTATGTAGGACCGCTGATATGCCGATTTGATCGTCAGCATTCCTGCAACACTGCCGGGTTTGTTGGCCTGTATTCCAATTGTCTTGAGGAATGCGTTCATCCGCCGAGGCAAATGACCCATGTTGTAGCAACGGAAACGAGAATTCATTACAACGTACGTTTATTATTTAGGACCAAGAATAGAGAAAAGGAATAGCCAAGGCAGCAACACTGAAAAGTGATCTATCCATAGATAATTTATTAATGATGTTAGTTTTGTTTGGTGAATAAAAAAAGGATACTATGTGGCTGGACATCATGTAAAAATATGTACGGTATCCGCGTGTTTGAGATGCAAAAGAATGTAAATATTAGTTGGGGTACGAGAAATTTTTTGAGGTAATTCGCGCAATGAGTAAGTTATGAGTGCATTATCTGACCAAATCCCGCCAAAGGATGTGTAAACATTGAATCCACACTGCTTTTTGCTACAAACATATAAGTATGACACGAATGTATGGCGGGATTGTCACGCAGCTCGATATGAAATGTGGCCAGTAAAGCCAAGCGCGAAAAAAGATATCAGGCACGCCAGCAATTGCTGTAATTGACAGAGCAGCTGAGGGATTATTAACACGACCACCGCCCTTCCGCCGCCATTATTCTGATGGGCCACTTAAAACGTCGTGCTGTTTGATTGCGTTAATAAGCATTCTTCTCCACCGGACTTTGTGTTACTTGAAGTGGACACGATGCTACGGGCAACACGAATCTTCGTGAGTGGCTGATGTTGATGTTCCGCAGTCAATCTTCATCGTACAACACTCAAAATATGATCATACCTAAGATTTCATAAAGTAATTTGGTTTATTCTGTTTTACATATAATTTATCTAACCGTATAGAAATTATAAAAAGGTGATGAAGTATCAATTGAAGAATAATGGTTAAATTAAAACAATAACGAATACTGACTAATTGAGAAAATAATAATATAAATAAAATAATGTTTAGTGTTTGATTTCACTGATAAACGATTCCTCTTTCCATGAAAGCGGAAATAGCTGTTACCATTCATGTTATAGCGTAGGACTTAATACGACGTTCCAGGGATTTGTAAATTGCACGAAATCCAAAGATCAGTTCAGAGATTTTACATGCCATTGTCAATATCTCACAGCAATAATAAATAAAGTGCGTTATCATGAACTGATTACCGTTTTGAATAATTAACGCAAAATTTAAATATAAAGGGAGAATTTAACTATAGTTAGGTTGCTGCCAATAATTTCAGGAACCTGAAATGAAATTAGCAGCTCAAAGATAATTAAACATGAAATGGGGTTGTTGAGTGATTTCTTTGGTGGTATTGCAAAGAGAATCGATGGAAGATTGTTAAATA
Source organism: Eucriotettix oculatus (assembly GCA_034510155.1). Taxonomy (NCBI): domain Eukaryota; kingdom Metazoa; phylum Arthropoda; class Insecta; order Orthoptera; family Tetrigidae; genus Eucriotettix; species Eucriotettix oculatus. The sequence continues at coordinate 58,862,936 of CM067380.1, forward strand.
CGCAGTTAAATAATAGAGATTGTGTCGTTTGAAGTATATTGATAATTGCACAAAAATCCAAAATAACTTTTGTGAGTAGGAAGGATATTTAGGGGAGTCGGAAATGCTTATCTTTAGAATGTTAAAAACTTTCTTCTCAGAAACCGTTATAGATGCAGTACTGAAATTTTACGGCTTATTTTTAACCGTATATGTGAGTGTAATCAAAAAATAATAATGGATTTAAATTATTAGTTGGAAATAAAAAGCTTCTAAAATTTCCATAAAATCAGATCTTGAGAAATAAATTAATAATTAAAATTATAATTCTGATACAACACTTATTCTGCTTCCACACGCACACAATGAGTTCAAAACTAAACTTTGAAAAGTTTCAGATCTGTATCTATAACCGTTTCGGAGAAAAATGTACCTAAAAATTTTTAATTTAACGTTGGCAAAGATACAGCCTTCTGACTCCCCATAAGTATTTAATCCTGCGTGTAAACTCATTAGGAATATAATGTCGTCTATTTAATACATAATACGGACTGTGAAGTACTTGCCGAAATAGCTACTCAAATACGTCAGTTACTATTAATCCTAAGTTAAAGACTAAGAGAAGAAATGAATCGTAATTATTATTGTGGCGAATAATAATTGTAATATTTTCAGAGAGAATGGCGAAAGTTACGTGAGTGGAGGACATTATAAATGCCCATTTATTAATACTTGTTTGAGTTATCTTATTAACATAACAGTAGCATGATAATTTGATGTACATTGACTTTCTCCGATTTAAGAAAAGTGTTTTGTGGTACCGATGTAACAGATACATTTGTATCAATTGATCTACTTTCTTTGTGGTAATGCAAGTAAAATGGCTGGATTAGCTCGTGAGATAACCGAATTGGATGTCGTCATTGTTGTAGTCCTTCCTGATTCTCTACTCTAAACAACCTGAGAGGATCTCCTTCTATTACCGGAAAAGGAATGATCAGTCTTGGGGGAAACAATTAGACTACGACGACACTACCCGACATTAAGTAACAACTGTTTCCTGTATTACATTAAAAATGTGTGGAGGAAAGTTGCTTATTAATTGTCAGTTATATGTTTGAATTCGAAATACACCCGTTATATTTCTTTGCAAACTAAAAACAACTAATAGATAAGAAAACTGTGTTAACAGAACATGAATATTTAAAACTCTACAGGATTTATTGGGGTAGCGTTAAAATTTTAGACGTAGAAAGCAATTATTATTCTCGACGGATGCGCGAAATGCTTCAGATAAGTACAAATGTAAAAACAGATACGCAAAATTTGAATTAAATAAATGACTCATTTACTTGGGCATTCTTGAAACTTTAAAATTAATTTCTTGTAGGTTTAAAAATTTGTTTACAACAATACAAGTGTTAGGATATGTTTCATTGACATTGTTTTCACTCATTTGTGAGTAAACACAACGAACTGAGTTTATTTATATTCAACTATGTATATGAAATTATATTTTTTTGTAGAATGAACTGAAGAGTGCCGAAAGTTAGGCATGGAAAGTTTTAAAATTTAAAATTAACCTATTTCTGACTTTTGGCCATTCTTCGTATTTTATTTATAATATTAAATTAGACTAATTTAATTATTTTATTCTATTATAAATTCAATAGGACTGATCCACAGTTTTTGAGATATTTGCACTTTGTCCCCATTGATTGCAATTTAAATATAAATTTTGAAAACCGGAACTTTCGGCAAATATTGTCAGTAGTACAGAAAAAAAATTTAAATTTTACAATTCTACAAGAATTCTATGCATAAGATATTTGCTAACATTAATCTTATTTAGGCTAACAAAATGTCTCATTTTATTTTTCAGTTCTGCAAACTTTACTTCATTTTAATCATAATTCATCATGCACCAGCAGCTCTTCATCTTTCCTTTTCAAAAATATTCCGTATATCATGTAATTATGTTTGCAATGTGTGTCCAATGTGACATGTATTAGATCTTTTTTTTTGAAAATTTTAAGCCTTATGTGTTGTGTGTAATTTTCATTCCATATTGAATAGTCCTGAATATTGTTTCCTATACATATTAGAGTTTTTTGGTGTTATTTTAATTACTACTAACGCTTCGTTTACGGAAACAATAATGATTACGTGTAGAAATGTGACTATTTCCATTTTCCGTCACATCCCTGTATTGATTGTCTGTTCATTCTCTTTTTATCCCTTTCCTATTATAAGTATTCCACATTAACGTATTAGATAATAAATTTAATATTGGACCCAAATAATATTAGTGTTGTTTTTTGTCTGCATATTTAATTGCCACTTCCCTAAACGTCTTGCATTATTTGTTCTACACGTATAAATAGTCTATTTTCTAAGTGTAATCCATACGCTTTTAAAGTAAGTGTTATTATTTAAATTGCTTTTAGGATGAAATATAATAATTTTACACCGTTGAATTGGTTGAGGAATTCGTTCATAATTAGATCGCCCGATTGGTGCTCCATGAAGAGAGTGAGTGTTATATCTGTGCCAATTGGCATTGCTTTATTTGCAGTGACAGTTGATAATGCTTGACGAACGATGTGTCACGGAGGTTAAACGTAGAAATCGGTGGAGAGGATCGCGGCTTTCGATTTCTCCTACATTTCACCTTGATTTGAATGTTTAAATCTGTGCGTGTTAGTTTTGTTACTTCCACACTGAGATTTTCAATTTCCAGTTGAAAATAATCGAATAGCGAAACAGAAATGTTAGTTTTCTAACTATAGTCAAATATTTTAAGCTGTTATGCAGAACATCTGGGAATTAATGTAAAAATCTTTCAGTCTTCATGATTTAGCCACCATAGAAGAGATTGTGCAATACTTTCAGAATGCTTCAATTTAATTTAGTTTCTAGGACCTGCAGACGTCGCTCATATTGTAATATTCTCATTTTATAAGTACTGTTAAACTGAATAGGTTGTTTTGTGACGAAGTATTTGGCGTGGGGAAACAACTAGTTATTTGTTATTATTTTCACAAAAAAATTAGTTGTTATACAAAGGCTTACTCCTAAATCATTCATTGAAACTACGTCGGGTGCGTAAGCAGAATTGACAAATGTATAAATCAATTGTTAATTATTTTAGGAGTTGTTGTCGGACTTACCATTGCCTAAATTGGGTTACGTTGATAGGGATCAAGAATAAACAAGAATTATGTGTGGCGTTCTTTTCCATAATGACGGCAAAGGTGCGTTGCATCAGTCGCATCACTACGTAGAGTCAAAGAGCTTAGTATAAGAAAGCAATCGCTGTCTGTGCTTAGCTACGCAGAGAGAAGCTTAAATACGTTGCGTTACAAACACGTTTAGTAATCTCAAATTCCACAGACTTTTGTCCTGTGTTAATAATAATTACGCTTTATGATTCGAGAAGGCTAATTAATTTTTTTGGTCGTGCAATGTACGCAAATACACCGTGAGTCCGAATAGTTTCTAAACTGGATTCAGCTCAGGAGTTGTCAAGACGATACGCAGTTGACAACTCTGTCCATATTGTAGGGGTAGACATTAGCTCACTTTTACTCCGAGCACTGTTGAGATTAGTTGGTAGAGTAAAAACAATTCTGAAAATATTAGCGTTAGGAAATATATTTCTGTCAGTTCAGGATATACTGTACGTTAAGAAACGCATCCTTAAATATAATAGATAATGAGTATTGCGTGTGTTAAAAAGATGTTGTCGCAATCTCCATATCCCGTCCCGTTCGTATCAAGAGAATTAATTTTTTCTTGCGTTTCGCCAGACCACTTTGAGAGGTAGTACCTCCTCAATTGACAATCCTCCCCTTCCCCTTCTCCTTTCCTTACTAGGCATGTAAACACGCCTTGTAGAATGTCACGAACTGTACATACAATTATATGAAACTGTCAAATTGTCCTTGTTTGTAATTTTCTTCAACATACGTGTCGCAGGGGCTTGAATGTCTTTCACATCACCAAAGTAATGACCATTCATGTGGCCTTTTATTTTGTAGGATAAAATGCCAGTCGGAGCCAAATAGGGTGAATGCTGTGGTTGGCTGACAGGTACTCGGTCTCTCGCTGGGAAATGAACTACGACTCCGGCTGTGTAAGCGGGCGTATTGTCGTGCAGACAAAAGATATTCCTCTTTTCTCACACCCATATAATACTGGGAATTTACAGTACCACCTTCTTCTTCTTTGATTCTACAGCCCATTGAGGGCTTGAGCCTACCTGGTCGACTGCGGACTGTCATCTTGCATGACACATTCAGAATTTGGAGGGACACGTGGTTAACATGTCGATTCTCTAGCAGTCGTAATCCCGGACTTTGCCACCATGAGAACACAAACATCGAAGCCCGTGCCAGGATTCAAAGTCGCGGCCTCTAGGTTGTGAGGCGGCGGTGCCCGTGGGAACAAATTCACTGTGGATAATTCCGTGAGCGTCAAAAAGAGGTGGTAATAATTTGTTTCACATTCGTATTTTCTTTCGTTTTGACGAACTTTCACCGGCCCATTCTGCAATTTGTCGTTTTGTGGTAGGCTAAATTGTTAACGCCGCTTCTCGTCACCTTGATGATTTATCAAGAACTGAATTTTATACGTTTTTCATTTCAATCAAGTTGAGACTGGCGTCCATGCGTCGTCTTTTTCTTCGTCTGGAGTCAAGGTGTTCGGGACAAACTTTGCATACACTCTCCTCCTCATTCCAGGGAATGTTTTGGACAACTATTTTAGAAATGTTCAGCTCTTCAGCCATAGTTCTGCTTTTGAGATGACTGCCGATTTGTTCACGAATTTTCTGAGTGTTTCCGCCGGAACTGAGGCTCTCTTTGTCCTTGAGCGACACCTGTTCTCCTTTAAAAAGACTCGTACAGGAATTGATAAATTATAGCCATTACCATGGATTATAATGACTGCGTTTCCGTTTTATCCAGTGAAACGTGAAATGGAATCACTGCTCGCTGCGCTATTGCGATTTCATGACACAACAATGCCGAAAAACTATGGTCGCAACTGACTGGCCAATTAAATAACTGTTGTATAAACTTTTTAATTGATAGTTTTTAGCTGTCATGGCTGCGTTGTGCTTATATATGGGTGTGAGAAAAGAGGAATATCTTTTGTCTGCACGACAATACACCTGCTTACACAGCCGGAGTCGTAGTTCATTTCCCAGCGAGAGACCGAGTACCTGTCAGCTAACCACAGCATTCACCCTATTTGGCTCCGACTGGCATTTTATCCTACAAAATAAAAGGCCACCTGAATGGTCATTACTTTGGTGATGTGAAAGACATTCAAGCTCCTGCGACACGTATGTTGAAGAAAATTACAAACAAGGACAATTTTACAGTTTCATATAATTGTATGTACAGTTCGTGACATTCTACAAGCCGTGTTTACATGAGAAGGGGAAGGGGAGGATTGTCAATTGAGGAGGTACTACCCCTCAAAGTGGTCTGGCGAAACGCAAGAACAAATTAATTCTCTTGATACGGTGTATATATAGTGAGATTAAAAATAATCAATATGTAGATAGGTAGAGAAACTGATAAGAAGAAACAAATAGTCGAAAGACAAAAAGTATAGCAAGAAGATTTAGGAAACCAACGTTCTGAACAGTCAACGAGCTCTTTTCTTCTTCTTCAGGGCAGAAGCATGTGTATTAGAGTACGAACAACTGTAGTAGCCCAACCCCAAGTGTGAATGTTGAAACAAGATTTGCTATGGTAGGAGAATGATTGTGGGCAGAGGGTGGTGAGTCTATTCCCGAAACAATGCGAAACTGACCAATAATATGTACAAATGATTCCACACAGTCCCCACAAAATTTCAAATTCAGCTGTGAAATGTCACGTTAGCTGGATGAGGTTATATAAAGCATGTAGAATGTTGATTATCTTCAAAGTTGGTATTTAATGGCACGAAATATATGTTTAGAACAGACATGTGCAAATATGAAAATAATATTTTTTTAATTTTTAATAGTCGTATAAACTTATGAGGTCAAAAGTGACTGATTAGTTACAAATTATCAAAAGTGCTTCCAAGTAATAGATTTTTAACTTATTTTTATAGCGTTATTACAATTTATTTGGCTAACAATAGGCCAAATGCAATAACAAAAGCAAGAGGAAATAGGAAACCAACGTTTCGAACAATAACATGTACTTTTCCAAATTCTTCACATGACGATTTTCTCTCTTCCATTCTTATTCCGGTTTCATTTAAGTTCATTATTAATTCAAATAATTTATTTAATGTATTAATTTACTAAATACATACAACTACCAACTAAAAATAATCACAGTACTGGTTAAAAAGATGTTGTCGCAATCTCCATATCCCGTCCCGTTCGTATCAAGATAATGGTATAAATTCAGTACTATAACAAGTACAGGATGGATAAAATCTCGACGGAGTCGGGAATCGATTCCTGGTCCTGAAGTTACTGAAAGAGCACTCTTCCACAGAGTCGACATCCCATACTGGTGTGAGCTTTCTCCAACCACTCAATAAACCTGAGGTCTACAATTTAATTAATAAATAAATCATCAAATGCTTGGTTCATTAGCGACTTCTTACTTTTCAGATTACTTATTAAATAACAGTAGGGGTTCGGGATTCGAACCTGCGTCCTATGTGATGTGAGGCAGACACGCTACTACACACCACATTAAGTTGGCTTCGAGAGGAAAATCTCTCTTTCATAAAGGTTTGTGTATTCATTTAATGCTGATTTATTGACACTTTTGATTGTATGCAATATATTAAAGTCGCTATGGAATCTTATTTCCACAGTTTATTTTGGAGTATTGTTCGAGTCCAAATCCTTCGACGGAGACTTTTAGGAACCGCAATAAGGACAATCAATAATTATATAATAAATTTAAATTGAAGTAAAATACTGATAATATGCAGAGTTAGGTTGGCTTTATACATCGTCCATTAATTCCTTTTCGGTGAAATTGGAAACTGGCTAATTATTATTTTTACATTTTAAAATTGTAATAATTATCAGCCAGTCAATATCATAAATTATTATGAACGTTATATTTAATTGTTGCTACGCGGTCGACAGAAGGAGCTCAAGATGAAGAATATAATATTTTATACATCCAGGAAAGACTGTATGCAGTCTGTAAATGCCAAGATGGATGCGTCATCAACTTCAAAAATTAATATAGTTCATGACGAAGAGGGAGAAAATTGACCGCGGACCACTGTCACTTCGAAATTTCATTATTTTATTTTCCTTCCTAAAAATGCCATCTCAAATTGTCAGTGGCATATTTCTAAGTCTATTTCCTTTAAACCTAATTTTCTACGGACGCCGCAGCTCAAGTCACCGGCAAACGGGCTTCTACCCAGTCAACAGTACTCAATCAACGCCTGAGCACTCAAATTTGGGACGAGAAACTCTAAGAACTGAAATTTCTTTTAATACATACAAAATTTTTCCATAAATTCAAATCTTAGTTGTCCGTCGCAATTACCGACCCACTTTACTTAGACCCTAGGGAAAAATAAAACTCGTACGGGCAATAAATATTGAATTTAATGAAGGACAATAATGTGTATTTGGGAAACAAACAATCACAATGTTTGGATATTGGAGTATTCTGTTACATATCGCAAAATAACAAATGTACTGTACAATACAAGTGTCCGTGTAATTTTGTGTATACCTGCAATACTGGGTTTCGTTGATTTAAATATTTACCTTACCCTGTCGTTTTTCCTATTTGATGTTCCAATAACATTTGTCTACCAGTGTGTTTGACCGGCGAGATATTGAAGAAGCTGAAATCAAGGATGTTCCTCAAAGAACGCAAATTGTAATTTAATAATAACACACATAATTTCTTTGAAAATTGCTAATATTATTATGTCAATATGAAGCACAAAAACCGCGATTAAACATGAAACAAAATTGACCGTTTGTTAGTTTGCCGGGCCTGAAATTTAAGAGACTGTCATCTGTTTACATTGCGATTAACGATTGTCATTTGTTGTCAGCTAAAATGGAGCGATACACGAAGAATAAACGTATTCCTATTTTGAAAGTGCATTTCAAGTACGGTGAGTGCTATGCAAGACCGTTCGAAGACTTCGTGTAATTTTTGGTAAGCTGAATGCACCTTATGTGTCGACAGTCCAGAGATTGGTAAGGAAATTTTAAGGATCGACAGCGAAAATCAAATCCACCTGGGACGTCCTCGTTCTCGTCGATCGGTAGAGAATGTCGCACTCGTTAGTGATAGAGTTGCTACTAGTCCATTGAAGTCATTCAACAGTTAGCCAATTCGGAAAGCAGTTTGCAGAGAATTTTAACACAAGATCTGCATTTTCATCCTTTTAACATCCAGCTAAACACTGATGGACCATCTGAAGCGTCGAACATTTGCCGATTGGGTATTCACAAAACAAGATAGTGATTTTCATAAGAAAACAATCTTCAGTGACGAGGAGCACTTCCATATTATGTGAATAAACGAAATTGCTGCATTGCGACGATCCTCGCATGGTCCGTGAGAAGTGTCTGACATCCTGATCGAGTCACTGTTTGGTGCGTATTATGGGCTGGCGGACTAATTGGGCCATACGTTTTTCAAGACGAGACTGGAAAGCAGTGACAGTCAATGGTGATCGTTACCGCCACATGATGACACAGTTTTGATGACTGCAATTGCAAGAACTGAATGTTGAAGACTTGTGGTTCCAACAGGATGGAGCAAACCTGTCACACTGCCGTTGAATCAACAAGGTTGCTGAGAGAAAGATTCCCTGCTCATCTCATCTCTCGAAAGTGAGATCAGAACTGACCACCCAGATCGTGTGGCAGCAAGTGACTTTTTTTTTGTGAAATCTTCTGTTTACTATGAACATCCTCCAACTCAAGGCAGAACGTAGACGTGTCATGGGTCAAATTCAAGCGAAACTTTTCTCCAGAGTCGTCGAAAATTTTGTCCACAGAGTTGATGCGTGCAGACAAAGCCACGGAGGTCATTTCCGTGATATTTTGTTTCATGTTTAATCGCAGGCTTTGTGCTTCATATTGACATAATAATATTATCAATATTCAACTAAATTCTGTGTTTAATTATTAAATTCAAAATTGCGTTCATTATGGGACACCCAAGACTTGGAAACCATAATAAATGGCATGAACGTAGTCGTGGAGAAAGAGTTCAATATGAGGATTAATAGAGGGAAAACCAAGGTAATGGAGTGTAGTTTGGGAAACAGTGGAATAACAAAGGGTTTTGGATTGGGAAGGGATATTTTGACGGAAGTTAAGGAATTCTGTTACTTGGGATGGTAGGAGTGTAGTAGACATAAAGAGTAGGATAGCACAGGCAATGAAGGATTTACTTACGGCTAATATAAGTGTGAATATTAGGAAATCGTTGTTAAAAGTGTCCGTGTGGAGCGTGGCGATATATGGGTGTGAAACGTGAACGATAGGAGCTTCGGAAAAGAAAGGAGTAGAAGCCTTTGAAATGTGGTTCTATAGGCGAATCCTGAAAATGAGGAGGGTGGATAGAGTAACTAACGAGAATTTTCTAAACAGAATAAGGGAAAAGCGAACAATATGCAGCATGACGAGATATAATCTGAAGACGATGACAACAAATAGTCGCAAAAACGTTGTGTTCTTTTAAAAACCTGACCCGGTTGGTTAACCGTGAAGATTTCATCCGAATTATTCACTATGTTCATTAATATGGAGGACGTTGACCAAGAGAAGGGATAGATTAATAGGCCACGTTTTAAGGCACGAGGGTCTCGTAAAATGAGCAGTAGACGGAAGTGTTGGGGTAAGAACAGAAGAGGGAGGCCAAGGATAGAATATGCCAAGCAGATTAGGGAGGATGTTGGTTGTGCTAGTTATGAGGAAATGAAAAGGCTTGCGCAAGATAGGTTAGCATGGAGGGTTGCATCAGACTAGTCTTAGGACTGAATACCACAACAACAACATGGGACACCCTTTAGTTGAATATTTTACATTCTTTAAATTAATAATATTGAAAATTGTTTATTACGTCATGTACAATTGTCTTTTTGTCTTGCGTCTTCTTTTCACTTGAGTTCGCCCCCGGCATTGAACTTGGAGCTTTAATAAGTTGGGAGGCGCTGCCTCCATTGTTCCAACGTGATTCCGTCGCCCTTTCTGTGGGAATAGTTAGGGGCTGTGAGTAGCCACCCACGGCAGCAGCGATGTTTTGAAGACGCCTCACCTGGCAGGGGACGTAACTCGGAGCACGAAATGTGATTACTGCAGGAGTGCCATTGGTCTTCATTAACGCTGACAAACCCAATCACGAGAAATTGTCCTATGAGCCGCCATGGCTCGCAAACCAAGTTAGCAATCCAGGCCGATCACGTTTCATACGGACGTGTCAAACTAAATCGTACGGAGAATTGTTGACTTTTTTTCGACCAAGTACTGCAAAACGATGTTAAGCCGGAAAGCGGTGAGGAACGTTTCGCGTTACAAGCTGAAATCATTCTCAGGTCGATTATACGGTGATTTTGTATCATTCCATGTTTACTGTTTCCTGTGTTTCCCTTGACGCCACGAAAAAGTCTCCCAATACAGACAGTAGACGACTTTCCTTTTTTGTAGCCAAGGCTCCGTTAACTGCAATCTCACGGCTCATCACACGTGACACAAGGCTCATGCCTTATCGGAAGGACAGCACACACGTTTTTCCAGCATCTGTAAAGCCCGTAAATCGATGGTGACAAACTAATTTAGAAGTGAAAACGCTAACCACAGCTTCCACTTGTCAGAAAACAACTTTTACTTCCTCACTATTTCCTCTTTCGTCGATTAATATCTAAATTTCCAAAATACAAACTGTTCAAGAAAAGGCTAGCGTGAATAAAAAAGAAACGTGAAAGGCAGGATAGTTCGGTAGCTGAAGTCTGGAAGCATTTCCATATTGGAATAAAAATAAAACCGACCTGGTTCGCTAATGATATTCGGGTTTCCTATTGTCTGTCTATCAGAACTGAAAGGTGAAATATGTAGAGAAATGTTACGGAAACAGATGTTGGAAATTAAGAGTAAATTTAAACTGAGGAGTGACAATCCATTTTTAAGAGTTCGAAAAACTGATTTATTTCATCCCCTTCTCGCATCCAATTCTTCACGTTGCACAAAGGAAATCCCATAATAATAATATTCCAAGCTGTCCTTTGAAATCGAAGCTTCCAATCTGGATTAATAATCAAAATCTACTGAAGAAAGCTTTATCGCGGAAGAGCTCAGAATTAGATTGATTTGTAACCTGAATGACAGATAAAATTTAACTACAGTAAGGGAGAAGGTAGCTAATACGAATGTTGAGGTTCCATTTTTTGGGAAACATGAAACATTTGTTGTTGGCAACGTACAAACTGCAACACAATAATGCGAACTTAAAAACCTATCAATAAATTAATTCAAAGATGCCACACGGACACGAAAATTGACGAACGTCCTGTGAAAGAATTTGGAAAGAAATTTTGCGAAATGTAGGAGCAAAATGGAGACACTTGATGATGTCAACTGTGTTAGAATCATGAGTATCGATTACAAGGATGTGAGTAGTTGAACTTTGGAGCAGTTCACGTCCTCTCAGAGAGATGTTGGGTAGACTACGTACATGCAAAGAAATCGAGTTCTACAGCGTAACTCTTTCCTGATTCTTCCGAGTTAGAACATATTCACGTAAAAACTGGCGATTTTCTAATACTTAAAGATATCTGAATATTTTTTATTCATAGGAAAAAAAATCACACATATTAGATTACATTAAAAAACCACACAAGTTAAATTAATTTCTTTTGTTAAAATAATCCTATTTACGAGGGACATTCAATGATTAAAGTGAAAAATTAATGTATAAAACAGAACGTATTTTTCTTCAGATGTAGGATATTGATACAGTGTTTAGAAGAGCTTTATAAATTACCTTGTTTTCTTAATAAAGGTATATTCATAATTATGGAGGAAAAATAGTCGTAAATAATAGTGGAAGTTTTAGGAGCAGAGATAAAATTACATTTTGCGTTTAAGATAAACTATCTAATATATTATAATCTTTTCGGTTACAAAGGGCATGGTGGGTACAGAAAACCCTGAAAATTATTCCTACACAAAATTTATTAATTCTAGGGATATTCAATTACTAAATAGACAAATTTTCTGTACAAAACAACATTTCGTAGGACGTGTTTGCTGCTGCAATGACTTAAGGTTGGAATCACTGGGATGGGTTGAGAATACGTGATGGTCAAACGCCTGAAGTTTGAACATCAGTTGCACAAATTTCAGTGAAGCGGTTCGTGTCTTCTGAATGTGAAAAACGGCCAATATCTTTTCTCTAATGATTGTACAGTACAATGAAAGTTTATGAGTGGTGGAAATTTTTATAAATGGGTATAACAGTTTAAATACGGTCGAACCTCACTCAGTGACTAACGGGCAAAGTTCTGGCCGGCCAGTTGAAGTGTCAAGCCGTTCTCTTGAAACCCGCATTGACGATATTATTCGTGAAGATGCATTACTGCTGAATATCAAAGATGGATTGAAAACCTCAGGTATTATTTTTTTAATCATTATAATTTGATAAGTTTACTGTCGGTTGCGAATTGTGACGGAATAATTTACAGGACATTCGTCGAGAACCTCAGGTTATGTTTGCATCTCGAATTACAACGTTTGGCGAAATAATTTTAAATATTTAACTACATTACACATCATTAATATTTTATGAATTGGCGCATTCTGCAATTTCTTACAACACTTTTATACACTTAACTATACACAATTTGACAGTTTAAACTTCGCGCGCAGTGTTGTCATGTCAAGAAAGGATTTTAAACTTAGTTTTTCTCCACATCCTCCCTTTTCAATTCCATTCATACGCTATTAAATGGGATTTGACTGCTTCAGGATCACCCTCATGTAGCCTGTTACCAAAAACGGGACGTTTCGCAGGTATTTCTCCCCAGATTGATTGTGGGGATTCCTCGTTCTATCTCATGTTTTTTTCATGGTTCTCACATGCCAAGACACCTTAATCTGTTTCAGGTTCATGTACTGGGGTCGAAGACCTTGATCACAACTGCCTCCTAAAACAGGTAAAGTCACGGAGAAGGGAATGCTGGTACCCCACAGGAAACTCATTTCCCGTTATTCGGAAGGGCGAGAAAATAGTACCCAATAACTCGACGTACCTGATGCAGGGTTTCTCCCTGGATCTCTAATAGGGTAGGGTTCTTATAATTATAACCCCGGGGCCCTTAGTAAACCATTGGATACATTTCTCTACCATCCACATCCCCCCTTTTTAAATCTTTTCCTACGCTATTAATGGGGAGTTGCATGTTTCAGGAAAACTCTCATGTAGCTTGTTATCCAAAAAAAGTGAAGTTGCCTGCTACCGGATCACCCAAATGTAGCCAATTACCCAAAAAATAAAAATAAACTGACGCGATGCTAAGTTCAGTGTTTTTCAGGAAAGCCTTTTAAATTTCTTTCCAATTTTACGGAAATACTAGACATTGTTGGGTGATTTGACCGTCGAGGAACGGTCGAGGCAATTTAGTAAACAATTAAAAATCATCATACGGTTGACTACAGGCATAGGTACCGGGAGTATTTATGATATGGTATCGGGGGAAAAATTACAAAGAGTAATTTTCACCGCGTGTGTTTTGAATATCTTAGTGTAACGGAAGAATTTTTATTGCATTAAAGCACACGGGATATTTATATCTCACACAGGGGATGTTGTAGACTCTTTTGAGGTAGCGTGCTTACAAAGATTTCTTACTGTGAGTCATCATGCCGGTTAAGATGAAATAAACATTCCGTACGGATGGGTTGGCCTGAAAATATGTTAAAAACAAGCCAGTTAAATCTCCTGACCAAAAATTAAATATTTTACCCAGCTAATATAAATAGGTACCCTGGGCAACGCCGTTCACCCAGATACTTTTTTTTGTTAGAATAACTGTGGGGAGAATTATGAGCAGTTTCGAAATGTGTCTTAAATTTAGGAAGTATTGAAAGGATGGAATACCACTGTGTGCCAATCCAAATATAAATATGTTGTCTATCAAATTAAATTGGAGAGGTATCATTTCAACCCCTCATAATTTCTGCATTCACGTATATTTCTAAGGATGATGGTAACAATTGTACACTTTTGCAGTTTAATTTATTTCTGATGAAAATAATTTTTTCCTATGCTAATCGGTCACGTTAATAGCCGAAACTATCATTTAATTTTGATTTCAAATTTATTCAGCAGGTGCTTTCGACATTGTCATAGTCATCTAAAAAATTCAAATACAAATTTCTTTTGAAACATTACAAAAATTTTTATGGAATTTGTTTAAAATTATAACAATAAAAAACAAAATGATTTTTTCAATGATTTAATGTTAAAAATATTGTACATACCCTCATGTAATTTAATATATATATATATATATATATATATATATAATTTCTAAATTTCTTCATGGATTGTACGGGATTCCAGATTATTTCTTTTTATGTTTTTCCGGTAACTACACTTCTATTAGTCAAGCAAATTGTCTCTTGTGCTATAGATGATAGTTTTTAACAACCACTGAAAAATTTCGTCACGTAATTTTAGACTAATATTGTCTTTTATCTGACTGAAGTCTTGAAGAAAATAACCAAACTTCTCTTCTTATGACTACTAGTCAAACATTTAAAAGTAACGAAAAGAAGTAGAAATTTATTAGATGATTAATATTGAGTAAGGAAACTGATTAGGAGACCAACGAAACTTGGTGTTGGTAAGAAAAAAACTGGGAACATTAACTCGAGACTGGCAACGCGCTTGCTCGGTTTTCCCGGAAACTAATTTGCACCCCAGGCCTTTCCCATTTCCGATTTACTCCGGGACCGTTACAAAACGCCGAGTAAACTTGTACGGGAATTCATTCGCAGAAGGCTGAGATAGCTGTCCCTCTGGGCATGCATTGAATCGATTAGGGCCAAGCATCTGGGTAATCTATTCGTTTTGGAGACATGTAAAGGCCTCAATCACATTATGGAACATTTTAGGAGGGTCAGCGCGGTGAAAGTGCTCTCAAATTAGTGCACAGAAATACTCAAATCAGGCACCCGTCAAGAAAGTTTTTGCACTAACTCTGTATACGACCATGGTTTAATTAGTTTAAATTAAGTGTAACACATGTTAGATTTACATTAAGGTGGCACATACAGCTTAGGACCTTCAAAAAATCGAATTTTTATTTTATGGTGCAATTATTTTAGATTTGATTGACAATAATTTGAAATGGAATCACCACATTAAAAAAATATCGGGAAAACTCAGCAAAATTTGCTTTACATTACGAGTGTTAGCTCGGGAAGCCGACATAGCCACATCAAAAATGATGTACCATGCATATTTTCATTCTGTCATGTGTTACGGTATTGCAAACTGGGGTCATTCGCATCACGCGCTTCAGATTTTTAAACTACAAGAATAGTATCTGGTGCGGAGTGGAATACCACTTGCAAACCTTTGTTTCGCAAACTTGGAATTTTAACCTTACCTTGCACGTATATTCTAGAAATTTTAAAATTTGTATGGAGCAACATCAATCTATATGATCTAAACGGTTCAAGCCATTCGTACAACACAAGAAATCGCTCTCAGCTCCGTGTTGAAAAACATCGTCTAAGTCTTTTTGAAACAAGCATTCACTATTCCGGTATAAATATATACAATAGTCTCCCGGAAGAAATAAAAGCTTTAAAGGTTCAAAAATTATTTATAAAGAGTTGTAAATCTCTGTTAATGAATGGAGCGTATTATTCACTCAAAGAGTTCGTAGATAGGAAGGACTAAAACAGTTTGCTGGTGTCCTATCAAATTCTCCTATTATTTTAGAACTATACCCTACTAGAATTTAACTGCTGACTTATTTTCTTTTTCATGTTCGACGGGAACCTACGCACGATCTTCTGCTGCCTTCTCCGTCGACTGAAAATTGAAGATTGAATTTTATCTTTCCTTTCTTGTCAATTCTTAGTTGTAAAATTTTGTATATTTCTTGTAATATTATATTTGACGTATCCTATTTCCTCAACCGAGGACTAATGGATTGAATAATAATAATAATTATTATTTTTCTGAAAAAATTATCGGGATATCTTACGTACTTTTCGAGTTATGCTTTAAACGGCTGCTGCAACATAATTTAAAAGTCAGGGCGGTGGAAAATGGCGCATGGTAGATAGTGCACATACTCAATACTAAAGGAAATTCTATTAGAGAAAATTCGAATTCACTGAGATGAGAATGACTACATGGGCCATTTGGTATATAAATTCTCATCAGATGCTAACCCATTGCATTTATGCCCTAAAGATGCCAATTATTGGTGCCCATGTCCGAGAGCAATAATTGAAGTAACACAAAAATACTTTGCCAGAATCTGTAATGAATGCAATAAAACCAGTCTTCAAAAAATTATTTGCCACAGAGCTTCTAAAAAGGTGTCTAGGAGCATGCACATAAAATGTGAATGAGTCTTTAAAGTTAAAAATTTGTAAAACGTGTCCTAAAACTGGATTTTGTGGAAAGGCAATAATCAAAATTGTAACCAACGATGCTGTAATTACTTTCAATTAAGGTATATTGAAAGTGATTTCAGAATTAGGAGTGAAACATGCACTAAACTTGGAGGATGAGACACATATATAGGGATTGCAGAAATTAGGAAACTGCAAACCACAAAGGTGACCAGGAAATGCAGGAGACGAATCAGAATTCAGCATTAGAAAGCGAAACCTGTGTTGCAGGGGAGTTTTGTCTTCCACAGGGTTCTTAAAGTATGTAAGATACACAAATAAATGTGTAACGCTTTATTTTCACCAAATTGCATTATAATTTACTAAAATCTGCATATATAATTTGTCAAACATTATAAGGTTCTACCAAAAAAATAATAAATTACCATTACCAATCCTTGAAGGATAAATTATAATGAACTGTTGAAATATAACGGATTATAAAATAAAGTTGAAAAGAAAATATTATTTCAGACATTTTAAAAAGAATGTCGCATTGCATGGGTGGAAATTGGCTCAAGATGTTTTTTCCCATACGTTACGCCTGAGCCGTAGACAACCATGTAGTACTGATTCAATTTTTAATTTTTTTTATTGAATTAGCAATCAGAATAACAGGTTCTATAAGGTATTTTTGATGTCTGCGAAGTGTCCTGATTGGGTCCTCTCCAGTGATCAGACCCGTGTTAGCCCAACTTTGAGGTCAATTGGCCAGCATATTTTTAATCGTCTGTGGTTTCTGTATAGCAGCAGTAGGTTGGTATGGTTTTCCAGTTTCTTGTGGTGTTTAATGGCTCTCTCTTGTATAACATCCTGGATGAAAGGTATGCCTAGATCCTGATGTAGAGTTTGATTGCTCACATACCATGGCTCTCTGTATTGTGGCAGTGATCGATTCCGAATGTCCATTAATAATGGCTTTGTATATAGTTGTTCTTTTTCTAACGAGAGTGATTCGAATTAAACGGCTCTTTTAATTGTATTAATGAAATGAGTTTGTTTTCATTTAAGAATGAGACCATTCTGAGAAATTTACGAAAGGTTGCAGAACGATTATGAGAAACTAAGAGTAATGATCTGGATTATCGCTTTGTTCCATTTCCAGTTTAAGAAGGAAGTTGGTTTTGTTAATTGTTCCATATAAGAAGTCAATTTTCTACGAGCCATTGCTTCCCAACTCACTTTTCTTCGTTGAGAATATTTGGAAAGAAATTATACTGTGAGTTGCAGCAACGCAGTGGGAAACTCCGATGGCGCAGTGAGTTTCGTGAGGGAATGCTTATGAAACGCGGCTGCATTGTAGTCAACATTTCTTAGATATGAGAAATGTGAAATCTCGCTTATTGGACCATTGCATGTTTATTCATTTCAGCTCTCATGGAACTGTTTCCGTGCTGAATTTGCAAGTCTTACATGTGAATCACTCCATCTGTCACATGTTCTCTGCATGTGGCATGTGGCGCATTTATTTCCCGTTTGGTTTGATTTGCCTTCGAATGAGACCAAATCAGAAGGGCAAACGAACTGTGGTGGGGGAGGCTTCATTTCTCAAGAGATGTATAAGGAACTGGAACAATTTTCCAACTTCACCGAAGCCATAAAAATAGTTCAATACTCTAAAAGAATTTTCTATTGATGGAAAAGAAACTTTTCCACGTGCCTATTCGTCTCCAATAAGAGTTATTCATAAATGTCCACATCTCCAAAATCAGAGAATAACTGACAATTTGTGTTAAGTTAGCAAACAAAAGTCATGCAATTTAGGTTCACTCAACGAGAAAATCTGAGCTAAGGAACGATAAATTCGCGACCTATCATCCCCTTTAAACGGAGACTTTAACGAAATCTTTTACATCTGAAAAAAGTGTTGTCACCGGTAGAGGTCTGACCTTGATAAAGAAAGTTTCCCGTCAAAAGTTTAAGAGGCGCCTTACCCAAACTTTGACGAAACCCCTTGTTCACCCACGACACAAAGGAAATTCGCAAAAGACTAGTTATTTTAATTTCCGGTAACAAGTACTCGAACTAGTGCTTAGCCTTAATTCCACTCCACCACGCAGTCTGCAACTTTTCAGGGTACGCGAACATCTTTGATTTACATTCTACATGCGCATCCCCCATCAGGAGTTAACGCCACACAAGAAAAAGTTTTAGTAATAAAAGAGAACTTTACTCAAGTTATAAAAGAGTATTAGAAAACAACAAGACAGCGTAATTTAGGGAATAAAAGACTGAAATAACTTGTCAACATACTTTCTTCTTGCGAGTCAAATTTCCCGGGGCATAAGGAAATATGTTAATAAATCATTGAGTAGGATTCCTACACAATAGTCTGGAGGTCCTAGTGATACCTCGGCTACCTTGTTCTACCTTCCACATCCACCCTTTTCACAGGTTGCTTGTTTCACCTTTAAGTTACAAAAATAAAAGTATAATATAGTATCTGGCTGCTCGGCATTTCCCAGGTTTTTATTTACAATAGCCTGGTACATAACCCTGGAATAGTCATAAATCTTGATTTCATGTTGTTGCCGTCAACTTCTTCTTCCTCTGCCATCCACCCTCCCACCCCTCTCGACACTGCGGGTCTGAACCTCTTTTAGTGACTGAATGGCAAGTTGAAGGTCAGAATCAGACTCAGCGACTCAAATTGCATCGGTTTCGACACAAAACTCGATATTTATCTTCTCGTTTTCAAGTCACACCCTTCCAGCCCCATCCCTATGAATTTTAACCCCTCCCCTCCCCATCAGCTGAAATGGGTTGAGATTATACGAAAATAGTGTCGGGGAAAATTCTGCAAAGTAATTAAACCAGAAAAAAATTATTCAGCGGAGATATCGGCCGATTTTGCAATTTTAAAATTTCTGCCCCCTTTCACCCCCACCCCTAGTGGTGTCTTATTACGACAGTACTGATTCCGAGATAAAATGAAAGAATCGTCTCGGTACGGGAGAAGTGATCACTAGTTTAAATTAAAAGCGAGGCAGCAAAAAACAGATGTTGGAAACAATTTGCCTGCAGGAGTGTTTGGAGAACTTCCTCTAACGGAAAGAAAATTTAGACTTAATTTAAGTTTAGTGTAGTGTAATACAGTGAAGTGATCAGTGCTCCGAAATATCTAACAATATACTAAAGTGATATATATTCCCACCTTTTTTCAGGCAAAAATATTATTATTCCTTTTTCAAATTTTATCTTCTAATAATATCATTCCATCTATATTTATTTATTAGGTGTATATATGATTTATATTGAAATAATGTAATTATATTGTTAATTATAGGGTAAATATGGTCCTTAAGACCAGATTATTAATAATTGTTTAAGTCCTATGTATCTGCCACCGGGCATCTCACCATTTGTAGATTAAATAAATACAAATCAATACAAAATTTCTCCACGCGTTTAAAATTGTATGCGAAACAAAAACACTTACATACATGCGGAATTTCAGCTATTTTTACACACAAATAATGAATTTCAATTATTTGGCCTGTTTAGCACGAAATTACTTGTAAATTTAATGGACGTTTTATTTAAGTAGCAAAATATTGTAAATACTTAAAAAGCATACAAAAATGTTTGCTCTACCTTCCGCATCCCCCCTTTTCAATTCCCTTCCTATGATATTAAAGGGGAGTTGCCTGTTTCAGGATCACCCTCATGTAGCCTGTTAAGCCAAAAAAAGGCTCCTTTTCAATTCCCTTCCTATGCTATTCAAGGGGAGTTGCCTGGTTCAGGATCACCCGCTTACATTCAATTTTAATTTTTGAGATTTTAAAGCACCTTTAAGCTTGCGTTTCTCGTTGGGAAAAAATAATGTCACGAAATTAAGCATTAAATTATGTACTCATTATTTCCCATCGATGATTATATATCCCTACAATCAGTGGATGTCGGCCATTAAACACATCACAGTTTTCATTTCTTACAGATTAAGCGCTGATACATAAGTTCAAGTTGTATTACGGGTACGTACCGTTTCTTTAATATAGATTTTTATTAAATGTTATGCTATAATTTACATTAATACTATAGAGACGATTAGAATTTATAAGACATAGAACAATATGTTTAAAATTTATTACAAATAATATTTTTTGGCAGTTAAATTCAGTAAATTAGTTTCTTTGGTATAATGTTTCTTGTAATGATGTGAAGAATAGAAACATATATATTAAATATTTCAAAATAAAATGATAAATAAAATTAATCTAAGCACAATTTACAGAACCTTGTGGATACTCGGAACCTGCTCCTAGAATAGCCACTGCTACCTGCTACCGCTTCTGAGACGACATCTTTAAGATGAATTCGCTGAATACTCGGTCCATAATCCATAACTTTGACTATTATTTCATATTAATTAGCTTTACATAGTGACTTAGCCTCAGTGTAAAGTTACTAGGTTATCACTGATAAATAATCAACGTCCACTGCTCGTCGTTTTTGGAGAAGTCGTCTCCAGAGTTGTGTTTGCGAGGCGTCGCCGGTTATTCATTCCGAGACGCCCTCGGCTATGTAATTACAACTTCTGCTCATCTATCGCCGACAAATATTGCCAAATGTAGCTTAAAATTGGGCAATTTAGCAGTCCGCCGCTAAACCCTTTGATTGCGTTTATCTCACGACTGCTCGATGTATTGAAATTTTTTTTTGTGGTCTGAATGACATTTTTTATCCAGATAGCACCCTCAAAACACCTCCGTACCTTATAAACGGAAGCTGGAAGGGATAGGATAAAAAATTGAGTCCTTTTTTTTGCTAACGGAGGATGAGGATCAATGTATACGCATCGATTCGAATTCTTTAAATGAAGGCGCCGCTGGGCTACCGTGCCCATTACGAAACTAATAAACGTTTTGATGAAACTAGACCACACAACGTATTTCGATTGGTCCTCGCAAAAGCACACTCAGACTTTGGCGAATTTTAAAACTTGCAACAGTTTTACTACTAGTTTTCATCACGCGAATTTCGTTCATCAAAGATAAATGTTTCACTTGCCATCTGAATCCTGTGGTTATTTTTAGAAATCAGAAATTTAGATATTTTTTTTTTCGTGCAGAGAAATAAAGTAAATTAGTTTTCGAGAGAAAATACAGAAGGCTATGTGAATAGGAGATAGAAAGATAGATATGTATACAGGATCGTTCATGTTCAAGAATGGGAAAAATACAATAAACGATCAGCCACGAGGGTAACGTTTAATATCACGGTGTAAATATAGCATAAATTCACTTCTAATAGTGTTTTATTTATTCCTGTTACTATCAACTAGCCATTGCGACTGGGCTGTCGGGGTGGCAGGTAGCACTGAGCTTCTCTGACTTAATCGATTAGGACATGTCCTATTTACAGTTCATTATTACTCACGAAATATACTTTTGTACATGAAACTCCAATTGATTTTATTTTACATTTTATTATATATATATATATTCTGGACACCATTACAACAACCTGTAATTTAAATAAATAGTCCATAATTCTAATCACATTCGTGTACTGCATTTCATATAATTAGATTTATAATTTAAATTTAAAATATAATCAGCACTAAACTTTTGATTAATGTAGAATTTAATTAGTTTCAAACATAGCTAATATTTTGGAAATCAATTAAGTAAATTAAAGATTGTTTGGGATCATATTTTTATAATAGTGTGTAAAATTAATAGGTATTAAATATTTTGAAACCATAACTTTCGAAGTGTGATGAAAAGTCCACTTGGTGAGTAATGAATCATGAATAGTGCTTTTCCAAATTCCCTTAGCCAGGCTACCTGCTACTCGAACAGCCCAGCGCAGCTACTAGTTAAGAGGAAAACCAAATACTGCGAGTTCAATCTCTTCCCGAAATTCACCGACATAACTACAACGTCTCCCAAATAAGCGAATAACGGCAGATCCAGCTTTCTCGCCACAATTCTGCGCAGTTGTAAAATCTTCCACCTCCAATGAAGAAGTTGGGAATCCTGTGACGTCAATAAGCTGTGTGCCGTAGCTGTGAGAGATAAAAAATTGTTTAACGAGGTTGAAAGGCTATTTTGGTCCAATAAGAAACGAGAAAAATGATACTGGAACGTGAGACAGAACAGTCGGAATCTCGAAGAGGGCTACAATTTGAAATAAGGGAATGACGGTTGTATAGGTTGTAATTATGATTTCATAATTGGCATCTAACTTAAAGATTCAGGATAGTCACTTTCTAGGACACTATAACACACTTTCCAGTATATTTAATTATTGTTAATTTTTATTTATTTAAATTTATATTACCTTAAAAGCTTAATTGCCGCGTTAAATATACGTCTGTTAAAAGAGGCACAAGGCACAGGTAAGGAATAAACTTCCAGCAAAGACTGGCCCACAATTTCCCTGGGAACACTTCTCCAACAACCAGTAAGTTTTGGATGCTGGGACTAAGACTAGTTTCCACCAATTAGGTAAACTTTACGAAAAAGGGAGAGGGGTCGAATGAGGCAGAATGAGGTAGAAAGACACTTTTGATTTAGACTTGACGGAGCAAGATCGTTAAAGACGGAGGAGCAAGTGGTCGGTCGAATGAACCAGACTTTGATTCCAGCTCTGTGGCAGAAATCCTGTTCTGGTAAGCCGTTGGAAGTTTCTTTCCTGGAGTTTTTAGGCGCTACGTTTTACTCAAAATGTTTTTCGAGTTTCCTTACCAAAACTCGGTAACATGGGGCTAGAATCTTATGTTGGAGCAGTCAGCAATATATTTTTTTAACTTATCTCATTTTTTGTATATATTGTCTTTTCATTTATTTCTTTGAATACATGTAGAATTTTTAAAATTTCATTTTGATTTAACCTGTTTTTTCTAATTCACGTGCTGCCCATAAGTTAATCACAAGTAAATAGTTTTCTATTTATTTATTAGATTCCCCCCTCCACTTCCCCAAATATGCAAGGTAACAACACATCGCTTCCGTTCGAGAAGACCATCGCTGCATTACAGCTTAAGGATCAGCATATTTCAACTGTTCGTTACTATAACCTACGATTTTGCTGTGCATTAAACATTTTAACACAGTATTTTATTCTTCACCTTGTTACATTTTTTAATAACGGAAACGTTTCCTAAAATGTAGCCAACCAAATAACTACGAGAATATATTTAATATTTCTCTAATTGCGTCTGTTTATTTATAAATATTTACGTTGAAGGAAGTAACCTGTAATAGTTTGTAAAAATCCAAAACTTTATTATATTATAGCTACAACCTTCAAGTCACAGACGATCAGCTTAATCAACGTTATGTCTTGTTAAAACGGAATTTTCCTCCAAATTCTACCTGAATTGTTGATATAACAGTCAAAAAATAAATAAATTTTAATAATTAGTGTATGACTTGTTATCTCGAGTTTTCAACTTGTGAAATACTTTTTCTTAGTTTCTTATATGATGAAATTTTTGTAGTTCATCGAATTTAAACTCTGAGCTACTTAAGGTTTAATGATCGAAGCACAAAATTAATATTACAGAATATTGTTGTTGTTGTGGTATTCAGTCCTAAGACTGGTATGATGCAGCCCTCCATGCTAAACTATCTTGCGCAAGCCTTTACATTTCCCTATAACTAGCACATCCCACATCCTCCCTAATCTGCTTAGCGAATTCCATCCTTGTCCCCCCTCTTCTGTTCTTACCTCACAAACTTCCCTCTAATGCTAATTTTACAAGACCCTCGTGTCTTAGTACATGGCCTATTAATCTATCCCTTCTCTTAGTCAACGTCCTCCATATTGTTCGCTTTCCCCTATTCTGTTTAGAATTTCCTCGTTTGTGATTCTATCCATCCATCTGATTTTCAGCATTCGCCTATAGCACCACATTTCAAAGGCTTCTATTATTATCCTTTTCCAACTCCTATTATCCACGTTTCGTACCCATATAACGCCACGCTCCATAAGAACATTTTTAGCAACGATTTCCTAATATTCACACTTATATTAACCGTAAGTAAATCCCTATTTTTCGCGAAAGCCTTCCTTGCCTGTGATATCCTACTCTTTATGTCTACTACACTCCTACCATCCCAAGTAACAGAATTCCTTAACTTCCGTCAAAATATCCCTTCCCAATCTAAAACCCTTTGTCTCCATTAATCCTCATATTGAACTCTTTCTACAGGACCACGTTCATGCCATTTATTATGGTTTCAAAGTCTTCTTCTGACTAACCTAATACTACAATATTGGCGGCAAAGGAGTAAAGGTTTTTATTTCTTCTTGCAGTATGATTCCTTTTCCATTTACCGTTTGAACTTTCTTCATTGCCTGTTCTATATATAAGTTAAACAGCATGGACGAGAGACTGCATACTTGTCTTACTCCTTTCTTGATTGCGGCTTTCTTTTCTTGGTCTTCTATTATAATTACTGCTGCCTGTATTCTGTAGAGGTTATCTATTAGCCTCTTTTCTCGATATTTTATTCCAGTGCTCTTCAAAACCCTTAATAGTGTGTTCCAGTTCAGAATATTAAGGCCCCATTTACCGACAGAAACGAGATACGAACCTCATCGCACTGTAAAATTATTTTTTATCAAACTTATGCTTCGTGCCATTGTAATTATTAGGTGGAACTTAGTAATTCTCCCACCTTAACGTAGCATAAATGACGGCAGCAAACTAGAAGTACGTCATCTCATTGAGTGTTGCAATTTTCTATCAGAAGTTCTGTTACATCTTTTAAATATATTGACATATCTGACATAATTCTTCAGTAAATGTAATTAAATACAGGAACTTTCATTATAAAAATGCACTGTTCTATTCAAATGTTTATAGGTTGCATTAGATTTTACAATTACGTTCCCTTTTCCAAGAAACAGAGTAATTGTTCTTCACGTGTAGAAAGACTGAAATGATGTCAGGTTGAACTCGCGACATCTATTCGTAGGAACAATAGAAGAAGATAATTGTTCAGAATTTTGGAGTCCTTTGTTGGAAATAATATAATGGCTCGGCTTCATCCGAAATCCTGAAGATGCTTCTGCGAGGGATCTTTTAGAATCAACAAAATTAATTGGCTCCCTTCCAATCAATTGGGCGGGATGGCTGATTGAAAGGAATTAAAAGAAAGGACTGTGTTGCTCAACAAATTAGTCTTAATAGAAAGAGAAAGTTAAGAAGTTTGTGTATTGAACGAGGGACTTGTACGAAATTTTGAGACCGGTTGCGTTAAACAGAAGAATATTTTCTCCATCACATTGCACTCGCACAGATTTTTATCCAAACGCGAGTTTGAAATGAGCTACGTGACAAAGAATTCAAGTGGGCTCCGATCCAGAGGAGGGTATTTTAACCAACAACTTCCATAACAATCCTATTTTCTGTGGGCTGAGGAATCCTATTTTTGCGTAAATTATAGTGCGATTAAATAATTAGTCTTTTCCCAGCATTTTATTCAATCCATCCATTTGCCCTTTATATCGCCCAATGTTCTGAGAAACTCGTTAACCTCCAAGGAGTCACAACACTTCTTTTTTATTATTAAGATGCAACAAATAATGTGTTCTATTGTTCCGTTTTTGTATCTTGATAACTGCTCCTTGTTTAAAATTACACGACATGAAGTTGACTTTTAATAGAAGAAACGATGTTCGTCTCGTTATTATTAGTTAAATATCTACCGAATTATTCTAAATGCTCAGTTAAATTAAGAGAAGTATTCATAACTATACGCTAGTGCCCCAAAAAGGGTAACCTATCGTTTCCGTTTCCTAATTAATCTAATTTAACAAAAAAAAATTGACTGAAAGCCGTCCTTGTTATTTATATGGAGCCTCGTATGAGAACCATGTGGGTTATAAAACCCTTCAACAAACAAATAAAATATATTCGTACCTAAACAAAACGTTCATTAAATTTACAAATTATTTCACTCTAAACAGACAGAAGATATCTTCTACTTAAATAAAATTCACTACTGTAAAAAATAAAAATAAAAATTGTACGTGGAGATATTAGGGCCAAATTTTGTAGAGATGTTCCTCGCAGCCTGGAAACCACCAGTCGGTGTAAGTCTCAACTAAAACCCAATTCGAAATGGAAGGGGGGCGGAGCAGCTTTACATAAAAATAACGCGGAAAACAATCACGGGGTTATGAAAGTGGCTAAGTTCATGCAACATGCAACTTCTGCTGTACTTCAGCCCCAAAAAGGGGGAAGAAAGTGTTAAAAAGGTAATCATCGAAGTATTTTCGGCTATTTTAACGTAGAATGAAATTTTTACGGGGAATGAAATGTATCTTTTTTTAGACTCCATTTATGGTACTGAGATTATTTTAGTCATCAAACCGCTTATGATGAAATTAGTATTCCGTCAGCTTAGATAGGGTTTGGGACGTCAAGATGTAAGACTTCAAAATCTTACGTTCTCAATGTCAAATTGAGATATTCAGGAACAGACTTATTTGCTCTTCCTTGTAGTAAAAGAGCATTAAATGCTTGGGAAAAAAGGTTAACATTTTTCAAACATTTTGGTTTCTGGTTTTGACTGTGAATATGTCTTAAGGATACAGGTTCTCTAGAACTACAAAAGTTGAGCAGTGAAAAACCTCTTATTTCCGCATACCTCATACATTTAGTGGAGAAAAGCCCTGGGACCAGTGTGCGGCGATTGGCAGCAGCAGAAGACGTGAGTCGCTCTCTTTTCTGTGCGTACTACATAAACAATTGCTGAACACTTTATGCTGTTCAGCCTTTGTGGCGCTAGAGATCCTGTGTCCTTAAGACTCTGTGTACATATCTCGGAAAGTATGCGTTTCCGGAACCACACTTATGCGACGTTTTTCCTTGTTTCGATTGTTACTAACACCTCTCAAAACATTCGATAGTGTATTGTTATTTTGACTTTTCCTATTTCCTCTGTAGAAGACCAATCGATGGAAGAAATAAATCTAAAAGTAAACAACGATTAAACTACTATGTTTCGAAAAGCCTAAGTCGTTCATCATCATCCACTTCGATTAGAAAATAAAGACATCGTCGAAACGTTGCTGCTGTTCCCGTGTGGAAACGTTTTCTACAACAACTTCTAAATGAAATCCTTTGATTTTTAATCATTATTCCGGTTATACCACCGTTTTTTTCTTCAATCGTCCATCAAATGACAGTAAGTGTGAGAATTCCGTGTGGCCAAAAAAATATAAAAGAGACCATGTTAAAGAAAATGGGTGGTTTCCGATAGCACAGCTGCTGTAGAGTCGCGCCACACACAACACTCACACTCCATTATGCATTTGAGTTTTCCCTTCTTGAGGGAAGATCGTTGCTAAATAAAAATGACGTAACGTTTCACGGTTGATCCAGCAGTGATCTCCGGAAGAGATTCCAACTGCCGCTCCACACGCGCAATATCCATTCCGTTCCTTCTGAGCCATTGATTTGTCTCATTTGTCAGTGTGAGACAAAATACAGAATCACGATTCGTTTTGTTTCCCTTTGCCGTCACGTGAACGCATTTGAATTCGCGTGAGCTTCAGCGATTCACACAAGCTTGTGTGACGGACGTTGCACACCATGCCGTATTAACCTCTTTATTTTAACATAGCCACCGAAAGCAATATCTTCTACTGTGTTTCTTTTTTTTATTCGATCGGAGACATATTTTATCCCTTTGTCGTGGTTTCCGCCGGTTTCGGCGAAGCAGCAATTTTAATTGCGATCAATAATGGCGGCGTTTTTCTGTTGTTCGTACAAACTTTTCGAAGCTAATAATTTCGAATGATCCTTGAGGAACGTATATATTTTATTTGTCTTTCTCTTGCCGGATCGCAGCTTTAATATTAAATTGTTTGATTTAATGTTGTAATTAAAAAGTGGAAGAGGGCCCCTAAAGGTCAGAGTCCATCGCCTAGTAATTACAATTTCATCGTTTTCGCTAAATAAGTCTATTACAGCACGGCAATGAGCCCCAGGGCAAGGCCCTAAGTGGCACAATTACCGCAGCGGACTTCAATATCTTCATTCAAACGCTTCATTTGATGTACCTGTTGAAAGTATAATTAAACCCGCCCTGTTTTATGTTCTCCTTTCAGCCTTAAAAAGAGATCTCTTTCTGCGTGAAGCACTCGCAGTTCTCAAGACTCTGAGGCAATACTTAAGGTAGACCTCAAATACACTTATCAAATCACTTAATAAATTAAACCTTTTTCTGTTGGAATGAAACATGGAAATTGGAACTGTTTTAATGTTATAAATAATGTTAGCTTAATTCAATTGATTATAATGTTTTTATTGATTCGTTAAATATGTAAGCATTCTTTATTATATGAATGGATTAAAAAATAACCATCAGTTAAAATCATGGCTATAATTTCTTCTCTGATGTACAAGTAAAAATAATATATTAAAAAATAGTAAAACTGCCCATAAGTCATAACATATATATATAATATATATTAACATTAGCTCATTACACCACACGACGTTTCCTTCCTTAATTTTGAACGAAATCTGGTGAATTTTGACTATAAAAATATTTTTAAAAAACTGTCATTTCGGCCTTTACTCTTGTCCACCATGCATGCCAACGTTTTCATGTTCTTAAATTTCTTCGCAGTGTAAGTTCTCATTTTATAATCAATTGTATTATAAATAATATATTGTAATCATTTCTTCTGTATTTTAATCACCAGATTAGGTTCCAAATTAAGGAAAGAAACTGTGCTACTAGTTATTAATTCCAATCAGTCATTTAATATTAACACAATCGCAATCAAACCAAACCCATGAATTCGCTACAGTTCTATGCAATTAGTATTTCTAATAATAGTTATTATGATATTTCTGTAGTTTAGATATCCGAAAAATTAATTTCTTGAACGAAGGAAAATCTCGTTGGAAAACCGCAGGCTGCGTACATTATTTCACACACACATATACAAAAATATTAATACTATATTAATTCAGTAACGTATGCATTTATTTGTATGATATTTTACTAACTTTATATTTCCTTATTCGTTTATGTGAATTTTATCACACACACAGACACACACTATTATTTTTCATAATATAGTTTTTACAACTCAGATGTATTAAATTATTAATTTTATTTCTAATCCATGGACGTTATTTTCTCAATTATTAACTTTATGTCACCTCATTTTCTTTATGGATTTTATACTTACATTTATTACATTATTACAGACAATCTGGGGACCCGGCATTGCCCGGGTATTTATTTATCTTGTCCATATGCGTTATTTAATTATTGGTCAACACGTGATTAAACCGGCATCGAAAACGTCACAATATGAACCTCAAATATACCCCGAGTAACCGAAGAGAGTGAAATTTACTTCAGGTACAATTGCAGGGATAAAAGTATTTTCTGTATTTTAACAGAATAAAAACTCTCCCCACTTCAGGGATGAATTTTTACTTAAATCGCATATTAAAGGTCACACAAGTTTAGACAGCAAACTTGATAGTTTCCTGGTTATTTTCATATAACTCATTTCCACCACCACCCGTCACATGCTGGAAGGGGTTGAAATTATACATAATTATACTAGGGAAACCACTATGAAAGTTTTTTACCTCAAGAA
This sequence comes from Eucriotettix oculatus, assembly GCA_034510155.1. Classification (NCBI taxonomy): domain Eukaryota; kingdom Metazoa; phylum Arthropoda; class Insecta; order Orthoptera; family Tetrigidae; genus Eucriotettix; species Eucriotettix oculatus. The sequence continues at coordinate 58,893,150 of CM067380.1, forward strand.
TATTTTTTCGACTTACATATGAGCCTTTATTACATATAAAAATTCCGCCAATTCCACACCCATCCCCTAGGGGTTAAGTGTTTCGTTTTGGGTCGCGAGGAATATGGGAATTTTTTATCAAAATGGTTCTATCCTTTAAATGTATTACCCAGAAGTGTGTTTTAACCCGTCCCATCATCCTGTTAGGGAATGAACTGAATTTAATTCACATTCTAAATGTCAGAATCAAACTCAATGACTCCCATAACACCGATTTCGATACCAAACTTGACCGTTCTAGTTTTATTTTCATATGACGCCCCTCCTACACCCACACCGCTATGAAATCTCCCCTTGGACGATGAATACGGTTGATATTATACGCTAAAAAATTGAGCGAAAAGTTTATAAAATTAAATGACACAAAAAATTTATCTTAGAAGGAAATAACGGCAGTTTATGGTCTTTTAAAAATTACGTAGAAATTAAATATTTATGCTTTTGATTTCTTTGTGTATATATTCTTCAATTTCTATGTTCCGTGGTATATTATAATTATATGGCATATTTTAATATGAAAATAAATGGGTAAAGATAAGTTTGTATCGCTCGTTTATAACAATTTCCCTTGATAACTTCTGAAACACAAACATGGGAATTAATTTTTCTGCATTTAAACATGAACATCTCTGGACCGTAGAACACAAATTACAGCCTTAAAACGCGGGGTAAATTGTTATTAGAGATGCAATGAAAACCAGAATCGCATCATAGAATACAACTTTTCATATTTCAATAAATAAATACCGTTTATTTATCGAAATCGTATGAAACAATTAAAAGTGATTTTTAGTTTAGATATAACTCGTCAAAGCTTTCTCTGATGATAAGTTTTTCCGGCTTTAAAGGGCTCTAAAGTTAAATGTAAAACATGTTTACGTGTTTGTATTAACGTGACGACGCATATTGCAAAGTGAAGGCAGCTTTTGTCGATCCAATAACTAAAAGTCAAAGAACCTCTCGTGTTCACCGAGCTTGAAATTTTGCACAGGTAAAAAAAGTCGAGAAGAATGAATCCATACGTGGAAAGAAGGGAACGGTTTTTGAAAATGGCTAACCATCAAATTAAATTTTACTGTTATGACATTGTCAAAATTTTTACTTTATTGCATTACATTGACACTTAAGTAAATAATATTATTATTATATAGAATAATAGCTGAGTGTCCGGCGTTTATTGTGTATTTATTTGTATTATAACGGAGAATGAATTAATTCCTGTTCGTCAACACTTATAAACTTGAGTAAGACAAAGCAGAATTTAAATAATATTTACTATATTGGGAGCCATTAAATATGTAAAAAATTTATATTCTTTATAGAACCCAAGTTAGTCACCATTCCATCTATTTGAAGCTTGAAGTAAGAAACCGTGTAAAACACGGTTAAATAGTTAAGTATTCAATAGATGTGTCAATTTTATGTAATATCGTTAATTCTCAATAACTCACTTCTGAAATTCTTTCTTCAGAGTTTGTACATCAGAAATCCAATCTATTAATTACAAAAAATTCAAAAGACACAACCAATGCTTGGTAATAATTTTCAATTGAATTTATTTAGTCTCTCTTTCACACTGACATTCAAAATTATGAAGTTAAAGAATCTTTAAAAATTGTTTTTATTTTCCTGGAGTTTGCATTGCAAGATATAGCTGGGAAAAAGTCGAATATGGGGAAGAAACAGAATTGTTAATTATTTAAGAAATAAATACAATTCGTACACACAAATATTTCAAACGAACAGAGTTCGTCATCGTTCATCATCAAACTCTCGTGTTGTATACTTTTACACAACGTCCATTAATTCGTAGGAAATGAGCTAATATTCCTTATAAAATTAAGGTTTTCGGTCCCAGAAGAGTAATTCTAAACAAATTACTGCTCTCGCGCTTCCCAATTGGAATATAAATAGTCCAATTAAATGAAACTAGGGACACGCTGAAAAGTATCACGCATTGACAGAAGCAACTATATATAGCTCCACAAGCTTTCTGTCAAAGACCAGAAACAAGCTACTCATCAATCATTGCTAATATAGTCTTTGTCCCAATTACATACGAATTCCAGAATTCTAATTAATCACGAATTAATCGCGCAATTCCATTTGCGTTCGAAGAGGTGGTTGGCGCTCTCTTGTGGCCGTGAAATTGTCCCTAAATAAAGATCCGCTACATAATACCAAACTTTATCTGCGTAAAAGTGTGGCTGTTTATTTAGTGGAATTCTGTTTGTATAAATCAGCCACAAAAATACGTGCGCTTGATTGCCGTGCAAACGTGAAATGTTACAGCACCGTAATTAGTAAAAATTGAATAATCTCACAATACAAAGTAGAAAATTATTAATTTTGAAAAATACTTATAGTTTTATTAATGGACTAACCTTTCTATACTTGCGTATTGCCTCGGAGTCCATTTTTGCTCACGAAGAACTAAGATTTCATCAAATTTACTTATATGTAATATTTACCATAATTTCCCTGTACTTTTAAGTACTTAACATAAAAATAGTAACTGTATACAGAATCCAGATTAATTACTACGCCATTATTCCGGAAGATATCCAATATTTATGTAATAATAATCCAAAAATTGTTATAATAACGAAAGTTGAATTAAAGTAACAAGTTGGAAAAATCTCCACAGGATCGGGAATTGAACTTCGGTCTGTATAGCTGTATAACTTCATCGCTGGAAGTTATCTCTTCTTCCTATTGATAGATCCCTAACCAATCCTGATTTTAAGGGCAAGGGTGAGTACTTCTGGGATGAGAAGATTAAGTATCTTCTTGAGAAATATAATCATCCCAGAGTGTTTTTCATAGATGGGTCAAAATCTAATGATGTGATAGGGTGCTCGGTTATCTCTGCTGAATTTAATGATTCAATCGCTATTAACGAGAATGTTTCAGCCACAATGGCTGAAACGTGTGCGATACTGATGGCTTTACAATATTGCAAAGACCACTCATCCGATTTAACGTTGATTTTGAGCGACTCCTCATAGCGATCAAGTCACTGTCCAATTAACGGAGTAGAAGTGGTTGCGTCAATGAAATTAAGATCCTTCTTTGGGAGATAAAAAGAAAAAACCAACAAATCACCATCTGTTAGATCCCGGCTCATGCGGGCATCTTGGGAAACGATCTTGCTGACAAAGCCGCAAAGCAGGAGGCCTCCTTTCAAATTAACCGCTCGAACCTTCCCACCTGTTCAAGGAAAGACATAATAAACCTCTCGAGAGAATGTTGGATAAATATCAGAAGAGGATAAAACGTAGGAATCCTCTATAATGAAATGGAGCCCTTCAAAGGGATAACCTATCTACTTGACATCTCGAGAAGACAGCAGATCGTTGTTGCAAGAGTCAGATAATTCCACTTCAGCCTCACACATTCATTTCTTTTTTCTAGATCTCCTTAGCATTTATACTCAAAGTGTAACACCGCCCTGACTGTGCCGCACATCCTTTTTTACTGCCCCCGCTATGACTCTATCAGAACGTCCAAGATTGCTAACCATTGCATGCGGGAACTGTGTGCCTCTCCAGTGACGCTTCAGTCTTTTTAATTTCCTTCGTAGAAATTGGCGTTTCTGAAGAAATCTAAATAGTGTATATGTGCCTTTGTGTTCTCTTTTCTCTGTTCTAAAAGTGTCTGTTTCTTCTCAGTCCTCGCAATTTCTATGTAATGTTATTGTAAATATTTTTGCAGTCGTCAAGAACGTCCACTATTGCCGCGACTATAATTTCAATATAAAAAAAAGTGAATATACTTTTCGTCCAAAAACGCTTCGTTGTTCAAATAGAACATTTATAATTGATATACTTCAAAATATTTTAATTCGTTATTGAAAAAAAGGACTTCTTTAAACTATAGTATCATTTATATCGTACAAACGAAAGAAAAGATGTGTTACATATTTCGTTCATAAACTTAGTATGGATAGAAAAGAACCACCGCGACAAACTGGAAGGGGAGCGATGAATAATGTAGAAATCTAAGTTGGATACAGGGAGGGGAGTCAGAAGATGTCTTACCACCTGGTGTTGTGAAGATTATTGATATTCGACGCACCGCAGAGCATATTTTTCAAGAATTGATATATGAATTGCACCCATGACAATGGCCATGACACTACGCGCGAAGATCCGAGCAATCCCTTGGAAAGCAGACTGAAATATACACGCCATTCTGCTACAGGACTTCAACAATGATAACGAAAATTCTTTCTCGGCCCACTGTAACGTTTTCTTATAATTCAAGCATGACGAAGACTTAATAAATATTTTCGTAAATAATTGTAAAGCAAAAAACATTTAAATAATAATAAAATTAATATAACACAATATAATGGCAAAAAATTGAAATTTTAGATAATATACTAGAATTTCGTCATTGGAAAGCCTTCATTAAATACATAACTATATTTTTAATTGATAACGTGTTAAATTCAATATTCCTTTCATAAGTAACTGAAAGCACAGACATTCATATATAATTGTTAAATTTATAACATTCATCTCATATCCAAATAATAATTGATAACGTTGCGTTTGGGATTCATATAGAAAATAAATGAAAATATAGGAAATAAAACATAAATAACTCAGTGTTACCTAGATGTATTAATCAGGTAATCTTAAAGATACAATGGATGAAATATTACAATATCCATAAAGAATTAACCTTTTTAAACATTACGCCAATAAAATTAATATATTAAATAACGCAATGGACAGTTTTCGCTGTAATAGTTCCGTAAGCGCAGCGTTGCTAACTTCATCAAGTTCCAAAAAAGACCACAAGAAATTATTTGGATATATTTGCACATTTGTTCAATAAAAGCTGATGGTTGGATCAGTAACATATACCATTAGAAAACCGTCAATGTGTCCACCCATTTGGCGCAGATATATTAAGGAAACCAAACGAGTATTTTATAAATGACTGATTCATGTATATAAATAGATAAAAATGATAAAACCCTGTTCCTGGCACATTAAAATTTAATTTTTATTGTAAATTAGCCATTTCATAATAAATTAAGGTAATTAGCTTTACGTGTATGTAAAGTAATTAAATCTTGGACACAAAAATATATATTACACGCTATGTAATACATGTAGTACAATAAGTTCTTAATATCTGAGATGATAATGGTAGAAAACTACTAAGGCTGCTTTTTAACAGGAAATATTTCAACCAATGTATTTTAACATTAAAATAAAACCAATATCATTTTACAAGGACTTTGCATTACATCCAAAAAATTGTTTCTAAAATCATATTTTTCTTGTTTTTAGCCATTTTTAGGAAGCTGTATCAGTTTTAAATTTTACATCGCAAAATAAACATTTGTTCTTTTATATTGAATTAAATTTTCGCTTCTTATACGTACGTTTTCTGTCCTTGCGCCAATCAACGTTCGTGAAACTGAAAACTCGTTCAGAATAAGATCAAGCTCCAGGGATAAAAAACGCAAACCATATATTTAAACTCATCAGTATGTTTAAAAATTGTATGGTATTTGCTGTTGGTACTTTCAGAAAAAAAATGGAATTAGAAAGATACGGAAATTATTAGAAAAGGCCTCAATTCTAATTTATCAATTAAATCTTCATATTTAGGACATACATTAACGATGAAGCAGAAGTACGAGTACTTACAAATCTGAACACCAGATGTCTTATCTTATGGTACGCTTTTAACACAATTTATATTTAAGTTAATTTATTTGGAGACCTGGGATCGTGGTTTTCCAGCAGCTGATACCGCAAAGGCGGCAAGGTACAGTTGTGGTAAAACCCTGATTTCCAATATATACAATAAAAGTCGTCGAGTGGGAAACCAACTAAAGAATGTCACCCTAGAGGGACGCTCCTTGATGACTGCTGTTGAATGAGGCCGCGTAAAAATATTGAGAAACGGTGGGTCACGTGAGATTGGTGACCAATCACTAACCAGCGGTTTCTAGGATACAGGGGCATCGCTAGCTGATTTTCAATACTCATCCAATAGCAGCACCGTTGAGGTCACCTCAAGTGCTGGAGCAGCCATCACAACTGGTAAGCCGCGAACCTATGTGTCGCAGTAACGCGCCGGCTTGCCACCATAATTAAATCACAGTTAATCCACTGAGCGTAGGTTGGCCAATTAAATATTGTTCGTTTTATATATAATAAATTACCTATTACTTTTATTTATATATTGCTATTTATTGTTTTATAATTCATATCCCCTACCATTGTGTTAACTCGTTTCATCTTAAGGTTCCGATTTTTATAATATATATTGATTGAAAACGAAAATCAAAAACACAAAAAATAAATACTTTTGTGCTCATCACTTTCCTAATTTATTTAAGGATTAGGACAGGCGGATGTTAAAAAAAGGACTGGCCTTTCCAAAAAGGTTCAGTTGTAAGTGAACTGTTCCTGTAAATTGTAATTATAAGAACAGTCGAGCAATTTTGAGAGCCGAAATAGTTCCATCGCACCCCTAGAGATGTCATAAAATCGTTGCATATTTTCTTTTACTGGAAGTCCCATATTAAACAACTGCAAGTCACAAAAAAGTCTCCTCAGATGGGCTCTTGATAGACCCATGTAGACTAGGATAAAAGAGCTCCACGACGAAGCAACGTTAAATTCAGTCGCAGATGAAATAAAACGATTAACTGTTCTGTTTCATAAACGGTTAAAGTCAGTACAGATATTGTTTCCTAGTCTAAAAGAAATTGGAGGACGATGCTAACTACAAAGGAGACAAACTAAAACGAGTAGTATTTAAATAAAGCACTGGCTTTAGTAGGATTAAATTATTTATATAATAGATAGAGATAAAATACATTAAGCAGTAAAGCAACGTCGGGGTTTTATTAATTTTCCCCATAAAGGTAAAGGGGAAAAAATCATAAAAACCACCTGGCAAAGACCAACAGAAAGGAAAGTAACAATGAGTCGCCCCAGCAGAAAAGGGGGAAAATCTATTATTGAGGACGCCATTTTTAAGTCAGTTGTTGGTAGTCAACCATTGCTAAAGTTAAATGTAAATGATAGCATAATTTTGGATAACTCTTATATAATATTTTGTACTGTTTTTATATATTTATTATTTGTGGTCTGCTGTTCATCCAATGGCTATTTTGCTTATTATTTACTTTATTTATTTTAAATAAATTTATTTGTACTGAATTTTTCAAATGGTGGAATCATTTTTTGATTGATAAAATACAAAGCTATATAAAAAGTCATTAGCGACAGAAGTATTAGAGGACGAAGAAAATAAATTCTGTAAATACCAATCTCGGAGCCAAAGTGTTCGTTGTCCCCTTCTGCCAACCTTTCGAGAATTCCAAATATATTGATCAAATCCATTCGGAATCTTTCGCTAGGAATACGTGTAATAAAGTCCTTTCAATACATCGTCCGAATTTTACGCCTTACTGATCCGATTTCTCTATTTATTTCGGAGCCATGGTGTTGGCGTCGACTCGAGTCAGGCGGCAGATCAGTCGGACATAAACTAAAGGCAATGAAGTCCCCGTCGTGCTTTTAATTAAGCGCCGCAGAAGTTGGTGCCACTTTTCCTATTTAAAGAAAAACATTTTTCAAGACGACTTTTATGGCTAGAGGTCTCATTCAAAACTTTAACTTTTAACGTGGAACTCTCCGAGCATTATTTTTTGTCGGATTATGATCGGCATTCAATAATTATCTCTTTCCACTCTAAGCCACAACGAATGGACTTATAATTTTTTTCGTGCGGACGATATACAAAGTTTTCTTTATCCTTCCTTATGAACCAAATCTTATAATGAGATGAAAATACAGGAAGATTATATAAAAACTTTAAATATCCGTTTATTTTTCTTTGTCTTAAGCAACGGCAAAAGAATAATTTGGTATTCGAAGGAGTCCGCCTAAAATAAGAGAGTCAGTTTTTGCCCTTGGAGTTGGAACAGTCGACAAAGACACCCCCCCCCCTCTTTCTCTTAAATAAATTAAGTATTCAGATGAATATAAAAGAGCCCACTGCCGATATAGGTTCGACTTGTTCCCGGCGTGCTAATTTGCCCAAAGCAGATGCTTGCTTCGAAGAGAAAGAACCAATTTAACGGGTCAGTTGAGGCAACGCGGAACCCTTTTGTATAATCTTCTCTTTAACCGTAATATCAGTCTTCGCAGTCGCAAACTTTTCGCCAGACTTGTAATAGAGCTATTTCACGATACCTCTATATTTATTATCTATATTTTCGACTTTGCTCGTTTCAGCTAAAGGAGCCTGCAGCTAATGACCAATTCACATCAGCTTCTTAAATACTGTTCGTTGTAGATAATTAAAATCTAAATTCTTTAGTAAGTGATTTCATTTATTTCCCCCTCGACACACACGATGTAAAAAGGACTGAATCGTAGTTACAATATTCTTCCAAATAATATTTTGTGACTGCAATGACCCGCTGTCAATTGATCCCGAAACATTCAGGTCCATGAGCCAAAATAATACACGTAATACATCAAAATATATAAGTATTTTGTTAAATGAAACTTAATAAACCAGCATTCAGCGCTCTAATTTGTCTAAATGAAAGCAGTCCACCACTCAACTTCTTGTTTAGGATGTTTGATCAATGTGACCCTCATGTGTAAACGTTCCTATACAGTTGCTCTTATATTGAATTATTTTTTGATTTATTATTTGGGAAATCGTTGACCATTAGCAGTGGTGTGGTGTACCACCTGAGTTGTTTTACTAGTCTCAGGAGTAATAAATTGGAAGCCGGAGCCGGTTTTAAATCACTGCTCTTCAGTTTCAGCTCGGCACTCTTTACGTAATCAGTACAAAATATATTCCGCTAGTGACTACTTGAATTTAGGAATCTGTAATTCCGAGTAGCGGTTGGTGTTGCAAGGTATACTTCACAATTATTATCTCTTGATGAGCAAGTTTTATCTTCTTCCATATTTCAAACTACACAATAATTGTTATTTTGATCTGACTTCATTGAAAACAAATGAGTAGTCATAAGTACAATTAAATTCAAAAAAAAATTTAATGCATCACAGTCACGCGTTTCTTATACGGCAACGTTATATATCCAAAAATACAACGAAAACCCTGAACTCATAAACGTGACATATATTATAGATGTCCATTAAACAACGTCCCAATTAAATAAGTTAATAGCATCGGACAATGTGTAGTAGAATGTTGTTTAAATATCACAACTGAAGAGTACCTCAAACAGTTTTAGGTAAGCACGTGAGCGAGTGACGAAAGTTATTTATCACACCGTGGGTGTTTGGGGAGGACGAGACAACGTCGCCTGCATTCATGGCGTCAAATCATTAACATCAACGATCATCTCCCAGAATTACCGTGCTCACGAGCCATTTCTTCCTCCCCAAAAGATCAGGTTTCCGTTACGCCACAATCTAATGATTTACCAGAGTTTAGAAACAGAATTGAATATCTGCAGCTCACATTACTCGGGACTTACTAACCAAAGTGTGGGAAGAATTGGATTTTAAGTTGACTGTTCGGTATAACAAAATGTGCACATATTAAAAATTTGTAAGTAAACTAGTTTAGTTTTCCTGTAACTTGAATGATGATTTATTGTAAACAGTCTCAATTTAACTGTTACAAAATACTGGGACACCATATATAAAACAATTATATTACGTTTTACGGAGCATTATTTACAAATTCAAGACACATAAACTAACAAAATTTTGAAAGTTCTGAACGCACAAAAAAGGCCAAAATGATTGTTATAAGCGTACAACAGTTATACGATCGTTGACGTTCAAAAAGTAACAATTAACAATTGAAACACGAATACTATAATTAGCAAACAAGTCTATACATTATTACTGTATGATTTCAAAAAAAGGTAAAAAATTAAAAATCAAAATTATTTCTAGCCCTTTCTAATCGAAAATTATTAATTAAGAATTTAATTTTACTCATTATAAGTTTGATAGATTTGTAAATAATATCCAATGAATAAGAATATTAACAATCTCTGATTGACATAACTTGACTGACTTATTTATCATATTATAAAGGATTTCTTTTTATGGCTAGAAAAATTCAAATAAATAAATTTATATAAATAATTCAGTATTGAAGTTTTACATTAATAACTGCGACTGACTGAAAACCTATATGATTGTAATATAGAAAATTTAAATATCAGTAAATATTAAATAAAGTTTATGATCATCGTCGTTTCGATCATCAATTCTGTAACAAACCGCTAGAAGAAACAATTGCTAACTTAAATATCACGTTTAACAGTTGGCTGCTTCTGCCGTGAGTGGGTGGAGGTAAATATGCTACAACGAAGGTCAATACTGAAATTTTACTGTGATTTGCTTAAAAAATTATTAACCCTATTACTAGAACCTCATTTCAATGTTTTATCCACAGCGTTGTGCGAGATAATGGCTTAGTCATTACACCACAGAAGGTTGTGTGATTTTTAATGCCACTGGAAATAAAATAGAGACGGCAATTTACTTGTTGATTAAACAATAAAATTTATGTAGTGAAAAAAAGTTTCTGTAGGTCTGCAACAAAATGGAATGAAGGTTGAAGCAACTGACAAGGGAAGTTCTTTTTAGTATTTTATATGATTATAGACCGTAATGAAGTAGAAGTATGTCTGTAATGCAAAATAAAAGTTAATTTATCAAAGAGGAAGACTAAATATTGGACTTTACATGCAATTATATTTCCAAGCATTCATTAAAGATATATACTGTATTATTTTAATATACTTGACAAAGAAGAAATGAAATACTGGTACGTAAAGGCAAACAATTTTACGAAACAAACTGGCTCGAAGCTTTAAAGCTCAGAGGTTAACGTTACAAACAATTATTTTGAACTTCCTCACACTTAAAACCTCCACCTTGTGCATAATACTAATTTAGCGACCTTAATCTTATACGTGTTGAATGAGACGCAATGGCCGATGATTATGTATGTTTTACTGATAATTTTAATACCTGCTTTGCCTCTCTCTGTGTAGCCAAAGTTATTCAGTAGTTCCGTTCTATTTATTCCTCCTTTTCAACCATCTGAAGAGTTAGATTATTTTATTTATATAATAGTCTGATGCAGCAGTCTTTGTTTCCATTGCAAGGAATATGTGTACAAAATTTGGTCGAAAACTGTACGTTCTTCTTCGGTTTACCCAATTATAGCTCCACTCTTAACGATTCAATTACAACTTAGCGTGCAAGTTGACTCATAAAAATAAAAATTAATTCAGCACTCAGGAATCGACACCATTCACGGTTGCTATCGCGTTATATCCTGTGGCAAATGGATTGGAAATCATATTAAAAAAACCGAAAAATATTTTTGAACGCAAATATCAACTGCTTATGCACGTTTTAAAATTTCTATTTTTGTCGACCCCTGTACCTGTGGTTGGTTGTCGTGTCTTACCCCGACAGACTTTGCGTCCAAATCGTAAGTAAATTGTGTACAAAATTTGGTCGAAATTGTTCCACGAATTTAAATTTGTACGCGTAACATACATACACATATTTATAAACACTCAATAGACTAGCAGGGTATTTAATTATATTACCTCCGTACAGAATTTGATTACACGGTTATCTCTTGGTCAACGCGTGTGTAAACCGGCACCGAGGGCGTCAAATACATGTATATGAATTCTCAAATTTTCAGGCCCTCTGCCCTATCTAAGCAGACTGTTTGTTAGATTAATCATAATCGGTGTGATGACTGAAATAAGCACAATTACTTATGTGAGATCTAAGAACCTGTACATTCAAGTACCCGGTACGTTAAAACAGGCGAAAGTATATTATGTGATTGCTCTTCATTCCTTTCGTCCCCAACCATTGGTCTGATGTACAACTTACGTTGCAAGTTGAATGTCATAATTTAGCCAAGCGACTTCCATAGTAGACACCAATTTTGACGGTTTTCTCACAATTCTTAGGTACCTCCCATGACTGAAATTATACACAAAGAACAACGGAGAAACATCAATATCACTGATCCAGAAAAGTATTTATTTGGCGAAAATATCGGTCGTTTTGCCTATTTCAAAATTTCCGCCTCATCCACCCCTACCATTATAGGTTGTAACTGTGTCTTGCCCCAACAGTGTCTATTTCCGGGTTGCAAGACACGCGTATACACAGTGAATTACATTTATAAGGAGAAGATAGTTTATCTACCTTATTTCTTTGTTTACCATAAAATAATTCGTAAATTTAGTGGACGTTTTATTTATGTAATAAGTATCACCCACATGTAGCCTGTTAATCCATACAAAAATTGTCAATTATGTGTCTCTTCTGTAATACGGAGTATATTTCTAGGTACGTAAAACTAATTTACCCTATTTATTATTGTTAACCGTTGACGGTAATTGCTTAAGAAAGTAGTGAGATCCATGGAGCACCAAACTCAAGACACATCACGTCAAAAGAGACATAAAAATTTACATTTCCTTAAATTGAGAAGCGTCTATTAAAGCTCGAATAAAACACGGCATGTAAAAAATTAATCTGGCATTCACCTAGAGCATTTTTTCATCGTCATCTCAATTCTGTTATGTCTTTCTTTTCAGCTTTTAGGTTACGGTGTGGAAAGAATTTCTGGAATTTCTCATATGTACTGTAAGGAAATGGTAGCCTTTCTCTCTGAACTACGGATCCGAATTTAACCGCGATCTTACAGGGCTTCAAAGGACACTGATGTAAAGAGAATAGAAAATTGATCGAGCACGGTCTAAGGGAAGTTGGACACATATATGAATTATCGTCCATTAATAAACACATGGCTTGGTAACTAATTCCAATATCAGACAGCTCTAACAATATTTCACTTTAATATTGTCAGTTAAAATACTCCATTTAAAAGACAGCAACGAGTTTGCTTCGATTTATTCCACTTGGAAAAAATTATTTCTGCCTTAAAAGATTGGACTGGCTTCCAGTTGCCATATACCAGGCAGTTACAGTACCAATCGGTTGGTTTAGAGGTAAAATGTTAGCACTTTATAATCTGACCAGTTAGAGCCTCAAGACTTGCTACTCCATTTTCTAAATGACATTTTTCATTTTCCAGATAATATTATGCACATTCTTGAAAAGCGGCCAAGGGACTGAGATAAACCGAAACTTGAAAAACTGAAAATTGGAAAATATTATTTATTTTATAAAAAATTATAGTCGGTAGACCTGTATTTTTCGTATTTAACTCAGAATGGGGCGATCAACTTTTATATACCCGCGACTTCGATCGCGCGGAAATAGCGCTTTTTATTTTGCCCTAAAAACGAAAGTAGGATATCATTCATTCATGTTCGCTTCACGGAAAATCTTATAACTCGCAGTTGGTTTTGAACGCGTCCCGCTTTCACAGGTTTACAACAATAGATGGAGTGAAAATTCTCACCCTTCCTTTCTCTCACTCATGTTTCCAAAATTACGCTTATAATAACAGATTAAGAGTATAGGCAACTCGCATTCAAAATGGAAATTTTAACGCACGTATGTATTTACTACTAAAAAAGTTTATATTCTATTTCTACTTACATCTATTGCTTTTGGAAGGACAAAGCTTGGAAAATGTTGGCGTTGACTTGAGCAAGAGTTGTTTTTTATTTCATGGACAAGCTATACGTTGCTTGCTTACTAGTTAGTAACTCAAAAAATTTAATCATTTCAGCGCAAGGGAAGAAAACACGAAATATAGTTTATAAAGAAGCTAAGCTCTAATCAATTATTGCAAATACATGTAATATAATACCTAAAGGTGATTAAAAAATTTTCTTCTCATAGGTAAGTAAACACAAATACCAGAAAAAAGTAGAAAATAACCAAAAAAATAAAAGTATTTGTATATGAAAAATAAATATATATAATCTAAGTTTGTAGGAATCCTCAATTGAAGCCCAGTAATGCAAATAGTGAATTTTAGAAGGAAGACAAAAATGGAAAAATGTCAACCGGACCAGGTTTTATTACAGTAAAAACTAAAAATGTACTTGTTTACTAAATCATAAAAGTTTTTTTAAAAAAGGGTGGTTTTTACATATTTTAGACGAAAGCATTTCAAGCGTATTTAAGACTGTTGGAGGATCGATACGCTGACCACGTGTCACTCCAAATTCGGAATGTGTCATATAATATGACAGTCCGCAGTCGACTCGGTAGGCCCAGGCCCTCAATGGGCTGTAGAGCCATGGAGAAAGTGAAAAGAAAAAAAAATTCAAGCATATACACGAACAGCCACCAGCGATTGTTAGTTATATTCAGTACATTCAATTGTTTTAAAATTCTGTACTTGTTGTTTCGTTTGTAGGGCAAAATGAAAAGCACAATTTTTCGAAATCCCACGCGATCAAAATCTCGGGCACAGTTATTTTTTGAATAATTTTTTTTTGTCTTTAGTTAACTGTGATTAAGCATGTCTTTATCTGAAGAAGTCCCAAATTTGTGGACGAAACGTTGTATATAATGTTCTGAATAATATGAAACATTATGAGTTGTTGGCTATTTGATGATTATTTATTTTATAACAATCAGATTAATTGTAAAAAAGTAAAAATTACATTGATTCTTTTTTGCATAATTAATAGCCTTCCCGCTGAATTTGTTCAGACACATTTCATCGCTGGTCAGCAATACCGATTTCTTACTGACACTATTTTTACTATAGTTCTTGAAATTTTCTTCTAACCATTGGTTTATTATTTTTAATGTTATTAAATATTTCAGTTGTAAAAGATCTTCCTTAATTGTTATAATAAATGTTAAATTACAATTAAAACAAACATTTGTAAGGTTGGATACCGATACTTATATATATACGCCACAATGGTAAAAGTCAAGTCTTTTCCTAGGGTATACTTATCCCAAATATTGATAAGTTAGGCAAAAAAATTGAATAATCGATGTTCATATCTGTGAAGGAGGATAATGGCGTGGCAGAGCAATCTGCAGAATGGGGATTTACAAGGCAGCGGCGGGTAATGTTCTTGACACACGGAATCGTTGTCACCTCTTTTATTCAGTGCGCAATCTGCTCCTCCTGGAATGAACAAGGTGATGTTTTTTGTGTTGCAAACTCTGAATCGTAATAATTACTTCGCTGCTTGCGTGTGGCACTCGATATCGTCTGTAATGCGTAGCCTCGTTCCGCGAAAAGAAAATTCATTCCGCCACTGCTATTGTTCGGAATAATGCCTACTATTAATAAAAATAAGCTCAACATTTTTATAACGTCTATAATTAAATAAAAACAAGGCTGTAAAAATTATAAAAATAACATACAATTTATTTTCTTCCAAGGTTTAACCCTTAAACTAAAATAGTTTAGCGTAAAATTAATAAAATATATGTAAATATTGGAGTAAAAATTACGCCCAAAAATTGTCTTGGTATCAGTTGAAACTACAGCACGCATAATACAAAAATCTCCTAGACAAGAGAAATAAGGAAACAAATCTGTACATTTCATAAAACATCATTTACTATGAAGAAAAATATAAAATTAAATAAAATAAAATTGTGATTGCAATAATTTTTATAAAAGGGTATGAAGAAAAGAATGTCCCAGTTATAAACGGTGTAAGTATTGACACAAAGCGTTGTAGAAAGTATTATTTCTAGATGACGATTAAAGAGTAACTGAAACAGTTTATAACGCCGTGGACTTTTGGAGAGGACGAGACAACGTCGCCAGGAGAGGCCCACGTTCAAGGCGTCAGACCACTAACATCAAGGATCGTCGCTCAAAAGTATTCTGTTCATTACCACTTCTCCCGTGTTCCTTTATAAAATATCTGGTGTTCGTTCCGTCTCTGCCTAGTGATATTCCAGAGTTGAGACACAGGATTGAAGATTCTATGGCTTCCATTATGTATTTGTTACGCTAAGTGCGGGAATAAATGAAATGAAGGTTGGATATCAGCCGCATAACTCAACGTTCACATATTGAACAGTTTCAAGAAAAATTAGTTTATAAATAAAGTAATTAAATTAATCCGACTTCAAGTTATTAAAAAAAATACAACGTATGGCTAAAAGTCAAAATTAAGTTAAAACGTTTCGTCCCCTACTTTCGAGACTCCTCATTACATTAATTAAAATATAAATTTTCGTGTTGCTGCAGCAACCTCTGGGGCTGAATTTACCTTTAATTTGATGTATCATTTGTTGTAAATAGTCTTAAATAAGCTGTTATAAAATGCTACTAAAACTGAAACTTTATTTTATGGACACATTCTAAGAAACGATTATATTAAATTTTATGGAAAATCAATAGATACAAACTAATGAAATATTGAATGCACAAACAGTTGCGCCCGAAAATATTATTATAAACGCATAAGTGTTAAAGTATCGTTGACGTTAAAAAAACAGCAATGAACAGTATTCCATCCCATGATAAAAAATTCATTGTAATAAGGAATAAGTTTTTGGTTGTTGACAATCTGAATTAGTAAAATTTACACGATTTTTTTGCTGTATGAGGTTGAATTTCAAGTATCGCGTATTTGCATATTCATTACATTTTCATACCGTTTTTCAGGCGAAGCAATATTTTTAATGTTACTAATAGACTTGGGCACTGATCATCTTCCCCAAATTAGAGCTTGGAAAGAACCTACCAGTCCCGCAACAGCTAAACGTATCTATATATCTAAAAGCCTTTATCAGTGGGTCATTATGTAGGTCCCAGCTATAGGCATCCAAACTACTGGTCCGTTCCACAGGGCCTGAAGCTGCTAATTATCCTTAAAATTTTTAAATATATTGAAGTTATCTACGTGAAAAAAGTGAAAAACAATTTACGGAAAGGGTTTCGTGTACCACAAGTGCATCGAGATCTCTTAAAGCACACGCGGTTTGCCCACACTCTTGATTTGTAAAACTTTATATTTTTAAAATTATAAACATTTCACGTCGTAATTAACCTATAGTTGGAAGAGAACTAACTCCCTGAGAAATAATACACTTCTTTGTAACGTCGATACGATGTATACGTAAATTAATTTTATTTTTCGCTTCAGGTAGATTTTAATGTTTAGTAATTGCTCATTTGTAAAAGCAAATTATATATTACGCACTAGATAGTGACATTTATCACAGTTAAAGGTATTAAATTAAATAAACTTTAATAAAAACAATTCTGTAAAATGGAAAGAAGTGAAAATGTCAACAAACCTCCGATTCTTCAACTTCTTTAAGGTGTTTTTGAGTGGTCCTCCGTCTCTAGCGAAGTCTGTACTCATCTAGTAGAAACGAGTAATGGCTTATTCTCTTTGTTTCAACGCAACCTATCAATATACTTTATTTGCAAGGTGAACCAACCCCCTTCCCCCTTCCCCTGAGCACAATAAAAAAGTTAATTTTGGAACCCCTCCAACTTAAGGCCCCTGTAATTCGAAAACTGAGGATTTTAGAAAAAATCTGAAGGACACATAATCGAGTCGAAATTCGATTCACTAATACTTTGGCTGTATGACAGTCACTTCTCAGACCACCGTAAATGAATGAAAGTAACACCTCTCCATAAAAAACTACCATTTTGACGATTTTTCGCCATTTACAAATCCTAGGATTGAAAATAGGTTGACTTTGACAACACAAATAGATTGTAGTGTATCCTAAAGTTTATTAATTTATCTTTAATTACATTCCTGGGTCATTTTTTATGTGGGTCCGCGAAACTCCGGGTATTTCAGCTAGTATCTTTTAAATTTTATCATGTTTCAGCCAATTGCCTCTGTAGAAAAAAAACAATAAATAAATTCTATATGGCAACAACATAAAAGTAGCAATAACAACCTTTGCCCAAGAATTCTTTGCTGTTTTGAATAATTTCATAGTAGGACTTTACTTGGTCGGCTTTATCGACATGTCTAGTATGGTTCTTGTTATCAATCATCATTTCAGAACTAACGACTTCATTTGACCCATTAAGGAAATTAGATTGAAATCATTTTTTCAGAAGAAGAATATCGGGGGAAAAAACTGGAACAAAATTAACAAAATTCAATAAATAATCCGAAAGTTAAGTAATATTAATTAAACAATACATCAAATTTGTCAGAAAACAATTTTATACTTATTTAATACATCAACGACGTTTCGTACATATTTGTGGATAATTTGAAACTTTAAGCCATTTGAAATGTACCTGATTAGTTCCACATATATGGACGAAACGTCGTAGACGTATTAAGTAAATATAAAATTGTTTGCTGACAGATTGGCTGTATTGTTTGTTAAATATTAAAAAAAAAGAAATTCAACATTTTCGAAGTGGTAACACAATGAAACCACGTGTATTTTCATTGCTTTAAAGTTATTAATTTGGTGAGAAGAGTTTTATGATACACAAAAGTATTTTTTTTAATAAAAACTTAACCTGTAAATTGAAAACATTAGTTGTAATAAACAATTCTGGGAGAATAAAACATAGATCATTCTTATAACAGTTTATAAATATTAATAAAAATATTCCCTTATAATTGGTTAAATGTTATAAATATGAGGGCCTGCTTGTAAAAGACAATGCTACTAGAGGAAAAAGAAATAAATTTTGCCTCATTTTGTAACCACTATGAATTAAAGGGTGAACCGGGGATATGTTTTACATGGATGAACTCGAAATAAGGAGATATATCAATAATGAGAGAGAAAAACCGATAGGAAATTTATTACTGCAGCACCGTTCGAAAACTGCTAAGATTGAAACTAATGAAAAAGAAAAGGGACGTATAATGGTAAAGTTACCAGTATGTTAGGTCATGCAACGAGTTTTGAAGATGAATATAACGAGATAAAATAATTTGACTGATGTTTTGCATAGAAAATAATAAAATATGAAATAACCCAAACTTTTCTCATATATAATACATTGCTTTTTTTGAACGCTCCCTGAAATCGGACATCAAAAATGTTAAATGTGGAAGTTTCATATTTTTTTAAAAAAACACACGTGTAACATGCAGTTTTTAGTTCAAACAACAAGATATCAGATCCCGTAATTTTAATCTGTGCTTCGTCACAAAGTTGTATAAATAGATGTGTATATCTCTCTGCATTGCAAAGTTTTTAGAAACTCATATTTTTTGAGGACAAAGTAGCATAGGTCACGTGTACAGAATCAACACTATTGATGGGACGAGGGAGTCTGTATCTCAAGCTCGCAGCTGGTGTTTTCCCTTGCTCACCCGCATACAGGTCCTTACAACTAACTTCAAATAATTTACCTCATATTTCATTTCCCCGGGGGTACCGTTAATAATATATTGTTCTTCTTCTTCCTTCTCGTGTTTACGGACCTCTCGCAGCTGACGTACGTAAAATGATATCTTACAATTAACACAACTCGATGTCATGACGAAACTGATACGAAAGAAAAATTGAGGATGACGATTAATTAAATCGTGTAATTTCTTCAACAAAGTCTGTTTCTTGAGTTACAACAAAACAATCCTGAGACGTTGGGACTAGAGACAGACCAATAGAAATTGAAAGCAAACACAAAACACTAAAATTCGACGCACAGTTACATGGATGTTTTATTTTATTTCTACGTTCTCTACAACCCATTGAGGGCCTGGGCCTACCGAGTCGACTGCGGACTGTCATCTTGCATGACACATTCCGAATTTGGAGTGACATGTGGTCAGCGTATCGATCCTGTTACATGGATGTTATAAAATAAATTCTCGAAAGCGAGACACAGATTAGTATTTTTTGTTAATTAATACACTTCCCTCTGAATTTATCGAAACACTTTACCTCAGTGATACAGAATTTTTACTCGCATTACTATATCTTCGAAATTTTCGTTACATCGTTTGGTTCATTTTTAAACAGACATTTCAGTTGTCACAGATCTTCATCAATTATAATAAGAAATATTAATTTACAATTAAAACACACAAAAACAACCTTTATATTACACACCTATACTTAATAACAATAACAAAGTATGTATGTATATTTGTTTGTTTGAATACTTTCATATTTAAACGAGTGGAAAGATAGCAACATTCTTATTCCTGAAGACCCGGGATAAAAACACTGGGCGGGATAAGAAACCCCTAGCACAAACGTAGAAGGAATTACAGTTCTGTGATGTCACCGAGCCCAGCGACACACAGAATACTGAGAAATACGCCACATTTAATTCGGCGCAATATGACTTCTAGTTCATTACAGTGTCCCACACTCACATTCGATTAATTATATCCTGTACGAACATATGGAAGAATTTTAATAAACAATATGAAAGGTTTTCTAAATACACAAGTTTGTATATTTATGATATATATATTTTTTTAACATATATTCATGGTAGGACAGCAGATTTCAAACTCTACTTTTTAAATGCAAACTTTGGGAAATATCACAGGGTAAGATTTTTAATCATTATAATGTAATAGATTTAGTATTATAATTGCAAAGTCTGATGCAATAATATAAGTAAACATTGTCCAGATTTTTAAGTTATTTGTGTAATTTGATTTTGTATATAGACAATCGTAAAGTCTGACGAAATAATTTCAAATAATTAGCGAAATTTCAAAGAATTAATATTTTTTTATGGAATAGTTGGGGTATTTCGTTATTTTTTTTACATTTGTTTTATACAATTAACCATAACAGATTCACGTGATCCAAGTGAGGAAAGTTCTATCGCAGAACCTCCTTTCGTCTTTCAAGAGAAATTACACCGTGGTAGTTTCCCGTTACCCTCCGCCGGTTGATGACGGACCCTTTCAGTGCTCTACCGTGCGAACGTAGCAGCGGGAGCTCTACAATGGGTTCGTTGATTGTGAAAATGCATTTAGATATTCACACAACATACATGCCGGAGCCAGGATTCGAGCCCGGGACCTCTGTGCGTTTTACATAAAATGGCAGGACGCTAAATTTCGTGTTCTTCAGAAAGGCCTTTTATATTGGTGGCTAAATTTATGAAAATAAGAAATACGATTTGACGATTTGATTGTCGTGGAACCGTTGACGGATTTAAGTAAATATTTGAGAAACCTCGGTCGGTTGACTGTACTGGTGTAATAAAAATGAGTACCCGATCAAGAGTTGCCTATTTCAAGATCACTCTCACGTAGTCTGTTAACCCAAAAAAAATGGCTACGTTGCTCCACCTTCCGCATCCACCCTTTCAATTCCCTTCCTATGCTATTAAAGGGGAGTTGCCTGTTTCAGGATCACCCTCATGTAGCCTGTTAACCCCCTCCCCCCCAAAAAAAAACACCGGGGACGGAGTTAGTACATACGTGTTACAAGACTGAATTTCGACACTTTCGTTCCAAAACAGTTTTCATACTCATAAAAATTATATATTATATACCGTTCCATAAAATACAAAATAATTATTCCATTTCTTGTAAAAAATATATTATTGTTAACTCGCCTTAATTAAGCACAACTTTTTTATATCACTCTGGCTAAACAAAACTCTTATTTAAGGAAGTACCAAAACATTATAATTTTAATAAATTTCGACGAAAAATAATAATGGCCATTCAATTTTCTTTTTCTCCGTCTTTTTATATTTGTAAATCATCTACTGAATATTTACTATATATTTAGTAGCCAGAATTGTTTTTGTACAGTCTCCAGTAATATTTATTTCACCAATTTCGACAAAGCTATAATCGTTTAACGAATTTTAAATAAATGTGTTTAACCTAATTTATCTCAAAATCTAATTGGAGCAACAAAAACTACTGGAGACTGTGCTAAAGTATTTTTTGTTACTATTAAATAAACTTCACCTTATTTACCGTCTGAATAATATTTTTGGTGAAGTGAAACTGTTGGGTAGAACTCTGCGGTTAGGTAATCAGAAAAACGTTAGAGGGAAATTCAACCGAAGGAACGAGTTAAATTTAGCCAATTTTTATCGCACAAATTTTGTTCGAGTGCAAGAAATGTGAGAGTTTTAATTTCAGAGGTTTTATTGTTCAAGTGGGATAATAAGTTCGGAACACGTTCATGTGTGTGTCGTGAGATACTTCAATAACAAAAATTGTGACAGGCAAACGAAAAATATATAGCACACAGTTAAAATATACATTAACAGTTGGAAAGCGAAAGAGAAGAACCGGAAAAGGATAAGAAGCGTTTAAGAGTTGCTGACTCACAAAACATTTATCTCCGTCGCTCACCTTAGTTGTTTCCCTGCTCACCCCATGTCGCCAATTATTCTTCCATGTAACAGACAGGAGCGTTTATGCGAGTATTCATTAATTGCAAATGAGCTGCAATTTATACAAAGTTTGACCCTTGCATTCACTACCGTTGAGGTGTCTAAAGTTACTTTATATTTCCACATTCTTGTACAATCTAAATGCTTAGTATAGAAGCATTGAAAATTCGAGGGAATTGTATTTCACCCAAGAAAGTTTCATAGGGAATGCTGAGGAAAAATAAATATTTTCAGAAACACATTTTTTTTCATTTGACTTAAATTAATTTTAGTTTTGCGTAATCTATTTTCAATCCTAGGTAATTAATATACTTAAACGGGTATTTATTTTGGAAGAATATTAGCTGATTTTTTTAACTTCACTCGGCTATTTTTTTCGTAAAAATAACTCGGTAACGTAGGCTACAAACGGTGATGAGGCATTTTAGATCTGTTTGCAACTTAGTCCGTCCTCGAACATCGCTCTACGGGAACAGAAATAAGGACCCTAACTCTTTTAACTTCCTTGGCGCTTTTCCTCTCGAGTATATCCGGTATATCTCCAATTTGCCAGTATCGAGGGCTTTTCTCTCTTCCTCTCTCACCCTCTTTATCTACTTATCCCTCTCCTCCTGAGGAAGGAGCGTATTTGGTCTGCAGTTGCCCCGAATCTCTGTTAGCTCGTTAGGAGATGAAGGTTCCGATATCAGCTCACATATTCGTGGATAAGAAAAATGTGTGTTAGGGTAAAGATCCCCCAATAATTACGATGTAACCTTCTCACTCAGACGATCGAACCCAAGTAAATTTTCTTGCACCACGTCAAATGTCTACGGCGTCTACAATCACTGACATGCTTCATTATTAAATGACATATTTTTTTCAAAATTCTTCTTCTTTGTTATTAAAGGTCGTGAATTTCTTTGTAAATGACTGTCCTCGATTACGAGCCTTTTTCACCTGGACACCGCTCGTGCTATATGTTTTTGGAATATCGCGACAACTCCACAATTAATTAGTTAAAATAATTTAGGATCAAATATCACACCGAAAAAAAAAGTTGCAAAGCATCTGTTCGACTAAGATGGTAATCCAAGAGGACTCAAAAGTATGAGACGTGAGACCTACTACATAGACTAGCCAAATAATATTATTCTATATTTTTAGATTGTTTGTTACTTCCACGTAAACCAAAATATTACTTTGGCTTAAATAAATGGTCTCTAGGATTTTAGGTATCATACTATTTTCTATGTTTTCCTAAATATTGTAAAGAAACTGGTAATTGTTTCAGGCGTTCGTCAGTGATTTCATGATCTTAGAAACAGTAAATAAATTCAGTTAGTAAGGTAATAAAAATTCAAAACCGTGTCTCGTTAATTGTCGCTTGATGGTGTGCGATGAAAAAAGGAATCTCGTGAGGACGATATTTCCAGGATACTACGTTTAGGGCTGGCAACTGAAAAATACTGAAATATATTTGAAATTCTGCCGCAAATCCAGCCTTCTTGAAAAAATTATATTCGAACGTCACAAACGGATCACGTCTTATTCTAGAAGGCTGAGCTGTGTACAAATATAGAACAGAAACAAAGGAATGTGAATCCAGAAAAAAAACCTGTAGAGATGTAAAATATTTTTTCTTAGATATCTGCAGCCGAGAAGACGTGCAAGGTACTTTTTAATTTTCCTTGGGTTATAAGGATCCGCTCTATATTGTGGATAGTTATCAAGCTGAAAATGGCTTTATTTCGAAGGAACCCCCCACTGGAATGATCTTCATCAGCTTTATAGCGTTTCTAAGGTTCCTACCCTCCCCTCGGCAGAATGGCGACCATCCTGAGATCATAAATGTTAAACATTCAACTGCATGGTCCCTCCATTCGGCGCACAAGTTAAGTTACAGCCACTGCCAGTTTTATAATCATTTAGGGTTTCAGTCGCGTTGCAGCCGTAATAAAAGTAAGCCACTGTCGAGTTATGTACAAAACATAAATGACAAAAAAAGCTGTTTGCCGCGGAACAAGTGACAAACGCTGGGAGCTGTACTTCG
Organism: Eucriotettix oculatus; assembly: GCA_034510155.1. NCBI lineage: Eukaryota > Metazoa > Arthropoda > Insecta > Orthoptera > Tetrigidae > Eucriotettix > Eucriotettix oculatus. The sequence continues at coordinate 58,917,481 of CM067380.1, forward strand.
GCTGTTTAATATCCAACTTCCTGTGCAAATTCTTTGTTGCCCAGGCCCGTCACACTCCCTGTATTCAGACCGCAAAAATTCTAGTGTTAATTCTGCACGAAATGAGAAACGGAAAATCGTTGTAGGTGATATATTATTGCCGTTTTTTTTACCAGGTCTCGTTCTGTTACACTGTCTCCCTGGTTTGGTGATATTTGCGCATTCTTGGACATAAGGACCAGAAGCCTTTCTCGTTACGTCCGCGCGCTCTAAAATTATTATTTCATAATTAATCACTAAAAAGCATTCAAAAGATATCTGCAACAACCGTCTCATCATTCTTAAATAATAGCCAAGCATAGTCATGTAACATTTTGTATAGCGTGCTTTAATGAGATGGAAAAAAAACGTGCTGGATCCTGGACGGGAGTAAAAGCGGTAAATGGCAGGAGCGAAATAATATGATGATTCGTTAAAGACATACTGAAATTCGGAATTATATGAAGGGGAAAAGTAAAGAACACTGGTACCAGGATTAACCAAAACTCTGAAATTAATATTCAATTTCGCACGTGCCAATTCTTCAAACACGTTACTCCTCTAGAAGAACAATAACACGAACACGCAGGCCACGCCCACGTACTGTTTTGTTTCTTCTAAATTTACTGGATTTTTTCTGCAGTAATAGAAAAATAGACCTAACGCAAAATTAATAAGGATTTCAGACAACGGAGCGATATCTCTTAATGTGGTCTTGTTGAAATTTAACTACCAGCTTTTCGCTCCAATGTAATATCGCACTGGCTACTGATTTACTATTATTCCACTACCGGTTAAGTTCATAAGTGGGTACGTAGAGTATTTCACTAGTAAATTATATTTTATAAAGTAAATCGCTCCAGTTTTTTGGTGTAATAGCTACACCTCCCTCGTAAACCTTATATTTGAAGCGAGTTCTTGTGAGAAAATTGAAAAGCACGTCTTTTGAGAGCGGCGTAAGTGTTGTGATGAGTGAGAATTGAGCGTGGCAAGTGTGCGGTGTGCGGGTAGAGTAGTGACTCACCGACGGCGGCGATGCCGGCGATGCCGGCCAGTGCGACGAATTCCCGCAGCATGGTCAGCGCCGACGCATGGTTCCCGGACGACTGGAGACTGGAGCGCGCCGGAGGATCCCTGCGCGTGACGTCATCGGGGGCGGAACCCCGCGCCGGCGCACTGCATTGTTGCTCACGTTATTTTCTTACACTATCATCAACTGTACGCTTCGCTTGCTAAATGATCCGATCAACTCCAGAGATGTTCACAAGCAAACTTTTAATCGGAAAAGGAAAGAAAAAGACTTACGATAACACTGATTGAAGAAGCACCCTTATTTGGCCTGCGTCACACATACGCAACTTAATTACTATCCAATACTTTATCACTTTTCTAATAAAAAGCGACTAATAGTAAAGAAAATAGACAAAATAGGACCTCTTAAATTCCGTGGAAAATAAACAAGGATCATACAAAAAGCCGTATAGTTAGAGGATGATGTTGATAACAAGAGTGCTACAACGAGGATAGATATTATAAAGAAAAACTAACTTATTTTAAAGGAATGCCAGAAGAAGCGAGTAGAATATTAATAGAACATGGGTTTATTGAAATAAAATTTGTACATAAACCAGTCAGGAACATAAGTAGATATGTACATAATATGAAATAAATCACTAAGAAGATGAAAAGTTGTATCCCATGTAAAGAATGTGACAAAATATGAATTTAAGGAACAGACTATATTTTCATAGGAGTAACATAAAAGCGAACTCAAAAACAAACACAGCGTTATCGTAACATAGTAAACAAGAAAAACACGAAGTAGCCTAGGAAAATGTTAAAATAATTCATGAGGAGAACAGCACATTAAGATGAAGCGTGTTACAAAGTGTATTTGGGAAAGACAATGAAAGAAAGACATGAAATAGATTAGGGGAAGTCGGGGCATAACGGGACATTTATTGTTTAACAATTTTTGTAAAATTATTGAAAAATATAAATCACTTAATTAAAGTATAAAACATTAGTCTGTTCTATAACGTACTTAATCTAATATTAATATAACGTAAAACAACGAATTTAGATTTTTTATGAATTTTTAAAAACTTCTTACAAATTTCCGTTCTGCCCCACCTGCCGTGTATTTATAATGGTGCAATTAAATTAAATTAAATTTAAGAAATATCTTAAAACCTTTTGTGTTTACTTTCTTATACTATTTATCATACAGTTGATCACTTTATTAATTTTTCATTTCACAAAGAGATTTTTTTTTGCAACTGCACAGTCTTTGCTTCCATTTTTCCCCTTTAGGTTCCTTTTCTTTCTTAATCTATTCTTTTCTGGGTACAGCTTTCTGTAACTCATTCTTGTAAAATGAGTCTGCCAGTTTTTCCTTTTTTTCTTGAGGAACATATAACATTTTCCCTTGTACAGTAGTATCCCGTTTAGCCCCGCACGGTAGTCTCAGTTTAAGGTTTTTCACCGAGCCTTAACACAAGTTGATTTGAAGCTTATACGTAAATTTCATGCAGATAAAGAAACCCAGTTTACGAATATATACCATCAAAGAGTTAAAAGCTAGGAGTTTTGTAGCTTACTTTCTGTCAAAACGCTGCAAAAATTATAGTCACTGATGTAATATGCCAAAACAAGAGTTCATTCACAAGGTGCATTCATAACTTGGTCAAGTCGACTTTCCCTATATGAAAAATTATGAAAAAGGAAGGACTGAGATTGAGTGACAATGCTGATGAATAAAGATGTATATATAGAATAAGGTAAAATAGCAAAGTGAATAAAGTATATAAATAAAGTGGACAAAAAGTTGTAAAATACAATTATATACCACTGATTAAACATTGTAAATCATGTGATAGAACAAAAACCAGATTTAATGCGTAATAATAGAGAATGAAGTATTTTTTTTAAAAAAATTATATGAATATAATTCCAAAAATTAAATGTACACAAAGATTATAAAATGGACGGAAATTAGTGTTGAAAAGTTTTTGATGACAAAATAGAAATTGTACGTAAATATAATTGTATTAAAAATAATGTAAATTAACAAATGTTAAGTTAGTACCAATTATATCCACCAGGTGATAAGGGCGTTGTATAAAGATAAAGAAGCTGGAGTCAGTTGCGACTGATCAAAGTTGATGATCAGACGGAAAACTTAAAATTTTATTTTTGAAACAGGAATATTTTTTGTATTAGAGTTCTAATCTATAATAAGTAAATATTAATGGGATTGAGCTGAAATGTAAGAACTGGATTGATTATTACAGATGGATACGACCAAATAATGGCCCGAACGCTCCAGTCGATGTAAATTCACTGACAAAATAATAATTAAACGTCGTGTTGTGATTTTATTAATAAATAATGTTCAATTCCGACCAATTTTGGCCGTAATTTTTCACCTGTATTCTTCGAGATATAGCCATAACAATTATCAAATTTTCTTTACATATTATTTATTTAAATTTACAATCGTTAAGTTGGGATTTACCTATCACACGGTGTCAAGTGGAACAAAAATGTAACAGTGGAAAAACACGTAGAACTAAGTTATCGGGTAAATCATATGCTATATGATTGTTTACGGTTGTAACTTCAAATAAGTAATCTGTAACATCTTAATTGGATTATGACAAATAGTTTCGAAGTTTTCAGATAAATATGGCAAAATATATATGAAATATACTGTTGTTTTATTTTGATAAAACCCATGAATGACGGTGATTTCGTGGATGCTTTATTTTTTATTAATCTTGGTGAGATAAATGTTACGCAGATTTATACGAAATGAATAGCCGGTCTGTAGTTGTATGTTTTGGAAGTACTAGGAAAAAGAGGACTGACGAATGTAAAAAAATTCTAGATTAAATAAGTTACCCGAATGAACCTTTCATACCTTTCCCAATACAGACGGAACATTTGAATGTCAAAAGTGAAGGCATACAGCAATGGAAATTGTTTTAATTAATGAGTCTCAGTAACAATGTTATTGTTTCCCTCCATTCTTTGTTTCCATGTTTTGTTTCGCTGTTTTCTTTCCTTTATTGTGCCACTTGGCTGTTCATTCAGTTTCATTATCCGTTATCCTTTCAGCGCATGAAGATACAATCTCACCTTATGAATATACAAACATGTCTCCATAAATGCGGAATAAAGATCAACTAGTCATAATGCGTACATCTCACTGAGAAAGAACCAATGCCCCCAGGTACATTTAAATAACATTAATATACCTCAGCCTCCGTGCAGAAAATACCTGTATATTCATCTGAATAGTAGGCTCACTTGGAAATATCACATCGCTCAAGACTATCATTGAAAAATAAAATACTCCTATACAAAATTATAATTAAATTTTTATGGGTTATGAACCTGAAATTTAAGGATGAGCGAACCAATCAAATATTTCAATAATAACGAACGCACCGACGACTGTAAGAAACCACGCGTTACATACTGATCTAAAAATGCCATATGCCATCAGGGTACAAAGTATCTGATGAATGGTATAAGGGACAAACAATATAATTTTCAGATCAAATGATGACGTGGGACATTTTTGGCCTGAAAGAAGGGAATGTAGGAACCTGAATCTTCGAAAGATGGACAGAAACCTTCTCTGTGCAGAGAAATGCAATACACCAAAATTTCATGTCAATTGGATGAATGGTATAGGAACGCATAAGAGACAAACATAATAAGTCGCAGTGCAGTCTTTTGAGCCACTGCATATAATACGAGGGTCAACAGCATAACTGGCCTTTTATTTATACAGATTAAAATTTCAATAGGCCTTGGCATGCATTGCATAAGTCTTTGATTTCTTCGTCATAGTCCCATATTTCAATGAGTTGTATCTCAGTAATAATGTTTCTACGCTACATTCGCTTTATAATTGCTAATAGATTTGGTATGTCTGGACTGTGCCCGGCGATGGTAGTGAAATGAATATGTGGGGATATTGCTATTTTAAAACGAAGAATTATTATACAAATGAAATATCCATTTACTCAACATTTATCTATTTAAAATATACAATTATTTAATAAATTTTACTTCACTAAGCCGGCCTTTTTTATGATTAATGCTGAATACTTTGTACATTATTTATAAACATTAGATATCTTATATACTAGAGACATGAGGTCTTAGCAAGCCTCACACGGAATTGGCAGCACAAAGAAATCAACAAAAAGTTACTAGCAGTGTAATTAAACATTCTTCTCCGATTACCTTGCAACTTGCTGCTGGAATCGGTCCTGCCTCTTGAACCCACCAAACTTCCTCGTCCATATACTGACCACCTTGCCCACTTCCTTGGTGCCACGGCATCAAGCACGCCTTTCTCCTGTTATTAAAATATCCGTGGCCAGAACTGACTCCAATTTCTCGCTGCTTTACTGACCACTGCTCATTGCTTAATATATTGAACTCCAAAATCTTAGCGCACTAATGTTCAATCACCAATCTCATGTCCCAAATCCTTAATCACCTAATGCTTAATCTCCCATGCTCACTTTTCATCTCCACTCTTAAATGTCAATCTTAACTTTCCCTCTTAATGCTACCTCTTAATCTCCAGAAATCAATTATATCTGTGATTTTAATATATTGTCCCCATTTCATTATTTCATTTCCGTCAGTGGCGGGGCCTGATCCTGTCCAATCAAAATTATTTATCTATCGTCTCTGGGAGGAGCCATTCATCCCACTCCACCAATTGTTTGGAGAAAACGCCATGCCCTCTCACAACTCGATGCCGCCAAATCCTCAAGACTTTAGATAAATCCAGGCCGCGTCAACTTATCGAGGTTTTAGTAGCTTCCTCAGCTACTCTCACGCCGCTTTCCTTTGATTTAGTACCTCCAAATATAGTTGAGTTCTACCATTACAGTTGGCTATTCATACTTATTTCACACAATAATTTTGATACGGGTTTGATTCGGCGGCACGGAGCACCATCATACATGAAAACAAAGTTTCCTTCAGGATACTAATATTTCAGCTGGGACAGTAGTCTTACAAGATGCAGTTGACTAAGAAAAGCCTTCCATATTTTGAGGACATGGGTACCTGGGCAGGGGAAACTAAGAAATTATTACAGGTTTTTTATTAGCCTAATAATTTTTAAACTTCTGTAGAACCTCACCTCAACAGAAGACTCAGAAAACAATGGCCAGCGGACATACAAGTACAATGAGGACCTCTTGCTGGAGAGACGCCACTGCACATTCACTCACGGAACACTAAATTTTGGTTGTCAATTGGTAATATTTTAAAAAATAGTGCTAGGCTGTGAATTTTATCCCAATTATATGTTGGACGTGAAGGTGAATTAATTCTTTATTGGTGTTGTAGTGAACCCGCAGACTGGTTTGATGCAGCTAATCAATCCTGCGCTAATCTATTCACACAGCGATTGCAGCCCACATTCAGCCTGATTTGCGTAACATATTTTAGCCTTGGTGTTCCTCTTCTATTCGAACCCCACACACTTCCCTCTAATACCTTCGCGCCTCAAAGCATGACAAATCAGTCAATCTGTTCACTGTTCTACATAATGTTATCTCCTGACCAATTATATTCGAGACTTCCCGGTGTGAGACTCGATATTCCTACTGTAGCACGTCATAATTTGATGTGCTCCAGTTATTCACTGTTGATTGTCCTAATTTCGCTCCCATACAACACCACGTTAGAAATGATTTCCTAGTCTCAAAATTTATATTAGATGTAAGTAAATTTTCCTTTCCTAGATAGCTTTCCTTGTTTGTGCTATTCGACTTTGCTTCTAGCATCATTGGTTATCCTCCCTCCTAAATAGGAAAATCCAGTCATTTACCAATCCCATATCCAAGGGTATCACCACATTTCTTCTCACGACACTCCATTTTATTTCTATAATGCTCACTATTTTCACGGTGAGGCTCATGCCATTTAACAAGCCTTCTACATTTCTTATTACTCTAATAAAATCACAGTATCGTAAGAAAACCTTACTATCTTAATTTATGAATCATTTTTTCAAATTTATTTTTAACTACTTGTTCGCTGTACAGATGAAATAGCATAGACGACAATTCTAATTGCAGCTGTCTGAATCGCATATAGATTGCAAAATTGCTACAAATCCAAGAACAGGAATAAATAAATAAACAAATTAACAAGTTATACGTGAGATTAATACCCATTCCGCAGGTTTTATACACAGCTCTTAGTCTTGTTGATCGTGATCGATTCTGAAAGTCTCACTCAAGCTAAAATGGATATCCGCCGGACTGAGTAGCATTTTGGGGAACACACTCGGTTTCCTACCCCATTAAGTTAATCACTTTTATTACATTTTCCTGCATATTATTCACACAGTCTTCTAAAAGTATATTCGCGAACTGATCGATGGTCGGGACTGTCGCCAGTCAACTTAATGATTATACAATATACCTCTCATGCCGACAAGCGACAGAATTTTCACTCAACCTCAGCGCTCCTGAAAACTATTAACTGATATGGGCCATTTTCCTACACATCCCCCTCCCCCGATTTTATGTCACCTGTGTGCCAAGATTTATTTAAATTGTTGCATAATTTCCCAATTTTGTTGGAATATACGCATGCATACATATATTAAGAACTTGTAACCTTATTTGCAGTAAATAAATATCCATTCAAGATAAATTGTCTGCAAGGTTTGTCACTGGCGATTGTTTGCGTCTTATGTATAGCCCTAAACCTCAGTTGTAAGTCAATAAGTCGATCCCGCAAGGCCGAAGTTCGAACTTTGATTTGCTGAGGCCTTACTTGGACACGTTTCGCTGTTCACTGAGGTGCAGACGTCTTTGATGCTGCTCAACTCTGTGAGCTCACGGTATCGCCCCTGGAAACCTATTGGATCTGTGAGATCTATTGTAAAATGAAAGGAAGGGGGGAGGGAGAGTTAATTATTTAACAAAATTTACTTGAGTTTTTAAAATGGATTTTTTTATAATTAAACTCAATTTCCTTCTTGGATCCTGCATCATCTATCATTATTAACAAATGTATGATTTAAGGTGAATTAAAGATTTAATTAGTAAGACTAGCACAAGGTTAATTTACTCGGGGGCAACAACGGGTAGAGGAGATTTCTTTCATTCGGGACATCCTGTTTTAATCTTCTTTCGGCTATCTCGTGCAAGTAAAAGGCGATTTCTTCCTTCCAGGATATTCCTCGTGGTGGATTTCCCTTCTCTGACTGAGATTTAGCACCTTTGGCGTGAGGACAAACCAGTCTTCCTTCTCGGCAGAATTTGTCTGGGATATCGTAGTGGAAAACGAATAATACTCTAAGGAGAATAAATAAGAACCCTACGCTTTGCAAATGAAATAGCAGTATTAGTGGAATCAGAAGAAGACTTAAAAACCATAATAAATGGCATGAACGTGGTCTTAGAAATGGATGGAAAGAGTAACTAACGACAAAGTTCTGAACAGAATAGGGGAAGAGCGAACAATATGGAGGATGTTAACCAAGATATAGATTATTAGGTATAGATTAATAGGCCACGTTTTAAGACATGAGGGTCTTGTAAAATTAGCATTCGAGGGATGTTTGTGGGGTAAGAACAGAAGAGGGAGGGATGGAGCCATGCGCTAAGCAGATTAGAGAGGATGTGGGATGTTGTAGTTATGCGGAAATGAAAAGGCTTACGCAACATAGGTTAGCATGGAGGGTTGCATCATACCAGTCTTAGAACTGAATAGCACAACAATAACATCGTAATGCGACTTTGATGTTCGCATTCTATATCTTATTTTTAGCTACAAACTCACACTAACTATTTATTTGTTCATGTTCCTTCCTCTCTCATTGACCTCCACTTCTCTCCATACTCCAACGCACACTGCCTCTTCTCTGCCCCTCTTACTTCTCAGCAGCTATGACTATTTCACCGCCTTATCACCTCCCAGTCAACCTATGCTTTGCTCTTCCTATCCGAAAACGCCACCCCACGTAACGTGTCTTCACCAATCATTACCACCAAGCACGGGATTTCGCCCTTACGAAGGAAGGGGTCGGCCTTAAAATAGTTCAGGGTTAACGTCCCCTGGTGAACAAACAGCTCTAATCCCTTGTACCTAGCAAGTAGACACGATTTCTCCGCAAAAATCTGGCGCCTTTCTTAATCCTCGGAATTTCACCTCTTTTCTGGCTTTTTCTGAATTCTTATTGAATTTAATTCATTCTAAAATATTAATTAAATTGGTGAGAGGCCCTACTGTATTGCGACTTCTGTGCCAAAATAGTATTACCATTTCGCCGCAATTAACAGTCTCATTGGGTGGTCTCTTCAATTCGTCAGACTACTAGTAACTCATATGTGAAAAAAAAATCGATGATGCATATTAATATCCATCGTTTATCTCTACCGAACGGCACTTCCGAACTTTTAGAATCTCCAACTCTTTCGTGAAGTGCCAAAATTATTTTTAAGTACAATGCGGGACAAGTGGTAGTTATAATTCCAGGAAATACTGGACAGGACCAGCACCTGACCCGTAAAAATTCCTTTAACAATGAATTTAAATCCATTTTACAACTATCCATCTCAATGTGATTCTTATTTATCATTCTCACGTGTCGCCGTCTTCACGAAGGATATTATGCGAAATATTGTCGTTTTAATACCTGCTCTCATCCTGTTTGTGCGTCTAGAATCAGTGAATTTTGAGTAGTCATTAATATTTCATTTTACCGTGTAGACAACAGTCTGTGACAAGGCGGAGTCACGACGTGACGGTCACGCTGTTGCTAAGGTCAAACTACACAAACACAAAAGAAATCTGAAAGACCTACCTCAACACATTCTGTCTTTCTTACACTCCTCCCCTCTTTATTAGCGATTCAAATAGTTTGATGATGTTATACGACTGTTCAACTTAAATTTCAATTTTTCTACAATTTAAATAATTATTTGTCCGTAAATGTTATCTCAAGAGCTTAAGACCCTCTAATTGACCATATTCATGTGTCTTTACACTCAATTGTCAATATTACAATATTGTCACATCCATGTTAGCCTACTGAGGAAAAAATAAATGAACTGTATATTCTGGACCGAGCTAATTGCTATTGGGATAGCGTTATTTTGGAGGCAATAAACATCAGGTCCAGTGAGAATTTACTGAATAGAGATTCTGGATTCCAATTGAGCCTGGCTTGGAACCCATTGTTTCACCGGAGGAACGCGGAGCTGAGTCACGGAAGATGATGGCAGAGCAAGCCATCGAAACGTCACTGTTAAAATCTTTGACCCGGTTGGAAACTCGAGAGGAATTTATACATGCCATTCACCGGGAAAGACCTCGTACTTTAATAAATGAACTGACTTGTTCAATTGTACTAAAAAGTGAGTCATTTGTTCCTGTGCAGCGATTAGTAATGCCGACCTCCTATATCTAGTGGCTAACACAACATGAAGATCCCGGGTTCGAATCCTGGTATGGGCTTTGGATGTTTCTGCCGTCACGGTCCCAGAGGCTGTTGGAGAATCAATACGCTGATCACGTGTCGTCACTCCAAATTCGGAATGTGTCATGTAAGATGACAGTCCGCAGTCGACCCGGTAGGCCAAGGCCCTCGATGGGCTGGTCTGATGTCTCAAACCAGATTAGTATGTCAAAATAACAAATTGACGGATTTTAGTTTCAGCAACTATTTTCATTATTGAATTTCAGAAAACAAATCCTTAGGAATTACATGATATATAATTAACATTCAATAGAAAAGTTCTAAATGTATTACATAATATTTACGCGTTCATGAAATATAAAATTAATTTGCTTAAAGTAACTCGCAGGTGGTTTCATTATTGTAGAATATTCTTTGAATCTGAGGACTGGCGGAATATTTTGGTAGGGACAATGGCGAACATTTGTAATTTGGTAGCGAAGTATATGGAAAGTCCAGTGGGAGTTTTCAGGCTTTTAGCAAGTACAGCGCACGGGGTAAACACTAGATGGTACAAGACCAGTTTTGGCGCCTGAAAAATGACCTGAGGGCTGTTTCTTTGGCCTGAAATCGATGCGCTCACTTATGCCTTTGGTGGTGGTGGGGATGAAATTAAGACCAAAAACTGTACTGGTGTCACACAATTTTCTTTCGAGTTTTGAGAGAGGGCAAATGGGTTTACGTAAAGGCTCGACGGTGGGGCGAGATAGAGGAGGAGAATTGGAGATGGAGGATATAGCTACGCCACAGGCACATACACACACAGTCACAGAGACTGAGAGAGGGAGCGAGAGAGACAGAAAGAGAGAGAGAGAGTAGTTGGGGACAGAGAGGTTTTATAGCTGCGACAGACTGGGAGAAGCAGAGATCAGTGAAGTTACGGACATGGAAGTGAGATAGCTACGAGAGGTAGAGAGAATTCCAAACTGCGAAATTGGGTCACAAATTGTGTTTCGGACCTGCAACACTTGGGAATGAACAAATAATAATAAATTTAATTTTATAAATAAGTATTACAAATCGATAATAAATCATTTACTTTACAATGTAGTAAATAGTAGTTTACTGTGATACATGATTTGAATATAAATGAAATAATAATAGTAAATTTAACGGCTAAGACAAAATACTTAACAAAATTATATTATTTTGTTTTCAATAAATAAAATGTAACATTTTGCTTATACTTCTTGCTGACTATCCGGTGTTCTATTTCGTAAAATCATTTACTGATTAGGAGAGACTAAGAAGAAATTAACCTACTACAGTTTTTATTTTTATTCTATTTTTCTACTTTCCTCAGTAAACTGTAGTACTTTAATTGAAAGAAGCACCAGTTTCTTTCTAGCATTAATATTATGATGCCGTTTTTGCTTATAATATACAAAGCTGCTATCCCAGTGAGAAATGTGCCATATTGTTGCAAAAATGCTCCAACAGTATGGTTCTCTTTGTGTATATTAACGTAATTAACTCAATTAAATATTCTTGTTTTTTTTTGTTTGGTCCGTTCCAAATTTCATTTTCACAAAGAAACGCACAATATAATTTTCTTTGTTAATTAAATTAATAATAATTACTGCGGCGCCCTTATTATTATTTAATTTTGAGAAAGTTTATCCTGACTGAAATCCACTTAAGTAATATTATTAACCACTTTGCCAAGTGATTCAGTTTCATTGCCTGATTTCTTCGATATTTTGATCAGCAAAGAGAGGCGATACTTCTGTAATTCAATTGCATTCATTAAGAAATTAGTGCCGATATGTACCTTTATTAACATAGTTTACGCTTTATCTGTTAAATTTTGTTTAGTTAGAATTAAAGTCGGTTTCTTTTTAAGACTCTCAGTAAGTTTTGTAGCGTATCCCGGTGCCAAAATATCAGTTTTAGATGTAAGGAAATGATCAACAGAAGTTATGAAATGTTTCTGAAAAGGTTATTTTAGCCTAGGTTTTAAAAAATATATATTTTCCTACTTTTTTTCGCCATTATCTTAGGAAACGTCGTGAAAGGAAGCAGCAATATTGGTAAACATCTCTTGTTTTGGCCCCGACTTCAGTTGAAAACTTCCTCTGTGACGTTTCGGGTCAGGAAATGAGGGGGAAGGGGACCTGAAGAAACACAGCCTACCTAATTAGTCTGTGCGTTTCCGAATAATGGAGCTCCACCATTTCGCATCGTCTCGTACCTGACGTAGTTGGTCTTCGCCGCTCTGTTTGTATACCTTTGACTTCCACGCATAACATTCAAACACACGCACATTTGAAGCAACATTTACCAATTATGAGCACTTCAAAATCTTTACAGCAAAAAATAACTACTTTTCCAATATTTGCAAGCTAAATAATTATGACATGTGTACTTTGATCGATTCAGGGATTGTAATCTGTTGTTTCACGAGACGTAGCTGATAAATCCGCCGGATTTTAGTTTTATGAGAATTTAATACTCCGACCAAATGGCAAACATTCTCTAAGTCACTTATCAACCAGACAGATTTACTTAACTTAGCCGTAAATATTGCTATTTTTAATTTTAAATATATTTTAAAACACTTGCGACTAGTGTATGGAAATGTTCCGATCAACAAACGAGAATGCTAGTTTGAAAATAAATATTTTCCATCAATTTCTTCTGCAGAGGACTCTCTCCTCTCTCCCCCTCTCTCCCTCCCTCTTTCCCCCTCCCTCTCTCCCACCCTTCTCTCTCCCCCTCCCTCTGTCCCTCCCCCTCCCTTCTCTCTCTCCCTCTCTCTCCCCCTCTCTCTCCCCCTCCCTGTCCCCCTCCCTCCCTCTCTCTCCTCTCTCCCCCTCTCCCCCTCCCTCTCCCCCTCCCTCTCTCCCACCCTTCTCTCTCCCCCTCTCTCCCTCCCTCTCTCCCTCCCTCCCTCTCTCCCACCCTTCTCTCTCCCCCTCCCTCTGTCCCTCCCCCTCTCTCTCTCTCTCTCTCTCTCTCTCTGTGTTTCCTGTTTCCTGAAAATTTCCAGTATAAAAAATAAATGATGATGGCCACTCATTTGCCAAACTACTTGTATACCTCTGTATGAACTGTTAACGGCTTTAAATTTAGACTGAAATTCTACATTTTATCCTTTTAATAGTTGTTATTTTCACCAAAATAATTATCGCCCCCCGTTTATCAGGGATTTACAAAAATATTGTATGTCTGTTGCAACAATATGTGTTCTAACACAGTTTAATCTTCATACGGTTGTATAGTGTCACTCAACTGTCTTAACTGTCAAGACAGTGACGCTATACAAATGTATTAGAATACATGTTTTTAATGACGATGCACTGTGTGTCTGATAAATGAAATTAAGCTAAAGATGAATATGACAAAAGGTCGAAACGACATTAAATGTTGTAAATACAATAATGATATTTTCTGAGACTGTCCTGGTTATTCTTCTGATTCTTCTTCATCATACAGTCTATTTGATCAGCAATGAATTAATTTTAAATTTCAGCATCGAAACTTTCTTTATTTGGTCATTAATTCAAGTTAAACCTTGTAACAGAGATATCATTGAATTATAAAGCTTCTGAGATTTGGTGAAAAACGTTTAGCACGTTGCTACCTTGCGGTATGTGAATTCTATCTCTGCCTTACCTTAACAATTTGTCGAAACTCGAGGGACACAAATGTGAACGGTGAATATGGTTCCGCTTCATAATGAAATCCGCGTTTCATTACGTCTAAATTCGTGGGGTTACTTCTGCCGCTATTTTCGCCCCATTGTAGAGGCCACGATCAAGATCGAGAAAGCAAAAATGAGTTCAATTCGATTCCTGCTGGCCCATATAATCGTAAGTCATTGTTCCGAACGACTTGGCGTACGGCTGATAGTTCCATTATTTGTGACGTTGTGGAAACGCAGTCGAATAATTTTGTGATGTAGGTTAACTGGCAACCTCTGGGCGCAGTTCCTCGGGGTCGGCCATAAACTACAGTCTGTTTATAGCATCACGTGGAGCTTTGAGGTTGTAATTAGTCCTTATTCCCCAGTCCTAGCGACACGTCCCACACTAAACCGGAATTCTTAGTGCAAGTGGAGAGCTACTGCTACTTCCATTTATAAGGTCGCTTATTGGAGCAGATGGAGTGGACTGCTTCACGGGCTTGCAACAAGAACCCGCCACACACAAAGTTGACACATCTCTACATCATAACGAAACATCCCCCACACCGATTTGTGATCAGTGCAGTACTGTCCAAAATTTGTAGAAGAGAGGAAAGAAATTTTAAAAGAAAATGATATTAATCACCTTACAAAAGGAAAAAAGGCACAGGAAAACTTAATAAAATTATTTAAAAAAAACTATTTATACCATAAAATGTAAACTTTTTGTATATATTCTTTTAGGTACATTTAAGGTTAGCACTGAAAACATAAATGTTAAGTAAAAATGTACAAAATTGTCAATTTAAAGTCCAAAAATGTAACGGATATTGTAATTTCGTATAAGTCGCTAATGACTCTTTTGTTTATGAGACTATAAATAAATTAATAAAAGAAAGAACCCGGTGCTACGAGACGATATATCTATGTAAGGCTGTGGAAACCGTCCTGCCATTCACGTTCCGCGCGCGCTACCTACCCACAATTTTTATAATTAAATTACTGTCATAAAAATTATCTACATTTAATTTAATTTATATCAATTTCTAATATGAATAACTATTAAAATAATTTATTATTTTTCCTTAATTTGTAATATCTCAGTAACGTAAGCTGAAGAAATATTCTTGGTCTTCTTGATATATAAATACCACATTTTAAGTTTTGTTCAATATATACCATAGAAATTAGTTCCACTAATAATCTGTTCCCGGGTTTCCCAAGCTGTGTTCCGCGGGGCCTGAATAGGTGTTCCGCAAACATTTGGAATGATTCTCTCTATACTATGGATTATAATATCACCTAATCAGTTCGCACCACGAAAACTCAGTTTGCGCCAAACGCGAGAAAATCTAATCACAACGTTGCGAAACAAAGAAACCCTATTCCATGTTTCCCGCTGCAATAGGAAACATTAGTAACGTGTTCAGTCAACCAGTACGACTGACATCGAGATTGCCATAGCCCACAATTATACAGCTATTTGACTTGACAATTAGCAGCTTTGACCAAAAAATAAGCCAATATCAGACACCTTCGTTTGTGGAATTTAATTCAATAGCACATAGTAGCAGTATGTCAGGATCATGTAGTACAGCAGTTATTAACCGGAGTTCCACAGGAATATTTTAGTGGCAACTTCAATCAAAATTATTTAAAATTTTGTGCTATAACACAAAACACTTTTATTACATACTGTAGTGAGATGGCTATCCAGAGGAAAAGCACTATTATGACTTTTTGAGATTCTAAATGATAATAATTCAGGACAAAATTTTGTTGAAGATTTACAATATCCTTCATATCTGGCAGATATCGTGACAAAGTGCAATGGACAAGGAGAAAGTATTATAAATTTTAATTCAAGAGATAAAATTGGATCTTTTGATAAAAAAAATACAATATTAGATTTCATGAGTTTAATCTAACGATCTTAATTGGTTTCCTGCCATTTATGAATGTTTGAATGAATTAAATTTTAAGGTAGATGAAGATGTTTCAAAATTTTATTAGAGCATCTATATTACTTGAACTCAACTCTTTCGCAATATTTTCCGAAAACTAGTATGGACGATTCCTTCGTTCAGAATCCTTTTTCAGTGACAGATAAGCCTGACGGTTTAGGTGCAAGTGACTGCGAAAATCTAATTGATTTAATCAGTGAAAGAAAAATACAATGATCAGTCTTATATTATTACTGGGCTAGTTCAAAACAGGATCCCAATATTTCAAAACGTGCTTTACTTCCGTTTCCGAAGCTGGATTTTCGTATTATGCTGTAATTCAGCAGAAACACGCCCGATATTAGAATTCAATTTACAAATATTGTGCCTAATATCAATAACATATGCAATTCAAGGACCTAAAATCATCAGTCACTAAGTACTCTATTTATTTATATTATATTACAGGTCTATATTTAAAAATAATTACTAAATTAAATCTTGTTTTACTTTTTACGACTAGGAATCACCCATCCTAAAAAATAAGCCAAGTGTTCCGTTAGAAAGCCCGATTTTACCAAGTGTTCCATTGAAAAAAAGTTTGGGAAACCCTGATCTATTCCTTACTTAAGACCACTTAACAATAAGTATTTTTTGTTTCTGTTTTTTAATTATTTATAATTGTCACATCGACTGCCTGATACTTAGCGACTACGGTTACAATTATTAAAATATTTTTCAGTGACCAATTTAAGCAGTGTTTAATGAAAATTGTTCGAAGTGTCATCGAAGTGTATGTTGCGTGTTGCATTCAGGAAGAGGTGTTTAATTTTTGTGACAATGCGCATACTTATTTTAAATTATAGTCATAAATAAATTCCTCTGAATAACTAGGCTGTCTATTCATATATTTTCAGAAGTCAGATCAATGAAAATGTTCACGAATCCATTCGACGAGATAGTTGATATTTAAAATTCCTTTATCGACTTCCTGAATGGTTGCTGTGTGCCATGTTCGATTTTATTACCTACTAAAGCGCTATTTTAGTCAATTTAACGATAATGATTCAAGGTGACAAAAATTTTAAATCTTATTTTATGAAGTTTGTGCTATAGCTGTCTTATAGGCATAGAATTTTCAGACGCGAGGAAATGTTATCCTTGGCTCACTTCGAACAGCTGGTACCATTAATTAGAGTAACTGCCTTTGGGCAATGAAGCAACTTTTTTGACTGAGGGAGACGCATATGTACATTAATTAATGTGACTGCCATTCTGAGGATACGTACAGTATAGTGTTGTTTAAAAAGAGCTCCGGTTTTTAAATAGCTGATAAATTTTTATTTGTCGGTTGGTAACATTGTTTTGTTTCGTTTCTGATTTCAGGAACATTCCGATTATTGACTCAGTTTCAATTTCTCGCATTCTGTGTCTAACCATGGAGCAGTTCACTTTTGCGCAACGTGTGTTAATCGTGAAAAAAAAAATTCAAAATGGAGAAAGTTACGCATCAACTGGCGACTTCGCACGATTCTGGGAAGTAATGGAGAACCAAATGAATCATCAGTTCGCAGACTTATGGAAAAGTTCTATGAGACGGGTACAACAGTAAACCTTAGACGTCCTAGTCGTCGTTCTGGCCAAACTGTGTACAACATTGCGGTGGGTCGTGACATTGTGGCTGTTACCCCAATGCACTTAAGGTGTTCTACAGTACGGAGAATTCTCCAGTATGATGTCCATTAACACCCCTATAAAATTCAGTTGACGTAACAGCTTAAAATGACGGATCACCAGTAGAGACGACAGTTCGTTGACTGGGTTCTGAGAGGACGACGGCTTCGCAAACAAAATCATCTTCAGTGATGAAGCGCACTTCCACTTAAATGGATTTGGGAATAAACAGAAATGTCGTATCTGGGCTACAGAAAAACCTTGCATGATCCAAGAAAGGGAAATGCATCGATAACGAGTGAGAGTTTGGTGCGGCGTTTGGTCGGGCGGAGTCTTCGGCCCTTAACTTTTGGATGATCAGAAAAGACAAGCTGTGACAGTCAACGGAGACCGATACCGTTCAATGATACAGGAGTTTTTTCGTCCTTATTTGGATGGAATGGACATTGAAGAGTAGTGGTTTCAGCAGGATGGTGCCACCAGCCATACTTCCCACGAAACCATTCAGTTGATCCATGAGCAGTTCCCGCATCGCCTCATTTCGCGCAATGCTGATTATCATTGGCCACCAAAGTCATGTTGCTTAACACCATGTGACTATTTTCTTTGGGGTCATCTCAAGTCTTTGGTGTATTCCGATAAACCCGGAAACATCTATGACTATTTCGACGAGTTGTCGACGAAATGCAAGTGGAAACCTGTCGTGCAGTCATAGTGAATTTCATGGACAGAATTCTTGCATGTCAGCGGAATAGAGGTCATATGACTGAAATGAATGCGGAGTTATTCATTATTTTATTTTAAATATTTATATATTAATAATAGGCTTTTATAATAAAAAAAGAAAACAATTTACTTTAAACTTGACACATTTGCTGTGATGTCTGGGTTTTATTGCCCCTGGCTCAAATACTCTCTCCTTTCTTCTGATTCCGCACCACCAAAGTCCGAGCAGATGTGTTTGACCGTTATATGACGGACATGATTTTTCATAAATGAAATGGCAATGTTAGATGAACATGTTTATAAACTTCTTAATTTGAAATGTTAAAACCGATGTTGTTATTAAACCACCCTTTAGTTTGACTCAGGTCGCTTTTTAAGTATCATATTATAACAATATGTCTGAGTTGTTGCCTACGTTTCATTGATATATAAATCTAATTCTCATTTAGATATTGGAATTACAGTTTATATTATTACAGATTTTGTAGTTCACAAGCCTGATTGGACTTGATCAACTTTATTTCTGTTGGTGCTGCATGCCTTTTCTGCGCATCACCAGTGACCGGAGACCACATTGTGAAATTTTGCGTTTTAAGAAGTAAGGTGAAGTAAGCAACTGGTCGTGGTATTTTCTACTTTCTTATTCAGTGACAATCATAATTTTCCTTTTCACCGAAGACCCACAGTCTGACTATGAGATACAATTTTTGTTCATTTAAAGAGGTACAAATATAATTTACAAGAACTTTTATTAAAAATCACTATGATTTGGCCCATTAAATAATTTCATTTTATTTAATAATCGTTTTAGAATAAAATAGTAATTATATAACATTTCCATTTCTGTTTCGTTGCGTTGCGTTGCGTTTCAGTAGTTTCCGAAGATATGAATCGCTTAGAACGACGATTAATGAACACCGTTGTGTATTTTTTTATTTTAATGTTTATTTATACACATACGCCAAGTCTTACTTCAACATTTGAGAACCAACGGTAAATAAATACATAGGGTTTTTCAATAAGGGCGCGTCGATGTTTAAATGGAATAAAACAAACTGTGTGTGTATTAAAATATTCTTTTTTTATTTAAAAGGGCTTACATGGGACTTTCAAATAAAAATATATTTCGTTGATATTTTACACACTGCTTGTTTTATTGCATTTCAACATCGACCAGCCCTTATCGAAACCCCTATATTTTACTGTTTGTTACATAGAATATTTATGTAGTACTGTATACATATTTCGTAGACCGCTTACTCTGTGCTGCATACAGCACGACACTTACTGAAATTAAAATTAAATAGAGATAAATTTAAAAAAATTTAATAATAAATTAAAATTAGCCTGAGACATAAATAAAAAAGCCCATTCTTCCCAAACCTTTAGGTACGTATCAGATTATTATTTGTTTCAGAATGACGCTTCTGGTTATTTTCTGTTGTAAAATACAAACCATAAATAAATTAGTTCAATTATTGAAAAATATTACATTTTTCGTGCACATTTCATTTGTAACGTTCCTAAAGCTATATGTAATGTTAATTTGTCATATTTTAATTTAATTTTATTGAAATTAAATTTATTATGGTACTAGATTTAGTAATCTATTTTATCTACAAAATAAGTCAAAAACGTTTATTCTCTAGTGAACGTTATGAAAAAATCATACATATTTAACTATATTTTTATTTATAATGAAATTTTATTATTTAATTGCAATCGATAAAAACGGATAAATAAGACAGGTAGTCGGATAATAAGCACTGAAGTATTTTTAACAAAATATGTTTTGATGATTTAATATGGGGTATATATTTTTCCTTGTACTATTTTTAACTTGTGCAAGGGCACGAAAATTATTTTTATTCGTAGTGTCTAATTCCCTTCAAACAAAAATGGCGGCGCCCTGTTGAACTATTCTTGCATTTTTACACGAATCTTACCTGTATTACAGTCAATGAAGAACGCATCAATCTATTTTAATATGCTGAAACGAGCGACAGAAACTACGTATTTCACGCTAGCACAATACTATGGCAATTCATCTTCAGTGACATAGTCGCCCGCATAATAGCGCCCTTTATTCATGGTCTGGTGATTGCTAATAGAGTGGCAACCCTTAAATACGAGTAAGAGAGATTCATCGACGTTGTGCGTTCAGGGGGACTCGGTGAGAATCGTCTTGGCTATTTTATAAAGCAAAGTTTTAAATAAAAGAAATAGTAATAGGGGAAAATTATTTATACGGCCATGTGCTGAGATAAAGAGTTAATTTTAAATTACAGATGACTTCCCGTATCCATAAGCTTAACGCAAAATTAGTCACGTGTAAGATTCGCAGCAATTTGTGTGAATAATGAGTATCATATTTAACGTACACTTAACTTATAATTGCTTATTTATCTTATAGAGCATAAACATAGAATATAAAAAGCAAAGATCTGAAACAGTTGAATACAGAAACGTGACTAAAAGGCGACATCATAACTTGTTAATATTTTCAGAAATTATTATTTTGCTATAATGAGGTTCCGTGTTTATGTTGTGGCGCTTTATTTGATTAAAACATTACCTCGGTCAACCAAAACAAGAACTATAGATCATAAGTAAAATTTTTAACTTCCAGCCTTCAAACACAACACTTTTACTGAGAATAGTTTTAAATTTAATAACTATTTCGATTTTACAAACGCCAGAATATTGGCCAGGTAATTGTTACATAATAATTTCAGATATGTTGTAAATTAAAAATCAACCAAATACTGTCAATATTAAATTATTCATTGAAAACCTAAAAAGTTATGTGGTAACTTATTTTAAGTTGTAATGTTTAATGGTATTGAATTCTACTTTAAACTAAATGATTGCAAGGAGAATAAATGATACGAAAGTTTACAATTTTAAAATTATATTTGAACAAGAAAAACAAAAAATAAATAAGATAAAATAATGAGTATCATATTTAACGTACACTAAATTTATAATTTCTTATTTATGTTACAGAGCATGAACACTGACTAGAAAAAGCAAAGATCTAAAACACAGTTAAAATACAGAAACGTGTCTAAAAAGCAATATAATTTGTTAATATTTTCAGAAATTTTTATTTTTCTATAATGAGGTTCCGTGTTTATATTATATACCTTAAAAGTTATATGGTACCTTATTTTAAGTTGTAACGTTTAATGGGTTTGAATTCTACTTTAAATTAAATGATCGCAAGGAGAATAAATGATACGAAAGTTTACCATTTTGAAATTATATTTTAACAAAATAAAAACAAATAAATAAAATAAAACTTAACTCACTGCTCTTTTAAAAACGAAATATAAATATGGAAAATGGCTTGACTTTGTAAATTGGGATAGAAAGCAAAGTGATCTGTCTCCCAGGGATGGTGGGGCTTAAAAACCTTGGTCTTTAATAACTGATTTTGGCAATTGCTTCTGTAGCTTTCAGTTGACAGCCTTGAAGGATTTAGGGTAATTTACCAAACACCGGAACTCAAAGGTTTTTTGGCTATAACCTTTGGAATCCTTGTAGAGGTAGTTCGCTGCTACTGCTGTCCTTTGAAGTCTCAAACAGAACGCTTCATCCATGCCACCCTTTGGTTTTTCCGTCCAGTCAACAGCCTCTATCCATTTGTACGACATATCAGCAACTAATATCATCCGTCCATCTCAACCACCACCCAGTAACTCCTACCCTCAATCTTAACGAAAAACTACTAAATCTATATTTTCCCCTTCCCAATTCAATTTCAGCCAATAAGAAACATTCTTACATTTTCTATTTCGCGAATTCGGGGTTCACATATCTTTCGGAAAGATCGCCAAATGACACGCACCAGAGGTTACTGAACCTTCTGTGGGAACGTCGGAACGTGACAAAATATTGAAACCTCAGATTATTACCATCTGACACATATTTATGACATGTCCGGCGGCCTCTTAATCCCTCAAAAGACCACTCCTTCCACAGACATTTTGACGACAGCCAGGCCTCCCTGCTACCTGAAGTGCAACGAACATTCAACTTTCACCACTAGTATAATTTAGTTAAAATTAATTTAAAATAAAATAATTAACCCCTTTAATAAATTATAACGTAGGTGTACATTACAAACTTCTTTGGAGGTTTTCTATATTTTAGATTTCACAGATTAACGACCTATTAGTCACAAAAATGATCTCAGTTTCATTTACTGTCTTAAGCTAGATTCGTTGTTTCTAAATTGGTAAATTTAATTTTCAATATTCAAGAAATATATACCCTCAACTTTGCTATTTAATATTCAATTGCCGTTTCTGTTTTTGTGTCTATTTCTTAATTTATTATCAATTCTAAGACGTTTACGGATGCGATGAAACTTTTTGTGAAACACCGACGCACTCTTTAGACTTTCAATAGGAAAAATACTTTTATTTTGCCAAATCTCTCCATAGTTTTCGGTTTAGATCAATAATTTAATTCTAGTCCCCGATATTCTACCTTCCATGCATTCAAGGTAGTCTGAGTCTTCAATATTTATATAGGAAGTTCCACTATCCTTTCAGTCGAGGTACAACACGCTAATGAATATCGCAAGCCCGTCAACATACAATAGCCTAGACCTGTAACCTGAGAACCGTTCCAAAACACAATGCCTAAAGTTGGCGCCATTCAGTGCATATAAACTTGAAACAAATAAATTTCCAGCTTCGTTAGTCTAAAATATATTGACCTTTAAGCTTGTCGACAGACGTGATTGAGGATCCAGGTGTTGTATTCACTTTATATTATCAGAATAAAATTCCTAAGGCTGATAAGTATTTTAGGTATAAAAGTTAAATTCCTCTCTGCATTCTGATCCAATAAATTGCTGTTTGAGGTTTCGTAATTCAAACACATCGTTTTATGAATCATATAGTTCACAATGTCGCTCTGCATGAAGCTCAATTCGTTGAATGATGTCGGTCATTGCTACTGAGTAGAATAATTGAGCTATTTTAGAACATTTTAGTCACCTCGGTCGACCCTGGTTCGCCTACGTCATTGGATACGCCTTCATATATCTATTAATGTTTCAATTTATAGGGCTGGTACAAATATTTACAATACCCGCCCGGCAAGCAGGAGGCCCTGGGTTCGAGACCTTGGTCTTGTCCACATTTTTCCATTCTTATCATTCTTCTAAATTTAGCTATATCATTACCTGAGCTTCATTTGAAGCATTTTTACTTCATTTGACTTGTATTCTTGGAATAGCACGCCACCTTAAGAGATTCAGAAAAATTCCTGGTGAGATAAGAGAATGAAAATTTTTGGTGGTTCTATAGAGAAGTTAATAATACCATCAGTATTATTTACAAGTTAAAAATAATCTCTGTACCTTAAAGGAGATATATATGACCCCGTAATTAAATGAGTTTAAAAATACCAACGGTATCTTAACTACTTGAAGATATTCCTGCTTGCTTGTGTTCAATTATTGATTTAATGTATACCTTCGTCTTTAAGTATATGAAACAAAAGATTTGTTGACTCGGTAGCCGTCTATCATAAACTGCTTAAACTAATACCTAAACCTTCACTGCGTCTCGCCCACCATATGTTGAAATTATTACTGTTTTGAGGGGCCATCATTCGCCTGAAAGGGTCGAAGTCAAGGGCCTTAAATCTTCAAAAGGTTCTCGGGGGATGAGAACTGCAGATCACAAGTTTGTTATCGCAATCGGTTTAGTGGTATAGGAAAGCATAAGGAACAAGCAAAGATACATGCATTCTTATTTATATACATTATACAGTCCTATATTGAACAGGTTGGACTTACAGGCTTCAATTATGGTAGGACTATAATAAAGTATGTATATATTTAAAAATTAAAATTAGAAAATAGTGAATAAACTTTGGTTTTTTGTATGGTTACTCAAAAATACTGATATAAAGATAATGAAGAACAAAGTGTGTTGCGAACTAAAATGTCCTAGGGTTATGATTTATTTTTCTTAGGACATGGAGAAGAAGACGAAGTTCTTATTTCTATTATTCTAACTTTGGTCACCTACGTTACTATAATGGTTTCAAATGGGAGCCGTTCCTTGCGTTACGTACTTGAATATACTTTAGCTTTTTCTACATTTATATGTAGGGTTGATTATTTTTATCAATTGTCAGTATTATTTTTGAAATTGAATGAAACTGAGGGAAATCAATTTTTTTTCTAAGAGCTCCATAGAGTAACTTAAAAATTAGCACTTTTCAGCACTTTATAAATTTTTGCGCCTAAACTCCTTAAACAATTAAAAAACTAATACTTGTATTTGAAGGTATCAGCATGTAAATTATGTACAAAAAGAATGAAGACAATGTCTTAATATTTGTGACGCATTGTGTTTTGGTACATGAAACATGAAAACACACAAAGTAATAATTTATTAAATTAGAATCAAACGCATTAATTAAAATTGTTCTGCAGCATATACTGCACCTTTTTTCTTTCAGTTTGCTGAATTTTTAGGCAAAAATATGGTTTTTTGATTTTTATTCTGGGGCAAATTAATATAAAATAATTAAAAAATCGATTTTGTTTTCAGATTTGTATTGAAAATTCAGTCCTTGTGTCCGTATACATGTATCTTGTAATCCTCTGCAAAGTTTTTAATCCAAAACGCTTCGTTCATCTTCTCTTGGGGGTTTACAGGGTTGCAGTTCGAGACTCGTCGCTAGCTGTCATTCTTTAAATATTTGTATTTTTTGAAACCGCTTCTGGAGATTCGTAGTAGGGTACTTATCAATTTAAAAATAAAAGATTTTTAAACGTCATTTTTGGGCCTGATTATGCAACAATTAACTCCTTAATGTGCTGCAGTGACGGAATTTCCCTGGGGAACGAACAAAATAAACAAAAATTGCAATTATTCCCTCCAGACCACATACACTAACCTTTAAAAGTTTCACGTCTATATTATTTCAACCATACACTAAAATAATCGCTGACTATGACGAGTGGAAGCCGACAAGTTGGAACGTACCGAAGTCCGATAATGAATTTTCTAGTTTACGGGATTTATTGGCGAGAATAATGGCACACTTCCCCACAGAAGTCATGCAATCTTATTTGTTTTGATAGTGGAAACATTGCAGATTGTGCGGGGAAGCTGTAGGCTGTTGGCCGTGTGTGAAGGAGATTCACCTCCTCGTGTACGCTGGGGAAGAGCCATTCCATCAGCACTTTCCTACTTCACCAGATTTGATAGCACTTCCTCCGGGGCTCGCTCAGCTCAGCCCTGCAACGGAAAACATCGCGCATATCCGATGTCTACAACACCCTTAACATTGCTCCAGCATTAGCTGTCACCCACAAAAAGTGGCTCAAGTTGAAACCCTCCCAGCTCAGCTCGTTCAAAATTTACTACTGACTTGGAACCGTTCATATATTTATTTTACTGAAGACCACATTCGTTGATTGTATTTACTGCCCCTTATTTCCCTTCAAGCATGAATCTACAAATATTAAAATGACGAGAAACAAACAAGACGGTCAAACACAATACCTCATTCACAAAATATTTCAAATAAAATAAGCTTCCTCGATGTTTATCAACCGGGTCAATTATTTATTACACCACATTTCAACAAAATTCATCTCAATAATAAATAATTATAATAATAATATACGTGGTTTATAAACCCAGAGTCATTTACTATATTATAAAAGATTTAATAATTCTCGTCTTTTAAAATTCACATTAGTTTAATTTCTTATGTTAATTTTCTCAGGAAGTATTCCTGATTTTTATACATATAAAAAGTTATATTCATCCCTAATTCATATTTATTCTATTTTGATCAAAACTAATTGTGTAAATCGAATGTAAACATAGAATATTTGGAAAAGTATTGCTCTAAAACTGAGACCAAAAAAATTTTAATAATGACTTTTAATGGTTATAAAGGCTGATGGTGTCGTTTGTGACTTAATTTATAAAATTTAATGTATTTTTGACTCTCATTAAATAGATTAATATTAAATATTGGAAATTATGAGACGACCTTTAACAGAAAAGTTTTTAATTACGTAAACCGACGTTTCGGTACCTCTTTGAACCCTCATCAAGGTTGTATCATCTAACAGATCAAGCAAAATATCAATCAAATACAGTGGTTAACTAATAGTTCATACACTAGCACTGGCTATTTCTACCGAGGTTCAGAGACACTGAACAACTATTAATATTAAATACATTTAACTGACGCGAGGGTGGTCAATTGTTCCCATTATAAACGTCTTATCCCTTTTATTCAGAATACCAACTGGTTGCCTGAATTTGCCCCCTGAAAATGATTCGGCATTTACTTCCCGGTCAACGCCTGATTCAATTGGCATAAATCATTGATGGGCACACACCGACCTATACTGATTGGGAGTTACCTTCAAATTAACCAGTGTGATGGCCGACGGTACCTTTACGGAGTGAAGAACTCTTCTGGTACACTAAATAAGCACGACACATTAAAACAGTCTGAAAAATCCCGGAGCACTAAGAGAGAGAAAAATATTCCCGGCACTTTAATTGAGATAATATTCTCCCGGTTCCCTAGAAGAAGCTGAAAAGCGCGGTATATTAAAAAAAGATAGTCCCTTTACTTAATCCTGTGAAAAATAATCCTAGTATCTTAAGAGGGAGAAACATTTCTGTTTCCTCTTTTAAGTATCCGAAATAAAGTATATCCTTGCCTGAAGCATATTAGAGAAAAATTTGAAATTTTAAGGCTCAATATTAAAATATTGTACCTATTCAAAAAAGGGGATATTTTAATATTTACATATTATTATAAATTTTAAAATACTTTCCTTAAGGTTAAATTTTTCTTGACTTTGGTAAACATTGTGGACAATAAATTTTAAATAATTCTAATAAACTATAATATATCTGATAAAGTATAGTAATGAAATAGTAAAAATTCACAGTTATATTATATACATATATTAATCATATCGCTTGCCGTTTGGGTTGCAAAATGATTTTACAGCGAAAATAATGCTCTGTGACTATAATTACAAATTAACAAAAAAAAACAAATAATATTCGAGTGATACCTATCATCTATTGATATTTCAGTATCAACGGCAGTATTAACGGTGTTTGTAGATGATTCAATTCAATTCTGTCAAGCCTGCAGACTCGTACACTAGAAGTAACATGAAATACATTCACTTGCTGAATAAACTCATTGATCTCGCGCCCCATCTGTTGAAAACTACTCGCAACTGTGTTTAGAGAGTCATTCTTTGTAAGGATTTAAATCGTCGAAAGATAAACAGAAACGCTCACTAGGATGATGACAACATTACATCAAGAAATTCTTCGTCAGATTAACGGTAGAGAAACGCATAAGGGACTAACAAAGTTACAATCATGATTATTGATATAGATTTAATTTTAATAAATTACTTTCGTCCTCGTAAGGTGTAACAGTGATTTCGCTGATTTTTATTAGTCATCTAAGATTTGTAATATTCAAAGGACTAAAGATAAATACATATTCCCTTGCCGGCACAAGTCCGACGCCAGTAAATATAAATAATATTCTTCCATGGTTTGATTTTTCACCTTTTATTTAAGAGAAATACATTGCTTATAAGTCACGGAATACGTATTAATTTTTCTATTTTTTTTCAATAATAGAGATCTCCTGCCTTTCCATTGTTCTTAGGAGATATTTAAAAGTTTTGTATGCTTCAAAATAACTTAAATGCTTATTGATTCCTCATTTATTGCGATTAGAATATTGTTATGGGTGTCTACAGCTGCGACCAACTTTATGGGCAATCATAGCTGAAGACCATATCCAAATATGCCGAGTTTTAAGACTCATAAAATTATTTGTAGCATTAAATTTTTACGTAAAACGCCGGCCACGCCTGGTCGTCTACATTTCAGGAGAAATTCTTTGTCAGGTGAGAGCAAGTGACAGACAACGAAGAATTCGAGTTCCCAAGTCCCTCTAATTGGGTATTAGAACTATGGAAAAGGAGTCTATTATTATTTTCCATTGCTATTCCAACACCAGTTTAAAATATAATCCCTTAAATTAGCGTCGATTCTCATTCAAAATTCTCGTCCTTGGACCACGAATGAAGTGCAAGATGTTCTCATTTCTTAATGAGGCAAAAAGATCAGTATATGATTTTGGGTAGCTAAGAGTACAAATAACTCCGAATTATGAATAACAAAACAACATTTGAAATAGATTCGTTAATTTACTTACAGTCTCAATACATAAGCAGACCATCTATCTTATGCATTACATTTAATGAAAAACAATAGAACAAACTATGGTCAAACGACTAGTTTTCCCGTGTTCTAGGTTAAAAACTTTACCAACGAAAAATAAATCTTCAATTACACGAGACTTCATAAATTTAAATGTCTGTTAAAGGAACGAAAATAACAATCAATTTTAATCTTAAGATCATTGTAAAAAATTAATAACCAACTTGGAATTTTAAAATGAAGTATAGACAAAAATAAAAAAAACGAAACCTTCATCATTTTGTATATGAAATTTATTGTGCAAAATGTTGAATAGGACCAACTACACGTGCTTCTATTTCTAGACTATTAGAGCATAAAAATGACCATAAAACCTTAAACCATAATGCTGTCACTATCCTTAATTATAAGCAAAACATGAATTCAATTGGTATAATGTTGAAATTTTATGATAGAAAAAAATTATTTCAACGTTATTTATCTGAAGTTTTATTTATTAACACAGAAAATTATACATTGAGATTGAGTAGTATTTTCAATTTTTATATTTTCATTTCAGAATTTTTTGAAAATGTTATAAACTTAGAAATTATTATTTATTTTAAATGTTTTTAAAATTGTTACAGAGTATTGGTTTCTTTTAACACTTGCTTTCATGATTTAATGTTTTATAAATTTTAATTCTTACAAATTCATATCGTCTAGTTCAATAACCTAATGATTTAATTTTATGAATACTCGTTATGTTCATTTCCCAGTATTTCAAATCAACATTCTTAATAGTCTTTTATTTAAATTCTTACATTGGATTTCGGGTGTAACGGCCAAGTCAAGAAAGTAAAATATTATATCTTTGGACCTCTAGTTTTTTGTCTAATTTAATGTTTTATTACATACTTATGAATTGTAAATTAATTATTTATCAACTAAATTAATTAAAAACTGTAAATTTTGATTATTATTTTTAAAATGTTAAATTTTATAAAAATATTTGTAGTCATATCCAGAAGAAATTTACCTGATCTAGTCCTTGACGTGAGGAAGAAACGTTGTAGGAAATGAATAAAAACTTCGTTTTTCTGAGAATTGGTCGTTTATTTGAATTTTCTATAAAATAATAATAAATCTATTACAGTTTTTACTTTATATAGAATCAATTAATGTAAAAAGCGCTTACTGACGTCTATGTAACAACAGCCAAAAATGTATCTAATTAGCATAGGGTCTATTAATTATTTATATAAAATTATTGTAAATAGCAAATACCTATATAAATACTAAAGTGCTCTAAAGCATTCAGACTCAGTCGAAAAGTAATTAATTTTTATAATTTAATACATAAAGAACACAAGCAAAAAATATTACACTATTCACAACATTTTCAGTGAAAACAAAAAGGGACTGTACGAATCACATTGCAAAGGAAGGAACAGCAAACACATGTATACCGTATAGTAGCAGCTGAAAAACTATCCCAAATTACAAAACAAAATATGCGCCTCTAATTTTACATTCCACGTCACATTGTTAAATTATTGATGCACTGAAGCTTCCATGTCGAAAAAAGCGAAACAGAACTGTCTTTGTGTTATCTGTTTCACGCGAATGCGAATGTTGACAGCGTCACTCGTGGTGAATCTGGGGAAAACAATATTTATTTGTGTGTTAAAAATTCGGTTTTAAAATATGATAAATACAATAAAAGGTTCGGAACTGTTAAATGAGGGACGCTGAGTAAAACTGAAGGCATTATTTGGATGTATGTAAAGCTATTAAATCCCTCCTAAGCATCATGGGATTACAGAAACTCTCCATTAATTGAAAAAATCCTACATTATTTAATCATTACTTTGTTTCTCGGATAAATGCAGAGAACCAGATCTGAAATTCTAAATAACAATCACGTCATACCAAATAGCTCGTGCAGATAACAGGACTCTGAAAGTTGAAAACGTTTTTATCCGTAAACTACTTCTGTATTACGAAGGAGAGCCAAAGTTTTACTCAAGAATTTTAAAATTCCCAGAAACAATAGAAAACTTACAACAGAACAATTTTTTTTATAAATTCACGAGTGGTCCATCGCAAATTTTGCGACACCCTAAGAAAAAGAAGCAAGTTACGTATTGCCGGAGGGGAAATAGGAATTCCTGTCAAAATACTATGTACAGTAGTCCAATTTCCTGTAATTATAGCCGGGGATAAGCTCACTTTAACAAGAATCTTTATTACGGCAGCTTGGTAGTGTAAAGACGGTTTTTGAGAAAATTGTCGAAAGGAAATATATTGTATTTAGTTCAGGATATGTACTACGCCAGAAAACTCATCCCTAAAAGTTTGGAAATAAGTACAGGGTATGCTGAAAACACGTAATTAATTATATATATTGTTAGTGGAATACTAGGAGCGTTCGCTTTGGTAGGAGGGATTACAAAACAAACAAACTAGGTAACCAAGAGTAATATATTTACGCCGTTTGAATACAATCATCAAAGACGAGCCAGGAGTGGCATACTAATCAGTCGCAGTGACTCCTGGACTCGCTCTCCATGTCTCCTATTCCTGCTGTGTGTCGTTCGACCGTTGTCAAGCATTCCACATTTCCACGCACGTCGTAGCACGCATCAGGTGTTGGTGGAGAAGCGGACGGGAGAACACGGGTGTACCAACATAGCACACTTGTTCGTAAAAATGTAATACATATTAGAATAGCACCAGGAGACTGTTGGCTTGAATGCAATAATATCACCATATACACAGTCACAATTCAATATATTAATATTTATGATTAAAAGTCATGTATGTTAAAAGCTGCCGGTTTTTCAACTATAACCTTGTGAAAGCATACGTAGAATATTGAAAATAAAAGGAAATGGAACCAAGATTGCCTCATACAACAATCTTCAAAGTGTGATAACTTGCTATTTTCTCTTAAAATCCCAACAGGGTGTCCTGAGGACGTGAAAATCATCCTTAAGCCACAACCGTCAGCGCCTCCATCGAATTCTAAGCTAAATTGACTCACACAAGCCAAATAAACGTTTGAAAATCATCTAAAAAAATTTAAAAATGGCAGGAGCTTCTCTCCAACGGTTGTTCCTCCGTCACGGCAATACTTCCCTCCTTTTTCTCCCTTCTTATACTACGCACCTCGTATGCCATTCTATTTCTGGTGACAATACGCGAATCGATGACCACCGAAAATATCTTTAAGTGGACCCCGAATTTTCTTTCGTAGGTACCATTCCAAACATTTAGCCCAGTGTGGCCCAAAATAGTGAGATAATCTCATTTTCTGCAGAGGTTCAGTTTTTTTTCACTGTAGATACATGGAGTTTGTTTTCCAATCCAAATTAATGTTTCCGTGTTTTGGTTGACTATTTTTCAGACCTGAAACATAGGATTACGGATCCTTGTTGTTCCGTGGAGGAAAGAGACAGTGGTGCAATCAGCGCGGAAATAACTGAAGCGATGACGCTGTAACCTGCCACACGCGAAGACAACAATGCCATGGACCGGTTTACGAGAGCAGAATCGCGAACTTAAATCTACAGGCGCATTCGTTATAAGTGTATTTAGCTTTTCGACTTACTCCTCGTAAATATTACGTGGTCTTTAACACTGAATTCTGAACCTGGACTGCGTAATGATTATGAATCGGAACTTGATGAAATAAATAAGTTGTGCAATTATAGCTTAAACAGTCTCTTTACTTCGATTTACCTACGGAAAGTTTCCCGGTGAGTCTAATACAAAATACGGACAATTGTATGTCCTCGATTCCACTCCAGTCCCACAATGGTGGACGAATGGAGGCTAAATCCCTTCTGGAGGAATGCCAACAACTTTCTTCAGGACTTTTTCAAGATTGGATGCGTGTCCCTTCCGTTTTCTTGAAGAAGGTAACGCATTATTGTTAGGAGGTATTGTCGTCTTGCGTCGATCGCTTCCTCGATTTTCTGATGGCATAAAATAGTCATGTTTCTTGTTAGATAATTGGCACTTACTTTCGCTCCAAGAGGAGTTCATTCTCCGATGCGATTAGTTGTATATTCAGGGTAGTATTTGTAAATAATTTGAAAATCTTAAGAGGATAGTTAATAACATTTAGATTAAATCCAAGCATATTCAATTTACTCATTCTTAAAAGTAAAAATCTCAAAATGTAAAGAATGTGATATCCATAATAAAACAGCCGCTCGGCAGAAAGTATATTTCTTAAAGAAAAGTTTTATCTAAATATATGCTAGAGTACTTTTCTTTCATTTGTCAATTAGTATAAAACGTTATGTTGCCTAATTGTTTTTGGTGTGCAAACGTCGCTGATTGCTCTTTGCTTTTTCATGTTTGACGTTCAACGAGAAGACGAAGCTGCAGTCTCCAAGCTTGCTCCTCTAATATTTGTTTTTAGCCCTCCGTCTCCTTCCCTTCCCTCCTTCATATTTCCCTCCCTCTGCACAAATACACAACAACCACATCAATAACATTTTGTATGTTTTATTAGTTTAATCGTAATGAAACGTCATCTATTAAGATTTTCTGGTCTCTTCAAATAAAAACTTTTATGATGAGATGTTATTATTACACCTCTATAGGCCTACCTAATTTTTCTCCTAGCGCAGGAGAAACCCAACCATAGCTACGATTTTTTTCCAAATTAAGCTACTAGTTTTGTATCGTTTGTTACAAATTGAACACAATACTACCCATTACCTGAAAATGAGAGAATAAGTAAAGTAATAATAAATATTTATATTGCCTAGCTAAGCACATTCATTTACTGGGGGTGTAACAAAACACGACGGCAAAGTTTCAGGAATTGATTCCTTATATTGAGAAAAGAAAGAAAGAAAGAGTAGTACAAAATAAATATTTACAGAGTTATCGGAAGTTGAGTTTCGAACACGATAAAAAAAGTCCTCGTGTAGTACGTATTGTTTGACAGACTGCCACGATTCGAGTACGGGCAGTTGGTATATGACGGGTAATTCTTTGCGGTTACCAAGAAATATTCAGGTTAACATCAATTTTATTCGCAACATGTTTCCTCGTGTAACAACTGTAACCAGAGCTTTTGCATTTTAATTCAGGCACGTCACATGCATTAAAATTCATAAAAGTTGCGTTAATTCATTTCCGGGCCCATTTTGTACTACACTTTTCTTCTTCTCTCGGTTATGTGGAATTCATTCCTGAATGTTTTGTTACGCTCCGTGTACAAAGATACAAAACTAAGGTAAAAAACAAGCTTTTCATTTTAATCTGTGCCAATAAATAAAACTGAAGTGCCTGTCTGTCTAGATATTTGTCTCGAATAGGTTCCGAAATGACTCGACGGATTTCAATAAAATATGAGAAATTAAAACACAAATTTTTATTCTTATTTTCGTGTATATTTGACTTGGATATCATGCAAATATTTGTAAATCTATTGCATTTCTGTCCAAAGGCTGCGTTGTTCAAAAAAACTGCGAGTTACAAGACTTATTAGGCGTTCCTATACCATTCAACCAATTGGCACGAAAATTTGGCGTTTAGCACTGATCATCCCAGAGAAGGTTTCTGTCGATATTTTGAAAGTTTATGTTCATTCTTTTTCGCCTTTGTGGCCAAAATGAATCCTACCCTAAAGGCATTTTATAACTTGCAACAGGATAGACTATGCCCTCACGGGCCAAGCCTTTCAATTAAACTGCTATTAAGCGTAAAATAATTCTTAAGTTTAAGTAGTATTTTATTGGAATAGATTCGAGGCTGGCTTCGCA
This sequence comes from Eucriotettix oculatus, assembly GCA_034510155.1. Classification (NCBI taxonomy): domain Eukaryota; kingdom Metazoa; phylum Arthropoda; class Insecta; order Orthoptera; family Tetrigidae; genus Eucriotettix; species Eucriotettix oculatus. The sequence goes on from CM067380.1 coordinate 58,952,007, forward strand.
CATGAGGACAGGGGTTTGGAAACGGGGTCGGGTGGTGACCCTGATATGATTGAATTCCCGAGCATCATCGGGCACCCAGATATCTATACTAATAAATGTAAATGATGTGTCTGTCTGTCAGAAAGTTTGTCTCCAATAGGTTACGAAACGGCTCAACGGATTTCAACAAAAATATTAGGGATTTAAACAGAAATGTTAACTTAAATTTTCGTGCATGCTTCATTTTGATATGCTACAGGGTTCATAACATATATATATATATATAAATGAATCCCTATTTCCCTTGGTCACGGCAGAACGACTTTACCGGTTTTATTAATCTTTTCTATAAGTTTTCTAATACTTCGTACAATTTTCTTACGAAAAGAAAATTTTTTTAAAATTGTGCAGAAAATTGGAAAATTTCAGAAAACGTACCTACGAGATGGCTGCCTTTCATACGCGCGTTTGAATCTCCAACATGAATGCTGGTTGCCTTTAATTTTTATCTGTTATGCTCCGAAACGGCTCAACGGATTTCAATGAAAATTTCAAGAATTGAAACAGAAATTTTAACTTAAAGTTAGTTTAGTGCATGTTTCATTTCGATATCTTGCAGAGCTCAGAAGACATTAATGTAAATATTTATAAATCCATTGAACTGCCGCGAGAAAGGCCGCGTAAAGATCAACTGCTAGTTAAAAGTCCTATTAGGAGTTCCTATACAATTCATCCCACATGCAGTATTGTTATAAGCGTAATTTTAGTAGCATGAGAGAGAGGGGGGAGGGAGGGTGGTCAACATCACTCGATATATTGTTTTAAACGTGTGAAAGCAGGCCCTGTTCAAAACCAACTGCGACTTATAAGGTTTGCCGAGAAGCGATCATAAGCTGTCTTTCTCTCTCTTCTTTGTCAACCACTGGACTGGACGGACGTGTTCATACAGTATTTATATAGGTTGACATTCATTCGTATTCAATTACCGTTTCTTTCGAAACTGCAAAACTTAGTGTGTTTCGTGTGTTTAAAGGTTTATCGTCGTGTTATTTATTGTTAGTGGTAAGAAAATGCCATCAACTACACGTGGCTTTTCCGTGAATGCAGAGTAAATTGACGACAGTGAATGTGTAGCACGTGTCGGATAATGTTCACTTTCTGAACAATTTGTCCGAATCTCTTCATTTGTGGGATCCGCTTTGCGAGAAGACTGAAAAAGAATGATATAAAATTTTCCAGCTATTGAGAAAGCTATATGGTCACTAACCCCTCAGAAACGGCAAACGGGGGTAGCAGGTAGAAATTCTTTGTCCAGGCCCCACCACTTTGGAGGCGGGGTTTGGGTGGGCCTAAATACCCCTAAGATTGATGCCAAAACATCTAGATATCCGTGATTCACGGTGTCAGTCCACCGTTCAAACTCAATCATACTGGCAGTTTCTGCTAATACTGACCGTCAGTTTGGTCGTGTAAGGGCCCCTTTACACCCTGTATGTTAAGGCTTTTTGATGGGAGTTACTATAATGTAAATTTTCCATTTTCTGTGTCCGTAAACGGATTTCTGCAACTTAAAAGAAATGTGTAAGTTAAGTTATTACATTTGATCAAGTCAAGGGCTGTATTGTGTGATGCACTCTACGTTCCAGCTGAAATGCTTTACCCTCCAGAGGTGGTTTGAAAAAATTTTACAAACCGAAATTCTCGCTGCCTATATTTCTTTTTAGCTAATTCGTGGAGATTTTTAAAGATTAATACATAGCGGTCGTTTTAATATGTTCTAAATATATTAAACAATTTGTAACCGCATAGGAGTTACACGTTTTCAAAAGTAGAAGAATCCTCGTAGCAGTTTAATTTTCAGTCATTAATTAAGTGTCACCCTAGTGACTCTTAATTTAAGTTAAATTTATTTGAAATGGTTTTCATCGTTACCATAACTATTTTCCCTTCCACGCTAAATGTTCCAAGGAAATTATTTTGTACCGAACCACAGGCCGTTTGACTCTTTGATTTCTAAATAATTTTGGTGAAATTCCTCTTTACATGGGTCCGTCGATGCTGTAGTCGCTCGCCTTATTGTACGTTAAAAGATATCGTTTCCCGTGCTAGCTGAATAAATAATTGTGCGCCCCACGCACAAAGGTCTTTCAGCGGCAGCCCTGTAGAAAGCCGCACCGTGTACATTCTAAAAAATAAAACAAGCGCTCTTCAGCCATTGGCTTCTTACAAAAGCTAATACTCTCTATGCCATAAAAGTTTTCAGTTTGCCCCTACAGGAGCGTGAATGGAGATTTTGCTGTTACATGAGAATTTCTTGAGTGGTTTCTGCTTTCGGGTACGGTTTGCGTTGTTTTTTTTCCCCCTGTGCACCGGGACATCGTCACATTGTAAATATTAACAAAGTTGTATCTCTTTTGTATCAGTGTAACGCTCTGAATTTTCTGTTTGTCCTTTCTATCCATTTTCCGTAGATTGTAAACGCGTGAAAGTGGCCTGCCCGTGTTCTGAGGCAGTAAAGAAGCCCTTTATTTAGGGCGGTTATCTCTTTAAAAGATCACAGCAATTTCTAAGACAAATTTCGTGGCGTCTCCAAATATACATATTTGTCTACCCGACTCCATCAGCAAAATGTGTTTGTTCTGTAATACGGCAAATACATGTTCCTTAGCTGAGAAGGCAAATATATTAAATATTTATTTGTAAATGACGTATGATGGACCTCATTCAAAAGGAAAAACTAGCGGTATCGCTCGAATTAAAAAATTTTCATTACATACTGCCATTCATTTTAAATATACACACGAATTAGGTTATGGCAATAACATTTTGCTTTTTCTACTGAAATTATTGTTTTTTGTGTATAAATCAAGCGGTACACAACGAGAACAAACCCGAGCTGTAAAGAAGAAGTCTCTCGATTTTTGAGAAATTCCTTGTGGCGGCTGTGGTAAGACGAAATTATTAGTGCTTACGTGCTACATGTTTTCCTTTAATTTAACAGATCCTGAAATAGGTAACTCCCCTTCAATAGCGTAGGAAGGGAATTTAAAAGGGGGGATCTGGAAAGTAAAGCATGGTAGCCTAGGGTTGCCTAGGGCCCCAGGGCTATAGTTTAAGGATCCTACCCGGTGTTACACCTAAAGAGATGCAGGGAAAACCTTAAGAAAAGATGCATCAGGTAGGTCGGGCTTTTGGGTACTATTCTCATGCCCTTCTTTACACGGTAAATGAGTTTGCTGTGGGGTCGCAGCATTCACATCCGTGTCTACACCAGCTTTAGGAGGCAGTTGGCCGACTGATCCAATGGGATCGGCTGACAGCTCTTACCGTATTCCCAATCCTTCTCGGCATGTGAGAACCTTGAAATACCAAAGAGAGAACGAGGCATTCCCAACGCAGTCAGGTGAACCCCGCAGCAATCTGAGAAGAAATACCTGCGAGAGAAAACTCCCACAGGCACCCCTCGTTCTCACGCATACATGAGAATGATCCTGAAACAGACAACTCCCCTTTAATAGCATAGGAGTGGAATTAAAAATGGGGCGGGGGTGCGGAAGGTACATAAGGATTCTCCACGCACGATGCCTCGATTAATAGAAGAAATGACTGCGGGAATCAGCGCAATCACGTTTCAGACTAAAAAAAAATTCCCTTCTTCCTTTCGACTAGTACTCTACTATACATGACTCGATATCACTATTTGCATTGTATGTCTTTAGTATATGATGTGCGTAGATTAATCTTAATGAATTCGAATGAAATAGGATGGTAATATTTTGAAGTTTCAGATGAGCTACGGAAATAATAAGACAGAATTAAAACTCAAGTCATGTAACTGATGAGGTCTGCCGATGAGCGAGGCTTTACTAACAGTGATAAACTAACCGCTTTTTAATCTGTTTGACCACTTTAATAAATTTTAATTAATTTATTGATTTAAATTTTTGGATTTAGTTAGGAACTTTTACGAGTAAAACGGAAATATTCTGACGACCGAACAGAAGACCTTGGGATGGGTTTTCATGATGATAAGCCCTAAGTGCGTGTGTCGATTATTGGAGAAGAAATGTAACGAGCTTGATTAATAAACGTTAAATAATAAAATAACACAGAGACCATAGAGTGTTAAAGGATTGTCGATACGAATATCAAATTGGTAAATTATTCAACTAGATTTGGTGTATGTTCATATAACTAGCGCATAGAGAGTAGATAGTTACAATTGACCAACTAGAAACTACATTTCCGCCGAAATTGTGGTTGTCATCAGGTTTCCAATTCAACGCCTTACAGCAGCTGTAACCCAGATGTTAAATTGGACACCTGATGAAAGCCACAATGGTCTAAATTTAGTGTCTGGTTTCTCAAACTAACCTATCTACTTTGTATAATAACATCTATATACACGGAAAGTACAAAAGACGCAACAACCTCAAATAATTATTAGATAGATTTCCGTAAATAAATTTATTCAAATTTTGACATATTCATTTTATTAATTGGGTTCGTCTTTTAGATACACACTGCTTGTCCACGTACATATATTAAAAAAATGGTTTCAACTTCGTACATTTCAGCTGTGTCAATTGACTGTTTGGAAGGGATAAAATTTATCAAACAGTGACACTTTGGATACTTCCATTTAAGTATCTAGGCATGAATCATAAAAGAGAGAGTGGTGTAAAGTTTTTTTTCCCTGATTTACGTTTCCTCATTCAGATTCCGCTTACGAATAATGGTATTCTTGCTCTAGTTGCAAAAGTTGTTTCTTGGAAAAGTGGTGAGACTTCTATCTTGTTACTCTTAAGTCACCCCATACCCTGGCGAACTGAGTTTTGTGACACTCGTAACGTTGGTTACTCGGCTTTACTCTCTTCCCAGTTTATCTCCTCCTCATTTCTTTCTTCTCATCAAACCCCTTTATTTTCTTCAACCACGGAGCTCACGGGATTTCGCTGTCAAGCCCCTAAGCAGGAGTAGGTAATGCTTCCAATGGATAAACGTTGTTCCGAACAAAAAAAAAGTAATTAAATCGACTCAGTTGTCCAATTTGCATGTGTAATTGAGCACAGTTTTGAGACGAATCCCGTTCTGGTATGTCATAGCGTAGTTAAGATCTATCAGTTGCTCGTTAACGTCTACGAAACCAAAACTTGGCGAATAGATTGCCAAAGCCCTGGTCCAAATCGATCGAGTGCATGCCCAGAGGGACAGCTATCTCAGCTTTCTGCGAATGAATTCCTGTACACGTTTACTCGGCGTTTTGTAACGGTCTCCTGGTGTATATCGGAAATGGAGAAAGCTGGGGTGCAAATTAGTTTCCGGGGAAGCCGCCGAGCAGAGTTTCCAGTCTCAAGTTAATATTCTGAATTTTTACCCTCGCCGAATCGTTACTTAACCCACCGGATCCTTCTCATTTAGCAGTCACAAAAAACCTAATCACTGCTCTACTTTTTTTTTATTTAATAACAGCCTCCGTCGTTAAACGACGTATAGAATCGATATGGAGAATAAAATTTCCACATCATTTATTCAAAATAATGAACTGCGGTACAAAAATCTCACATCTACCTTGACGATCAAGTCATTCTTTCTTGGTGACTCGAACCACTCTGATTTCTAACACATCTAATTTTAATATTAATCCGCCATTGCTTACTTAAGCTCAGTCCAAATAAATGAGTCTTAATATTTTTCGTTTTCTGGTCTTCTAATATAAAGGACAGAAAATGGCATTACTCATGTTGACGGCGATAGTTCCTGTCTTCCCTGTCCTTATTAATTATATATTATATATCTGTGTGCATATGATTTGTCAACATTAACCCTTTCCTCTACAAATTTCAATAAAATTAAAATAAACAACTCACTAAAACTGATGCAGTAGGATGGCCGACTGCTGCTATCGGTGAAATATACATTATTCATGGTTCATACTTATGTATTACATATCTATAAGTCTTCAATCAATCTCAATAACAATCAAAAATCCAATCATAAATATTTATTTATTTTGTTGCTACATTCGTAAAAGAGCTTTCCGCCTATAAATTTGCCATGAACATATCTACACGAAATACGTTTTGAGGAAAAATTTTCTATTACAAATTCTCGGCTAGGGCATCACTGGAAATGTGTTCCTAACTTTCTGATGAAGGGGACGGTGCCTCCGAAAATTTAAAGATCTCCAAACCTTACTGGGTGCCCACCATCTGTGAACCTCAGTTTACTCACCTACTTTCTATCTCTCTTTCCTGTCCTTATTAATTATATATTATATATCTGTGTCCATATGATTTGTCAACATTAACCCTTTCCTCTAAAAATTTGAATAAAATAAACAACTCTATTTTAATTTACAAATCCTTATTTTATCAATAATTGTTTTCTAATAGTTCTCTACGTGGAGCTTTGTGTATCGGGGTCATTAGGAAACGTATCTACCTTACGAAAATTCTGTAGTAATAAATGTTTTCTTCGATTCTATCTCATCTCAGGTTTGAACATTGTAAGATTATCATAAAATTAAGAATGTCATTTCAATTGGGTTCCATTAATTTAAAAGGATGGTACGTCTAAAGCACCTTATATCGATTTAAGTTGTACTCGACGTGTACGTCAGTATTGTGATTGCCGACTTTTCAAAACTCGTATAGAATGATGTCATTCTCTAACAACCTTTTGATGCTCCAAAATATAGGATACTGTTTTGAGATCTGACTGCATTCTTTTCTATATTCATAGGTTTTAATTTTTTCCTATAGCACCTTGACAAGTTAAACACGATACACTCAGGTGAGATCGATGCTCCACGTACAGAACTATTAGAATTTTTTTATGAATTTAAGTAACATAATAAATTAAATATTTCGGCCGAAGGAATCATAGAGTGAGGTTCCATGTACAGCTAAATTTTGACGTGAAGAAGTCGCAAATGAGAGACGAAACGTTGTAATGTTTAAAATTAAAAAACACTGACATAGAGGTTGATTTAACTCATTTCTTGAAGTAATGTAAATTAAACTATATTTCATTTTTGTTTTATAATTTCATTGAAATAGTTTTATTAAAAACAAATTTTTAATGAGAATTTATTATACATGTATATGATTTTAAAAAAACATAGTTTTCAGTAAATAAAATTAATGAAGCCTTCACGTATAACTTGAATTTTTCCAGAAGCTTTCGACGTTAGCCATAATCACGCCGAAAGCTTCTGGCAATATTATAGTTATGTGTGAAGACTTCATTGGTTTCATTTATTGATACCCATGCCTTGGGAGTTGTTTATTTATATATTCTTTTAATTGTGTAGCGCAGTAAGACACCTATCTAATTTTGTTCAAACTTTTAGAATTTTAAAGGATACAAAAATTCAGCAAGAGCACTCTAGCTGGCGACAGGCAGGTTGAAGTAAAATTTCCCGGCGCCAGGCTGCCGAACGGGAGACGTGCCCCTCTGCGGATTTATAATATTAAGCTTGTTTTGTTGAAGGAACATTTACCCTTCAAAATTTCCGAAGGAAACTGTTCTCTTTGTCATGGAAAATCTCCCAAGCTGGACGAAGGCACATGAGGTTTGGCGGAACAAGCATCACGTGGAATAGCGTTTTTCTTGGAGAAGGGATATACGAGTTTAGCTGGGAAGCGAGAAGCCGAAAAATATTCATAATGGTTCTAGACGTTGAAAGGGTGAGGAGGTAGAGATGGAGAGTCAAGACGTTGAGAAGGCGAGGTAGAAGGGAGGAGAGTTGATTAGGACGCGAAAGGGAGGAGGAATCTGGAGAGTGCAACAAGAGGTTAAAGTGAGGTGTGAATTGTTGCTCTTTAGTGAGAAGGTGTTGAGAACAAGGAAGGCCAGAGTGAAGAAGGAGGAAAAACTAGGGTTTCCTCAATCACCGGCAGCACCAGGCTCATCCCGCTTTCCGTCGGCAGAGGGAATATATACAATTGAGCCTAAATGAAGAATGAAGTTTCGGTTGTCTATTAGCCTGAATCAAGAATGAAGATAAAACAGGTGTAAGAAATCTCAGCTGCATGAGTAATTAGCCCTGATATTTAAAAATCGTCCCCATGAATTAATTAATTTATTTGTAATAACGCGCATGACCTCTTAAAGTGATTGTTTTCTTATAAATAAAATTATTTTATTATATCTTAAAGCGCAAGTAATTTCAGTAAATAATTTAATAAAAACCCCTAATAATCATTTACAATTGTTTATTTTACAACTTATTTTATGACAAAAATATATGCTTTTTTAATTTTATTCATTTTATTGATATTAGGAGTTATGTAATAATTTATTTAAGTAGTTTCATTCCCGATATGTGTACCATAAATCAAGTTATTTTTTCATTTATCTGCAATTTGCTCGGGAATTATGTACTGGCATCGCGTTTTACATTGTTGTTTCATTTTTAAGATGGGGGACGTTTTTGCAATCGTGTCCTCCACAGGCGAGTAACGGATATTTAATAAATTTAACTTGAGCTTTACGCAAAGAGTCCCTTCAGTTTTCTTTGCAGCGGTAAATGGCTGAATATATTCTAGGAGACGGCGAGGACCAACTTCCGTCAACTTTCTGCCCCGGCTAGGACTAATAAAGCCTCTGGCGAGGGACGGCCTGACCGACGCTATTAGTGCTTCCTGTTACGCCGGCCAATTTGGTCGTGGTCCCGCCGTGCGTAAATCAAAATTTGCATATCTGGATGGCAGTCCCGTGAGTTATGCGGCGAGTGGCACCTGCAGTCGCTCTCCCCATCCTTCACCTGGGCCGTGGCACGCATTTTTATCGCGAATCTCTTTGCTCGTTAAACATTTATGCTCCAAATGTTTGATTTTAGTGGCTTCCTCTTTCTCTGTCGATCGACGAGGGAAGCCGGAACGAGAGCGAGGGGATAAATCTCGCCGCTGTCAGGCGCTCTTCAAGCCTGACAAATTCTGGGGATCCATGCGACGCGGTTCGTCCCTCAGATAGGGCTCTCACCACCAACTTCCTGGCCTACAAATCCACCTATTCCGAGAGCCACTTCTCTATCAGACTAATAAATTCTTATTCATATTGCTCTTCTATGTAGAGAAACGACATACTAAAATAACGCAAAACACTTTTTTTAAAAAAAAAATTGAAAACAGGAGCTTTCAGCAAAATAGTTCCATATTAATCTGTACAAAATCCAAAAATAATATATTTTAAATCATATTTACAATTTCGTAGGAATGCCAAATAGGGTCAAGTCATGTGGCCTAAGGATCCCCGCGTAACCATTTCCGAATTTGATGAAAGTTATACAGTCTGTATTATGATGCCTTAGATTGACATCCGCAAAATTTCATTTCGAAGAGTGCATTGCGACTTTTTGCATATTTATTAACGAATTAAAGAGAATAATTACTTATGATGATATAATTATTAGGCGTAAAATAACCATGTATTTAATTAATGATACTTTTTAATTGTTTTTCTTGAATAGGCGCATAAGTGACTATTAGTTAAAGAAAATTCTACCTCGGGCGCAAGACGTAATTCAAAAACATGTGCGTTGCGACTTATAAAACATTTGCACAATTATTGAAAACGTGTCGTTACTTAAATCAAATGTTAGTTAAAATCCAGCATTATTTTACGCTATACAACAATTAAATTATCTCGTTTAGGGTAATAAATTATTTATTTGCAATGTCTGTATGTCTTTAGAATGGGACACATTTAGCCTCAAAAGAAGAATGAAGGAACGTAGATCTTCCAAAGATTGGCGGAAATCTACTCCGAATAGATGACTACAATACACCAATATTTCATGGCAATGGGATGAAAGACATAGAAAATCATAAGGGACAAACGTGAAGTCGCGGAGAACATAATTGACGTGTGACGTTTGAAATGTGTTGTTCCTGGCTAAAACTTGAGAAGACCAAAGTAAGAAGGATGTTAAAATTCCTATCTGAGGGCACGAGCTGATCAGACTAAAGGGAAGGTGGACTCAGGATATTGCCGTCTCTTCTTCAGTGACTGAAGAAAGGAAAATTCAGGATAGATGATAGGAAATACTCAGTACGTGAGGTTCTTTTACCAAGGCGTCCAACCCTGAACGGAATCAAAGACGGTAGAATGGATTTTGAAGATTAAGTTTAATAAATAAGTAGAAGATTACTGAGCTAATGAGAGCCTAGGAGCCCAGCCATGTTTCCCGAAGGAAAGCCGAACATAGACTGCAGACTTAAGAGCCCTTAAAAGCTTCGGTGTATACCCCTACCACCACCACCCCCACCATTCTGTCAAATTAACAAAGTGGGGGAATAATGAATAACGATCTGAAATTTGGAAACGTGGGGACTAGTTAGATCCGATTTTATGATAGTCCATCTTTGTAACCGTACGTGACCTTACTTCTGAGCATGTCATCTTGAAAAAAAACGCTTTGGTTTTTTTCAAGGCCTTATTCCGAGATAGCTACATCCTGTTATCTGTGGAAATTTACGTGAAGTTAAGAATGCTAAAAATATTGGTCACATTGTAATACGTAATCCTTTGGATTTTTGTGTAATCTAAAGGTTGAGCAAGAACATTCTGGCTCGGCAACAGGCAGGTAAGAAGTGATTTTTCCCACCACCAGGCTGCCGGGCCGGAAACATGCCTGTCTGGGGGTTATAAGATTAAGATGAAGGACTCTGTTTCATTTGTCATGGAAAATTTCCCGCGCTGGACGAAGAAGCCATGAGGATTGGTGGAACAAACATCACGTGGGAAAAGGGAAATACGAGTTTACCTGGGAGGCGAGAATCCTAAAAATATTCAGAGTGAAGCAATACGTTGAGAAGGCGAGGAGGCAAAGCAGGAGAGTTGTTCAAGACGCTGACAGGGCGAGGAGGCAGTGGAGGAGAGTTGATAAGGATGTTGAAAGGCAGGAGAAATCTGGATAGTGCAACAAGAGGTGAAAGTGGGGTTTGAATTGTTGCTCTTTAATGAAAAGGTAGTGAGAATAAGGAAGGCAAGATGGAAGAAGGAGGAAAAACTGGGTTTTCTTCTATCACCGGCAGTACCAGGTTCATCCCATTTTCCGCCGACAGAGGGAAAATTTAAAACCCAACCTGAAGGAAGAGGGAAATGCCGGTCGCCTATTAACCTGCATCGATAGACGAAAGAAGATAAATACAGGTTTGTCAAGAATGAACTAAAATCTCTGCTGCATGTTGTTACCCTAATAAGTAATTAACCCTCTGATATTTAAAAATCGTCCCCTTTAATTACTTTGTTTGTAATGGCGCGCAGGACCCATTTAAGTGATTATTTTTATAAATAAAATTATTATATTATATCCTAAAGCCCAATTAATTTTATTGAGTAACTTAAATAAAACCCCTAATCATTTACAACAGAACAAGAACACCTTATAAGTCGCTGTGTGATTGTGCTATTCCGGGTATATAACTAATTAGTCGGCTGCCTTACATCGCCTTTTATTTATATATATTAAGATGCTAGTGTGATTTGGGAACATAATAACCTCACCTTTGATATGTGAACAACGAAGCACACAATTTTTTTACATATATTGTTTTATGTGAAGAAACGTTGTTGAGAAAGGAAAGGAAAACGGAGTACAGAATTTGTTGCTGACGATTCATTCATTGGCTACGTCATGATTTGTTATAAGCCATGGTTGATCCTGAGGGTGATCGTAAGGTTAGTTGCCAAATTTATGATGAGAAATTATCCATAATAGCCTTGAGTCGAATTTCCTGGATGTTAGTTTTTTCCTTTGTGACTGGAGGACATTGTTAGTTTTGTGTGAGTAATTTTCTGGCGTTAGGTCTGCAGCGAGGGGAAGCTCCCGGCGAATCCAGACCCAGGGTCCACTTCTGATCGGCGGGAATTCCGCCCCGGGGAATTGAGGGCCGTAACAGATGTTATAAAGTTGTAACGGCGTGGCGCGGCGCGGCGCGACGGGGAGACGAGGAGACGTGGAAAGGCGAGGTTAGGGTGCCTGCCTGCCTCCTGCCTGCCTGCATAAGCATGACTCACGGCGACTTGCTTACTCCAACAATCTATTACTAATACATTGCTTCCGTTCTAGTCTCATTGCGGCCTACGCTTCAGGGGAGAAGAGACGCTAAGAAGGGCGAAACTTGTCAATTAAACAACGGCAAGGTAATTTCATTTATTGTTGGTTAGTTCTTCGTTGAGGAAAGCAGACCCGTGAGAGTTGCACAGAACGACGCCACATGTCATACAATTTTTTTTAAAAAAATTACTAGAGTAATATAACACACGAGTTCCGGAAAATAATTCTAAAGCAACGGTACGGACACAAAAGACTAATTATTTCATTTCTTGTCCACGTTAACACACACAATTACTCAACGTTAAATTAAAACACAGCTCACTCACCGAGTCCTCCTTGCCTTGAGCGACTAGAGAGAACGTCAATATTCCTACATAAAACAGGAAAAGAAAGACATTCACAATGTGCTTCAGGATATTTATGAAGTGCTTGTTACTGTAATCCTGTGTCGACGCAACATATAAGTTTGTCTTATCTGAATTTAACAACAATGCACGAAAGGCCACTTAAACATATATTGAGCATTTAAAAAAATTGTATATCATATTTTTATAACTTCTTATTTCTATTCGGAGAGAGCTTAGCAATGTTTAGAATCAAACGGTTCTATATTTAAATGAATGAAAATAGCAAATAAGGTTGAACTATTCCAGAATGAAAATTTATATAACGATTCAAATAGTAATAAATGCATATCTTTGCCTAAAGAAAAAATTATATCAAAAGGACAATAAATTAAGTCTGAGATCTGTAAAAAATCAGTTTACATGTATAAGGCCGTTTAAAATGACTGGACGATCTATTCGATGAGAAGAGTACTTAATTAATTTGAAAACTGTGAAAAAGATTCCTTTGGTTCGAGTTTTACGAACTTTTTTTCTTTTTCTTTGAAACATCACACTGCCATCCACTCGTCAAAATAAATAGTTCCGACCTAAGAAAGCCTTTTCCACAGTTCTCAAATGAATTACTCAGTTCATCGCATATGCCTTCCAGTAAATTTAAACGGCCCAATTTACGTAATATTATTTATTACAGTACAGATAACTGAATTATATTTTTTGTATAATAAAATACAGGGAATGGGAAAAAAAGAATTCATATGTGTGAACGCTGTAATTGCTTTATTTTGATAGCTCAATTTTTACATGTGCTCTGTGTTTTACCCTCCGTTGACACGACACAAATTCTACGTATTCCAGTGCCTGCCACACTCGTGATGGAATGCCTTTTCTTAATGTTTCGAGCACTTCAGTTGCTGTAAGTCCTGGGGAAATGGTGGCACGAACACCTTGTATTTAGAAAAACTCAATAGAAAAATTGTAAGGGGTTAGATAGGTGCCCAACGACGCAATATCGTTTGACCCAGCACGGCCAATCCCGCGATGTGGTAGACTATCGTTCAGGTACTGGCGTATGTTTTTATGTCATTGCGGTGGAGCACCGTCTTGCTGCAGATAAAATTGTATAATTGTAGTTTCAGAATCAATTTGTTTCTGCTAAATAAATCAATTATATAATTTGTACTATGTTATTCCTTTTGTCCCATTCAGTTTCGAACACCCTGTACTCTACAAAATTGTGTGCATTTCAATGTATAGTTTACTTTGGTGCTCTAATAACTGAATATATTTTAAAAGTATGTAATGACAGTTGTTTTGTATTTTGTATTGGGCGGGACTTTCTCCTTTATAAATGGGGTAAAATTGTCACAAAGTTAAATTCTTCTTTTAAGCGATCTGATTTAGTAAACAAGAGATTTTGTTGTTTCGCTGCTGATTGTCAAAGATTACGTTCAAGCTCATTTTCTCAGAACTAACATTTTCAAAGTATTTGTCCCTTTCTTCAGGATATACTGGAGGTATTTACATGAAAATATTCAGGGTCCAGACTACTACAGTAGAGAACTAAATGTCACATTCACATTAAGTTCTGTGTTGTGGATATTCTGAAAGGATTCAATGTTTGATTATACGAAAGATTTTCAGAAAATTTTACGAAAACATCCTAATACGTTTGTAAACTTATAAGATCATCAGGAGCACCCAATAGAATCATGAAAAAAACTGAAAAATGTTTAATCATATACTGACAAAATGGATGCTAATAGTATACGATAAAAATGTGGACCTACCAACTCCACTTAATAGCTGAAGTCGTTATTTGACAATAGGTTATTTGACTGATTTAAGGTTGCTTACTATATCATAATGTGTATTGCTTACCTTTGCTGTGAAATTGACAAAATTCAAATGAAAAAAAAGACGGCCAAAAAGGTGCCTGGATCACGTCACAATTTTGCTTACATTGCAGCAAAATCTTTTTTTTTCTTCGAATAAGTAATGTTCCCTATACAATATCACAAGTAATTTTCACATTCCTGCGAACGAACAAGAATTTCTCGACTTCCGTTTCTTTAATTTTCACATTTTAATTTCAATATCTGGATATATCGGACTTTGAAATTCTTCCAGTCTACTACGTTTTACAATGATTCTAATTGTTTTTTTTCCATTTGTCTACCTCTCATGCGAATCATGCAATCTCTTACGACTTGTAACCTTCCTCACGTAAGGAATTCAGCGCTCTCTAGTCACGAAACTCACCCGCTACAACTTCACGAAGTTGCCGATAAAATAAATTCCTCTCAAGCCCCTGAAATAACTCACTCCACTAAACACAGGTAATTAATTTTTATTTGTGTATTTCTTTAAGTTTTCAGTTATAATTCATTCATTTTACAACACATTCTACGTATAAAGTTTCCTTTTTATGATATTCTCAAATCGAGCTTTTCATTTATGAAATTGGAATATTTCTTTGTTAATATTAACACTTTGGTATTCCGCGAGATAATTAATTAATAAGACAACTATTTGTCAAAAGTTAAGAGCACTGGCTGTATTACTAAAATCAGTGCGTTTTCTGCGGAGCTGTGTTCGCCTGTAAGTAATTCAGTATTAGATTTCCTCTATAAATTATTGCTAATGGATAATCCAAGAAGTGACGCGTCGCTCCATTATTGGCTGTTAACCGATCCCAAGTTGTTACATTCTGTCGAGAAGCGAACGATATTAAATTCCCCTGAATTATACGCGGTGATGGATAATGTTAAGGGAAACACTTTACAACCGTACCAATCGATTCTGTGCTGTTTGTTTCTACTTTAAGGCGACATACACAATTTTACGGTTTTACAAATTATGTTGGATTGTTAAAAAATTGAAAAAACAAATAGTATCTCCTTAATTTTAATAGGTTTCAGAATAACTGCAACGTTAGAGCCACTGGCCAAATTTGGCAAGATTGCTTTTGAAATCAGAAAATACCTTGCTAAGTTCTACCACGTTCCGATGTTGGTTTCGACTCTATTCTTTGGGAGTCATCAAGTTGATTTCCAACAGTGGCGATACAAAGTTAGTCAAATAAAATTTTGTACAATCTTCTAGAAGGAAGAGGCAGAGCAGTGTACCTTCAATATCTGAAATTTCCTGTGCCATTCCCGTTACTGGTCACAAATGTAGTCTATTACGATGGTAGTCCACCTTACGTACAGATGGCCGATGATTGTTTCAGAAACAAAAACTGGTTTACCTTACAAAAGTTAATTTTGAAGACGATAGATCGTTTAGTGTATGTAGTGTTAGCCATTAATAATGTGCATTTGTAAACATGGAAAAAATTGGTCAACGTCAAAGGATACAATACTTTCCTTTGAAAGGTTCTAATGCATTGCATTACAGAATTTTGGCGGGTGGCTGAACAGGCTGTGGTAGCTGTAAAATTGAGCTATTGGTCCAGAGGGAACAAGACATATTGACACGTTTCCAAAGGATCGTGAGAAACAATAACTTGTACTAAGAAGTAATGTCACGTACAGTCTCTCTCTGATGAGACTACAAATTGAACAACACTGCTAAACTGCCCAAGTATTTATAACATTGCTAGATATTGATTTCTCACAGATGAGTGAAGTTTAGTGTCCGCAAAGACACTCAAGAAAGGCTTTTCGTCCATGCGAACCATTGCTCAGTCAATATCTGGAACGAGAGACAGACAACCAGTAGCCCTGCTGATTTCCACTGTCGTTAATATTTCCACAATTATTATCGCAGATACTGAACAATCGCTGAGTCTGTCGTGAAATAAAGATACTTTTCCCATTTTTTTGTTACCTGTGTTAAGGCGTGTACTTCTGGGATTTCCTTCGTAATATACTGCGGCGTTTGCTTCCATGGACAAATTTATGTTGATTGGCCAAGAACTAATTTAATACTTCGCTTAGGTATGAAACTATAATATTATTTATAATCTAGTATGCAAGTTAATTAAATTAATATAAAATATGTGAAAGCCTTTCCATTACAGTTTATATAATATTTCATTTACGAAATATCCATCGGAGGAAAGAATTTGAAAAGGAAAGAAATAGTTTTACCTTTCTTTCACAGCTATTTCTCACCAGATTGATTGCGGGCTTACCTTTGGATATGACTCGTACTCTCTCAGATCCTCATGTATGTACTGGGGTTGACCTTGAGCATACAGTAAGAGTTGTCCGCTAATCCCATTAGGAATCAGTCGGCAGCTGCCTCCCAAAACTTGTGAAGACACGGAGAAGGGAATGCTGCGCCCCCACAGAAAACAAATTTCCCGTCATTCGGAAGGGCGTGAGAAAAGTTTCCAACAGCTTGACCTACCTGATGCACGTTTTCTAGTGTTTTCCCTCCATACCTTTTAGATGAAACACCGGGAGGATCCTTAAACTATAGCCCTAGTACCTTGCTCTATATTCCACATCCCCCCTTTTCAATCCCCTTCCTATGCTATTAAAGGAGAGTTCCCTGCTTCAGGATCACCCTCATGTAGCCTGTTATCCAAATAAAAAGTAAAAATTGGCCCTTGTGGATAAGGATGGAAGAAACTTTAAAATCTTAAATCAGATTCAAATCTTCAATAAAAATAACAAGTTATCTGTATCCGAAAAGACAATTGATTCCTGACAAGTGGAAATGTAATCCATAAAATTTGGTTGATAGATACGTATTGTTTATTAAAAACGTTATTAAAAACGGTTGAAAGCTACAAATAAACAGAGAAACAATTTGTGTGTCGTTTCGCGAATATTGACGAAGAGCGATTAAGAGAGGAAAAAGCAAGGATTTGCGCAATATACAAAGCTTATGCCGATGAATCTACAGTCAGGAACTCGGAGTGCTGAAAGAAAATTATTCTTATAATATAAACGAAAACGGTGAACAGCTTGCGAAAATATTTATTTGTAAATACTGTAGCTCAATACCGTAATTTCTTGGCTGTAAATATGCTGTTGACTTTTCCCTATGAAACGGAAAAGTGGTATAATCGTTGCATATAAATAGATTAAAGAGATTTTAAATTTTAATGACCCGGATAATTACAATTTTGAAATTGAAATTGAACTTCATATTCTTCTGGCCGCAATAGGGAGACCAGTAACCAGAAGAAATTAAACAATACGATATGGATGTCTATTTCAAGACTGATAAAGGAAGTGTTTTAAAAGGAGTAGCTTTGAAGTGTTTTATGATCAAACACGTCTTTTCGAAACACTATTATTTATTTCAGATCATTCGTTTTGCTATTTTATAACAACTTCATTTTATTGGTATCTGTTGAACTAATTATCCAAGATATAGATGTCTCAGCCACCCTTTGTAATTTAAATAAGAATTTGTGCTTCCACAAATCTCCCTAAAATTCGCGTTAACTGAGTCTCGTATAACAAGGAACAGATTTTTTGGCGAAAATAAAAATTGGCTTGACTCCTTAATAGCATTTCCTTTCGCGAGATAATTAGCACAGTCGTCTGTGATTTAGTTTGAAGCAGACCAAGACCGAACGAGAGGCGAAGAATAATTAGGGAAATCTACGCCTTTTGCGGTATTAAATTACTGCCCTAAAGGGAGAGCGATAGAGAACCCGAAAATATCTTTAGTGTTGCAGGTAAAAAAATTACGTGGACTACGGGTTCCTAAATTATATCTGATGATTTAATTTAATGAAAACGATAAAGACTCGTGGTGGAAGATACAATTACAGATTTAATAAATATAAAATCGTTTAACAGTACCACAAAGGGATGGTGAGATGCTTTACGGAAAAAGAGAACAAGTTCCAAAATTTAATATATTAATTTAACTTGGTCAATTATTAAGTTTGGCATTTACAATGAATTTATTATATATATATATATATTCATTTTTAGACGCAAAACAATAAATCAAATAATTTTCTTTACAACAATTAATAACCTTTTCTTTTAGAATCTAACGTGAAAAATTTTGGATACAAGTTAGCATATATAAAATGTGAGAGTGAAAAGGAGATAATAAATTAGAAATAATTGATTATATTTTCAGAAAAATTTATTTACACTAAATTTATCTGAAATGTTATTTATTAAAACAACTGTTATCGCACCAAATTCTCATAATGATACCTTAAAATTGAGTAATATTTATATTAATTAACTTATAATATATTCATTATTGTTTTTTAAAAAAATGTTTAAATTTTGAAAATTCATGTTTTATTTTTTCATTGCTTAGTGTTACCTTCTCATTTTGAACAATTTCAGGTTTAACTGTCTATATTGCGTTGTCGTTCTGTATTCTTGTATTACGTTTCGATCGACTGAAGCTGCCCTTTTAGTCGGTCTAGTTTGTATGTTTACAATATGTTTGGCATATTTTCTTCAAAATTTTGAAATTGTAAGTTTCATTTTATTTGTTATTACAACTATTATTAAAATTCGGATATTTTAATAATTTTTAATATAAAAATTTTGTATATTTTTTTGAAGTAACACCTGAAGAAGACCCAAATGTGGTGACGAAACGTCGTTCAGTCTAATTAAGTACAGGGCGTTAATGTATGTCATTCTTTTTATCAGAAATACTATCTGGGGACCGGGCATTTATTTTTATTATCCCGGTACTTTATTTAATTCATGGTCAGCGCAGGATTAAACCTAAAATAGTATATCGATACAGTCAAAAATAGTACCCGTACAATTGCAGGACTAGAATTATTTTCAGTACTCTAACAGAATAAAATTTATTCCCCACTTAAGGGATGAATATTTTCACTTAAATGGCATAATGTAACACAACGACTCGCATTACACCGGTTCCTTGTTATTTTCATATGACTCATTTCTAACCCCACGCCTCACATGCTGCAAGGGGTTGAAATTATGAACAAATATTGTCGGGGTAAACACTAAAAGAATTCTTTTTCGAATCAAATATGAGCCTTAATTACTTATAAATATTCCTCCCATGGATGGTAGCCGTGTCTCATTTCCAAAGTGTTTAGTTTTGAGTCATGAGGAATATGTAAACAAAGTTTTATCATTATTGTTCCTTCCTTTCCTTTAACCGTATTACAAAGAAGTATGTTTTCCTCCATCCCATCCCCCTGTTAGGGGTTGAATTGCAATTTAATTCACATTCTTAATATCAGAATCAAACTCAAAGACTCCCACAGCTCCGATTTCGAATCCAAACTCGACTGTTTTATTGTTATTTTCATATGACGCCCCCTACACCTCCACCCCGCCCCATGAATGGGTTTTAAATTATACGCAAAAAAATTCAGCGAAAACGCTATCAAATTAATTGACCCAAAATATATTTTATAAGGAAATAACGGCAAGTTATGTATTTTTAAAAATTACCGCCCCTCCACCCCCGCCGCAAGTGGTGGTAGCCGTGTATTACCCTAATTGTGTTGACTTTGGTTCGCCAAGAACACCTGTTCAAAATTTGGTCGAAATTGTTCCATCCATTAAATATAGTATTCGGAAACCAGTTTTACACCTTCCAACCTCTTTTAGGGAATGAACTAACTTAAATTTCATTTTATATGACTCAGTGGCTTACATTACACCGGTTTAGAGCCCAATCTCGATTCTTTTCTGGTTATTTTTATGTTTAGCCCTTACGCCCCCACCAAAATAATACTCCCCTTTGATAATGGATGTGGTTGAAATTATAGCAGTATCGGAGGACAAATTATCAAATTAATTGATCCAAAAAAGCATTTATATGATAACAATATCGGGCGTTTTAGCTTCTTAAAAATTTTCCACCCCTGCTCTAAGGGGTGGTATCTGAGTCTCACCCCAACAATGTTTATTTTAGGGTCACAAAGAAGACGTGTACCAAATATGGTCGAAATTGGTCCACTCGTTTATATTTGTATACGGAACATACATACACAGAGAGAAAACAGACAGACACACATATAGGCAATTTTATTATAGAGAAGAGATTAGCAAGGATTGATAATTTCACAAGTTTTAACGTTCTTCTGGTGTTTATAAACTGGAGTCAGACAGGTTGTCGGTTTTAGCCTACGTGCGGCTCTATGGTTACAATATGGTTCCAGAATGTCATTTCGTGGTCTAAGATATCGGCCAAAAATATCGATGAAATCAATTCTTTCCGCACATCTGCTGGTTTGTGAAGACTAGCTTTCTTCTTCGTGAAGACGTCGTTAGGTACGGACATTACTCCTCCAGTTGTGGTACAATGACAACCTTCAGAGACCACGGTAAGGGTGGCTGATCCACCAACGCAGCATGACGATTACAGATACCCGAAAGGTGAAACGCCAAGTTTCTCAAACCGTGACGCACCTACGGAAAATATCAACGTCCACAATTGTAGATGAGAGTAGATATTTATTTCTCCGGCTAGTTATATACTTTATTTTTTAAATATTTTCCTTAATTTAAATACATACCGTTAATCGTTCCCTTTATAAATATAATTAAAAATCATTTCTCTATAGTAGGTCCTTAAAAGTTTCATATAGCTATCGTAGCTTTGGTCTTCTTTACTTTCTGGTTGTGAAAAGGTTAATTACGTAAATTCCTATCTTCTTACGAGTCCTAAACATTAAAATCTACATATTTGTAAAGTACATAATATTTTATGCTTGTTATACAGTTTATATAGCAAATAAGTTTATTTTAACATCCATATGCCGTTAACACAGCTTGGGCCATAAATATTTCCTTGGATCTTCCTTTCAAATATTTTCCTTCGTCATTTTTAGTGAGAGACCAACTCTCACATTAGTGCAAGGTTAAACGTCTTATAACGTTTCATGTGTTTTTATTTTAGTCTGTTTTCTTACTCGTATTGAGATCATTAGCCTTTTTAGATTGTAATAACTTTTCTTGCCTTCACTTATTCTGTGTTTAGTTTCATTGGAGTTATTATCTCTTGTGATTATACCGCCGAATCAATCAGTGGAATATTTCTATTGCTATAAACTTTCATCAGTTTCCATCAGCCATTAAACCTATGCCTCATTGATGTCAATAAATGTTCATATATTACTCAGCCATAATTTTCTAGAATCAATTTCTAAATATAGTATCAGATTAAGTATTAACTTATATCTTTCAATGTAAATTGAATTTGTCAGATTGTCAAATGAACGTTCTTTCTTGAAGGCACAGAAGTCTTTCAGCCAAGTCAACAACTTCCCTACATGGAAAACATGCGATACACACAGCTCCAACGTGGACAATTAATTTGTACTTCCATGTAATTACAGTTGTGTTATGTCCGGTCGTGTACGAGTAAATTGACTTCACCCTTTGCACTTTCCATTTGAATCAACGCGTAATTTCTACATTACGCAACTACGTCGAGGTCATTCGTATTTAACAGGGTATTCTTGAACGAGTACGAAATGTTTGACAGTGGAGTTCTAATATTTGTATACATTAATGATCAAAGTGTGAAATAATTACTCTTTTACTAGGAATATATAATATATATCATTTACAATCTCTCGTGTTATGACGGTATCACAGGCTTCTTAATAGAAGAGAAAAAATAAATAAAATCGACCGCATTTAGTGTCGAAGAAAGTGATCGTCCATCAAGACAATGCAGTTACGGTAGCGAAAATTGTCGAGTATTCACCAGACTTGGTCTCCGGTGGCAATTTTCCTACATCCTAACCTGAAACTTGTTTCTGGACAGTAGTAACCTGTGCTAGAGGAGTGGAGACGCAGGAAGGGAGGAGGAAGTAAAACATTGAAAGGCTGTATGGTGCCTCCAAAGGGAAGCACAGGAGACAAGAATAGGGCGAAGGCTGACCTCCTACGTCTCCACGCAGTATTACTGGTAAAAATTACGTAGGGAGAGCGTTATGCTTACTACTGACCCCCTGCAGGCAAGTTCTTCCAAATTAGGTGTAAAAAATAAATAAATAAAAATAGCTGAACAAAAAAAAATGTATTGTCTTAGTTTGTAAATCCCATTCAATGTATAAAAATGAGGGAAGGAAGCAACTTCTACTTACCATAGCTTTCCTCTCCCTTCATATTAGAGTGGCCGCTCTTTCTTCCCTTCTATATTCATCCAGCATTTTCTCTTCATCTTCAGCCTTTACCCCTCTAATCCTATCTCTAGTTTTTAGTTAATTAGTTAAAATTACTGTAAAAAAATAATAGAATAATGTTTGTAACACAATTTTGTAAGTTTTTGAAGATAAGGCCTGTTATAAATGTACTAAAAACAGGCTAATTATGTTCTAAATAATTAATAATAATAAAAAATGTAATTAATGGCCTATGCCACAGTTTCAGCCACAAAAGCCAAAACCTTCATGTACGTCCTGGTTTTAGGAGTTATTGTTTATTTTATGCTCTATTTTTACTATTTTTTGGTAATTTTGTTTAAAATAAAACTATTTTGTTATTATAAATTCAATCTAAACCATTCAAAGCTCACCAACATCAAAATTAAATAGATTAATAAATGTATTAAAATTATAAAATGACAAAAATTAGAGGTAACAATGCAATATAAGTCTTAGTAAAGCTGTCTACATAGTTATAAATATCCGATTCACCAAAAACTTACCCGCTTTTATTTTGTAAAATAAATAAATAATTTTTTTGCTTTCTACGAGAAGAGGGCAAATAAATTATATATATATAAACATAATTCCGTGGAATCATTTCTTACCTCAACATAATCTCCCTTACTACTACTAGTCAATTCACTAATTAAGAAATAAATTTTTAATATTTAGAGTAACGTTCATATTCTAGAGTTCAGTACTGTAGCAATACTTTCATAGTAATGGGTCCGGCGAATTCATCCCATAGGACAAAAATTATGTTTCACAGTCTCAATTTTCAATTATGTGCGCGTCTACAATTTTGTTACTTCCAGACCACGCAACACGTAATGTTAAGATGCTCGTCAACGGTTATTCTGTTTTACGAGTATGGGTTCTATGAATCGCACATTAGAACTCTGATGCTACGTCGAACTTTTCCTCTGCAATAACTCGAGAGAACATTTTCCATCTTTAACAGCCACTACTGGCTTTTAGCAGCTTAAGAACCTCCAAGCCGTAATCTCTTATTTGTCTGCTGGAAATGTGATGCTAATGGGAGCGAATGTAGTTCTCAATTGTGAGTCACGAATAGTTTTATTTTAGGGACGAATTTCAAAAAATATGTTTGAGGTTTTTTTCCTGCGTTTCTGCGTCTTCTAAAAGTGGCTCATTTTTAATCGTAATTGAGTTGAGTTCACAGGGAAATAAACGTAAATTTCAATACTTGTCTGACTCTAAGATCAAAGTAGGGTGTCATTGTAACGTATACTGCGATCAATAGCTATTATTTCTTATCATTTCTAAATGGGTAACCTTCCTAATCGTATATAATATTTATTTTTTCAACAATTAATTTACCTCTTGACCGGAAACAACGTTGATTTTATTCACAAATCTAAGTATTTATATTTCTGGTTCGCTGAAAAATATTTCGTAGTAGTAGGCGATTCATATACCTTATCATGTTAGACTCTATATTCTTTTACCTCCTGCATGATTTAACTTAATAATGGCAGAAATACAGTCTTTTTCCACATTCTCTGGACATCATCAGGCGATTGACACATTCTACTGAACCAATAAATTGACCGTCAACACTAAATAAAATTGATTGGATATTACAAAGAAAGTAGCGTGACATAGTTGGTGTCATTTGAATAATTTCAGAAATTAACCTGTCGTGATATCTACATTTATTATCTACTAGCTGCTGACCCAGCGTTGCCCGGGTACTTAGTTATATTATCCCGGTACATTATTTAATTTTTGGTCAACACGCGATTAAACCGGCATCAAACACGTCGCAATATCAACATCAAATATACTCCCAGTAACTCGAGAGAGTGGAAAAAACTCCGGGTACAATAGCAGGGCTAATAATATTTTCAGTACTCTAATAGAATTAAAATTCTCCCCCACTTAAGGGGTGAACTTTTTCGCATATTAAAGGTAACAATCTAACACATCGACTCGCATTAAACCGGTTTCGACACAAAAGTCTATAGTTACTTGGTTATTTTGATATGACTCATTTCCACCCCTACCCCTGCAAGGAGTTGAAATTATACTCAAATACTGTCGGGGAAACACTATAAAAGTTACTGACCTCAAGAATTTGTTTTCGACTCACATATGAGCCTTCATTACATATAAAAATTCCGCTGATCCCACCCCTCCCCCTAGGGGTGGTAGCCGTGTTTTATCTCCAAAGCGTTTGGATTTGGGTCGCGAGGAATATGGATACAAAATTTTATCAAAATTGTTATGCCCTATAAAAGGATTACGCAGAAGTGTGTTTTACCCCGTCCCATTCCCCTGTTAGGGGGAAACTGCAATTTAATTCGCATCATAAATGTCAGAATCAAACTCAAAGATAGCACCAGTTTCGATGCCATATGACGCCCTCTACACCCTTACGAATAATGGGGTTGGAATTATACGAAAACAATATATCCGAAAACGCTTTCAAATTAATTGACTCAAAAATATGTATTAGAGTAAAATATCCACAGTTTATGGACTTTTAAAAATTACTGCTCCTCCACCCCCGACCCAAGCCGTGTATTACCCTAATTGTGTTGAGTTCGATTCGCCAAGAGGAACTGTTAAGAATTTATTCATTTTCTACGCTTTTCTGCCACTGACGTAAATAATGTTGAAATAGGCAATACGAAAATACGCTTCGTTTAAGGGACACGGGGACTAAAATTTCGGTCAAAATCTGAAATAAATAGATTTTCCAATTTTTTTCATATTAATATGCCTAGAAGCCTTACAGATCTTATAGCAAAACTTTTTATTCGATTCCATCATTTTTAAAGGCTCAGGAGCAATTTAAATGGATTTGATTCCAAGTTAATGAATTATAACTTTTTCAGAAAAATGTGAGTTTCACAGCTTCATGATTTCTGTTATCAAATACCTTCTGTGCGTCACAAATATTAAGATATTGTCTTCATTCTTTTTGTACATAATCTAAAATCTAATACCTTAAAATTAAAGTATTATTTTTCTAATTTTTCAAGTAGTTTAAGTGAAACAAATTTTTAAATTGATAAACTTTGCCAATTTTTAAGCAACCGTATGAAGCGCTTAGTAAAAAATTATTTTCTCCCCGCAGTTTTATTCAATTTCAAAAATAAAACTGGGAATTTATAATAACGGTCAGCCCTTCATATTAATCTAAAAAAGGCGAAAATATTCAAGTTACGTAACGCAAGAAACATTTTCAAAACCACCAAATTTTCAAAATATCTCAACAAAAAAGATGTTTAATGAAACAAAATTTTGTGCATTGCTACACATGTTTTTCTTTAACACGCAGTTAACATTTCAGCTTTTCATTTACAGGCATTTCAAATTTCAGTCCCCGTGTCCCTTAATGTAGACTGTTATTAGATAGATATTCGTGAAAATAACCGCACGCAGTCTCACAGGGTGTTGATAATTTTAATAAGAGTAAGTTCTCGACCTAGTTTGTTATTTTCAAACATTTAATAACTATTAAAGCATACATAATTATAAAATTTTAGCCTTGAAACACACAACGCGTCAGACAACTCGTATTCCTAGAGATTGAAAATGACCAGCTACGCCGAAAGCTTCTTCTTCTTAATATTATTAACATTCTATGAGACTGTAAGTGGTTTATTTCCCCGAATATAGAAGTAAGTTGTACGCGGAAACGGAAAGAACAGGCGGAGTGAATAAGCCCATCATAGATTATCCCTTTCTCTCGTCTTGCGCCTGTCCCCTAACGTTAGCTAATTCTCACCCCTTCATGACTGGTCGCTCCCCTAAGTTCCCCTCACACAACCCTAACAAACCGCTCCAAGGCTGATTCCTATCCTCATCCCTAAGTGGCTCCGATAGTAGGCAATTTCATCCGAATATCTTTGTTATGGGAAAATTTAGTTTGCAAAACTCCATAATTCAAACAGAGTTGTTGCAAATAGGCAACACCTCAATTATACACCAATAATAACTGGAAGAAAAATTTCTCGTATTGAAAATTAAGCATAAGTATCAAATAACCTCTCGTAGACAATGAACGGTTATTTGTTGATTCGCGTAACTGAACAGAATAAATTAATTTTAGAATTATAAAATGATTTTTTATATTTTCATTTAAGTAAGGCTTAATTGTTCGTTGGACCCTCCGCAAGCAATGTTTGACAACATTTAAAAAATAAATGTTAAGTCACAATTTTTGAGAAAATTTCTATCCCAAGGATATTTAAGGCTAATAACTCAGTAGATTTTTTAGAAACTAGGCATATTTTTATAAGTATTTAATGAATTATTCCACTAAAATTCATCGCGATTGAATTATGTGAATGAATCATGGATTTCTTATGTATACAGTGAAAAGAACATTAATTTTACTCTAATTTTATTATGAGAATAAACAATTTGCAGTTTTCTCCTAATTGCTAAATTTCTATATTTAACGCCGGTTGTTGCTTCAATTTTAAAACGCGATTGTAAAGTGTTAAAAAAGTTTAATTTTATTCTGACTAAAACTTTCGGGTTATACAGTTAATGTTCTTCATACGCCACTTGATTGCCAATAACAAAATCTGTTCTATGTTGCTAGAACAAATATAATTACAGTATTTGTAGTTTAAATTTTTTTCATTATTTTAAACATGGAAATATTTATTTTATATTTTTATAAATATATCATTGTTCTTTATTTTATTCAAGGTCAATAGTGTGCTTTTTTGTTTGAAAACTAGTTATTGATTATTTTCTCTTTGAATTTGATGTCATTAAAATTGTAATGTTACATTTACGACATATAAATAATTATTTTCATAATTACTGTGAATATTTCTTAATTATTTAATTTATAAACTTTATGTTTTGTTTTAAGAATAAACATATTTGTACAAGTCCGTTATTGACATTCTATCCAAGAATCAGTAATTTTAATCAAAATTTGTAATATGCCATAAAATTAACCAAATGTATATATATTTATATTTTATTATTGTAATGTATCAATAGTATCAGTACGTATTAATGCTTGGAAACTTTAGTATTTTAAGGTATCAATTTCAATCACAATAATTATCAAACCCAAATTGTTTATTGCTCAAACTTTACTAGATAAGTGAGCTCAGAGATATTGTGATTGAATTATTTTAATATTGTTATTGTTCAAATATTACTAGATGAGTGTGCCCAATGACATTGTAATCAACGAAATTTCCATAAATGCATGTGATCTGAATGTATGTGAACGTGTCAATTCCTTATTCGCCTTTTGTAATGTGTAATCACTTAATACAAATAAAGATTGAATTTAATATTAAGAAACCTGTAGATTTCCCACAGAATTTTAAAAATAACTGTTCTCGGGGGTTGGTTTGAATTTGATCTTTACATTAAATGAATAAAGGTTCAGAGAAGGGGAATGAAACTAAAACATTTATTTTGTTTAAATAAAATAACCGTCAAGTACAGTTCGTGAGATTCTATATGGAATGTTTAGATGCGCAGTAGGGAAAGGGGAGTATTGTCGTTTTAGGAGGGACTTACCCTCCAAGCAGTCTGGCGAAACACTACTATCATTGTTAAAAACATTAATTGTATTCATATGAACTGGATATGGAGACTGCGACAACGTCTTTTTAACACACCCTATACTTATTATCTATTACATTTTACGAATACGTTTCTTGACGGACTCCATATCCTGAACTAACAGCAATATATTTCCCAGTGCCAATGTTTTCAGAATTGCTTTTACACTACCAAGTTGAGTTAGCAAAGCTCGTAGTAAAAGTGAGCTCCTGTCTTCCCCCACTACAATATAGGCGATGTTGCCCTCTGCACACCTCGTTGACACATGACTAGCTAAATCACCCGAACAATACAAATTTTTCCATTCTTATAGGGAGACCAAAATCGAAGAATAGAAAACAATAAAATTAGTAATTGAAACAATGTCTGACTTTTATTAAATTCGAAACAGTATAGAATGGCCAACGGTCAGAATATTTATTTAGAAATATTAAAAAATACAAGACTACATCATTTCCAAACATACGAATTTCAATCATGTAAAATTAATTTTAGAACAAGTAGAATATCATAACTAAACTCAGTGATTTCTATACAAAGCTTTTTCTTTTTCATTATTTTTATGAAACTCCCCTTCAGCCCCATCTCTAAGGTTGCTCCCCTGCAATACCGATTATACACAAAACAGCACCGAGAGACACATTATCAATTTTGTTGACGAGGAAAATATTTATTCAAAGCAAATATCAGCCTTTTTTAATGTTTTTAAATTATCGCACCTTCCAATCCCGCCCCTAGGGACGGTAGTCAGGTTTTACCCACACAGTGTTTGTGTTTCCAGGTGTTGGAAATATATTTATAAAATTTGGTGTAAATTGCTCCACGCGTTTAAATTTGTACGCTGAACATACATACCTTCACACAAACATGCAATTTTATTTATAAATAATAAAAATTTAACTACGGTCACACATTCAGTTCAAAGGGTAAGTTCTTATTTAAAACGCTCTTGCATTTTATCTTGAGCTATTCAGTATTTATTCCCTCTGTAACTGGCAGCATCAGCAAATTCAAAAAAATTGCGCAAATATTTACAATAGTAATCTGCTTTCCAGTTAATACACTTTGTTGAGGAACGCCCTTGTTTGTTGATCCCTTCAAAGTAAAAGCATCCAGGGTAAACAGATAATGCGCTGTCGTCGTGGCAAAGAAATTGTTGTTCAAACGTGGAAAATAGTGTTCGTCAGGCTTTCTCTTATTTCCTGAGGCGCTTTTCCATTCATAAAGATGTGTTTGATCAACATAGGAAATTCTCTTTCATCTCGTTTTGAAAATAACTCGGCTAGTTTTATTCAAGAGAACTTCAAACACACAGTAAGAGATCGACTTCACTGGGAACAAGCGCTTTTATATAATAGATTGC
Organism: Eucriotettix oculatus; assembly: GCA_034510155.1. Taxonomy (NCBI): domain Eukaryota; kingdom Metazoa; phylum Arthropoda; class Insecta; order Orthoptera; family Tetrigidae; genus Eucriotettix; species Eucriotettix oculatus. Next base: position 58,981,418 of record CM067380.1, read on the forward strand.
TCATCTATTAACTGAAAGAAACTTCCACGCGTGTCTATCGGTGTTATTACTCTGAATTTCAATAAATGTTATAAGTCATTCTCTGTAACTTTTGAAAAGTCATTTTCTAGTATCAGCTTTTAGCTTAAGCTTCTTCCGAATTACAGTTTCGTTGAGTCCCTCATTCCAGCTCCAAATTTCAGGTCAGATTGATCTTTCATGCGTATATTTGATATTTAAGTCGAAGCGTCTGTTCATATGATTATTGAAATGTCTATCCTTTGACAAACATGTGCGTAGAATGGATGTTTATATTTTTTGCGTGCTGAGCTCAGGTGGCTGAACATAGCCCGACGAGCGCATCGAGACACGTAGGAACTGAGCTATCTGCTGCAGACGTATTATGAAGCTTCCAGATCGTGATAATTCCCGCGCCCGGAACCGTAATACGAGCTGCGAACTTCCCGAGGAACATTCATCGCGCATCGGCTTAAAAGCTTCACGCTGCAACTTCAACTATTCTGGGATTTGCAAGTATTTGTAGGAGGAAAAAGGGACGCGATTCTTGTAATGAATATTAAAACAACGCTTACGTACAATGAACCATGCATTTCAGACGATTATATTGATGAATAATCAAATTCATCCAGTATTCTACCTTTTATTATAAAAATGTTTGCATCCATTATTGATAAAAGTTTCTGACGCACGTTCAATCTATAAAAAACGAGGAGGGAATTTAATTATTTTAATTATTAACGAAATTTACTAGTTTTTTTAATTTATATTTATTTATATATTTAAACCCAATTTCCTGTTGGGTGCTGCACTATCATTATCAACAAATGTACGATTTAAGGGGAATTACAAATTTAATTATCAATGGCCTAGCTCAGGGTTAATTATTCAGGGGTAACAAGGTAAGCAGAGATTTCGTTCATTCAGGACGGACCTGTTTTATTTTTCTTTCGACTTCTCTCCTGGATGAATAAGGCGATTTCTCCCACACAGGAAATTCCTCGTTGACGAAATCAGGCGATCCTTTACTCCCATAGGGTCTTATGCGGCGTCTTTGGCGTCGAGGAAAAACCAGTCTTACGTCTCGGTGGTGTTCATGTCGCAGTAATGTTTTGGCTTAGATACTGTACTTTGTTGTACAGCTTTAGTATTTGTTTTCTACTAACTATCGAAAGCGTCTTCTTTCTCTTCTTAAATTACTTCTCCTTACAACTTTCGACCATAACTGATTGCATTCTCTCCTATCCTACTTCCTCTTCCTTTCAGCTGCTGACCTACAAATCATTAATTAATTGTTCATGTTCCTTCTCCTCTCCTTACCTTCACTTCTCTCCAAAATCCAGCACACACTATTTCACCACATTGTCACGTGTACCAGCCAATCTCTCCTTTCCCCTTCTATAAATAAAACGCCAACCCACGTGACGTGTTTTCACCAATCGTCAGTATCCCCTGGTGAAGAAACGGCTCTAATCCCCTGTACCTAGCACACGCAGACACGTTACTTCGCGACAGCCTGGCGCAATTTTTAATCCTGAAATTTACACCTCTTGTCTGCCTTTCTCCGAGTATTCTTACTGAATTTAATTCGTTGTGAATTTAAATTGCATTGTGGAGAGGTCCTACTGCGCTACAAAAATTTCGATCACGAAATGAACGTCTGTCAGTCTCGCAGATTATTATAAACACGAGATTTTTTAACGTTCACTTACAAAGTCAAATTTAATATTTGTATTACAAATTTTGCATTTTCACTGCAGAGTTTATAAAACAATCTTTAAATTAATCCACTGCCAGTGTACCTAACATATAGGTGAAGAAGTAAATAACATAAAAACATGTCGGTTTAGAGTCATACGGGACAATTTTCTCTGCATCTAAATCACAGAATTATTAATAATTATAATTTAATGTAAATGATTTATAATGTCATTACCTATGTATTAGATCCCCATTAATTTTCAATTAGTCTCTATAATAATTACAAACTTCAGTTATAGATAACTGTTTATTAATTTTGTTAAAATATTTCAAATAAGGAGCTCTTGACCCATAATGTCATAATCATCTCTACTACAATTAAAATGAAACCAAGAGGCCCCTATTTTACTATTTAAGTGATATACCATTCACAGAAAACCATCGAAACACTTGATTTAATTCATTATTAGCTGCTTCATTTTGTGTATCCTTGTTACTTATTAAAATGCTCTTAGCATCTGCAAACAGTACATCTTTTGAAAATGTATCTAATATTTTGGGTAGATCATTTATGAATATTAAGAATAATGGAGGATCCAACACTGAACCCTGAGGAACTCCCATTCTTATTTCTGCTCATTCAGAATTAAACTTTTCACCCGTTAATGTATCTTACAATACTACGCTTTGTTTTCTATTTGCTAAATACGATTTAAACCAAGAAAAATACATTCCTGTAATTCCATAACATTTAATTTTTTGTAATAGAAAATCATGATTTACATAACCAAAAGCTTTAGACAAACCACAGGTAATTGCTAAAGGATATCTCTTTGCATTTAATTCTTCAAGAATTTCATCAGTTGCAGTGCATGCCTTTTGTGTAAATAACTTTTTCTAAAACGGAACTGATTGTTACTTAGTAAGTTATTTTTGTTGAGGTGAGTGTAGTGTCTGTTATAAAAGACTGTCTGATATTTTAGAAATGACAGACAAAAGTGACATTGGACGATAGTTATAAAAATCATCTGTACTTTATTTCTTAAAGACAGGTGTTACAATCGAGTACTTGAGCCTATCTGGAAACATACCACTTAGAAGTGAATGATTACAAAGATAACTTATATGACTAATGGTGTCTGCAACTTGTTTCACAACACTAGTTGAGATTTCATCATATCCTGTATATTGTTGGTTTTTCATTAGCTTTATAATTTTTGTTATTTAAAATCGCGTTGTATGACTAAACTCAAGTTCAGGAACATGTCATGTAGGTTTTTTCTCAATAGATGTAAAAATTTATTGCAGCTTTCTCCTATCTTTTTAGAAACAATTAAAAAGTAATCATTAATCTTGTTTGAACTGAACTTGTGATCTTTACACACAACTGTGACTGCAGTTTCGATGAATTAGTTACATTTACATAACAAATTTGGGAAATATTTTAATATGAGTCTTGGCTCTAGTATTTGTAGTCATATTGTAGTAACTATGGTCTCGTGGTACATTTTTATAACAAATTCTGTGAATTTCTAACACGCGGGATATAATCTGCCAAAATGTTAGCTGGGACGGGAGCTAAGCTTCAGTTGCGGCATATGGCCACGTAACAAATCATTTATTATTCATTAAATACACAAGTGGTTTCCCAGAACACATAATTTCAAAGCCGGACTATTTTTGGAAGGATTCGTCGTTTAGTTTGAGGTAAGAAATGTACCATTAATAAATAAAGTCTCATCATAAATGTATAACGCAGTAAAACTCTTAAATACGTGCTATCAGATAATAACAATGTAATCACTCATTACTCTACCTTTAATTCAAAATCGCTCTGGTAACTGAAAATGAACGCACTGTAATTATAATACTCAGCAGTGTGTCAAATCTTCATGCTCCACTGGGACGAGGTTGTCACTTGTTTCCGTGGAAATAAATTTTCCTGGAAATTTCATGTAAGATTGATGCTGTTCCCGCTGTTCAAAGCAGAAATTCAGGTAAACGAGACTGAGAGTTGTGTTTAATTTACAAGAATTACAGGATATAAGTCGATAGAGATGAGCATAAGAATTTCTCAAGCTGGGAACTTTAAGGTAACGAATTAAAGTAAGCATAATGAAAACCATGAATATTTAAACTGTTTGATACGAACGACGAATGGAAACATACTTGAAATCTTAGTATATTCTAGGAAAAAAATATGGTAACAGCCAGAGATATTTTCTTTAAAACGCAAAAATTTAAGTGATACTTTTTCAGTACGATAATCAGTAACAAATTACTTGATCATGTGCCTGCATATTTACTAATGTTTCATAAATATATGTGAGTTATGTTAATTCGTCTTTACAGGAAGTTTGTTGTCAATACTTTACTTTTCAGAAAAGTAGGCAACAGATATAAAGAAAAATCTTTTGCCAATCATGACCAAAAAAACAGTGCATTTCCAGTATTGTTTGTGGAGAAAAGAACTTTGAAATAAACTGAAAATTTTCCAGGAAAACGTGCTGAGTAATCGCACGCCAATCTGAAATTTCTAGACAAAAGAAAACCTGACCTGAGCAACAGGAAACGGATAATCGAAAACAGGACGTTATATTCCAGGAAAAGAAGAAATCCTTCCCCAAAAATTTTACCTGCGTAGTGGCGTGGGGTTCGAATCTTGGCATGGGCTTGGATGTTTGTGTTGTCATGGTCGAGAAGACCGGGATTAAGACTGTCGGAGGATCGATACACTGACCACGTGTCACTCCAAATTCGGAATGGGTCGTGCAAGATGACAGTCCGCAGTCGACTCGGTAGGCCCGGGCCCTCAATTGGCTGTAGAGCCATGGAGAAAGAAAGAGAATAAAAAGTAGTCGCGTGGGGCCTGCAAGGCCCCAGCCATGCACAGACAGAAAATAAATTCATTATAGTCAGTACTATAGAACGTTAAACTAAATTTCAGTATCATAAATTGTGAAAAACATATTAATGGAGGAATAGATGGAAGGTTAGAGCCATGTAAGTATTAATATATAAACAGGGCTGAATTTAAAAATGAGCGAGGCCTGCCAGGCCCCACGTGACTACTTGAGGGTTAAATACTGAGTAGGTAATGTTGATGAATTTGTAAATGTTTTCACGAAAAGAATCATAATTCTTTTTTCGTATAGATAAATATGGTAACAATAGCTAAAAGTTCTTGTTTTCAAAATTTTTTTTTACTCTTAAATAGTTTTGAACCATTTTATTGCAACTGATAAAAAACTTTTCATAACAAAATGCCGGAATCAATTATATTAACACATTTATTTTATTTCCGTGCTAAATTTTTTTTTGGCGAATTCGTGGAATTTTTAGCGCTTTGAAGGAGGTTGATGGAGGGCGCAAAATGTCTTGTAGGAAATTACAAGTTTGTTTGGAAATTGTGAAATACAGAAAGAAGTATTTCTAAAAACAAAGTAATAATGAATCTATAAAAAAATCCGAAATTCATACGCTTCCTGAAGGTATTCCGTTGTGCATTAAGATTGCACGTGGTCGCGTCCTTTGGATTCAGTTGATAGAATCTCGTCACATTCGCGGGAAGATGTATAAATACTTTACCACGGTCGGCAAAGGAAAAGCGAAGACTTGGTGGACGCTAAGTCAAACGGACGATGCGTGCCCGAGCGTCATTCTCAATCTTTCCCCTGGAACAGCATCTCACTTCTCTAGTCTCTTTGAGTCGCTTTGTAGTTGTCTATCTCCTTTACCCGGTTTCCCTTCCAGTTTTTCTCGTTACGTCTGTGAGGTATTTGCCGAGTACAATCGCAGGGTAACCGGGTAACCGTACCGTTAATCCACGCATTTAAATGTGGAACTGGCGCAGCTCTCTGCCAGGGACCGCCCTGGACAAATTACGATTTGATTTCTCGTCCGTAACGAGCTGCACGGGGATAATTCAAACATCAATGTCCGCGCGCCAGCCAGGTAAGGTTTTCTCTGCGTAATCTGCCGTTGCCTTGCACTGCTCGAGTTCGGAATATTGCGAATCTCATAACCGGACCGATCTCGGATCTGTATCATGAGCATGGTTCTCCATTTACCAGTTTTTCTAAATTATTCCGTCAGCCACCCAACAAACAATTGGAAGGAAGGAGGGTAGCTTTTATTTGGTTATTCATTAGATACCATTTATAAGGAAAAATGTCACCCTCATCTAAAAAAGAGGGTCCTCATTCTAAGAAGTTCGGTCTCTTGAGTTAAGGGAGATCACTTTCCCCACTACCCGTGTTCTGTCAAACACATCTAAACAATGGCTGTTTACAGTGTAACACGCCGCTATTCTCAGTCAATACAACTATGCTCATTACTCCACGGTCAACCATAATGTTACATTTTTTCCAACTGCTTTAACTGATGTGATATGATGTCAAGTCGGCGCCATCAGCAGAATCAGACAAAATGTTCGTGTAATTGGAATCGAAATACTTTCGCGGAGCAATGAAAATTTTCTCTGGTGACTCTTTGGTGTGAGAGGAATATCTCAGACTGCCCGCACTTATCGAAGCATTTCTAAGAACTAACCGTTATTAAATACTAAAATACCGATGTATTAGACTGATTAAATGTTAAATAGGCTTCCCGATTTTGAAAAGGGTTTACATTCAAGCAAAGAATAAACAGGAAAACGTCATGTGCAATTTCCAGGCAGCAAAATAACAACTTCTTTGAATCTCTCATAACCAACTTTTTTGACATCGAAAAAGGCTTTGACAAAATTCACCAACCTTCCCTACTATCCAAAATTAAAGGCTTCCTAAACGACATCCACTACAGAATGCTCCTAAACTACCTGTCAAACAGAACCTTCTTTATTAAAATAAATAATCAACTCTCCCAATCACATTCCATCGCGGCGGGAGACCCCCAATGAAGTGTCACTGACCCCTTCCTATACAACATCTTCTCCCACAACTTCCCGCCACTAGCACAATTTTGTCGCAGACGTCATAACCATCTCCAATAAAACCTCCTCTCTCATCTACAATTTCCAACCACTCCAATCAGCGCTCAACAACCTAGAGCAATGGTCCAAACAATTCCGAATCAGTATCAACCCCACCAAATCAATAACCGACCCATTCACACTAACCAAAAATCATCCTCCTCTATATAAAAAAAATCATTAATCCCTACAAAAACAGAAACTACCTATGCAGGAATCATGTTCGATTCAAAACTCTCATAAAAACCTCATATAAGTCTTCTCCTTTCCAAAATCAACCATAAATTCAGACACTATATCCCCCCTCCGAAACAGAAAATCCCCTCTTACCATCAGCACAAAACGCCTCCTGTACCTCTCCATAATACAACCCACCTGGTCCTTTGCCTCGTCCATATGGGGAAAACAACCAAAATTCACTCAGCCAACATTCAAACAAAACATAATCCTGCGCACCATTACAAACACTCCCTCGTACCTTAGAAATTCCGTCACTCAACATAAAATAAAACTTCCCAAAGTAAACTCCGCAATCACAAAATTCATAACCTCCCTAATTAAAAGCGCCCTCCAACAACCGAACCCCACGATCCAACAACTCTATGACAATCCTCCCCCATCTCTACGATTCCGTCAGCCCAAAAGAAAACTCCCAATCGACCTCAACCTTTCCCCTGAACATTCAGGCACATCGTAACCCACCTTACCATCATTCTCGCAGACCACATCCTCATATATTCTCCGACAATCAATACACCCGCCTGTCAAACCTCACCCACCCACATGTAACCACGTGTCCACGAGATTCTAGGGTGTCAATTTCATGCTCATCTCAATTAAAAGTTTGCTGGAGAATGGCATTGGTTTTTTTGTACTATTCTGTAAAATAAACTATATACTTATTTACGTTGCGTAGTTAAGAGTGAGATTATCATTGCTCCATCGCACAAGGTTTCGGAAGTTTCTGGACCAAATTACGACCACTATTTTCGTCGCTGTGCTGACAACCCATGTAAATGTCGTACAGAACTTGCTAACGATCCCTTCTTTTGACTCAGGGTTCGTGACGTGATGGTACGACCCCTTATTGTAGGCTGTTAGTGAATGGAGGACCGCAAAGATCTTACATGGCGTATGCTTGTCCATAGATTCCATATTCTGCCATTAAAACCACTCAGTATAATAGGTCAATAAACCAGGTACAAACAACACATATTCTAATTCAATATTATGAATATATAATACACGTCGTAATAAACGTATAAATAGTAAAACATGGATGGTGAAAAGTCTCAACACAGGAAGGTCCGTATTGAAAACGGAGTTTAAGTACCCAATTATACGTCAAGGCAGCCAATTTATTAGTCCACCAATTTAATTGCCAACAATATATTTTAAATACCTCACGTTGTTACCTCTGGGCTGTTGAAGTGTTCACGTCAACCGGAACAACTTAAGATTATTGTTTATCCACACATTTATTCAATGTTATAAATAGAATGCGATTTTTTAAGTAGAATTTCTTTGTTATATTGCCCTACTTTTTTGTAATCAGAGCTGCCTGTTTCATTTTATGTTTAGGAGACGTCGTGTAGAACGGAGCTAGGAGTGAGAATTTAAGCGAGGAGATCATAGATGAGAGATGGAAGAATATTATGCCATCGTTTCCAACAGTAAAAAATTTTATTCCTCTTCTGAGAGGGGACGTTTCAGACGTAAGCACGAGAGTCCGAAGCCATTACAGACTTCGACTTAGTTCAGCTCTTCCCCTGAGAGTCGGTAATTTTATCTTTCTGCGACTGAATGAACCCCGATGAAAGGGTTTGAGGCTTTTATAAGACAGCGGTCCAGGAAAAACTTACCTCTTAAATAAACTACCGTTATTAAATTTCACATTCTGACTATTGGGTTTAATTATTCTCAGGTGTACGTACTTGCGAAGAGAACTCTGCAATACTATTCAACGCTAACATTTTTTATTATCATCTTTGCTAATACCGTTGTTGACCTTCGTTGTAATGAGTCCAGAATATTATTAGGATGCTAAAGAAGTGGACGTTTTTGATCCGAATATTATGTCAAACGACCAGGACAAATTACGTGCACTCGTTTAATTTAATGGGAAATTAAATGTTGAAATTAAATGTTTTATGAGTCGAAATTTAAGCTTCCGTGTAAAGGACCTGACGAATTGAAAAACATGTAGTTGCCAACACGCAAACATTCGTAGGCGATTCGAAAGCAGGCTGCGACATAAAGTGACCGCTCAAACAACCAGCGCATTCATTGATCAACAGTGGAGCACTCCAGTGAAATAGCCACAGAGCTGAAGGCAGCCAACCGCAGGCCTTCGTCTGCGTCGGGGACCAGCAATACTCCTGATTGCAATGCTATGGACAGCATCTTGCTCGTGGCTGTTCCTTGACACTGCATCAGACACCCGCAGCCAACGCACATACGGCATAAAGGTTGTCAAGAAGCGCCACTACAGTTCTCGCAAACTTTATCCGAGAAAGATGATACTGCGATGTTCCGTCTCAATCTTTGGTTCACTGCAAACAAATTTTCTCTTAACCTAGAGAAAACCAAAATCGTTAACTTCACAGCAAACACAAACAATATGTCTCCTAACTTGGAAAACATTTCAGAGCACGCGCCTTTTCTTGGTCTGCTGATTGACAATAATTTGAAATGGAATCACCACATTAAAAAAATATCGGGGAAACTCAGCAAAATTTGCTTTACATTACGAGTGTTAGCTCGGGAAGCCGACATAGCTACATCAAAAATGATGTACCATGCATATTTTCATTCTCTCATGTGTTACGGTATTGCAAACTGGGGTCATTCGCATCACGCGATTCACATTTTTAAACTACAAAACAGAAATGTTATTACAATATAATTACAATACATGGACGGACTGCGGCGGGGCTCACCTGATCATGTCGGGGATGCCTCTTGCACTCTCTCTGGGTTCTTTTTATCAAAGTTCTCATATGCCGAGACACCTTCACCTATTTTAGGAGGTATATGTACCGACCGGGTAGCATCATTAAACCATAGCCCGGGGGCCCTAGTTAACCCTTGGCTACCTTCCGCATCCCCCCTTTTTCAATTCCCTTCCTATGCTATTAAAGGGGAGTTGCCTGTTTCAGGATCATGTAGCCTGTTAACCAAAAAAAAAAGTGGGCTGGGTGGGCACTGGTAATGGGGAAATTAAGTTTATTCCTTTAAGTAAGTACAATATAATTACAATTTTGTTTGACATATTGAATTCTTCAAGTAAAAATACAATTGACGGTCATTAAAAGTAACGTAAAGTTTCGAATGTAATGCAACTGCTACGTACGTAACGTATTATCTAAATGAACACATGAACCAAATTAAAGTAAAGTAATGTATGTATATAGTGTAACTTTTACTCCATTCGAAACTTCTCGTATTGTGGACCGCTAAATTTATAAAGAAAAATGTGCCCCAAGCTAAAAGAAGGAAAGAAATCACAAATATGGGGGCGAATGAAACACCATTAGTATCTGTATCAGGTGCAGAGTGGAATACCACTTGCAAACCTTTGTTTTGCAAACTTGGAATTTTAACCTTACCTTGCACGTATATTCTAGAAATTTTAAAATTTGTATGGAGCAACATCAATCTATATGATCTAAACGGTTCAAGCCATTCGTACAACACAAGAAATCGCTCTAAGCTCCGTATTGAAAAACATCGTCTAAGCCTTTTTGAAACAAGCATTCACTATTCCGGTATAAATCTATACAATAGTCTCCCGGAAGAAATAAAAACTTTAAAGGTTCAAAAATACTTTATAAAGAGTTGTAAATCTCTGTTAATGAATGGAGCGTATTATTCACTCAAAGAGTTCGTAGATAGGAAGGACTGAAACAGTTTGCTGGTGTCCTATCAAATTCTTCTATTATTTTACAACTACACTCTACTAGAATTTAACTGCTGCCTTATTTTCTTTTTCATGTTCGACAGGAACCTACGCACGATCTTCTGCTGCCTTCTCCGTCGACTGAAAATTGAAGATTGAATTTTATCTTTCCTTTCTTGTCAATTCTTAGTTGTAAAATTTTGTATATTTCTTGTAATATTATATTTGACGTATCCTATTTCCTCAACCAAGGACTAATTGATTGAATAATAATAATATTCAAGTGTGCTTGGGAGTGGCAGACTTGACATATATATAGTTGTCAATTACTGAAATATTCCTACTTAAATTAACGCTCTCTAATTGGATTTTCCTATAACTTATGGTGTGTTACATTTTAAGTTCATGGTTTTTACTTTGTTATTTTATTCTGGTTCTAAATCAGGGAAAGACGAAGTCGAGGAACTGGAATGCTAAGGTAACGGTGACTTGCGTAATTCCAGGCACGGCACAACTTATTTTTAGCCAGGTCTAGAAACGAGGATGAGGAGATGCAAAGGTGGTCCAAACCAAAGAGTATCTTAAATAGATAGAGAGGCAAAAGCAGCGCTGGGAGCGTGACGAACATCCCCACTCCTGTAGGTGTAACTCCCTCGTAGGCCCAGTCGGCCAACTGCATCCTAAAACTGGTGGAGACACGGAGAAGGGAATGCTGCGACCCCACAGCAAACTCGTCTCCCGTGAGAATAGTACCCAATGTCCGACCTACCTGATGCAGGTTTTCAAGGGTTTTCCCTGCATCTCTTTAGGAGAAATACCGGGTAGGATCCTTAAACTATAGCCCGGGGGCCTTAGTCAACCCTTGGCTACCTTCCTCATCCCCCCTTTTCAATTCCCTTCCTATGCTATTAAAGGAGATTTGCCTGTTTCAGGATCACTCTCATATAGTGTGTTAACCCCCCCCCCCAAAAAAAACGCTTTTTGAGTCCGCTAAAATCTTTCTTAAAGCAGCAAAAGACAAATTAAAGTGGATTATTTATTTACACCATATCGTAGTGTTTTCAAATATATAAGGTACAAATATTAATTCAATGGGAATATATTTCTCAATCAGTATTGCGAGTTGGATGCTAAGTTATATCAGCATGTTTCTCAATTAAATGTTAAAAATATATAATTTTCTATTCGCAAATGTTTTAAGAGAATGGAATGGGAATCTTAATTCTGATGATAAGGAATTTTCTATATTCTTGGACCGATTGGACTTTAAAAACTAATTTGCGTATAAGGCGTTGTTTTGGAAGTGCTCAGTGCCCTCAAAATAATTACTTCCAAGTGTATTGGAAATACCAAGTATTCTCTCCGTTTGAGCAGCCGGAACTAGAGTACTATAGCATATAATATAGAATATTTTACAGATTCAGTTTAATTAATAAGACTAATACTTTATTGTACTATTAAAGATGGTCTCACGTTAGAAACATATATATATATATTATACACTTGTGTTTTTCTAAATAAAATATTTATGAAAAAGATTCAGTTTCGTGTATTTATGTATGCGCGACTTATGCAACGCTATTAAATAATAATAAAATGACCTGACTGAGATAATAAGTCCTGTTGATATATTTTTAACTTAATCGAATAATTTACTATGAAAATTAAAATTAAATTTAAAAACAATAAGGATTATAATTTAACAGGGTTATTTGCCCGTTTCTCGTTTGGAATTAGGTGTATTTTCGAAATAATCGATGATTTTGTGAAACAGAACAGTGCACTAAAAATAGAATCAAATTCTGAACAAGTTCCCTTCTAAGACCAATTAGTGTTGGAGCGATCCTAAGGCAAATGTATACAATGAGATACTCGTCAACAATTCAGAGTGCATTGTTATCCTTACGTAATACTTGACTTTATTTAACACAGGAAGCTTAAGAAACAAAGTGAACTAATTAAAAACTTTAAATTCCATTTAAGAGCCATTTGCAAAAGATGTTAATGTCGCATCGAAACGTCGCTCTATCGAATTAATATTATAATAAATATCTTATTTAGGAAAAACAATTTCCATTCTCCTCCAACATTTGCGAATAGAAAATTTTATATTTTTAACATTTAATTGATAAATATGCTGACATAGGAGACGCAGAGATCGACGGAATTCAAAGTTAAGTAAGTAATCAGAGTTTACACATACAGGAGAGTATAGAAGACCCAGTAAATACAAGAACGGATTATTTATGCGAATGTAATACAATTTATTAATAAATTATAAACTTTTTTAATATGAGTGTAAAAACGATAACATTGTAATGTATTATGGCAAGTTAAATTTCAAAATATCTATTGATATGTATTAGAATAGAGATAATTTAGGGTGACGACGTAAAGTTTTGTTTGTGTGCAGTATAAAAAGTTGTGCAAAGAGATTAACCTTGATGCATATCTTTGTGAATGATTTCATTGGTATCAGAAAATGTAATGAATTGTAACTTGACAATTATTAATGTTATATGATGTTTTTATACTAACAGCATCACTTTTACATAAGCTGACATTTTCAATTGATTATATAAACTTAAAATAAAAAATTGTAAGAATTTGGAAATTGAAATGAAGAATAGTTTCCGTAAATTTATTAATGGTTTGTGATGAATGATTTTTAAACAGATGATTATGGCGAAACCTCTAGTGTGATGTAATTGGAATTAAAGAAGTAAGAAAATTGAGAACTTAAAATATATGTTTTTTGTAGAAAACCTATCAGTGGCGGCTCGTGAGGTAGAGCCGTTGGGCCATGGAACTTATAATAAAATGATTTTAAATTTATGTTTAAAGACTGATAATTAATTTATTATGATAATAATTTTTCCCTTATTTATATCACTTCAATAAACCAAAAGTATATTTCAATTTTCATTTCCAAACTTTTTTCGGTAGAAGCTTTCGGCAGTTGCCATATTCATCTTCAAAATAAATTACAATATTTGAAACATTACAAATATTTATATGTAATGTTTCAAAAAAATTGTAATGTTTCAAATATTGTAATTTATTTTGTAGATGAATATGGCAATTGCCGACAGCTTCTTCCGAATAAAGTTTGGAAATCAAAATTGAAATAGACTTTTGGTTTATTGAAATGACATAATTAAGGGAAAAATTATCATCATAATAAATGATTTTTATTAATTTAACAATTACTTAATGCTTACAAATAATATCGATTTTATTTATTACATTTTGATCAATTTGGCGTAGTATGCAGGTGAATTTGATCCATTTGAAGAAGCGCGCGTGTTTGCATGCACTCTGTTATCGCTTTGGCAAACTACTGATCCACTTGAAGAAACTGGGTAAGCCCATTTAGGCAAGCTCAGGGAGGTGCAGACCAAAGTATATGCTTGTTCCAAAAATGCCTTGTAGTTTTGTTCCTAGAATATAGTAGCACATGAGGAGTTGTGTGCGATCGTTGCTCACAGCTTGTCGTCTTACGTCACACACAGAGATGCGCCTGTCTCTACTCTTTGCTGCGATGATACAAAATAAGCTATCACACATTTGTGTCTATATTTTTATGTATCTCAATTGAAAAATAGAAATGCCATACATGGACCTTTCAAACAAAAAAATAATTCGGTTAATACCTCAGACTCAGCTTGTTTTATTCCATTTCAACATCGACCCTCCCTTATTAAAAACCCTATACTTGAAAAATCATCGTGATATGGTTTCGAGAACATAAGGTATTTCACTGAGACCATGGAGCATATAACAAGCCCGTTTTGCTATGCGTCCAAAATTTTAATACATTTCCAACAAAATTTTTATTAGCAGGCACCACTAACGCTTTGCTTCACCGGTCGCCGCTGGAAGCTATTAGATTCCTTGTGGTGTTTAAAGCTAATTTTCCTACATATTTTATTTCGATTTTTAAAATAAGTTTTTAGAATAGTATAGATTTAAGCTAATGTAACTGTGATTATGGATTTAATAACAACAACTGAGTAGCGTTATGTCTAAGATAATGGGCGTAAATTGTAAATACCTTTTGACAATTTATTTGTACTTTAAGAGTTAACGTGCTGTGATTATTGAATAATCTCCATCCCAACAATTGATCAATGTCAAAACCCCTGAGACGTGCTCGGTTCACGTACAAATCTTGGCTAGTCCATTACGATCGCACGGATCGCGTAATTTAAATATTTTAAAAGACGATTGTCATATTTATCAATAACTAAATTCATTCTATGGTGCCCTGGTCGGTATATGTCAAGAAAATTGATTCAAGGGAACGGATAAGCACTACAATACAATACATTAATTAATAATGATTATACTGGTGACGCACTGTATTTGCTTCAGAGATTCATGAGTTAATCTCTGTATCGATAATATGCGTGACTCTATCTCGCCCGTATTAATTCAAAAATTCACGAGATTCTTTTTCAATATGGCCGGACGTGATATCGAGTCCAGACTCACCGTCGTAGACCAATATTAAATACGTAATCTACAATTTAAAATAAAACTTACATGACAATTTTCTCTTTGTTCAACCACCTCGATCATCTGTGTAAATACATTACATTAAAGGTCAGTGTACAACTTTGTTGGGGGAAGAAATTATTCATTTAAAATGCAATAAAGGACTGTGGGCTCTTGGGCAGTAACAATGCAAAGTTGAGGCAGTGTGACTAAGAATTTATACACCTCTCGCACCCTTGGTAGCCATTTCGCTTGTTTTAACTCCGAAAATAGGGGCTGGGGTAAACTTGGCTGCTCAGACATCGCAGTTGTTTCGCTCGGGACTACGGTTTAAGAGCCTCATTCATAGGCGTTCCCGCTAGTAAAAATGCCGGGATACGATTAGTTAGATGTTTCCCGGAGACTTCCATGTCTCGAAGTCTAAGTGCAAGTAATTTTGAATTCGTTCAAATGGTCGTGATAAACTGTGACCAAATTATCAATCCACAGAATTGGAAAGCCTACAAAAGTAAACGCAACTATTTTCACTGAAAACAATATTGGAACCATAACTGTCCAATTTTCAATTTACAAAAAATGATTCATGTGGCTCTTGGAACAGTATTATGAAAACTAAACGAAATAATGTAAGATATATATATTATATATATACAGGAGTTATATTGCCTCTATGTTATTCAGTGTGGTTTCAGTAATAAAATTAAACATCAAACCATTGAACTTTCAAATGAGAAGGACATGAAGTTTTAAGTTTCAGCTGTCAGGTTACAAATTTCTTTTAAAAACCTTCAATTATCCTCATGCAGCCTGTACACAAAAAAAAATCTGTCAAGTAGAACCATAAGATCGAAATTCCTCTACTTGTTCTTAATGTCGTAATAAATCGAGGGATACGTTTCCCTGAAAATTAATCTCGGCAAAAGCTGCGATTCAAAAAGAAAGAACACGTTGACGTACTTGTCAAAAAATTGTCTATTGCTGATTTTATAGAATCGTGTGCATAATTTCTCTTAATTCTTCTACAATTTATCACGTTCAACTTCTTTTCTGCCAGCAGTCATTGTCTGTATTTCTAAATTATGAATGCCAAATATGAGCGTAGCTATCTGATAGAATGAATTATAATATTCCTATCATTATAAATTACTTAAATATAATTAAATTTAAAAGATGAAAATTATATATATTTCAGGGTACTCTATTCAATTTTATTAGCCCGTTTCTCCGTTTCTACCTCGGGCTATTGGTACTATTCTGACGCCCTTCCGAATGACGGTAGATGAGTTTTCTGCACGGTCGCAGCATTCCCTTCACCGTGTCTGCATTAGTTTTAGGAGGCAGTTGTCCCACTTTTCCAATGGGATCAGCTGACAACTCTTTCCGTATGCCCGAGGTCTTCGACCCCACTGCATATACCTTCTAAAACAGACGATAGGTGCCTCGGCATGTGAAAACCTTGAAAAAACTAGAGAGAGTATGAGGCTTCCCCAAAGTTGAGCCACGCAGTCAATCTGGAGAGAAATACCTGCGAGAAAAAACTCCCACAGGCATCATCTCTTACTAATATTGTTTTTTAAGTTTTTCATTTTTTCTGTACACCTTTTTGTAGTCAAAAACCTTGTTTGTACGTGAGAAAGTCCCAACTGTGAGGACGAAACGTTGAACAATTGAATAAAATTCTAGTTTATCTGTAAATAGGATTTTATCTTTAAACAATTTTTTTATATAAAAACAGACGTTATGTAACATATTGGTTCTATAACGTAGTAGATCTTATTCACGTTCAGTATCTTATTATGGGGCTCTTACCCTGTTACAAAAATAACCAAACCCGATGTTAATTTGTATGTAGCTATAATAAGACTGTTCTTCTTTCTTTTTTTCAAGAAAGAAGAAATAAACATTTCAGCTTAATATGACCATATTTAAAAAGTTTAAACTTAACTTCTGTTATATATAATAAACCAATTTATGACCTTTTACAGGTTTTAATTAATAACAACGTTTCGGCATATTTCCATGCCCTCTTCAAGTTTGCTTCATGTGAGAGGAGTTTAAGTGTTACGTGTTGCCTCGGATCTCCCTAACTATTGTTTGACTTCATATGTGATTCTAATGCTGTGTTTTTGGTACTAATTTAGAGAAAAAACTGAAGAAGACATTAAAATATGCCGAAACGTTATTATTAATTAAATTTAAAAAATAAAGTTTGTAAAAGTTCATAAATTAATATGACCATATTATTGAATCTGGAAAATTTACGTTACCATGTATCACAATTCGCACATTATTACATGCAGCAGCTTAGCACATTAATTTGCCAATTCCGACAAGTATAACTTAGAAATATGATAATTTCAAAATTACCCACATTCTAGTACACTCGTTTGTACGAAACCAATAATAACCTGAACGGAACCCAAATATTAGAAATTATTCATAGATTCACCGAAGTGCTTAATAAGACACCATTTCTACGCCACTAAATAAGTACGTTAAAACGATACGTCACAACTCAAAACTGTTTTCATAAAAATTCTGACATTTACATGGAAGAGAATAAAATTAGAAGATTTCCACTTTTATTGCTCAAGCGAATATCGATCCATTTAATATTTGTTTACAAACTCATTCGCTCCATAACGTTAAGTAGAATCAACTCCACATCAATAACCATCCCATTCACACTAACCAAAAATCCTCCTCCATAAATACACCTCTAGCTAAACAATTCATTAATCCATACAAAAACAGAAACAACCCATCTAGAAATCATGTTGGATTCAAAACTCTCGTGGAAACCTCATATTAATCTTCTCCTCTCCAAAAAAAAAACATAAATTCAGAACCCTTCTGAACAGAAAAGATCCTCTTACCACCGGCACAAAACGCATCCTATACCTCTCCATAATACAACCCACCTGGTCCTATGCCTCGTCCATATAGAGAACAACAACCAAAATTTAAACAAAACAACTCCACGACAATCCTCCCTGATCTTTACGCTTCCGCCGGCTCAAAGGAAAACACCCAATCGACCTCATCCTTCCCTCTCAACATTCAGGCACACCTTACCATCATACCTGCAGACCACATCCTCATATAATCAATACAACGCCTGTCTAACCTCACCCACCTGCCTCTCAGATACACAAGGGGGAAAAAATAAAACGACCTAACCTATCTGATAAAGTAGGCTAATCAATTAAATAACCTGCCTTCATGTTTAGATGTGAACATATACATTATTTTAATCTTGTATATGCTGGAACAATTGTTGTACTAAAATAATAATAGTAAGATAAATGTTTTTATATGAAATAATTTAAAAAATAGAATCAAGAGTCCCCAAACTCAAACAAATCATTTATATATCATTTGCAGGAAACGGTGTCTATTGTCTTCGTAGCTGAAACGCTCCGTGGAGACCAAAAAGAAAGGAAAGTGACCCAAGTGACAGAGTAGTTAGCAAAACAAGGTGATATGATTCCGAAAATTATGTAATTTTTTCGGGCATTAACCTCCATTTAGATTTACAAATACTCGAAACCTTTTTCCCCCTCTACACGGAATTCTTACTTGAAAATTACAGAGGTCCTGACTTAAAAGTGAAGTTGTACCTTGTTGGCACGCTGACCACAGTATCGTTGGCTCGTCTCAAAATAAGGATCGTTCCTGGTTGCATTGTGTGGAAGATGTTAGGTTGTGGGCGTTCCCGCTGATGGAGCAGTTCCGGTTCCGAAAAGGAAGACCCAATTCGCGGAGTTTCCGTCGAAACAAGATATCTCTGCGAGGCGAGCAGACCCGGAATTCACACGAGTCCCCTACAAAGACCAAAAAACCACTCTTAACACTTGCAATATAATTAAAACTTAATCTTTGATATTTCCTTTTAATTATGAAACGTAGTTTCTAATTCAAATTAATTATTCACTATTTGAGAGAAAAGAACCCTAGCTCGACATTAGTATACAGAATTTTCATTTTTAAATAATTTATAATCAAACAAATAAACCAATCTCAAAGTTCTTCAAGAATGAGAAACCCGATTAAACATAACATAATAGTCATATTCCGTGGATCCTTCAGTGAAGAAATGCTTCGAGGATATGGAACGAGTCAAATAGTTTTACATGAATTTATTACGTTATTATAAGGTTAATATTATATCTAGTTTTACATCAATAATTACACAGTGTCACAAATTCTTTTACAGAATAGAAGGAGAGGAAGTAAGATGTTGGCTAGTTCAATTTCAAAATTGTTAGGTACATTTCGGTGCTGTTTAATTTGTGGGTGAAGCTTGTTGAACAGTGTTGTACCCTTATAAAGTACAGATTTCTGTGTTAATTGTTAATCTCTTACATTCCATATAAAGGTTGTTTTTATTTCTGGAGTTGATTCTGTGCACATCTGCGTTAGTAGTGTGTAAATTTTTATTGTTTGTCACAAAGATCATTAATGAGGGAATGTAATGACTTGCGACGGTAATTTTTTGAAAAGTACTCGACAAGATTTTCTTGAATTGACTTGACAGTATTCAACTGGCTCTTTTTTGTATTATAAATACATTTTCTTTTGCTAAGCAGTTGCCCGAAAGACATCAAACAATACAGAAGAATAATATGCAATATATACTATTTTTGCGTTTCTGTGTCTATATAATAAGATATAACTCCTACAGCATAAGAAGTCGTGGAAAGTTCCTTTAATAGTCGATTAATATGCTCTTTCCGACTCAGTCTATTGTATACAGAAAGTCCTAAAAATTTAGTATACACAGTTTCATGTATTTACTTATTATCATTTACCAGGTTTATAGATTGTAAGGATGTGTTGGTCGTATGGATTTAATACATTATTAGCTGCTTCATTTATTATGTCCTTGTTACTTATTAAAATGCTTGTATCATCTGCAAACAGTACAGTTTTTGAAATTGTATCCAATATTTTGGGTGGAACATTTATTTAGTTTAAGAATAATGGAGGACCCAACACTGAACCCTGTAGAACTCCCACCCTTATTTCTGCCCATTCAGAATTAAACTTTTCACCCGTTAATGTATCTTTCAATACTACTCTTTGTTTCCCATTTGATAAACCAAGAAAACGACATTCCTGTAATTCCATAACATTTAATTTTTTTCTAATGTAATATCGTGGCCTACGAAATCAAAAGCTTTAGACAAATCACAGAAAACGGCTAAAGGATATCGCTTTGCATTTAATTCTTCTATAATTTCATCAGTTAGAGTGTAGATAGCTTTTTCTGTATAATAACCTTTCCTAAAACCAAACTGATAGTTACTGAGTAAGTTTTTCATGCTGAGGTGAGAGTAGAATCTGTTATAAACAACTCTCAAATATTTGAGAGATAACAGGTAAAAGTGAAATGGGACGATAGTTAGAAATGTCATCTGTACTTCCTTTCTTAAAGAGAGGTGTTACAATGGAGCACTTGAGTCCATCTGGGAACGTACCACATAGAATGGAATGATTACAAAGATAACTTAATATAGGACTAATGGTGTGAGCAACAATTCTTGAGAATTCATAGTTTTCTCATTAGCTCTATAATTTTTGTTATTTAAAATAAGATTGTAAGATTAAATCTGAGCTCAGGAACATTGTCATTTAGGTGTTTTCTCCATCAATTAAAGATTTTTTGCAGCTTTGTCCTATCTTTTCAGCAACGCTATATCAACTTTATCAACGATCATCTGCATAAAATTGTTCATAACGTCAACAAAACCCTGAAGTCCCTGTATCTGCCGATAATTTCTCTGCTCATGCCCCAAATTAATCTAACCAGCAATCTAATTATTTCCTATAAGCGATTACTTTGGTAGAACACCGAAACTGGGATTAACACTTCGGAATTGGCAGATCCATAACACCATGGGGAACAACAAGTTTATTTTACATGGTGGTTGAAAATAAAACTGAGAAATCATCCGCTTTAAATGAAATGAGGAAGTTTTGTGAATTGCACAACATTTTACTGTAACAGTGGAATGATGAATCCGTTTAACCAGTAACGAATGTGAGGATTCCCCTTCCCTCTCGTCTTAATTTCTTTCAAGTCATTTTTCATCAATATTGTATCTGTTGCAGTTGTCAGTCCCTAGACTGGTCTGATGTAACCTTCCGTGGAAACCTATTCTGTTCAAGTCGTTCCATTTCTACGTAACTGCCACATCCCACATCGTCCCTAATATGCTTGGCGCATTCCATCCGTCGCCTCCGTCTTCTGGTCGTACCCCACACAATTCCCTCTAATGCTAATTTTACAAGACCCTCGTGTCCCTTCTCTTGGTCAAAGTCCTCCATATTGTTCTCTGCCTCCCTTTTTCTGCTTAGAACTTCCTGGTTAGTAACGCTATCCACCCATCTCATTTATTAGCATTCTTCTAAAGCACCACATTTCAAAAGCTTGTTCTTTTTTTTCTCCTACCGTCCACATTTGGCGCCCATATTACTCCATACCAATATTTTTAATAATGATTTCATAATATTCATAATTATATTAGCTGCAAGGAAATTCCTCTTGATGTCTACAGTGCTTATACCGTCTCTAGTCATTATGCTGCCCAAGTAGCAGAATTCCAGCTTCCTTCAAAATTTCCTTTCGCAATGTACAACAGCCTCATAATAGTTCCCATTGACTCCCCATATTGTTTTATTAAATTTTGACACCGATTCGCATTTCTAACTTGGACCAATTCTTAAAGTTTTTCTTAAAAAATGACAATCGAATGGTTCTAACAGAGTTCTTCTTCTGTCAAAACCCGATGGATCTGAAAAGTTGAAAAGACATATTTTTGAGCCCGTCGTCAAGCTGATCGAAACCGACGAGCTACAAATAATATCGTACACCTAACTCCCTTTATACAAATTTTCTGTCCGAATATTTTTTCTTGTTGACTACTTCCTGTTCCCATTTATATTTTCCACGGAAAATGAACTTGTATGAGCGTGAGGTGTGCTAATGATTTTGATTAAGCCAGCGGCGTTCCAATTAATGGGCTACGTGGTTCCGTAGCTGTCAAGTCTGCGAGTAGACCCTATTGATCGCTTTATCCATCGGGCTTCGTACAAATGATGGACAAAATTAAAATGCTCTGTGTTTGCTTTGTATGTGGGAGAAAAGGGGGTTGATTAGCTCGATGAATTACGAATTTAAAACTGGATATGATCACAGATGAAAAATTAGACACGAGCTGTCACATGCAAACACTTCTTCGTCATTGGCAAATAATACCATTATCTAAACAGGTATGAATGTTCGGATGAGTACCAGTTGTTTCGAAAATATTGAGCGTAGAATTTAGTTACACACTTTGCTATTAGCGCTTCGATTGGTGGATTGATTGGCATCACTGGCAATCTGGATTCAACGAAATGTCGAAATGTCGTGGTGACGCACTACAACACCAGGGATCACAATTCTTAAAATATGAGTTAATTAGTCAATATCTGCGACAAATTAATTTTATGTACAACCCAGATAGGAAACAATATCAATTCAAATCAACGTGTATTTTCTTTTGCTATTTATGTTAGAAAGGCAAAAGCAAATGCCATCAAAAATCTTAAAAAGAATGATCAATTCATCAAATTCGATTCAAAAACAATTCACATTTTGTACACTCATCGTTAAACAAAGAGAGAAGGAAGGAAAGTACAACAGAAAAAAAGAAAGAAGTAAATAACTAAATAAAACTGAAAAAATTGTATGTTATGCCAATATCGAAACGAAGAAATGACTGAAAAAGATATTATCATCTTTATTGTTTGAAAATTTACCTGTATGTGCAGAACTATGATGGTGTTTATTTCTTCTCATATTTATCCATTATTGAAATATACATGATAAGTGAAAAACTTATACATGACAATTTTAATAAATGTAAACAGACATTTGGAAATGTTAAACATTGACTTGCAGTCATAAATGTGCAGGAATCCAAAATATTATTCCTTGAAATTTTCCCTATCATTCTGAAGCTTCCCACTTGAGACCATAGATTCAATTGACCCTGATTTTAATCCTAGTCTTAGAAAGGCTGATAAGCTAAAAATTATGTTTCATGCTGTTTGCATGCATTACTGACATATCTATGTATGTATGCAGAATGGAACGTAAGCATAAAGTGTAGAGACAGGACACATAATAGTTATATATAATCATCACACTTTTCTGTATTATGACAACCTGTATTTCCTCATTCTCTGTATTAGTATGATTCCATGTAGCAACTTACTCGAGTAACTTTTGCCATTCCACACACACAATGGTCTTTCACATTGTTGATACTTGATTTTCATTATCATTAAATCTCTTCAAAATGTACTTAATCTCAGCATTTACTCTTCTTTTGACTGCTGGCATAAGAATCCACTTACACCCATAAGCTGTCCTAGGTAACATACTGATTTATCATTTCTATTCTTATACTTTCCACTTCTTTCTCTGATTGCTTTAGTAAATTTGTTGAAAGACACATTTTGATCCAAATTAATCTTAACCTCTGCAAACATATTTACTCTAGGTATTCAGTTTCTGTATTTAGCTGGGGATATATAACACTTAGTTTTTATAAAAACTTTTATTTTACTTTAAAAATGTTGCAGGTCAAAACATTGAAAAAACTCATTTGCAGTATTTTTTTGTTTTTCTGGGTTTCATGGTTATGCTTACCTTGAACAGTATCTACATATTTATATTAAATTGCAACAAAGAGAATTTCACATTGTAGAGTTACTGAATGAACAAACAAAACTTTTCTATATACCAAATATGTTCATAGGCCCTACTATTTAATAATCTGTTCAAATTATTAAAAGCTCATGTCTCACTTTCATATGACAGAACACAGCTGGAAATATACTATTACACAGTTCTATATTTCAAAACTGATGTTTGATACCTTTTTATGGAACGTGATTTGTTATTTACTTTATTGCACAATGCAACATGTTCACATCAGGAAATAATTCATATGGTTAAGTCTGAAAAACGTAGGAGTGTATTGTTTTTGTTCATTAAATGAACTTTATAATCAAATATTTTGACTCAACAATTACGCTAATTTCACGCGTTTTCTTTTATAAAACTGCATCATCTATTTTATAAACTGTTAACACTGATACATCACTGAGAAAAAATATTTTTGCAGGTGAACAATCGAGAAAGTACGACACTTACGAATTTCTGTCGTCATATTTCAGAAAGAGAAGTTAAAAATAAATATTTATTTCATTCGCAAATGTGTGAGAATGTTTTTCCTTGGATCTAAATTCTTAAAATAAGATATTCCCCATATCATTGGACTTAATAACCTTCAAACTGTATTAATTTAGAAAAAAATGATATTTTTGAGTTTTGGCTTCTGTTTTATTTTTTGCAATCTCTATTTATTCTAATATTAATATAATTGTCAGTTATAAATTTGTGAACAGAGAAATGTATATTTTTAACATTTGAGAAATATGATTATATAACTTCGTATCCAACTCGCAATATTTATTTCGAATCATAGTCACTTTCTTAATCTTCCGTATAAATTTAAATGTGTACATTACATATTTCAAAATACTAACATGTAGTGTAAATAAATAATCCATTTTAATTTGTCTTTTGTTCCTTTAAGATAGAATTTAGGAGAATCAAAAAGTACTGTGTTTACATCGGTTGTCGTGGACCTACGAGCAAGTTGATCCTAGAGGAGTGGGGATGACAGCCACGCTCCGAGTGGTGCTATTGCTGCTCTATCTATTTAAGATATTCTTTGACTCGAACATTGTTTTGCCGTCCTCACGCACGCGCTTACTTTTCTTTAGTTGCTGTGAGATTGATTTTACGGGAGTCAAAGAGCACTATTTTCACATTGTCTCTAATGGAGTTAGTTACATGCGAGTTGATCCTATAGGAGTGGGGATGATAGCCACGCTGTCGCTTCTAGGCAAAGCACTCTATCTATTTGAGATACTCTTTGGCTCGTGCAAGCTAAAAAGCGCGGCTTGTACAATCGTTGACTTGCTGAAGATTGGATTGCACAGTTCTCAGTTTGCTCATTTGTACTAGAGCGCCTCAACAAACGAAACGAACCCTATTATGAGTCCTGTACTAAATTATCCGAAGAGGTGTTACTAGGCGCAGTTACTCCTTATAGACTGTTTCATCCATCCTTAGTCAAACATCTCAGACTTTCTACGTCTTCTCTTAAATCTTCGATAAAATGAATGTATAATAACCATTTTTTTCTCCACTTACTTCTATGGTGTTGTTTGTTTGTCTATTTATTTTTTCAACAATAATGACAAAAACAATTATTCCGTTGCCTACGTTACCAAAGTACCACAGCTCTCAAATACTTTCTACAGATTTGGTTTGACCGAGCTTATTTGTTCTGTGTGACCGTTGTTCCGTTTGCTGTTCCATTTTGACTGTGCAATACTTCGGATCTACCAACTACGGCCATACGTGTATTGCGACATTTGTGAATGATACAGCCTTATTATCTGTTATTGCTGACCCTGCACAAAACACAAAACCTGCATAACCCCATAACTCAACTGGACCAATAAATGGAAAATCAAGATAAACGAGAGCAAATCAATACAAGTTACATTCACCACAAGACGTGTAGTGTGCCCTCCGGTCTACTTAATTAACATTCAAATTCCAATAAATAACAAAGAAAAGTATATAGACCAAAATATGACCTGGAAAAAAACATGTCCAAAAACCGACAGCAAATAAATCTATAATTAAGGGAAATGTCTTGGTTAATGGGAAGAAAATCTAAATTATCTTTAGACAATAAAATTTTATTATACCAATGCAACATTAAGCCATCGAATCAAAAAATAATTCAAAGGATACAGTCAAAAATACTCCGCACAATCACCAAGGCGTCATGGTTTGTTTCCAGTTCCACATTACACAACGATCTCTACATCCCATTCATCACTGAGAAAATCAAAAGACTAACGACACACTACTTTGAACGAATGGAAGGACACCAAAATAGGCTAATAACCGAAATAATCTACCCTCCTGAAACACAGAGAAGACTTGGAAGATCGTGGCCTACAGATTTGATTCAGGAGAAGCGAGACAGAAACTAGTCAAACAAAACACACCATTGAACGTCTAGGGAATCATCATTGGACGATTACACTAATCCCGTTTTAAGGCACACTTGTATAAAATTTACTTATTGCGTTGTATTATGACCACTGCAGATTGTAAATTAACAATTTGAATAAAAAAATTGAAGTGCGCTGGCAAGAAAGTGCGCGTGGATGGGGCTCAAACGAAACGGCTCCGAATAAGAAAAAGATGATCGCAGCAGTAGAAGTATTGACTTATTAGCTTTGCAGAAAGTAAACTTCGAAAGAGGTTGCTTTAATTTAGGTCTACAGTTGGTATGCTATTTAACTAGTTTTGGAAGAACGATTAAATTAAGTTCTAGAATAAACTTGATACAAATCTCTAACAAACTTTGGAAGAATAAAAATTTCCGCTTTCCAACTGTTTTAGGTTTACACGGGCAGTGATGTTCGTCGAAGTTGGGTTGGCTGTGCACTGCCTACCATTTACATCTTGGGCAGATAACTGCCCACTTCCTCACTGACAATTCTGTGCAAGTGCTGCCCTCACTACAGAATGGGCAGAGAACTCTGATGCATGTTTATACTTCTCTGCTATTTTTTGGCAACTACAACCGGTTGGATTGTTGATGTTGCATAGAGTCGATATATTGTTTATATCAAGTTGAATATTTTTCCCCTTTTTGTTTTCGCGTACGCATAATGTCCATAAACAGGAACTAACCACTTTGTATTTGTGATAGAATAGACGTAACGAGGAAGGCTTCGTGAAATTCTCACGGCAAAGTCAAACTCAGTATTACGCTACTGTAGTGTAGATACATAAAAATGAAAACAGTTGTTTAGTAATATTGTTTTATATTATTACTACAGAAATCAAGCAACAATAAAAACAGCGCATTTGAAGCTGGTTTTCAGTGTCTAATTGGCTCGGTTTCTATTACTTGTTTTATTCCCCTTAAAGGTGTCAATTACTGAACAAAACGAAATGAATTATTTTTCATTACGTGTGATAGTAGAATGTTTATAGCTATACATCATTATTTTGCGTATTTTTTTTCTAGTTAAAGTTTGTGCCCTTGGAGGGTGCACAATAATTATTTTTGGAAAGTTAACCTTAAATTTTATAGGCTCATAGGTGCAACAAACGAACTATATCCTAAATGCTACTGAACCAAAATTCTAGCCGCTGTTCACAACAAAGATTCACTTACTCCAATCGCACACTAAACCAAACTGCACGCGTATTGAAAATGCAAAATACAATCCGTTTACTATTGCGCAATCGATAGTCAGCCCTGCCTCACAGTTCACAACCTATAATTGACAACCGTAACTGCCACTAACTGGCCTCCTGGAGGGGGAACGTCAGTCATGACTGACATACTGTTGACACGCTCCAAGAAAAGCGAGGCAGTGCTCTCGTGTCAGCGAGGGATTGGCAGTTGTCAGTGCAGCACTGACGTATGTTGACACGCCACTGACATCACTGCCCCTCGTTTTCTGGCAGTCATCACTGCCCGTGTAAACCTAGCCATGAGGGAAATGATGGTACTTGAATTTATAATAATTTTTTAGATTCATCTACTTTGATATTATTCTGTCAATTGAGCTTACAATTGAAATTTATAATTTAATTTACTATCCACAGGAGAAAAATTTGCAATTTTCAAGGAATTTTCAATTGTACAAATTTTATATTTTTTGAACTGGTTGTCAATTTTAAATTAGCATTGCTTAAGCAGAATTGGTTGCATATAATAGTTGTTACTTATTCAATTACGGACGATCTGAAATATATAGATATTGAAATTTGCAGTATCTTTGCCAATCTATTTTTTTTAGATGAAATAGTCATCTTTGAAGCAAGTGGAGGGAAGCTGTCGAAACTTCTGGAGGAACGTGCCGGTTTGATATTTACACAGAAATTTGATTTGATCTGTTTCTTTCCTTGATATCAATGGCTAATTCGCACGTTGAAGAAGTGAGTAATGACGTTCTTACATTTTTGTGCATAGGGTATGCCTTTTGTACAATTCCATTTGATTTGTTTTACTGTTTTCAAATTTATATGCATTGGTGTCCTTCATACAGCTTTGGATTTACCAGCCCGATAAATAGACGAATTTTAGACTAATGTTCTGCCTTTCGTGAATCTACTTATTTTCTTTACTGATTTTTTATATTTAGAAACCGTGTCCTTAGTTATTCTAACTTCGGTGAGATTCTAGTTTCTTCCAAATTTCTGTAACTGTAGCCCCTTATATTTATTCTTCTAATTAATATTGTTTACACTTTTCCGGTTCAAATAGATACAATTTTGTAATGAAACCATTGAGTTTGTCTGATTTTAATTGTTTCGGACCTTGCATTACAAAATGTATATGCCAGAAATGAATGTGACCCTCCTCTCATTGTTAGCCATTCCAACATATTTCTTTTTAAAAATAATTTCCTATTAGCTCAGTATCTGACTGTTTGGAAATAAATAACTCAACACCATATTCGTCAGTTAAAAAATAATACAAACTTGTATAGAACATGAAAATTTTGTGGTGGCAATAAACGGACAACCTATTAGTTTTTTCTGACAATAATTCTGTTGTACTATTCAATTATTTTCTTGTTCTGTTTTCATTATTATTTCCATTTTATTTGGTCAGATATAAAAATTTTACAGTTAAATAATTTGAATATGTTTTGAAAATGAAAGATAAAATTCTAAAAGGTAAACAATAATATAATATTTGAAATTAAATTCCACCTTGAACCATAAGGTGGTTACTTCCCATACATTGAAAGAAAGTCTTGAATTTGAATTGTAATTTATCTAAAATGCTACACTTTAAAATAACTGAAAACTAACTTTATTCCACAAATTAATGAAATAAACTATATTTCTATTAAATTATTTTCTTAACCTAACTTTTGATATATTTGTAAGTAATCTGTGATGAAATAATTTGTCTGTTCCTTACATCACTTGAAACAGAAAAATACCATTGTTTTGTATTTCACGTTGTCTCCTTATGGTCTCTGAGCTAGATTGTCAATGAAGACTGAAATGATCCTTAAACTGGTTTATGAATTATTAAAAAAGTGTGTATTCTTTCTCTTTTTGGAGTGAAAAATAAAGGATAGAGATTTCTGTGTTGGTTCTTGTTACTTTGATATTGTGTGACAGTTTAAAAAGATTATCAAAATTTCTAGTCACCTGAAGAAGGTACAAATATGTGCCATAATGTTATTGTAAATGTTATTATTTTGAAGGCTTTACTTCATAACTCTGAAATCTGGAAAAAAAAATTCCCCCCCTCCCTACAATATCACATCTCAAATTAGTAAAATTCACATCTTTTAAAATTTCCTATCAATCTTACAAGATGATAAACTCACAATGGATTCCTGTCTTTTTATTCTTTATGGGATTATCATTTGTCTATATTAATGTTTGATATAGTTTTTGCTCTTAAAGATTTTTTGCAAGTATAAGACTTTCAAGGAAAGGCTGAGTTACTGGATCATGTAAAATACCTAGTTGAATATCATATTATTATATTGCTGTGATGAATTCAATGCAAATGAAAACCATTATCATTCATTGAATTTGAAATATATTTGGTAAAGAAGTGTTTTAAATCAAAATTACATACTAAAATTCATTCAATTGTTAAACTTTACAATTGATTTGTACAGGAGAAACTATTCGTTAACAGCATGTTTCAATTTTTTTACATGTCTAAGGTAAATTTCATAACTATTATAAATTTAGTATTCAAATTATATATAATATACTGAAGTTCAGAGTTTCTTTTCCCAAATTATTAATGCAATTAAAATATTAAAAATATCTCATTAACAATTGCAAACAAAACATATTTTGTGTAAAATATTTCATAGGTTTCGTATTTATTTGAACCTCTTGGATTTTTGTCTGTGAATCTCTATGACATGATTTATTCATGGTTGTAGTCCTTTTTTTCTTGTGAATTTACGATTCCTTCTCACTTAGGTTTCTTGAATACATTGCCTCTAATATTTTACAGCTTCAAAATTTATTATCTGAGGTAAACAAACTAATGGGAATAGCAGAACGGCAACGTATTAAAGATATCTTGTCCATTGAAGCACGCAGGATAGAAACTGAACTTTTGGATCTAAGAGAGACTGACAAAAAGGGTACTGAACCTTCACAGTCAGTTCAGAAAGCTGCAAGCAAGCCAAGGGTTTATGATGTAACTGTGAAGAATTATGGTTAGTATTAATGAAAGTTAATTACAATTAAAATTGAGAGGTTTCCACTGGAATGTTATTAATGAACGTAGACTTTCCCGGTGAATAATTCAGATGAAATCTTCACGGTTAACCAACCGGGTCAGGTATTTAAAAGAACACAACATTTCTGTGGCCATCTTCTGCCGCCGTCTTCAGGCTATATAGCCTGTGGCAGAAGATGGCCGCAGAAACGTTGTGCTCTTTTAAATACCTGACACGGTTGGTTAACCATGAAGATTTCAACCTGGAATGTTATTGTGTATCACCATTTCAATTGCTGCAGATAAATAAATAAATAAATTATATATATATATATATATTCCTTTTACAGTCAGAACTGTATTTATTTGAAATATATACCACCTGTAGCTTTCGGCCTGTGACCAGGCAATATTCATCAGGATAAATTTGTAAATTATAAAACTATTTAGGTGTTATTCTTCATGAAGTCTACAAAAACAAAGATTGACCATGAAGATTCTATGACCTAAATAGTTATACAATTTACAGATATATCCTGATGAATATGGTCTGGTTACAGGTGCATATATTTCAAAGAAGTTCGGTTGCGACTATACAACATTATTCTATATGTACAGTCAGTTCATATTATGTAATTGTACATTAAGTTGTTTTTAAAATGACCTAAGAGCATTGTAGTTGTGTGACAATTCCAAATTGTTTTTATACTTGGTCTGTAAAAGAAGTAATGGACCATGCACATACACGACTTCAGTTTCTCGAACCTTTTATATATATATATATATGTTAACTATGTACTTGTCTATATTTGGGCAGTATAAGTACGTAGATCTTCTAGTGTATTTTAGGTAATACATTTGTTATATTACCAAAGCTGTTGGGTATCCCAAAAGTTTATAGCATGAAGTCATAACTGTATCAAATAATAAACTAGATAAAGACTTCAATTTTTGTGAATTGTCCCAAAAATGTAAATATTTGTCTAAATTTGAGAAGAAATACAAGAATGGAAAAATGTCAACCAGACCAGGGAAATGAACCCAGGACCTTGTGATATCCAGCCGCATGCTCTACCAACTGACCTAATCCGAGTTGACGTCCAAGCACTGACTTAACACTTCTCCATTCCGTACACCTAAGGTAGGCTCACGTTCCAATTCACTAATCACAATCCCTGGTCCGGTTGACATTTTTCCATTCTTGTCTTTCTTCTAAAATTAACTATATGCTTTACTGGGCTTCAATTGAGCATTCCCACTAACTTAGATTTGTCTAAATTTAAATTAAATCTTTGTGAACAAAATAATTCTCTTCTTTTCTATTTAAAGTCTTTAAAAAGACCTGCAACTGTGTTGCAAAATGTTTCATATTTATTTGTGTGAGCTGTGCCATAGTGTAAGATGTGCATCCCTATTTTATACTTGATTAATATATCAAGCAATAGATTATACAAAATTTCAATACTATTTCCACAGCTTGGGACCAGAGTAACAAATTCGTAAAAATTTTTGTAACCCTTCCTAAACTTCATACAGTAAAAGATAAAGTTTCTTGCGAGTTCACAAATCGGTAAGTAATATATTTTTCTTGCTATCACGTACTGAATTGATGCTCAACAGTATTTATATTGGTTTCCTTCATTTACAGGTCATTTAATATGGTTGCAAAGGAATTGGAAAACAGAAATCATCATCTAAATATTGCAAACCTTTTAGAAGATATTGATTCTGAAAAGAGTTTTGTGAAGGTGAAGACAGGTAATCTGTTTTTATATCCTCCCCCCCCCCCTCTCTCTCTCTCTCTCTCTCTCTCTATATATATATATATATATATATAAATTAATGATTGAAACGTGATGTCGTCACACACATTGTATATTTGGATAGGGTGTAAGGATAGAACATGTGGGAGAATGTTGGGAAATTTGCTTTATATATATATATACATACCCACATACACAAGGGCAGGAAAGAGACAGAAAACTGGTACCCCCCCCCCTCTCTCTATATATATATAAATAATGACAGGAAGGAGAGGCAAAGTTGCTAACTTGCCAGAAGTTCACAAATGGCAGATGAAAGGGGCAGTGCCTCCGAAAATTCAAGAATCTGAAACACTACTTGGTGCATGCCATTTTTAATTTCTGGTAAGTCACTAACTTTGTCTCATCCCAGTCCTTATTAATTGCTTTAATTAACCTGACAATGCCATTTTCTGACACACACACTATATATATATATATAAATTATATATGGGATAAGTGACGAAGTCATGCGTTTGATAATTGGATAGAAATATTTGGGAGAAAGGCAGGAAATTTCTCCCAAATATTTCTATCTATCTAGGTATATATATATATATAATTAATAAGGAAACAAAAGAGATAGAAAGTGGGTGACTTACCTGAGGTTCACAAATGGCAGGCACCATGTCATAATCAGAATGTTAGAAAGAAATTTCCAATGATCGGCTAGCCGACGACTCATGTTTAAGCTTTGCCTTCGAGTTTGTGCTGTGTCATTCTTGGGTATTGCATTTTTTAAATCATCTGATGAAAGCAACAAGAATTCAAGAAATGTGTGGTTTTTATGTTATCACTAATTTGTCTGCAACTTGTACACTTCTTTTTTTAGCTAATGAAATGATCCTTATCAATTTTTTAATTGGTTAACCTGTTATCTCAGTTGATTGTGTTCATTTCCTTCAAGTTTGCTGCTCAAAACATGTCATGTTCTTATGGAATGAATTTAATTCGTATCCTAATATTGTCTCTCTGTGGTTGCAGATACAGTTGTCATCTTCTTGGCCAAGGCTAAGGAAGGCAGTCATTGGTCTCATATAACGAGCTCTGAAAAGAAAGCTACTGAACCTAAAGTTCCCAAGATGAACCCTGGTGATGATCCGTCTGCTGTTCTCATGGACATGATGAAGCAAATTTATGATGATGGTGATGATGAAATCAAGAGAGCAATTGCTAAAGCTTGGACTGAAAGTAGGGAAAAACAGAACACAATCTAATACAGACTTCAATAAATTTGTTCCTATGCGTGGATAAAGTACGTGTCTGTGACCTACGTTTCGAGTGTCTTTATCCACAAATAAAGTTTCATTTGTTAACTAATATGACTATTGAATAAAACCATTAGATTACTACAGCTAGATTTGACATTTTAAGGTGTTATATGTTCTAAATTGAATATTTGATGCATTTTCTGACAAGTAATCACTCTTCTTTTTTATTACTGATCCTGTCACACACTTGCTTAAATCTAGCCAGTATTAATGGTTCATAAAAAGTCCCTATGCTGTGCCAATATTCCAGGTGTAGCTATGCTGATTAGCTGGAGAAATAATATGAAAGTATTATTTTAAAACCGCTTGGATAGGTTCTCATATACTGAAAGTATGAAAAATAAAAAATTGTTTGAAGAATAATTTATTTCACTGTAATATGCATTATGGCAGAAGTTTTGCATTTGTAAAAAATTGTTTTATATTTTGGATATGTCTTGTTCCATAAAACCCTTTGCAGAATATTGTTATTTACTGGTCAGTGCTATGCCACATATTTACCCTGGTGTGAAGAACACATTTGTTTAAGTCCTTTATCTTAATTTTACATTTGTAATATATATTTAAGTAATTTGTTTTGTACAGACTGTCACTGTAAAAGCTCTATACATACGTGAAAGTATAATTTTTAAATAAACCATGCATTTACACGGAGTTCTTGCACATTTTTCAGTCCCAAAGTCCCAGAAGAAAATTCTGTAGCTGCTTAATTTCAGATTTGACAGTGCCTTGTTTGTATACAGTTAATGTTCTGCTTTCAGAGAGCTGTTTTGTAGAAGTTTCTCTAATGATGATGAATAGTCTGTAAGAGTTAAATTATTGTTTATAGGTATCAATTTAAATGTATTTCTTAGGTTGGTGTGAGGATAAAATTGAATTAGACTGTATGGCTCTGTTATATGGGTCAATAGTCTTAATTTCAAAATATTTTGAGTGGATGAGTCTGTTGAAATGTGTCAAATCATCCATCAAATAGCCCATTTCTCACAGTATCAAAAATATAAAGTACTGTTATATAAAATGAAGGAAGTAATTATTTCCTCGGCATTTATTTACTTGACAATTCTTTGTTTTAATTAATATCAGGTCAATAACCATATCCAGAATTGATATTACAATTATTGGCCAATTCTGTTTCCCAGACATACTGAATATTGGACTCAATGAAAATATGAGTGATTACATTTATATCCATTATTGATATAATACTTGGCAAGTTGTAAATGTTTCCAAGATGTGCTGGATCAATGAAAATACAGTATTTCGGTGATAATACTTCCTAAGGTATAAACGTGGTTGTGGGGAATAAAGGATGTATTATTAATTGATGTGAATGTGCAATCACCTTTACATATAATTAAATTTAGACAATGTTAGTATCAAAATTACAGACTTTTATAACATTAGCTACCTCAAGAATAAAGTTTACAGTAATACTTTTAACGGGAGCTGTTCTGCAAATGTGAACAGAAATAGACAAACATTGCCACTCAATTCTCTACAAACTTTTACATCAGTTGCGTGGACAATGCCACAAGGAACAGCTTCAAGGTCAAACTGGCTCCCATTTAGTATGTAGGAGCAAAGTCTGACAATACTGTAGAAGGATTTAATTGAAGAGAAAAAGGCAATTTTCAGACACTAAAGAAACTACAAAAATTTTGCCAAGTACAGGTTGTGGAGCATACAAATAAAATACAATTTGTTTTGTATGTCTGGAAAATTGTAAAGTGATGGACGATTACAGCAAAAGCTACAACCATATCCTAGGTAGTAGATAATCCACTTGTCAACTATTACTAATTTTTAAGTGTGTTAACCAACTAGGAAAATTAATTTGGAATATCAAGATAAAAATGAATAATTTAATTCTCTCTAATATTACATTTATTTCAAAGTACTGTACAGATAATTAGCATATGAAGGCATTGACAAAAAGTACCCATTATAAATAAATTGATGATTTATTTTCACAGATATATATATACAATTTTCTTCGTTATAAGCATAAATATACAATCTGAGCCAAAATGACTTTGTAATTGGGACCCATTTCCTTAAAAGACTACTACCACTATGTTTGTCACTTAAATGCTCCTGGTTGGCTCTACTACTTCAATTTATTTGCTATTCGACTCACCCATTTTCTTTCAGTACGATAGTTTGACATATTTGTAAATATATAATTTTTTCATGAAAACAAACACTCAAGAAGTGTGTACCTAATAATTACAAGAAAAGAAATATTTTACCCGTGAAACCTTTATTTCATATGTACCAGGAATTTGCGTGAGAAACTAAAATGCTCCATCATATGGGTTGGCAACCATTGGCCCCTCCCCAAAAAAGTCTGGTAAACACACTTACATTCACCACAAAATAGGTTACATTAGAAGTCACAAGTTTGTCATTCACACTTATTTTGGATAACACAAGCCATATTAAATCTATGCACTTATTATCAAGCAAACATGTATCCTTTGCAGCATTGTAATTAGTCTACCTGACGAGCCACTGGTTGCCAACTACTACCCTATAAGACAGAAGCATCATAAAAGAGTAATACAAAATGTTTACAACTATTACAAAATTGGATTAGCTCTAATATCTGACACATCTACCTTAATTGAAAGAGACGAAATACTCTTGATTTATGAAATTATTCACTTAGACATAAAACATTTAGAGTGTTTTTCAAGATTAAGTATATATTTTCTATCCAATTAACACATACATGGGACATCAAAACATTATATAAATTTTCACATTGAGCAAATTGTAATATCGCAATAAATAAAATCAGGTATCGGTATTACAACTGCCTCCTACTCAGAGGGCTAAAAGTACTTACAACTATATTATTGGTTTTTATCACATTTATCAGTCACAATGTATAAATAAAGCTCATTCTTAATAAATCTGAAAGTATATTTGTCATGATAGTGCAAGTATGTTCTATTTTGTCGCTAACAGTCATTGTCTCGTGCTTATGTGCCTAATTCGGACCGAGTTAATCTATTGATCAGCTCAAAAATGTTCCAACATTCGTTAAAGCTACAGTGAGATATTTTGTTTGGC
Organism: Eucriotettix oculatus; assembly: GCA_034510155.1. Classification (NCBI taxonomy): domain Eukaryota; kingdom Metazoa; phylum Arthropoda; class Insecta; order Orthoptera; family Tetrigidae; genus Eucriotettix; species Eucriotettix oculatus. The sequence goes on from CM067380.1 coordinate 59,018,008, forward strand.
ATTAATACTGAAATACCAGATATGTGAGAAAGTAAAATAACTTGCCACATTGTAGGTCTTAACAGGAAACACAGTTTACCCTTGTTTCACAATTACTGGATTTTTGTAATTAGCCATACACATACCTGAATCAGCTTTGTCGTTTGGCACAGCAAAAGTATTCGAGACAGACAAAAAATACCGACTAGTTGTAAATTATTCACCATATCATTTAAAGTTTGAATGGTTTTATGACTGGTTTAGTAAAGCTAAAGTAGATGTTTGCTCTTTGAGACAGACAAAAAAAACTGACTAGTTGTCAAATTATTCACCGGGACATTTAAAGTTTAAATAACTTGTTTAGTAAAGCTCAAGTAGATGTTGGCTCTGAAGACCTTTGAAATGACCACACAAATTCAAGCTCTCAATGCAGCAACTGTCACTTCTTTTGTTGTAGCTTTAAAGACTTCAAGCATCGTCAATCGTGTCCGTTCCATTAGCTCTTCTACGTCATTCTTTGTTAAACCCTCAGTCTTTATAGGTGGAAGTGCAGTTATAATAATCTGACCTGAATTTTTCAGGAAATAAAACAATTATGATGATTAATAAGCAATTTCCAATAAGCAAATATTTCATATAATCATCCCACAATATAGTGATCCCAAAATAATTTGTTTTAATTCATCCAAACATGTTCACTATCAAATAATTTTGAAAATATTCTATTCTTAGTAACTAACTTTAAACGAGCTTAACTGAACATAGACTACTATTAAGTTTACAAGCATACCTGGTTCCAATTCTTTGGCTTTATTATCCAAGAAATAGTACGAGGAAAATACAACAGGTAAAATAGGAATTTGTGCAGATATAGCAACATGAAAGGCTCCTTTTTTGAATGGAAGGACACTACCAGTGTTGTTCCGTGTTCCTTCAGGAAATACCCACATTTTTATCTGGAAATTAACATTTGAATTAAATGTTGAAGTATTTTCAAAATCACCAATGGTAATTTTGTTTAATTTCATCTTGTTTCCTGGGAATTGTCTAACATATAAATTTGATCTGGTAATTTACATCTCTTATCACACCGAAACATGAATTAAATTCTGAAGTGTAGTATATTTTTTGTCTATCATTACACCAAAATTCATTACACATTATCAAGTACTTCATAGCTCTTGTACACATGTAGTTCAACATAGGGAGATGCTGAAGATGAACAACTGTAATGACCAAAAGTATGTAATGCAAACAATCTGGAATAAAGATAATTAAGAAAACTAAAGAATTTCATTAATGTAATATAATTCCTCTAAACCAAAATGTTTGCTGAACTTTGTAGCACTATTGACTAATATACACAAAAATTCCATCACATTTGTCAAAGAGAGGGTAAATACATATGAAATATAACAAACTAGACCAAAGAAACATTTTTAAGGATTAGAGATTCACTAACTAGAATATTTTTAACTTCCATGGAAAATTATGTAGGAAAATTTAAACATAAAATAATCCTAAAAAATGAATAAACATTAAAGAGATTAATAAATTGAATTTATGCAAATAATTTATTAATAATAGCGGAGAAAACTAGTGAAATATCTTTGTACCGATTGATGCAAAATATCACAAAATAAGTAAACCAAGGTGTGGCATAAATAGTCTGTTGACTATGATTCAGTATGAATTACAGCCACTGTACTTGATTATCAAACTTGAAACAAAAATTCAATACTATTAACACACAGAGATTAATAGTTTTGTTCAAAGCATTAATAATTTCTCACAGATATTCTTGGACAATATTTATATTAAATGCACTTCACAATGCGAGGAAAATGGAAGTAAAAGACAAAATCATTATTGAAGTAAATTTCAACAAATTATTTCTCAAAATAGTTAAACTCAATCATAGAGGTAAAGTTTCCTTGTATGTAAAATAACAGTGTGCCGGACAAAACATTTTACAAGCTACACCATTTAGTCCCTTTTTGACACAGCCAAAAGATAGAGGAAAAGGTGTAATCCCACAGCAAACCTTCACAGGCCCAATGCGTTAGTATTAATTAATGCACAAGCACTAAACAAATGTTATGTTCCAACTCTTGTACCCTCTCACTCGCATGTCAAAACGGCACATTAACTGCTCCTTTAAAAGAAATTTAAATAGTAAATAGTGTAATAATGAACCAAATAAATTCTTATTACAAATTTAATGAATGGTATACAACCCTACAAGTTAAATTTCCATTACAATAATTAGTGAACTATTTTTTCTTTCTGTTAACTGTTTTATAGTACATCGTTAGTTTTCTTGTGTTAGCATTTCTGTGGCATGAGTCACTGTCAGTAATTGGAAATCACATAGGGCTGAATGCATACAATAATAATGCTGTTAATTTAAATAGTAAAACAAAGCACCAAAAGATCCATTTATATTTCCACAGAAAATTTAATTTAATTGTTATGTAGCGTTAAAACACTTGTCAAGTTTTATTGTTTTAAATTAATTTCCCAAAACATAGACTAACTACATCCTTCAACTTAAATAACATTTATATTCTTGAAGTAGAGGTTTATGCAGCTGTTTTATTTAAACAAAATATATCATTTTTCTTTCTCAGTTACCTTCAAAATTAAAGAACATCCCCCACAAGCCACAAACAAACAAAAGCCAATGTCACCATAACCCTGCACCCATAGGAACACCGAATTTTTTGAAAATAAAAGATGAATACGTACATATTTCACTCAATGTCGTAATAACAGAGTTGCCATGCTTGATTGGAGATTAATATTTCTCTGCAACATAACATGTCTGAAACGAATTTGAGAAAAGAGAAAACACTCTGCAGGCAAACCACACATATTTCACTGGCTTTTTAAAAATGAAGGAACCTAACAAAATGTAAAATACAATATACATTAAAAAGTTGTAAATTAATACATTTATGTTAATTAATTAATGTAGGAAACCCTTCTTTTCTGAAGAAGCTGATAGAACTTAAAAACAATTACATTAAAATATGATGTACTACTTACGCAAGGAAACTTAAAACATAGAAAAATATTAGAAAATGCAAAAAGTTGGCTGCAATACAAGTCATAGCAAAATATATAAGAAAAATAAGCCACATATGACATAATGATCATACATTATTATTCACGCTATAATAATACAAGATAGTGGTATTTTGTATCTCCATGTTTAGTGGCCACTTATATGAGTAATTTAAGTTAACAAGTAGTAAATTTAATTTTTATAAATGTGGTATGTATTATGATTGACAATGTTGGTGATATTTTTGTTATGTATTGTAGATTACTGTGGACCAGGTGTTCGAAAGTTCCTTTATTTTATATGTTGATGTGTAGAAATAAAGATTTTTCTTTGAAATTACTGGACCTTATGTAGGTTTCTGTTTCAACAAATTGTAACATGTATACATAAGTTGAGAAAGTCTTGTGTGGTGATTTTCAGTGTTTTTAATACAAGTGTTTAGCTATACTCATTTATTTAAATTTTGGAAAAAACTTTACTAAGTGAAAGCATTACACAGTGACCACCAGAAACATTAAAGCTATGGGTAAATGTGTTACTGTTTGGTAAACTACATTGGGAAATTATTGTAAATAACAATCCATGCCCACACAGAGCTCAAATGAGTAACTCCTTCAGCATTAAGAGTTATACAATCATACAAACCTGAACAAAGTTATGAGAATAATCTATACACGATAAAAATCGACAAAATGTTATTTCTGAAACATCTCAAATACATAAAATTTAAGATACTGTAAATGCAAAATACTTACCTTTTTCTCTTTTATATGTAAAGTAGCTTTATTTATAACAGCTCGAGCTTTGTCAGAGTTCATTCTATCAATGAAGATTAAGCCACAGAGCCATGCGGCCAACCCAAATGGCCACGCATAAAATAGTTCTTTCTTTGCCACGACTGTACATTTGTCCATCACATGCCAAATATCAAACATACCTTCGTAAAATATCAGAGAAAATTATTAAACATTCAATTTTATATAAGGGGCTTAAATGAAAGTTCTAAATATATTCATTAAAGAAATTAATATTTATATATGAAATTCATAATTTATTATAAACATATATGAATAGAAGTGATTTGATGCCCACACTTAATTTATAATACAATTTGTGTCTTTTAAGAGGTCACTTCTTAATACAATGTCCACATATTGAAACTAGCTATTTTAGTATAAAATTGTTTCTAAGCCATAAGAAAGAATTTAAGTTGATTTCTACATTATAATCGTACAATTCACCAACTATGAACAAAAGTTGCAATCACACATTCACATAAAATAAAGAACATTTTTGAATTTTGGTTAAATTAAATAATAAAAACACTGGGTAGACACACGCACATTTGCTCCCCAGTATTAATATTATAATTGTATAACATAATGAATAAGCAGCATGCAAGTCAATAATTTCCAGTTTTTGCAAAACCACAAAATATTAATTATTACAAATAATGTTAGTATGCACGTGTAAGAAATGAAATTCAAACCTAATATATCAAGAGAGCTTTGATGATTGGCAACAATAACACAAGCTTGCTCTTTCTCAAGATGTTCATGTCCTCTTAGCTCCCACTTAAGCCCAATCAGTCCAGAAATGTGGTGGCAGATTGAAGATGCCAACCTTAAATCATCAAACAGTTTTTATGGCAGAATAGAATCAAGAAAATTAATAAAAATGACATTTTTTAATTGGTATAATACAGATAGATTTCGGGAGAAATAAATTGAGTGAAATATATTTTTCTTTTACATTAATAAACCTAACCTGAATAAATGTATACAGTATTTTGTATTATACATAGAACATCAAAACAAAAAAGGTGTTAAGATACAATACTTAAATAATTACGGGTACTACATTTACTAGTTTCTGTAAATAAAATTCATTATGACTATATATTCAAATTAAACATATTATGTACAAATATAATTCAATTATTTATAATCTTTGGCAGATTTAATAAGGTTTAAATTTAATGTTGGAAATGCAAGTAAAGTGGCTACATATGGACAATTCGTTATATAAACTTCAAATTATGACAGGTTTAAATCTTGAAATCTAAAGGGACTAACAGCTTCATCTTAAAATAAACCCAAAACAAGATACACAAAGTTACTAATTCTTGGCAGAGTAATCTCCATTGGAAGATAGCGTAGTATTTAAGTGCATGTTGAATGGGCTTAAGAAAGTCTGCCCAAGGCTGAAAAGCAATTTGAAGGCTAGATCATGTACATCAATAATGGGTGCAAAATTAAGAGTAACATTTTATCTAATTTCAGAACAGTATTTACTTCAAAATATTACAAGGAACAATACATCACAAAATCATTTTGTGATTAAAATACCATTAATTACCTACAAACATTTAAAATAGTCGAAAATAATGGATCAGCAACATAAAGTACTCAAGAATAAGTTCAGTCCACATGAATTTTAAATAATCCAAATCTAACATAAGTTTAATAGTGCTTCACAAAATTTTATCATGCTACTTTCTAAAATTACTTGCTTTCTCTTGTGTGTAAGTAAAACAAAGTAATCAATATATAATTACATCCTAGTTGTATTTGAATACTTACAACAAATTTTTGACGTCTTTCGGCCTACACATCATTATTGGTATAACGAATACGGCAGTGGCCATAACGAATCCATAATAAATAAAGAATCTAAAGTAATAGCGGAAAGCTTTGCTCGATTCATAGAGAAAGGGCAGCAAAAGAATAAATGCCACAAATGTTATTTCCACTAAACTTGAAGTCATGTCCAATAACACGAATGGAATCTCCGCTCTTCTGGCTATGTTTGACAGCAGCTTCACAGCATCGCCAACATTCTAACAGGAATTTTCCTCATATGTACCTGCTTCTGTCCATTTCATATTGAAACTATTACGAATGCAAAATTATACTAACTAACCATAGACATTTTTATTATTATTTTGTAATTGTGGAATTATGTAATGTTTTCTGGGATTATAGCCAATCTACGAAGTTCCAAGAAAGTAAATACAAACTAAATCAGTGAAAAACGTGGAGTTACAAGGAAAATAAGATGGAAAACAAAAATATATATGGGGGAGAGAGGAAGAATAGATTAATATAATGATTAGAACAAACAAATTGACGTTGCGGTAGGATTGACTTATTTGAGACTGCGGGCACTCGCCCTTGTAATGAATGTCGACAGGGTTGATGTACTGTGCGAAGAGTCTAATAATTTATTCTGTTATTTTTATAGCATATTTCTCTTGCCAACATGCCTTTTCTTAATTTGTATCTTCGTCCTCTACTCCCGTACGTGATTAAATAATGAATTATAAGAATCTAAAAATGTAACTAACTCAAGAAGCATTCCAGACTTTTTTTTACATACCGTACGTGAAAACAACCATTGCTTTTCTGCGAACCAGATTGGAATTTAGTTTATTCCGTGATCAGCCTGATATATTTTGGGAATCTAAGAAGCGATATCAATCTCCATCGTCGTCATCTGGTTGGCGAAAGTAATCAGCAAAAAATACATAGACGGAAATCAGTGAGTGAGGAAAAATATGCTAAAATAACGTTCTGATTACTTTAGCACTAAATATTTTCATATATTTATGTATAACTTATATTTGTTCTAAGTAAATTTCTAATATTCTATTTTTGGTTGTGAAGATAAAAAAAAATTAACTTTGTGATGGATTGAACAGTGAACAAATAGTCGGATTAAGGCTAGGTTTACACAAAGAGAATCTTAAATAGAGAGGCAAATGCCAAGCCCACTCCTGTAGGTGAAATTCGCTCATAGGCCCATAAGAGCCCATGTAAAAACAATTCCCTTCCTACGCTATTAAGGGAAGATGCCTGTTTCAGGTTCACCCTCATGTAACCTGTTAAACAAAAAAAAAGCGCTTTTTGAGTCCGCTAGTCTTTCTTGAAGCATCAAAAGACAATTTAAAGTGGATTAGTTATTTACACCATATATTAGTATTTTCAAATATGTAAGGTAAAAGTATAAATTCAAATGGGAATATTAAAAATAATGAGCGTATTTCGAAATCAGTATTCCAAGTTTGATGAGAAGTTATATCTGCATACTTCTCAATTAAATGTTAGAAATATATAATTTCCTATTCGCAAATGTTGGAGGAGAATGGAAATTGTTTTTTCTTGGGTCTAAATTCTGATAAAAACGTATTTTCTATATGCTTGGACCGATTGGACTTAAAAAATGAAACTCCATCTCATTCAATTATTTAAATGTCACTTTTTTAAGTCATCATAAAACATTACAATACAATAAATTAATTTAAACATTTTGATAGAGACCTATTCATGTCTATAATTATTCAAATTACTAAAATATGTTTATTTAAACTTTCAACGTGAAGATTTTAATTGAAAATAAATTTTTAACATCTTTTAAATTATTTGTTTATGTATTTGGGAAAATATTTAAGTTTTATACAATTTTATAAAAAAAAATCCTTACTAACTATTAAATAAATTTTGAGAATGGCAGAAACTTTATAATATAAAATCACAAAAACACCGTTTAACTCCTTCACTGCGTAAAACACTAACACACGCTATACACTATTTAAAATATAACAGTCAAGATCTAGGGACATTATCCCTCATTTCCAGGAAAAATAATCTAATACCGTTACGGAAATACCAAGTATGCTTTCGTTTGGAGGAGTCGCAACTAGTTACCATAGCATATAATACAAAATATTTTACAGATTCTGTTTAATTAATAAGACTAATACTGTATTGTGCTATTAAGGATGGTCTTATGTTACAAACTTATATATATTATACACTTGTGTTTTTCTAAATAATATACTTATGAAAATGATTCAGTTCCGTGAATTACGAGCGACTTATTATTAAATAATAATAAAAGGACCTGACTGAGAAAATAAGTCTGGTTGATATATTTTTAATTTAATAGAATAATTAATTATGAAAATTAAAATAAATTTGAAAAAATAAGGATTATAAATTTTAATTCAATAGTGATAACAGGGTTATTTGTCCGTTTCTCGTTTGAATTCAAGTGTATTTTCGGAAATAATCGAAGATTTTGTGAAACCGGACAGTGCACTAAAAATAGAATCAAATTCTGAACAAGTTCCCTTTAAAGACAAATGAATGTTGGAGCTGAGATAGATGGCTCTCACTCGTCAACAATTCAGCGTGCATTGTTATCCATATGCAATACTTGGCTTTTCACACTTGCGTTAATAACACAAGATACACGACTTTATTTAACACAGAAAGCTTAAGAAACAGAGCGAACTAATTAAAAACTTTAAATTCCCATTAAGAGCCATTTGTGAAAGATGCTAAAGTCGCATAGAAATGTCGGCATATCTAAATTATGTTATAAAAATATCTTATTTTCCGAATTCAGATCCTAGGAAAAACAATTTACATTCTGCTCCAACATTTTGGAATAGAAAATTATATATTTTTAACATTTAATTGAGAAATATGCTTCGCATCCAACTCGCAATGCTGATTTCGAAACATGATCAATATTTTTAATATTCCCATTTGAAATAATATTTGTACCTTATATATTTGAAAATACTAATAAATGGTATAAATAAATAATCCGCTTTAATTTGTCTTTTGCTGCACTGGCAACTGACAATCCATCGCTGACACTACAGCACTGCCTCAGTTTTCTTGGAGCGTATGAACAGCGTGTCAGGCTTGACTGCCGTATCTCCTTCAACGTCCCAGACGCTGCCTACATAGGTGGCCAGTTGGTGGCAGCAACAATTCTTGATTATCGACTATGAACAGTGTAGAACAGCTGACTATCGATTGTGCGATGGTAAACAGTGCTAGTATTTTACGTCTTCAATACGCGTGCAGTTTGATTTAGTGTGCGTTTGGAGTTAGTGGATCTTTGTTGTGAACAGTGGTGAGTAGTTTGGATATGCAAGCGTTTGCAATCAGTGTGTACCACTTTAACTTATTATTTATTTATCTACTTTATTTAGAAAATGGAAGATGAAAATAAAGAAAAGATGAGGAAACTATTAAGTGAGTGGACTCTCAATCAATCCAATGATCTCAGGAGTGTGACCGTTTTCTTTATTAAGTGTGAGACATTTTCCAATAACTTGTTAACGTTGTCTTTAGACATTCTCAAGAAATTATTATATTTTGAGGCATCAGCTTGACTCAACTCTTCCAACAAGTTGTTCATGAAACCATGGGTAGCCCTTTTAGTAATCCATTCTCGAACCCACACTCTACGCTTTCGTTTCTGCATATTTTGTTTACATTCTTCCATCATTCATAACACTAGCAACTTTCTGTTTATGAAACACGGACATTATGCGTACGCGAAAATAGAAAGCAGAAAAACTTTAAACTTGGTATAAACAATATATCAATACTATGCAATATCACAGTCGAACTTTCCAACCGGTCGAAGTTGCCAAAAAATAGCAGAGAAGTATAAACATGTACTAGAGTTCACTGCCCGTTCTGTAGTGAGGGCAGCACTTCCACACAGTTGTCAGTGAAGAAATGGGCAGTTGTAAACGGCTGGCAGTGCACAGCCAACCCAACTTGGATGAACATCACTGCCCATGTAAGCCTACCTTTTGTTTTCTCGGTTCTTTACGGAATATGTCCTTCACGTGTCCAAGTAACACTTCTGAAGATCTCACGTTGAACGTTCCTATTTATAATTATTGGAACGCCTTTGCCTGCTTCGAATGTAATAGTAATTTTTGGAATTAGGGTTCGAAACGTTTCTGCAGTTTTGGAATACCCTCCGGTGTCGGCGTCTATAATCTATAATTAGTCCATCGTAAAGCGCAGTTTTCAAAGACGCCATCCACGCTCTGAGAAACAGACATTGTACTGTATATTCACTGAAAACATATGTATGCAAATAATATATTTAAAGCTTTCTTGATTTAAATTCCTAATCTCCCTCCCCCTCCCTCTACCTCCCACCGTCCGTACTCTCTCCCTCTCCCCCTTTTCTCTCTTACGTGGAGGAATATTTTTATGTAAAATGTTGTCGAAAGTCACCATTTTAATTTAAACGCGTTCAAAGTGTAATATAAAAGTTTAACAAATTGCATTAACTGTAGCTCGATGAGTCTCGTCTAAAAGCGTTTAATGGGATGCTTCAACTGAAGGACGTCCGTGTAGATCCTCTTTTACAACATTCTTTTCTTTTACTTTTAAAGATAAAATCATTATAATTCTTTTCATACATGTATTGTTACCATATAATTGATAACGTCAAAATTCTTGAATCGATTTATTAATGTAACTGGTACTTAGGTACCTGCATTGTGTAACACCGATATAAACTCCAGTATATAAAATAATTGGGCGTATAATAGAATTATTCACAGGACGCTACTTTCACTGCCAATTATAAATTGTTTGAAGTGTTACTTATTTCTAAAACCACAGAATGCTTTGACTCACTCGCCAAAAGCACATTTATCTGAACATGATGAATGCAAAACCAACTTTTAAATACTATTCTATGTTCCGACTAATGGTATCTCTTGTAAGGAGCGAGTTATAACTTTTCAAAAGTGAAATTAATGTGTATGTCTTTCGGTTCAAAGAATGGGAAACGTACCGAGGTTCTAATCTAAATGTTAATGTTTATCAAATAAGAAAGCTGAAAATTCATTTTGTAAAAATTATATCATTGTGAAGGAAAACAATAATAATTTACTGAGATAGTGTTTCATTTGCTAATAAAAAACACTTATTTTTAACTTCATTTGCTAATAAAAAAACACTTATTTTTAACTTCTCCTTAGAAAATTTGTTGATATAACTTCATGTCAAACTTGAAGTATTGATTTTAAAACATAGTCACTTTTGTTAATCTTCCGTATAAATTTAAATTTGTAAATTACACATTTGAAAATACTTGGTTATTGTGTAAATAAATAATACACTTTAATGTATTTTTGTTATTCCAGAAATATTTTACGGTATTCAAGAAGCCCTGATTTTATATTACCGCATATGGAGCAACGAGCAAGTAAATCCTAAAGGAGTGGGGGAGGTAGTCGCGCAGCCGCCTTCTCTTTGTATGTAACAACATTCACAGGTTGTTGGAAATCACGTATTTAAAGATAATTTTAAATTTAATTATTAGAAATTGTAAAACATGTCACACAATACTAAATTTCATCTTAAATAAAATTATACCGAAAAGGTCTGGAATTTCATGTAATTAAATTTTAAATCAATTTATTGTATAATCCTCGCTATGACTGAAATGTCACAAATCGCAAACCAACAAAGAAATAATAATAAAAAAATTTCATAATTATATACCGATTTATATTTATATATAAAATATATTAATTTATGTTAATAAATTATATAAAAGCATATATCGGTAAATAATATATATTTATATTAATAAATTAATAATATATTGTAGCGCAGTAGGACCCCTCCCTAATTTTAATTTACATTTTTTGGTTGTCAACCATCAAAATTCAGTAATAGTTTAAAAGAAATACATAAATTGAATAATGTTGACCGGTCCAGGGACTCGAACCCCAGTTACGTGGGTTGGCGTTTTCTCTTGGAGAAAGGCAAAATAAGAGATTAGCGGGTAGATGAGAAGACGAAAATTGAGCAGTGTGGATCGAACGTTGAAAGGACGAGAATGCAGAGAGGCGACCAGTGTTGCTCGGAAGTTGAAGGGAACAGGAAGCAGAGGAAGTAGAAGAGAACAAATGAACGATTAAATAGTTAGTGTGGCTTCGAAGTTGAAGGAAAGAAGAAGTAGAGGAGGCGAAAAATGAGTCTTTGTCTGAAGTTGAAGGGAGGCGAGAAGTTGAAAGGAGGAGGGAGCAGGAGAGAAGGAGAAAATGAACAGTTATATAAGTCAGTGTCACAGGGAAGTTGAAGGGAGGAGGAAGTAAGAGATTAGAGAAGGGACTGTGTGTGTTAGGTTCAGGAGTAAAGAAGGAGGAAATGTGACTTTCCCAAAACACCCGGCAGTACCCGATCCATTACCTTTTCCGTCGACTGAGGGCAAGTTCACAATTTGACCTGGAGGAAGGAAATTCGCTCATCGAAGATGAAACAGGTTCGTCACGAACATAAAATCTCTGCTACACGTTGTTACACCAGTAATTAACACTGATAACAATTAAATAGTAATTCTCCTTAATATGTATAATTGTATTAGTGAGAAGGACCAAATAAGAAATTGTTTTGATATATATATATATATATATATTAAGTGCAAGTAATTTTTGTGTAATTAATTTTAAATTGTATTTTCATTTACAATATACTAATAAATTATATTTCTCTATCTATATATACTGTAAAAGAAAATAATTTCTGAAATGAACCAACAGACTTCTGTAGTAAAACGAATTCAAGTGTCAAGGGAACTATGCAATACTAGCTGCTGAACAACGAGCTTTTAAACCACTATGTTAAATTTGGATGAGAATAACTTTTTAAAATTACGTAAAATAAATAACACATATTGTGATATGACAGGCAGAAGCGCGTTGGTATTAGGTCTGTCACGAGCAGGAACGCGAATGTTAATTGTTGCTAACAAAACTCTGTGTGCAATTTTGGGAACTGTAATATAATGGTGGTTTATATGAGGAGGATTTGTAAGAAATATAAAATGCTGAGTTCAGATTGTAATAAAATTTCTATTTATTGAGATTAACTAATTAATCATTGAACAGTGATGATCGTTAATTAAATGACAAAGAAAGAAAATTATATTTATTTACTATGGCTCAAAATCAGTGATCGACGTTTATTGAAACAATTATTAATATTATTAATAACATCGTTCGCACAGAAGTAGCTCTTTTCATTTTGCCCTAAAAACGAAACAACAGGCACAGAATTTTGATTAAGTTCAATTTATTGAATATATAAAAAGTATGGTATCATTTAATTATGATCGCTTCACGGCAAACCTTATAACTCGCAGTTGGTTTTGAACAGGTCCCGCTTTACACGTTTTGGATACAGTTCGACACAAACTTCCCGTTGAAACAAACGGAGAGATAACGTGTAATGTTTCAATTTTTAAATCACGTCCCACGTTTGTGCGCCAATTAGTAATGTTTCGTCTTCAATTTCCTGTCAATCAAGGCCGTAAATTTTAATTTTATTATTCATAGGGGGAACTAAATATTTGTTAATGAAGTAACACAAGTTTTTTTGTAATAAAAGATTAAATATTAAATTTTTTATTTATTAGTACAAAAATATATATTTAGATTATAATACTGTTGTTGGGCGCCAATTTAGATATTATAAAGTTTTAGTAAACGTATTAAAAAAATGTACCGAGTTCTTAATCACAATGTATCAATGGGCTTGGTGGTTATTTCTGAGCAGTGGCATCAAAGTTATATAATTTTGACGCCGTAACCATCTTCTCTGTAAGTAAAAGAGGAATGTTACAACAAAAACCCTGAAATCTGTAGAACTTGTCCTGCTACTGGTGGTTCCAAAAGTAAACTCTCAGCTTCCAACACAGCCACAATAACTTTCAATAACTGCCCAAGAACTCTCTCCATTTCTTGTTCGGCGTCCCTTCTTAAATGCTCACGCCTCATTGAATTTCCCCTTCCTCAAGCAATTTGTTCAGTCGTAGATTTTTTACCTGCTGACTGTGACGCTCTTGACTAGCGATATATATATATTCAGGATAATTTGTGAAATCTACGAAACTGGGAGAATACCAGAATATTTTAGTAACAGCATAAATATGCCTACACCGAAGGAGACTGCGGTGTTAGATGCGAACAACACAGGACAGTTAGTTTCCTATTCCATGTGTGCAAAATATTAGCGCCGGTCTCTATGGACTAGTGGCTAGCGTCACTGCCTCGTACCGCAGAGGTCCCGGGTTCAGTTCCTGGCATGGGCATGGACAAGGATGCAGTCTGTCGCCCATGCTCTTTAAGGGACACGGGGTTTGAAATTCCTGTAAATAAATTGCTACTGAGCGTAAAATTTAACTCTGTATTAACAGCACACATGTGCAGCAATGTACAAAATTTTGTTTTTGTGAACTTGTTTTTTTGTTGAGACATTTTGAAAATTAAAATTTGACAGTTTTGAAAATCTTCCTTGCGTTACGTACTTACATATATTTTTAGCTTCTTTACATTATATGTACGGCTGACCATTGTTATCAATTCTCCGTATAATTTTTTAAATTGAATAAAACTGTGAGGAGAAAATAATTTTTTACTAAGAGCTTCATACGGTTACTTAAAAATTGGCACTTTTCAGCCCTTTGAAAAAAAATTTCACTTAAACTGCTTGAACAATTAGAAAAATAATATTTGTATTTTATTATGTACAAAAAAGACAATATATTAATATTTGTGACGCATAGAAGGTTTTTGGTACCAGAAATCATGAAGATGAGGGTAACACATTTTTATGAAAAATAATAATTTATGAATTTAGAATCTAACATATTAATTAAAATTGTCCTTCAGCATATTTTACGCCTTCCTTCTTTTGTTTGCTGGATTCTTTTTTTCAGTTTACAGAATTTATAGGTATTAGAAAAACTAGTTTTTTATATTTTGGCCGAAATTTGAGTCCCCGTGTCTCTTAATTTATATGTAGAACAGGCGATGAAATAAGTTAAAAAAATGAATATGGAAAAGGAATCATACATCCAGGAGAATAAATAAAAACCCTTAGGTTTCGTTGGGGAGTCCGAAGGAGACTTGGAAATCATAATAAATGGCATGAACGTGGTCCTGGAGAAAGAGTTCAACATGGGGATTAATAGAAGGAAAACCAAGGTGATGGAGTGTAAGTATGGAAAACAGTGGAATAACAAAGGACGTTGGATTGGGAAAGGAAATTTTGAAGGAAGCTAAGGAATTCTGCTACTTGGGTAGCGTAATAACTAGGGATGGTAGAAGTATAGTAGACATAAAGAGTAGGATAGTACAGGTAAGAAAGGCTTTCGAAAAAGAGGAATTTACTTACGGCTAATATGAGTATGATTACTGGGAAATCATTTCTAAACGTATTTGTATGGAGTTACATGGGTGTGAAACTTGGACGGTAGGACTTTGTAGGAAGGAAAATAATAGAAGCTTTTGAAATATGGTGCTATAGGAGAATGCTGAAAATCAGATGCGTGGATAGAGTAAGTAACCTGGAAGTTCTGAGCAGAATAAGATAGACCAATATAGAGGATTTTGAACAATGGAAGGGATAGGAATAATAGTGGGCCACGTTTTGAGGCATGAGGGTCTTGTAAAATTATCAATAGAGGGAAGTGTGTGGGGTAGAAACAGATGACGGAGGTGGAGGATGGAAAACGATAGGCGGATTAGGGGGGCTGTGGTGATGTAGAAATGAAAAGGGTTGCACAGAATAGGTCAGCATGGAGAGTTGTACCTGACCAGTCTATTCTATGTTTATTCTGCATAAGACATCCCATAGCATGGGAGACTGTAATTTATTTCATGTAAATAAAATTCTGTAGGACACGGACTGTGCTTCGTGCTACTCTAGTCTCTGCCTATGTTTAACGAGGACTGTAAATTTTTAGAAGAATATCAGCTATAACTATTCTGTTCGAGTGTGAAAATCTTAGAAGTGGCACTTAAATACCAGCAACGACTCATATTTGTAGTTGCGTTTCATATGCAAATGAGCAATGGCCAACGCCCACGGGCACAATGATATATTATAGGAGTACGATGAAAATTCTCCATTATTCGGCCGGCACTTTATATATAGGTATATAAATACAGTGGGTATGACACACTACACTTGTAGGGGACTGGTTCTCTCCTGAGTCACTGCCAATATAACAGCCCCATCAATTACCTGGCTCGCAATCAAGCTCCACCCTGTTGACAAAGCCGCTACCGAATTTCCCTCCAGTGTTAATACACACGCAGTGTATACTGTGGCCGTATTTAACCCAATAACACCTGCCCCAGGCCACATTATGCTTAATCACAAAGAGAGCATCAATGTTTTGCCAATATTTCGTTTGTTTGTTGACGAATCACAGCAAACCGCACAAAGATATATTTATTTCGCTCGGAGTGAATTCCACTCATGCAAACATAATAACGGGACCACTCAACAGTTTTCAGGAAAAAAAAAGGAGAAATCGAAATACCGTAACGTCATAACATTGGCGTATTTGTGCTCCATAAAGTTCACGCATAGTCATCTACTGCAATGAACCGACTTCTATTATTACACTTGGATAAACAAAATGATACTGAATAAATAATCAAGCATCAATTACATTGAGTGGTTGCACAGGTGACGTTTTTATGGAGAAAGATCAAGCTATTCAACAGGTGAACATGTATTGTTATTACTACTATTATTTATTCGCTAGTGGCAAATAACGTGGTCTAATTATTTATTAAGTGCCGAAAAGTGCCTGGATTAAAATATGGGCGTATGGAATAAAAATTGAAACAATCAAATTATCATTAAAAAGAAAGTTTGAAAATTAACAAAATAATATAGGATTTTGTAATCCATAATTTTTATTTGAAAAAAAAAATTGTAAAGATGATTATGGCAAAATTATTGGACGAAAGTTACTTTGTAAAATTTGAACGAAATTAATTAATAAATATTTATTAATGGAATATTATTGAGAATGATTAGAAACCGTGTTACAAAAGTAACACATTAGTTAACAATTTTATATGAAAAAGACAATATACTAATGTATGTACTAATATATAATAGTGTGTTTAATAAACGGACATTAATTACATAATCTAAATCATAATTACGAATTTGCGTCATATTATGCGAAGAAAGAATAAATTAAAAAACACTCAAGACATTTTTTTTGGATTGTTTGATTTGTTATCTCTTGGATCAGCATCGTTGAAATATGATGATATTTTAGAGGAAGTTCCTGCCGCTATTAAATTAGCCTTATGCTTTGCATATTTCAAATGATTTTTTGTCTGAACAACCGCGATGAACCACCAAAAATTTCTGATGAGCACTGTTCATATTTTTCTCTTTCAATATGTCTATAAACTTTTTAAAAATTGGATAACCTTTTTTAAATTCGCCTGGAAATATATACTTTTTTCGGCATTTTAGGAGTTTAGTATTATTATTTTAATTTAAAATGTAATTTATTTTTCAATTGTTTACTTATAATTTATAATGTAATTGCAAAAAAACACAAAAATTCACGCTAGAACTGGATTTCACTCTACAATATACAAGAATTAACTTACTGACTATACAATCGGTGCCGGTGTCAATTCGTTCTCAACCATGGTATAAGTACTGTAACGAACAGATACAACTTCTCCGGCTTTGGCGGCGGAATCAAAACAAAGGAGACAGCGGTTGACACTTGGGCTATAAAACCTAGACTCGGCGTCTCAGCTCGGAAGTTTCCCAAAATTGTGTGAGAATCGACGACCGGGCGGCATGTTTTCCCCAAGTGTAACCATGGATATTATTGAAGGAGATCCATCCCTGCCACCTTGGTGATAGATGTCGCAGAGGTGGGGAAGAAGTTTTAAAGAGGCAGGCGGAGACATTGTTGGATGAGAATGGTGGTAGGGAATAGAATGAACAGATTTGTGGAGAGATGTTGAGATTGTGGTGATTGATTGGTGATCAGATTGGTGGAGAGACAAATTGGTAGAAAGTTAATCAGAGAGATTGACGGTCGAGAGCGGTGAGATGAGAATTGGTCAGATGGTGCGAGAGCGGTGAGATGGAATTTAGAGACAGATTTTGGAGGAGACTTTTGGAGAGCGGTGACGATCTGGAGAAATGATGAGGAAGGAGCTGAAACATGCACTAAGACGATTTAGTAAACTACTGCATCTGTAACTCTTTGTAATTTTCTGTTTGCTGCCACATCCGAGTGGTTTAGTGTAATAAAATATCTGTTCTATGAGAAGGCCCTTAGAGTGCGACCCTGAGATGAGTCTTAAAATTGTTAGAGTTTAAGTAATTAATATAAATCATTTTGTAAATATCAGTGTTTCAAACAGAACCTTCTCTGTCAAAATAAATAACCACCTCTCACAACCTCACCCAATCGCGGCGGGCGTCCCCCAAGGAGGTGTCATTGCCCCCTTCCTGTACAACATCTTCTCCCATGATATCCTACAACATCCTAACACTAGCACAATCTTTTTCGCAGACGACATAGCCATCTCCTATGAAACCTCCTCTCTCACCTCCGATTTCCAACCACTCCAATCAGCGCTCAATAACCTAGAACAATGGTCCAAACAATGGCGAATCAGTATCAACCCCACCAAATCAATAACCATCCCATTCACTCTAACAAAAAACTCTCCTCTCCAAATTCACCTCTATCTAAACAATTCATTAATCCCTACAAAAACGGAAACCACCTACCTCGGAATCATGTTTGACTCAAAACTATCCTGGAAACCTCACATTAATTTTCTCCTCTCCAAAATAAACCAAAAATTCAGAACTCTATATCCCCTCCTAAACAGAAAATCCCCTGTCTCCACCAGCACAAAACGCCTCATATACCTCTCCATAATACAACCCACCTGGTCCTATGCCTCCTCCATATGGGGAACAACAGCCAAAACCCATTCAACCAAAATTCAAACCAAACAAAACATAATACTACGCACCATTACAAACTCTCCCTGGTACCTAAGAAATTCCGTCATCCACCATAACATCAAAATTCCCAATGTAAACTCAGTAATCTCCAAATCCATAACAAACCTAATCAAAAGCGCACTCAACCACCCAACCCCACGATCCAGCAATTTCATAACAATCCTCCTCCACCTCCACGCTCCCGTCGCCTCAAAAGAAAACTTCCAATTGACCTCATCCTTCCCCCTGATCACCCTAACCCACTCTACCATCATGTCCGCAGACCTCATCCTCATTAATTCTTCCAAAAATCAGTTCACTGCCTGTCAATCCTCACCCACCTACGTCGTATGCCCCTCAGGTACTCGCAAAAATAAATAAACCTAACCAATTCTCCTAAAGTAGGTTAATTAAATGGATTAACCTATCTTCACGTTATTATGTTAATTATATACCTTTTTTAATATTGTATATACTGTATCGTTATCGTCCTAACTGATAATCTGTACGATAAAAGTTTAAAAAAATATCAGTGTAGTTATTACTGAAAATAAGTGCTGGCGTAATTATTGAAACTATTAAAAATTTGTAATTAATATTTAATATGTTTGTTTTTGTTAAATTAAATTGTTTTATTGATTTTATCATAAAATCTTAACATTAATTAATTATTAAAATTAGTATTTCCCCTATCTTCATTATAGTACACCATGCTCTCAACTATCAGTAATAAAACGTACAGTGTTGCACTTGATATTTTCCGGGCTATCTATTTGTAATACGTGTATATTAGGCTATTTTCATCAAAAAACCTATTCAGCAAATTTCAACAAATAACCGGGACAAAATGAAAAACTGCAGGGACGCCGGGACTGTCCCGGCTGTTCGTTATCAAAACTGAGCGAGTGGTTCAAATCCGATCACTAAACAGTACGTTTTTGCAAATCTCTAATTGCAGCCCCAATTATTACGATTGCACTACTTCGTTCCGTTGATTATCATTTCTTATGTTATTTGAAAGAACATTGCTGAAACCGTATCTCGTAACTTGTGTTCAAATATTTTCGTGAGGTTTCTCTTCAAATCCGAGCTGTACCCGGACTCGGAGCTTGTGATCACAATGTCCCAGAGGCAACATTGATTTTTTTACGGAGCAAGTCAACATTTGTTAATTGTTAGGTATTTATGTTGACTTGTGATGCTCGACCACTGGAACATCAGTACTTTCAGTACCCCCACGTTGCGTGCTGACGAGGGGAGTCGTATTGAGACAGGTCAGGAGACCGGCAGCTGCTCTTCCCCCCTGCCACGCACGACACAAGGACACACGCAATATTCCTACCACAGCCTCCCGCACACACGCGGGGTCCAGTTGTCCAGGTGATGCGTGCCTCATATTGCATGCTGTCCTCCGAAATATGAGAAACTCTTAGCAGGACAGTAATGATCTACGGTCAATATTTCAAGAGGTCTACTTTGCTCAGTATAGTTCTACAGGCTGCTTATTTAACTGTGTATCTAAATTGTCTAGAGTCTAGAAACTCACGAATTTGAATATTAAAATGGGTACGCACCAAATAAAGCGAAATATTTAGCTCTTCGAATAATACAGGTTAAGTCAAACTGATGGATCCGATTTCAAAAATTTATTCCGTGAAATTTAATTAACGTATCGTAATGCAAAGAAAGGCAAACTCTCAAAGTTAAGTTTCCCTCCCACGTGGTGTGCCCATGTATCACATTACGATATGTTAATTAAATTTCACAGAATAAATTTAATTATCATTTTGACTTACCCTGTATATATAATAGAAAAGGGTGTATGTTCTCCCTTACATTTTTCATAGAAATATAAGCGTGTGGGCAAATTCCAAAATATTTAGTACACACAGTGGTGAAAAACATCATCTCAAAAATAAAACTGACTGTAAGCGGTCTAACACGTGCTATTTGCCGACTGTGAGAAGCACTCGACTTATATAAATATTTTTGTATACTTATTAAGTGCTTCGAATCTATTGTTATTTATATAAACAGTCCATTCAAGTTACAAGCTATTTTCTGCTAAACAGACCACGTAGATGGCTCAACTGTCTAATTCTTATAAATGTAACTCATTGTTTATACGTAAAAAAACTCAAGTTTTGTACACATGTTATTTGCAACCCTGAAATAAGCACTGTCACGGTAAGACACGGTTAACACTCATAGGGGCGGGGGTGTTGGGGCGGAAATGTTTAAAAAACTAAAAACGGCCTCAATTTCCATCGAATAAATACTTTTCGGGGTCAACTACTATGACAAAATGGGAGGGGATAATTCATAGGGGTGGATGTGGAAAGGCCTCACATGAAAACGCCAAGAAAACTATCAAGTTTGGGTGTCGGAAGATGTGTAATGTGAGTCGCTGAGTTTGATTCTGACATGCGCACGTAGGTTCGTCACGTCACCGTACTGACGTACAACATTTTTCGGGAATGAATGTATTATATCAATAATGAACGAATATAGAAACATTTAGAGTGAATTAAAAGTACTATTACATCCTGAAGTATTCCAGAAGTTAATAAAGTTTTTTAAAATTGCCATTGATGAGTTGTATGTATTAATATATTAAAATTTGCTGAAGTTTGTATGTTGGCAGCGATTCAATCCAATCCAATGGAATACAGCTGTTTAATTGATGTATTTTCAAATATAATTTCTTACGAAAACAAAAGATAAGAAAATTTTATTTGTAGCTAATAGCACTTGTTGCAAAGAAATTGGAAAACAATACCTAAAATTTAAAAATTGAATCAATTAGGCTACTATTATTAATTAAGCTTCAGTGACACTAATGTGGTTTTGTCAAAAACCTTTTATAACTTACTGAACTGTCTTAGTGAGAATTATGCTAATTCTAATGTGGTTGGCGTTCTACATTTCAAGGAAATACTTTATTGAGAGTGATGTTCATTCAAAATCTATTTTGGTAAAATTCATCAAAGTGTATTACTGTGGATTAAACTAATTAAAATATTCAAAAACTGTTCGAATAGAAGTAAATAAAAAATTTAAAGTTTATATATATTTATATAATATATAGGTAAGTTCGGAGCCCCATTATTGTACGACTAGGATTTGCAACTAGGATTTTGATTTTCGTAAGGTACCGACATTAAACGTGCCGGGATTATACTTAACTCAGTTAAGATATAAGGTCTAATTGTTTTACTTAGGATTGAGAGTTTTAATGTCTACCTTAAGATATCTTGATTATTTTTAATACTTTAATGGTACGAGGAGTGCCTTGAGCAACATCATAGTATTTGACTGGATTTGAACCCATTTAGGTACCGACAGTATTTTATTATCATCTAAATTTATCGGAAATTTCTTCCTTGCTTAAGATAACGGGAGTATTTTTACTCTCTTTACGCACTGGGATTATTGTTTACTCTTTTAAGAAACCATTCTATTGTCATTTAAATTTATCGGAAATTTCTTCTCGTGCTTTCGATATCAGGAGTATTTTTACTCTCTTTACGCACTGGGATTATTGTTCAATCTTTAAGAAACTACGCGTATTATTCACTCCCTTAAAGTACCGGGAAAATTTTTTACTCGATTTGAGCATCGGGGATGTTTTTCACTCTTTTACACTAGGATTTTTTACTCTCTCTTAAGGTACATGGGAGTTCTAGATTGGTTTCAGATACCGTCAGTCATCATACCGGTTAATTTGAAGCTAACCCCTATTGCCATATGTCGGGGTGTGCGCATCAAGTGGTTAATGGTCCAAAGAATGTGATGGTCTCGATGTCAGTTAAATAACGCGCCAACAGGGGATTATTGTAGAATTAATTTATTTTATGGATTAATATAAATAAATACCCAGGTAACGCCGGGCACCCAGCTAATATACTAGCAGCAAAACCTAACCTAATCCGAGGTAAATTTCTGGAACGAAGAAAGAATATTTTCGCAGCGTACTATGCTAAAGATGCTGAAATGTGCTACACCTCTCGATAATTGATTGTTGAAATTTCATAGTGAACTTAAAATTCAGCTGGTTCATTTTCAAGTAACTAACGTGTGCTTGTTTAAATTCAAGTCATTCAAACAATTATCCTTCTATTGTTGAAATAGGGCACTATAGCGGGTCTTGCATAAAAAATTAAATTATAATTTATAGTCCTACATTTATTCACAGAGAATAAAACAAAATAAAATATGTAAAAAATGTGATTATCTATAAATTTAGCCCACTGCTTCAAAATTACAGTCAGTCCCAAGTTACCCGCGTTTCGGTGTAAAACTTGAATTCTCCAACAATTTAAAAATAAAAAAATTGACTAGCGTTGCAAAGCTCCAGAATAGAAAAACCCCGACGGCTTACCCCGATAAAACATCTCTACTACAGTGATCGGAGTGTCTGGTTTATTCGGCTACGTGATCTAAATTCTTTGCGTCCCTCTTCGCAATCTCTCCTAGGCCAACATCTGCTCTCCGTAAATTCCCACCAAAATGTGCCTTTCTCGCTCCCTCTGCCTTTCTGGCTTCGCTGCTCTCCCCCTCTCATTTTTCGTATATTCACCGCTTTGGTGGAAATTTGTCTCAGCACCAGCAGCCAAATCTGTTAAAAATTTCCCGCTTCACTTTCCATTAATTTGCCTATCCGCGGACTGTTTTTAACCGGAAATTCTATCAGCAAGTCCCCAACCTGGTCCTATCCACGATTTAAACTGACAAACATTTAACGTGGTGAAGCCAAATTGATAAAAAATAAATTAAAATAACACAATTGAATCAAATGAGGAAAGTTCGCTATAACACGTCATAAAAATCTTACACAAATTTGCTCAGCACGCGCAGGGAAATACGTGTATGAGAAATTTATTTTAGAGTCGATACATAAATTGGAAGAAGTTAGAGGAAAATAAAAATGAGGTATAAATTATTAAAGAAATTTCAAAAACTTTGAGCCATTATCTACACTGAAGTGAGAAAATTTAGTTACTAGAGAAATATTATTACACCTTAGGAATTTTAATTTATTTCCGTTTCTTTATTAATAATTCTCCATTAGTGTTCACAGGAGGAAATGGGTAAAACCAGAGAAGCAAAATGCTTAGACATTTTTTAGGTTACCTTTTTTAAACAAGATCAAA
This sequence comes from Eucriotettix oculatus, assembly GCA_034510155.1. Taxonomy (NCBI): domain Eukaryota; kingdom Metazoa; phylum Arthropoda; class Insecta; order Orthoptera; family Tetrigidae; genus Eucriotettix; species Eucriotettix oculatus. The sequence goes on from CM067380.1 coordinate 59,041,842, forward strand.
TCAATAATAACGATTAGACTATATTAATAATAATGTACGTTAACATTACTACACAAATGGATATAAAGTCGTTGCGTGACAATTAAATTGTTGTTGTCAAAGTAATGTAATCAGTTCATTGCTACATTAGGGAAACGAAACTTTATCCAGTGTAGCGTAATCTAAATTTTTGTACCTACTATACGAACAGGTTTCCCATGAATCAAGATTGCAAATTTGAACTATTATCTACCCTGAAGTGATAAAATATATGCGTTAATAAAATCTCCCCGAGCTTAATGTGAAGTTCTTTTAATCGGAGGTAAACGTGGCATATCGCGCAATTAACATAAACGAAGAACCGGTGGGAGTTACCAATGGATGAAATTTTATTCTCATTTAAAGTTGACGGCATATTGTTCCACACACTCGAGTATTGAGTTATCTTTCGAATTCCCGTAGTGCCGCAGTAGTTTAAATTTATAGCACTATAAAACTGTGGATTCAAATTCGTGCAAGGTTGTTCTCTCGAGAGAGGATCCAATCTTCCTGCCTACACCAGTTGGATTTGTTACACCCTCAAAGTTTACGGATTGAAATTGTTAGCCATATTCTTCTCGTTTCGAACTATAGAAAATAGAATACAAAACGATTCGTCTTCAGGTTGTGTGAAATTATTTGGGTTCATTGTTAAAGTGCTACTTGCCACTGTTCATAATTCATCATATTACTGGCCGAATGACATTTCACAAAATAATTTATTTCAGGGAAGCAGAAGCTCCAGGAGTAGTTGGACTCCAAAACTCAAGGCTCAAAATGGGTATTTTTATGAACTCTCTTCATCACAAAAATAGAGCGTCATATGCAAACAACGATTTAAATATTTTTTACTCTGCAAAAATTTGCCCGCTTTATTTGCTTTTAAAAGAAATACACGGAAGAAAAATTATTTTCATGATACTGTTTATTATTCAATTATTATAAATTTAATATGACTGATTTTAAACTTGGTGTTTATATATTTTAACCACACAGGTTTTTATTCAGTCTCAACAAAAATTTAAAACTCCATTACTAAAATTTTGTGAAATTTGAAACCAAGGAACTTCCTGCCGATAATTACGTCATTTTCGTCTAAAGAAGAAACTAATAATTATTTAAAAAATATTCTCAGTTTAAAAAAATCCTAATTAAAGGGTGCCAAAAAGTGTCTGATTATTTGAGAAGCGGCAGTAACCATCAAAACACTAAAATATGCCCAATAAACATGAAGAGACGTGTACACTGGTCATAGTTGTATGGAAACAGGTTCTCTAGCACCAAAAAAGGCGAACAGTCGAAGGAGTCAGTCAGCCCACACACCTCAGATAGAAAAGCATGTGCTGCTTCATTTACCGGACAGAAGACCTGGAACCAGTGTGCGGCGATTGACAGCAGCCAGAAGGCGTGAGTCGTCCTCTATTCTGGGCGGTCTTACTTCAAAGAGCTTTGTATCTGATGTGTGTAGACTGTCCGAGGCCTTCCCCTGTTGATATTTTGTGTCGGTAGAGAGTCCGTCAATTTAAGATATACTAACAACCAACCGTTCTCTACCTCTATGAACAATTGTGCAAATATCAAAAGGTATGCTACTCCGGACCCATATTTATTGGGTTCTTCTTTCTGTGGTCATTAAAACTTTGATTTAACACCCTGTATATGATTTGTCTATTTTAAATCTATATCAAAAAGACCATTTCTTTTTATCATACAGGTCTCTCAACGTGGAACGTCATCGATTTTGTCTCCGTGTAAGGGTTACAACAGGGCACGTGTCATATAGGAATAAGCGGCTACTTACCTACGGTCCAGATACAAATCAATTCTATCTTGTTTCAATTAGAACACTGTCCAAAATATAATAAAATTCCAGATCGTCAATTTTGGTAAAATGATTGTCAGTATTGAAGGCAAAAGTTTTTGATATTATATTTTGCATAAATGGCATGTAATAACGCCTATGGGTATATTTTTATCAATTTACTAACACAATTATTTTACACACGGAGCGCCATTTTTATAAAGAAGAATGTCTCAATTGTTTATCTTAATTAAAACTGTTGAGATTTGCTTTTAATTAATTAGATTTATTTTGATCACCGTATAAATTAATTATTGAGAATACAAACTCCTGTCAATATTGATGCTAAGAATTAATAGATGTTTTATTGGAAAATAATTAAAAATCGAAATCAGAAGATAATTCTGAAATGGAGATGTGACAGGTGTATAATTTAAGTTATATAAAAGGTTTAATATCAATTGATAACAATTTTCATGTTATATCAAGTTTTGTTTTTACGGTTTACAGATGATTATGTCCGGATGTTAATGGACGAAAATATTTCTTATATTTTGACGTACCGAAAAAAAGTTTTATTATTTTTTTTGTCGGTATACTTAAGGTTTTGGTAATAATTTCATTTAAATATATATATATATATATATATATAAGAAATAACAATAACTCAATAACGTGGAAGTCTCTCTCAGGGTAATTCATTGGGAGGTAAATTTTGGCTAGTTTAGTGGCATATCAACAAATTTCTATTAATGAAAATGATTTATTCAAATATCACAAATTAATATTTTAGTGTATTATACCCCGGATATCAACAAACTTCGGACGTTACGGTAACTTTGATTTAAAAGCGAATGTATTTAGAGCGGATTTTACAAGAACTGTCTTACGGAATATTGTCTATGACATTCAGACGACTCATTTAAACCGCTAAAATTCTACGTTTGGGTGGACATGGATTAAAACCCGCATCCTCCCCGTTACGAGCCCCATATTTTACCTCAGCACCCCTGCGCTGTAAAAGGGAAAGGGAAGAAGGGGACTGCAGATAGTTATTCAGTCATAATGACCAGGCGTATTTCTTTTCCACCCTCGTTTTCCATTAATGTCGTATACATACTACGAGGATATAATTTATTTCCAAACATATATAATGAATATTCAGATTAAATGTGGGCAATTACGCGTTATTAACTATTTTAGTTGTATTGTATCATAAACATTTTGTACAACCTTCGACTGGACTGAATCTCGCGGAAGAATCAATACATAATATTGAAGCTAAATCTCTGTAAGTGTAGTTACCAAAAAGTGTAAGTATTCTTATTCGAGTTGACCCTAATTTCGGGTTTTAATCCTCTCACGATTTGGGAGGAAAAATTATGGTTTTGTTTTTTCACAGATATTGTTCTTTAGCAATTAATTAATTTTATAGATAAAACCATAGGATAAAAATAAATGCCATTCAACGTGTACACGAACTTTGTTGCTTTCGTCATGTGCACAAGCGACCGAAACAAAAGCAATGCTATTACTACAGAAGTAAAAAATTCAAAATTTCTAAAAGTGTTTGTAGTTTCCTGTGTTTCACAGTATGTTCCATCACTTAGCATATAAGGGAAGGAAGAAATCTGATACATAAATGGGAAACTATTTACTTAGATTTATTTATGGGTACCCCAATGAATTAAACGATACAAATTAAATTTTAACAATTTTACATTTACACAAAGAAATAAACCAAAAGAAAATGAGCAAAGGTAAAAAAATATTTCCGACTGTTCCAACATAAGATTATACCTCCAGATTACCGTGTTTCGGTATGGAAAATCGAAAGGAATTTTTATGTAAAAAATTAATAAACTTAACGTCGCAAAGCCTTCAGGAAAGAAACTTCCGACGGCTCACCAGAACAGGATTTCTACTACGGGGCTGGAAGCAAAGTCCGGTTAATTCAGCCACGTGTACATCCATCTGCTCCCCTCTCCATCTTCCGTCATTTCTAACCCATAAGTGTCTATCTTCCTCCTCTGACAATTTTGGCCTCACAGTCCTCCCCTCTCCCTTTTTCGTTCAGTTCATCTAATTGGTGGGAACAGGTCTAAGCATCACCACCTAAATCTGTTACCAATTTCTTGATTGAATGTTGGAGAAGTTTTCCCCCCTCTGACGACTAAAAAAATTGTAAGTTGCCAACTGAGAAACAGTCACTTGTAGATAGACATTGACAAACATACTTATATTTTCATATTACAAAAACTGTTGACAATGAATGTATTTCGGAAATTATTCAAATTAAATTGTGTAAGCATATGATTAATATATAAAGTGATATCCGGGGTCTTAGCAGCATCTATGATGCAATACGTTTTATGTTCTTTGAAAAGTTTTTAATTTTGTAGTAATGTCATGTGTTTGGCCATGTCAAATGTAGTTTGTTTTCTGATGAGGTCCACAAAATATTGGAAGGAACGTAGTAAAGTAATTCTTTAACTTTTTAACCATCGTTCTGTCTGTATTCGCTATTTATTTCAATCTAATGATTGTATTTTGCCAATCAAAGAAAGTTTGAATATAATAATACATTTCGGGACGATAGACTATTTATCAGTGCTGAAGGTATTTATTTTTATAATCCAATTTTTTATGTTTTTTTATTTATCATTTTAAATTTTAAACGAATCCAATCGCTTTCATTTTAAACTTTTGTTATTTGTGGTAGAACGTCCTCCTGTACAATTATTAAAATTCTGAAAATATAACTCCTATGAGTTTAACCAAAGTTGCACATCAGATGTACAAATATATAATTATCTGACTTCACCAGCTGTTTTGGGATGTTTCAAAGAGAACGCGTATTTATGTTAAATCTTCTCAGCTTCCATTACTATTTAGGATGAGTATGGCGGTTTAATCTGCGGAAAAAATTAATTTTTAAAGAAACAACTGCGACCGTCAAAGGGTTTTTTTATCATCTCATCAATATCAACATTAAACGGTCAAACAATCCAATGCAGAAAGCTATTTAGAGTGTAAATTCATAATTTAATAATGTATATATTTCGCAACATATATTATAAATAATTAATAACTGGGATTAGAATGAATCTTCTTTTTTTAAAAAAAATATAAATTCCTATTTCTAATTGGGCAATTTATTATGCATCTTCAAGAAGAAATTTGAAAATATTTATGCCTGACGAAACTTAAAACATAGGACTTCAATGACGACAGTCATTTAATTTAAAGCTCATTAATTTATTGTAGACGCTAGAATTAGTATAATTCTTACAGACTCTTACGTGAAAGTTAAAATATACACCCATTGACTGGTGCAGAACATTTTTTAAAATCACAATATCTCCCTTCATTTAATTAATTAAACGAAGCATTGATCTGTATTCGCAATGCGAACCGATGATATTACTACATAAAATCTCGCTCAAGCCTTTTAATAGGATTAATGCAGACATTCTGTAAATATAACTACAAAGCAAAAATATATATCTAATCATTGGAATTAACTGAAAAAATATATGATACGGAGGATCTGATATTTTCATATTAAGAATTTTAAACATTTGAAATCCGTGAAACCTTACTGCCGAATTATTATTTTTTGATCAATGGGTAAAAAAGTTTTACTTTCTATTTAATGTAGCGTCCTTATACTAATGACTGAAGCTGTCTTTGTTATCCTTCTATAAAAGTTGTTGCACCTCGGCGTTGCCCAGGTATTATTTATATTAACTCAGTAAAGTATTTAATTCGACAGTAATCTTTTGGTCAACTCATGATTTAACAAGCATCGAGAGCTTAACCTTTTTGAACATTTCACGCCACCGATGGATTAATGAAAACCAGAATATTGATTCACAGTACCTTAATCGGGTAATAAAAAAGGTAAGTAATTTAAAAGAAACCCCAGTACATGCAGTACTCCATTACCTTAAGACAGATGAAATTACTCCGGTACTTAAAGAGCTAGAAATAATCCCGGTACTCTAAGAGATTAAAAAACATTTCCGGTACTAGGAGAGAAGAATTTCTTCAATGTGAGCTCAGCCAAAGGCCATGAAACTAAATTTAGAAGACCAGAATGGAAAAATGTCGACCGATCCTGGAAATTGAGCGGGAGCTCCCAGGTTCGATTCCCCGGTCCGGTCGACATTTCTCCATTCTCGTCTTCTGTATTCCAATTGTTTGTCTCATAGAGGTGACAGAGAACCTAAACATATTATTTTTTAAAGAAAAACTTCACATCGTAGCTGAACTACAACATAACTGACATGTTGTATGCCAAAATTATACTCAGCGTCTTCCATACCCTCGGAATCAACACCAAGCACAGTTTTTTTAGGTAAGGTTGTTCCCCTCCCATGATCATACGCAATAAAACATATGGAGAAACGCTAGCAGTCTCACTGATCTGGGAAAATATTTATTTGACGAAAATATCGACCGCTTTTGCATGTTTAATAAGTATCTGATCCCGTTCATCACCACAATGTTGTTTTCGGGTCGTAAGATAAACGAGTACAAAATTTGGTCTACGATGCACGCATTTATATTTGTATATATAACATACCCACAAAACCTCCCAATTATATTTTTAAGCTCTCTGAGTACAGTTGTAGATACGGTTGATATTTGAAAATATTGAGCAGGTATGACTGTCAAATCTCAGAAAAGTCTTATTTTTTATTTTTTAAAAAAAGGAAAAAAATATGGATTTCATATCCAGTTGTACAAGAGTTTCCGTATTCCGCTTTACTTGACAAATATCATGAGGTCGAAAAGTTTTGGAATATTGCTTCATCAAAGTATTCTGGGATGTAGCATCCAGCATTTTAAGAAGCATTAGAGCAAAAAATTTGGTTATAATGTCATAAAAAATATTTAATCTGGCACCGCAGATGTGGGTTCGGTCTTTTCTTCTCCAGGTTAAGTAGCATACGTAATTTTTTACATTAGTTTTATTTTTGGAGGAGCCGCAAGAAATTCAGTTTTAATTGCAAAACAGGGACAAAATAAATTGATCGGAAATTAAAACAGGACTGGATGCTGCTGACACCGGTTGGAGTCGAGTATCGTTTGAAGTTCATCAGGAGTGAACGCGGGATAACGTCCGACTACACTTTCAATGCCAAGCCTGGGGTGTTGTGAAAATGGTGTGTCTGCATAATATCAGAACTTGCTAATATACTTGTAAATAGAGACCACTAAATGAAGAAGTCATTGTAATCATCATCAATAAAATATGAAAATATATCAATTGAGGAAAATACAATTATGTATACACTTCTTATCTGGCGTAAATTGACAATGGCTACAAAGCCTAGAAAGCTGGGATAACTGGTAACATTAAGAAAAGAATTAGTGTTACAAAGTACAGAGAATATATTTAGAAAATGAAAAATGAAAGTATTGCTTTATTCGAGGTTTTAGGGAAAAGATTCAAGACAAAGTCAATGTTCTGTATTGTAGTGGTTATTTCTGGTAAGTTTCATTGTCTGCTTGACATAATTGGGTACAGAAACAGAAGTGATGCTGGAAGCAGAGGGAAGTAGTAGAAAAGAGATTGATTATAGCGTCATTTCTAACTATGAGGAACTCAGTCCGGTTTCAGGTTGTGGAGTGTATCAGTTCGGAGCATTAGGATGCGAGTTTGAAACTTCTGCAGACGTGGTTAATTAGCTCCGCGCAGACCCCATAAAGTCGACTCACTGGAACTGCAGATAAATGGAAAATAATGATCACTGCCATGGGTTTATCAAGAATGTAATCTCATTTACATCACTTCCATTTCCGTTAATTTACAAGTTCTTCTTCTCTTAAACTTTATCACTTAAAGTATCCTATTTTAAAATGGTTTCTTATATTTGTTGTATTAAACCCGATGTATTTTTCTCAGTCACTGTAAAAAGACTTACTAATATAATTATCCAGAAATTTTTAGTTTCTTACAGGACTGTCGAAGTCCTTTGATGAATAAGTATTTTGCTGGAAAAATCTGTGGAATCAATGTTCGAATAAAACGAATAAATTATTGGGTGACCACACACGAGCAGATATCTGCCAGATTTAAGAAATCTGCCGCGAAATCTGAAGGATATTTACACGTTAGGGTACGTCTGCCGACTTTTATCTGTGCAAATTTTCGTATGCGCAATACATTTCTGCCGTCCAGAAGAGAAAGGCAGTAAGTCTAAAATATGCTTTTGAGAAATCAAGGGATAAAGTTTTGTTAAGCTTCGACATTTACACAAAACCCTTATCTCGTTGAAAAAATGATTATATCTTTACCAATGAACACGAATTTGTCTTTATAAATTAATTACAATACATTTATCCGTTAAATATTTTCCAAAGTCGTAAATTTTTATTTACTGCCTTTCTACTTTGGACGGCAAATTTGCCCTCTGCCAGCGGATATCTGTTTACTATTTTAGCGATTGCAAAGCATTGTGGGTCAGTAATAGTTGCCATACTTAGTGTGTGAGGTTGTCAAGTCCGTGACATCTGTTGCTATTTGTGCTCTAGGATTAATTTTTCAATTGCATTGTATCATATAATAACATTTTTACGTGTTAAATGCCAAATTGTGATCTATTGTGCTTAAATTCAAAAGAAGGGTTAGCGTAACTGTAACAAATTTGACACTAAATCTTTGGAATACGCAAATAAATCTGTATTTGGCTGATTTTCAGCGCTTGACGATCGTCAATTGGACAGATGTGATCTGTACGTGAAGATGCAACTCGCAGATTTGATCGCTCACACCAATATCAGCGTTTCAATCCGGCGATTGGTCGGTCGGTCGATCAGATCTTTCGCAGATATCTGCTCATGTGTGGTCACCCATTAGGAACAAATATCTGAACAATTTGAAGGTGTAACAATTTATTGGAAATTAGTGATATTGGCATAAATTTTTTAAATTGTTGTAAAATAATCATTTTAATGTATAAATTTTTATATAAATTGTTATGCCAATCTCAGAGTTCTCAGACCAATTTCAAAATAGTTATATATTTTTGGATAAATTTAAGGAAGAATTGATTTTATGTATTGGGGACTGATACAAAAGTAGTTAGAAAATTAGAACTGGAAAATCTCGACCGTACGAGGCATTGATCCGACCTCCATTTTTCTGGATGGGCGCTCAAACCACCTGAGAAAATCCAACTGGACCCCCGAACCGCTGCCAGATCTTTCCACTGCTTGTGTACCTCAAGCTTCACAGCCTGATATTAGGACAACAGTGGAGGACTGACTTTTTTTAATCGATCTATGGTGCAATGATTTTAATTCCGAGACAGGAGAGTTGCTTCCAATTGAAGCTCAGTCAAGATGGCCATGAAACTAAATTTAGAAGATCTGAAAGGAAAAATCTTGACCGGACCAGAATTTGACCCCGAGATTTACAAACATTGCACCTTTTATCAATTTACACATAGCGTCCATTCTTCTTCACTGTTGCCTTAAAAATGGACATGAATTATATGTGATTATGTAAATTATAGGTGAGCCTGAACTTCACGTATACAAGGGATGGAAGGATCTGGCAGTGCTTCGGGGATCGACTCGTATTATCTCAGATATCATGGATCCACTTGGATTAGCTCAGAGGGTAGAGGGAGAGCCCAGTAAGTGGGAGGTCCCTGGTTCGATTTCCGGTCTGGTTCAGATTTTTCCATTCTGATCATCTAAATTCAGATTTAATTTTGAAAAAACCTTCTGTCCTTGAATTAAAAATAGTTATTTAAAGATAACTATTATCATATAAATATAAATCGAAATAATCTTTTGTTACGATCAATTGAAAAAAAAATTCGTTAATCCATGGTCTTATTTACGGAAAGAAAATCTAGAAGCGTAAATGAACGATGCATAAATGTACTTTTCGAATTAGACGTATGTGTTGTATATTTCCTTGAACGGTGGAATTTCTACGGCAGAAAAATCCTAGACGAAGCACGTCTGCCATTCTAGTGTTGCTCCCATCTGTTCCAGTGGTATTGCATCCGTGATATATCGCTCTTCTCGAAAATTATAGCAATGTCGTGCTGCTTTGGAGCTGCAATATTTCGATTTGGCAGAGTGTCTTGGAGGCGGGTTTCATCACAGTTCATACAGCATCCACGTATATTCTCAAACTATTAATGAAACTTGAAATTTTAATCACAGTGGGGATACGAGAAACCGTCTTTAAATAAATAGCTGTATAATATTTTTCATTTTGATGACCAAATTAGGTCTAGTATCAACTGGAAAAAGTAACTCGAAACTACTATTGTCTTCCTTTCCGAGGGAACTGAATATTCGGCAGTGTTTCTTGAAAATAAGCATATACAACGTTTGACGGTGAAAAGAAAATACATCTGCAGATAATACAATTTTTTGGATTGTAGGGAATGAGAGGAGTTTTATTCTTAACCTTAGGAAAACTACGAATGAACGATCAAAGCAAGCTTTCTTCAAGAAATTATTATGTCATATATTGATCAATATTTGAAGTTGAGTATCGTTCAGTGCTCTGATAGAGTTTTCATGAAGAAGACTGTGTGTGTGTGTGAGAGAGAGAGAGAATAAACTCAATAAGAAACAACAATGACGTCGAGTTACTAAGAAACATTAACAGCTTTTTTCCAGTTTCAGATTTCATTGTTGGGCTGACGTTTTCCCAGATTTAACCATTTTGAGGGTATTCTTTTATCATTGTTATTAAATTTCTTAAAATTTCTTTGGTGCTTATCATTTATATTCAAGTCCGGGAATGATACTCAACTACTAAGATCGCACGTTACCGATTCTTAGCCATTCTTAATTCCCCTTCCTTTCCATCGCTGAAGAAGATTTAAAGTTTGACCTACCCTGACTCCGTCTGATCCTTTCAGTTACTTTAAAGTATTACCATCCTATTTGTTTAGAATTTTCTAAGTTTTACATAGGTACATCATTTCAATCAGAAATGATAAAAGTTTCAAACTAAGACGTTCAAATTTTGGAGAAATGAAATCTGAATTTTCTGGTATTTAAAATGTATGTGGACTTTTGTTATAATCATGTGGAAATTGGCTGTAAGTCACTCTGTGCTCAAAGGCAACAAGATTAAACATTTATCTTCTCTCATGGAAACTTACATAGATCACTCTTCACTGTTGTGAATGAAACTGTACGTTTGCACCACAGAAAAACGGCATTCCATTATCCGTTCCTTGTCTGAAGATGTATCAGAAACTGAAATTTATAGACGACTTTCGGCAAAATTAAAGAGGTCAGACAAGCGAAAAGGACGAGGAAATAGAAATATGTCCAGTCGCTTCCACTGCTGATGTCAACACTGAAACAGTCAGTACCCTGATGCTCAATTACTGATGGCTGACAATTCATGAAATGTACATAATTAGTCATGGATTTGCTTATGCGATTATCCTCAATAGGCTCAACCATATGATCGTCAGGAGAATGAAGCAATACAATCGGAGCTTGCTGCTCCAGCGAAAACAATTTTTTTGTGTAAGTATCGTAAATTTTTTAAAAATATTACCAAATCTGCTGAAAGCAGGGTGACGACGGTGTTGAAGAACGGGATTGGATACTTAATAAACATGCAAAAGCGGTCGATATTTTCGTCAAATAAATATTTTCCCGGATAAATGAGACTGCTAGTGCTTCTTCATATGTTTTATTGTATATGATCATGGGAAGGGAACAACTTGAACCTAAACAACTGAGGTTGGTGTTGATTCCGAGGGTATGGAAAGTCGCAGAGTGTAATTTGGTGTGCAACATGCCAGTTAAGTTGTAGTTCAGCCTCTATGAGACGGGACTTTGTCTTAATCTCTTAAGGAACCAAAAGTAGTTTTCTCTCTCATCTCTATGAGATAATTGATTAAGTACCGGAATTATAGAAGATCATAATGTAAAAATGTCGTCGGGACCGGGGAAAATTTCCTATTGTTGATTTGAAAATTTTTAAAAGAATGAGAATCCCTTCATATTATTTGAGAGCTGCAAAAGAATTACTATTATTTTGAAGAACTGAACTGCGTGTGCTGTTTCTTTAACATGGATAAAATCCACTAGTAATTCCAAAGGTTTAAATACCAAAATGGGTAAGTACTGCGTTCGAATCGGACTGTAGAGCTGGGAGCAATAGATTAACAAATTACAGTGCACGGCAATACAATAGGACTCGCACGGGAATCATTAAACACAGTGCATGAACTGTGGAGCACTTGAACTGAATAAGCAGTTCGTATCAACAATTCAGCATCAAGCATTACCTCACGCAGACTACGGTCAACTCCATGAACTGACACACGTGTGTGTGTGTGTGTTATGAAAGTCAAGTGGAATTAGAAACTAACTTCTCTAAGGTATTATCACTAACCAGACTTGGTATATTTTTGTGAAATTTAAGAACTGTAACGAAATAAAAAGAATTGACGATCACAGCCTAATTTATTACGGCACCACCTCAAGCCCCAAAATCTACAATATTTTTCTGTATACCCGTGATACCCAAACACATATCCATTTATATCAAGCGTTCAAAACAGAGCTTCTCGCCTTTGTTTAGCATCAAGGCGTGCGTTTCATGTGTTATGACGTTCCGACCACGTTATTCTTTCGCAGCCAGCTATCCGGACGTCAAAACAAAACGTACAAGATGCAATATATCTCAGCAGTTAAAGCAAGTAATACACTCAATTATTTTTTTGTTTTCCTACCAGCGGCCGGAAAATTACGTGTTTGGACCCCATGGTGTGACGGTTAGCAAGTCCGTTTCCAAGGACACCATCAACTTTCAATCTGATATCATTAAACGGCCAACGATAAAATAAACAATATCAGATTCGAAGTATTCAATACGATTCAAGACACTCATATAATTGTTACCAAACGGAGAGCGCGAGGGAGGTTGATATATAGGGAGATAGTGACTTTTCCATTGAATAGTAAACCGGCTTTACGCTTACAGGAAACTTGAAGGGCCATATCGGTGAATGCGTTACCGGATTGTGACGCTTCGAGGCAAAAGTAAGCGAGAGGAGTTGGGGAAATACGGAGAGGAGAATCTGCTTGAGTAGTTTATAGTAAACCAGAGATTCTGTTACAAAACAACGTTGACGCCCGTCTGTGAATAATGAAAACATGGCAAGGAGCGATACCGGTTCCAAATATGACTGAGAATCTCCAACACCTTCTGAAATTACATGTGCTGCTTTATGATAAGAGGAACAAAGTTTTCAAAATAATGTGTCTCAATCTTCTGATAATGAATAATGGCGACGAGTGTACGCCTGCTGAGCATTGCTGGAGTCGTAATCACCGTCGTTATTTCTTCTGTATATAATAATTGTTCTGCCTCTCGTTTCTTGATTCTCTCTCGCACGCTTGTATTTTGTCCAATCGTATTACTACAATTTACTTTGTTCAAAATTTTGGTGCTGGGATACCTGTAGGTATTTCTCCCCAGATTCACTGCGGGATTCACCTGACTGCGTTGGGAATGCGTCGTACTCTATCTGATTTTTTAGAAGGTTCTCACATGCCGAGGCACATTCATCTGTTTTAGGAGGTCTATATACTGTGGTGAAGACCTTGGTAAGAGTTGTTCGCCGATCCGATTGGATCATTCGACCAGCTGCCTCCTAAGGCTAGTAGACACAGAGAGAAGGGAGTGCGGCAAATACCATAGCAAACTCATCTCCCTTCATTCAGAAGGACACGAGTATAGTACCCAATAGCCTGACCTACCTGATGCAGGTTTTCTAGGGTTTTCCCTGCATCTCTTTAGGATCCTTAAACTATAGCCCTGGGGCCCTAGTCAACCCTTGGCTACCTTGCTCTACCTTCCACATCCCCCCTTTTCAATTCCCTTCCTATGCTATTAAAGGGGAGTTTCCTGTTTCAGGATCACCCACATGTCGCCTGTTACCCAAGCAATATGGGCAATAACTATTAAAACTAATAAAAATATATTGAAAATAGAATAAAATATTATATTAAATTTAGACTCTTGAAAATTCAAGCAATTGTCACCATTTAGTTTTAGAATCGATTAAAAGGGCGCAATGTAAAGGCAATGTAAAGAACGAGACAAACTTTTATGATGTAAAATAAAATGATTCTTGCCATATTATAAGTATGATAATGATTGAAGAGTTAAATAATAATTTATTAAAGACTTTTCATTTCTGGTGTGATGTCCACCAAGAAGAATCAATCTTTATTAATTTTAAGGAATTCATTTCTTAAAGATCTTCTTTAATGTCCAAATGATACCTAGAATCCATCGATACAAGTTTGAACGTTATAAAAGTGAGAGATTTCAGTTCGTGGACATAAACCGTAGAAAGTTATTTTTTATCTTTTCAGGAGTAACGCAAATCTTTCCATGAATCCTTTTTAGTTAGGTTCTCAGAAATAAAAGGTATCTCTTTCAATCAATAATATTTTTCTCCCAATAATGTTTTGTATACCATATTAGTATTTTATTTTTGGAAATTTGGGACAGTTACAGAAATAATAAGCATCCTGTAAATAATACTCCTAGTTTCATTTCACCATCACATTGTAGGAACAAAAATACACAAAAGTAGGTCATTACTATCAATAGAAATTAATGTAACAGTTGACGTTTTCATATATTTATCACTAGCAGGGTGTCTGACGTCGTCTTGATATTTATTATTATTAGCTCGGTAAAGTGTTGAATTCCATAGTAATCAACACGTAATTTAACCGTAATAGATAATGTCCCTTTTTGGACAATTACCTTTTCATGCTGCCCATGAAACCAACAGAATATTATTTTAATAAAAAAAAACAAATATTATGTTCATCAACTTAATCTGGCCAAGAAATTTGCGGGTACCTTGAATAAGTACAGGAACTCAAAGAAAACAAATTGGTTCATTTAATACTCCCAAATCATGAGAGGTAAAAATAGTCCCGATACGTTAACGAAGTCAAGAATACGCTCGGTACATTTAGTAATTTCTCATTTTTAAAAGCAAATAAAATAAAAATAATTTATCCCAATAAATATAATTGAAGTTTCTGTTTGTCGGGAAGTTTGTGTCGAACTTTTTTTTTGGGTAACAGGCTACATGAGGGTGATCCTGAAACAGGCAACTCCCCTTTAATAGCATAGGAAGGGAATGGAAAAGGGGGGATGCGGAAGGTAGAGCAAGGTAGCCAAGGGTTAACTAGGACCCCCGGGCTATGGTTTAGGGATCCTACCCGGTGTTTCACCTAAAGAGATGCAGGGAAAACCCTAGAAAACCTGCATCGGGTAGGTCGGGCATTGGGTACTATTCTCACGCCCTTCCGAATGATGGGAGACGAGTTTGCTGTGGGGTCGCAGCATTCCCTTCTCCGTGTCTCCACCAGTTTCAGGAGGCAGTTGGCCGACTGATCCAATGGGATTAGAGGACAACTCTTGCCATATGCCCAAGGTCTTTGACCGCAGTAGAACTCTGGCTCCGAAACGTGTAAATCGGGACCTGTTCAAAACTAACTGCGAGTTATAAGGTTTTCCCTGAAGCGATGTTAAATATATGGTACCGTACTTTTTATATAATCAATGAATTGAAGTTTATGTCGAAATTCTGTACCTGTTTCGTTTTTAGGGCAAAATAAAAAGAGCTATTTCCGCGCGAACGAAGTCGCGGCCATAGCTAGTTTTCACAGACAATTAGATTTTTAGTTTGCGTGTGGAAGAAGAATGTGTTTAATTATAATTATTAATTTATTAATCAAGAATATGTAAAAAATTTATGTCTTTTTTACCCATAAGTAATAATTCAAATAATTTATGCTGTTCCAAAAAGTTTTAACAATAAGCTGTGAAAATATTAGTTCTGCATCTATAAGCTCTTCAGAGGAAAATGTACCTTATTTTAACACGGGTGAAATAGTGACCTCAGACTCCCATTAAGATTCAAGTTGTACTGAAATCATCCAATTGCTGCAGTGATGTGAGACTGCGTTTGTATCGCTGAATAGTTCTAATACTTCAACACGTCATCTCTGTATTTTTGTGCAGTTAGTAAACAATAATTTCGTTATCTTAATGTGGTTCATAAACTTTACTAAATTTAAATCAACACTTACATGTATAGTACCACAACTATATACAGTAAAATGTAAATATATAATTGGAATTTACGCATTTTGCGCATGGATCGATTGTACGTGTCAAGAATAAATATTTTGAAATTAATACCGCCGGGGACAGTTCTATTTCTAGAAGTAGGAAATAAACTACTCCAGGACTACATCGGCCAATTAAATGATAATCCTATTTGTTGGGTAGACGCGGGAGTTCTTAGCTGAGTGGGCGAGAGGAATAATGTCCGCCGAAGGAAATCGAAATGCATTGGAAGTAAATCTGGAAAAGAGTCTGTGCTGATAGGGGCTTTAAAAGAAGAAAAAAAGAACTTCTGTGAGCTGAAGGAAAAAGCGGAGGATAAATAGAGATGGGAAGAATGCTTTACAGGCCAATCCAAATACGTGTCAGCAGGCGGAAAATTTGACAATAGTAGTAAATAAAAATGCAAATATCCTATTCGAGGGTCGAATTATCCCGTAGAAAGCTGGCTATAAGTCACTGGGTGCTATCGTAGCAGATCTGAGAGTAATGTGTTGACGCAGTGCCTCTACTTCAACTGCCTTGATTTACTGTGGTCGCACGCCTTCAACTAAAATCAGTGAACAGATGGCCAGTTTCCGTTTTCATCCATACACATACCAAACTGAACACTAAGGAAGATATATTCAATTTAAATCACGGTTGTGGCGTTCCTGTGATATTTTTTAAATGACAAAAAAAATCATTTCAAACTAGATTTTAATTTATAGTAAAATGACATAAGTATGAAAAGCTGTAAGAACATTATGGAAATCCACTTAAGAAATGTTTAAGCGTATATTAAATTTACACAATTCTCATTATATTTTAAAAGGTGGATTTTAGCTTAATTGTATAATTTTTAATAGCTAATCATAATTTTTTTAAATTTATAACGTTTAACCAGTTAATTCGTTTTTTAGTATATTGCCAATAGTGCAAATAAATTATAAAATCCCTTAACTTCAATATTAGATCTTATGTGTCACTCATAATCGTTTCGATTAATTATGAAGCAACTTCATTATTTTGTTTATTGATGTTCTTAAATTTGCATCTCAAACGATGCAACAGAGCAACTGTTCTGGTTTACTTAAAAAATTCAGCTTTCTGGTTTTGCAGGACAAATAAACCTAACGACGAGTTCAATCATAGATTTACAACGATGCCGTTCAATAAATATGAGAAGTAAAAATATTTAAAATAAAAACTTGACTGACGATCCAGTTATAACTCCATTTTAATTTTAAATCTTCCAATATAATGGAAATAATCTTTGTTTACCCATTATGCGTTCCTATATATCTCATCTGATTGTGTTGAAATTTGGACGAGTTGTAGTTATAAAGACGAAAAACAGTTTCCAATCCGATACAAAATTTGTTTCATGCTTGAAAGTAATTGAATATTTGGATCAAGCTACATAACAAGAAGCCTTAATTTATCCTCTAAATGAGCATCTGAAATTTTAGTCCTGATTTTAGTCATGATAAAAATGTTGCTCACGGCATTAATGTTTTCGTAGGCATGGACAGTAAACAGCGTTATTTTCCAGATTTATATGGGGTCCATTTAAGGGGATTTGAGTTGAAACTCAACTCCATTTGTAGTTCCATATTACTAGGTGAAGATCAAATACCAGTTTGATCGCGGGATGTTAATCATCAAAATCAGAAAAAGAACTCAATATATTCTTTAAGTAAAGAATCCACGGCACATAAATATTCATCAAATATTTCATTTTCACGTTTCTGCTCCTTTAATATTTCTTCAAGCTCTAAGAATTGTTTGGCAGATATATCCCAGCGAGAGCAAGATTTTGAAAAATGCCATATTTTTTTTTGGAAACGCTTGGGCAAATATTTAAATTGCTTTGTTTAGTCATGATATCAGGCAAAAATTTAGTGTCTCATCAAAACACTTCATCTGAGAGGTCCCATAATGAAAGTTTGAAATTGGTCGTCGTAAATTTCAATTTTTTCTCAAAACCTGTGTTGCTGTTAGCAGAGAACCGTATAATAGTACGGTAGATCCTCAATTACGTTTCCTCGTCTAATGTAAAATTTTATGATTTAACTATATATTGTCTATAAAATATATTTTTATTATCAAGGATAACATTGCTTCAAATGAAAATAATTGCATCGGTTTATGATTTATCCCGTTGGGTTCTGACGTAATGTCGACGAAAGCCGAGGTTTCACTGTATTGCGTTTTATGAAGGCCGCACAAAAAACTCACAGATGCCACACATTCCCTACCTCTGTTATATATCTTTCTCTACTGAACTTCTTAAATGATCTTTAGTAGCTCTCTCCTCAAGATAATCATTATAACTTCTTTCGCTAATTATAATTGCGAATCTGAGAAATGTCTATGGATTTTCATTTCAATAATCCTCAGGCAACATCAACTCCCCTAAAGTAATTTTGCAGGACCGCAGAATGTATTTTTGTACGAGAAGGTGTAACATCTAGAAATATTTTACTCATCTTACAATTAATCCATTTATCATTTTTGGAACTAAATGACTCATTTCCGCTATTTAATTTATTTAGATTTAATTTTTAATAGTCTCTTAAATAAGGATACTTTTTATGTGTAACTAACTCTACTGGTTAAAGTATATATTGCATTAGTTTTGAAGAACGAATCCATAAAGACGGGTTAGTTACATTCGTTACGACATGGTTTGTAGCAGTTCAACATGCTTAAACCTATTGATTTGTAAAACATATGGCCTTATGACATGCGGACATGAATTGCTTTCGAACGGCATTAACTTGTAATTGTCTGTCCGTTTTAGTTAAACGGTATTCCGATTATCGAAGAACGGAGATCAACGGGGAGCGTGACGTAGTTTCCGCCTGTTAGCTCGCAGAACGTTTCATTCATTGAAAGCAAATTAAATAACAACGCTGGAACTGAATTAGCAGCCAATAGAATGCTATAGGGGAAATGACACATTCAGTATCTGAGGGATTGTAGGCGAACCTGGAACGTTGGCTTATTCCTCTGGTTTACGAAACAGGACGGCTTATAAGCCACACTGAGCCTGACAATCGATGATTAAATTGACTCTGAGGCGAGCCATAGCGAGTACTTTCTTTGTTTGGAGTTCCGCTTCACCGACTGATAATTTGCCAAATGTACCTATTCATTTACTTAACAAACTTACACAGAAGTCAGTTGTTAGTCTACTATAATTTAATTATGTAATCTAAACTATTACAAACATTAAGACATAATAGTTTTTAATTTGGAAAGACAACGTATGTAAATTGCTGTTAATTTCATAATCCTGTTAATTACAGAACACTTCTCTTATTTGGTAACAGTCCACATGGGAGTGATCCTGAAGCAGGCAACTCCCCTTTAATAGCATAGGAATGAATTGAAAAGGGGTGATACGGAAGGTAGCCAAGGGTTGACTAAGGCCCCAGGGCTTTAGTTTAAGGATCCTACCCGGCGTTTCACCTAAAGAGATGCAGGAAAATTCTAGAAAATCTGCATAAAGTAGGTCGGTTCTATAGGATACTATTTTCACGCCCTTCCGAATGACGGAAATGAGTTTCCTGTGCGTCGCAGCATTCCCTTCTCCGTGTCTCCACCAGTTTTAGGAGGCAGTTGGCCGACTGATTCAATGGGATCGGTGGACAATTCTTACCGTATGCCCAAGGTTTTCGACCCCAGTTCATACACCTCCTAAAAT
This sequence comes from Eucriotettix oculatus, assembly GCA_034510155.1. Classification (NCBI taxonomy): domain Eukaryota; kingdom Metazoa; phylum Arthropoda; class Insecta; order Orthoptera; family Tetrigidae; genus Eucriotettix; species Eucriotettix oculatus. The sequence continues at coordinate 59,061,519 of CM067380.1, forward strand.
AGACGAAGGTGCCTCGGCATGAGAGAACCTTGAAAAAAACAGAGAGAGTACGAGGCATTCTCAACGCAGTCAGGAGAACCCCGCAGTCAAACTGGGGAGAAATTCCTGCTAGAGAATACTTAATACAGACCTCATTTCATAATGTCTTGTCTGCGGAACACGGTATTTATGCCCCCAAAACATTATAGATAATTTATAAAATTACTTCAGAAAAATAAATACGTAAATAAATAAAAAATAAAATAAACGTTTATTTTCTGTATTATATAACTAACTTTGAAATTATGGTGAACATCATAAAAATCTTTTGAGCCGGAATAGTTTACGTACGCCAGCAAAATTGAAGGACATCTTATTCCTAAATAAGTATGGTATGAGAAACCTTTGGAAGCTTATCTTAGATCTCGCTGGTGTTTCTCCCCAGAGTGAGAATGGACCTCACTTTCAGGTGTGCCGCGTGTTTCTAAGGTTTCTTACATGGCAATTCAACTCGGTCTCTTTTGGGAGGTGTATGTTACGGGGCCGAAGATATTGTGCAAAAGACTGTGTTCTGGTCCAGGTACGGAGAGGGGAATGCTGCGACCCCACAGAAACATTCTTTTCCGTCATTCGGAAGGGCGTGAAACAAGTAGCTGGACCTACCTGATGCAGGCTTTCTAGGATTTTCTCTACATTTCTTTAAGGTGAATACTGGGCTGAATCCTTAAACTATAGTCAGGGAGCTCTAGTCAACCGTTTTCTTCCTTCATCAACCTTCCACATTGCCCCTTTTCCAATTCCCTTTCTATGCTATTAAAGGGGAGTTGCCATTTTCTGGATCAAAAAGAAACTAAATAAGCTGTGGTGTTATATTATCAACTGATTTATGACGCTATTTTCCTTTATTTTATTCTGAGATTTTAGCGCGACGATATATATATTTTTAAAAATTCTGTTTGACTGGACCAAGTATTAAATGTATGTGACTCATAACGTTCTAGAAATGTGAAAGATATATTCGATTCACGTATATAATGTTACTTCATGCCTATAGTTAATAATAATAATCACCTTGAATCTACAAATCGGGTTATTTGTGTTAATATTTTCATTTTGCTATAATTGACTGCAATAACTTTTTTCTTTACTTTGATCTTTTAGACGATAGAATTTTAAGACAGTTCTTTAAATAGTCCTCATAAATTTGGCACATGTATGCAAATAACACAACATTATGTACAATTCATTAAAGTAAAATTTCCGGTCTTTCGGGTCTATGGTTTAATATACTTGAATTTTATTCGCGTTAAAGGTTGGCTGCGTCAAAAAGCAAAACATTAATATGAAACTTGTTGACAAATATTCACACCGTAAGTTGCCGAAACATGGACATCTGCAAGAAATGTGCTTCCCACCTTCAAAAAGTAAGGGGTGCTAATTCGTCCTACAACAGGCGCCAGGAAATTTAGGCTGCTCATTGTGCCACGTCTCATGTTTGGACCATCACGCTAGTGGTCGGGAAGAGTTGACGACCATTACGCCGATAAAGAGTTTAGTCAGTCTGTTTCGTACTGCTCGCTCGTATGGTTGACCAAACCTACGTTCTACTTTTTAAAAATAAACTTAAGTATACGTGAAGGCATCGCGGTCAGGTAGCAATAACATCAGGGAAACTAGACCTACGGCTAGCAGGTCCCAAGATTAAAGAAGATATGCCACCAGGTCGGGGGCCCATGGTGAATTCCAGTAGTAATTATACCCCTATCTAAAACTACATGTCTGTGTTTTAACTGGTAAAAACCCCAACCTTTATATTCTTACCTGATCAGACTCAGGCGTACCTTCCCACAATACCAAAAACTTCCCTCACTTGTCTTCCATCTTAACAACCCTTCGGGATAATCATTACATCTAATTTCTTTTCTACGTTCCGAACCAGCATCGACTGAAGAGTCAAGGCCAGATTCTACAACTTCGAGAAACTGCAAAGGGTCCCTAATTTTCTTGTTTACGGCTCCTTGAAAACGTGACGTGACAGACCAACAAGAATTTGTAGAACTATCTAGTGATACAAGTTTGCGACTCAGTTTTTCCGAAGTATCATTACACGAATTTTGCATTGAAATCAAATCAGAATATTCGGAATGCCACAAACCAATTTGTTTATGCGAATATTCTTTTTCCACATTAATATACATGAAATTAAATTATCATTCAACTCGAATAAACTTAAAAATATATTAATTCCTGCACTAATTGAAATTGAGCATAGATTTAATTATTTATGCAAAAATAAACAAGCTTATCAGTCTCACTTTAATAAAAATATTATAATAAATATATACTTGCCAAATAATGAGTTCGTGTTAATTATTGGTTAACGACATTGTAGATTCTAAAATATATTATTTTTCATAAATTAATTTCATTAAATTGCGGTCTTTTAAAATTATCTTGGCCGTTAAGAGGTTACTATTCGAAAAAGTTTTAGAAGCCAGGGTGTAGAGCACCCCCGTATCAAAGAAAGATCTCGGGGTGACTCCCTACCCGGTCGACATTTTCATTTAATTTCAAAGCCCCTTTGGCTGACTTTGTTGAAACCATTTCTTCTCTTCTTTTATTGGGATAATTTATTATTACTTTAGAACCTTTCCTTCTTGTAATGAAAACGGTTACTGGCTGCTTCGATCTTCTAAATTTTTCTTCCTGTGACAGATCTGTTCTTTTTTAATATTATAAATTGTAAGTTGCGTGAATATTCAGTAATTATTTTCCAACGCAGCAAATGGGTATTGTTCCTGGAACTACATGGGCTGTTTTTGCTGATCGCTGCATATTTATTACTTTCTCAAATGAAACAGGGAATGTTCATTATTTTGAAAACTGAATACATTTATTGTGATAACGTTTGTGCCCATGCAATAACAAAATACGACTCTGCCAAACCTGCACTACGAAATATTCAACATTTTTTTCCCCTGTCTCATAATTACAACGAAATTGATGGAAAGAATTTAACTTCATGAAGCTTTGATTATAATGATGATTGTACATTCGAGAACCGTAAAACATATTGTTTGTACGAGTAATTGAATGGCTTGCGGTGTGGGTTAAAACCCGCTGACTCCCGGTTGTGTGCAGGCCGTGTCATATTTTATTCGTGGATCGCTGCAAGAGGACAAGCCCGCCCATGTTAGGATGAAATAATATGTTTGCATGGCCCGTCCCAGAGATTATTCAAAGTAGTACGTACGGTGAATTCGGCGTTTTACCCTTGGGACGGAGCACACCTCCAACTGCGCCTCACTCGTGCAATGAATTTGCTTCCAAAAATCCTCCTTCAACGTTTCGTGACGAATCAACTTAACTTGATACGAGATAACACACCTAACAGCCTAGATTAATTAACTATACATTTTATGATGTACTCCACTGGCTTATTACACGTTATGCAGTTGACACTGCACAGCGTAACTGCATAATGCTATCGTCATACACTGAGCACATAAATTCGAGGAATATTCAGAAAGTATGTGTACTAGATATTTATTTCCTTTTTGAAAAAGTTTATTTAAAAACGAAATTACAGTATATTATTGATACATTTGTTGACCATTTTTCCACATAACGCCACCCAGTTCAATGCATGTGGTGAGCAGTGGCACAAGCTTCCTTATGCCCTCCTCCAAGAACTCTCCCGCCAGATCCTTCCTCCTCTTTCTGCAACTCCTCCTCGGAGTAAGTCCGGTCAGGTAGGTGAAGGCGCGATGGTTCAAAACATTCCAATCAAATGTGTCCAATACCGCCATTGTGGCTAAGGTTGTATGAGGACGGGCGTTACCGTGCAACAAGCTCGTCAGCATTCCCTCTTTTTTTTTTGGATTTTTTTTAGCGTGTCACAATATGGTTGTGCATTGATGGCCTCCGACTGGAGTAGAAATTCGACCAAAAACAGTGCTCATTAATAAATTGCAAATACATCTCAACACATAAATCGTTTCTAGTTTGAACGGAATTAACTAAAAAACATTTGAAAATGTTTCAAGGAATTTTCAGAGTTTTATGTCTATATAGGCGTTTACAGGAACGCTAGAACACGTTTAATTTATAAGCTAATTAATTGTAGCTGAATGATTTATATGCTTTTCATCTTTATTCAGATTATAACACTTCTGTTAGTATTTCCTAAAACTACTTATTCTCCATTATGTATAAGGTTTTTCAATAAGGGTAGGTCGATGTTGAAATAAAATAAAACAAGCTGTGTGCGAGGTATTAACGAAATTCTTTTTTATTTGAAAGAATTTCGTTAATATCTCAGACATAGCTTGTTTTATTCCAATTCAACATCGACCGCCTTTATTGAAAACCTCTATATTATGATTCTGTAATTTTTATTTACAAATTGTATATTTTATATTGTTTTTCGTTTGTCTTCGTACTTTCTTAATTTTTTATATTGTATTTTTGATTCTTTGGTTTTCGTGTAACATTGTTGTGTTATGCTATGTATTTCTGTTGTTTTTTATTATTTTTATGTGATTTTTAGCATTATTTTTTTACTGTCCTATTTCCTCTACTAATGGAATCAATAAATCAAATTATATCGTCTGATGAGGTCCACAGATTGTGGAGGAAACGTGGTGTATGTTTAACGTATTAATTTTAGTTGTAAGGATCTATACTGTCTGTAATGGGTCATTATGTTTTAACGGACATTGTTAAACATATTTTTTAATGTAAATCGCCCTTACATTCATAATACCTATTATGGTAATTAGATAAGAGAATAATATTTCCTCTGTCTTGAAATAATAAATTTTTTAAAATATTCATAACAAAAACGAAAACAAAAAATAGGCACTTTTGTAGTGGTTACACTGTGAAACCCATGTATTTCCAATATTATTAAGGTTATTAATTTGGTAACAAAAGCACGTTTTATACACGAAAGTATTCGAGACATCGTCAAGAATATTAAAACACTCGTTGTAATAAAATACATACTATATCACTAATGTGCAAGAACCTTCTATAAAAAGACAACAATGTTTGTTGGAAATCCAATAGAAAATAAATCTCCGTGTTCCTTAGGAATTACTGAATGCAATATAACGAATCTAGAGAGAGAAAAAATTGCTCATTGTGAATCCTCCATGAAATACAGGGTTGAATTCTGGTTATTATTTCTCTGCCGCTCCTTTTACTTCCCAGATAACTAAACTCTTTCACTTCATGCAGTATTCCATTCCTTAACTTTATTGTTCTATTATTTTATTTCTTTCTGGTGCAAACCAGAATTTTTGTTTCATGTTTGTTTAATCTCATTCTGAATTCCTCAGTTATTCTGTTCATTCTGCTTTCTTTGCTACTTCACTCACTGCAATTATTTCTACATCCGCTGCGAATCTCAAAATGGCCACTTTTTCGTCATGAATTATTACTCCATTGTTTGAATCGTCTCCCACACTATCGATCGCCTTCTGTACATACAGATTTAAAAGGTGTGGGGAGAAGGAGCATTCTTGCTGTACACCTTCATGGATATGTCATAAGATCAATAACACTTTATTACGGATGTTTTGCCAGTTCAACGATGAACGGCAGAGAATTTTATTGGACACTAACTGAATGCCCGGCGTTGTCTGAGCACTTATTTCTATTAGCCCGGTACAGTATTTAATTCGACAAAAATCTCTTAATCAACATGTGATTTAGTTTAACCTTGTTACGCCTGTCTATCCCACTAGAATGTATATTTCGTTAAATAAGCACGTTACCTTAAGAGTCTAAAGCAACCAGGTGCACTGAATGAGTGAAAATATCCCGGTACTTTAATGAATGTTAAATCTCTCCCAGTACACTAAACGAGTCGAGAGTACATGCAGTGAAAAATATTCCCCGTATCTTAAGTGAATAAAAATTCTCCCAGTATCTGAATATTGTCACACTATCTATGCTCTTATGTATTTAATATCCTCACTCTCGCCATGACAATCACAAATCGTTCGATCATGTCGCTGTTTCTTCCGCCAATATAAAAGGCGTTCCTGAAGAAAGCGAATTTAGCGTTGGGTCAACTTCTTTAGAACGCGATTGTTAATACGAACTTAAAAATACTTCTCGCGGAGAAGATTTTGAATATTAAGGTATGAATCATGTCTCACTATAAAAAAACAACGAAATTCGCCATCTATTTTTCATGTAAAAATATTAATTATATGTAATATCGATAATTGTAAGGAATTTTACTTGAAAAATTTCGTCCTGTCTTCACAATCATCAAATTTATTAAATTATAAATAAAGTAATTACATTATCTTACTTAATATTATAAATAAAACACAAAGCGTTGCCAAAAGTCCGAAATAAAAATATACTGTTTCTTCCCCCAACTTTAGGGACCTCGTCATGTTCTTTAATTAAAATAATTATCGTCGATAATTACAATTTAGTAAAACACAAGGAGCGGCCAAAGTCATAAATAGAAATATAACGTATCGTCCTCCAACTTTAGGGACCTCCTCAATTCTTTAATTAAAGTAATAATTGTCAATAATTAGCCTCATTAAAACACGAAGAGTGGCCAAAAGTCAGAAATGGAAATATAGCGTTTCGTCTCCAACTTTAGGAACCTCCTCAGTTATTTAATTAAAATAATTATTGTCAATAATTATAATTTAGTAAATCACAGAGAGTGGCCAAAAGTGAGAAATGAAAGTATAACTTTTCGTCCCCAACTTTAGGAACCTCCTCAGTTATTTAATTAAAACAATTATTGTCAATAATTTGACTTAGTAAAACGCACAGTGGCCAAAAGTCACAAATGGAAATAAAACGTATCATCTCCCCAATTTTAGGGACCTCCTCAGTTATTGAATTAAAATAATTATAATTATTAATTTTTATTTATTAATATTATTAACATAATTATAATTATTGACAAAATGGTAGTATTAAAATTATTAAATACAAAAAATTCACGTTTTTCAAGAATTAACACGCAAATTATTCCGTCAGTCTAAAATTAACAGCAAATCTATTACATTAAAATCGTAACTTAATTTTACCTCTGATTTTCAATCACCCTTTGTTATTTCATTAAATTTTTACTGCAGTATGATAAAATGCGAGAGTAGCATAATGAAAAGAAATAGCCGCCATATTGCGTGTAATTAAATATGACGGATTACTTGTATTGTCACAGACGTGCACATTCCCATCTTTTTACACAATAATTCCTTCCACCGTTGTGATGGTGTTTTCTAAACGTTTTTTAAGTATATGTGTACCAAGTTTTGTTGCAATTTCTCGAAGCGTTTAAATGACTATTAAGAATACATAGAAAAAATGTACATTATTTTTTAATTTATTGATAAAGCACTTGCATTATTAATGAATTGTCCCCCAAGTCCTGTTGCAATTATGTGCATGATAGACGAATAAGATGAGCACAATGAAGTTACTGTACCATTGTAGTGATGAAGAATAAGCATGAAAATAGCCTAGTGAAAATTTTCTACAAAGTGTCGTGTAATTAATTAATGGTATGCACATTCCGTCAGAACAGTCGTCGTACCCCTTACAGTTATATTATATGCTACACAATTTACTAGAGACTAATTTCTCACTCCGCATTTTCTACTTCTGATCAGACAGAAAAGTACTACAGTAACCAAACTATTGTACTGCCTATACATTTAAAACTAGTCACCAACTTTCGTCGATTAGTTTAAAAATGTCATACTATTGTCTGTTCAAAATATATCGATTGTTATTATTCTTTTGGCTTAAGTATTGCATAATTCGCTTAGCAGAAAATTATGAAACTTGGTCAGTCCCAGTGAGATCGCTAACGATATTTCATCAAAATAGAGCTGAAACATAGCGACATGCAAGTGGAAACCATTAACAATTTTCAACGGAGAAATGGCATGAGCTTCAGCACGGTTTGGACAAATTTCCACGGCTCTTCCATTAATTTCAAAATGTTGCTGAAAGGGAGCACCGATTTAAATCATGGAATGGCATTATGCCTAAAGCGACGGCCCGTATGATCGCCATTCCAAAATATGGGTTCCGTTAAGTGTTTCTAAGAATTGCGCTGCCGCTAGGAGAATTGTGTGAATTATCCAGGGGACTACTTTCGAGAACATTTGAGTAAACAATATTTTCCAAATAACTGCGTTTTAGCAGAAAAAGAAAAAGGTTCCATACTTCATTACGTACAATACACAACACATAAATTGTTTTATAAATTAATACAGTTCAATACAGGCTAGGAAATATAGCCAGAAACGCTCCCCCCCTCCCGCTACTGGATACAAATCCTAATAAAAAAGCCCCAAGCTTTAAAATCACTTTATAAATTATTTTATAAATTTATAAACTTAATAATAAAAGAGTCATACTAAAGAAGCCATAATTTAATTTACAAAATCAACAATTTAAATTTTTTATTGACCCCAAAGATATCCTCCTTGTCAGTTTCACTTTAAGAGCCATTTAAGAAAGATTCTAAGGTTGCATCGAAACGTCGGCCTATCAAAATTTGTTAACTAGTTCTTTCTATTTGCCTGTTAACTGTTAACCCACCGTTAGGCGCGCCTCTTATTGTAACGCGTATAGACGCGTTAGGTCCAGCGGACCTACGGTTTTACTTTTTCGTTTCTGAACACTATTGTGCATCAATTGTTATTAATTTACCTTCAAAGGAAGAGGACAGGAATACAATATCTACAGAAGGTAGTCAGCAGTAATTAGTATGGAAGTCAAGAAAAGAAAGCAGAAATCAAGAAATTAGTAAGACAAGAAGGCATGCTGTGTAAGTTAAATATTAAACAGGTGATTAAGAAAGTTAAAACGGAATTTCCGTAAACCTAAGCTTCGTTTGAAGCAATTCCACTTCCTTAGACTAGAATTCAATGCACCTGTGATCAATTTTCGCATTGTCCATTCTTCACGTATTTCCTAGAATTAGGGTGTGAAGAGTGTTATAAGTGAATTGGCATGTGGAAATGGAGAGATTTTGAATCGTTCGTTGGACGTCGGTTCAGATTAGCTCAGTTGGTAGGGCCCCGGCTGGATATCGGGAGGTCCTGGGTTCGAGTCCCTGGTCCGATCGACATTTTTCCATTCTTGTCTTTCTTCTAAAAATGTTATTTATTCTAAACTTTTTGCATAATGTTTAGAAATAAAGCCCGTCTCTTTTTTAGAATTGATACCATTAATTATATCTAGGAATATATTTCAACAATAGACTCAAGTGGGAAGATCAGGCGAATTTCACGACCCGAAAAGCGTGGAATTCTTTACGGTTCATAATGAAAAAATCAATTTTGGAATACGGGACTGCTTGTTGGGATCCCTGTGAAAAAGGTAAATAGAATTAATGAAAAAAAATCAGAAAAGGGTTACTAATTTCGTTCGGCTCTGTAACGGAAAGACCTATGTTTTGAAGTATTCTCACAAAGGAGGCAAAGTCTGCATTTGCGATATGCGAGCCAAAAACTATGGATTGTAATTAGCTCCGAAATGCAAAAGCCTAGTTAAATCGGGGGATGGGATCATAAATTTAAGGTAAAATGCAGAACAGTTATTGGCAAATTTTCATTCCTAAATAAAACCATCAACGACTGGAATAATTTGCCAGTGGCAGTATTTGGGGGAATTCTTCTTCAGGAAAATAAATTTAGGTTAATCTAAGAAGACGTATGAAGTGAAGTGGCTTTCTTCAATAATAATACATAGTCCAATTTAAATGTTAAATGCTACGTGAAGTGAAGTGTTAACTAAATATGTTTCTTGTAGTGTTTTTTGTTTCTTTGAGGGGTATAAACTTTTCAAAGAAGAATGGTTTATTTAGATTACGAGTAATATGTATGTAGGAAAATTTAATTAGGTATCTGCAGCCCGGCTTACGCCAAATTGGGGATTATTAAATCGATATAAATAAAATAATGAGTATTTCTTTAAAATAAGGACAAGATGTGAAATTGAACACTAGAATTTCTTGTAATTGCTATACAATCCATTTTTTGTGAATAAATTTTCGTGAAAGCCAATTTTATGTTTCTGATTCGAATTTTTACGGAGTTGTTTTTCAACTGGCCTATTTCTGTTACTCTAAATAAAGTAATTAAATTAATCTGACTTAACATTGTAAGTAAAATACAAACAATGGCCAAAAGTCAAAAATGGAATAATTTAACTGGAAAACGTTTGGTCCCCCAACTTTCGGGACCTCTGCAGTTCATTGATGAAATTTTGTAATAATTTAATTAATGAGCTAAGTTAGGGTACAAAGCGTTCCCAAATTAAATCATTCCATTTCATACTTTAGGCCATTCTTTTTATAATTATTTTATTTCTGTTATTGTTTTAACAATGCAGAAGCAGTCTTCCGAATTACGATTAATGAACAAGGCTTCAATAAAATTTAATAAGTCTATCAAAACAATTTTTAGACTTGAGTTGATATTTTTGGTCTTAAAATTCTTTATCAATAATGCTAGTCCCACTAAAAAGCGTAAAATGTGAACAGTTTCTAAGACAAGATCAACAAACGTCAGGTAATATGCTGCGTATTGGGCGGCAGCTCTATTTTCACGATATTGTAGGTCCCCACCTTGTTGCGTGACGTGATTGTTGCGGAGTGCGCACGCGCAGAAGGGGGAGCGAAGCCGGCCGTCGCGGCGTCAGTAGTGCCATGGACTAACCATGCGGCGCCTCGTCACCGTCCTCGTCCTCGTCCTCGCGACGGGTGAGATGCAAATGCAAACATTACTTCTATACTTTATTCATTATTCTTAAGCGTTAGGATAAGCTCAATTAGGAGAATAATTCATTCATAAAATTAAATCTTACAGAACAACTCTTTGTTTTTTTCTGAGAAAAGTCGCATACTTGTAATTCGAAAAAAAAAATTCGTTACATACTTTAAAAACTAATGTCTTTGCTAGTTACTTACATTTGCGGTGAATTATCTATTACCGAAATTCTAATCTTTACTTCATTTCTCAACAAAGGTATTGTGTCCAACGCATATTAAAATTATATGGTGTCATTGCTTACAGGTTACTTTATATGGAAAAATAGTAAACATGCCCTTTTGAACCGAAAGTAATTTTATTAATCATACGGCGAGAAATATTCACTGAAATTTATTATCTGTAAAATACTTATTTTACCCAGACGGCGTGTGAGTAGGTTTTCTTCTATTTAGTTTCCAATTTTTCTGCTCCGAAACAAAAAGTTGAGAATTTTATAATTTTGCATTAATTAATATTATATCCTAACAAGAGTTTTATTTTTAGTTCTCCAGGTAGAATAATTATGTTTTCACGAAATTCCCGGCAGATCCCTTTAACGTATGCACGGAGAAATTCTGTTAAGGATCAACTTTCAATGTTTTGTGGTAACGAGAAGAACGGTTCTCTTGATTCATCCTGGAGAGGTAAAGAAGGACAGTAAACATGTACCAGTTAATTTCAATATTTTACTAATGAAGCCTTGTTTAGTAAAATAATCATTGTAAATAAATAAATTTCTCACTTCTGACGAAAATTACCTATGAAGAAATTTAGTTGAAGTATATCGGAGGCGAAGCTGCTGACTTTGTTATTTGGATGGCTTTAGGCTTTATTTTATGACTGCAGGAGATCAAAAACCGTAAAAGCCTGAAATAAAACGCAACTCTCAAACCTCTATCTTCTAAGGTCATATTACTTATAAGTAGTATTGTTTAGCAATGTAAAATAAATTTTTCGTTTAAATTAATCCGAGATTCTTATTTAAATGTTTCTTTGTAATTAAAAATTAAATGTATGACTTGAAAAATATTTTCATGGACTACGGCGTCACCCCTGTAGTTTACCGAATCTTCATATGCTGGAACATGTGTAGCCAGATTGTAAGTACGGTAACTTTGAAATTAATACTTGTCGCTGCAGTTGTGTTCGATACGATCCTGCTACGTTTCTATAGAAATTCTCCACAAGTCCGAATACGGCTGCAATTCTATTTCCCACAAAAATAGAACAAAATAGATCTCCATAAATGATCACAGAATCGATGTATTGGTATATTTACTCATGTAAATGTAGTGCGATGAATGGCTTGACTTCAGGTGCTCGGAAATATCGAGAGTATAATGGACCGGCACTGTGAAAATCTTTTTAATTCTGTCCTTCTTATAAACAAAATTATATGTTTATACATATGTGGGTATGTTCCTCATTCATATTTAAACGCGTGGAGATATTTCAACCTAATTGTGCTCTTTGTGGCCCGGAAACAGTCACTGTGTATAATTTAAAACGTGTGAATCAGCCGATTTTTGCGTGCAATGAATATTTTTATGGGTCAATGGGAGTGTATTGTTTCAATCTTTGAGACGGACGTTCTTAGAGGTGGGGGTGAAAGAGGGGTCTTACATAAAAATAAAATGACGCAACCAAGATTGGTGTCGAATCCAGAGGTGAGAAAGCCTCTGAGTTTACTTCTGACATTCAAAATGTCGCTTGAGTTGTAGCTAAGCCTGTAGAAGTTGGGGTGGTAGGACATCAAAGATTTTTCCGTATACAATCTTAAAAAGAGTTGAGAAATTTCTACCAGACTTTGTACCATCCAGAAATAAACAGTTTTGGTAAAACATAACTAGGGGGAAGGGCTGTAAGGGGTGATATTTAAAAATACGTTCTTATCCGGCAATTAATAGCACGAAATAAATTGTTTTTGTGGTTGCTAGGTTTGAATGTGTTATTCTAGAAGCTGTCAGTGCGTAATTTCTACCGAGAATGGTGTTTATTGCGGGGTTATGGAAGTCACTGTGTTTTTTTTTTCGATATTCGCAATCCGGATTAAGTTGTTAAGTTACTAGGTGGAGAGGCTGGGGAGGAAAGACGTAAATGTTCTAAGAAGTGGCGTTCTCGATGCTGGTTAAATCAACTGTTTACTAAGAGTTTCTGTGGAATTAAATACTTAACCAGCCTAATATATACAATTATACATCAGTCCACCAGGTAGTGTAATATAAATCACCAAATGTAGAGCGCAGAAACTATTTCACATTCATCATACATGTTTACGAGAATGTAACACGCAGCAAATACCAGGAATCTTTCTTGATTCTATTTAGTATCAGAATTGGTTATACATTATCCTATTAATAGGAACTCCCTGTAATTATTGTGATACCAAATTATTTTTTATAGTACGAAAGTTTCTTTCATATTTAATTACAGGGAAGGGTGGTGGGGTATTGTTTTCAAAATTGGAACCAAACATCGTTAAATATTTGTAGAAATAACTTTCAGACGAAATTTTAATTTCTGATGTGGCGCGAATGTTAGTAAGGTATTTTTTTCTCTTTCCTGGAACACAGAATGACGTGATGGCTAGAACGCTGGTCTCAAAGTCCAGGGATGTAAGTCAGAGTAAATTTCCGAGGAACGTCGTCCCTCAGATAAGAAGTTAATTCGGAGGTCCCATGTGTGGTGCAACGTAAATTCTCCTATGAGCACTCTTCCAAAGTTCAAAGTCTAGATAGACAAAGTTTCCAGAATTTCGAGCCTGCCCCCATGGGGTCGATAATAGCGACGAAACAGCAAAGGCCCTCGAAAAAAAAAAGCGAAAACAGAAAGAGAACTTGTTATCGCAGCCCAGCCCGAATTAAAGATCCGAATGCACTAAGCAAATGTGGTGAAGAAAGTGCAACGACTTAAAGAGAAGCAATGCTCCTCATGCGAAATACTTGCATAATTACTGCTATTTTCATCAAGATAGAAATCCGATTTTGAAATTCTGTTTCTCAATTTGTAACCCTTTAAGTTGAATTTCGCACTTATAATTAAATTATATTTGAATGAAATTGACGAAACTAAAAAATTAAAATAGTTAGAGATCAATTATTATCTTCTGAAAATATATTTTAGAAGTAAAATGGTTATATTAAATACGAATTGTACAATGTAAAAATTATATTAGTAGCAATTACGCAAATACTGAGATTAAAAGATTTTAAACAGTGGATAAAATGTTACTAAAAATACACAAAAAAGTATTGGTAAATAAAGTTGTTTCACAAATAAATTAACGTCATTTATTACATTGAAAAAATATTTAAGAAGAGTCAAGTATATAAAACTGTGAAAAATATACGAGAACTCAAGAACAGGTGGCAAATTTTAAATTCTGAAACCTAGTAACACGTAAAATAAATTACGTGACTGTGAGCTGATGAATCTGATTCAGGTATGGAAGATTTTCGAGATGAGTGACAAGAATAATAGAGAATTTATCTGTTAATGAATTGAGATTTACTTTATTATAGGTGAAGTACAGGACAGGGTAACGCTAAGCAGGGTAGTTGGACAGTAAAAGCTTTTATCATTAGCACATGGCACTAATGTTACATAAATATTGCTCTAAACTATGGAATGGAGGACTTCTTATTCAATCGAATATTTAGTGTACACGTAACGGATTAGCTTTTAGCATAAAATACTTGATCGGTTAAGATCTGCGATTAAATCGTCAGACACCAAGCTACTCCAAACGTACCATTCATGTCTTTAAAAAAATTAAAGTCAGAGTCTCATTTTGAATGGCAAGTTACTGGGCGTCTTTCGTCCCTTCCTCATCGCATAATACGAACGTAGAAGCAAATGTGCCATTATATGACATCACCGGCCTGAGATTCCGCGCGTAGGTGGGATTAGCGGAAAACAGGTGTGCCCTGAATAGATCCCAGAATCCACGCTGATATCAGCACAATATTTCCTGCCTGAAAATGTAATTACACAGGCTCAGGCGCCGTGAACGGGGTGAGGACGCGAAGGGGGAGGCTTGCGGATCCCCCAAGGGCCACTTAATTTACCTCAAATGTTACTGCTGTTATTGAAGCAAGGCGTAACAATAACAAGGCAAATATCAAACTGACCGTTTACAGTAAAAGTTAAAAACTCAATTCCTGTCGATTCGTGAAATTTAGTTCGGACGTTGTGATTCTACTGTCGTCTCGGCCACGAAGGAAGGAAAAATGAAAATATTTCTCAATATAAAACTTCCGTTCTGGCATTAAATTCACGTGGCAGAAATATTCACTCTTTTTTTGCTATAGTGCATTAAAAAATTATTTTTTATAGAATTATAAACCTTATAAAGAAAAGGAAAAATTTTATAGACGTACCGGCGGTAACTTCGTCGCCTAAAACTAATAATACGTGCATCTACGAAAATTTGAATGCTTACGCCATAAAAACCCTTTATGTGTTTTCTCAATAACAATCGGAAGCTCTATAAACGATTGTATACTTATTTTTCATATGCTTTACAGTTGAATACACTTTATAATGTTAATTAAGGTCTGTGACAATAATTATTTATACAACAAAATGGATGTATGTATGATTGTATATACTAAGCGTGGACAAAACTTGGTAAATAAATTCTTAATAACTTGAGAAGGAGCACTGGCGGGAAGGAGATGAGAAATCCCTAGCACAAACGTAAAAAGAAAATTCGGAAGCGTCAACGTAAGTCTGTGACGTCATCGATCACGGAGTCCGAATACAGGGAAATCGACCACATGTTATTTGACGAAACTAAAAAATAAAAATAGTTAGAGATCAATTATTATATTCTGAAAATATTTTTAGAAGTAAAATAGATATATTAAATACGAATTGTACAATGGAAAAATTATATTAGTAGCAATTACGCAAAGATTTTAAACAGTCATAGAATAATATGACACAATATGGCGTCTAATTGTTTACAGTGTGCTACCCATACATTTGATCAATAACACCCAGCAAAATACGATGTTGCGGGGTAATATTCCAAATAAATAAAGATACTTTAAATAACAGAATTTATTATATATACAAAAAATTTACGTTGAAAGAACAAATCACCTCCGTCTCCGTGGTTTATTTAGTTGCAAACCAGCGAGTTTTTTCGGAAACATAGATGGCTTACCAATGTTAATGCTCCACGCCAACACTTGAGGTAACCTCAATAGCATTCGTACTCAGGTGATGTTCTCGGATCCGCTTCAAAGTCATCCTCTAAACCACTGGTTAATGATTGGTAACCTCACGTGACCCGCCGTTTTTCAATATTTTCATGCGGACTCAATTGCACCGTGGACATAGTAACGCGTTACCCTCTAGGTAATATTTACGGTAACTTGTCTCTGTGGAAGGCAGCCGCTGGGAAACCACGTTCCCATGTCTCCGGCTAAATTCAAGCTAAATATGATTATCACTAAAAGCGCACATGGAAGGATGATGTTGATAAACAATATAAAAGATTTTTTAATACGTAACTTTCTATGTTCCCGTTTTATTTACAACCGTATTTCAGCAAGACATATAATCACGGAACCACGGTCCATGGTCCCAATATCAAAGGGCGATAAATAATATTTAAGATTTTTACTTGTCATCACTTAATAAATTTGGTGTCAATTGGAATGATTGACGAAGTAGTTCAAAAAAGAATTCTTCTGTGTTTATTGATTGCAAAGACGAAGAAAATAATTTAATTATCAAATCGAAGAATTTGATAATAGCCACGACTCAAATTTACAATTTTCAGTAGATCTAGAGGTGAATAGATCTCTGGCATAGTAGAATATTTTACAATCTCAAGTTACCTATGCTTGTTGAATTTTACGTTCATATCATTATCATGTAATAGATTTTTCTGACGGTGTATAATGATTGACGAAATATTTTTAGTGAAAACCCCAAAAACTTAACGACATTACCCATTATTATTTTTTCAATTGAAGAGTTGAAGAGTTACATTTGTTTTATACAGTGAACCATAATTCATACATTGAGCTGCGCGGGAAGGTTTCTGACGTCCTGTAAGAATTTTAAATTCGTGCGGGCAGTCGTATTTTAAATTTCGTGCTTCGCAACCCGTCTTGAATAAATTGACGCGACGCTTAATTTGGTGTGCTTGAGAAACGCCTTTTGATTAAACGTTTTGCGATTTTCTTGGCAAGATTGAGGGAATTAAATAAAAAGAGAATTTTTTATATCTCCACGGGACGGGGCGTGTTTTTGACTCCTTTAGTGTACTGGGGGGAGTTTTTAACTCCATTAAAGTACCGACCATATTTTCCCTTTGGGTATTAGACTCCATGACTATTTAATTCACGAGGAGATTAAAGTACTGTGTATCAGCATGCTGGTTATGATTAAATCAACATTCGGTCGGGATTGGTAGGCGTGAAAAGATAAACGTTAAAAAGCTGACGCGCTCTCATGTGTTGACCAAGCGATTGGTGATGAAATACTTTACCAGGCTAAGACAAATAATTACCAGGGCAACGCCGGGCACCCAGCTACTTTTAAATATAATTGGCCACAAAATAAACCAGATAAACTGTAACAACGTACACAATTGTCAGACGTTCTCAAGTACTAATCATAAATTAAACTAAGCGAGTATGAAGGAATCAAATACAAAAGGCCAATCATAAGAAATCAGAGGTCACAGATTTTACTAAGTGTGTGTGTGTGTCACTATTAATATTAAAAGTAAAATTATTGTTCAGTCCAATATTGATCATTCCTGAGGTGGTCCTGGGATTATAGTAACGGTAAACCTTAAGAATTAGACATAAACGCAATTGAAGCTGGTGATTAAACTTCATGTTTTCCTCCATATATTCCTTGATGTTGTTTTTTTAAATTTTAGAGAAGGTAAACTGAATTTTAATCATTGCATTCTATTTAAAGGATCTTTACCAATCTTAATGTAGGAAGATAAACGGTTATAAGTTTTATAAATGATACTTATATTGATTTCAATGAATAAATACGTGACTTGATGGTTAGTTCCTCTATAGTGTGGAAGGACCATCTTAAATTCAGGAATATAATGGTCACGGGATTTCAGCTGGGATGGATGAAATAATTTGTTGGGTCTATTATTGATATCGAATTTAACGAAGAGGTGAGGATAGAAAATATCTAATAAGTTGTTAATCACAATGACTGGATTCTCATAATGCAAAATAATAGTGCTGTTTTAATTAATTGGCTGGTTGTGAAAGTAGGAACCGGTCAAAAAAGTTTGACTTTCCATACCAATTCATCAACATTCTACAATTTTATACGTCTGCAGTAAATTGTAAATTGGAGTCGTAGTCACTGGTATATTTCGGAAGCAACATATCTCCGCATCACGATCTGACTGCAGAGTGGTGATAAAGGACTCCCCATTGACGATCCATTTATTTGGTTGACAATACGTAGAATTTAGAATTAAATTTAGGACGATGAGAACTTCATCCAGAGGAATATTGGTGTATTGATTAATGGTATACCACCGTGACTTTAAACTTGTTATTACAAAATTGTTGGTTATAGAAGGAAACTACAACCAATTATGTGATCAGAATGGATTCTCAATCCCTTTATAGACGCTAAAAGTTGAATTGACTTTTTTATCTTCGGTCAGTTATATTTTACTGCGTCCCACTCGTTTGATTCAGTTGATGATCAGTACTTAAGATGGTCCACCAATTCGTAGAAGAAGGTAGGAATGGTTTTAGTTCGTCAGTTTGTGGCTATTCATACTGAAAACTACCACTCCGGTTCCTCTGTCCTATTCCACAGCCTTTCTCAAAATACTAAATTAAAAATTATCTGTAGTCTCATTGAAAGCGTTATACTTGTTTGGATTAAGCGTTGAAAGAAAGTTGTGTACTTAGTTATAAATAACCATAGGTCCACGATATGCTCTGGTATAAAGATTTATTACATTTGACTTCATCGGCTTATATAACAACATCGCTTATGGTTGCAGCCAATCAGAACGAATTACAAACAATCATTTATATACGGCATTTACTTTCATAACAACCAAACATTTGTTTACAGTATGCCAATTACCAATACAGATGAAACAATTTTAATAAATTATAAAAATATATTTTAAACTCAATTTCTTCTTCATTGGAAGTGATGAATCTATTTAAAAATTACGATTTCATACAGCGATTGTTAATCCACAGATTCTGATTATTACAAATTTCTCGTAATTTGAAGTAATAATCCACCAAATTTAATAGATTCAGACACATTTTACAAACAAATATTTTAGTATTTTTTAAAAAATTAATTTTGAAAAATATTTGAGTTACAAAAATATTTAAGAAAAAATTGACGTTAAAATCAGTTAAAACGGTAAAAATCATGTCTCATCGTATCCTTTACGATTATTACAAATCCACACTATAGATGTAATAGTTCATACATCGTGAATACATTTAGAAAAAAAATTAATTATATTATTAATCAGAAAATTTACTAGCAGACCGGGAATTAGGTGGTAGCTCTCCCATCTGAGATATCCCACTTCTTCGTTTACCCTAAGCAAAGGCTCATAAGTTGCTAAATCACATAATTTATGGCCTAATTTAAGGACTTCAATGAAGAATAGATATTACGTGTAAATTAACCAAAGGTGTAAGTAATTAATTCCAGAACTGAAGAAATAATTTCAAACGTTGCTCAACCATAAAGGCGATGAAACTAAATTAAATGATTAGGAAGGAAAATTCTACGACTTTCAGGAATAGGAAAAAATAATAAGTGAGAAAGTAACCATTTTCCTTCCTCACTGGTTCCGTTCCCTATTATAAACTAACGAACCTAACCAGGGAATGAACTATTAAGTAAAATACAATTTCTGGCTTATTTGCTTATGATAATTTCCTATATTTATTTTGTTTACGGGGGAGTGAGGCAACAAGAGAGTGATGCAGAAACAGCCAACTCCCCTTTAATTGCATAGGAAGATAATTGAAAAAAAAAGGAGTTGCAGAATGGAGGGGACGGCATCCAAGGGTTGGCTAGAGTTTAAGGATCCTATCCGGTATTCACCTGAAAAATATGCAGGGAAAACCCTATAAAACCTGCATCAGGTAGATCTGAATGACGGGAGATGAATTTTCTGTGGAGTCGCAGAATTCCCTTCTCCGTGTCTGCACCAGCTTTAGGAGTCAGCTGGCCGACTGATCTAATGGGATCAGCGGACGACTCTTGCCTTATGTCCGAGCTCTTCAACCCCAGTACATGTACCTCCTAAACGAGATGAAGGTGCTTCGGCACGTGAGAACTGTGGAATTGGAGACTTAATGAAGCATCCCTGAAGGTAAGGACTTTCTGTAGGGTGTTAATTATTGAATCCGTATTGTGAATGTGAGTGTTATTTCCAAACGAGAAATGACTGCTACGTCAACCGTACTAATTTTGTCAGAAGCTTAAAATATACGTCACAATAATATAATTTTTTTCCCACTTTGCGTGACACGAAATTGCATTCTATACTTTACATATTTCTCTTCTCCCACAATTCTAAACCGATCAATTCTGGATAAGATATTAAATGAGTTGAAACAGCCTTTTTGTCAGTTTTTATTTTATTTAATATTGAACTATACCACGTTTCGTCTCTCATTTGAGACCTCTTCAGGTATACTAATATAATCCATTGTAATTAACATTACAGCTCAATATTTAATAAAATAAAGACTGACAAAGAGGCTGTTTTAACTTATAATGTATGTTTAATTGTCAGATAAACTATTTATTTAAAATTAAGATACTTTTATAGAAGTCGTATATCAAGTGAACCTTCAGAAACTTTTGTCGTGATTCCTCAATTCTATTAGTAACTGCAAAATTTTCTGGAATATATCCGTATCACGGATATGTAATTATGAAAGTTCTATAATTAAGTCAGAGATGTGCGGAAATGTGGGTCGATATAACATCACGGTAAAGCTCTGACCCCGTAGTGGGTAAATCCTGAATGAAAATGAACGCGTTTATCCTCGCAGAATTGTTCCCGTATGGTCCCGCATATAATTCTAGAGACTTACCGAATTAAACATGTGCCTTCAGACCGAGAAGGGCGTTTCTCCACTTAACCGGGAAGCTCAGTAGCAAATTAATATATGTAAGTGAAAAATAAAACATTTCCAATGCCACTATAACATTAAAATTATTATAGTATAAATTCATATTTATTACTGTATTATGGACACGTCTTTCAGTGGGAATCATATAAGAAATTCAATAGTATGACTGATTTTATTTCTCTGAATTAATTGAATGTTAATATACACGTTAATACATACGATCGGAGTAGAAACTGAGACTCTAATTAGCGTTTTGTATTTTGCCTTCCAAATTTATTTAAATGTTGATTTTCAGTGTTGATTCTGATGTGATGCAAACAGTACATGAAAATCATTCACGGAAAGAATCTTCAGTAAATAATTTATTGATATGTGCGTATGTACATACTTTCATGTCAATGAAATAGATCCCGTTGGCAGTGAGTGAACAAGTACATAAACAAATGTGTGGACAAATAAATAATACAATTTTGAAATTTATACACCCTTATAAATATTTCACTTCACTAAAACATGCTAACAAAAACGAACTTCAATTCAAGAACTTATTTTTGAACCTGCTTGTTGTTCTAACCACTTATCGTTCTGTTTATAAACGAATATTTCCCTATGTACGTTTTGTGCGCTCATCTTTTGTTCCCAATATAAGAGACTAAAAATCACAGATATTATTGACCTAAGATTTACAAGCAAAAATGATTATAACCGTTATTTTAAGCACAACCTTTTTGACTAGGCCGTTACTTAAGTTGATACTGTCTCTGATTTAGGAGTAAATTTTAAAATTAATAACAATTTCAATACTAATTACAAAAGAATGTAATACGCTCAAATCGTTGTATTGTTCCATCGTCTGTCCTGCATTAGACTATACTATACTCCATTTTAATTTTGAAGACTTCTCCAGTGTCCGCGTTGAGGGAGTTACTGTTACCACGTATACATATTTGAAATCCCACGGGAACCAGTAGAGGGACACCGCGGTTGTTCGGCAACGCAACGCTTCTGGGAGCGCTCCTTATTTCAAGAGTTGTGGTTGGTAGGTTCAAGGTCACACCACTAGCAAAAACTCACCGGCATCAGTCTTCTCATTTAAAACAGTCGCTTGGGATCCATATTGTAATAATTCTATTTATGTTATTGAAACAATAAAAAATTAGGTCCTGATGTTCGTAAAAAGTAAATTATATATCACAAATGAGCTTAGAGAATATAGTTTTGCAAGTCATTTGCTAAAGTTACCTTTTCTGATCGTTAAGTTTTGTACTCTATTGTTAATAATTATTTGAGCCCTCCTAATTTGTTAAGGATATTTAACTTTAAAGTTCTTGACCGTCTTGTCAGAGATCACTCTATTTTTAATATTAGCTATCATAGATATGATTATATTTAATATGTCCCTTAACGTCTTTCCTCCCAAATAAATTATATGAAGATAAATAAAACGACTGGTTTACCAAAAAAAGTGTTGATTTATTGATTTACTACTAAAAGGACCTTAAATAAACTTTAACTCTTAGCTCTATAACTCGTATTTCTTATGAATATGTAATATTTTCATTTTTTTGTATTCCATGTAATAAAAATAAATGTACCTTTATTATAATAGGTGAATAAAAAATATTATTTATTTAGATTTTCATACTTTATCATTATTACTCGTTATAATAGATATAAATTATGTTGAGAAATTTTGATCAATTTAGTTGCAATAATATAATGTCTCTAACCGTCAGTTATAAACCTTTCGACATAATAATCATTCTTTAAAAGTCCATATTTTTAAAGAAAATTAAAAAGTTTCAATTACAATAAACACTAAACTTTTCTTTAATTCTGATCTTAATTATGTAAACCCTTGGTTTTAAGTAAGTAACACAATTTAATAAAACAAAAATTTCGTTTTAATTTTGATTGTAATATTTACTATTTTTCTGAGGAGCTTACGTCAGATTCCATAGATATCAGGAATTTTAAAAAACAAATTAATTTAAATATTTAGATTGATTTGTTTTTTTAAATCAGTCAATTAATATTTAAAGTTCCTTTTTTAAAATTAAATGATAACGTCGGGTCGACGGTACAAATTCCTAATACAATATTACATAGTTAACCTCAAACAATTTAGAACATTTTAATTGATACATTGAATTAAAAATGTTTAAAATATTAGTGCCCTTCAAGAAATTTATAACAGTAATTATTTTTTCTTCATCTTCGTTTAATGATTTAGGCTGCCATCTATTGAGATGAATTATACGTTGTGTGAAAAATTTATTTCAGTTCAAAAGAATGTATTCCATAGTCTTATGTGTGTTGCAAGTGGCACATCTAGGTGTTTCCCCACTAGAAAATGAATAATTATGTGTGAGCTTCGTATGTAATGTTCTAATACGAGATAGGACCACTTGTTCCTTTCTCGTAAGGGAATAGTTAATAAGGATGGGATGGACAGATTTTAGCATATAAGAATGGGACCGATTTTTTTCATCGATTCTGTGTCAGCTTGAAAAATTTCCTTGAAGTTCTTTAATTCTTGTTTGAAATTTGCGCTTAGTCTGACCAATATAACAACCTTTACAGTCCAAACGTATACGTACATGTAGTGCAATATTTTTTTGTATAATGCACTGAAGAGGTCCCGAAAGTTAGAGACAAAACTTTTTAATTCAAATTTTCAATTGCTCGTAAGGGTTTTAGGAAATAAGAACGAATTAGACAGGTGTTTGCATATATGGATGGGACAGATGTTTTCTTTTTTTAAAATTTATTTATATTATATTATATTATATTATACAATTATTTATTTACATATTATTTTCAATTATCAATTTACAAAATAAAATACTGACAATGTCCATTTTTATGTTCGTTAACCACTAATTAATTAGTTATATTCGTTATATTTCATTTTTAAATTTAAAAACACATAATACAATATATGTCAATTAAATCAAAAATCTTTCTGTCCTTTCAAAACATAATAATGTCTTTTTGATATTCATTGCAGTCCAAGATGGATTTCTAATTTTTGCCCTATAGGTATTTTAGCCTAAGTTAATGATATTTGGGGCATTGATTGGTGACATTATCTATATTTAAGGCAGTATTACACAGATCACAAGACGGTTGGACGGATCTATCCAGTAGATAAGTGTGGCTTAATTTGAAGTGTCCAGTTCTTATTCTGGTAATGGCAACCTGTTACTTTCTTCCAAAATCTGTGCTGTTACTTAGATTATAGAAGTCTGACGTTTTTGTGAAGATCACTGCATTTTAAAGTTTTCCATATATTGCGCCATTTCTTTAGATGTTTTCTATTCTTCTGTTAGTCATCCGTTGTGTGTAAGCTTGAAAATTTTTTTTTATTGAAGTTCTGTAATTCTTGTTGAAGTTTGCGCTTAGTCTGACAAATATAAAACCTTTACAGTCCAAACATATATATATATATATATTGTAGAATGAACTGAAGAGGTCCGGATAGTTGGGGACAAATTTTTTTAATAAAAATTTTCAATTTCATTGTTGCCACAACGATTTATGTTACTGTTGTTGAATTTTCAACGATGGCTGGTCCGTCTCGTTTTCACTGTGCATAGGGGGATATACTGCACCGATCGATGGATATTGAAAATTTCAGCCGACCAAGCTACCGGAATATTTATCTCAGCAGCCAGAAAGACACAGTCAAAAAAAGGAGCCTAGCTGTTTCCGTGCAAATAATGGGGACAATACAACTTTCCTTATTTCCTTGTGTACCTATGAATACAATAGGTTTAAACGTAATTCCCTTAATTCAGCTTCTGCAGGGAGGGGAAGCAAATTAGAAGACAGCAGAGACAACGTCATTATAGTCACTCGACTATTTAATTTATTTACGGGCATAGCAAAGTCTTCGTTAATTGCGCATCGTCAGGATTCTCTGCGTCAAAGTTTAGTTTCAAACAGAAATCTTCAAACATTGTCTTCCCTCAATGCTCAAAACAAAGGACCATAAAGTTTCCGAGCTTTTCTTCCGACGTCGGTGAGTTATCTCGCAGAACGTTAGGCTTTGTATCCTTACTACATTCCTTACCGTCGCCGTCCTAAATAAGAGTAACTATAGGTCTTTATCTACCGCAAGTCTTGTTGCAAATGTACTGAAACAACTTGAACGCAGGAAATATTTCCGCTTGCCTAACTAGTAGCACCAAGTTTGGGAATGTATCTCTTGCAGTTTTGATCCCCGGGAATTAACTTCATCGTGGCGCCGAATGGTGTCTAAAGGGACAACTGCAATTTAGCGTGGATGCACTCGCCTTTGGAGCAGTCGTGCTGCAGGATAACATAATTATGCGGCTGTATTGAACATAATGCTGCTGGGAATAATGTCCATGGCTACGAACCGCACGGCTCGTGTTCGTATACCGTCGTTGTAAAGGGATTCCAATCAAGCAATAGCTGAGGTTTTAAA
Organism: Eucriotettix oculatus; assembly: GCA_034510155.1. NCBI lineage: Eukaryota > Metazoa > Arthropoda > Insecta > Orthoptera > Tetrigidae > Eucriotettix > Eucriotettix oculatus. The sequence continues at coordinate 59,086,898 of CM067380.1, forward strand.
ATCCACAGTGACCCGTCACTCTGCTCTTTGATCAAGTTCCACTGTCGCGAGGCACCTATAGCCAATACAAAAAAAATAAAAAATTGTTTCACCCTTATAAAATCTCTTGTACTTTAATTTATTTCATTAAAATTTGTCAGTTTTGTATCTAGGAGCTGCCGGCCCTGCGTCATATTAATTTAAAAATTAATTGTATATCAATAAATAATAAAACATACTACGAGTTAGGAAAAAATTATTATAAACTCTATTAACGGTATTTCGTTCACGAATCCTTATTCTATCTAGACTGATGTGTGACATGCTTCATATCAGTTCTAACAATTCGGCTATTATTGCTAAAAATACCGCAAGTAATTTAAATAAAATAAACTTCCTGCACATTCATTGTTATTCTGAACACTAACGACACTCTAATGACCTCTAGTTTTGGCTTGTGCGACTTTCCCGTCGAAATTTCTTCATTCCAATAGTAATTTTTTGTTTTATAAGATCAATTCTATTGTGCACATTATATTGCCAATATTTTTATAGTTTTAATCACACCAGATGAGATTCCAAATTTAGGAACGAACGTCGCACAATTAATTTTGCTCTGACTGATAGGCTGTTTTACTAATTATTGATTTCCAAACAACCAGATATTGTTACTAATTAATTACATATCGTCCACATGCATTAAAATTATATTACACTATGATTTTAATTTTGTTTAATAAATTAGTATTTCCTTCATGTATTAAAATTTTGTTTTAAAGTTTTTTTATCTGTATAAAACATGACTTTAAAATTGTTCACAGTCCAAAATTATTTGTTTTTGTATAATATATGCATACCGGTTCTTATTGAGTCCATCAGAAACGTGTGGTGTTTTGCTTATGGAGTCTTGTGCGATTCAATAACTAGTTTTCTTCTGTGCTCCGTCACACCTGCCACAATATGTGAACGATATTATATTTTTACATGAACATTACCCAAAATAGGATCTAAAGCCCCTGGCAAATCGTAAATAAATTAATTAAAATACGAGAGATTCTTTATAAGGGTGAAACAATTTTATATAAAGGTAATTATTCTTAAAATATAATTTTCCATACATTTTATTATATTTTCAAATGATATTACTGTTCCGTTTTTTGATTTGTTTCATCGAAACGTTGTAACTTTATGTCAAGAGTATTTGTCAGCGATATATTATTTATAACTACAAATTACTCCAGACTCCATAACTGGAAGAATCTCAAGTATTATCATGTATAATATGTTAGTCTGAATAATAATACTCAGGAAATATATATGCATTGTTTTATTATGCGACTCATTAGAAATGTAAAAATTATATTGTGAAAAATTATGACCTTAACTTAAAAATGGTAAGATGTGCTAAAATCATTTTGTCTTTTTCTTCTTATTCATAAAGAAAGAATATTACTATATGCGTCGAGAACTCTAGTTATTAAAGGATAAAAAATTAGTTTTTTTCAACACTGAAAAAACGTCATCAAACTATTTTTATCGAAATTAAAATCAGTCCAATTTCTAGTAAATTTTTTATTATTTCTCAAGGAATATAAATTTAATGACTACTTTTCAGTTTTGGTTTAATCAGTATTAATAATTTCACACCTTCATTAATAAATATTAGCTATAATTTCGTTAAAATTTTAACTTTCAGACAAATTTATGCCATTATAATTTACATATTTTAAAAAAATTCAATCACACAATCCTATATACTTTAGTCAACATTTAATATATTCAAACACAATAAAATATTAAATTAAACGAAAATGGCGTCTAATTTAAGGAGATTCGGATGGCCCCTTTTGGCAGAGGTTAAATAGTGATTTTTAGGTACCTTTTTACGGGTAACCGATATATATAAGATTTCACAGTTTATTTTTAATCCAATTGCATGCGCGCGGATGTGGAATAAATGATTTTTAATTTATTTGTCAATATCGGTTTTTTATGGAAAATTTTACGAATTTCTTATCTATAACAAATAATTAAAATAATTTATTCTTCTTTCAAAGACACACCATAATGATAGAAATAAGCTGTACAATTTTTATTGCTTTTTCTTTAACGGTTTGTGAGTAAAAAAACTAAAAATTATTTTAACATTAATAAGATAGGGCCTTTTGACTCCCCTTATTATACCATTTTTTAAGATTACACTTAAAAAATTAATAACTATCCATTATTATAAAAGAAGCACGAAATTTTGGAGAATATTTGATATAAAAGTACGCCTGGTACTATGAAGCTACAAACATTTACGAAACAAATTTAAACAATTCGGCAAAGTAAGTAAATCTTGAAACGAGAAAATGAGGGAGAGTATTAATTATTTAATGGGCATTAATCATATGTTCTTTTAATTATGCATCCCTTTCCATAATAATAAAACTATAATCAGGAAATAACTTGTAATAAGAACCGTCAGACGTGCTGTATTTTAATGCATGGAAGACTCAATATAATTGTACGTTATTCAGAGCAATTTCAGTTGTTGACATTTTCTTATAACAGTTTCATTTATCATTATCGCCAGAAAAATTGAAAGCCCCTTCTTGACAGCAACAAGCGACACATCTTTGTTACAGATGGTCTTATAGAGTCTTATTGGCTAAAGAAAATAACTTCTCAACATAGTACCGTACTTTACAACGAAAGTTATAATTACAACAAAGAATTGGCACTGCATAATAGTCATAGTACTTCGCAAGTAAAAACAATGTGACTAGAAAAACTAAATGAATAAGGCTGCCAATCTACGAGGAAGCAGATGAGTTAACGTAGGAATGTAAAACCATGCAGAAATTTTCAATTAGGTTTAAGTTGTTTAATATCAATTTCAGCGGTTACAATATCAGAAAATGCTTAGATTTTTATTAGATATTCTGCACTTAAAAATTACTAAACTTGAAATAGTTTTGAAGAAATTAAATGGTATCAAATTCCAATATTTATTCAGAATCTGTGAATGCTTAATATAATTAATTAATTCTAACATCCACTTCATCGTATGTAACACAGACTACTCAGGAATTTTAAATAAATGGTGGCACAATATAACTTTGGTTATCAAACATTATTTTATGCACCGCATCAAGTTTTCCCTATCCCTTAAACGTATATTAAACAAGTTAGCCAATATTAGTTTGTAACTAAAAATATCATCTTTCCCGCTATGAAAATGTGTCATTATTACGATCAATAGAATTTTCAGTGACTGATCTACCACCATGTAACTTTGTACCCAAGTTCTGGTTTATCTTCCTAATCAAGGGACAGAGCCTCGAAAGGATTCCTTTGTGTGTAACATCACCCGTCAATAATGCCTATAATAGGGGTAATAGTTCAGTACAGTATCAAATCCAACCGGAATAATGCAGGGTTTCCATTAGGTAGACTCAGTCTGAAAAAAAATCAGTGGAATTTCCTGAATGGATCCACTTGAAAAAGCTCACCAAAAACCCCATTAGGTGAGTTTTTTCAATTTTCAGCATCATTTAAAATTATAAACAACAAATACATTTCATGAATTTAAGTTGTTTTACAGTAAATTTTGAATAAATATATATTAAAGGGAATTACATTAACAGTTGAAGTAAATAAAATATATTTATCAATAAGTTACAGTAGGACTTTTCATAATATACAAGGTTCCAGCAAATTAAAATGTACTCTAATATTTTACAATTAATTTATTTATTAAAACAAAAGCCTTCGGCCATTGGCTATCCTCAATCTGTAATTAATAACCAACAAACAGCCAAGTTTTTACAGATTCCTACGATCGTAAGCTACGATAAAAAAGGGAGTTCAATGGCTCGCCCCAATATATCAGTTATTATTGTTCAGTAATAAATTAATGATTTCATATGTTACGTAATTTATAATTCGGTGTTAAGTGAAAAATTGTAATGTTCACTTGCTGCCTGTTTCATTTTTTAAATGACAAGATAATTTCGAAGTAATTATTTATTGTTACGGATTATTGCCGATTCCATTTCGTTCAAATAGTTACAAAAAATTATATATTTTAAAGAAACAACATTACATTTGTAATATACTGGCAAATATTCTTTATGCATCACTCGTAAATATTTTTATTTAATATCAATCGAACGATTGAATGTGAAAAACATTAAAATTTACATTCTCCTTACAGCATTACTCTATTATACTTGACCACCAAAGTATTTTTTAAACATAGATGTTCTAGGGAGAAAATATAAAATTCAATTTACCAATCAAATCAATGTTACTATCCGGACTAACTATTTAAAAAATAAATTTTAAAAATTTTGAGCAACGTTAAAATTGCAGAGACGGAATATTCAAAACTGTAGCAATAATTTCATTAGTCATGGTTCCCAAATGGGTCTGGAAAATTTATAAGACATGATTCTAAAAAATATGTTGTACGGTTTCAATTTTCTTGTCAAATTTACTATTGAAGAGCAACCAAACTATTAGATGAATACTATAATACAGCAAAATACATATAATATTTTTAATATTGGGGATCAAATAATTTACATTTTGTTCTGTTTTTAATGCCACATAAACTGCTGGGTCATGAGTTACATGGAATAGAATTATATATTATGGACAATTCTTAAGTGCTAGTTCACGTAGATTTATATTTCGTCATAGAGATTTGTAAGACTCGATGCATTTATAGAAGATTCCTACGTTTTTTTTCTCCTCTACCTTTATTCCAAATTTCAGTCAGGAGGTTGATGCACCCGTTCGTTATGTATTTTCTTGAGCGGTTTATTTGCAAGGCGATCTCCAGCTTAGCGGGTTGTCGGCAAGCTTGTCTCCCAAGATGCCTGCGTGAGCCTGGATCCAGCATATGGTGATTCCTTGGTTGTTTCCTTTTATCTTCCAAAGAAGGTTCCTGATTTCGTTGATGTAAACACTTCTACACTGGTGATTGAAGAGTGAGTAAATACCCATGAGAGAATCATTAAAACAAGGTGAAATTGGATGGGTGGTATTTGCAAAATCGTAATGCCAACAGTATCGCATATTTTTACATTTTTATGTACTTAGTTTCATATCATTCTTCCTACACCATTTATAAATATCATTCAAACAGTCTGGTAAATCAAAACAATCTACGTTAGATTTAATCGATTTATATATTTTAAGATCATCTGAAAACAGCAAGCATTTATAATTGGAAATAGATCATTCAGTATCATTTATAACATTTTGAAAATTATTGCAAAATAGGACTATCAATACCAAATTATTTCAGTTTTTAAGTAAAATATAGTTATTATCATAATCGAAAAGTTTATCAAAATCTTCGTATATTCCTGTAAAATAAATTGGGTATTGTATATTATTTTTCCATGTTTGCAGATAAACTATTTATATGTAATTGATATAGTACAATCAGCATTTAATTAAATTCCAGAATATAAGGAAAATGTAACATAAACTTTCATATTTTCTACATGTTAAAATATAAGAGTAATTCGCTCGTATTTCTCTCTAATATTACGGCTCGGTTGTTGGTGTTGTGGGGAATATATATTCATCGATTTTTGGATGCAACAGACGCTTGTCTGCTCATGTAATATACGTCCCCGGCACTTTTTTGTGTTTCTGAAATATATGGGACTTTAACTTGAAGTGAAACACCCCGTATATATCCACAACTGATCCCGCTTTAAGATGAATTGGCGGCGTCTCCTATCGCGTTTATCAGAGAGTGACGTGATCTAAAGCGGCTACAAGCTTTAGAAGAATCATCCGATTCAGAGGCTTTTATATAATTTACTTATCGTGAATAATTAAAGGGAAGAAACGACGGTAGATTTTTTCGATGTTCAAAATATGTCAAATATTCTTCCTTTATTTCCGTTAAAATAAAAATTATTTAGCGAGACTAAATTAAATCTTTAACGATCTTTAATACCTTCCGTGCATTAAATTATTATTAATTTTTACATAAACCGTATAAATGGAAGTAAATAACTCCAAACTTCTATTTTTCATGTCATTTGTGTTGGTCCAAAATAATTTTCATGAATTAAAATATCCACCTTAAGTTGAAATTTTTAACGGAAAAATTAACCCAATGACACCGGTAATTTTCACTTGGTTTCTAGGGTTGGGGTCTTCCCATACCGGATAAAATGTATTAAGGTGCAGTACGAATATTTTAAAATTATTATTAACAATTTATAAAAAAATTTAATACCTATCAAGTGGTCAAAAAACAAATTATTTTGTTGTAAGAATTTTTTAATCCCTGAGAGAGTAATAAATAACAGATTCTTCTAGGAAATGTGTTTTGTAGCAGCATTAAATATAGAGAACCAATTTAGGATACCAAGAATAAAGATCATATGAAAATATAAATCTCATTTCATTCCTGTCTCACAACCGTCACACAATCGTTATGAAAAATTAGTTGAATATTTTTTAAGGTTCTAAATAAACCATGGCAGTGGAAATCTTTCATTATTAATCTTGTCTTCCACTTCATGAACCGTTGTCAGGGATTTCCAATACCGAAAAATTATTTGCACCATAGCGGAAAATTTATATTAAAATAGTTAGGTACCCGGTGATGCCCGGAATATTAATATAATATAACAAAACATTTTACATAAGTTATGATGCTTTTTGTCTCTCACTAACGTCGTTGTAGACTTCGCAGCACGCATACACGCCTGCCCAATGAGTGTGAAGCAATTAAAAAAAACTAATTTTTCAGGATAGAGTTTAATATAAGAATGAGAGGTAGTATTAAGAAAATCGAGTGAAGTGGAAAATGAAGTAATATTTTAAGATATCTGTATCAATGTAATATTTTAGTAATTACAGTGTAGTGAAGTGCAAAGGAAAAGGTCCAGAGAACAGTAGGACACCTTTACTAGTTTTAAAAATATATAATTTAATTGGAATAATAGAGCGGAATGTTTCTTGTTTATTTTTATCTTCTTTTCTTTTTTCCCCTATTTTCTAATGTAACTCTTATACTTTAGTTTGTCTTGTTATTAATTTTATGTACCTTAAGCATTGCCACCGGGCATTTAAATAAATCAATCAATATGTCATTAGGTTAGGACGGATCCAAATAGTGACGTGGGAAACACCTTAAAAGTAATTAACCCAGAAAAATATTTATTCGACGGAAATATAGGCCGATTTTGAATATTTAAATCTTTCTTATGTCTGTATTATTTATAGTGTAAGTATTAATGTTCTTATTATAACCCCCCCCCCCTTATGAGTGGCAACCGTGTCTTTCCTCGGCAGTGCTGATTTTCAAGTCGTAAATAAATGTGTGCAAAATTTGGTTGAAACTGTTCCACGCTTTAGATTTGTATGCGGAACATACATGCAAACACACGTACGAAATTTGAGCTCTTCTTACACATAAACAATTAATTTCATTTATAAGAATAAGGTAGTTGATCCATATAATATAATAATATTATATTATATATAATATGATTATATTATTGGTCTGTTCAGCGCGAAATTACTAGTAAATTTAATGAACGTTTTATTTAAGCAACAATATATTCTAAGTACTTAAAAAGTATACAAAAATGATTATCTCTCGAGTGCGGCGCACACACTGCGCCATGTAAACACGACCCGTCAATTTTCTTTTGTTTAAGATTACAATATAAATATTGTTAGACTATGAATAACAATTTATAAAAATGTTGAACTCATATACAGTAACCAAAAATATTCATTAGGTGTTTATTATTTTGATGCAAGTTTTTTCGCCTTTAGAGAGTTTGTTAATAACAAGCGATTCTAGTAACTGTTTTTTGATAGTAGTATTATAAAAAAATCAACTGTTGAAAATATCAAGAAGAAAGATCGTGTTAAAATATAATTCTTATTTTATTGGCAATTATCTTTTTTTAATCGAAAATATCACATAATCGATCTGAAAAATCAATTGAATATTATTATACTTTGAAATTGGATTATGTGAGCGAAGATCCTGAATTAATAATCGTGTCTTCCACCTCATGAACCGTTGTCAGGGTTGCAAAGTGCCGTATATCTAGAGTCTAACACTACTTTGTTGTTGAAAATGAAACCAAAGTCACCGCGTTATTGTTGATCAACCATCGGAAAACGTTTCCCGTCCTGTAAATTCAGACTCACGATTTGTATCGTAGCTACTAAAATTAGAGGATTACGGGTAAGACGGATTCATGCTCCTTTGTATTGCTCCCTACGTCTTTTTATAGCTTTGGATGGGTAAAAGCGGACGAGATCACGAGACAAGAATCGTATGGTATAGACCGATAACTTAAGTCCCACATCACAGTAAAAGAAATCTTTGAAGCCTGCGATCATTCCGGGAGATTATTTATATATTTTCATGGAAACTTATCAAAAGATACCCTTACAAAATATAAATCAGTTCTGAGTTTTATGCGGCGGGGCCTACTTGATTCAGTTAAGGTTTTATTATTTGCTTGTATTATCACAATGTCTGACTCGATATTGGATCTTCCTAGACAGTTGTATATATTAATGTCTAAATTTACATCTACAGATTCTTAAGAAAGAGCTTCAGATTCTAAGGCATATGTCTTGTAGGTTAAGACTGAAGCTTTGTTCGATTCCCGATCTGTGCACCGGTTTGAAACATATATGTGCATACATGGTCCGTTCCATCATTTGGAGGCAGAAACATTCACCAATACAGTGCAGACATTTCGCAAGTCCATAAAATAAGAGAAAACCTTTTCGTTTACGACGGTTCTCGATCACAACAACTGAAAAAATTCATTTTCTACGTGGAAAATAATTTTTCTATAAGTGCAAATGAATTGAAGGTGTTACTATAAAGCAAATAAAATCGCAGACAAAAATCAACCACAAAATACTTGAAATAAATAAAAACACGGCCAATAAGTCGGCAAATAATTTTATTGCTATTTGCTAAGTTTTCATCTTCTAATAACAATAATAATATAGAAGATGAAAACTTAGCTAAACAGGATAAAGAATTTATAAAAAATTATAAACAAACTAATGTAGATAAAATAAAAAATGTATAAGGGAATAAGTTATATTAAATGAGAATTTTAGCTGAACATGGGTTTTGGGAAATAACATTGGCTATAAAACCAATAAATAAAATAAACAAAGTAATGGAAGGGATGAAGGACAAAATAAAATTTATGGACAATAAAAATAAAGTGTATAAAATAACACGTAGAAATTGTAACTTAATATATATTGGATTATCTGGGAAGAATTTAGAAAATCAAATTTATTATCATAAGGAAAGTAAAACAGGGACGAAACGTTGCAATATTATGAATTAAATAGCAATAAAATTATATTCTGACTTACTGGCCGTCTTTTTATTTATTGTAAATTTATAGTCAGAAAACTATGTCTGAACAAAATACTTTCTTCAATGAACTTTAAGTGGCTGATTGTGACCTAATTTATAATGTTTGAAATCAGTCTCAATGTATTAAATATTAATAAAAAATTATTAATATCCATAAAATCTTTAAAATTATAAAATAGGCCATATTCATCTACATGAAATGTATTTTAAGAAACATTAAAAAGAACTAAAATTATAATAAAAAGACAGATTTCAATATGTTTAAAAATGACTCCTAATGAACATGCATGTTGAAATCACTTGTTTATTATAATTTTATTTTTAAATATTTTAATATAATATTTGGTTATTTTCATAGTACATATTGTTGAAAGCTATTTGAATAATAATTTCCCATTTAAAAAATGTAAAGATAGTAACACAAAATACTTCGCTCTCAGAATTTGAACCCTACAAAATGATTCTAAACCAAATTTCTGTAAAAAATGTAAGTTTCCAAGAATTGATTCCAATAATTTTATTTTGTCGAGAGTATATTCTACGTATGTTCTGTATGATGTTTCTCCATTAATTGTTTTATTAACTGTTGTCGGATCTGATAAAATGATGTAAAAATTCTGGTTTAGGTTCTAAATGTCGAGTGTTAAATTCCTGTTTCGTACTTATTCCACCGACGAGCCGTGTTCGCTGCAGTTGCGCTAACGCAGCTTTCCGATTAGAAAGTCAGAAAAGTAATTAGTGCAGCACTAAAACTCCCTGCCTGAAACCTTTCGGCTAACGAAATTAAGGTGGCAGCTCTGCTTAGGCGTCGTGGTTCGGAAGTAACATGTACGCCCACTTCTATCAAATCTTCCCACATTTTCTGGTCGTCTTTCCACCGATGTCATTCAAACGCACGTTCGAGGGAAATAATATATTCTTCTAATTAGCGGATTGACACGCATGTTACGTCTGGAATTTGATAGTTTTTGCGGAAAAATTCAGAAACCTATGTGTGAATATTCGAATTAGTAAACTGCCAGAGTTTCGTGTCATGAGAGGAACTATTTTCTTTCATAGCCAATAGTAGTCGATATGTTGTTCGTATCAAAAGCATTGCTTGTTGCATTCAAGAAGCAGAGTTCAATTTTGATAATCAGCTGAATAAGCTTAAGCTACATCAGGCATCGACCCTCGTATATTATATTTCACTTATTAAAGGATTTTCAGCATTTTAACTAATACATTACATGGAATTATTAAAACGAGAGCTTCTCGAATACGAATTTTCAACTGTAATATCCACGAGCATCTCTTTCTGTCAATTTCCTTAGCTCAGTTTATTATTGCTAAAGCTTCTCCCAGGGAGCACTACGTCAGGTTCCAGGAATAAAAACTTTTTTATTATTCAAAGCCTTTGAGTTGGATTTCAAGAAACTGGCTTCCTCAGTGTATCGTGAATTTTTTTCCTTGAACTGTAATTTTATTATTCTGGTTCGAGCATACTCAATCCATGAGCAAATTTTTAACTACATTCTTCATTTATGATTATGAACGTTTTCTAAATCAAAATTTTTAATTTTATGACATGTTTGGTAATAATGATTTTTCCCTGATTATTATTTAATTTTCTCCTGTCGGAGATTGATAATATAATAATAAATGCGTGTGGGAACTTTCCAATCTTCATCTCGCATACATCTGTCACTCCTTCATTCCATGTAAGTTTAGGCCTTCCTTTTTTCTTTCATTTTTTGGGTAGCCAATGAAATATTCTTAATGGTCACCGTTCCTCAGGCATTCGTCTCAAATTTCAATACCAATTCAACCTCCTACCTTCTATTGTATCTAAGATACTGATGTAACCCCCATTTCTTCCCGAATATGCATTTCTTATCCTTTATGTTCTTGTCGCACCACAGCTGCGTCTCCAGAAATCCATCTCCATCGCCCTTAACCTTCCTTATATTCCATATATTTCCCAAACCTCAGAACCATATAGTGCAATACTCTCCACTATCGTTTTGTACATTCTCCTCTTCACCTAATTTCGTTACATTTTTATTCCATATAATAGAGTGTCTGTCTTGTTGCAACTCTGCCCTTCACTATTCTCTGCTTAATTTCCTCCTTTAGTAGAAATAGTTGTCCCCAAGTGGTGCAGCACTTTACTACACTTTCGTCTTCCTGTCCCTCCGACTACTCGGTTTTGTGAAAACTTATTCCTGATTCAATTTTCTTAGTATGTAGTATGCGTCATCTTCATCTTCGGCGAATATAATCTGTTCATCAGCAAAACTCAAAGTATACAGGGTTTCACCATTTATGGGTATTCCCATGGTGTGGCATTTCTTTCTCCAATTTTTCAGTGCATCATTCTAATATATTTTAATAAGTGTGGGTGCTTTACAGCACCCTTGTCTCACTCCTTTATTCACGTGGAATTCTGATGACTGACTATGTTTCCAACTTTGACCCTGTTTAAATTTCCTGTATACAAATATTTTATGTCGTTAATGTAAGTTATTTTTATTTGCTGATTTTCAATCACCGTCCATAATTTATATAGAGGAACACTGTCATATGCTTTCCGTAAATCTATGTAAATCAGTTGGGTTTCTAGATTATGTGCTAACCTCTTGTCCGTGACCTAATACTGAAGATATTATCGATACAGCCCTAAAAACACTTTTATCTTCAGATTCATACATCTCGTGTTCCACTGTATTTTTTCCGAATCTTGCCATATATGCGGCTAACAGAGCTTAGGACACTGATTCCGTGGTAGTTGGTAGCTTCTGGTGTTTTTTTTGGAGATAAAGATGTTGCTAATAATACGTTTCTTGAAATGTCCAGTTATTTGTTGTCCAAAAAGACATTATCTCGATAGGTACTGCTCCAGGACCCAGAGCCTTTCCGTTTTTACATGACTTGACTACTCTTTGAACTTCTTCAGGTGTTATATACTCAATTTAATGGTTGTCAGGGGCATATATTAGGCACCTATTCTCGTCTTTAAATTCCACTCTATATTCTTTTTCTATAGTAATCTTTCCATTTACTTAGTGGTATAAGTTTTGACCTATTATTTTCATTTGATCTGAAATTTTTCATTACTTTCCATGCTTCTCTCGACATTGTGTTGCCCATGTAATTGTTAATTTCCTCGTAATTCCCCCCCCCCCCAACTTTCATCTTTTGCTTTAATTATGGCTTTCTTTACTTCCCTACTTATCCTCACATAGTACTTTCTGTCTTCTGGGTCGTACGTTCCTAGCCATTTCTTATTGGCTCTCTTCTTTTCCAGATCTTTCATTTCTATATCGCTATTCCACCAGTATGTTTTGTTTCTGAGGATCTTCTTTTCTACAATTCCCATACTTTCGTATGCAGCTTCATGCATTGCTTTTACTATTTCCGTGTACATTCTTTCGGCTGTAGTTTCCTCGACGTGCCTTAACCTTTCACTTAGTCTTAGTTTGTATAGGAGAAAAATCGAGGTATCTTGAAGTCACTGCATTTGTACTTAGGACACTTTTATTCTGTTTCGTCTTTATTTATAGATTCTTGTTTGGAAGATGTTAATTTACTGAAAGGAAATATTACTTTTGCCTTTAGAAAGATATGATCCAATCCGTATTCAGTTCCTCGATATACCTTTCAATCATAAACTTTAGTAATATTTTCTATTTTCCTATAACACAGTCAATAACACAGAAGATTGAAATGAACGCAAAAGAGTGTTTAACACTGGGGCTTGATTCAATCTTAGGAACGCAACATAATTTACAATATGAAGGAACTGGATTATATCTGGTTCTACTGAAATTATTAATTCATATCCAGGAAAATATTTCATTAACATTACTATCCAGTTAAATTAATTCACCTGTTTTTTTTCTTTCCTTTTATAATTTCTCATGCAAAACTGAGTGTCGTTGACCTCATCCTCAATACGGGCCACTTTGTTCGGAATTTTTCAAATTTCCGTGACAAAAATGCTATTTCCTCTGAGCGCGTCGTACAAAGTTGTCTGTCGTTCCTGGTAACATTTCAAACGTCTGTCAAACAACTGACTTTCTACAATAAACAGTTATTTATTTTACTTCAACCATCCTATGATGCTAATAACCCAATAATTGACTCGTTTCAGTTTTCATATTACCTCTTAGAGCCTCTTTCTATCACAAATATTAACATTACTGAACCCCTTTCTAAATTGATTATCATTAGTAATTTATCGTGTTTCACGTCGGTTAAGAAGTCACGAAATTAACTGAAACTATTGTAATATGCACTTATCTCACGTCAGATTTTTTAGAACATTAAAACTAATGACTTTTTACTGACAATTTATTTACTTTCCAGTAACAACGTTTCGGTACATATCTGTACCGTCTTCAGGTTGTCTTCTGAATTGTAATATCCATCGCCAATAATTCAGTCTTGTTACGACTACGTTTTGTTATAACGTTTCTGATTTTTTCTAAATTCAGTCAATTTATTAAATATGTTATATGTTTAGGTACTAGAATATTACAATAATTTGGAAGAAAACCTGAAGAACGTACTAGTATGTACCAAAACGTGATTACTTTCTAAATAAAATGAATATAGTGCCTGTAAAATGCCATAAATTGCTATTATAATAAATAGAAACTCTTTTTATAATAACGTCGAAATATTTCATATTTATAGACCCCTTTAATAGTTACGTTTTAAGAATATTAATTTATAAAATAAGACAGCAATATTTTAAGATACTGCAAGAGTTTCATAAATATTTTTGACTGAGTAAGCCTTCTAAACAACGTAAAAAAAATTACTGAAGGAAAAATAAGAATTTTGTATATTATATATTCAAAGTATTATAATTATTAAATGAAGATATATCAACGTTAACATGAGTGATCAGGCATTCGGGACATAATTATATCTGCCTTAGTGCTCGTTTCTTTTGAAAGAGAAACGAAATTATATAAATTCGACGGCTGTTTTTAAAGTAACTATATTTATTTAAAAAATAATCATTTCAACCAAAGATAAGTCGTATTGCTACTAATTTAAAAATTGTGTGTAACTCTATTTATAATACGTCATAAAGGCCAACCCCCTTAATTTCGTTCTATTGTTACAATTTTTTTAAAAATTAATATTATTTACTTAAATTGATCTTTATTTTACCACGTCCAGATAGAGAAAAAATATTCATAGATATTCATAAATTTGTTTAAAACAAAATATATGATTTTAAGTTATAGTATGAATGTTAGTACTATTCAGTTCAATATTTATAAGTATATAATATTATAATTTTTCTAAATCTTAATCTATTTTTTATCCTTTATATTAGCTAACAATTTTGTGAAGTTAATTATGAAACTTTTTAATGTATTTCACTTCGTTAATTTCATTTTCTATAAAACTTAAATAATTTCAAATAAATAATCAGGTAACACACAATTGTTCTCTCTTTCTTTCCATATAAATTGATCGTTATTTTTGTTATATATCCTAAGTCTAATTGAAATATTTTCTAAATTATATATATATATATATATATATATATATGCAATTTAACCTGATGTTCACTTAAATATTAAAATTACACTGGAATTAAAATAATCAGTTTTCGTATTTATCACATTTATTCATCAGACAGTATCACTGCTTTTTTAAATGAAAGAAACAATTAATTATGTGAAATTATAAAGCCTTAGATATTGGTATTATTTCAAATATTTTCTATAAAAATTATAATTGACATTTTAATTTTATGCAATGGTCTTTACGTGGGAAGTTTAAAATAATGTTTGCAGTATGCCTGAGGAAGTCTCATGAGGGAGACGAAACGTCGTACTTAAATAAATAGTAATACATTTATATGTTGACTTATTGGTCGTCTTTTTATTTATTGTAAATTTAAAGTCATAAAATTATGTTGGAATTGAAAATAATTTGGTTGTTTAAATTTAATTTTTTTATATATATAATAAAACAAATAAGACCTTTTAGATACTTTATTCTTTAAATTTCATTAGTAACAACGTTTCGGCATACTTTCATGCCTTCTTAAGCTTTTCTGCCACTACAGTAACATAACAATAGAATAGAATAGTAATCAAGATCCGATGCATGCTATTCTATTGTTATGTTTTGATACTGTTGTGGAAGAAAATATGCCGAAACGTTGTTACTAATTAAATATAAAGAATATAGTCTGTAAAAGGTCATTAATTGTTTTATAAAGTTGAATTAGACTGTTAAATAATTCAATGTAAAATGATAGCCAATACAGTCACCGACTAAAATCTTATTCTCGACGAGCAGATATCTATCTAAATGTTCCAATTTCTTCTTTCATAATTTTGTTTGTACATTAAACAATTTTAACCAATTATCAAATTCTGTAAATCTTAATTTTATATGAGATGAATATGGCATAATCTGTCGGAATCTTCCGAATGTGATAAAGATTTTATGCGGAGGCTGAATTGGTTATCGCTTTAAGTTAAATATAATTTAAACGGAGGTTAAATTAATTTGTGAGACCTTTAAAATTAAATAAATCATAGGTATTAAAATAATTATTGAGTAAAGTATTACAGTTTCAGGGGGGGAACCCTTATTGGAAGCTTATGATGGTATAAGGTGATTCTTTGTTACTCTTTTCGTCCTCTGAAAAACTTTTGAGTTACATTGGTTTGAAACCATATTATTTTTCTCTGGAAACATTATAAATGGAACATGTTAGGGAAGATTAGAATTATGCGAGTGTTTCTTTTAATACATTTATGCATCCGATGTTGCAAATATGGTTTGTCAGTTGTTAGCAATACTTAATGTCCATTCTAAAGTCCGCCAAGTCTAAAGTTAACTGTTCTAAGGCTATATCTAATATATAGTATTATTTCAATGCTATCTTTAGCAGTATTGTTTAGAGAGAAATTATGCGATATGTGGGAGCTGTAGCAAGTATACGACTCACAAACCGCTGCCGGACTTTCCGTCGGATTCGTGGCACGAAGCCAGGCCATTTCGTTAGCCTCCCTTTTCTTCTGAATAAGTGGGTCACGGTATCAGGAACTTTTGGACCGTAAAATCTACAAAATTCACTTAATTCTCCAGCCATTTCACAAGAAATATACCATTTCAACAAGATACGCAAATTATTTTAGCACGAATATGTGTTTGCGCGAATAAAACAATGCGGTGCTTCTCAGTTCTCGTAGTGCACTTTATTCTCTGGCCTTTTCTGACAGGAGCTTATAAGACCCCTTCTAAGGAGATTGGCGTTAATATCAACTTTCTTTAACAGCCTCTATGCACAACTTCACAAGAATATGCTGTACTGAAAAAAAATATTAACGAAGTTACTTGAAAGAAGACGTTTCATAAAAGTTAAAAAAATCCATTTTACTTAAGGGCAAAGCTAAAAAAAATCTTTAACGCGGTCTATTTTCACTTGGCTATTGTTTAAATTAAAATTGATGTAAGTAAAACTTTTAATTTTAAAATGTATGATTATAGCGCTGAAGAATTATGAAAGTTCACTGTATACCATTATCCCTGGCGTTCGACTATACAATTCCTTTCCTATTCTTGAATTTTTTTTTCAGAATTCACTATATGACGTCTAAAATTTATGTTTTTGCAGTTTAAGCTGTATGTATCAATTGTTGAGTGCTATGGAGAGTTTAAAAACTTTTAAGACTTTAAATTAAGCCAATGAATATTAAAGTTTAGGTTACCACATATTAATATTCTGTACATATTTGGCGTGTGCACATAATTGTTGTGTACAAATATATAATAAAATTTGTTCTTCACTGCTTTAACACGATACATAAAATTAGGAGACTGATTTAAATTAACAAAGGGCAAATGTACATGAATCGAGACAGTTCATATAGGCCTAACTGTAAAAGATGCAGTAATTAAATACAACAATAAACATAATAGTCAATAAACGCCAGCAACATAATTTATTGTAAACACTTTTTATTACTCTGATAAAAAATGAATGATGGTGAAAAGAATTATAAAAATACGAATAATAATTTACATTGTTGTAACTACCATTGAAAATTTAAAATATATAATGGCCAATGGTCAGTTACAAATTATTTAATTAATAAGAAAATTTTCCTGTACGAGTATACTTGTATTTATAAGAATAATTGTACCTTCCTTATAAATTATTTAATTACTAAGAAAAATTGTCTGTACGAGTATACATTTATTTATAAGGATAATAATAGCTTCCTTAATTTTCTAGTAGTCTCAGTTCTAGTGAAAAGACATCTTCACATATTCTGGAAGGATTCTCAATTTTCTTTCCCATTATTTGATAAATGTGTTATGGCCTATAATTTGGTTAATAAATTGAGGCATTTTTATGGCTAAATTTTATCCAGTACATTCTATTAGCATACGACTCCAAAAAAGTCTCCTACCAACTTTACCATCGGAACTAATGTTTCCTAACCATTTGTCGCTCTTCCGTTCAAAATAATTTACATTTTAAATTTTAAATTTTAATATCACCTAGAAAATCTAATTCTTTATCTTTTATAATAAAAACTGTAAATATTGTTTCATTTTTATGCATAAACATAATAACAAAGCATTTATTTCGGAAAGAAATGCTACTCACTACTGCATTTCACATTTCAAAACTCAAATGATTAAATAAACAATACTTAAATTTACTAATATTCTTACATTCTGTAACTCTTATTGGGAACTCGGTAAATTCTTTATGCCTTTAATAAATATACTGTTTTGTTATATATATTATCTATCCCTCTTTATGTCTAATTCTACTTTACTTTTAGCATTGTATGTGTTTTTATTATACTTATAAGCGAAATAATTATCAAAATAGGACGGTAACAAATTATTGGTACGTTTGTACAAAAATATCATGGCATGAAATTTTACAATGTCATTCCACTGTGACACTAAATCCTTTATTCTTACATAAGGTAAGCCTTAATGCCCTACTTCGTAACTTGTGATAATGTAGTACATAAAATTTCCTGCAAATACAGCAATGTTTGTTACGTAGGACAAAAAAAGAGGTCCAAACACCATTTATCTGACTTTTAATTTAATAATAAAAAATACAAAAACGGGAAAATAAGTCAGCAGATAATTTAATTATTATTTAATTAACATAAATACAACGTTTCATCCTACTTTGGGGACTTCTTCAGGTAATTTTAAATGGATTAACTATTTACATTAGAGATGGTTCGCGACACCAAATTTCTCTAATGTAAAAAGTTCATCCATTTAATAATGTACCTGAAGAAATCAACAAAGTTTGATGAAACGTTGTATTTATATTAATAAAACTTATTTGCTGACTTGTTTTTATTTATTTATTCAGGAAAAAAGATCATTGAAAACTAGCCTTAATTTGAAACTGCCTAGCCACAAACATTCATATCTGAGTAAACATATCAACTAAATCACATTTTTAAATGGAATGATGCTACATTAATTATATTCCGAAACGAAATATTATTTTCTGTAATGTTAAACATCAAATTCAATTCTTCATCACTTACTGATGCAAGAAATCTCTGCAACATTTATGGTTGTATTCTTAAATAACCCCTTTAGTTTCCTTATATATATATATATATATATGTAGTTGCTTCAGTTTATTTGTAGTGTACAACATGATGAGGTCCTCAGTTTGTGTATTAGTAAGTAACTAATAGTACAAGTACTCAGTGTATAATAAATTCATAACTGACTACCAGAGGATTATACATTATGAATAATAATATTGTACAACTTGGCTGATACAGAGGAAATAAAAAACTTAATTGGCAAGATTATTGTATCATATTGTAATTTTATTATTGAAAAATTTTCTATTCGAAGGAAATGACTCTAGAATTATAAATAGTAAATATCAAAATCCCTACATAATTATTTTTCCATTGTCATATATCTTTGTGTAATGTTTTCTCTCTTACATCTCTAATTTTGTAAATGTTCACGGACATAATTCAGCCACCTCATGTCATTCATTTTCTATGAAGGCAAACAAAACTCTTTTAAATATATTTTCATATCATTTCCCATACGAACGAACATTTTTAAAATCAGTTTTCCATTTTTTTTCACATATAAAAAACCAGAACTGGAATATTCGCTGGCAGCATAAGAAAATCACAAAGAAAATAAAAATAGGAAACATCGAAGAAACCTTTCTCGTTTGTTTATCTCGTGTGAATATACCGCTTATTCGGCGTAACGGAAAATAATTTTACAATTTCGAAAACCAATTTTCACGGCTTCGAAGCGCGAAGATGATAAAACGGTTTCGATCCGGTTCTGAAATTGATTTATTCGCTAGGGTGAGATCTCCCCTAACCTTGTTCCACCCCTGTCAATCATAAATAGCCCGCAGGTGCCCTGCCGAAGGGCGCGGAAAAATCAACCTCCTCCTGCTGCTCATGGAAAATCAATTGTAAGATATTTCATTTTTCCCAATAAACTATTAGCTTCCAGTGAGTAGTTTGCGATATAAATGTCCCACGCTTCGCTGCGGTTTTCACCATTAGTAAACATATTCACAGAACAAAGCGTTCGGTTTCAGAACTCCGAATGAAACATGAAACTACGCTGTATCCAAATAGTACATTTCAACGATCGGGAAACCAACTATTCGCTGCTTATGTATTACTGATGTCCAAAACCACCATTAAAGAACAAAATTTGTTTCCAAATATATGCGTACTGATAACATTTTTGTGCGGAGCTGTCAGTACAGTTACTTTTCTACTAGTAAATTTATTTAA
Source organism: Eucriotettix oculatus (assembly GCA_034510155.1). NCBI lineage: Eukaryota > Metazoa > Arthropoda > Insecta > Orthoptera > Tetrigidae > Eucriotettix > Eucriotettix oculatus. The sequence continues at coordinate 59,107,070 of CM067380.1, forward strand.
ATTGAAATTAATTTCAAATATAGGGTAGTAAATTGAAACATTTCAACAGAAGAAAGTTTGAAAGATAACAGTGACTCATTTTCAGAAAGCTGAACACAAACAAAATTTACAACTTCCTGCGTTTTCAATCATTACACTATATGTAATAATAATAACAACAGAAATATTATTATTAATAAATATTCTTTAACTTCATGTATATAACGGATTAAATATTTTTTGTATAAAGTGTGTCCCAAAATTAACGCAATTTTTAATTCAATAATAAAACACTTAATTTGTTTATACATTATTATGTCAATATGAAGCACAATAACTGCGATTAAACCTGAAACAAAATTGAGTGCCTTTTCTCTGTTTGTTAGTTTGCTGGACCTGAAAATTAAGCGACTGTCATCTGTTTACATTACGATTAACGAGCGTCACTGTCATTTGTGTGCATTGTTATCAGCTAAAATGGAGCGATACACGAAGGATCAGCGCATCCAGATTTTGAAAGTGCATTTCTAGTACCGTTCGAAGATTTCGTGTAATTTTTGGTAGGCGAAATGCGCCTATTGTGTCAACAGTCCAGAGACTGTTAAGGAAATTTGAAGATACAGGATCAACAGCGAACATAAAATCAAGTGGACGTCAGTGATGGAATTGCTACGAGTCCATTGAAGTCGATTCGCCGCCGTTCTCAACAGTCAGTCATTACGAAAAGCAGTTTGCAGCGGATTTTGACAGAAGATCTACATTTGTATCCTTTTAAGAACTGACACAAGAGCTGAAGCCGATGGACCATTTGAAACGTCGAACATTTGCGGATTCGGTATCCGCAAGACAAGAATTGGATAGTGATTTTCACAGTAAAGTAATCTTTAGTGACGAGGGACACTTCAAGCTTAATCGTTATGGGAATAAACAAAATTGCAAGCATTTGGGGCGCAGAGAATCCTCGCATGGTCCGTGAGAAGTGTCTGTATCCAGGACGAGTCACTGTTTGATGCGGATTATGGGCTAGCGGACTACTTGGGCCATACCTTTCTGAAGACGAGACGGGAAAGCAATGACAATGAATAGTGATCGTTATCGCCACATAACACAGTTTTTACGACCGCAATTGCAAGAACTGAATGTGGAAGACTTCCACAGGATGGAGCAAACCTGTCACTCTGCTGTTGAAACAACCAGGTTGCTGAGAGGAAGATTCCCTGCAATAGGGCTCAGAACAGGCCACCCAGATCGTGTGATTTGACACCCTGTGACTTTGTGACTTTGTCGAATCTTATGTTTATGTGAACAATCCACGAACCAGCCCCCAACTCAAGGCAGAAATTAGACATGTCATAGGTCAAATTCAAGCGAAACTTTTCTCTAGAATCGTCGAAAATTTTGTTCACAGAGTGGATGTGTGCAGACGAAGCCGTGATATTTTGCTTCATGTTTAATCACAGGCTTTGTACTTCATATTGGCATAATATTCAAATAAATTATGAGTTTTATCTATCTATTCCCCGCGACTTCGTTAGCGCTGTAATAGTTCTTTTTATTTTGCCCTAAAAACGAAACATCAGGTACATAATTTTAATAATGTTGAACTCCTTGAATATATAAAAAGTACGGTATCATCTATTTATGATCGTTTCAGGGCAAACCTTATAACTCGCAGTTGGTTTTAAAGAGGTCCTATCATACGTTTCGGAGCCAATACAAATGAGCTATTACTAAATATTAAAATTTACCTGAAACGAAAAATAAAACCAATTTACGTATACATCGTATCGACGATCCAAAGAAGTTCATTATTTCTCAGGGAGTTATATCTCTCTGCCAACAATAGGTTAATAACGGCGCGAATCCTGCTTCAACAATGGATGGACTGCTACGGAGCATAAACAGATCAACAATATAGGCAACCTTCATTCATTGGATGTATAATATATTTATATTAATATCTCCTGCAATATATTGAAATTTAATATACACGAATATTTAGGTTAAATCTCCTGTTTTTTAAAACCCTCAAATTTTCATTGAAATCCGTTGAGCCGTTTCTAGGCAAACACACACAGACAGACACTTCAATTTTATTTATTGGAATAGATAAAAAAATTTCGTTCTTTTTGGGACACCATTGGCAACCCTGTTTTCATCCATTACGTTCAGTAGAAGCTGGACCTAAAAGCGTGATACTACCATGAGATAACAGTGTGATTTGATAGGTTTGAATGTATTTCCTTTTCGTAGTCAATCTTGAAATATGATTAATATTTGGCAATGCTTATGGTATAGTTTTGACACGTTCTAACTGTATAACAACTGAATGGTATTTGCTATTGTAATGTTAACTGTAAGACCTTACAAACTTGCGTCAGGGGATTGCCTCCCTCCGCAGTTTAAATTTATATAAAAAAACTAACACATCTTTCCTATTATGTAAAACAGATTCCCCTTCCCAAAGCAAACTCCGTAATCTTCAAATCCATAACCTCCCTAATTAAAAGCACCCTCAACCACCGAAACCCCACGATCCAGCAATTCCACGGCAATCCTCCTCCACGCTGCCGACGGCTCAAAATAAAACTCCCAATTGTCCTCATCCTTCCCCCTGAACATTCAGACACATCCTAACCCACCTTACCATCATGACCGCAGACCACATCCTCATATATCCTCCAATAACCAATTCACAGCCTGTCAACCCTCACCAACCCACGTCGTATGCCTCTCAGGTACACACACAAAAAAAACTGACCCATCTGCTAAAGTAGGTTAATTAAATGGATTAATCTATCTATGTTATTTATATGCACTATTTTAATTTTGTATTCATTATTTTAATTTTGTATATACTGGATCATTTGTCGTAAAACTTACAATCTTTAAGATAAAAGTTCTTTTTATATGGAAAAAACTAGATTGGATGTCGACGTAACTTTTGTTCACTAACTAGTTTGTATGGAACAACACCGGTAAATTAAACGAAAAATAAGATAAATTAATCATTCGTTCAGTAATAGGAAAACTTAGCTTGCAGTCTGCTCAGGCGGCTCATCTATTAGCTTAATAATTTATTAGATTATGTTTATTTTATAATTGGGGCTCAGCTTTTATTATTTATTTAACGTATTAAAGGTGAATTACATTTGTGTGCATTTCCATTAAAAATCTATATTCGAACTTTGCATTCTAAGCTAAAGCACTCCTACCTATTTAAAGTAGATGAAAAGCCTATATGCAGGTATTGTAATGTTAACCTGACGATTACACACATTAATGGAATGTAAAACTTACAAAGCAAAAGGGGAGAAGCTTCTGGAACATTGCAATCCTAAAGAATTGGCAACAAACAAAGACAATATCTTGAAATTTCTAAAATTTATTTGTGAAATAGGTATTTTTAATTAAATTTAAATCAATATTTTCTGTTTCAGACAAATGTCTAGGCTATCAGTTTAATTTATAAAATGTATTTAGTTATTTATTTTCCTGAAATACAATTTTAAACGAAATAATTTTTAACAAGAAGCAACAGTTTTTGTACTCTTGCAACTTCCAAATCGTTTTTTTAAGAATTTATTACAAAGCATAATGTTCAGAATGTAATTTGAAGGTCGCTAATAACTCACGGGTTGATGCGTCATAAAACCATAATAAAAAATAATCTGTATAAGAAGACAGCTGATGACTAACTTTTATTCAACAGTGGGAAATATGGGTGTATTACAAAATTATTTGTGTAAAAGTATTAAACCAATAATTTCACACGCGTTATTCGTGTAAAGCAAACATTGATCAACAACATAATAGCTAAAAATCATATTTCAAGAGCCACGTCAATAGCAGTACTTTTATTTTACAATCGGCCCGGCGAGGTGTCATATTTTGCGACCAAATTGTAAAATGACACCCTCTCCACGTGGAAACGAATTGGGTGAATTATTTTCACATACTTCTATCCTTAGAAACACCGAATTCAATGACTGAAACCGTTAAAATTAAATCATGTACATTTGTCGTCGGAAAAAATTGTTTGTCTATGAACTTCGTCAAATTATGCAGCTACAGTAACAATCGGTTACTGTCCAGTTATAAACTCACAAATCGCCGTTATTTTAGAATTTATTTCATCATTTTCAAGTTAGTGATGATGATTAGCTCAGGGGTGTGTGTGTGTGTGAATTGAGAAACTGTGCAAAAAGTGGCATTCTTCTTAGAGGTCCTGTGGTGGAAGAAAGTAATTTTCACCTCACTGAAACGAAGTCTAATTTAAAAAATGGAAAAATTTGAGTTGCCTGTGGCAGTTCAAAAGAGAGGCTCACTTTTTGTGACGAGTACATGACGTAGCATTGAATGACTTCCCGGAATTTTTGCACTTATCGTTACTACATAGAACATCTAAGAATTTTAGCAATAGAGATACTTTCTCACCTAATATTATTGGAGATCCCTTATAAATGTCCCATGTGTTACATGATCTTAAAAGGTTGCCGTTTAAAGTAGACAACTTGAGAAGTATTGCTTGCAGAGTCTTAAGGATGAGAGAATTTGCGGTTCAGTGAGCGGGAACAGATAAAGATGGATTAAACTGCGGGTTTGGGTAGTGGTGAGATTTAATTCCAGGACCGAAGGGCGTGGATAGTGAAAGAGACTGACCGTGAAGGAATCCACTCACTCTACGACCAGGGCAACGGAGAGTCTTCAAACCATCCAGTAGAGAACTCATACACTTCCTCTGAATATTGATGATCCATAGGTCATCTAGAAATGACTGAAAAGACTTGTCTCACGAAAATCATACGAGTAAAACTGTCTCAAAAATGGATATAAAGAAATTTAGGGAAAAATATCTACCTATACCTTTTACAACAATACAAAATATTTATAAACTCCGTATTTCACAAAAAAAAATATATGAAAAAAGGAACAATTATAATTCCATGTCCCTCTACACCCAATTTCCACTTTTTCCTGTTAATTGTTCATTTGATATTTAACAAGAGATGTGATAAACGAATGGAAAGGCAATGTTATGCACACTGTTTTTTTAATTACATTGATGGTACATTTCATGAATTTACACTGCTTTTTAAAACTATTTTAATAATAGATCATTCTACTTTAATAATATATTCACTGTATGTAATAGAATCTTAAGAGTTAAATTCTAAATGCTACAAAATTGCACTTTTTACGTTTATCATTTAAACTGTATTATTTGATAACAAATTATAAGAATCTGAGTAAATAGAAAAAATTTCAATTCTGAATTCTTACAGTCTACCGCCGTAATAAAGGGAGTGTTTCACATTTTTTCCAACAATTTTAAAAATATCATGTAATTGTTGGAGAGTTTATTCTGGCAAAGAGACGTTGACGATGAATATCCTGAGAATAAGAAAATAAAGATCAAGAGTCCACAATCCAAAATCTACTGTTGATAAATCAGATGGTTGCGTGTGGCATTCCGGAAAGGGTTGCTCAGTTTTTGTTACGAGTACATTGAATGACGTCCGTAGGTGCTCTGTAAATTTTTCAACAAATGCCTTGTTTAAATTAACCATTCACCCCATTCCAATCTTATTTTCATTATACAACAAGAATTCTGTATTCCGTTTCAGGGTAAACAACTGCAAAAACGGAAAATATTGCGCGATAAAATTTGATTATCAATCAATCAGAAAAACGAAAATTTTTATTAATAATTTATTTTTTATGTGAATGATGATGGATTGTTTGAGGTTCGTACAGCGTAACCAATTTTTCCACTGTATATAATTTCGAAATAAATAGATTTTTAGCCATTTTGCCCCTTAACTGATATAACTACGCCAAAAAACGTTTCGTTGGGAGATTAATTGTTAACATAAATAAACCCGTGACATACTCGCAAATCTTAATTTCATTTTTGACTTCCGAAAATATTAGTTTCATTGTAAATCAGACAGACATAATTGTCTAATTACTTTTTTCTTTTAAAATATTTGCATGCCCTTTATTTATTTGCACTACAAACTGTCGGACCACCACTTCTCAAACAAAATATACTGGTGTTTAAAAAAAATAGAGATTTATTCATAGCTTCCTATTTTCTCTTTAACATTTAAATAAATCAAATGTTATTAGGAATTGGAACTGAATCTCTAATTCAAGGTTACTTCTATTTCCTGGGCTGTGAACTGTGGCCTTCTTTTTGAAACCATTTGTAACTGATAAGTGGGATAATCGTCAATCTGAAACTACGTGAGGTATTACGAAATTTATTATTAAAGTTAGGAGAAGAGAAAGCTCTCTCCAAGAGTTCCTTACTTGTAAGTGACAACAGCAACTTAAGAGCCTTGACGGGGAAGCTTCTCACATTCTTACTCAACTATTCATTAAAGTAACAGGGAAAAGCTTTTAATATTAAACCTAATTAAAAATTGATATTCCACAATATTTAATTAGTTTTAATTCTGCCCTTTTTCATACTCGCGTAAAATATTTCTGTAAATTTAGTGGGATATAAAGAAAATTATGTACAGAATTGATAGAGCTACCGTGCACAATGTGATTCATTAGTGTCTATAAAATCATGTATTAAGAACACACTTGAAACGAAGTATTTAATTCCTAAATTGAGTAAAACGCAGAAAATCGCAATAAACAATTTAATTAACGTAGATGCAGTTTATTTATCATTATATTTTCCATTCGTGACATTCCAAAGTGGTTTAATTCAATTTCAGATTTAATAACATGGACAATAATTTTAATATATGATTAATAAGTGTTTCCATAAAATCAAATACTAATTGATTTAATTAAGGGCATTGTAAACTTCTAACTGAATTAGTAACGAAAATACATTAATTTTGTTCGTGTTATTAATAATTTGTTTGCCCGGGAACGCCTGGAATATAAAGCGCTCTTCCCTACATTTTAAAAAAAAGCAAAAACATTTGACATTAAGATCATATTAAATTCGTTTTTTGTGTTCTGATCTTACAAATGTGTTGTATAAATTAATGTAACCTCATTACAGCCTTATATTAATGTAATAACAAGAATGCTGTGCTGTCTGTATGAAAACAGAACATATATTTGTCCCGTTTGCATTCGTACACCATTCATCTGATTGGGATGAAATTTTGATGAACAGCAGTGGACTCCTCAGAGAAGGTTTCTGTCGATCTTTCGAAAAATTAGGTTCATTTTTCCTCCTTTCAGGCAAAAAGGAGTTGTCCCCTAATGACTTGTCAAGCGATATGATCATATATCTGTTAAGCAATATTGTTTAAATTTAACTAACAATACGTTTCAATTACTTAATAAATAAACATAAAGCTTAACAAGCCGCCGTGCAGATGATTCAGATTCATTGTATGTATAAAGAAGGACCAGGACCGAAAACCCTCAATTTCACTATCGTTGATTTTTACATATATACAAGCTGGGAGCCCGCGTTTCCCGGTAATTAATTTATACTATCCCGGTATATTATTTAATTCATGGTCAGAACATGACTAAACCGGCATCGAAAACGTCACAATATGAACTTCAAATATACTCCCAGTACCTCGACAGTCAAAAACACTCCCGGTACAATGACAGGACTAAAAATATTTTCAGTGCCCTGACTGAATAAAATTTATTCCCACTTAAGGGATGAATTTTTACTAAAATAACATATTAAAGGTCACAGCTACCCCGTTTACACCGGTTTCGACCCCAAAGCTAATAATTTCCTTCTTAATTTTATGACTCATTTCCACTCCCATCCCTCACATGCTGCAAGGGGTTGAATTTATACACAAATACTGTCGGGGAAAACACGATAAAAGTAATTGACCACAAAAATTCTTATTCGACTTAAATATGTGACTTTATTAAAAATAAAAGCTCCACCCCTCCCGATAGGGTTGTCGTTTGGAAGTTATATGCCAAACGTTCATATATAATTGTTACGTGTGACCGTCTGTTTTGTCACTACTATATGAACACATCCGTCCAGTCCAGTGGTTGACAAAGGAGAGAGAGAAAGAGAGCTTATGATCGCTTCACGGCAAACCTTATAAGTCGCAGTTGGTTTTGAAGAGATCCTTGTTTCTCATGTTTACAACAATAGATGGAGTGATATTGCTCGCCCTCCCCTCTCTCATTCGGCCAAAATTACGCTCATAATTCCACAGGAAGTGGAATGAATGGCGTAAGAACTCATAATACAGATTTCAACTCGCAGTTGGTTTTCACGCCCCTTTCGCGCGGCAACTCATAGGATTTGTAAATATTTACATTAATATCTTCTGAACTCTGCAAGATATCGAAATAAAACATACACGAAACTTTCAGTTAAAATTCTTGTTTCTGTCCCTGCAATTTTCGTTGAAAGCAGTTTAGCGGTTCCGGAACATAACAGATCAAGAGAATAGGCAACCCACATTCACTGTGGAGATTCAAACGCGCGGATGTAAAGGGACCTTCTCGTAGTATAAGTTTTCTGAAATTTTCCAATTTTCTGCGCAATTTTCTTAATTTTTCTTTTCGTAAGAACCTTGTACAAAGTATTAGAACCAAATCGGTAAAGTCATTCTTAAGTTTTGGCGTGACCAAGGGAAATAGGGATTCATTTTTATGGATATATATTATTTCACGTTAAGAATACCGAAGGTACGGTTCAAGTACTTTCTTAAAATTATAATTGACTGTTTCTGTGTATTTTCGTGTAGGTACATTTTAGAGTTATTTTTAAGAATAATGACACATTTATTTAATTAAGCAACTTAATTTTCGTATCTGTAAAATATTATAACTCGTTATTATTCGAAACTATTGAATAAATGGAACAAATCCTTAAACGGAATTCATTAACGTAATGTTTAACAAATACATGAAAATCTCGAGAGGCAGAAAGCTGTATGAAAGTCGCCGCAGGCAGTGGTTAATAAGAAAAGACTTAAATTGTGGAATAACTATTTTCTATTATTATATAACTTTTGATTCTGGCCGTATGTCATACATTTATCACCTAGAAGTGTCGACAATTGATGAAGTAAAAATCCAAATAATATAAATTTATTTTTTATCTCGCGAAAGGCTATTGTATGGTATAGGATTTATTTTATTGTCAATAGTGTATATTTTTTGTTGTTCGCAGAATGGTTAATGATATTAGGATATAGTTTTAAATGGATATTTCACACCAGACAGAGTTTAATCAATTTAATAGTTCCACCACAGGGACAAGTGACTCAGTCATTTCCTTGTGTGGGAGCAAAAGAGCATTCGAGGAAACATCGCAGTCCTTTGAGGTTACATCTTTTCCCAACGTGTACTCTGGCCTCCTCTCTTTTACAAAAAAGGGAGCTTTACAAGACGTCAGTACATTACTACAGAATGTATTCTCTTTTCCTTAGATCTTGTAGGTAAATATTTCTCTTCAATCTTGTACCTGAATATCTATAGCAATTTTAATCGGTTTCGAATTCAGAGGTACGTTTCATAAATTACCAAAAAAAATATCCTGTTGTTGTAATACAACGTTATTTACATTTCGTATCGTCAGAAATGGTTTTAGTTTCTCGAAAATGGTTTCATTTATATATTTCAACTATATTATAGACATTAAATATGTTCTTGTGTAAGGAAACTCAATATTTTACTTCCAGCACTCTACACTTTCTAGTGAACGTAAGCAAGCACTCTCGGATTCCCGGTAATTCAGCTACTAGCGCTAGTGTAGTACCTCTACCGGAATAAATGAAAATCAAAGCTGAGAAACCAATCATAAAGAAATTATTTAATTCAATGGCTGGCGGGTCTGTTGTGATTGTGTGGTGTCATGTTTTCCTTTTTCTGGCCGAATTTTCTTCAGATTTTATTTTTCTGTATTATAAATTTTTAAAAGTTGCAATAAAATAGTAATTAAGGAGAAGTAATTTATAGATCAAAGAAAAAAATTATGTGAATTGACAGAAACATGGGAACATCTTTTATTCCAGAAAGGAATTATCCAATTAGGCATGAATATTTTTTGAGAAATAATAAACAAAAAAATTGATGTTTATTTTGTAATAAAGAAAAAGACTTGACAATAAAGGCTTTTTCAATTCAATTAAGAAAACTTTAAGACTTAAAGTTTTCTTAATTGAATTGAAAAAGCCTTTATTGTCAATATATTTAATTCTATTTATCAAAATTGTTGACTTTTCGTCTCCCTTTTTGAGAATTCCTCACGCAGATATTTAACACTACAAGTATAACATTACAATAGATATATTTCAAATTTTGAGAAGATGTGAAACGACTAAACTACAAAGAAATATCACTGCTTTGAAACAACAGATAATGTGAACTTAAATATAAAATGAATGAAGATGCATTATGTAATAAAACAATTAATGACCTTTCACAGACTTAATTCTTAAATTTAATTAGTTACAACGTTTCGGCATATTTTTATACCTTCATCAGGGTTATTTTCCTATAGGAAATATTTACAGCACATTAAACCAAAGAGGGAGAAGTTAAGACAAAAATTAAAAAATTTACACGGAAACTAAATCAAACTTAGTACAACAGTATAACTATGCTTGTAGTGTTAAATATCTGCCTGAGGAAGTCTCAGAAAGGGAGACGAAACGTCGCAAAGTTTGATAAATGGAAATAAATATACTGACAATAAAGGCTGTTTCAATTCATTTAATTGTCATATAAACTAATGGCTTAAAGTTTTATTTTCACATAACATCACAAAAGTTCTCACCTATAGTTGCAAAGTCGTCCCAGATACTTCCACGGCTGTTGTTATACGATTCCGCAATTCGACTATTCTTGCTGAATGTGGAGGCACATAAACCGAGGCTATTATAAACCCCCACAAGAAAAGAGCACACACAGTGACTTCGGATGTCAGTAACGTAAGGCGAAATAATTTTGTTCAGGACGGACGATCCATCGTCGAGGAAGCCTGTCATACAAAAACCCCATCATCTGGAAACTCCAGAGTTTCCTATTTTCCAAAACGTTGTTAAAACAAATAGGGTTAAAGCTAAATAGTTATGATTTTTTTTAAAACGATTGATTCTTTTTAAAAGCCCTGATTTAGTAATAAAAATTCTTAACTGAAACTTGATCAACCCGTCGGCTTCACCATGAACTCAGTCATGAAGGAACGGTTGTAGAAATAAATTTCATCATGTGAATAACAATTATTAAATTTCGGTATTATTTCGTCCAATTGTCTTAATTCCATATGAATATTCTGGTGACACCAGTTGTCTGTAAATTAGTGCAGTAAATTACTGTCGACCGTCACAGGAAACTAATTCTGCGAGATTGATTATTTATTATACTGCGGTCCATTACAGTAGTGATTAACATCGGTTGCAATAAATTTATATCAAGACATTGTTGTTTAACGCAATATTCTAGCTCACGTTACGTATTTGACCATTCGTATTAAAGACGTTTCGTCTATTTACCTCCTTTGCGGAAATTCATTACATGCTCGGAAAAAATTATTATATCATGATATATTAATTATGTAAATTCGTTGGCGCTTTTCTGAGAAAGACATCTGATTCTCTCTACTTGATCATTTTGTTTAAAACCACGTGAAACGGGTATGTATTATGTAAGGTTGAAATTTTACAATCGAGTCAATTAAAAGAAATATAAATTTTCAACTGATAGAAAACCAAAGCTCTTGGCGTTAATTGAATACGAGGCAGTTCGAAGGTATTTAGTACTCATCGCAATTTTCTACCTTTAAATTTGTTGACAGTCTTAGATTTACTCAAGAAAATTTTTATGCTTCAATAATAGATAACGGTTCATCCTGCTCAAGAATATTCTATACATTTCTTGTGAAAATACGACATACATTGAATATTCAGCGAGACATATTGATCTGATAAAGAAAATTTGCATTTCAATATATTTTTATTTCAATATAATTCCCACTAATATACTGGTTCCAACGATGAATTAGAATTGTTATACCCCATGGTTGTTTGAGCCAGTTTTCCATACATTCTTTCACCTCCGCGTTGTTCCTAAACTTTTTTCCGCGTAATGACTGCTTGAGTTGACCAAACAAATTAAAAATGGGAGGTATTTCCGGAACCACATCAGAGACCTGCTACTTCACATGACGACCCGGAAGCTGCTTTTGCTGAATCTGAACTGAAGGGAGGATGAACTAGTACCTCACGACCTGTTTTTTCAATGTTTTCTTGGTTTATTGCGTTAAATGTTTCGTGACAATCTTTCACTTGTTTTACTGTACTTGAGCTTACTGCTTACTGCAACGTTTTGCTATATCCTCAAAAGTAATACTTTGGTCTTCATGAATAATTTCTTCAATGCGGATTTCAAGTGAAGGATTGGACACTTCAACTGGCCGGCTAGGACGTTGCGCGTCAGCCAATGAGGTTCGTTCTTTTTTGAATTGTGCATCTCTTGTTATAAAAATTTCCACGTTTTATACAAAATTCACCATACTGTAAAATAAAAAATATTTTAACCGGATTTTCACCTCCAAAGCAAAACCTGGTAGTTGTTCAAAAAATGTGCAAACTACAGGCGGACACGACATAGTTAAATGGAATTTTTTGAGATTATATAAAGAAAATAATGCTTCAGATGTTCTCAGCTCATCCTAGTGATGCCAATATAAAGTCAGGAAGCTACCAAATATTTACAAAACGTTTTCCTCTGCATCAATTTGTCTCCTTAACTATTGAATGTCCCTTGTATAGTTTTAGTAATATGTCGTATTATGGAAAGTTCCTCTGACAGTAACTATTCCAATATCTATATTCTGACGCGTGTAAATTTTCGTTGTATATTTTATTTATCTAAATTAATTTACAATAATAGACATTCCTAGAATGTTCGCGAGGCAGCTTGCTGGGGTTAAACCCGGGAAGAAAAAAAAACAAATCTATAAATATCGGCGTCTGTAAAAAGGGCATATGTCCACGTCCACTACTACGTTATACTGTTATAAAACATTTTCCAATTTATTTATTAGACAATCAGTAACTTTTTCTCTCTCAACTGTCGAGTATTTATGATATTATTCCTACACCATTACTTGTATTCTAAGCTTTCGTCTCCAGAACTATTAATTTGTTGTACTCTGTTGAAGTCTTTCCCATCAGGTTGACTATGGGTCCATCGTTAATGGATCCAATTAAGAGTTTACGTGGCTCCATTATCTCCGGAACTCTGGTGGAGAACATTCACTGGCGTCAAAGTTAGCAGAGCCCTGTGTGAATATAGACTGAAAGCAGTTGCTCCACAAAAACTTTAATATTGTTGCTACTTTCACTTATAAATCAATACATGTTAGTAGGTAACGCAATTAGAAGATGATTAAAATTTTCTCTAGTACCGGCGTAGGGAATAATCATATTCATGACGTTCAGTTATAATAATTTGAATACGCAATACATATATATTTCAATTTTCTAAACTAATTAAAACAATAGATTTTTTATTTACTTTTATTACTATACCATTTTCGGATATATATAAGCCCGGAAAATTGATAAAATTCTTACTAATTTCTTGGTAAAAAAAACAGATTTAACTGACATTGAAACCGTAACATTTTTGGACTATTAATCCCGACCCATTCCGATTTCGGGTTAGCATCAAATTAACCGGGAATTTAACTGGCGGTACCTTAAGCAAGTCAAGAATTCTCCTAGAATATCAAATTAGCACGCTACCTTAAGAAACTTCTTTAAAAAATTCCCGGTGCATTAAGAGAATGAAAATATTCATGGTACTTTAAAAGGAGTTAAAAACTCCAAAATATCCGCGAAATATTTAAGAAGAAATAGACAACGTATTTACCTTAAGGGAGATAATAAAGGAACCATTAGCAAAAAGGAAGAGAAAAATAATATTGTTTTCCTATGTACAGTTCTGTATATAATGTGTATCTCTTTCCTTAAGTATATGACACAAAATTGCTCTACGCGCCTCAGTAGCAAACAGCTTGAACTTAGTCTTATGTTGAGGGAGGGGAGTCTTTAGGAACCTGAAAGGAATAAAGAAAGGGGCCTAAACCTTCGAAATATCGACGGAAAACTTCTGTGCGGTGAGCAATACAACTCATCAAAATTTCATCGCAATTCGTCTACAACGCCCGATAAAGTAAGATAGTGAAAAAAAAAACAGTATTTTTATTGAGTTTAAATTCTCCCGGTAACCCCAGTCCAAAACACACGTGGTACAATAAATAATAGTAAATTTCCATTATATTTTTAACATTGTTTAATTTACAACATAGTTTTCTGACTTTAAAATTTAAAATAATAAGTCAGCATATTACTATTCGCCTCCGTTTTGTAACATAGAACCCATATTTAATTTCTTGTGATATTATGTTAATAGTACGCCTAAGGAAATCTCAAAAAATAGGCGAAACGTCTTTTTTGAATAAATAGTAATAAATTTATATGCTGACTTATTGGCCGTCTTTTTATTTTTTGTATATTTTTTAGCTGTTAAATGAATCTAGTTTTAACCTCCCAGGTTTATAAAGTGTTATGTTTAATTGTCTATATTACAATGTACTTACAGGTCACATTATATATTTGGCATCTTTCCTTCATCAAAATTTCAAAATTTTATTACTAATCTTATAAAGATTCTGATATTTAAATAAATTTTAATGTAATTTTTTTCGCATAACTCTTGAAGTATCATGATGAATGACGAAACATGGACTTAACTACATGAGAATTTGTAATACGTTTATAGTCTTAAATTTATAAATTGCATTTCAAAATAAATTCACAAAAATGTGCTGTAGCATTTCCAAAAAAAATATTGGATTCGTTGCTATCAGAACTAAAAACGATTTCGTCTGATAGCATAAAGTGACATTCAGAGTATAGAAATAAATTTATCCCTAGATTACAATTTCGTGACCTATTCTGTGGCTACTGTTCTAACATTCAAGTAACGTGAAGTTGGAATTAAAATATTTTAAATTTATCTCATATTTTTTAATAAAAATATTAAATGAAGAGGAAGTTAACTGGGTCGCGAATTCCGTAAATTTTCCGCATGCGAGATAAATCTGTAGTTTAGTGATTACGTTTCCATGAGAAACGATTAACAAATAATCACTGTGCTGGATGGATTGAAGGGGATCAGAGATTAATGGCCACTTCAAATTCCGAAAGCACGTGAATACTAAATTGTTTTGGGACTGCTATCGTTCTATTAAAAATTCTGCTTGATGAGGAGCAAGTTAAACTTGTTGACGTCGTTTTGATCGATTGTCCCCAATCTGTTTAAACACTCACTTCTATGATGAAGGACCTTGATTTAACTGTTGAGAAACTGAAGAAGCATAAAATTAAAAAACTCTTTTTTATTAATTTTACATATTTTTTTAAACTTTTGTTACGAAATCGCCAATATTTTCAGACTCATTATTTAATATTCATGAAGTAGAAGCTAACATGAGACTTACATAAAAAATTCAAAAATACTATTAAATACATTTTGACATAATGATTCCGAAATTGATACTTATATTTATATATAAATTTGAACTCCATTTAGGAACAAATAAATTAACTCATGATCCTTCAATTTCCTTTAATTTTGTATACTAATAATTAATGTAGCTATACTCTTTTCCGGGAAGCTCATGGAGGACGGTAAACCAATATATATTCCTTCCAAACGAAAATTAAATTCCTCGTACATGAATTCAATGCACTGTTTTTGTTTGGGAAAATAGTATAGAACCTCTTTGACAAACGTTATGCGCTACATAATTCATCGGAATAGCAAATTTGAATACGTGGGTTTTCTAAGAGAAATAAAACTGGAAGAGCAGAAAACTCATTAACAAGGATAAATTTATGACTTACAATGGGGAATCGCTACTAGACATTATATTTATTTGAGAAATAGTCTTAAATTGCATTCGACTGTACTTTTGGTTTGGAGCACAGTAAAAAATGATGAAATTTAAATGTGGAGAATGACTCACCTCCTCACGAATAATTGGATGACTTTTTATTGACAATTTTAATTAAATCATTAAGTTAAAATAGCCTTGTAATTCAGTGAAACTTTAATGTTGAAATATATTTACCCGTACCCTTTTCAGGAATTGTAACGAATTTGATTTTCACAGAAAACTTAAATATTCGTCTGGCATTTCCTTCATTATGAATCATAACTGTCGTAATTATTAAAATTTGGAGAGAAGCCACTAATTAGATGTTAATTTTTTTTCAATATTGATATTTCATGCAGCTTTCCGGTGAATGCTCAAATGCATGTGTCCATGTTAAATATATTGAGTCCGAATTATTTCCATTACATTGCATACCATTAAGATAATTAAGAAGTATTCCCGTTTCGTCTCCTTAGTGTTATTAGACTAAAATAATCCTTAATATCCTTCATTATTTCCTCAATTTAAGGGATTTATTTCTTGTGTTTAATGTGTTATATTTCCATATTTCTTAAATTTATTTACCGAAATAAGCTCAATCACAGGTAACGCATATAATTTAGTACAATTCCTTAAATTCTATTTCTTCAGAAAAATGTAACACATTTGTTATGTTCTCTGTGAGTGTGATAAAATTTTTTTGCAGGGTATGTATTACCCGCAAGGAAGAGTTCTTGTTACACTTGGGCAACCCACGCGTATATCTGAGGCAGAAAAGAGACACATTTCTCTTTGTTTCGGCGCACTTTGTTCCTCCAGAGAGGGTGGTTGGCCTCTCACAAGGGTGGGGAGTTTAACGAACTGGAAACAACAATGATGTACAGGCGGTAAAACATAAACAGAAATTCTTGCACTGATAAAAAATGAAGGAGTTGGAAACCTTAATATATTCTAACAAAATGGCACACTCTACCTACAGCGAAGGATCCTCCAGCATTTTGCTCGAGGGATTTAGAATTCATGTTTTACTCAACTGTTTAAATATTTATCAACCAAGACTTTAAAGGGAATTTTATAAAATGATGAAGATCACTGTCAGGAATCAAAGCGTTCACGGGTCCGAATCCCGGACTGGGCATGGATGTTGTGTGTTACTTTCCATACTGAGGAACCTCCACTTTTAACTATTTATTACCTCAATTTTTAAGAACACGTTGATGCGGCTAAGAATACTTGTATTCCATTTGACTATTGGTAGTATAAATCACCACATTAGTTTAGGAATATCCGGAACGATTTAGCTTCTCATTATATTTGTGATACAACATAAAAGTTTCAATGACCACAATTATGAAAAATAGATAAGACATGGAAGATGGTCGGTAAAAATTTAAAACTTTAATTCATCAATTATAAAATAACGAAACACCGCAGATTACGGTGTTAAAGTCCTTTAGTGTCAAATTAACAGAATTTCTGTGAAAAACAAAATAGGAGTATCAACTGTGCCAAAAATGGTGTGGCATCATTGTGATAGTAGAGCACGCGTCACACCAGAGTGTTCATAAAGGAATGGTCAATGGTATCATTTGTAAGCCTTGTAGAGTGTTGTTTCAAGATCACAAACAGTAACTTAAACAGCTTTAGATAATCACATGCGCGATTGCCAAAAAATCATTTTTGTTACTTATCGCACCGTGGACTTTTGGAGAGGACGAGACAACAATCCCGGGTGAGGCTTGCATTCAAGGATCGTTTCCCAAAATTACCCTGTTCAATACCATTTTTTTCCTTTGTTGCTTTATAAACGATCGTATCATTGAAGAGAATATAGCTTCCAGACTTGTTAACCAAAGTCTGGAAAGAGTTGGATTTTTAAACTTTCTTATGTTCCCTTGTTAGAAAAACAAGGTCAGACTACCACCAGTTTGGTGTAAAATAAATTAAACTATTATAATATACCACTGGGACATATTTTTCTGAGCACCCAACATAAAAATCATTTCGGTAGTAGAAATAAAAAAATCTGTTACATTCATGAAAGAACGTTTATTATGAAGATAAATAAAATGAACATTGATTAATATTGTGATTATGTGAGCGTCAGGTTTTTAATCGTCTGACGCCAACAAAGTCGTCGATGATATTTAACATAAAAAATGGAATACATAGGAATCAAACGGTTAGCCCAAAAGAAAACATTTGTCTTTAAAATTAAAGAAAATTCTTTTAGTAAAAAAATATACAATAATACTAATACATGTTAACAATAGTAGGCAATAAAAAAACTTTAAACATGAATTGGATTATTAATCTATTACATTATTTAAAAAAAACACCCCAGGAATATAACAATAAAAAGGAAAGGAATGCAAGATGGGGCCATGATGTGCAATGCTCGGCGTGCGATTTGGAAGAGAACGTTTTTGGGGCTCACGGCCACCAACTTCTCTGGTCGTGGCACCGCAGCGCTGATGGCTGTTTGTGCGATGCCAAGCAACTGTAGAGGTGTGGGTGGGGAAGGGGGGGAGTTTGAACGTCTCCGACCCCAAGTGTCACAGCAAGTGGCACAATTACAGTGGTATATTCCATTATTTTTCAGCGTAACTCATCAAACAAATTTTGGGTTTTTGATTGGCACAACCCAAATTTTTATTATTTCTCGAATTAAAATCAGCTAAACTTCTTTAAGTATTGCATATCGGTAGTTTCTAAGGTGAGATATTCCTTTTAATTAACTAAGTCACGGATCGTCTTTCTCTAATTATAGTTGGTAAAGAACCTACAAGTCTACTAAATACTCTTAAACGAAAATCTTTCAGCTCAACCTAATCCCTTCTGCTGAAAATTAAAGAAAAGAAAATAATTCACTATGGTAACTTCAAATAAGGCCGACCTTCTCTGGTCTAGAGGCTAGCGTCGCTGCCCCGGGTACAAGTCCTGACATGGACTTGGATGTTTGTGCCGTCATGGTCACGGAGACTGGAATTAAGATTGCTGGAGAATCCATACGCTGACCACGTTCACTACAAATTCGTAATGCGTCATGTAGATCCGCAGTCGACCCGGTAGGCCAAGGCCCTGAATGGCCCTTTCTCTTTCCACTAATTTCGTAGTACGACTTTAGTTGAACGCCTTGAACGACAGATCCCATCTGGGTATTGTAACCAACGAACATTTCACAACAAACAGCTTGTTTCCGTTCACTCTATTTATTGAGCCTTTCTACTACACCTACATTAGATCCATCACGGGAACAAGGAGGATATGCGAAAGAAAAAACAAACTGAAAAAGAAAAGAAAGTCGGGAGTTTAATATAGGGTACACTATGAAACCACATTAAATCTGTACTAAGGTACGCCAACAGTAAACAAAACGAAACCAAGTTACAACATTTACACGTCAGTAACGTGCACCAAAAACTCATAACTAGTCCATTTTTCCTTTAATACAATTAAAGTTCGTGACAACTCCGCCCCAAGCGCCCCATGAATTTTGTCAAAAAAGCTTACTTCACCACCATCGCCCCATGAACTAAGTCCATAAAGCTTATTCCACCACAGTCGGCCCATGAATTAACGTCAAAAGCTTCAGGCCTTACGTCACGTCATGCGCGGCCTAACTTACCGTCTTTGCGGCTGTTAACTACTCCGACATACGATTAGAAATTTCAAACGCTTATTAAAAGAAACCCCTAACCCATCTGCTAAAGTAGGCTAACCTACCTTCACATTTACAGGTTAATTATATACACTAGTTTAATTTTGTGATTCATTATTTTAATATTGTATGCACTAGAACAATTATTGTACTAACTGATATTCGTAAAGATAAAAACTTTTAATATGAATAATTGTAAAAACTGTTGTAAAGATATAGAAGAAACATATATTCAAGACATTATAACAAATGATTTTTAAAAAAGATACCGTGTAAATTGAGAACATTAATTGTAAGAAACCTAGACGCCACAATACTAACAAGCAAGATCCTTTTATAAATAGCAATGTTTCCATTTTGACAGCTTCCATAGAAAAGAAAAGCGTTCCCTGTGTTCCTTATGAATTAATTAATGTTATAAATATTTGGTTCTTATTATAAATCACAATGAAACTAGAGAAAAAAGTAAGGCCGTCGTCCTGTGGTCTAGTGGCTAGCGTCGCTGCCTCGCACCACAGAGGTTCCGGGATCGAACCCTGGCTCGGGCTTGGACGTTTGTGCTGTTTGATTAACCATACTGAGATACACGTTTCCCCTTATAGAATACAGTTGCTAATGACCTAACAGTTAGTGTGACTATAAACAAAAAAAATTAAATAATAATAAAATGGTCTCATGGTGAAACCAGTATGTAATAAAGGGTAAAATAAAAACTCCAGTGACCATTTTCTTTCGTTTAGAGGCACACTGTTAATTTAATAAATGTGGTCATTTTAGAGGTTTATAAGAATCCTCAGTATTTGAAGGGCACCGTTTGTTCCCCTGACAGTATCATCTATGCGTATTGTCACGTTTCTGAAGGATCGTAACACACATACACGTAGAGGTTATAGACGCTCAATTAACACCAAATGCTGTACAAAGGATCGTGCTGTCTAAGACTGACTCCGATTCGGTATCCAGTACAATTTATACATACATGGAATATTCCAGAAACAGAACATTCTCGAAACAGAAAATACTAGAAATTAAAGGTAAACAAAGTAAATAAATAAAAATGTTTGCGTCGTGTGGGACTCGAAGCCGTTACCACATTCCTTCAGTCCAGCTCTACACCGCTCAGATATCACTGCAGGTCCTAGGCTGCGGCAATATAATAAAATAAGTTTCTCATACGGGGAATGGAAAGTGAGTGTAAATTATTGTTTTATTAAAAATATATAAAAATTTAACTGATTATTTAGTGAGTGTATTTTATGTGAGTTTGTGATTCCAATGGCGAAATTGTGCGTAATTTGAAGCAAATGAAAGAAGTACGTAGTAAGAAGTGCAAGGGAAGGCCGAAGTCTGCAGCTAGTTAGCATGTACATGCTTTGCTTCGAGCTTGTCGGCCGGGAAGCACTTAGGGCAACATTAGCGGCACATCTGCGATGATCAAATCAATAAGTTTGACGTCTCGGAACTTTACGGAACTGAGAGCTTGACAAGGCCTGTTATGCTACAGATCATCAACGCCTTCACCTCGGTAAGTGAATTACCCTTTCAACGTGGAACACCGCAACACTCTAGAAATTCAATTAAAACGTGGAAATCTTGAAAGCAAAGGGTTAGACAGCTGTTCGTCGAGCTTCCGCTCCTTGCACACCTTTCTACAAATTTCTGTTCTACCTCGCACTCTCGATGGTACTCGCTTTCAGCATTCATTTGGCATCTTCGCAAACGGATAAAGAACAGACTTCATCTGTCGACGTCTCATCTCCCCGAGAAATGATAGAGTTGTCATTGGATCGTGCAATCACGAACGTCCCCTTGTGGATTCCCATCATCTGGAAAAGGAAAAAGCCACCCGGGACTAGGTCGAGGAACAGTAGTTATTTTTTGTCACCCTAGGGCATCTTTTTGTACACCCAATTGCTTTTGAATGTGATTATATGCTTTGGAATTACCAAGCAATTATATTTCTCCGATCGTTGTTTTCCCTACGCACCGCTCCTCGCGTCAGTGTTTGAGCAACTTCATTGCCTGTTCGAACTCAAGCAACTTGAGTGTTCCGTCCATTGTGTTTAGTATTCCTTTCTATTGTTTGGGGAAAATGGCAGCAACAATTACAAATGTTATATAAATATTGTCGTTTTGAAGAAGCTGAAGGTAATTTGGGAAGTGACTACAGGGAAACTGAAGACGTTTGTCAAACAATTGACACGATTCGTCGACTCTGACTGATTTTACAAACAATGCAGAAAAAGGATAGGATAAGATATCAAATCACAGTCTTATTGTAGTACATGCTCCTAGGAGAATGTTGTCACCAGAGTAAATGGCGAGGATAAAAATGTAAACGTTTTATTTCTCAAACGATGATTGAAATATTAAATTTTCAAATAACTTCATCAAAGCCACAGTTTGCACGTGTAAGAAATATGCTAAATAAAGTGTCACAAAGTAAAACAAAAATCACTGACAGATTCTCATATAATTTAACTTCTTAACATACAATTCTCTTATATTAATCTGTAATAAAGTTTCTCAACTCTAATACAAATAAAACCAGATTTCTTAAAAATAAATATATTGTACCTCTAGAAAGATCCGTATATAACTCAACAGAAAGGAGCTCGGTTAAGTAAAATTTTCAGACAAATATTAGGCAGATAAAATCTGGTCATTTATATCCAAGCGACACTTCTAAAGGGTAAACAAAGTACGGTTCCTTGTCACCAAACATATATATTCAATTATAACTTATTTGTGAAAAGAAACATACTGACAAAGCACTCCAGTTAAGTGATCTTTGTAACGTGAACCAGTTTCTTATCCAAATGATTGGAAATTTCTCATAAAAACGAAACGCGACCGCCTAGCACAAATTCAGTTGAGACACTGCTTCACAAAGGATGTATGAAGATGGGATTGGGAGCCGTTTCGATGTATAAGGATGTATATAGTTTAACTGTGGAACCTTTTTTTCCGAGGAGTAAGCTCTACTGATTCTTCCATTGTTTCTGCAACAATCACTCGAAGTGAAATCGTCTAGAAGTGTTGATTAAAATGGTTGCATGACGTGAAAACCGTATCATATGTACTAAGATCAATATTCATTAATTTACGGTTTATAACGGGTATAACGGAATAATGGGAGATAAATTCTCTTCACACTCTGGAATATTATTACGTAGTGGTGGAAGGAAAATACTATCTTTCATAAAGTCACAATGATAAAAATGATTGTGAGAAGAAAATTATGAAACGATTCTTGATGTTTAGTGGTTTGAATATAGTCCTCACCTGACTATGCTTTCTCGTCCTCTGCAAAAGTCCGAAGTGCACCAAATAAAATGATGCTTTTGGTCGCTCACACATGTGATTATCTAAAACTTTTTGAATACTCTTTAAAAGTGATCTTAAAACAAGAATCTGTTGAATCTGTTGATACTATTAACGTTTATAGCTGGGACATTCCTGATGTGAAGATATTATTATGTATGGGGGAATATTTATATTATTCGTTGACTAGCCTCCCTGCTCCAGTGAATAAAAATTTCTCATGTTTACTGGAGTATTAAGATCAATGGAGGAATTTTTATTTTCATTTGACAATTAAGATAGCGCCATTAGCCCCTACAATCATTGTATTTTTCCATACCTAACGAAGCCATTGTCTAGTCAATAGTTGGTTGTCAGCCATAGCCATAGCCATAGCCTAGTCTAAAATTATGTTCTGCTTCATTGTATCTATTATCATAATTTTATTTTACTGTGTTTATATATTTTGTTGTTCAAGTTTTTTAGTACGGTTCATTCCCGGGGTTTTGTTCATTCACTGGGAATTTTGTATTTTTGGTGTTTAAATGCCAATTTCTTAATAATTTTTTTGTACGGAATATTCGAAATAATGTAAACGCTGAGGCTAAGAAAGTACGAAGCGTAATAAAAAGAAAATAATTCTGTTAAAAACATTCACTCGTGTATTCACCGTAGTGAACCCTAGAATCTAAATAGAAATGTGTTGAACTTGGTATGTTGAAACCTGGTATGTAAATAATAAAACAGTCATTCCTATATAACTTATTCTTCGTATAAATTTTACTATCATTCTGTTCTAAAATAAAAATAAAAAATTTTATGAACTCCCAATAATGTTTTCTTTATTTCATTAAAAAAACTGCTTTGTGTGACTCCGTTGTGTGATAATACTGTTGTTTCGATTTGTTTATTTAATTCAAACACTTCAGAAGTTTATATCCGACATGTTGGTTGTACAGCCCGTGTAATTATTGTGCCAGCGTGTAAATGGCGTGTTATCCTATTAATCTGATATTATACGAGTCCAAGACACGTGTAATGTGACCGAGATGTCCTTTCAAACTGTTTTATTACTACAGTACCAGATAAAGTTCTCGTTTCACTAGAGTAAAATAGTAAAGAAGGAGAATGAGCTATTATTGATAAGTTATCTGCGTCGGCGATACGGATCGCAGGTTTAATAGTTACAAGCGGAATGGAGCAGATTTCGGCTATTACATAGCCTCAGCTCCGGTTAATGGTTAAATGAATATGAGCAACGATAACGTCAGAGTTAAGCCACCGCGACATACGAAATGTGGAAGGATTTATGGAGAGATAGCTTTATCTGCGGAACCATTAGTTGCAACAGCGCAGCCGCCGTAGGTATTATGCTAAATAAAGACATTTCGTTTCTCGAGGCTCCAAACCCGGTAGCGAAATTTCTTCAGAGGCTAATTCTCTGTAGCGAAGATACGACTTCACCTCAGGAAAGTGGAAAAATGACGTTTGTAACAGTCGAAGGGTATGTTCACCCTCCAAATACTTCCCCCTGAACTATGACTCTTTAACAACAGGCTTCATTTAGCGACTCTAAAACGGCACCCTTTAAACGTTATAATAATAATGCCACACTATTAAAAAAAATAAAGAAATTTTGCTTAGCCATTCCTTTTATTCTATTAACAGTCTTAAAGAATTAGATTTATATTAAAATGGGACATATTTAGATTATATTTTGATACATTTAACATATTTTATAAATAATAAGTTTTTATTATATTATCTGTCCAATTCCTGTCTCCTTATAGACCATTCACACGCCTATTATCGGTAGGGTTTATGAACGATGACCTAATGCCAATACAGATGGGTTGA
Organism: Eucriotettix oculatus; assembly: GCA_034510155.1. Lineage (NCBI taxonomy): Eukaryota > Metazoa > Arthropoda > Insecta > Orthoptera > Tetrigidae > Eucriotettix > Eucriotettix oculatus. Next base: position 59,131,792 of record CM067380.1, read on the forward strand.
AAAACCTTAAAACATTCGATAAGCACCTTTCCCTGTTCAAGAAATAGATTGGTGCCCGGGTATTTATAAATATTATCACTGAAAATTAAAAGTATATATAAATATCTTCTGAACTCTTCAAGATATCGAAATGAAACATACACGAAAATTTTAGTTGAAATTCCTGTTTCAATTTCTGAAAGTTTCATTGAAATCCGTTGAACCGTTTCTAAGCATACAGGCTACCCGCATTCACTTTGGAGTTTTTAACGCACATATAGAGAAGAAACCTTCACGTAGAATTAATATATATATGACTGTCTGTCCGTCCGTATGCTTGTCTCGAATAGAATCCGAAATGGCTCAACGGATTTTAATGAAAATTTGAGGGTTTAAAAAAGGGCAATTTAATTTAAATATTAGTTATTAATATTAATGTAATATATTTCATATTATATCAATATAATTATCGAAATGAAATATGCACTATTATTTAAGTTTAACTGCCTTTTTTTAAACCCTCGAATTTTCATTGAAATCCACTGAGCCATTTCGGAGCCTATTCGAGACAAATATACGCACAGACACTTCAATTTTATTTATTGGTATAGATAATCCAAGAAACCTGGCTTACTTCTAAGAATATAGTTTAGAGTGTATCTCTTTCACTCAGTGGTATCGTTGAGTTGTAGAAAAACTCAGTCGAAGGCAAAATTGATTTTTTAGAATCCGGTCGTTCGATATGAAACCGGGATCGATTTAAGTCATAATTATTCTAGTATTTTTGAAACTGATAAGAGTTGGTAAGATCTTTTCCAAGTTTGTTAGGTAAAATTAGTATTGTGCAAAGATAATAAAGATTTCATCTGATGTAGTTCAGAGAGTGATAGGGCAAGTGATAAAGTAAGAGGTAAGGATATCAAACTAACGGCAGCAATGAAGGCCGACAGTAAATATTCTAAAGATCGTCTGTTTCCCTCCCTCTAATAGGCTGTGGCGGCAACAGCGGAAAATTGACTTTTCTGTCCGGGGCGGATGGCCACTAAATCCATTTTGGCAATAGTGATCAAGGTTTGTGACGGGGACTCTGCACCAAATTAATGAACCGTTTAACCTTCCCGTTGCGGAGTCCGCCTAATTATTGCTTACTCCCTAACTTCTCAAAATTCCGGTGCATTAAAACTCAATTTCGGACAGAGCAGGCTTTTCACCAGCGGTTCGCAGTGTTACCTCGCAAGTACAAAATATTATACGTGTTTAATTAGGCACGCAATTTCGGGCTGGCGGAACACCATTCGGTTCGGCACAAAAGTCCCACTCCGCCGGGGCAATTTGTTTTGTAGCTTTGTTGCTGGATTTATGGCCGACGAGCACTGCTTTTCGCAGGGAAGCTAGAAACGGCAGCTTGCGCATGCATATTTGTAATTTAACACGTCCCTTGCAGCACCATCGCACCTACGGCGAAACTCTACATACATATAAAAATTTAATGAGGCGGCTTGATGAATGTTTTGCTGCGTTAATTTCTTGCACACAAACTTAAATATTTGCTCGCCCATTGTGAGAACCTAACTGCTTAGCGTATAATGCCATAAACAATAATATCTCCGTTTCAGACTCAATTTTTTGTTTTGTAATTCCAAAAAAAATAGCACCATGGCTTCGTGGCGTAGGCAAAGTATTTATTTCACGAGGTGTGATCACAAAAGAATAGACTTTTTTAAATTATATGAGCTTTCTAAATCCTATTCCTTTAATTTGTAGTAAAAATGTTCTTGAAATATGTTGTAATTGGAAACCACTTTGAATGTTTAGTTTTTTGTTGACAGTTGACAAGCTTATGTCTGTTTTTGTGTGTTCGACGAGTGTTGATTTCTATAAAAATTGATCATAAAAATTTTACTTGAAAAATGGAATACATTGCAGCCCCGTATTCGATATGTTCACCGTAGCTTTGGACGAATCTATTATGACTAAGGCAAGATTTTACGAGTGGTACAGGCGTTTCAAGAGGACCGTGTAGACGTTGACGATGACGTCAGTCCTGGACGCCCCAACACATCAACAACCGATGACAACGTCGACCAAGTGACGAAAATGATTTCTAAAATAGCAGGATCACTATGCTGGTGTCGTCGGAATGTCACTTGACTCATGCCAAGCAGTTTTTGGCATGAGACGAGTGGCAGAAATATTCGTTCCAAAATGGCTGAATTTGGACCAAAAGCAACGCCGCGTAGACGTCGTCCTGGAAAGTGAACGATGGTGAAAAACAAAAATGTTGTTTTCCTCAGTCACCGAATTCGCCCAACATGGCTTCCTACGATTTTTTTTATTCCCAAAACTGTAGAGAACCTTAAAATGACGTTTGACCACCATCGACGAGATAAAAAGAGAAATGCCGACGAAGCTGAATGCTATACCAAAAAGTGCGTTCCAGAAGTACTTCATAGATGTATTATATCTGAAGTGGATAAAAATGTTACAGATTATAATAAATAAAGTTTATTTAAGATAATAGAAAATTACCGTTATTTTTTTTTTCACGTCACGTTTTCTATTCACATTGAGTCAAACTGGGTTCCAGGGCTAAGGAACCTTCCGATTTTGGTCGTAAAAACTGCGGTACGTTAGAACCGGGCCTTACCTATATTTTCAGAGATTGCTAACATTAATAATATCTTGTTTTATTATTATTATAACCGGCTGGTTTGATTATACAGTAATCTCTTGGCAAAGGCACGAATAAACCGGCATCGAGAACGTCACATTTTTGAACTGTCACTTCTTCACGACGAAATTTAATCATAACCGGTATGATGAATGAAATAAATCAAGTCTAAAAACCTGTACATATGTGATACATTAAAAGAGGCAAAGATATTTCCTCTGATTGCTTCCTCCGTCAACCCAATCTTAGGGCTGAAGAATAACTTAAGCTGCATGTTCAATGTCATGATTGAAAGTAGAAACTTCCATAATCCCTGAATAGAAGCCAATTTTTATTCTTTCGTGTTATTTACACAAATAAATCCACATAGTGGGAAATGAATGCATACAGATGTTCACAGTTCAGTTGTAGAATACATAAATACAAATATCGTATTTTAAAGACTCATTTTCACCATAAATGTTAGTTACGTATAAATAATGAAATTAAGTTTTCAAAATAGTTCGTGCGTTACCAATTGTTTCATAGTTAAAGTGGAACTGTTGCAATTCTGTAGTTAAATATAATAATTCATTTTAAGTTTGATCTTGTGTCGTAATTACTCTTATTTCTTTTCATATTCAGCTTTAAAGTTCAAAGTAGAAATAATGTAAAGTTTACGATAAAAGATTGGAAATTAAATATTAATTTTTAAAACAAATTGACCCTTATCAACAGTCCATAGTTTCTTTATTTGCAACGGCAAATAATCATTCGTAGGTTATTAATAGTTAAATAAAATATTAGTGTGTCATAAAATGATGAAATTGTAACTTAAATAATTATTTGCTGTTGCAATTAATGAAACTCTGGGCTGTTATTAAGGGTAATTTAGTTTAGTAGAAATAATAGAAGGTTGGAAACTCAAGGTAATGATTATTTATCTCTACCAGAAATAAAATATTATCAATTTAGGGAGTTAGATAACTAGAATGAAATATAATGGAAACATTTTTTGTATGTAATAAATGCAGTCAGGGCCGTGTACAGTCATAAATTTCACAGATTTGTGTGAAATGACATTGACGTTCATCGGTTCTGCATCACGGTATTTGCCGTCATAATTTGAATAAGCTAAAAATAACTGAATTTATCGCAGATTCACGGGGAATTAATCCCGTGTCCCGTTGAATCCGTTGACTGTCAACTTACTTCGTAAAATTTGGCTGTGTAGTGAGGCTATGAAACACTGTAGTAGTTGGTCATTCTGTACCACTGAAATTGTTAAATGTTGGTAAGAATACAGTCATCCAACACGTTTTCCTGCTGACCTCTAAATTCAAATTGAATCGAAAGATTTCGTAAAACTCTCTCGGAACTTTCGGAAAACGTCTACGAAAAGAACGGAAGCGCGCGTCGGAAACATTTTAGGGTGCACATAAGAAGTGGGTAAATATGACATTGCCTCTTCTCCCCTACTTCCGAGTCGTTGCTTTGGTTCCAAGGAAATGGGGGGATTGTATTCTCCCACATTACGCAGCAACACTAGATCGCAAAACTGAGCGGCTGTGGAAGGTTCGACGAGTTTCTTCTGACAGTCTCTCGCTAAAGACTTCTTTGGAAAAGGGAAACAACTTTTTCTGTACTGTATCTTAAATGACGAAATACAGTTGTAAACATTCATAAATATATTTATGTATTAAAGCACCACAGATTTATAATAGATCTCAATAAATAATTTAAAACTCGAATGAATAATTTTTATCGTGTTCTTAATTTTGAAACCAATGATCTTTTGGCTATATAATTTTTCTACATTCATCTCTATAAAATTAAATTATAATTTGTAAGATTATTTACAATTTTAAAAATCTTATGTGTATACATAACTTAAAGGAAATAATGAGACGACCTTTAAGACAGGTTATTTATTACGTAAACCGACGTTTCGGTACCTCTTTGTGCCCTCATTGTCAGTGCTAGTGTGTGAACTATTAGTTAACCTCTGTATTTTATTGATAATAAGCTTGTTCTGTTAGAAGATAAAATTGTTAACCTTGAAGAGGTTTCAAAGAGGTACCAAAACGTTAGTTTATGTAATCAATAACCTGTCTCTTAAAGGTCGTCTAATTTATTTCCTTTCATTTAAAATATACGTAAAACAACTATTAGTATATATAATTAGTCAAAATTGAATCTTTTTTTAGCGAAATGCCCGTTATATTTTTCAATAATAAATTTATATACTTTCAAACTGTCAATAAAAAATTTTCTATAGTCCTCAACATGGAATGTCATCGATTTCATATTCCTGTATCGGTTCAAACAGAATACGTGTTTATCCTACATAAAATTCTATCGGAATAATTAACTGACAATTAAAAATAAGTCATTTTGAATTTATAATCTCTGAAGAATAGAATTCATAAAGCTCTTATTTTGGCGCTGTGTTGTGCCATTATCATATTATTTTTGGGAAATAGATAGGGGTTCCCAAAATTTTGTACCCGAGAGCGCTTTCCAAATTCGTCATTAAATGGGCTATGCGCCACAACTATTTCTCTCCGTCAGCTGTTATCACACTATTTAAAAAGTCTGGGGTGGCCATCAATACTATTTTTAAACTTTATCCAGCGAAACAGCTCCTGTTAACACGGGTTAACAACAATTTTTCCTATCTGACATTTTCCGACCAGGCGTAAAAACCCTATTATTTTGAATTATTCACCCACTGCAACTGAGTCGAATGTAGAATGGTTCAACATAAAAGAAACACAACAGAGAATAACGTTCCCAAGTTACGAAAACATGCAGATATGTTTTTCCCCCTTGTTTTGCTTACCAAGTAGTACTTTCGTTCACATAGGTTGGGAATTTGACTTAAGTTTTCTATTTGCCTCATTTCTTAATCCCTCTAAATTTTCAAATTATTATTTTACAAGCAGACAACTGGAAGACTAATAAATTATATTCAAAGTCGAAGGGTTTGAAATTGAACTGAAGTCATGTTCAACGAGCAGAGGACATTAGAAATATACGTGCTAAAATAAAAAAACATGAAATATGTTTAAATAATCTGGTGGCCCTATATACATATGGTTCAATATAAAACAGTAAAATAATCCAACATTTTGTTTTTCTACTTAATGTGTAAAAGCATTGTTCTGTCAAAATGAGCTTAAAACAAACATCTCTTCAGTATGTTTTTAATTTTGATAACTAGATTAAAAACCATTTACGTCAGTTCGAATTTCTTTATTTATAAAATTTTAACATTTGATACTTATCGACCTTAGATCCAAACTCCGCCCACTTAATGTAGCTGGAATATAATATTATTATCATGTATTAAAATAAATACATTTTAACTGTAAACCCTTCATAAGACAATTTGGTTTCTAACTCATTCTAATGCTTTATATTGAATTGCCCCGCGAAAACCGGCGTAAAAACGAACTGCGAGTTATGAGTCCTATTATGCGATCCTATAGCATTCATTCCACTAACCGTGGTTTTATAAGCGTAATTTTGGCATGAGAAAGGGAGAGAGAGGAAGATGGCGAGTATCCTCAATCCAAGACGTTTATGGGTTTCGTTTTTCTTTATTGTGTAATTTTTATTTTTAACTGACTCAACGGGCATTTTTTAGTCGCAGAATGATGAATGTGTAAATTTTTTAATGTATTAACTTAATGTTTAAATAATTATACTATCCGTATTCGGCCATTAAATTTTGTTCTTCTAATGATGCAAGACTAATTAAAAATTCTGTTATTGTTCGTAAAATTAGTTGAAGTTAAAAATTACAACATATAGTCGTTACAATGTGTCCATTGACGTATTAATACATTTCCCAGGCATTTTAAATTAAAATACCTGACTAATTTAAGTTACTGTTAGAGCTGTACTGCTCGGCTCACAATTCCTCAACATCTGAATAACTGAATTAATAATGTTTCACAACAAATAAATTATTACCGCGAACAGTGCTTTAAGAAATGAAATTCTTTCATTGACAGAGGACGTCTCGGGGCTTATCTAGAACAACTCCCTGAAGCAATATTTCTACTATTTGTCTCCTGAGATTTTATTACTTTGCCCTGTAAATAAACGCTGCGAATAAAGCAACGAATAGAATTTTAAGCAGCTTTGTCTCATTTCCTCTTACGAACGTGACGATTCTAAATTAACGGACAAAAACTGGTGAATAAATTAAAATTCTAAAATCAATACTGACAAAAGTAGACTTTATCTTAAGCGACAATGGAGACTTTTCTTTTAAATTCAAATTCTCCTCTAATGCTTTTCTTATCTATAATACAGCAATAGTTTGAGTGTATTTTACCATATCTATACTTACCTATCCATTTTTAAGTACTGTACGTTGAAAATGAGCTTAATTCAGGAAAGTACAAGAATTGAAATTAAAAGGTAAATAATAAATTAATGTCCTGTGACTTACTGATATCCAAAGATATTTCCTGTAATATTAACTAGTGTATGTACTAATGTGAAATTATAAACGTCTTGAATCCATTTGACACAGAAGAGCATTGTGTATAAAAATCGTTAAAGTAATAAAGAGACAAATTGGGGGAAAAAAATTGAGAAATTGTGGCGTTGAAAACTAAAACATCACAGAAAACTATATGGTGAACACTTTGCTTTAAGTTTCTCAGATTTATGTTTACAGAATTATTTTCTCGAATAGGCTCCGAAACAGCTCAACGGATTTCAATAAAAATTTGAGGGTTCATAAACAGGAATTTTAACTTAAGTATTTGTGCATATTTCATGTCGATATATTGCAGAATATATTAATATAATATAAATATTAATGTAAATATAAAACATTCTCCGGGAAAGGTTTATTTTTCAATCGTGCGCTAAAATCCCCAAAGTGAATACGCCTTGCCTATACTCTTGATCTGTTTATGCTCCGAAACAGCTTAACGGATTTCAATAATAATTTGAGGAATTTAAACTGGAATTTTAACTTGAACTTCCGTGTATTTTTCATTTCTATGTCGTGCAGAGTTCAGAAGATATTAATGTAAATATTTATAATCGCATTGAATTGCCCCGCGAAAACCGGCGTAAAAACGAACTGCGAGTTATGAGCCCTATTATGCGATCCTATAGCATTCATTCCACTAACTGTGGTTTTATAAGCGTAATTTTGGCATGAGAAAGGGAGAGAGAGGAAGATGGCGAGTATTCTCAATCCAACTACTGTTGTACTGAGAGCTAACTCCCTAAGAAATAATCAACTTCCTAGGATCGTCGATACGAATTGGTTTTAATTGTCACGTCAGGTAAATTTTAATATTTAGTAATTGCTCATTTGTATTTTGTTGTTAGGTTAACAGTCTACATGAGGGTGATCCTGAAACAGACAACTCCCCTTTAATAGCATGGGAAGGGAATTGAAAAGGTATGATGTGGAAGGTAGAGCAAGGTAGCCAATGGTTAACTAGGGCCCCCGGGCTATGGTTTTTTTTTGGTTAACAGGCTACATGAGGGTGATCCTGAAACAGGCAACTCCCCTTTAATAGCATAGGAAGGGAATTGAAAAGGGGGGATGCGGAAGGTAGAGCAAGGTAGCCAAGGGTTAACTAGGGCCCCCAGGCTATGGTTTAAGGATCCTACCCGGTGTTTCACCTAAAGAGATGCAGGGAAAACCCTAGAAAACCTTCATCAGGTAGGTCGGGCATTGGGTACTATTCTCACGCTCTTCCGAATGACGGGAGACGAGTTTGCTGTGGGGACGCAGCATTCCCTTCTCCGTGTCTCCACCAATTTCAGGAGGCAATTGGCCGACTGATCCAATGGGATCAGCGGACAACTCTTGCCATATGCCCAAGGTCTTTGACCCCGGTACATATACCTCCTAAAATAGGTGAAGGTGTCTCGGCATATGAGAACTTTGATAAAAGTACCCAGAGAGAGTGCGAGGCATTCCCGACATGATCAGGTGAGCCCCGGCTCCGAATCGTATGATAGTGATCCCTGTTCAAAACCAACTGCGAGTTATAAGGTTTGCCGAGAAGCGATCATAAATAAATGATACCTAACTTTTTATCTATTTAATTAATTCAATTTTATCAAAATTCTGTACCAGTTGTTTGGTTTTTAGGGAAAAATGAAACGAACTATTTCCGCCCGAGTGAATTTGCGGGCATAGCTAGTTCTGAAATAAAAATTATTTCGTGATACGTAGGCGTGACGCCCTATATGCTGGTTAAATCACACGTGGACCAAGCGATCAGTGTCGAATGAAGTGCTGTACAACGATAATACAAATAAGATAGATCGTTTCCGGAAGCTATTGAATGGTATCTGAACTGAGCTACATTTACAAAAATAAAAACAGTTTTACATTAGTAATTAAAAAATGATAGCCAAAATAAAGTGAGCTTGTATGAAAAAATAAATACAGCACTACGATTTTCAAAACGTGTTTCTTTCTTCAGGTGTAGAGAAGAAATTATTGCGAAATGTTGGAAAAGAAAAAAGGACTACAAACTTCACATCTACACCTATTATTCTTATTATTATTTAATTCCTTATTTTAAACTGATACAGACGTTTTTATATTTTCAACAATTTTTAAGGATCAGTTTGACTATTCAAGTTTGTAAAAACTAAATTAGCGTTGATGTATGTGTACTAGATTCAGAAAATTTTGTCTTAAGATAATTGCTGGAGTAGCCTCTCAGCTCGGCAAGATAGATGGATGCTGAGGGAATGGTCATGTTCGCGGACAGTCTAGTCATTAATCCCAATTAATTGTTTGGTCAAGAGGGAGATGTTTCGTCCGCATTTCTCCTCTCCTACTGCGGTCTGCATCTGATTTATCCAGCAGTGAAGGGACGACGCTGAGCAGGACTGCGGTTGATTATGTGACGTCAGAGCCTCCAACTAACGTAAACAGAATTGTTTAACATCCCTAAAAGTGAAGCCCGAAATAAAAATAATAATTAATCATGGATCAATAACTGTAAATGAGAAAAAGAGGCAATCATTGGAACAAAATAGTTTTTACAATACAAGTTCATTACTTGATGAACAAATACCATGTCTAGAAATTCATTTGGAATTTTGATTTTTTTCGAAGCGCCAGGTAAATTTTAAACTTGGAAACTACAAGTGATGATCAGTGCCCAGAAACGGAGAAATTATAGAAGGGGACATCATATTACAATTTATCTATATTCAAATTGATCAAAATAATTTAAGGTTGAAGTTATGTATCGTAAAATGATTGACACTACGTGCATAATATGACGACCCTAAAAAATAAAAAATAAATTTTAATGCCTTTTAAAAGTATAAGTTATTTTATCAAATTTGGTTCATCCAAGACAGTTCCCATAATTTACCATTTCGAACTGTTAAATAGATAATCATTACATGAGTGATGAAGACAGAAAAGAGCTTAGGGTGAACTGTCTCAATCCCCAGTGAATGACCGTGTCTCTTATAAACTGGTATATTCTGAACAGTTAATCAATTTTCACGCTTATTGATAGCTAAAATAGTTATAATGGACCCCTACAGGTGGCATCCAAGCAATGTGTTTTCAGTTCCTGACGAAGCCAATGTCTAGTTAACAGTTGGTTATCAGCCATGGCCTACTCCGTGATATTTGATTGAATGTGTAATCACGTGAAATGTATCTCGGTAAAATTACAAAAAAGATAAGGATGGTTTAAATCGCTTTGAAGTTTCATCTGAGGTACGGAAATGATCAGGCTAAGACGGAGTAGGTCAAAGAAAAATCTATTGACGAATCTTCTTCAGCGACCTAAAGAAAGGGAATTTAGGAAAGGAAGGAATCGGTTACGTGATGTACGTCGGTACCATCCAGATAGTATTTCATCGTTAATAAGAACTATATAAGCTTTAATATAATGGAACCATACTGGATTGGTAGAACCTATAGCCTTTTACAAATCAACCTTCAACATTCTCAGGAATACTGTATTCCCAGTATGACCCTCCTCCAACTGCGTCCCAGCAACCTCACGTGATATATCTAGCCAATAGGGTGTCAAAGATTCTATCACGCGGTGCAGAAAGTGGGAACCTCAAAGCCAATTTCATAACTAAGGATTTGCAAGCCAAGGGTTGCAATCCAAGATAGGTTTAAAACAGTTAACGTTTCTAGTAACTTGAAGCCTCTGTAGTTTTGTCTGAATGCCGTTCTTCACGACGCTATATCCTGTCCTGACTGCATGCTATTACATGCTCTCTCTCTTCCCTTTGCATGATGCATTTCTTTCACTACTCTCTTTCTTATCCGTTGTTCTAGCATTCTCTCCACATGACCCACCCAGTCGATCCTCCGCGCCTTCACAAATCTAACCACATCCTTTCCTTGAATCAGCTCATCTAACTCCGCGTTATACTTTGTTCTCCATCCTTCCTCTGTCTTAACTGGTCCGAATATCTTCCTTAATATAAGTCGTTCAAACACTGAGGGTACATATTAATTCTTTAGGGTCCAAGTTTCTGATCCATAAGTCAGCACTGATTGTACCATACTGTTATATATTTTCAGTTTTGTTTTTATTGTGATGAAGCGATTAGTAAATAACTGTTTATTTGCGTAATTTGCTCGGTTACCAGCCTGTACTCTTTCCCTAATCTCTCTACTAATGGAATTGTCTTTGTACAGCATTACTCCCAGGTATTTGAAACCTGATAATTTCATATTCCCAATTACTAACTCCAGAGGACTTATTTTTCTCTCTGTCCTAGACATTCTCCGAACGAATGTATCCTGTGCTAATCATTTCATCACTACATACCTACTGCAGCCCGCTACCAGTCTAATATACCTAACATATTATAGTCTTCTATTTTTACTCCATAATAATAATTTAACAAATCTTTCATGTTTAAAAATGTGGTCTATTCCATCCCTTATTTAGTCAGTGTCCTTTAAAATTCTCTCTTCTCGCCGATCTGCTGATCTGCAGCAGTATAAAAGAAATGAATTTTTTGTTTAGTTTATCCCCAGTATGATAAATAGTTCCAAAGTTATTGCAGAAACTATTAAACGGTAGGAATGAAAATTGCTGGGAAGTGTAAATATACGCACTTGACTGCCGCATTATCAAAATTCCGCGTGTAAGTTTCCAGTCCAAATTTATGAAATCAACTGTCCTCCAAGCTCTGGTATTACACGTCTTAATAGGGGAAGAATGGCCTAGGAATGGCTACGTTATGAAATTGGTGAGAAATACGGTCGGTGTACAGAAGCCGCGTCCTCATCATCCTCAGCCAGGGACAAAATTAACACTGCATGTTTCATCCTCAGTGCATTTCACACAGTTGTGACAGTTCCCCGGCAACTGTACGTTCTGTGAGGTTGCTGTCCCAATTATAGGACTCTTGAGTATTCGAGAAGGTGCCTGAAATGAATCTTTAGCAGGAATATATAGCGATATAGAATCCTCGTGTAATATTCTCTACTCAATCTAGTTTTGTCAATGGCACAAGTTTGGAGTTTGAGCTCTCTTCTATATTCAACAATAACACATCATTTCGCAGAATCGATGCTTCATAATCGACTTTGAAATGCGGAGAGAAGTTGTGGTAAAGTTGGAGGGAAGATTCTGCGTCCTTCGTCGATGAAGGAGATTGTGGACGGTTGACCCTAGTGGCCTGAACTCACACGACCACGAAATGTCGCAATCCTTGATTGACTGCATTCAAGCGTGAAGCCAATCTTTCTCGCAGTTTGGATGATTATAACCACTTGTCCCACTTGAATACGAAACGAAGTGAGATCCCCGCGGAAAATTAGTAAATATTTGATGACGGCGTAAGACAAGTCGGGAGCCACTCAACGCTCTTAGTGCAGACTTCCGCCGAGAGAGAAGCTTTCAGGATCTCCGTGCGGAGGAAATGGCAGACGGCCTTCGTAAAACACTCTGCTCAATGGCTGACTCAGACATCGTTTTACAAATAGTCACAACGAGGGTCGAGATACTCCCCACCTCCGAATGCAGGTAATCTGGCTGTATCAACATCAGTTCTGGTTGACGCTTTACATTCTCCGCGAGAGAATTCAAGCATTTCTATTAAGTGCATCTGTTAATTGGTTTCATCGGTCTCCAGTTTAATTACTCAATATACAGTTTGGTGTACATTCTTCACGTTCGTTATCTTGTGATCAACTTACAATACGGTGATATTACGACTGTATGGATTTCCGATGACACTGGGTCTTCCCACATTTATTTCAGCCATCCGAAACCAAACCACATTCCGGGAATAAATCGCGATCGTGAATGTGGCCAACGGTGCGTCACATTTACGTGAATTTCCGATTACATTGCAATGAACACTACTGCTTTTCAAATTATTGAAATATCGCTCATAAAATAAAATTATTTAAAGGAACAATAAATAATCTCATATCAATTACAAATAATTCCCCCCCTCATCTTCATGCCAATCGGTATGACACCCCATCTCAATATCCAAGAGAAAAAGAAAAAGTACTGGGAAAACATACTGTCAACTCGATTACTCACTCCTCAGCATACTGAAATGAATAGGGAAGTTTTATTATTTTGTAATTAAATATTATTATAAGAATGAAATTCCCTTTACTCTATATTTAAGTTTTACATATATATTGCAATTTTCTCGATTTAATGTTATAAACCGGCAATTGTTTTAATAATAAAAACTATATATATTTACAATTATTACACACATTAAATTTCTAACAACTAAATCCCAATATTCTACACTAAGGGTCTTCTAAATGGGACTTCTCATAGAGAAGAATACTTAACACTAATCCTACTCGGAGCTGGCAGTACCAGGAAATCGGCAAAAGGTTACAAACATTTATATTTACCGTGTCGTCTCAGCTTGCCTGGAACTTCCAGCTGCCGCTTCCTCGTTGCTCCTTACTGCCGTTGTTAATGTCCATGGTCAGGACAATTTCCAATCTTTAACTGCCCAATCTTAACCTCCGATCATAACATCCAAGTCCGTAATCATCAAACCATCATCTCCTTAATTTTCAAAGCATGAACACCTCCATGTCCTTAATTTTCAAAATTCGTTTCTTCTGGGGTTTCTTATAAGAAGCTTCTTTATAATTTCTAGAATATTTTATGTATAATACATTATATTTATTAAATTGACATTAGAAAAATTGAAAAATACATTTGGTTTCGTAGAAAAGTGCTTTTCAGTGGAATCAGTTAGGTGGAGCAAGATTAAATTTTGTCAGTAGTTAAAACCTCCAATTCAAAGAAGATCTATTAGTCTACTAGTGAATTTAAAAAAATCCACCTAAAAAATAGTTTGATCAATCAAGGCATATGTCAATACGAACTGCTTGAAAAAATTGTGTTCATTGTAGATGTTCATTTCCTAGAATTAGGGTGTGAATAATGCGATTAGTGAATTGTAGGGGAGCCTGGCTTCGGTTTACTGGAATAAAAGGATGTAGAGTTTCACTCGGAAAACGGCAGGTCTGGAGTTCGAGTCCCTGGTCCAGTCGATATTTTTCCATTCTTGTCTTTCTTATAAAATGTTTCACTACGAAAACAGTTATCTCTGTAAAAATTAAATTCATTCAAATTTTTTCTGACACCACAATATAAATGGTTGATCTCATTAGTACGTTGAATAGAAGAGTGATCGACGTTGAAATAATTTTTTTGTGGTATGAGAGGTTCCAAAAACCAGGATTTATTCTCTTAGGGTCCCCAAAAAGATAAAGTAGCAGCTTTTTAATAGAGAAGGCCGTTAAGTTAGAACAGTAAGTCGTGAGAGGATTTTGAGAGTCGAACTTGCAATTTTATTGTGTTACCATTTAGAATATCAAAAGGTGAAATAATGTCAGGGTTTTAACTTAAGTCATTTTGTACAATTATTAGGAATTAGATTCCTAGTCGTCGCCTGACTCCTAAATCAGTGAAGAATTTTTTCTCTGACAAAAAAATAGTCATTCTGGTGAATGCCATTTTATCATATTGATGTACTTATACGTTTATATGTACCAGTTCCCTCTTTACAGTATACGAATAGACTAAGAACAAAACTTAGATTTACGGAAGCTCTATATATTAATATAAATAGAATTAAGTTAATGAATTATTAAACAGAAGGTGCAGAAATAGGGACGCATTATGCTGCTATTATAGATAAGCTAAGGCAATATTATTTTAAAACATAGATATGTGGTATATTATGACCATAATATATTATCGATCATTGTGTGTACTTATCGATTGACTTCTGTAACTTGTTTAAGAAAACACTTTAACGGTCAGTTGGAAGGAGCAAACGACGATTGCCAATTTAGGCTAGGCAAGATAAATTTTAATTCAGTGTTTTTACCATCTTGACTACTGCCCGCCCCTACCATTATTTAGTGTGTAACATATAATTATATACTAAACTTGACGACATAAGAATAATTAATGTAATCGCTGCACAAGTTGTTTCATTGAATTTGACAGAATGATTATGGCAAATGTCGAAAGCTTTCAACGTGTTTAAATAAAAAAAATGTGAGACTGTTTTAAGTGGTTGTTTTTATTATTTGAGGAAAATAAATTAGGACTGTCTAAAAGAATTCAAGACTCAGATATTCACCGTTACGGATAGAGATTGTAATGAAAAACTTTTTCATATATTTGATGAAATGTTCCTTATTTTAGGACCTCTTTGAGGTGAGCAATTTCACTGAGATTCGTAATTTTCTGGACTTATTCTCAAAACCACCTCACAAATAATAAATTTGTTGGTTCAGAGGACGCTTGATTAGTATTACAACCTTTCCTACTGGTTTCATGGCCGACAGAGCACCACTTTATTGATATGAAAAGTGAGCGCTTAGGGGTCAGAATTACAAAAAAGCGGAAGGCTTTGCACGACGCTTTTTGAAGCATACACGGGAGATAAAATGTGGATGGGCATTCAGAGTAAAACTAAAAAGCCAGTTTATGGGGGGAAGAGGTGATTACATTTTTGAAATCAAAAGTGAGCCATACAAAAGCATCAGGGTAGGTTAACATTTATAACAAATCGTAATGCTCGTATTGAAGGTTTTTGGGCTGACCGGCAATGAAAATAAATTTGTCCAACTCACAATAATTGGAGCATAGAGGAATCTTTCTACGTCCAGGTATTTTAACGAAATTACGTTATCTGCTTAACATCCTCAAATTAAACAGTATAATTGTTATTCGAGCAACTACATGCGGAAGTACGGGTTTCAAATTTGCAAATTGCATTTTCATGACTGTTTATTAATACATTATTTTTACTGAAGCCGTGACAATTGTTTAAAATAATTTATACGGATTTACATAGGTAAGTACGAAACGAACTCTCATTACTTTTAAAATATTTGTGACTGATACATTTAAATGCATAAAATCTCCTGCTCTATGCCGTAACTAAAAAATAGGCAAACTTTTTCCAGATCGTTAATAAAGCATGGTATTCTAAAATTAGTAAATATCTTACTATGTAAGTATAATCATGAAGTGGAGCAACAAATTC
This sequence comes from Eucriotettix oculatus, assembly GCA_034510155.1. Classification (NCBI taxonomy): domain Eukaryota; kingdom Metazoa; phylum Arthropoda; class Insecta; order Orthoptera; family Tetrigidae; genus Eucriotettix; species Eucriotettix oculatus. Next base: position 59,147,966 of record CM067380.1, read on the forward strand.
CACAAACTAACCCCCAAAGGTTTCTTTATCAGTCACAATTTAAATATATACTAACTGGGTGCCTACTGTAATCTGTAATATTTATTTCCGCAGTAATCAGTTTGTCAAATACAGATAAATAGTCACGGTTTTAGAAAACTACTCCCCCCCCTAACCGTTTAGAAGGAGAATTACGAACACACGTACGTCGGAATTTCTTAAATATATGGAAATTTTCTGGTATTCTAATACTTTTTTAACATATTAATATTATTATATATATATATAAATTCGTATATAACAATCGCTAATGACCACAAGGTTTACGCGACTTTAAATAAATAAATTTAAAAAATATTAGTCACAAAATGATTATTCATGTTATATATTGTTTTCCATACAGGTGAATATGTCAATAATTCCTGAAAGCTCCTATCTTCGAAATTAATTTTTTTAATAATAGTATTAAATATGTATATTCTTTAAATAGCGACTGGTAAAAAATATTTTCAAACAATAACTATGAAAATCATAAACCAGTCATATTAAATTTAAATATTTTTACGTAGAAATAAATAAAGACGATGTACGAAATAAAATTATCCGAGTCAAAACATGTTTCATGCTAGGTCTAATAAGATAAAATTCCTTGGTTTTGAAAATTTTCTCATAGAATAGATGGTAGTATTATTTCTAAAACAGATTTATAAGCTTTCATCCTTAATATTACCAAAATTATTCGTATATAACAGTCGCTAATGACCGCAAGGTTTATGTGACTTTAAATAAATTAATTAAAAAAATATTAGTCACAAAATGATGATTCATGAAAGTAAATGAAATTATAGTTATACATAAATTAAAAAATGGAGATCGCTGAATATCGTATTCTTAAGTCTCAAATTAATTATATCGTCACTTATGTCATATTTAATATTTTAACTTTTTATAAATGTAATAAACCGGCAAGTGCATTTAAAAATAAGTGTGATACTTTTGTAGTAGCGAAAATAGACTCATATTCCCAGAATTCTAACCTGGGATGTAACCTGGAAATCTGGCAAAGATCGATTTTAAAAATACATAGTGGTATCGTATTAGAAGTGAGTCGCGCTGTTCACGTGTCCATGGAAGTGGCCGTTATGCTTTAATAGCGGAAGATGTGCGTAGAATTCCGGGAAAGGCTTGGATATTTTACACGCTCGGGTCCTCTAGCGCTTCATATATAAATCACGGTTATGGCACTCTCTCAACGCGACCCATATTAGGTGGCAAAAGACTGCGGCTCAGGAGCCCACTTAATTGGATTCTCCATCTAATATTGATACTAACTAACAACTTCTTATTTGCGAGTTATTGTACTCAACAAAGGCTCTAAACTTTCAAAACTCTGGCCAGCTTTTAATAGAGAAGCAACTCTTGAAAACACGAGAAAAAAAACTTCCTTCCCTCAACTACTCCGTTTAACCGGTTGCGAATATTACGTAATAATTCTAAATGATAATATTAAATTTTTAACTTACGTAATTTGATCCAAATTAGTTTAATTTTGCTCTTTTAATGATGATTTTTCACGCGTAAAATTAAATATTATCATCTATTTGGGCATAGTTTACATGTCAGAATAAAATCGGGCAATAGTACATCTCAATTTAAAACTGCAAAGTTCAATATATATTGTTTCAATGTTATAATCTGCATCCATATACGAGGGACATTCAATATTTTTAAAGACAAGTTGATGTAGAAGAGAAACGTTTAGTAGAATTGATGGATGGATTGATTGATCTTTACTAGCCCATTGGCTATATTTGTAAAAATTATAATACATTTCTACATACATAATGACAATATTTACATTTCTAAAAAAGAAGGTATAGTTAAATAAGCACCAATAATGATAATTATATTAAAAAATACTTATATCTACTCAGTTGTTATTAAAACTTTTTACAAAACATGGAAAATAATATTATGAAGAATAACAAATTTTTACATTTATCTGATTAATTAAATAATCTATGCACACTATTTACATGGGATTAATATTTTCAGAGATGTATTTCTTCAAAAAATTAGAAGTCGGTAGAAACAACTAGTTAATAATAGTATGTGTTCAAGAATAGTGACGGGGCAAGAAGAGAGTTAACTTTTATTGTTATAATTGTCAATAGAAGGAAAACGAAAGTCAGAGAAAAATTTTATAGTTTCCCGAAACTCAAAAATTTTACGGAAACCCCAATAAATTCACTTTTGACAGAATAATGTACATTAAACCTTTAAAACTCGAAAACTTGCAACAATGATACTTTCCTGTCTAAAATAAATAACTACAATATTTCTGTACCCTTTATATGTTACATATAAATTGTCAAATTTATTTTTGTAATATTTCTACGACGTTTATTACAGTTTTTAAAATGATGGGAAACGAGACATTACACAGAATAAACTTCTTCCTCCACTTCTTCCAGGGCTTTTCATTAAATTATTAAATAACTGAACGAATATAAATGTTTAAACATTTAACACTCCCTTTAATTATTTTAAATTTATATAAATTTCCACAAAGTATTTAGTCATACATGATTTAATAACGTTTCTATGGATTTACAACGAAATGTAAATAATTATTGCATGGTTTGATTTATTTGTGACAAATAACGAATATGATAAGCTGAATATGAATTATTTGTCCAACTAGAAAAAAAAGACCTACGTCATTGACCACAAAACGTAGCTTTATTCGTGTGCGGTTCATCGCTGAAGATCAAATAAAATGCATCTGGTTATAATTAGCGTACGTTTTTTAGATTAAATGTTTATTTCTATTTAGAATGGAGCGTTATTAAAAGCTAGTGATTTGAGAAATTACGTTCATGCTACATTATTTTATTTCAAAGTTAAAACGAAAATTAAAACTCGTTCAGTCATTAAATCAGTTTACGTTATCAGTATTTTGATTACATGCAACCGGAAGCAAATGCAGTGTACATTAACTGTAAATAATACACGCCAACTTCTATGTGTATAAAAACGTTTCGAATAATTTTTTTCCATAGAATTTAAAATTATTTTTGGGAACAATGCAGTAATTCCCTTGTGGGAGAGAATGCATTTCTTAATAACCTTCTACATCGATATACAAACGTATTGAAGTATTTTTTTACTCTTTATAAACGTAGAAATTGTTATTAAATAATGTCATCGCTAAATTTACGATTCTTTGCTGAATGTAGATATAATAATATGTTTTATTATATCTGGTACAAGATTTGAGCTCAAATAATGGCACAATACGGACTATAGATCATTAAAAGTTAAATCAATACACAAAAAACATGACGTTTATTACACTTTTTAAATTGACGGGAAACGAGACATTACACAGATAAAATTCATTTTCCAAAGATCCTCATGAGAATCAAAGTTTTACGGATGTCGAAAGACTTATATTTTACGTAGTTATATAACATCCTGATTTTTCGTTTGTCAACAGATTAAAATTCAATTGTACATTATAAAATCTATAATATTATTATTTCAAATATAAAACATTTCTGTAATGAAAGACTGTTAATAGTTCATGATAACTATTTACGCCAAATTAGGAGGTTTCTAATTAATTAATAATTATAATTATTTTAGAAAACACCTCTATATTTTAGAAAATTTTTAATCTCATTTTTTTAATGAAACCCGATTGCTTCTTAATTGTTTGATGTTATTCGGGAGTTGTTAAAAAATAGGTATTCCGGTATATTCCACCCATTTTTGTGCAACAAGCTTATTAATTTTTAATTATTTTTGTTTCTTGGATTAAATTCAGATCCGAGTTGGTACTAAATTTATCGCAATTATTTATTACAAATACCATTAGTGAGTAAATGAAATGATAATAATAACTGTCAGGATTAAGTCCTAAAGTTTACCTGTCACTTGGGCTTGAAGTAATTAACCTTTACCTGTCAAGCTACCCCAAAACATAATTCCATATGACAGTAAGAAATGAATACCAGATTTACAGTTTTTATATCACAGTAATCTGCTTCCATTCATAATATCATTTACATCATAGTTTTCTGACTTAAATATTTACAATAAATAAAAAGACGGCCAAAAAAGGTCAGATATATAACTATTTATTAACAAAAGCGACGTTTCATCTCCATTTTGAGACTTCCTCAGGCTCACTAAAAACATAATATTACAATAAATTAATTCTGAGTTCTATGTTACAATTTTGAATTTACATATGTAAATAGTTTTATATTTAATGCTGACGTTTTTTGGACGTATTTTTATTTATCATAATATCATTTCTCATTATGCTTTACCTACAATACAAAAATTAGATGTTACATTTCGAATTACAGCAGCATCTACTAATAGTCCGCTTAACAATCTCTATAAATATTTAACAATCCATTCTAGATTCTAAACCAAGGGATCAATTTTCACAGTTTTTTCAGCTTCAGGAGCTTACATGAGTGTTATAATATCAACACCATTTACAAACCTACCAACTCAATATCTCTTCTTAAGAAAAATAACAATGGCCACATCAATCCTCGGCAATCACAACACAGTTTCTAAGATTTCTAGCAATGATTGTTAAGCTGCTTATATAGGACTAACAAAGAGGGCCTTGAAAATTAAAGTTAAAGATTACGGGGGGGTCTGAAAAGTTTCGTACCTTAACACATGAGTATGGTAGCACTCCATAAAAGTTGTGGAGTGTGTGTGAGTATCTTTGTTAACGTACTCGCCAAAATTTCAAACATGTTGTACGCGCAGTCACTGTTTGACAATCTTTTGAGTGAGTCGATGTGAGTTTTTCTGTGAAAATGGAAAGAAACCGAGTTCCGAGCTGTCATTAAACATTTGTTTTTGAAAGTCAATACACCTACGGAAATCAAAGGCTAGTTTGGGGCTCTGCAACGTGAAGGTTTGGGCAGTTGAATTCAAACTTGGTCGTACCAACTAGGAAGACGAACGTTCGATCACTGACGGAAACATCGCTAAAGTTCACCAAATGACGTCAGACAACTGTTCGAATTAAATTGTGAGATGCCAGAGGCTATTAATAAGTAAAAGAACTGTTTGTCACATGTTAAGTCAAGATTTATGCACGATCTTGTAGTGCCTCATTTGCTCACGTTAGACCAAAATCGTTAGAATGAACATTTCCAACGCTCGTTTGGCACAGTAAACCACAGTTTTGGCGCCAATTAATTTTACTGTAGACGAATCTTGGATATACCATTACACCCCAGGAAGATACAGTCAAAGCAGTGGATTACTGAAGGGAAAATCAGCTTATTTAAAAAAAATCTGTTTCTTTCGTAGGAAAGTGATGGTGACTGTTTTTTTGGGAGTATTGTAGTTATTTTACTCGATTGTCTTCAGAAAGGAAAATCCATTCCAGGAGCATTACTTGGACAAGCATAAGTCTGATATTGCGAGGAAGCGGCTACATTTGCAGAGGAGAGAATTGTTCCAGCAGGACAATGCGCCGTCTCGCGCCTCAGCGGTTGCCATGGCGAAAATCCATGAATTACGGTTTGAACTGCTTGACCAACCTCCTTACTCACCAGTTCTAGCCCCAGGCGACTTTTTTTTGTCCCCCTGAGTTGTGCTCGGAGGACAGAGATTTTCGTCAAACGAGGAGGCAATTACCATCGTAAACAATTCTTTACAGTGACAGACGCCGAGTACTGTTTGGACGAGTACGGTAATATCACTGGGAGATATACAAGGAATACTATGCTGAAACGTAAAAATAAATTAGACGAAAAAATGTCTTGTATCTTTGTTACGTCAACAACTTTTCCGACCACAAAATACGAGTGGAGACACAATCTACTATAACTAAACAGTGTATTTAATTAATTAATTGTTTGATAATACTAAAATTGTAGATGAGTATTGAAGATATTCAGTTAAATTAAGTAATAGTACTATCAATCTCCAAAGTGGAACAAAAGGCCTCAGTAACATCTATGATGTATTACTATAAATATAATTTCTTTATTAATTTTATTTGGTGTTGAAGTTGCATAAATTTAGTCCAATGATGTCCATTGAACGTGCGGGAAAAGTCGTGTTCTTGCAATTTACCTTTCAAGTATCTATACTGTCCGTATTTGACCTTTACTGATATAGTGACAATGGTACATTATGCACAGTTTTTTTTTATTTCGTCCCAAACGACCTCGGCTTAATGGTTAAATAACGTCTTGATATTATATCATTAACTCGAGGTACCGTTAAGGAAGGGGGCACAGAGAATAGATTTTCAGAAATAATAAATAAATTTATTTAACAAACAAAAGAATGTTTTATTGTTCACTATCAGTTTATTTCCGGCTGGCTAATTGTTCACAAACATACGAAAACTTGAACTTCGTTCACAGGAATGTGGGATATTATTTCAGATCACTCTTTGCCAAAGACACTTGTTAAATGGAAATGATAAACATACAATATTTCTTGATGGCGGATTTCGGCATGGTTAAACTCTCTCTCAGCGTAGCCGCGAAGAATCCGTTTAAATTGGACTCGCTAGTTCAGATTACAACTGATACCAACGCTCGAACAATATATGTAAATTAGAAAGAAATAGCATAAACAAACAATTCAATATTTCAACCCTTTTTGGGGTTAACAGGCTACATGAGGGTGATCCTGAATCAGACAACTCCCCTTTAATAGCATTGGAACGGAATTAGTAAAGGGGGGATGCGGAAAGTAGAGAAAGGTAGCCAAGGGTTGACTAGGGCCTCCGGGTTATAGTTTAAGGATCCTACCCGGTGTTTCACCTAAAGAGATGCAGGGAAACCACTAGAAAACCTGCATCGGGTAGGTACTATTCTCATGCCCTTCCGAATGACGAGAGACGAGTTTGCTGTGAGGTCGCAGCATTCCCTTCTCCGTGTCTCCACAATTTCTCGGTGCCCAAGGTCTTCGACCCCAGTACATGTACCTCCCAAATTAGGCGAAGGTGTCTCCGCATGAGAGAACCTTGAAAAAACCAGAGAGAATACGAGGCATTCCCGACATAGTCAGATGAGCCCCGCAGTCACTCTGGGGGGAAATGCCTGCGAGAGAAAACTCCCACAGTCACCTCTCTGGCATATATTTCAACCCATTTTTGGGGGGTTAACAGGCTACATGAAGGTGATCCTGAAACAGGCAACTCCCCTTTAATAGCATAGGAAGGGAATTCAAAAGGAGGGATGCGGAAGGTAGAGCAAGGTAGCCAAATAAATTGAAATAAATAATGGTACGCTGTAGGCAACATCCATTCGTGAGAATAATTCTGATTACTTCAAGGCTTATGGCGTATAAATTTTCCCATGCAGAAAACATACATTACCATCATTCGTTACAATTAATTACTTTCTATATTCTGAATACAACTTTATTTCCTTTTCTCCATGGCTCTACAGCCCGTTGAGGGCCTGGGCCTACCGAGTCGACTGCGGACTGTCATCTTGCATGACATTCCGAGTCTGGAGTGGCACGTGGTCAGCGTATCGATCCTCCAACAGTCTTAATCCCGGTCTTCGCGACCATGACAACACAAACATCCATACACATGCCAGGATTCGAACCCGGGACCTCTGGGTTGTGAGGCAGCAACTAGAGGCTAGCCACTACACCACAGGAGGTCGGCTCTGAATACAATTGTAATACTTTATAATGGATTACTGCCGCTGTGGGGAGGATATTAAACAAAACTTTAAGTACACAACACCAACGATGGACAGCCAGCATTCTATCTATGTGCCCAAAGATACAGAACTCAGCAAACCAAAGAGCAAGGAGTTTCATTATCTGAAATGTAACTTTCTGCTAAATTGCGTGACGTATAAAAAATAACCGTATAAAGCATTTGTTAATCATGTAACGTGAAACCATTATTGTTTTATAATTTAGTTTATAAAAGTAAAAGTTTTCCAGACTGATGGAGAGTCGATACGCTGACCACGTATCACTCCATATTCGGAATGTGTCATGTGTTATGACAGTCCGTAGTCGTCCTGGTAGGCCAAGGCCCTTGATGGGCTACAGAGCCAACCAAGAAGATGTGTATTTGTCGTCCTCGAGAGATGGAACTGAGGAAGCCTACCAACTGATGAGAAAATGACCGTTGGTTTGATTGAGATCTATTCATAATTAAGCTCATCGTTGTCCACTTGGCAGGAATTAATTGTAATTACCCTACTGAAGGTGGCTCATTACCAAAACAACTTCCTTCCGCTCTTCCTTCCTTTCCCGTGTTGGAGGAATGCAATTTACTCATAAATCTTGTTTGGCTCATCCATAAAGACAGCGTAGGGGACTGGTGATTTAAGTGCGAACAACGCCCTTCCGCCGGGGGGAACCTCCATCAATCGAGGGGACCAAGGCTGTGACCACGCCGCACGGCGCCGCGTAGCGTCGGTGGAAACACAGCCTTCCTTACTCAACACGCTCACTCAGACACTTTCTCAGAAAAGCAGCCTTCAGGCGGACTCTCAAAATATTTTGTTATGAAGAAGCTGCTTGTCTGCTGGATACTGGCTGATTCCACTTGATGCATTACTTATGATCTTTAACATGTACTTCAAACAACTGAACGTTGCCGAAGGAAATAAACATTGACTCTCTCTCTCTCTTTCTCTCAATAATGGAATAAAGGAACATACTAAAATATTTAGACTAAAAATTTATGATGTTTACAAAATAAATAATTAGGTGATTCCTTTGCTCAAGAAAGCTTTCTGAGTGACTTGGCGAATACCGTATAACACGGTGTGAGGGTGATGAGAACAAATACCCCTGCCAATACTAGGAGTCCATTTCGCTACCACGGTTATGCAAATAAATGACCACTATGCCGCTGCAGGACGGTCGGAAATTCTAATGCCCGATTTATTCACGACTAATAACCGCACGACACGCAAAAACTATCAAACCTCCAAATTATTTTGACCTGTGTAAATTATTTTCCAACCTTCCAACGTTAATTTTCTTCCAGGCTATGGTTAAAGCGCGAGATATTTGTCAATTTTTTACAATGTTCCATCCATATTGCTTAAAGGAATTTTTAATCTGTTGTTCCGTTGTCTGTGTACGAAAAATAACTAACGGAGAAGCAAAGATCAGCGAAATTTTTCAAATAAGAGAAAGAATAAAGCAAATTTCTTGACAGCTAGAAGAGAAGTTTTTTTTAATTGCGGAAACTTTTATCCAAATATAGTATAGTTTTTATTACATGTTATATATTTATTCACTGAATAAATAACTGACACGATTGTTTGAAGGAATTGTAAAGTCCTTTCACAATCAATTTAAAAGCGAGAGAATCGACAGAGCTGAGAACATAATTATGTTATTGTAGTTGATAATATTTGATTGACTTAGTGTTGGCGGTGAATATTAATAGAGTTTAGGGTAGGAGGAGGAACCAGATGAAGAGAAGTAAAGGAATAATGTATTTCAAATATAAACAAATATAAAAAGAGATAGTATGAGGGGAAGTATAAAATACTCCAATGTTTTGAACAGAAAGTAAAACTGTTCGTCCTTAAACAGTGGAACAGCCGATAATATTATTAGACAAATAGATGTCTACCCGGCATCGCCCGGGAATTTATTTATATTAGCCCTGTACATTATTGAATCCTTCTTCGACACATGATTAAACGGGCTTCGAGTTAAAAATACTCCCGGTACATTAGCAGGGCTAAAAATACTTTCAGTACTCCCCGGTTAGGGGATGAAGTACAATTTAAATCACATGCTAAATGTCAGAATGAACTCAATGAGCCATATAGCACCGATTTCAATTCCAAGCTTGACTGTTTTCATTCTATTTTCATGTGACTTCCCCCCACCCCTACCCTTATGAAAACTCCACCTCGACGCTGAATTGAGTTGATATTATACGCAAACAAATTCAGGGAAACACTATCAGATAAATGGATCTAGGAAACAACTACTGTACTTGTCCCAAAGTGGTGGTAGCCGTGTCAGTACTGATTTTTGGTGAGCCAAGATGGCGTGTGCAAAATTTGGTCTAAATTGTTCCATCCCTTAAAGATAGTATACGAAAGTTTGTTTTACCCTCTTAGGGGATGAGCTGTGTCATGAATTGCATTTTTAATGTCAGAACCAACATTACGCCGTTGAAATAAGGTTATTTTTTAATTCAAGCATTATTAATTTATATAATGTCCATTCATTGATTTAATAATTTCTTTATACACGGTAAAAAGAAGTGCTTTTGACTGCCGAATTTAATAAATTTGTTCTTCTCTAGTTTTAAATTCCTGTATAAAAGGGATACGACCGGTACAAAACTGGCTTCTAGGAACTACTTTCCGTCACGCTTTTATCACTTTATGTAATGCAAATGTTTTTGTAGCGCTGTTCGCATATACGTCAAGGTCTGAAACTCTTTCTGTGAACTTATGCTGCTATTTCTTTAAAATAATGCGTTTTCATCAAAGTGGAGACAGGGAAATACATTTACTGACGATGGGGCAGTCAGGAGCTTATTCCATTACAAGATGTGATGGGAGGTAAGAAATGGGAGGAAATGAGATAGAAGCGGAATATATTCCATCATTCCAGCGAGAGAAAAAAGAAAGTAAAAAAAATGCTGATAAAAGAATCAGATTCGTGTGCAGTTTCAAATCGTTAGAATAACTATATATTCATTTTAGTTATTTGCTAATTGATATTTAAACATTCCACTCTGTTTCAAGCAACATCCTGCGATATTTAAATTATCACTCAAAATGATTACAATCTCTTAATACAACTCTGTTGAGTATGAAGAATAACAACATTACAAACAAATGGATATTTCCTTGTTATTGCAATACCTTGGCATGTTTCTCTAAATAAATCGATTTCAAATTATTTATCTGTGTACTGTTAACTAATTGGCAATAATCGGCTCAGAATACAAATATATCGTTCATTGTTTTATCAGTACGCACAATCTTTGTTACAATGCAGAATGTCTCTGTTATCGTCAGCATTTTCAACTAAGCACCCCTCTTTCACAACTGTTCACCCAGTTTCAAAATTAGAATACTCTTATTCCTTTCTTGTTGTTTTAAATGAAATCATCCAGTGAAATTACGCTCACTGATGACTTACAGCTATTTTAGAAAAAAAAACGAGAATGGAAAAATGTCGAGCGGACCAGGGACTGGAACCCCGGACTCTACGACTGAGCTAATTCAATATCACCATCCCTGAATTCCGGAAAACGTAAGGTTCAAGTACATAGTCCGTTCACCATTTTTCCTTTCTTGTCTCTCTTCCAAATTAGCTGTAAGCTATCAGTGAGCTTTAATTAAAGCATTCCACTTCCTTGTATTCCATGCACCTTTGATCGATTTACAAAATTTCCGTTCTAACTTTTAGGTACATAAAGTTATATATTGATATTATTTGTATGTCTTTGTCCAAATAATTTTAGTCGTACTCACTTTGGCGAAACGTAAAGACATGTTTATTTATTCTTTCCGTTGTAAAACTAAAAATAATACTCCTTTTCTTAAATTATGGTATATATTTATATATTAATAACTGATACATTCCGCACTTTCTGGCGTCACGAACAACTGATATGCGATTATTTACATAATTTTTTATGTATTCATTCAGGGCTTTCAATAATTTCAATATATTTATTACCAGACAACACTGAATCAGATTAATGTAATAAAAATCAATTTTCTGGTACGCCAGTAGTTTTCATTTACTACTTTAAGTAATGAAATTACTTTAATTCCAGAATATAAAATAAAAAAATAAAATTCTTTCTTTTTAAGTTGATGCGAACAGGGATAACTATTCAAAATGATAAGCAGCAGCTTTGAAATACATTAAGTTTTGAATTGAAGCATTTCCACTTCCTTTTGGCTTGAATTCCATGCACATTTGATCAATTTACACAATTTTCATTCTTCACTAAATTAATAGAAATTAGGTTGTGATGAATGTGATTAGTAATTTGTAGGTGAGCCTGGCTTAGGTTACAGGAATGGAGGAATTTCGAGTCCGTCCTTGGCCGTCGACTGGGATTAGCTCAGTGGTAGAGTACCAGCCCGGAAATCGGTAAGTCCGTGGTTCGGTCGACATTTTTCCGTTCTTGTCTTTCTTCTAAATAAATTCATCATAAAAGTGCTACATTTAACTTCGAAAATGATGTAGCACTAATTTGGGTGTCTGTAATTGGACAATTTATTAACTGCAAATAATTTAATTCCCAGCCAATCAATTATTGTTTTACCTGTACGATTTTATGCTACTGGATGGCAACAAAAGGTGCACTTGTTCAATTTTTACCGCGAAAATATTTATCTCATGCAAGACACAAAATCTTTGTTGTCTTACATAGGCACCTGTATTGAAATATTAACATATAATATGAAATGTCTAAATATTAAATTTGTTTACAACTTACAAAAGAGGTTTGATCAGTGAACTCAATGAAAACGAAAAATGAATCATTTCAAATGTTGACTTCAACGTCGGTAAACGCCCCCGATATATGGTTTGGTTTTTAATCTTGTTGAGAAAGCTTTACTCTTATCAGATTCTCATTGTCATTCAAAGAATCTTAGATATATATTCCAAATTTTGACTGCCAACTATTATCGTGTAGATATCTAAAATTAGTAATCAATTGTATTCTTAATTATTCTAATAATTGTTTACCAAAGTCTATTTCTAATAATTATATTGTTTTTTCCCTTTTTTGATCATTTTCCTACTAGACTCAAAATGTTATTTAAGAACTATAATCTTTCGATGATCTACAAATCTGTTAATTCTCAATCTTTCTTTGTTAAAAATCTTAAAGATTTACTTAGTACTTTTGACTGTCATAATATGTATAATCATGTAATAAATGTTTGTTTTCCTACATGACTGTCAATTAGAATTAAGGAAAATAAAACCAATTTAAAATTTCCTCCAACTACGCAACACTGTTTGGAGCTAAATAATTCTTTTAATTTTGATAATACTGTTGTTGTAGATAAGGAAGTGAATTTTAAGAAATAATTAATTTTAGAAATTTTGTATATTGAAAGAAACAAATTTACTGTCAATCATAAAACATGACACTTTGCAACTAAATAAATTATTTGACGGTTTTAAAATGCCTTGGGTAATTTTAACTTTTAGCTATACTTTTTAGTGTTTATGGCTTTATTTTATCGACATGGAGGACAGTTGATGGTCGAAACGTCTACTTTATGTTCAACAATTTTTCAAAATTAATTGTTTTAGTCTTACTTAGGTCGTTTAAATCATCATATGCACATACGTCATTCATTTAATTATTCGAAATAAAAAAAGTTTTTGGTAAGGCATGTTTGATTGAATAAAAAAAGAAAGTTACTCGTAATATTTACTTTTCTTAAGCTAAGGAGAAGCTACCTTGATCTTATCTATTTTTAACTTGCTGTATTTTTTGTGATTACGGGATTATCAGCTAGTTTTGGAACGAACAACAAATTCAGCTTCAATTCAAAAAGTATTAAAACAAAAGAAAATGTTATTATAATTACCCTTGTCGGAGAAATTTGATATCAGTTAACACTTTGTCCCATAAAAACAAACACGTTTCTAAGTGTTAGTAAAATTATTAGCACTGCATAAATTTTCCTGTTAGAATTTCGCAAATCGGATTCCAATATTTCGGAAGCGAAATGTAGCATTTCTGGGCATTATACTTTATTAACTTACCCAATGTACAATTATTGCGTTTTATTTCACTGATATTTTTTCGTTTCAGAAACAATTTTAAAAACATGTGTCAATGTCGAAATCATAGTAAGGAAGAAATGCAGAGCAAGAATAATTGTTACATTATAATAATTAATTACGGGAGTGGATTAGTTTCATCAATCACATTGTATTTACTTTTCTCCTGAGTTTGGAAAAATAGTTTAATAATGGACCAAGATAAATTCTCTTTTGATGAAACTGTAAGTTTGTAATAGAAATACGTAAACTCTTCCGTCTTTCGTGTCACGCACTATTACGAAAAAGTGTTTGCCAAGAAGCTGTCTGCGCTCTACTTAAAGAGCGAAAAGATTGGCACAAAAAGTCAGCGGGAAAGCAATAACAAGAAGTTTAAATTGCGCAGCAATGGAAGAAGCCTCTGAGTGACGGATGAGCAGTTCATATGGCTGGAAAGGACTGCTTGCTGTTGGCACTTAACAAATGGCCGTGTCCTCTCTAAATCACGGAGTAATGAACACGCAACCGCCGGGACCGGGAAGAATGTACTACTGCTCGTTAGTCCAAGACACTTAAATTACGCTCCATTTCCGCCCTTCCTTAATGCACTTTGCAATTTCTATTATTTTCCCTATATATTTTTACGTATACCTACGTTTTATAATTACATTAAACAAAAGAATTTCAGTATATATTTTTACGGCCCTTTTCCTTATATATTGTGTGGTTTCCTTGCACTAATCTGTTTTCACTTTTCAACATTAACAAATTTTATAATTTTATTCTTGAAATATTGTAATTTTATTATATTGAGTGTCGTTGTAAAATTTTGTTCGCTTCGAGACTGGCTGACTAACTCGTAACAAGGTATACGACACTGAATAAGAAAAGTTTAAAGAAGTAAAAAGGACGTATAGCATTCTTCTGTTTAATAATCAAACACTTCTTACCCTACACTTTCATTTATTTCAAAACAAAGTAATTTTTTTAATTTAAATTCAAGTTATATTACAATCTGTTCTTGTTGGAACATTAATTGTGGCATCGATCTGACATGTATTGATAAGCGGCGTTTTCCAAACTTGAACAAAATAACTTTTTTTTTTGATAACAGGCTACATGAGGGTGATCCTGAAACAGGCAACTCCCCTTTAATAGCATTGGAAGGGAATTGAAAAGGGGGATGTGGAAGGTAGAGCAAGGTAGCCAAGGGTTAACTAGGGCCCCCGGGCTATGGTTTAAGGATCCTACCCAGTGTTTCACCTAAAGAGATGCAGGGAAAACCCTAGAAAACCTGCATCAGGTAGGTCGGGCATTGGGTACTATTCTCACGCCCTTCCGAATGATGGGAGACGAGCCTGCTGTGGGGTCGCAGCATTCCCCTCTCCGTGTCTCCACCAGCTTCAGGAGGTAATTGGCCGACTGATCCAATGGGATTAGCCCAAGGTCTTTGACCCCAGTACATATACCTCCTAAAATAGGTGAAGGTGTCTCGGCATATGAGAACTTTGATAAAAAGTACCCAGAGAGAGTGCGAGGCATTCCCGACATGATCAGGTGAGCCCCGCAGTCACTCTGGACTGTTGGTAAAATAAAACTGACTATCGCTTCGCTTTTATATGGAGAAGAGTGTGCGCCGCACTCGAGAGAGAAATATTTTTGTCTAAGTACTTAAAATATATTGTTACTTAAATGAAACGTTCATTAAATGTACAAGTTATTTTGCGCTATACAGAACAAATAGATGGTTCAACTACCTCATTCTTATAAATAAAATTTATTGTTATGTGTAAAAATAGCTCAAAATATGTATGTTTGTGTGGAAGTTCGTTCCGCTTACAAATCTAAAAGCATGCAGCAATTTCAACCAAATTTTACACACAAGTTCTTTGCGACTCCGATGGAAGCCAAACCGGTGTAGTGGAATAAGGGTGTTTTCTATTAATATCGGTTCAGTTCTTTTTAGGAGAGGCTTCTCTTAGATATTCCGAATTCACATTTTAGCATATATTTAGAGTGCGGGACGATGCTTATAGTTTTTGTTCCTATTTTAATTAAATTGATTAGCCAAGCCTCTTCTGTCGCTTTAATTACTATACAAATGGTTTTTATTTAACAAATAGTAGTCAAATGTTATCAACCACTACTGTCAGATATATTATTGACATCGGTAGTCTAGACCCTAGACTGTCAAACTGGAAAAATCCCAATTGTCTGTAATACTACTGTGGAAATATATATGCTTTGCTATGAAATACATCTCATTACATATGTAAAATTTATGTCATGAAAATCGTTGACCATAACTTAAAAATAATGATATTGGCTAAAATCTTCTTGTCTCTTTCTTGTTATTAATACATAATGAATGACAATCTACGACGAATACTCTTGGGACTGCACGAATAGATACGTTATTGACAATAAGGTGTTTTGGGGGACCGACTCTTGTCACCAAACATAACATCAGTCTAATTTCAATTCTTCCAATAAAGTTTTTGTCGATATATAGGGAAGTTAATAGCCTCATTGGACAGTCCATAATCTATTGATAATTATTTTTATGAAATACAAAACCAGAGATTTAGAGTTATTAGTCATTTTCTAAAATTAATACAGGCTTATCCGCACATGTAAAATCAACTAATCATGGATTCAACTTTAATTATATTAAGATAATCCATAAATAAAATTCTAAACTCAATTGCTAAGCCGATAGAGACTTCCAGAAACGGAGGATCTGATATCGAAATTCAATATGCTGACTTTATAAAAAATTATTAAAACGACTAACAACCGCTGTTCAGTTTTCTTTTATGCCCTATAATTTGTTTGTTTCACGTATTGCCTGGAACTACTACGGAAGGTCAGATTCCTCGCCGTGCAGCTTCAAGAAGTGAATTTTCCATTGTTTATGCGTCTGAATATGTGCGAGTGTGTGCTTTTTAGTATGCGTGTCCTGTTTCCCGTTACTTTATACTGAATTTTTTATCCTAGTTACGCATTTACGAACTTTTTGTAGTGAATTGTTATTTTATTTTGTTCATATAATTATTTGTTACTTGGTGCAATGTATGGCTTATCCTATTTCCTAGAGCCGAGAACTAATGGAAACAACAATAAATAGAAGTCTCAAATTCTGCAAGTAATTTGACAAAAATGCTAAAAATGAAAAATTTTGCAGTGAATCTTTTATCCCCACCTTTAAATTTTGTACCTATTTCTGTTACACCCTGTATAATTTGGTTGTAAAAATGAAATATTTTCACATGCTTTATCTTTGTATGTTTAATGTACAATTATGCATTTCTATGCACATACCTGACGCTTCACCATATTCTACGTAAATGGAAATAAGGTTATCTATATTTCTGAGAATTAAACCTACAGCTAATGACTGAATGAGTTGGCAAAATAAATTTTAAACAGCGACTTTCATTCAAAAATACTAAATGGAAAGTGGCCTATTGACAAAGTAGAAACCTTATGTCAACAAAATGGACAACCATTTTATGAATAAAGATATATAGTATGCATGTCATGGATTAAATCCGTAGAAGTAATCCAATGGCTTGCGGTAAATGACTGTTTAATCGTTGTATTTACTTCTTAGTCTACAATTGGACGTAAGCCCGGCGGCAGATACATAATTAAATTTACTTATATACAAAATTCTCTGTATTTAAAAATAACCATTGTCCTTTAAAATGTCTATACACCTGAAAGAAAGAAAAAAGAAAAATATTAAATTAACACTTCACTTTGTATTTAACATTTAAATTTGACTATACATATATATTATGGAGGATAGTCACTACACGTCACACGTTTTCTGAGATTTATCCTAAATTTATTTTCCTGAAGAGGATTTCCCCCAAAACACTCCCACGGGTAAATTATTCCAGTCGCTGATGGTTCTATTTAGGAATGAGAATTTGCCAACATCTGTTTTTGTTTTCTACTGATGATACCATCTACCTATAAAACTATGCTTTATCATTTTGGAGCTAGTTCCAATCCATGATCTTTACCTCGTATAATCTTTAAAGAGCAAATGCATCCTTTCTTTCTCACACCTTTCTGAAAATAAATTCCCAACCTTTTCGTTCCCATGACCCGGCCCTACTCGTACAAAATTAGCAGTCCTCTCTCTCTAATAAGTCTATTTAATTTTTTCTATAGGGATCCCAACAAGCGGCCCAAAAATTGATTAAATATGCCACCTTTTATTTTGAACTTCACATTTTTAAGTTCCTCATTATGCAATGTAAATAATTTCACGCTTTTCGGGTCGTGAGATTCACCCAAGTCTGTTGTTGAAATATATTCCCAGATATTTTTCATCTCGTTACCCTTGGAATATATTCCCCGCCTAATAAATAGTGGTGTTACTGATGAACTGCCTAAGAATTTTCCAGTAATATGCATTTCTGTTTCTAATATCTTAAAATTTTTAAGGTAGAAAACAGTTCGTAACGAACGACGCTAATACCTAATATATGTAGGGGTGAAACAGGATAGCTGGGTAGAACGGGATACCCTATTTTTTTCACTGGATAGTGCTGAAGTTTAGTAAAAGGGGGTGGAACATGGTCTCTGGTCAAGGACGAAATCCCGGCAGTCGACTTGACTGCGCCTTGTGAATGAACTCCCAATTTGTCATCTTACATCTGTGAATTTATAATTTTTGCAGCATAAACTACAAAACCCCACTTTTAAACTCTTTAATGGTATATATTAATAAAGTAGATGTAGTCAACTTCATACAAGTTACGTGTTAGCTTTAAATAAGCTCGGTGAAAAAACTTAAACTTAAGTTGCGTGCTGGGCGGAACGGGATACTACTGTATAAGGGAAAATGTAACGTGTTCCTCAAGAAAAACTACAGGAAAAACTGACACCTTATAAGTATGAGTTACAAGATGCTGTGCTAAAAAAGAATAGATATAGAAATAAATGGATCGGGAAAGGGGGGAAAACTGCTAGCAAACACTGCGCAGATTCAATAAAATAAAGAATTGATAAAGCGATCGACTTCACGCGAAATAAATATAAGAAAGAAAACAGTAAACATGTTAAGATTTTTCTTAATTTAAATTCAATTTTTTTTGTATAAATTGTAATTACTAAACATTCTATCCCGTTCTGCCCCGGGGGGTGGGGCAAACCAAAAATCTAAATTTGTTGTATTTAAGTTATATTGACATTATATTAAGTAACTAATAGAATAAACTAATGTTTTATGCCTTTATGAAGGGATTTTTCTTTTTCCAAAATTTTGCAAAAATTGTTAAACAATAAGCGTCCCGTTCCGCCCCGACTTCCCCTACTAATAAAGTAATGCTTCCCATCATCATCACGTTTTCAATTAAAGCTTTGCTGTATTTACATTCACAACTGTTTGGTTCTAAAATACTTTTGACTAGTAATTAAAAAGTTTGGAAGCACGTATTCATTATGCAGAGAAATGACCCCGTGACACAGATACGTAATATTTTGTTGCAGTGTCTTGTGCTCTTCGACTCCGAGAGCTCAGCGTCCCTTCGCATGTGGACATTCGCCAAGACGCGACGCTCAACTGCAACTTTAGCTTGTCTGGAGCTAACCTCTACTCTGTCAAGTGGTATAAGGACGACTTCGAGTTCTACCGCTACATGCCTGACAACGCCCCCGCAGGACAAGCTTTCCCCGTGCCCGGCGTCACTCTAGACGTAAGTATTCCTACCACTCAGTCAAACTCTGCCCCAGCAGATTCCGGCTCATGCAAATCATCCGTGGTTGCTTCATAACAAAATACAAAACGAATATTCACAACATTTAATTCCTTAAACTAAACGGCAAAAAAACTCCTAATTACTGAAGTGATATTACTATACTAATTAAAATTCTGGATGAAAAACGGTTACCAGACAGAACAATTCCTAGGGACACACAAAAATAAATTCAGGTTGTCTTGTGGAAGTTAAATATTTAAATTCCAGTAAAATGAACTTAATTCAATTTTATGAAGATTGAATTAACTCGAAAAATGATAAATTATGACCCTGTGTTTTTGTAAAATTACGCTTATATTCTCCATGAGCAGAAACACTTCATTTCTTTTCCATTTGTATAAATTGTGACATATTTGACTTTTGTTTAAAGGAGTGTGTTATCTTTGTTAAGAGGTTGTGAGGTGTACCGTTGGGTTTTAAAGGAGAACATATGCTTTCTGAAGTAAATAAAATAATTCAAAGATTAATAATTAGCCTATTCATTTGGTGAATGTGGAAGAGTGAGTCCTGAGAATGCATACATAAAACCAGAATCAAGTTTAAAATTCAAATACGACGTCTTTAAAGTATTATTCAACACGAATCCTTAAACACATTTTCAGCAATAAATTTTGTGGTATGACGAAGAAAGAGATAGAGAAAGAGATAGAGAAAGAGAAAGAGAAAGAGAAAGAGAAAGAGAAAGAGAAAGAGAAAGAGATAGAGAAAGAGATAGAGAATTAGGTAGAGAAAAATATAGAGAAAAAATTAAGTTTGATACACGAATAAATTACACATATTAAATATGTAACAATGGTGCCTCTAAAAGTAATGTTAGAAGACTGAAGCACGCTGTAGGATTGACGAAATGACGTCAACATGACGTCATCACTGTAGTTGCAAATTAGTGATACACGTAAGTTTTTCGTGGAACGTAATATGTGTGTAGTAAAGGTAAATCCCATTGAATTGGTGTTCCTTACAGGAACATAAACTCAAACGACGAATTATTAATTTTGGATTTTAAATAAAGATTATAACTTATCTTAAAATATTTTATTAAATCACATATTTTTGGAAAATCATACCAAGAAACTACACTGTTTATTTATTGATCATTATTATTTTTGGTTTTTCGAATCGAGATTATCTCAATACATTAAAATTATGTCTTTATAATTAAAATTCCGGTGTGAGTGCGTTAGTAATTCTTCTCCTCGTAAACCGCTTAACCGCTTTTTATGAATTTTTTTATTACATTTATGGGGTCACTTGGATAGTCCTCAGCTATAGTTCGACCCATTACGTGGCGCTGTTGTCGAGATCTAGAAAAATTTTTTGCTAATTTTCCGATCAATTATTTTAAAGTTTTTTTTGGGTTTGTCACATAAGAACATAATCCCAAATTTTCAGCCTGTCGATTGAATAATCTTCGGCATGTGACTTCTGCGTCGTAACTTGGCTTTGTTTTGACATTTAGATTTTTGGATTCCTGAGTTCTGATATATTCCCTGTATTGGAATTTCGTGCGTACAGACTGAATTATTTAACGATTAATTAGACATGGAGGTAATGAAGTGTACGTGAAATAATATTTAAAAACAAATGTGAAAGGTGCATCCGTCTGCATTCCATCTAACTTGTTAAATAAAATATTTTATTTTCATTGTTGATTTGTACGATATGGATCAAAGGGAGCGTAAAAAGGTATATTTCCAAAAAAATGTGACGATCTATGTAATGGTTTAATCGCGAGTTGACAAAGAGATTACTGCTGAAATAAATACTGCAGCGGGCTAATATAAATGAATTACCGGGAAACTCCGGGTAACCAAGTAGTTACTATATAAATATGAAAACATGAGTTTATTTTGATGTTTTAGCTAGTTACTATATAAATATAAAAACATGAGGTTATTTTGATGTTTTCCTTAGGAATGTTATAAATAGGGCACTGTTTCTCTCCTATAATGATGGCAATGTAAAATTGTATTATGCGGTATATTACTACTGAGCTATATAATCATTGTAAGACGAACAAATTAGTCAATATATGCATATTATACTTTGAATTGCATAAATATGTAATTTTAAATTTTTTGCCATTAGAATCTCGGGTGGCTCTAAAATTACGGTCGTGTTTTAATTAAAATATGTAGAGTTTTTTTATTTAAAATTAATAACCAAATTACAGTCTCAACATTTTGAACTTCTTATTTATTTGTTATTAACAGTGGAGGCGCTTATTAACCTTCTCCAAAATTATAAATTATACATATAAATCATTATAAAATTTATTAAATATTATTTGTCAAGTAAACGACAAAACACCGGTAATTGATGATACTAAATCACTGTACTAACAAAATTCCGGATACGCAGTATAGAAATGAATTCAGATAGTCTTCTAGGACTTAAATATTTAAATTTTCAGTTCAATAATGTGATTCAATTTGATCAAGTTTAAGGTAGCTGAGGTTCCCGGCGTTCCCCGGATATTCAATTATAATAGTGCAGTGCATAACCCCGAAATAGTCAAGAATCTTGAATGATTTCGTATTACTGCAGTCAACCTCATCCTCTGGGACTGAAGTACAGGTTAAGTTGAATGCAAGAAGAAGTGTCTACCATAGCTCTGAAACCTGTATCGTTAGATTTCATATTATTTATTTGCACCCCTCCACCCTACTTCTCACTATGGAAAAAAAGTACGCCGACTCCACACCTGACCCTTGGGGCCAACCTTAACAGTGTTTGTTTCTGGGTTGCAATGACAACACGAACATAAAATTTGGTCAACGTTTCTCTACCCGTTTCAGATGAACGAGAAATTTTGCTTACACCCTTCCCATACCCCACTTAGGGGCTGAATAGCAAGGTAACCAACCTGTCGAAAGTCATAATCAGACTCAGTGACTCACATTACACCGGTTTTGGCACAAAACCGGATAGTTTTCTAGTTGTTTTTATGCGACTCCTCTCCACGTCCCCCTATGAATCCTCCCCTCCCATGCTGTAAAGGGTTGACAATACAGACAAATTGTGTCAGGGGAATTACTGTCAAATTGATTGACTCGAAAAAAAATTATTTGCCGGAAATTTAGACCGTTTTGCGTAATTAAATATTTCAATTACCGCCAACACTGGCCCTTGACGTGTCTTACCTCAACTACTGATTTCCGGGTTGCTAAGAATACATGTACGAAATTCGGTCGAAATTGCTCCACACATTTACGAATTTGAGCTTTTTACTGATAAACAATTAATTCAATTTATAAGAATAGGATGCTTGATCCATCTCTTTGGCCTATTTACTGCAAAGTAACTTGTAAATTTAATGAACGTTGAGATTTTCTGAAGGAACTTATCTTGAAAATATAAGACTAATAAACATTTCATTTAAAAAAATGCTCTTTTCAATTAAATTAAATAGTTGTACTATTGTATTGTTAATTATATTTTTGACATGATTTTTGCTTTTTACAAATTGAATTACAGTTTTGTTCATATAAATATACGTAATAATGGGTTTATTGTGATTTTTCAATGTGGAATGTTCCCTCTTATGAAAGTTTAATAATTTTTTCCCCATCATACATCGGTTATTTTTAGTCGTAGTGAATGTATGTGAAATTACATACATGATAATTTATTACAAGTATTTAAATCTTTAAACGTAAAGCTTTTGTATTTGTTATGCCATTGTTGTGCGTTGAATAACGCATTTGTAAAAAATTTTCTGCTACACGAAAATAAATCTTATTTGACTCTACTTCGAATTAACCTGCGGAAGTTAATTTAGCAACAGTCTCAACTGCACATGGGATACATATTACGCCATACAGGGTTACTTGTACCATTACAGACAAGCAACACGTATATTTTCCTGGGCCCTGTCGTTGAGCTGATACTCGCCTGACAGCAAATTAAGTTAAGATGGATCTGTTCCTCATCGAACTATTGCCTCAAGCTCGTACAAGAAAGAGTGGTTTCTTTTAAAAAAATGTTATTGAGAACGATGCAGAGAAAAGCAAGTCACTTCGAGTTTTCTTCCTTACAGAATTTTTATTTTGCATCAACACAAGGGTTATTATCGAACTCACAATTAAATTATTTACATCGTAATTCACATCAATTCTCAAAAAAAACCTTTTGACAATTACCAGAGCACAAAAACTGTTACTTCTTATTAAATTACATTCAAAGGCAAAAAAATCTTACAGAAATATTTTCTGAGAATTCAACACTATACATGATTGAGCGGACGGTGTAACTTAATTTCCATATCAAGATTTACTATTATTACATCTTGCTAACAGAATAAATTAAACAGCTACACAATGATTCATCACACCCACTTATTATTATTACTTAGCTCCTATTGACTAGCTCATTATTAAACTAAAATTAATTATTAATCTTCAGTAAATGCATTTCTATTAATTTACATTTCTGACGCCGTTTCCCATTATATTATTAATTAATATTAATATTATTAAAACAGTTCTAAAATACCTTTAATATATATATATGCTCTTAAATTTTTAACAAGAATGATATTACAATTCACACCGTTTTATAAATGAAAGTTTGCTCTTCTAACTGTACTTACGTAGAATCCTCCAGAATAATGGACGTATAAACAGTTTAAAATAGGTTGTATTGGTCTGGGAAGAGCGCTCGGCTATAAACTTCAGTTATATGGCCTAATATATTTTAAAGCCGAGGGAGTGTGTGCTTATACGATCTAAATTTGTCTCTTATGGTAGCCGAAAGCATTTGTCACAGATGGTCGCTTGGAAACAGTCAACGAATCAATCGCCATAACATTCTAAGGTGCAGAGATAAAATGTCAAAGTAAAAAAGTAATGACATCACAAAATATTTGCGTTCCCGATCAGGCATAAAACAATGTTATATACCAAACAGGCATTGGAATAGACTTTTTTTTTCTTTTTTTTATAAAGGTCCCATCGACTGCCTGGGCATTAGCGACCATAGTGACAAGTATTTACATATTACTTTATAATTATTTATTTACTTATTATTTACAATTATGGATTTCCAAAATAAGATACTGGTAGTGTCCATTTTTCTGTTCGTTAACCACTAATTAATTGTCATTTGATACTTAAATTTAAAAAACACAATACATTTAAATGAAATCAAAAACCTTACTGCCCTTACAAAACTTAATGTCTTTTTGTTATTCATGGGAGTCCATGATGGACATATTAAATAAAATTGGAGAAATAATTTTGTTTACACCCTTCCGTACCCCTCTTAGGAGCTGAATAGCATGGTAACCGACCTGTTTAAAGTCGTGAATCAGACTCAGTGACTCACATTACACCGGTATATATCACATCATATGATATATTTACTAGACGAATATCAGTGTGGATTCAGGGCCAAACTTTCGACAATATACCATCTATTCACAATACGACAGATACATGAGAAAGTTTATGAGTACTTTATTAAATATCAATCAAATCATTACAGTATAATGTTATCAGGTAGCAAAGGGTTTTAAATCAGTCTCGGTTTGTTAAATATTAATAAATAATTGATTAACATCTTTACATTTTCTCATTCACAAGAGCTTTCGACAATATATCATTTTCATCTATATGAAAAGAACAAAATATATTGAAACATATTCAAAAATTAAAAATAAATCAACAGATAACAATTTATTACGAAAGTAATTTTACTTAAAAACTGTTTATATTAAATTTTTATTTAATGATTTTGAAACTCTAACGTGGTTCATGAATCTACTGTACATACCTTCAACTTCGTTATTATTTTTTATAGTCACGTAAACCCTTGGGTCATTAGCTACTAATAAACTCTCTGAAATTATTAAATCTCTAAAATTCTTGCACTTGGTGTCGTGTTTCTTAAGTGTCAAAACTTACGGAAAAATCTGTGACTATAAAGACAACGTCTAGGCTACGCTTCGAAAATTCGATCTCACATACAGTTTTATCATCAACTAGCTGCGGACTCGGCGTTACCCGGATATTACCCGGCACATTATTAAATTCTTGGTCAACACATGATTAAACCAACATCTAAAATGTAACAATATGAAACTCATATATATTCCTAGTATCTCGAGAGAGTCACAATACACCCGGAACAATAGCAGCGCTAAAAATATTTTCAGTACTCTTATAGAATAAAAATTTTCCCCTACTTAAGGGATGATTTTTTAATAAATCGCATATTAAAGGTCATAATAATGTAACCCAGCGACTCTCATCACACCGGTTGCGACATCAAACTTGATAGGTTCCTTGTTATTTTTGTATGATTCATTTCCACCCCCACCCCTCACATGGTTGAAGGGGTTGAAATTGTTAACAAATATTGTCGGGGAAACACTATAAAATTAATTAACCTCAAGTATTTTTTCGACTCAAATATGAGCCTTTATTACATATAAAAATTCCACTAATTCCACACCCTCCGCCTAGGGGTGGTAGACTTGTCTTATCTCCAAAGTGTTTGGTTTCGGGTCGCGAGGAATATGGAAACAAAATTTTATTAAAACTGTTCTGTTCTTTAAATGTGTTACGCAGAAGCGTGTTTTACTTCATCCCATCCCCCTGTTAGGGGATGAACTGAAATTTAATTTGCGCTCTAAATGTCAGAATCAAAATCAAAGACTCCCAAAGCCCCGATTTCGATACCAAACTATTTTTATTTTCATATGACTCCCCCTACACGTACGACAGCTGCACAAATCTAATTAAATCTAAGAAATGGTTACTTTACTAGTACATCAAAAATCTTAAGTGCAGATAAGCCCGGTAAATAAATTAAAGCCCCTTCTCCCTCCGGATAGAGAGTTTGCTCGGATGAGACGCTAAGGTTCAAGTCACTGGTTTACACGCATAAATTTATTAGTGTTGTGATTGAATTTCGTGAGAGGACTGGCTGCTTCACGGCTACTAAGCTTTTCCCACAAGTTAATGACCGGTTTTCCGAGGTGTTTATCGTCCTTGCAGCGGGGAATTAACCTGTTTATCATCGTGAGCCCAAGTACAGGGGAAGGATATCAACAGCTTATTTTTGCTTCTTACCGCTTTCTTTTCTGACTGTGGTCACATATTTTTATAAACGTACATGTGTATTTATTTAATTTAATTAGAAATTTATGAAGAAAAAAAACATTTTAAAATATTAATTTTATTTGTGGATAAAATGAACATTAAACTCTTATATGGTTTTATGTAAGCGAATAATGTTCCAAAACTCTTTGGTGACTATCCCCAAATATTTTACCCCATAAGGCGTCCTCTAATAAAAATATTCAGAATAAATTCACTTTTACAATTCTGTATGTACTCTGTTAAGCTACGGACGTATCTTTATCTCATAATTTTATAAGAATATAAATCCATATGATAATTCAACATTAAATTATTTCTAAGTAGAAACCAATAAGAGTTGTTTCATTTTTAAAAATGTGAGTGGGTTTCTAGGAAATTTTGAATTGGCTCCAGGAAATACAGATCAATTGATGATTTGTGTGTAGAACATTGCTGTCGCAGTCTCTCCATTCTCACTAACTCAGTCACTCATTCTCAGCGTTGAAGACGTAGACTTGGTAAAAGTCTGGAGGGGGGAATGGGTAAATGTTCTCCTATAAGTGGTTTCGCAGAAAAGATCTGTGGAAGTTTTGGAACTGTTGATTGCAAAAGTCACGTGACGTTGAGAAAACAATTTCCAACTTCGTAAGAATTTCTGTTTGTAATTAATTTAATACTAACAGGAAAAAATTGGTTCAGTTAATTGAAAATGCATCCATTTTCATGTAGGTCTGAAAATAATAAATAATTATTTTCTTCTCTCTAAGCCACTTCGGATGTAGTTAAAAAAATAGCGTTTAAAAAAATAGTTTGGCATTACTAATTTTATGAGATCAAACTAGCCGCTTACTAGTGTCAAAAAAATCAAAAGCGATAAACTGTGAATGAAAAAACTATACTTTTATTTCCAGACAAATTATCAGTGCATATTTGCAATTCTGGAATATTGGGCAGTATAAAATCCTTTTACGTACATGGAAATTTTCACAATTATTTTTGAGCAATCCTTACGGTTCAAAAATTTCGATAAAAAGGTGGTTTCTTATCAAACTCAATTTCCATTACCAACATAATTTCTCAGAGTATAATTCGCTAATTTGTTTTTCTTTCATCAAGAATTTAAAATTTAATATAGCTGATATATGGTCTATCAATATTTTTTTGTATTCTTTCCCTAATGCTTTTTTTTGTCAGGCACTATTTTAATAAGAGAACTAATTTTTTCAAAAACATGTATTTGAACTTTCGGAAAAATTACGGTAATCATCTGTTCGGCAAAAATATATTATGCACAATTCTATAAAACACAATTGAAATTCTCCAAGAATCCCATGTGTACGCAGATCATTTTTAAAATTGAGAATTAATGTTGTCAAATATTTTTAGTAAAGGATTATTGTTGAATTCATTTTTGTTTTGTATTTTTTTGTACAGATGATAATCTCAATATTTCCGAAGGCTCAAAATTTTAAAAATTAAATTATTGGACAATTATTTGTTTGTTTTCATAGTAAACTTGGCTAGTGATAAAACATTGGGGATATCTTACTAAAACGTATTTTCTTTTTTTCTTAATATTGTCCTCTTATACCTTCTGGTGTCGAGGTTTTTGGTAGAGAGATAGCCATTCTTGCTAAACATAACTTGGTTAATTTGAATATTTTATGCAATATGAGAACCTTAATATTAAGGTTCTCAGATGTCTGAATAAAGTCTTACCTTTTATTGATCCCTAATACCCTGTGACTAAAAACAACTCTCAAGAACTAAAAACACTTTACTGACATAAATAATATAAATACTGTACAATACATTAAAGTTCTCTAAAATTATGATTAGAGATCCAATGAAACAGCATTTACCTTTAGACTAGGTTAGGCGTATGACTGACAATGGCTTCCTCAGTAATGTAAAAACTACAGTAATTGTAGGGATCCAATGGAACTCTCAAGGAACATAGAGTTTCTCTACTGTAATTAATATTGCAATTTATGTGGGCAATTTTTATTATCGAAGTGAAGTTCACTCAACGTCAAAAAAGTCGTCAGTTCAAATAGTCTGCGAAGAGTATAAATATTTGAATGTACATTATATTTTCTTTGAAATATAGAATCTATATATAATGGTATTGTCACGACGAATCACCGGTCACTATTTATACCACTTTATTCTCCAATAAAACATATGCTTTTACTATGTACCTCGCTAAAGCTTAGAGGATGGTGATACTTAGAAGTTTCAGGTAAGGATTAGACTGGGTCAGAATAGGTCAAAAGAAAAGCAATTGACGAATCTTCTTCGGCAATCAAAAATAAGAGAACATAGGAACAAAATAGGACAGAAGTGGCAACATGGGTATCATGCTGGGACTTGAATATAGACTGACCCTTCTCCTACCGCTTTAACGTTGACAGCGCGAGGTAGGGAGCCAATCTGAGGTCCTAGAATTGGTCACACTGAAAACCAGTTTGAGCTAGGAAAGTGTCAGTCCATCAACGAAAACTAACACGACCTGAAAACTGTCAAAGTTTTCCAGTTACCTGACCGAAACCACCGAGCTAATTCTCACAGTCTTGAATATTTAATAATATTAAATATAAAATATTTATCAATATATGACGATTCGATTATAATTGATTTGAGAAATTAAAAATGCAGACGGATTAGACCACTATATGTCGTTCACTGGCCTTATTTTTAAACCTGTTTCGAATATTTAAGTGGTTAATCGCGCATTAAATCTAAATTCAATACCCAATTCACTAACAGGAATGTAGGATCATTATAACACTTAAATACTTGAACTAATGAAAACACTTGATTGAGAAATAACAGTTAATTATGAACTCGTTGTTTTAGAAAAAGAAAGTTACTAATGTACATCTGACGTACCTGAGTAGCAGATTCTACAATCCGTAAATTCAGAGCGTGGTTGTGCAGTTTTCTGCTCTTTCTTGCTACCCATTCATGTGTAATAATTTGTTGTCTTGTAACGTATCCGGGTTGTGAACGGGCGCCGTTATTCCTGCATCAGGGCGGCTGTGACATCACCAAAGCATGAACTGTAGGCGGGCTCTCCTGTTACCTGACAATACGAACCTTTTATATGTGAGACAAAATAGGAACTACCAAAACTAACATCATAGGTGCATCACAGATTATGATATTAAACAACTTTCGTGCAGTGAGGGGGGAAAACGTAACCATTTATTAAAATAGTGTTACGCATAACTTCTTCACGATAAAAATTGACAAGAAACAGTAACTTAGTTAATGTAGCTTTAATTTTATATTTTATTCATGTGTAATGAGCTAAATATAATTTTATTGGAAACTATAAATAATGTAGTACATCGAAAGATGTTTAAGTATACAGTTGACAGTTAAGTATATGGTAAATATAAATTTATATAGTTCAAGACCATATATTTCAGGCCATTTCTTCATATTCTAATTCCTTTTGAAGATTGCTGCTACAATCGTGTGCTGTTTTTGAAGTTAGAGGTTACAGTTTTTTTCGGCTTCTTCGCGCATTTCATTATGCAGGGGACAAAACAAAGCCAGACCCGAATTAAAACTGAGACCGTAATATCCCGTGAATGTGCTCTATGTTCTAATATTTCATAACACTTAATGGATGCTGGTTTTCATTTCAGAGTTCGCATTGCCCTGAAAGTTTGTTACGATTACTTAAAACTTTAAAGCGCACTGATAGTGGTGTTCTTTATCGTTCTTCATTCAAACCAACAGACAAGATATTTTATTTCTTGTTTTCTTTGCGATTAATTAATTTTTATATTAGGTAAAATAGAATAGGTCATTTTATCATTTACGTACTTAAGTACAAATTGTATTACCTCATTAAATTGCATTATCACAAAATATTGTGGGGTTTTAGGTTTCATTTTCAATGTCCAATAAATCTGATTCCACGAAGCGATCAGTAAAAATAGTATATTGTGGATTGTTAGAAACAGAAGTAAAAGATGAAATGTTTTTTTGAAATACAAAAGTGGTATAAACCTTATAGAAGTATGAGAAAACTACACTGTAGAGTGTTTGTTTGTCAGCCATAAATAGTGAACGCTCTCAATGAATTTCTACCCATGGACAGAATTGAACATCGTTATGCGACACACAACTTTCATTTGATAGGTTTCCTTCCAACAAATGTCAAAGTCGAGCTAGATTCTGGTCTATGCGAATCTAAACCTTCGTTTAGAACTATAAAACATTAGTTGGCAGAATTTAAACGACGCCGTACGAGCAGCCAAGAAGAACGTCGACTAAAGCTAAAGTCTATCTAACACCAGAAATGATTACGAAAATCAACAAAATAGAATTTTATGACCGATACTCACCCTGAGAGAGCTAGCAGACAAGGAAAGGTGCTGTTAGTCCCATATTGACTGAAATTTTGGACGTGAGAAAGCTGTGCGCAAGATAGGTGCCGCGTTTTCTTTCAAAAGAACAAAAATAGACTCCCGGGTATGTTTCAGTCCAGTGTTTGGGGATGTTTCATAGCAATAAAGCATTCGATTTATAATCGTAGCCGAAGCAATGGCCTGAAGGGAGAAAGTCGGTTCCAAAGAAAATAAACGTGGAAGAAATCATTATCTCCAAAATGAAAAAGCAATCAGCGACGAGTAGTTTGCGAACTTATTGCAGCATTTGAGTGATAAAATAAAAAATAAGAAATTGTGTTTTTTAATCGCTACACTGTACCAGTTTCTCTCCATTATCACGATGGACAAAATAAATGTGTTAAGTTCGAATTTCTTCCTTAAGCCCCCTATTTTTCTGATTTAGCTCCCTCAGTTGATTTCTCATTTTCAAACTTCTGTGTGGTAAAATTTTTTGCAATAATAAAGACTCCATCTGCTGGTAATGGCTATTTTAATGATCTGGAATTGTTCTCACATTAAACAGGGTGTCTATGCTATTGAACACAGCTGCGAAACGTTTAACAAACTAAAAGGAGACTACGTCATGGAAAAAAAGAAAATTATACCTAATTTTTTGTTTTCCGTGTTTGATCGTGTGTCCTCGTCTATGACGGAGCAGAGTGGTACGTATCAAAATACTCCACACTTAAGAGCCTTTTAACAGTAACCTTTTGTTGGTTATAACCTGGTTCCAGTTATAACTGAGTTCGGCTGTTAATACCAAATAAATAAAAATGTGGTCTTTAAAGTATATCGTATTGGGTTTTATTTATAAACAATCTGGGTACACGGTGTTTCCCGGGTACTTATTTATATTAGCCAAAAAATTAAGTAATTTGACAATAATAAATACGGAATTATAGTGCCCATAGCAGTATTGTGATGAAATGACATGAATATTTATAGTTTATTTTTTTAATTACTGTATCATATAAACGACGAAAATATTTAAGAAGATACTAGCAATTTTACCCTATACTAAAGATCTTGAGTAGTTCTTTGGATGTTTTGTTTTTCATTACTGAGGTTAACATATTCCGGTGATATCATCAGATGGTGGAATAACTTTCGACAATTTTCTTCAGCGAAAAAGTTTTGTTGGGATTGCTTAGAAGTGCAACCAGAACTAAATGAGTACGATGAAACTTTTGCACACTAGATGATTCATTACTGTATTCTTTCCCGTGTGTACATATCTGACTTCCACATTGCGCTATAATCAAAAGTTACGAGTTCAGACAGGAAACCATTCTAAAAATCACGTTTCACCAAACCTGAAACAGATGAAATCAATATCAAACACTGTCATTCTGAGTCTTATATCCGTCCATTGTTAATATTATTGCTAGGTGGGTGCCCGGCGTTCCACGAGTATTTATTTATACTAAACCTGAAAATGAATTCATTGGGCAAAAATCTTTTTTGGTAAACGCGTCCGTTAATTGGCTTAATTTCTTGATGGACACACATCGACCATAACGTTAAGGATAGCTTTAAATTATAATAATTCTAACTGCCAGTTCATTAATCTCTCAGCACATTTAGTAGGCACGACGCCTTGAAGGACTTTACGGGAAACAGAGAAATGTTATAGTAAAATTTTCATTCCTAAATATAACAATTCGGAACAAGGAATGGTATACCTGCTAAGATAGTAGCGGCCTGCTCAACGAGTGTGAAACATTTATTAAAAAACTAATTATTCATGATAGAGATTAATATAAAAATAGTATTATTTTCGTTAGTATAACGAAAATTGACTGAAATGAAATATAGTGAAAAATGAAGTAATATTTTAATTAGGATACGGCCTTTTATATAATAAAGATAATATTTTAGTAATTACAGTGTAGTGAGGTGAAGCGCAAAGGAAAAGGTGCACAGAGCAGTAGGACACCTTTTCCAGTTTTAAAAATATATAATTTAATTGGGGTAATGGAGCGGAATGTTTCTTGTTTATCTTATTTTATTTTCCCTTTTTCCCATTTTTTCTTATATAACTTTTATACTTTAGTTTGTGTTGTCATTAATTTTATGTATCATAAGCATTGCCACCGGGCTGTTCTCATTTCAATAAAAATAAATCAATCAAATCCCGATTCAGTAAGAGAGTAAAAAAATATTCTCGGCCCAAAATACAATTATCGGGTTTCAACCTGGGTCAAATGTTCTTTTTTACACAACGTTTCGACTGTAAGCTCCGCCATCGTCATCGTGTAGAGCTGTTGATCCGGTTTGAAACTCGAGAACAAATTAACCGGGAACGCCTTTGCTGTCTAATATTCTTGGTACTTTAATTGACTTTCAATTCTTCCAGTACCCTAGAGGGAACCTAAAATACACGCAATCCGTTAAGGAAGTAAAAATAAGTCCATTTCCCTTAAACAAGTTATAAATAATTCTGGTACCTTAAGGGGGTGAAATATATTCCTGCAATAGAATCTTATAACCACTTCAACACAAGAGATTTTTTTTGCATTTTCACATATACATATATATAAATACTTTCTCTAAGGTTACATTTATTTTATTTTTAAAAACATTTTAGGCTATAACGTTTAAATAATTTCTAATAAACTGAAATCCTTCTGTAAAATACAGAAGGGAAATTTTACAATTATATGCATATGTAATCATGTCGCATATTAGTCGGTGGCATAAAAGTTTTGACCTCGATAGTAATGCTTTGTGACGACTAATACAAAATACCGTGAAAATAAAAACAAAATGCGCGTGATATCTATTATAATATCACAATAAACTGCACACATTCCTGATTGTCGCTTTATGTATTTTATTCACTTCAATTCTGTCCAGCGTCTGCATTCGTACACCGAAAACATTATGAGATACACTCTCTGGTTGAATCGACTCGCTGTCCATCTAGCGGTACTTGATAAAACTTACCGGAAAACTTCGTATGAATCGCGTGATTATTGTTGCGGAATTTTTAAAACTGTCTCGTGGGGGTGGGGGAGGCAAGGGGCAAGGAAATGAACCTGAATCTTTAAACGAGCGACAGTGATCTTCTCTGTGGCGATGTCTACAACTCGTCCAAATTTCATCCCAATCGCATGCAGGATAAACATACCAGGCAAACAAAGATTCTATTATTTTTATTTTTGTATATTAGACATGAACTTGTGCAATTATTCAAAATCTTGAACTGTAACACTTTTTAGTATTCGTCGGTTATTATTGATAATGTTAAGAAGTTTATAATACGATGGAAGAAATGTTGTTCACTGCCATGCGTGAATGAAAGTAACATATATCGTAAATGGAAGCTGAATTCAACTTCTATCTTACTACGTGTCAATTACGTTTTCCACGATACATCCAGAACTTTATTCATTGTTTCCTGAATTATTACTGGAACTTCCTTAAAATATCTTATAAAGTGTTATAAACCACCTCAACGAATGGTTTAAAGAAAAATTATAATATTAGCACCATTAAATGTGGTGGCATAGTTAGTGAACCTTACAAGGGAATTCCGTTTGCGATAAAGAGATTTAAATTGCACTAGTAGAGATTAATCATCAGAATAATACAATTCAGGAAAACACCCTTTTTCCCGTTATTTCCTGTTTAAGATAACGACACAGCCCGACATACAAGAAAGTAGAGAGAAATTACGGCTCCAACTAAAAAATAGGTTAAATTAAAAAGATAGAGCGACCGCTTATAAATTTGCCTTTATAGAGCTGCTGCAAGCATCATGAGCTTTTCATTGGCATACTCCCAATAAATGCGAAATGAAGGGAGCACCAACGCAATTTTCGGACCATAAATCAGGCAGCGCCCAGAAGGCGCTCTCGGGAGTCATTATTCGCAGGTTCTGTACGCGACCTGCATTCGCAAACGGATTAGCTAAAGCGTCTTCATTAGCTCCACGGCACCAACACGCATTCCAATTCACATTCACCGCGTTGTTCCGCACGCCAGCTGACATAACAATGGCTCTTGCGGAACCGGACGGAACTTAAAATAGGCTCCAACTGGGCTCGAACACGCGTGCAAACACGGAAATTCACAGTATATGTTTTGACGAGCCTAACCGTTATCTCATCCTTACTGACAGACTTACAAGAATAAACGTATCGGCTCTGGACAACTTCAAGCATAAAACCCAAAGTTATACTAAATTTACTCGATTTTAGAAGACAGGATACGAAAAACAGGCCTACGTTCATGCATTTTGATAAAGTGAACTGAAACACACTATTAAGGATTTTGAAGAAGAAAGTCAGCAGTAATTAGAATTGAAGATCAAGAAGAAAAAGCAGAAATCAAGAAATAATTAAGACAATGATGCAGTCTGTATACTTATATATAGAACAGGCGAAGAAGAAAGTTAAAACGTAATATTGAAAAGGAATCATACTGCAAGCATAAGAATTAAAAACCCTAAGGTTTGCCGATGACATTGTAGTACTAGGGGAGTCAGAAAAAGACTTGGTACCCATAATAAATGGCATGAACGTGGTCCTGGAGAAAGAGTTCATTATGAGGATTAATAGAGGGAACACCAAGGTAATGGGGTGAAGTATGGGAACCAAGGGAATAAAAAAGAGTGTTAGATTGGGAAGGAATATTTTGAAGGTAGTTAAGGAATACTGCTACATGGGAAGCAAAATAACTGGAGATGGTAGAAATATAAGACAAAGAGTAGACTATCACAGGCAAGGAAGGCTTTCGCAAAAAAGATTAATTTACTTACGGGTACTATAAGTGTGAATATTAGGGAATCATTGCTAAAAATTCTCGTATGGAGTGTGGCATTAGGTGGGTGCGAAACGTGGACGGTAGGAGTTACAGAAAAGAAATGAACAGAAGCTTTTGAAATGTCGTGCTATAGAAGAATGCTGAAAATCAGGATGGGTGGATACGCTAACTGACCAGGAAGTTATGAGGAGAATAGGGGAAGAGAGAACAATTTGGAGGACTTTCAGCGAGAGAAGGGCTAGATTAATAGGCTACGTTTTAAGACACGAGGGTCTTGTAAAATTAGCATTAGAGGGAAGTGTGTGGGGTAAGAATAGAAGAGGGAGGCAAAGGATGGAAAACGCTAAGCATATTAAGGAGGGTGTGGTAATTATGCGGAAATAAAAAGTCTTTCGCAATAACAACACTGAATATATCTTGTTTTCAGTTGCATTATTTATTTTTATTGTGTATGGTTTACTTAGCAATTAGCTGAGTTCTCGGCGTTTCCCGCCTATTCATTTATATTAGACCGAATCAATGAAATCCAAACCCATTTAAT
This sequence comes from Eucriotettix oculatus, assembly GCA_034510155.1. Lineage (NCBI taxonomy): Eukaryota > Metazoa > Arthropoda > Insecta > Orthoptera > Tetrigidae > Eucriotettix > Eucriotettix oculatus. The sequence goes on from CM067380.1 coordinate 59,184,273, forward strand.
GGTCTAACGTCATTTAACTGTAATTGAGACAGTTAATTTTTTCCTGATCCATTAAAACCTTGATGACTACACCCCGACCTATGTCGATTTTCGGTTATCTTAAAATTAACCGGCATGATGACTGAAGGTACCTTAAATCGCAAAGACTAAAACATTACCGGTGCAAATAAAAATATTCCCATTTATTTAAGAAGGTGTTAGAAGTTCTCCAGGTTCCTTATGAGCGTCAAAAATACACGCAGAACAAGAGAGAAGAAGAAGTGCTTCCATTGAAGCTCAGCCAAAGGCCATGATAGTAAATTTATAAGATAAGAATGGAAAAATGTGGGCCGGACCTGGTAATTGTACCTGGGACCTCCCGCTTACCGTGCGGTTGCTCTAAACATATAAGCTGGTCCAGGTTGACCAACAGCTCCAATGCCACATTCCTCCACCCTTGTAAACCTAAACTCGGCTCGCCTGCAATTAACTAATCACATTTTTCACAAACTTAGCTAGGAAAGTGCATTGATATTAATTCTAAGAGATAAGAATAACTGCTTCAGTTTAAGTTCAGCCAAGGCCGTGAAAGTAAATTTAAAATATGAGAATGGAAAATGTCCATTCCCGAGTCTGGTCGACATTTTTCCATTGTTATCTTCTAAAAACACGCAGAACATTAAAGAAGTAATAAACGCTTACTTACCTAAATGGGTCTAAAAATAACCCTGGTACTTTAAGGAAAGTCAAATACACCCTGCACCTTAACGGATTAAGAATACCCCAAATATCTTCAGGAAAAATAATCCCGGTAAAGTAAGGTTAAGAATATTTCTGCTTGCCTGCATTAAATTATAGATATAAAGAGTACTTTTTCACAAAGTAAATGACAAAAATATTTGTTGTAACGACACTTTTATGGAAGAATATTTTCTTTAATGTTTCATTTTTTGCATTCCTGAATAATGTAATTTATTGTGCGCGGCTTTTTACAAAAAAAATGGTGTGGTGAACTTTTGAGGTAATTTTACAGGGACTTCAGTTTATTACAATCCTATAAAATATATAGCTTAAAATCTTTTTAAAAAAATTTAAAATCTAGAGAAATTTAAATATGGAGAAACTATCTTCAGAAATTTAAAGCCCCCTGTGTTCAAGAAGATACAAGATTCTAATGTATAATCCATAAAATATTCAAACAGTACTGTCATATTTAAATTAAAGTATGCTTAATATACCAAATATAGTATATATATTCTGAATAAAAATCACGTCTCTGTCAAAAAAATTTACAAAAAGAATAATCAAGGATTTATTTAACATGCACAAAGAATAGACATGCTGGAAATATTAATGTAGGGCAGCAGTTTTTATCGCAAAGGACTATTGGTTTACATCAAAATTGGATAATAAATAATAAATTTCATGAATAGTACCTATTTGTTCAATATAATAAAGGAGTGCTCACAGTTTTTTTACCTGGAATGAAACATATATCTGTTAATATCAGGTGGAAGCTTATTTTAGTTTGAAAATATAATAAGGCCAACGCAAATATTCTCAGTGTGAGACAATACTACATATTTTCAGAATATTCAGACAAACAACGTTCAACCTTCACATCAAAAAGGTAGCATATTATTACTACTTCCGTCCTTCTCTTACCTGACTTCCGTCTCTCCCTTTTGCGTTTGCGCTGCAAAATTTCAAATTACGAGAGTACATGATAATTAAATATCTAGTACAGTCGTACTTTCACGTACCTGGAGGAAGGTCCAGCGACATGTGGATAAAATCCACTATTTCGTCGCAGGCAAGTGCTTTTCGTATGGAATATCTGCGTGAAATTCAATGTTTTTAGACTTCTTTATGGCGGAATGGACGAGGCAGTAAATTAATTAAATTTCCCGTTAATTTCTTTATCTCCCCACTCGGCACCGTACGTTCCCTGACATCTGAAAATATTACTTTTCAGACAACTTGTATCTTTGAAGGGGATCTTAAACTAATTGCACTCATATTTTACGACGCCCACCTTTAATATATGCATACTTCGTTGATTAGATTAACGCGTTGTTTCTCTCACTCCTGAAAAGCTGAGTGATCGCTTCTTTTCGATACGTTACTCAAGAAAAAGCGCTGCTGTCCTGTAACTGGTAAGTGATGCCGGGAAAAGTACTGTTTGAACCATTATCCTTTATCTCAGTAACGGAACCAACATCACTACTTTAATATGTAGCAAATCAATAAAATGCATAAACTCTATAACAGCGTATATCACTATATAAATTCACTAATTAATTACTTTGAGTACTGGAGATAACATTCATATAATTTTCAAACGTTAAAATTCTATAAGGACTTAATTTTACCCTACGAAACCTAGGTTTACCGTTATTATATAAAACACCTTAAAATAGTTCTTAAATCGACAATCGTCGTTTTCCAGTATTGTTTCCAAATTATATTTATAGAAAAATAAGAAGTAGAGCTCACAATAATAAAAATTTTCATTTGTTGTATTTTAATACATCCTGTTCATTAGATACGAAAAGAAAATTCATTCTTTGAGTCGTTCAAATGATTATAAACTACGGAAATAAGTAGAAAGTACTTCACATTTACATACAAGGTAAAACTGTTGACTGATTCCACGAGACCATAAACGGAAATGAAATTATGAACCTTACTAAATCTTAGAGAAATTAAAATAAATAAGATGTTAATATTATAAGGTTTCAGCGAAGATACAGAAAGGAATGTTTAGAGGTCGCTCGTAGGAAATTCCCTTTGACGAATCTTCTTCAGCAATCGAAAGAAGGAGAATTTAGGATACAAGAATAGGAAAGAACGCGTGACGTGAATTTCTTGGTATCTGAGTACCATAAAGGGACTTTAACATAATTAATAATACGTCAGAAGTGTGAAAGAAATTCAATAAAAACTAGCAAACTGGACTGAAAGATCCCAGGAGTCTAGTCAAGTTTCCTGAAAGAAAGTCAAGCCGCGACTGGTCTCTCTCTCTCTCTCTCTCTCTCTCTCTCTCTCTCGCGGAAAGTGTTCTAAAATGACGTCCCCCCTCTCGGCTCTCTCACGTTATTTAGCTAGACAATAGGGTGTCAAAACTTCAGTCTCACTGTAGAAAAATGGACTTCTTAAAACGATTTCAACTCGGGATTTCGAAGCACATATGTGTAACATGAGATGGGTGCAAAACTGTTAACGTTTTCCAGCAATCCTTAACACATGCTGATCCAATCAATGAATTTTCTCGCGACGGCACATCCTGTTGTTATATTTCCACTAGTAACATTGAACAAAGATATTTGCATAATATTGGTATATATATGACACAGATTCGAATAACGTACATTATTTAAATCAACCCGAATAGAAAAATGAAACGTTAATATATTAATCCAGATATTATAGAAAGAGAAAAGAGCGATGGGATAACTGACGTTGAGAAATTGATATCTAACACAGCCAATTACAAAAATTAAGCTTATTTAATACAAAGTGAAATACACCTACGATTCGTAGTGTTTATGAACTTGATTCCCTTCATTCTATTTTAAAAACACGCATCATAAATACGTAAATAATATGAAATATGACCTCCAAAATAATTAGACCTATAACAAAATAGCATTTACGAGTCTCTAGCTGTATTATTTATTACTTACGTACAATTTTATTTTGATCCAACAGGCTTACTGCAGCCGCAGTAGCAACTACGAGGCACATTTAATTCTTACCACGTCAATATCCTTTTCCCAAGAGTAATATATTGAAGGAAAGACTTTGTAATCTTTAAAATACGAGTGTGTACTTCCATTAATAGGTTATACCAAATAGAAAATTTTAATATTATTTGATTTTATTTTCCATTGAATCTGCAACCAGACAGATATTAGTAATCGCTCTGGACCAAAGTTGTTTTGCGTTTTGCGTGTTGCATTGTTATCTGTTTTGCGGCCTGGGCCCTGGTGAATGCAAACTGATGAAGGGTCTCTTTATTAAATTTATTTCCTTATAGAAAAATATAATAATTTAATTGGCTCAGTTTATCAGAATTTTATGAACACGAGGTTTAATAACCCATCACGTGGGATAATAATGATAATTGAGTTTCAGCTACACTAGTGCAGATCCCTCGTTCTCCCCAATAAGACGTTGGGCAACTGTTTGTCTCGTCTCTTCTCTCTCCTGGTGGATGTTTACATGCGGGGCGACTGTCCTAAGACAATAGAGGGAAAGCCTGGGTATAAACAAAATTCCTAACCCAAACGCGAAACGATGAGCTACTAATATGTGTTAAATATAAAATATGCAGCCAGTACTTTCCCCTCAATCCCCAAGACGCGGAGCGAGTTGAGTCAATTTGCCGAAGCAGATTGAATAATCTATAAAATATGCAACCCATAAACTTATGCTTTACAGTTAATGGAAACTCTTTCTTACATGGGGCCGTTGTTTTATGTGCAGGGATAAAAGTGAAGGCCATCAGTTTGCTTCATGGCGGTGTTTGCAGGTTTAAAAACGCTTCCGAAGCTTACTAATCTTCTCAAACTGTTCCGATGTCATTAATTATTATCACTGATGCTGCATATTGCTTTTAAAATTATGAGAGACCTTCTAAAAGTCCTCCACAAGCGTTGACGAATTCGTTGCAAGTTTAAAATCTTCCCTACTTCCTCCTATAATTTTTTTTTCAAATCTACACTAATATACAAGACTAACTTCTAATGCCAGGTGAATCATTGTTGAAGCATACCAGCAAAAACATCAAAAGGAACCTCTATTCCATCTACTGTAGGTGGGTACGAGGGGTGATCAGAAACTACGTTGCAAAGCCTGCAATGGAACGTGTATATTTAATTTGATACAATGAAAATATTCGACATATTGGTTTAGGCACTAGTCGCTTTGTGGGATGAGTGCTGGTGAAGTCATCTCCTTGCGTATTGTCGGCCAACCAGGTGACGGAAACGGAGAAAGTCACTTGGAGCGAGGTCCTATCAGTAGAGATGGTGGTCGTTGGTGTCCCAGCGAAACTGCTTCAAATGCGTGGTGATCTTATGTGCTAATATAATAATATGCCCCGCAATATCATTGGTGCACAGAGTGAAAAGTATAGGAATTCCATTTTTAATGAATTCCAATTTCGATACACCAGGAGTGGTCTGAAAAGTTTCAGGCCTAAACATGAAGTTGGCATCACTCATCAGCAAAAGCTAAGAAAAGTGTTTGCGCAGTTTTGAAAAGGAACTGACAAAAATATCAGCCACTTTAGACATGTAATTGTTGTTCGGCAATCGTTCCAATGAGTCTGTCAGTGATTTTTGTGAAAACGGAAAAATCCGAGTATCCAGCTGTTATTAAACATCGGTTTTTAAAAGGCAATACGCCTACGCAAATCATAGACGAGTTGGAAGATATATACAGTGACGCTGCACCATTATTTACAGTCATGAAATTTTGGGCAGCTGAATTTAAACGTGGCTTACCAGCTTGCGAGACGACGAGCGTCAGGGACGTCAGAAAACTGCAACAACTGACGATAACATCAATCAAGTTCACCAACTTTTGCTAGGCTAGAGTCCAGTTGAAGTGACAAAGACATCAGAGTCTATGAATATCTCCAGAGGCATATATGCCATGTATTTAATCAAGATTTACGTATGAGAAAACTCTCCTCGCCGCGTTTGCTCACGATAGACCAAAAAGTCCTCCAATGTACATTTCCGACGCTCTACGCAATAAATCACAGTTTTGACACCGATTAGCTTTTTTACTGCAGATAAATTTTGGGAAAAATACAGTCAAGACAGTGGATCAGTACGGGGAAATTTTCTGCAAAAAGAAGCTCTTGTTTGGGCAGTCAAGAAATGGCAACTGTTTTTTGGGATAGGGATGGAGATATCTCAATAGATTATCTTCAGAACATTATAGGAGCATCATTACTTGACATGCTGAAGGCCAGATTTGCAGAAATGAACATTGCTTCAATAACACAATGCCCCACTTCACACCCTGGCGGTTGCCATGGCGAAAATCCACGAATTCCATTTTGAAATGTTATTACCACGCTCCTTAACAGATATCAGCCCCGTTCCCTTAGCTAAAATTTGAGCTCGGAGGGCAGAGATTCTTGTCAAACGAGGAGGCCATCACCTTCGCAAACAATTATTTTGCAGAGAAAGACGCCGAGTACTAATTGGACGGGCTAAAGAGATGACATCGCTGCGGAGAAGTGTGTAGGCCTACATTGAGAAAATAAACATAAATTTGAAGAAAAAACCGTCTAGAATCTTTGTCACTTCAGAAACTTTTCAGACCCACTCCGTCTGACATCTACCTTTTGCTTTCGATATTTATGGTATCATTCTTGTAAAGCATGTCCCAGTTTTCCAAAAAATTAAAACTTTTCATATTAATGTTTGTTGGTCCCTGTGAATGATGTATCGGACAGTTCAAAAAATACTCCAGCTACCCTTAATCCTTCATCTATTGAATTCGTACTAATTTTAGTGAATTATGTTGGTTCCTATTGTTTCAGGAGGAGCGCTGCACTATGAACAGCATCACATTGACGAACCTCACGTTTGGAAGCAGCGGTACTTTTCGCTGTGAAGTTTCGACGGAAGGCCCGAGCTTCGACACAGTGTACCAAGCCAGCAACATGACAGTCACAGGTGAGCTCCAAATCCCAGAAATGCAATACAATGAACACTTACGAGCTTCCGGAGGCAGTCTGCTTGGATTACCCAACCCGCCTCTCCCTTTATTGGTTTTCAACCTCAAGCTATTACCAACTCAATGGACCGAGTCCTCGCATCGGAAAAAATGGGCATATAATCGTTTTATTTACGTGCAATAAAATAACAAATCACTCGGAAGAACCGTCGCAGTCTCTTTCTAAGAGAATTTCTCTCCTAACAAATACTCGTGAGCGGATAACATAATGTTAACATTCAGAATTTTACAATGATGTGGAAACAATGAAACAACTGACTTCAAATAATTGTATTATACATCTTAAGCTCGGAGCCAAGTATTGCTGTGATTTTTAGTATCCTCTATTTTCCTTAGTATGTAATACACAATTAACCAATTTTTATAAAATTATTAGCACAAAAATACTTGTCATGTAAATGTAAATAACATTCTTAAATTAAATTCTTCCATATAATTATCATGGTTCTTCAGTGCTTCTACATGACTCCTATTGAGAAGCATCTACAACAATGACAGAAGTATCCCAAGCTACGCGCATTGATGAACACGAAAATAAATTAAAATATAATATACAAAGGCATATATACTTAAACAGCCATTAGATTGATTGGCAAAATGTAAAAAAAAATTAGATGTAAAGTGGAATTTATTTTCTAGACTGATGAGTTATATTATTTATTATTCAAACAATTCGGCTATCAATGTTAAAAAATCGTTCCAGCAATTTGAACAAAATTTTCGATTGTCTTCTGTTATATACTGCTTTTTCCACTTATTGATGAGTTTTCGATTGTTATCTGAATTCTGACACTACGTTTTATAGTTGTTTGTTTCTACTGTCATTTAGGCCTCTACACCAAAATTTATTGTTTCTGTGTGTAATTTTAATTTTGTGCGACTTATAAACATAAATATATCTTCAAAGTACTTAAAAATAGCATTACTATTAAGCGTAAAATAACATTTTGAGAAAATGTGTTTTTTCGTTAATGCCGCATCGAATAAGTGACTTTTAGCTACAGAAAAATCCATCTCTGGAGCCATAGTCGCAATTAAGAATCATTTGCATTGCGACTAATTGAAAAATCATTTTGCGTTATTATTAAATGAATAAAAGTATCCTTACTTAAATCAATATTTAGTTTGACAGGCTACTAATTTATCCATCTGCAAGTTCTATGTATTTTCCGTAAGACCTTTTTTGGTCTGAAAAGGTAGTAGGATGGAACCTAAATTTTGAAAAGATCGACAAAAACCTTCTCCGGACAGAACACCAAAATTGCGTTGCATATGGTATGTAAATCATAAGAGACAAATATAAAATTTTAGAGCAGATTATTGATATGGAACCCCTTTCGGTCTCAAAGGGGGAAGGCAGCAACCTAAATGTTCAGAAGACCGACAGAAACGTTCTTTGGGGCGATCCGCACCAAACATAAAAATAAATTCATGGCAATATGCTATAGGAACGCCTAAGGACAAACCTTATAATATCATTTTTAGCAGGCAGCTTATTACGGAAAATATAAGCGAGGATGACACACCAATTGGTGGAATTAAATTTTAATACAAAGGAATCATGTATTAAAAAAATCTATTTGAAGAAATAAGTATGAGACTTAAGGATAATGGAATTCTTGAAGTTAAAGGAGCATCTAAACCTGTAAATAAAATACACACACAGATTATATATATAAATGAACAGAATTCTGGTGAATGTTAAATTGTCATTTATAAAACAAACTTTATTTATTGTAGTGAATCCGTACGGATACGACTAAAAATATAGGATGTAATATCATTTGACTGACATAAAGGTGCACACAAAAATTATCTGTTTATCAAAGGAAGAAAAGCATGCAGCAGATTAGGACCTTGTTTCATTTCTGAACTCTGAATAACAATATATTATAAAGGAACCCTCATTGCTGTAACATTTAAATATGGGAAATGAGATTGAAATCGCCGAAATTCTTAAGAAATTTAAAAGCGGAAGGAATTACGTTATGTTTATGTTTTGTTGCACAAAAACTGGTTACTAGATGGGATAAGCATAATGGTAATTTCAGTTAAAATAAATTATAATAAGCAAATAATGATCTTGAAAATATTTTTAAGGGAATAAAAATGTAAATAGTGTTAATACTGTAAAAACACTTAATAGATGATTGGTTAAGGGCGAGGTTGTCGTTGCGGTACCAAATGATGTAATGTGGTTCGAAATATGTAAACGGAGCTGTAAATAAGGTTCGTTTCCTGTTGGAAAATTAACATATAATATTTCCTGTATTTATTTTGTTAAAATGATTGTAATGTTTATAGATGTCACGGTTACTTAAAACCCGGACACCCGTGTTTGAAAACCTTTGGACGACGCAAGAAAAACCAATTATTGGAATTTTGACTTTTAGGTCTTATTTGGGTCCTATAATAACAACGAGGATCATATGATTGGAAGTTTTTAAATTAGTTCTCGTACCGGGAAAATAATTTTAAAAAATTCCGACTAAGACGAAATTAGGGGAAATAAGCATTTCTTGCATTTTAAAATAAATCGTGCTAATTAAAAAATCATTTAATTTATTTTAGCTAGTTGTGAAGCGCTATGGTTGACGCTGCCGTTTTGTTATCGTTTCGCCTCACGTGGAAAAATTAACGTTCTATTACGTTTGACTGAGGCAATCGTTACGGACCTGAATCGATAGTTCTGAGATTCACTGTATGTCGGCATCTATTCGTGGGAAATAAATAAATCGTTAACGCTGCGGAAAAATAATCCACTCGTCAACCACCAGCACCTTGTGAGAGAGTCAGGAGTGTCTGCGATGAAGGCCACGCGTGTCAATGACGACCCCGGTGTGTCACGTCAACGTCACAATGTCATTATCTCTTTACTTATGTCATACCTTCCTTCCCGATGTCAATGACACTAAAACTCTTTAATGGCGAACGTTGTCCGCTCGCACGACACAGACACATCACAATTTTTTTTCTCAAACCAGACACAATTTCTGTAATACTTCTTTCCTTTCCTTCTACAGTCGCCTTAGAACATTTATAACAACCAGACATTTGTGTATTTTACACCTTGACGTTTAAAAATAATTCCTCGAGACTCTCGTAGTTGTAACACAAGAACCTCAAGCCGCTCTAATTATAAAGGCTTAAAGATTTTTCTTCCTTAAAGACGCCGCCGCATCTTGTTTTATCGTCCTTTTATAGGACATAAATATTCCTCCATCACTTGAGTTTTTCTAAATATAAAATCCTTTCTTCAGAAATATCACTAACGAGTTCGTACTTTCACTGAAAAAATTGTTCAGTTTTCAGTTCTTCTCAAAGTAGTTAATACATTAATTTGTATGATTATAACAAAAGTTACCAAACATAATTACAACTGAGTTCTTTTTAAAATTAAATATCAGCTTTATTGTTATAAATCTAATTGCGGTATAGGCAGGAAAATTTTAACAGTGACTGAAAGCTTTGTATATTATTGCTAAGCTAAAACGTAAAATAATATTTCCGGTTAAAATTATGCATGTATGTCAGGTGCAGCAACCACGGAATATAAATATTTCAGTTTATATAGCGCTAAATTCAATTATATCGCGCCGTCTCCCTGTACGTACAAAATAAGATACATAATCAAACTCTGTATTAAACACCTGAAAAGCTGACCAGAGTCGGATAACGAAGCTTTATGAGAGCGGAAAGAATTAGTTTCTATTGCATAACTTAGAGGAATCACATTAAGTCCACATTGGTATCGTAATTACTTTGGAAACTATTGCCTATTTATGTTCAATTTTCATAAACTCAACTTACATTAAATTAAACCATACTGTTCCAATTTTCTTAATACATCAATCCTGCCCCACATGTACCGTTAGTTGTTTCCCTATACAGAATAAAATGGGCTGTGAACGGCCCGACCCGTCGCTGTTCATCCCCTAACAGGGGTTGTACGGGGGTAAAACTGACTTCTGCATACTATCTTTAACGGAAGGAGGAATTTGGACCAATTTTTGAACAGCGGTTCTTGGCGAACCAAAATAAGCCCAATTAGGGGTGGAGGGGCTGTAAATTTTAAAAATCTGTAAACTGCCGTTATTTCCTTCTAATATATATTTTTTCGGGACGATTAATTTGATGACGTTTTCGCTGAATTTGTTTGCCCATAATTTCAGCCCCATTCATCGTCTAAGGGGAGTATTCATAGGGGTGGGGTTGTAGAGGCGTCATATAAAAATAAAACAGTCAAGATTGGAATCCGAATCGTTACTATGGGAGTTCTTGAGTTTGATTCTGACATTTAGAATGCGTTTTAAATTGCAGTTCATCCCCTAACAGGGGGATGTGATGGGGTAAACCACACTTTTGCATAATACATTTAATGTACAGAACAATTTTGATAAAAAAAATTCCATATCCCTCACGACCCAAAACCAAACACTTTAGAAGAGCTTCAATTAAAGCATTTCTACTGCCTTTGACTCGAACCAAACACTTTGGAAGATAAGACACGGCTACTACCCGTAGGGGTAGGTGGTGGAATTAGCAGAATTTTTATATGAAATAAAGTTTCATATTTGAGTCGAAAAAATCATAAGGTCAGTTACTATTATAATGTTTCCCCGACAATATTTGTGTATAATTTCATCCCCTTGAAGCATGTGAGGGGTGGGGTGGTAATGAATCATGAAAACAACAAGGAAACTATCGAGTTTGGTGTCGAAACCGGTGTAATGAGAGTCGCTGTGTTACATTATGACCTTTAATATGCGATTTAAGTCAAAATTCATCCCTTAAGTGGGGAAGAATTTTTATTCTGTTAGAGTACTGAAAATATTTTTAGCGCTGCTATTCTACCGGGAGTATTTTTGACTCTTTCCAGATACTGAGAGTATTTGAGGTTCATATTGTGACGTTTTCTATGCCGGTTTAATCAAGAATTAAATAATGTAACGGGATAATATAAATAAATACCCGGGCAACGCCGGGTCCCCAACTAGTTAATAAAGAAACATATGTAGAATTTATATTTTAATCAGATGAATATGCAGAAAATAGTGAACTTTACCTGCAACATTCATTTGAAGGAATATTCCTATGAAAAGATACAATGCACACAAAAAAAATATTTTCCAAACAGTTATACCTACCTTGTAAAATCTTTTAGCATAAATACGTTAGATAGATTTGGCAAATTTTTATAATTAAACTTCAGTATCACTCGGTTAGAGACCCATATACTTTTTATCAATCCATTTCTCAGTGAAACACATCGCTCTGTTTGTGATTGAATTGCATGTTTGGATCCTCTCACTTGAAAACCATGTTTTCAATTAGACACAGATATATACCGTGACTTCTGCATTGAAAAAAAAATCGAGTGATTTCAAAACAACAAATAATAGATGCATGGAGTCAGTATGCTACAAATTCCTCTTAATTTACGCTCTCTTGGATATTTAATTCATTCCGCAACAATGCGTTTGTTTATTTTAGTTCTTGCCGTTTTTTAACTTACAATCTATATTTTATAGAAATAAAAGGCAAAGTATGTGTGCGCCCTGGTCTTTATATAACATGTCTCAATCAACTGCACTGAGACTCATAATGTTTGTCTCTTATGCGTTCCTACTCTATTCATCCGATTGCCGTGATCTTTTTGTAGGGCTCACACCACAGAAGATTTATTTCTATTTTTCAGGGATTAGGTTTCTTCCTTCCCCGTTTCAGACCAAAAAAGGCCCCACCTTAAGGACATATAGAACTTTCAACAGGATAGATGTTGCCTACACGTATCCTGAAAGCGAGATGATTATATATCTGTTAAACGTTAAATGGTGCTTAAGTTTAACTGACATCGTATTTAAGTAAGAATACTTTTTAATTAGTTAATAAGTATGCAAAAAGGTTTATTCGTCGCAGTGCAGGCACCTCTTATAAATAATACAAGTGCGCATACTCAATTTTTTCATATATGCATCAGAGAAAAGAAATTGTTCGAATACCTTCTCCTTAAAAATATAATTGACTTCTACAGTGTATTTTTGTGTATGTATGTGCTGCATATAAATCTAAACGTGTGCAGTAATTTCGACCAAATTTTGTTCACCTGTTCCTTGCGACTCCGAAGTAAGCAGGCACTATAGGGATAAGACACTACTACCACAACTGATAACGGGGATGGAGGGGACGGAAATTTGAAACGTACATAACCGGCCGTTATTTGCAAGCGGAGAACATATTTTCCCAAGTTAGTGAGAGTGATAGTTTCTCCTTATGTCTTTGGTGTATAATTTGAACCCCGTACTCCATACTGGGGAGCACTGATAGGGTAGCAGTTGGAGGAGGAGAGACGTTAAATGAAAATAATCAAACATCGTGAGTTTTGAAAGTTCAATTCTGGCATTCAACATGAAACGTCTGTAATAGCTCAGCCCCAGAGTTGGGGATGGGAGTGTAAGGGATGAAGGTCTGTTATACAAAATAATGTAAAATAAGGAGTTTTCTTGGCTCTGTTATTTTACGGGGAAATTTTTTTATTGTCTTAAAGTACTGAGATGTTCTTTCAGTCTCTCAAGGTACCGGGAGTATATTTAACTTTCTTAGTGTGTGAGAAGTATTTTCGCATGTCCTAACGTACCCCAGCATTAATTGTAAATCTTTTCAGGCTTTTTAAGTTGCTGTCCTTAGTTAAGGCACGAGTAGATTCGTTGACTTAATTAAGAAGCTGTGAGTTATCAGGATGGTAATGATAAAATTAACATTCCGTCAGCTCTCATAAAGTAGGTGGCGTGAAAAGGAAAATTTTCAAAAATTTGACTCTCTCGCTGACGGTTTAATCATGAGCTGACAAAAAGATTATTATAATATACTGAGCGGGCGCTTATAAAATTAATTCCTGGGCAACATCGGTCAGTCTGCTACTTATAAATAAAAATTAACGTATCTTTGTTTGTCCCGTACACGTTCCTATCCATTCCTTCGATTGCGATAAAATTTAGGAGAGTTTAGGCTCTAACACCGTGAAAAAGCCCTTTCAAACCAAAAAAAAACACCCGCCTTCAACACAGATGCAAAAATTTTACAATAGTAGGCTCTCGAGAGTCGTTTTAACAAGTATATGGAATGTACAAGTTATATGCTTAAGGAAAAATCCATTTTACAAATATGAATGAGATGAATTATTATCAGCTAGGGCACACTTGGGTTGCGCTTGATTTTGTAAACACAAATTAAAATCAGTATAATTAAGGAATCTACTTCAAAATGGAAAAGGTTAAAATACCATATAGTTATAATTGCTACGAAATTTGCTATATTATATTACTGCAGTGTGAAATTTAACAACATATATTTTAATATTAATAAAAGAAAAAACGTGCCAACAAGATTTAAATACATAAGATATAATTTTTTTATCAGATATTTAAGCAATAAGGTACATTTTATTTCCATAATTTAACTCAAGCAAGCAGAAATACTTTTCATTCCCTTAAGCTACCGAAATTATTCTTCACTTGGTTGCGGTATTAGCAGCACTTTTAACTCCGTTAAGGTATCGGGTGTATCTAGCCATCCGTTAAGGTACGCAATTTATTTTTAGCTACATTTTATTTTTAGGTGTAGGGACTGTTTTTTAGTTACTTAATTTATCGCGTGTATTTTGGACTCCCTTGGGGCACTCACCTAGTAAATAAATAAATATTTACAAAGGATTAATACAATTAATGAGATTCATGTGTAAATTAATCAAAATAATTTTCTCAATTTTATAAGTGTGCTCTGAATACGAACAATTGGTTATAACCACAAGCTGAATTAAAAAATAAATAAATATACATAAACAGATTTAAAATAAATCAGTTTCAACAAAAGACGAAACTGTAGGTCTTAGATACGGGACAAATGGTATTGCATTACGTGAGCGTTCACGTGCGATATTCTCTTGAAGATTTATTCACAGATATGCCCTGTTACTTTAAATATATCTTTCCTCTGAGTCTACGGTAACTGATCCAGGATAACCATAACTGTTTTTCTTAATTTTGCGGCTCACTCAACTCTGATAACGCACTATAGAACTATTCACTCGTACATCTCCATTCATCTCCCCAAATCCAAATTTTTCTCGAATTTTGACTGAATTCGATCCCTGGTCATTGCGTTGTGAAATTTTTTTGGAATGAGTTTGTCAAGAATTTATTTCAGTTAACAGCAGGCAACGTCGCTTTGTCAGTGTTTCGAAGTTTTTGTTGGTAAGACGTTCCAGTTAATCCTGAAAATCATGCTGATGTCTGCCGAATTTCCCCGGACAGATCCACCGGACACAAAATAAAATTTAGCTTTTCATTAGTTATTTTAAATATCGATATGTTCTCTTCTATTGAAAGTTAATTTTCCAAAATCACGGAAATTAGCTTACATTACATTCTATACTACAGAATTAAAATAATATACACGTTTCGATGAAACAGTTACAGTTGTTATATCGTCATGGATGCTACTTTTCGTGCGATTCATGCGTCATTTTCTTCGTTGCAGTCCTTTGGACCCGAATCTATAACGCTTCACAGTTAACGTTATTCATTTTTCTGGGACTTGACTCATCGGGAGCTGAGACTGGCCGAGACAAAATTTACAGCCTGATAATCACAACTGAGTTACAATTGAAACAATAATCTCACAAGGTATTGTGTTTCACGCCCTCACAGTTCCCAAGCTGGGTAGACGGAGGAAAGCTGTTGACATATAGCTGGATTCATTTGTCCAGTCTTTACTTAAGACGTGCAGCGCCAAATGGCAATTTCCCCGCTTCCGTTGATAAAGCGACGCAATTTGTATCAGTCTTCTGTATCTATTCCACGTGCATCAGCGCTAAGAACACCGCGTCTGAACTAGCATTTAAATGTATGGCCGAGGCTTTAAGCGGAGGGATATAAATAAATATTATATTTCTTCACCTTACGGAATTGACTTGTCTGAAATAATCCATTATTGTATTGTGCTCAGAAACCGTCAAAATTTTATTACTTATGTCTGCTGCTTTACAGAGTGTAAAGGTTTTGAAGGGGAACTATATTCTACCTTAGAGCAGTGTGAATAAATAATAAGCACGTATAAATTTTAATATATATTTAACAAAAAAACAATTAAAACTTATCTTCCAACTCTTCAAAACATATGTATTTTAGATAATGAATTTATAATTAAAATTAAATAATAAGAAAACTAAGATCCTTTCCTCGGGGAATAGAAGCTAAAATACCTTCGGTTTTTATAATGCAAACACTAGTTCTTGGTTCCTATGACCTCTGTGGCATTTAGTTGACTGATTTATAGTTTCATTAGTAGGTTACCAACGACTAACAGGAATTAATTGGTAGTCATTGAAGCGAGAAAGCTTTTGGAATTGGATGGCTAACATAAAATCCTTTGATCTCTGGTTGCCCAACAGTCTCCGCTATCACCAGGTATTTCGCGTCCGCTCAACAACTCAACAAACTGAAATCTTATTCGTAACATCTCAATAATTACTCTCTTTGAAATCCTAACAATCACCACTTATCAAATTATTGTCCACCACTTACTTTCTGAAATTCCATTAATAACTGACTTCCACCAACACTGAAAGCTCGGATCTGCACTCTAGATCCGAACTACCCACGATTCAAGTCAATAGTCTTACATTTCCAAGTTCCAAATACGGGGTTCACAAGTCTTTCTTCAAAGTCGTGAAATCTCACGTATAGGTTATAGAACCTTTCATACGTGTCAAAATGTTGAGATTGAAGCTTATTCCCCCTTCCCGAAGTATTTACAATCTTAAACTGGTCAGTGACACTTATCTCCTTCAAAGGCCGCCGATTTGATCGATTTAAATAGTTGCAAAATATAATCTTTGAAAGATTTCCAGGACTAGCTTTCTTTATAAAATGACGGTATCGATTTTCATATCAGTGGAAAAACTTTTTATTGAAATATATTTAATCACTGTTACAATTCTTAGCTAATACTAAACGCCTGCCGAAAT
Source organism: Eucriotettix oculatus (assembly GCA_034510155.1). Lineage (NCBI taxonomy): Eukaryota > Metazoa > Arthropoda > Insecta > Orthoptera > Tetrigidae > Eucriotettix > Eucriotettix oculatus. The sequence goes on from CM067380.1 coordinate 59,201,038, forward strand.
AAAATGCCGTTTGGAAACCAATCTAATTAAGCTTTTGCGGATCATTCACGGTTATTAGTAATTCTTGGAAGAATTTCATTTTAATAATTACTTTATTGTTGGAGGTAAATAAATTACTAAATAAATAATAATAACAATTATATCTGGTGATATACATAAAATAATAGAGGAGACATAAATTAATACATCTATTTTTGGGGTCGTTGAAGTTGAATGTGTATTATTTACATTCAAATGTGTTCCACATAACATATATGAATATATATTGTGGCTCATCGGCTATTATGTTTATTTAATTATAATTAAATTTTATATAATTATCAATTACACAACACATCCATAAGAGAATGTACCAGTTATAAAAAATAATTTCTCGTGGAGAGGACGAGAAAACGTTTCCAGGTGAGATCTACACTCAAGGCGTCAAACCACTAATATCAAAAGATCGTTTCAGAAAATAATATGTTAACTACCAGTTTACTTTGTGGCTTCGTTTCGTCAGAACCTAACGATTTGCCAGAGCTGAGACATGAAATTAAATAGGCTAGAGGTGCACTTATTGAACATTTCAGAGAAAAACTAAGTTTACCTTCAATTTGATGTAGGATTTGTTGTAAATACTCTCAATTAAACTGTTGATTGATTTCCTAAATCACCCTGCCCAAGTCTATACAACAGTAAAGCTATGTTAACTAATAAATGTATCCGACGTTATATTCGTGTACGGATAAACTGTCGTACGATTTCTACAGCGCAGTGCGACCACAATCAGGATATTATTGCTGTTTTATAGTTACACAGCTGTGTGAATACTGTTAAGCCACTATAGTGATCAATCAGGGACTCGTAAACGTAGTTAAAATAGAACCCCGAAGGTTCAAACCGATTAACAAGCATTTTTAACATGTCTAACGGTTTTATTATCAATTACAATGGAATATGCACAAGAATTTCAGAATTGGCTTACCCATGGAATTAAGACTTCTCTTAGTTTTAATTTACTATCCTATAACTATCATTTGTGAATAAAGTCATATCCTTTTTGAGATAAATATGTGAAAGTAGGGTTATTATACGAAATAGCTGGAATACCTGTTTCACAATTCATCCTTTCTGTTAATGTAGAAAAATTTATTCCTGATTACAAACCTAATTAAATTAATCAGTAAATAAGATAGTATTTCATTGATGTTATTATCGTGTACTTTTAAATAAATACTCATTAGAGGAACGTCGAGGTTTATTAATCCCCAAAGCACGCATAGGTTCACAGTTACGTTTATTTTTTAGACATTATTATTTTATTTTTAACGACTTATATATATATATATATATATATATATATTATGGAGTCTTAGAATTTAAAACATTCACATTAAAATCTCAGTATAGTGTGTAATGTATTAATATGGGGCTTCAGTTTCTTAATGAAGTAAACAATTTCCTGCCTCATTAATACAAATAAAAAAGAAACGTAAAATAAATGAAATTGAATTTTACTTGTTTCGATGTGTCCATTGATTTGTTTGTAAACAACATTCTTTAATATTTTAGGACGAAAAATAGGAATAGACATAAGTATTTCAGCATTATGCACAACGGTATTCTTCTGTGTAACAAGAACCCATAGTTGATAAACTAAAATTGATGAAAACGTTGACGGGGTTATATTAAAGTCTTTACAGCGCGGAACATGAAACACATATGAAGGCGGACACAGATCGTGTATCAAAGCTTAACTGGAAAATTATAACAAGTTCCAAATAATGAAGCCTGAGCATGCGTTCAGCACAGGTACAAAGAAAAGTAGGAAACACAAAAGAGGAAGTTAATTAATCAAATGTTTGAGTTCGGCAGGGGGAGCCAGCGACCATCAAAGAGCAATCAATTGAATTTTTAACAGCTACCGGAGGATGCAGATCGCTACACATTCCCGGCATACCAGACACCAATAAAGGCTTTTTGCTATGTGTCTTGTTTTTCCGAGGTTTGTACTTCCTGATTTCAATCAACATTTCTTTACAAATTTTCGACCTGAGGATTCATATTTATGACTGCGGTACATATACGAACCCCGATCAGTCGGGGTATTATTATATTCAGTATGACCAAATGTTACATCTCGGTTCCTGACGCCCTTCTGCTAGAAATGGCAGAGAAACAATGATGAATCACAACGCAGTAGGGTACTTCCTCCAGAAGCAATGAATAATAAATGAATGAACGTAGCCAAAAGGCAATTGCGTTCTCCTTTGTCTCCAGTTTCCGTGTTTTCCTTCATATTTCCGAAACTGTTTATTAATTCCCCAGAACCTTTCGTTTTGTTCCGAATATTGAAAATAATGTTCAAACAAAAATGGTACAGCGTACAAAAAATATATAAGAACAGCCCTTTAGCGTTCCTCAGACGTCCCCGATTTTTAACCGATTGTCCCGCGTCCCACGGCGTTTTTAGAAAGTCCCGATTAAAAAAAGAAAAATGCACAAGTTGGGAACGGTGGGAAAACGGGAACGGAATATTGTTTTTGGTTAATTATTCAACGATGATCTAAGAAGTGAATTTCCTTTTATTAAAACGAAAACAAAAGCAATTGTTTGGTAACATGTGAGATATGTAATGGTGAATTTTCTATTTCTCACGGCGGGAAGAATTATATTTAAAAGCACTTGGAGACACAGAAATATAAAAGATATTTAGATACTGCTGAATCTTCCTCCAAAAGACAGGAATTTTTTCGGAAAACAACTTATGGAGACGAGAAAAGAAATTAGCATTATCAGAAGGACTTATGTCTTTTCATGCCATTAATCACAATCATCCCTACAGATCTATAGACAATCACAAGTTGTCAAATAGTAATTCAACACAAAATTTGCCTGTGCTAGAAAAAAATACGAGGCAATTGTGTGTAATGTTCTTTCCCCTATGCACTTTCAGAATTAAACAAAAATGTAGAAAAAAAATTATTTCCACATATTTTGACGCAATTAATCATAAATATAAAGTTATTTCCAAACATTATTAGATCTTTTTCTCTGAAACTGGAATAAAAATTAGAATTTTAGATTTCGTTTATTTGCTCGGCGAAACGTCTGAAATAATTTTTAGTTCCATTATTAAAATATTGGGAAAAAACATAAAACATAAAATTATTGCATATTGTGCAGACAACACGAGCGCAAATTTAGGAGGAAAAGTGAGAAGAGGTACAAATAATAGTTTTTTTAAAATTAAACAAAAATATCAATCAAAAAATTATTGCTGTTGGTTGTGGACTTCAGAAAAATCACAATTAAGTGTTGAGACTTTGAAGTCATTTTATAATTTCATTTAACAAATTATTGAGAAAAATTTTATGACCTTTTAAACAGCGACAGAAGTCTGCTAAACAAATTCACTCAAATGAGAACTATCCCAAAGAATAAAATAATACCATACATAATTTTATTATTTGTAAATTGTACTTCTGTTGAAAATTAAAAAAATATATTACAGTACTATGTTTGCGTTCTATGAAAATTTTTGTTGCTCTATATAGACCAAATTTTAATCAAGGATCCTCCTGGGTCAATGGTTTCCCGCTTTACGAATGTTAAAATGTGATCACATTACTCGTTGCAGAAAAAACTACCTTTATCCCATCTTCAGTTACCAATCATTCAACCAAAGCAATTGTTATTTTTGAAAATTGAGATATCGCACGATACGTACGCAGTGCTTCCTAAAATAGTCTTTTCGTTCAGTGGAATATGTTTTCCCCCACTATTTCACGTCAAAATGGAAATGTTTATTTTTCGTGCAAAAATATGTACTGATACGCTACTTAACCATTTGTAGACGCTATTAATCGAGTATATAAAATGATGGCTTCAGACCTGCACAAAGAGGCCAACTTAAACACAATAAAAGAAGAGATAGAGAGGTTAAAATTAAAAATTTTCCATCACCTAAAAATAACCAATAAATCCTTCCCGAGTCGAACAGCAATAGGTAAGAAAGTACCCAAAATTTAGGACGAATACCCAAGAAGCCTTATCCTATAAATATCGATATTCCAAGAAATTACAAATTGGAAGGTAAAAATATTAAACACTAGGCTCCAAGAAGGGATTTTTTATTATTTTTTCCCCAGAAAGCCAACGCTTAAAATTTCTGCAAAACATAAACCGCATGGCAAGGGCCGAATAAGCCATGGCATATATCTGCAGGTAGTATTATTTTTCGAAATGATCGTTATGCATCTACCAGGTTAATTGAGTAACAATTTTTCCTACGCATTCGGTTGACTTACGAGACTATTTCCAATCAAAAATTCATGTAAAATAAAATTAATTAACGTCTTGCATTACATTTCATAACATTCAACTTTCCTATTGGACGAACTGCATAGTTCCTAAGATACTGATTGGCACTAAAACGCTTAAAACATATTAAGTTGCTATATTAATGTCTCATTACTAAAAATATTCGTATGGAGTGTAGAGTTTTATGGACGGGAAAGTGGACGGTAATAATTACAGAAAGGAAAAGAATAGAAGCTTTTGAAATGTGGTGCTATAGAAGAATACTGAAAATCAGATGCGTGAATAGATTAACTAACCAGGAAGTTGTAAGCAGAATAAGAGAATAGAGAAAAATATGGATTACTTTGACCAAGAGAAGGAATAGATTAATAGGCCACGTTTTGATACGTGAGGGTCTTGTAAAATTCGCATTAGAAGGAAGTGTGTGGGATAAGAAAAGAATAGGGAGACCAAGTATGGAATGCGCTGAGCAGATTAGGGAGGATGTGGTAGTTTTGTTGAAATGAAAAGGCTTTCACAGAATAAGTTAGCATGGAGAGTTGCATCAGACCATTCTAAAGACTGAATTCTACAACAACAACACATTCATTTCCAGGCTCCAATAAAATAATATACTTATCTTTTCATTCACAGAACTTCTGCGTCCGACATCATTTCAGAGCCCTCTTGGTGGGATTAAGAATATATTTTTATGTTTAGTATAAACTAATAGAAGAATGAAATTTCACTTTTAATAAATTAAATAATTTAGATTTTTAATCAGCATTAACTTAGATCCAAAATGATCCCATGTTTAATATGGACAATACCGCTCAAACTAGATAGTTCATTTTAACAGAAAAACTTGAATGGAACGTAAATTCTAATCGGCAATGTAAAAGTTGCTCGGTAAAATTGTAGATGTTTTGATATCTGTTAACAGCAACAAAATAATAACCTATTGGTTCCAAAATTCTACATATTCTGACTGAGTTCTAAATTACGTGTCCGACAACCGCCTTATTAAAGGAAAGCAATGATTTATAGTCTAATAGACAAAGCTATCAAATTATCTCATCAAAAGCACCACACCAGTAATATAAAAATTCAGTAATTTGCTCCTAATTTCCTTTGTGATACGAGGTTCATAATGATCTGAACAACACAATGTAAAATAAAATAGTACAGTACAGCTCTGCTAGGTTATATTGAAGCGTAAACCGAGTTTTGGCGGCCTGCGTTGCAGCTGATAATCACTGAAAAGTTGTAGGTGGAATCACACGTCGTCGTAACAGGGCTGCAATCCCGATAACTCTGTCTGCAGTCGATGAAACTTTGATTCATAAATATCTGACAGATTAGCCACACGTGATAGATTGGCCAATATATGGATGGAAAATTTGGTTCATGTTCACAGCAACTTCTGAGTAGTAGTTTGTAAAGCTTGGCAATTATTTTTAGTGAGATCCTCTTCCAAGTTTGGCATTCATTTAAATTTGCATATTGAATGTATAATAATGATGAGAAGCAATCAATTTTTATTAAAATTCTTGTTTGTAATAAGCTAATCGGCTTCCGTGGGAGCAGCTCTTATGAAACAACAAAGGCTTAGGCGTGAGAGTAAAAGCGGTCTCCATGGGAATCGGACCGCACTCGCCGCGGTACGGCGCTGCATCCCACGGCCGGCAGAAACACAAATAATTGCCATACTTATTCTTCCGAGCGTCAATTCCATTAAGTGTAAGGAGGCAATTTTGGCAACGGTTGTGCATATAGGCGTGCTTCTAGTTGCCATGACAACCAGAGCGCTAAGAGCTTCTCTCTCGGGGCGTGACGTGGAAAGTGCGCCATCTCCAGCTATCTCCACAAGGGCCGGGGAAAAATAACACTACGCCCCTGAAAAGTGAACACTTCTCAAATTGAGAAGCAACCTCCTTCAGACTCGGGATTATGGCAGAGACGCCTTACAGACGATTTCATCCCAAATTACAAATACGATCACAGAAAAATGTACACTCTAAATTTCTCAATTAAAGAGAGATTGGGTTATGTATACTAAACATCTTGTTTGGAAACAAATGACAGGCAACATGATAAGAAAGAATATGAATATTAGTGTAAGTTGTAAACCCCACAGGTTTATAAAATCGCTTATCGCATCCGAGGCAGGGTTGCAATGGATGAGAATCAGGACTTCTACTAGTCACATCAAACAATTTTCAGCAAGATTTATTTCCAACTTAATTGCGTCTTATCGTAAGCCTTGCCTGTAAAGTTAAAAGTCTGAAGATAAATCGGAACGTGTGGATGTAAAGTCGTAAGACTTACAGTTCAGGAGAATTAGCTTGTCGTGTGTCAAGACGATGCGCAGTGGACAACTCCGACCACATTGTAGTGGGGGTAGACTTCAGCTCACTTTTTATCCGTTATTTAATGAGATAAGTTGGTGGTGTAAAAGCTTTTCTTAAATCGTTGTCGTTAGGAAATATATTGCTGTCAGTTCAAATATGTTGTACGTTAAGAAACGCTTCCTTACAATCTAATCTATACCAAAAAATAAAATTGAAGTCTGACTGTCTGTCTGTCCGCATGTTTGTCTCGAATAGGCTCCGAAATGGCTCAACGGATTTCAATGAAAATTTGAGGGTTTAAAAAAAGTTCATTTAAATTAAATATTAGTGAATATGTCATTCCCATAATGATAATAATATAATATAACTCAATGTACATATTAATTCTTGATTGATGGAAACCAGGTAAAATAATTTTGCAGGTAAATAGCCTTATAAGTGGTATGAGATAAGATTCTTTTTATCCCAACTGGAGTGACAATTCTTTCACTGTGATTGCGTTTGTCAGCCAAAACCATATATTTATGTCTCTGTGCATTACCTGGAGTGAGTTCAGTGTGCGTTCTGCCACTGCGAGGAGTATCCCTACCGTTAACGTGCCCTATTTCAAAACTAAATTTTCTTGTCGACCCACTAACTATACTACGATCTCCAACAGCATCTCAGGATCTCCGTACAATTTTTGTGGATACTTCCAAATGTCATATTCTCAAAAACACAAATTTGGAACGGCACGTTGCGTTTGACGAATGTCAAATGCAGCAAGCAACCTTCTTGAAAGCATGTCATGAGAGCGCCGCAGACGGGATCGGATAAAAATAAATTTAAACAAAATCGGGATGGATGTATCTAGAATTCCACGAATTATAATGATTTAGAGTGAAAATAAATTTTAAAAAAATAGTTTGTATTAATTTCATATTATAGCTTCCTGGAGCGAGAGTGATAGTCGTGCTGCGCAAGTCCGCAGCTCACCTCTTTTCCATCCGATGCAATTTTCTTGTAGGTTTACGTTCATACTTAACCAGGTTTTGTGAGAAATTTTTATATATAATATATACGTTTGTTATGTAATATTTCTCGTTCCAGAAGTTGTCCCTCTGGATGGTTATAAAAGGATGGTAGATTGGTGTGAAGTTCAAGTCGGTACGCCACAGGTTTAAAATAAATTATACTTGAGACGAGTAGAGGCTGTGTGCATACGTGCTAATGTGCTACAGTACATGAATTAATTTAGAAAGAACTATTTATTTCGTAATTTTAATAACATTTTAAGAGTGTGATTTTCGTCTTCGATTTCGAAGATTTTGAACTGCCCGCCTTCCAGTCCTCTCCTTCTTGCTGTGCTAAATTAATTCTAGCTCTCAATTTCTGTCTGGAATAATAAATTCCCTTCGGCTTCCCTGCAGCCCATAAACTGATTCTCTTCTGAGCTACATTATCTCATAGCCGTGCCGTATGAGGCGCCACCTTCACATACATACCAAAATCAAAATAAATTCAAATTATTTAGTAATTATTAATCTTATTTAAAACAGTTTATATCAAAAAGAAAAATAGTATTCCGAAATTCTCTTTAATATTTAAATCACAGCCATGGGTAATTTTAAAGAACGAAAGCGTTTATAGTCTTACTGCAAAAACTACCGCAGGATCATGCATAAAATACTGTAAATCGTGGCTTATTCATAAAATTAAACTTGTTTGAAATATGGAAAAAAGAAAAATGCTTTCGTGTTGGTTTTAGAATTTTCTGCTTATTTTTATCATATTGGGAGCCGCAGATACTGTCGCTGCTGTAGTATTATTAATATCTTACGGAACTATTTTCGTAACAATTATTGCGATGGGGTAATGTAGCACATAACCTAAAAGAAACACGAGCCGGCACTTCTTGGGACGGATCAATGATTATCGACTACATACCAACAATCATACGTAGGATTCTATGCATTATTTATTACAAAACCTAGTTAGTACGGACTCAAAATTACAAGAAAAGTCATATAGGATAAAAAGTAATATTTATAGCGTGTAATGAAACATATTGTCACAATTGAAAACCTGCAGTCATGTCCGAGGGGTATTGAGCTGGACTGCAGAACTGTGGACTCGAGTTCGAGTTCAACGCAACTATTTTTTATTTGTTTACTTTTTACTTTGCTTACCTTTCTTTTCTAGTATTTTCTGTTTCTGAAATATTCGAAGAATGTATAAATTGTACTGGACCTCGAAGCGGAGGCAGTCTTTCGCAGTGCGAGACGTTGTACAGCACTTCCTGTGAAATAAACGTCTACTTGTTACTGCATCTCACGATCCTTCAGGAACGTGACAATATAAAAACATTATCCGATATAGTTTCTCAGACCAGTTCCCTTCAGAATTATAGTCCTCGTTTTTTTTACATCTCGTTTCAATTTGTAACAAAACAAGGTTGGATGTATTTTTGTTGAAAATTATTGGATGCGATTCGTAGTAGTCTCATCAGTTGCACGCCCTGCCGTTTGTGACAATTAGCAATGAGTGGACTGAATAACACGCAGGCTATGTTCGCTATCGCAAATCAAATATCATTACATTAGTCTATGTATTGACCAATGAATGCTGGCCTAACTTCAAAATCATAATTACACAATCATCAATGACGCATTACATGGTTTACCACAAACGTGTACTTTCTCTTTGATCTGAATATTGTCAAGGAAATTTCCACACCTATTAAACTCATAATAATAATCTGGATCCTATAAGTTAAAAATTATACCAAAATAAATGTATTTCTATAAACCTAACGATAAATTGCCAAGTTTATTTACGTGTCAGATACAAAAGGAATGAAAAACCGTGCTTCAGCAAATGGTATGCAAATTCAATTGAGCCTTTTTGATTTATCCCAGCCCTAAAAAGACAATTATATTGGATATTACAGCTGGACATTTTACTTTCTCTCTCATTCCATTACCATTCTCCACAAGAGTCCCAAAATCTGTTTCTTTGCCTTCCCACCTCGTTTTATTTCTTATCTTATTTCACTCCTTCATCTGAGACGAACATACTCGTTCCTTACTTCGTGATCGATAAACTAAAAATAAAAGTTGAACAATATTAAGTCTGAATAATTGTGCTGTATCTGAAAATAGCACGGAATTTATGTAAAATGACTATCTGAAATGAATTATATAAACTATATAAAATTTGTCACTGTGTAACTTTTTATACTGGTATTTTAATTTTTCTGACGTGTTACGTAATCGTAGGGACAGAGTGAAACGAATTTTATTATAAGTTTAATATCTATCTAATCCTAATCTTTGAAAATAAAAAAGAATTACTTCCAAAAATATATTCATTTCAGTTGAGTTAATATCCAAAACCCTCCTCATTTTAATACAACTATTTTAAGAACCTAAAACCTTATTGACTTTGTCAATTAGTATTGAAACAGAAACACGGTTTTAGTGTTTTACAATTGTTGGAAGTTTTTAAGATATTTGTTGATGTTTTTTTAAGAAGGAAAACATGATATTTTTATAAGAAATCAGAAATAATGTACATAAAATTTTTAATTTTTAACTAAGATATACTCTGAGAGGTGGCGCGGTGGACCTTTGAACCCAACGAATATTTGAATTAATACTTTTTACGGTGGCTGTAGAACAGTAATCAAATACTTCCAAGTACGTTTCTTTTCGCACCTTTGCTTTGCAACGCCACTTTCTCTCCAGTTATTGGAGGATTATTCTTTTTTGGGGGGGTTAACAGGCTACATGAAGGTGATCCTGAAAGAGGCAATTCCCCTTTAATAGCATAGGAAGGGAATTGAAAAGGGGGGATGCGGAAGTGGCCTTTTTTTGGCTGCCCGCCACTTCTCACGTTAGTGTTTGAGCAACATTATTCCGTATCTCACACGGCGTGAGTTTCAAGTAACTTGAGTATTTAGTTTCGATGTGTTTAGAAATATTCAGTATGGCTTGGCGAAAATGGGAGTGTCAGTTACCAATGCTAATTAACTGAAGACATTTTGGGAGGTATGACCAGAGAAACAGAAGATAATTTATCACACAATGATCACTAATCTTCGATTTAGTAACGACGCTATTGGTGATGGAATCACTTTTACGACTGTAAAACAAATACTTCTAGAAAGAGATAAACAGGACTCTCACTCCGTTTCATGTGGCGAATAATATGACCTCATTTAATATAGCTCCGGATTTACCCATAGTAAATTGCGAGGCGAAAAATGCAAAAGCTAAGGAAGATTTGTTTTATTGCGTTATTGCTAAAATAATTATTTAGGTAATTACGACTTTTACGAAACGTCAAACAGATTTCTGCAAACCCACAGTTAGGTTCTATAGAAAATAAGCAAAATCAAGTGTCGCAAAATAAAAAAACCTAGTCACATTACGATTTATTTCATATCAAACCTCTCAATTTCTTAATCCACAATTGTCTTGAATTATTCTTTAATATTATTTTTGTACACTAATCCTCATATTTGACAATAAAAGATTTTGTTTCTAAAAACATTTATATGTTGGATTTCTAAAAGAAAAAATAATTTCAAGTATATCATTGTGGGGAGAAGAAATTAAGGTTGGTGAAGTAAAATTTTCAACCAAACATTAGTAAACAGTGCAGCAAGAGAGAATATAAAAAATCGGGTATTATTCTCGCCTCTGCTCGTGGGTTAAAATATATTTACATATTTCAGGAACTTTTTTAATCTTCATATACTTAATTTTACGTGTCTTATTTTCATTATCTTTTAAATGCACTTTAAAATATTTCAGACAAGGGACATGTAATCTACTGTTTTAACCTATTTCAAACTATTAATTTCGTGGTAGAACACGTCGCCAGAGTAAAGACGAATTAGCGAAATAACAGATATGAAATGAGAAAAAATTAATTAATTATTATTATATTAACTGAGATCATGATGAGTATACTTTTGTACGTAATTATAGTCTAAATCAACTAACTGTTTACGGCAGGATTAACGAATTCATTAATTAAGCAATGTGCACTAAACAATAGGATGCTTTTGAACATTTAAAAAAAATACCATAGGATTATTAACGGTTCTTATATAAGCCGGCACACTGTTACATGGCTTTATGCTGGAAAATTGAATATTTGATTAATTAAGTTTGAAATGTCTTTTGTCTGCTCTAGGATACGAGAAATTTCTGCTATTTCAATATTGGCATTGTCCTTAATTCAACAATAGATTTTTAATTTGTATGCTCTAATAAAATCACTATTCCAAATTTTTTTTAAATGCTGTTTACAATTTGCACAACAATACTTTCCAGCTAGTTTGTAATCGTATATATCTTTGCATTGCCTGGTATTATGATGGAAGTTAAAATAAAAACGAATTACTCTTTTAGAAGTTTTAATTGTAAAAGATAAAAATGAGTATGTGCGGCCTTGATGTTTCATTATATAGTCAACCTCAGTCATTACTAAAATCCTTCAAAATCTAACATTCGTGTTGATTGTCCGATAAAGTATTTTGTTTTTCGCTGTAATCCTCCCAAAATATATTAATTTACTTCAAATAAAACATACTTAATCAAAATTCGTAATTGTTATTGTCGTTTTTGTCAAGCCGAAGTAAAATTTTGTAACTTCATTATTTATTTTGTACCTATGAATATTACAGCAGAAATCTTAGACAACATTAGCGTTAAATTCACCAATTATAATTTAATTGCATTTTTAATTAATGAAAAATTCCTTAAAAGGGAACTGTGTAGTCATATTTGCCAAAATCCTGTTAAATTTGTTATTTATAGAAATTGAGATTGATTTTCTGCACGTTTTACGATAAAAACATTTTTTTAAATATATATAAAATGAATCTTTTTTTCATAAATTTACTGCAACTCTTGAAAATATAATTGAAATGTTAATAATAATACAGGGTGTCTCTGTATAAATGACTTATATTTTATTTTTACATGAGTTTGCACTACTAGCTCGTTATAAATGCACGTGATTTCGAGCTAAAGATATTTTTTCACTATATATTTACTAAGGAATTGAATTTCAGTTTCACCCTTTAGGTATCCGAAAGTTATATTCGTCATGAACATTGAAAATAACGTAGGTATCATTTTTCAAATAGCTTAGGGCCTCATCAAGTCTACAAACGGCCCTGCATAGGACTGAGTGTTCGGGCGTCACATATATATATAACAAGAAAACAATTGATATTGGTGTCGAATCCCGTGTTATGAGAGTCGCTAAGTTTAATACTATTATTCAACAAAAAACTTAAATTTTACTTAAGAGTTCAGCTCTGACATTCAATGTGCAAATTAAATCGCACTTCAGCCACAGACTAAAGTATGAGAGGGGGGAGGGTTTTGAAGGGATGGAAATTCAATAGGATGGAATATACCGATATTTATCTCTATTCCGGGGTTAAGGAAGACGCAGAGTTCAATTCTGCAATTCAATGTGTAAATTAAATCGTACATTCCAACTATTTCAATTCTAAATTAAACGACTTGAAGGTTGACACTTAAAAAAATTATTAAATTAGCCACGTTAGTTGTCTCAAATATTTATTGAACTCGTCAAAACATTTTAAACCAAGATGAAATAGCTGAGAACTTTCTTTAATTCATATACTATGGGCTATAAACCGTTTCCATGTATAAATTGATACATTCGGACGAATTTCATATCTACAAGTGAAAGATGCAGTACTACTCTGAAATGTCAGCAATTTTGAGTTGTAATTTCTCTGGCAGTATTTTATTATGACATGGGACCTGGCTGTCTTGTACAACATTTTGAGCTCTTTTAACCCCAAAGAACAAAAAAAAAGTAAGAACAAACTTGGCTCGCATAATTTGAAGCAAAGTCGGCCGAAATAATTAGGGTGTCAAAATAAATACAAGTTTGACATTTATATCTCTGGAAGTAAAGGTACGAAAATGGTGAAACTTTGCACTTAATAACTTAACATCACAAGAGTTCTGACTGAAAAATTTCATTTACCTGCTGCTCTCCAGTACTTTATAAACTGAGTCTAAAGTTGACGATTTTTGCAAAACGCCAAAAATATCGTGTTTCGTGCCTGCTTTTATGAAAAACTATATAACAGAATTTCTTTTAATTTATTTGTGTTAAAAAGAGCATGTTTTAAACCCTTTTAAATATCGGACACGTTCTTTCATCCCGGGAATTTAAGGCCTTAAAAATGAGGACAAAAGTACGACATTTCTGTGGCAGTCATACACTGAATTGACATGATAACATCACGGGTTTTGCTATTTTGCTCAAAATTCTCAGCTGCTACTCTAGCAGCCAGTAATATTTTTTTTATTCTGCACTCGTTCAATTTTTTGTTTAATGTAGTCAGTTTTATAGCTACTTCTCAACCTTTGACATTTTAGTCAAACTCCAATTGACAGTGTCCGAAATGTCCATATAATTCTCTGATGATGAAGACTCTGATTTGCCTTGGACCATAGAAATGAATTCAGATTTACACTTGGAATAAATTTTTTGACCTGGTTTCACACTTGTTTTACTCAATTTTTTTTAAAATCAACGGACATGGACAGCTAGATTGCTTAGCTGTGTGCTTTTATTATCAAATGGATTTCAGCATGACTTTTGTCTCATTTCAAATAGTTCCAAAAATAATTATTTTGTTATAAAAGTCACTGTCTGTGAGCTCAGCCTCTGATCGTCGAGAGAGAATAATTTTTTCACTGGCTGACAAACTGTACACATAACGTTTCTAGAATAGAAACGAACATGAAGTTGACGATACCTTTTCTCCAACAACGCAATTTGGCAAACTAGAAATAATACCAATTAACTTAATGACATCCATTTCAAGTATTAAAGTCACTGTTAAATTGGAGAAAAAGAAGTTTCAATTGCATATTACAGAATAATATGTTTTAAAAATATGTTGTAAGATTATGCTATTAGTGTAGAAGCACATTCGTAAAGCTAGTGAAAAATTAATTGGAATAACTTGAACTCCAACCGAAATAAAAGGAAAATAGTACGCGAAGGCAAAATTAAGTATAGCATGCCATGAAAAATAAACAATTTATCTTATTTCCGAGATCCTTTATACCTGTCATGAAAAATGAATCCTACGGTTTTAGTAATTTAAGACAAAAATTAAAAAAACTACTTGAATTCACATTTAAGTATACAACATTGTAATGCAAAGTTTTCACGTTTGTCCCCAATTTAATGCCCTTATATTCCTGCGATGAAAGATCACCTCTACTTTTTAATAAGCTTAAAACGTGCTCTTACAAATAAAATTCATTTAAAATAGTTTATATCAAATAGTTTTTCATAAAAGTAGGCTATAAATACCTTATTTTACATTCGAAGTCCTTGTGATTCTATTTCATTAAGTGAAAAGTTTCACATTTACCGTACCTGTACTTCCAGAGATATAAAATGCCAAACTTTTAATTTCTTTTATACTTCAATTTTTTTTGGCCGACTTTGCTTCAGTTTACCTGAGCAAAATTACTCATCAAAGTATTTTTGATATTTACGTTTAAAAGTGCACATAACGTTGTACAAGATAGCCAAGTTTCGTTTTTAATAATAATATACTGCCAGAGATCGTACACCTCAAAGTTGCTGAAATTTAAGAGTCATAACGTGAATAAATATCTCCGCAAATATTAAATTTTAGAATGTGAAAGTTTACCAATGTTCGCTGTTGTCGCCGGGTACCAAGCTAAAGAGTGGTGGTGTTTTCGCAGGTCTCCCGCAAGAAGGCCCCGTGGTGGAAGGTTTGCGCTCTGCTTACCTGCCTGGAGAGATGCTCGTGGCTAACTGCACGTCTGCTCCTTCACAACCGCCAGCCCGCATTACGTGGTACATAAACGACGTTCCGGTAAGTACAATCGTCGCTTTTATTTTTGGTCATGTGATAATATTTTTCTGTAATACCTTGTTCATCAGATGAAAACGTCCCATTGAATCCTTACAATAGATTCTTCATTTATTGTACGCACATAAATTTAAACAGAATTTGAACGATAATTAATGCAATCTCAATGTTAAATATATATTAAATAAGAAACCACACTGAATTCTCGGTTGCTCCTTTCCAATAGAAAATGATTTGAGATATCAGAAAGTGTACATCTCAGAACATATTGTTCTAGAGTCTGTATATATGTCTGTATATAATAATTTAATCACACATTGATTGTGAATATTAGGAAATCGTTGCTAAAAATTCTCGTATGGAATGTGGCGTTGTATGGGTGCGAAACGTGGACGATAGGAGTTGCGGAAAGGAAAAGAATAGAAGCCTTTGAACAGAATAGGGAAGGGTGAACAATATGGAGGACGTTGACCTAGAGAAGGGATGGATTAATAGGCCACGTTTTGAGACATGAGTGTCTTGTAAAGTTAGCATTAGAGAGAAGAAAATGGTGTAAGAACAGAAGAGGGAGGCCAGGAATGGAATATGCTGAGCAGATTAGGGTGCATGTGGGATGTACTAGTTGTGAGAAAATGAAAAGGCTTTCGCATGGAGGGTTGCATCACACCAATCTTAGGACTGAATAGCATAACAATTGCGCGTTGTTACAAACCATTTTACATATCTTTGGTAATTCAGTACTGAATTGCATTGGTTTACAATTTTTTTATTTAAAAATAACGAAATTACATTCACAAAATGTAGTTCCACTCATTATTTTTTATCATCAGTATCGCGTGCTTTCGGTTCCTGCATTCCCTATGCGACATTACATAAATAAATATTCGTATCAAAACGAACAAACAACTTTTATTATATTTTTACAAAATGGTTAAACCGTTTTATAATGCATGAAGAAAACACGAGCACTCTATATCTCAGGCCTAATGGGTATAATATTTTTGCCAGTAGTTTTTCCTCGGTATTGCTGTACCGGTTGTAGCTGGTTCTGTTGCACCAGTAGTAAGATGGACTGGAAAGAGGGCAGGATCTGGTGCTTTGGTTCGCGTCTCGGGAAATGCAAGCGGGGCCTGGTCCTGACGTGACGTCACTGGTGGTCAGCCACGGGCGAGTTTGATACCTCTCGTTTCAACGTACAAAGTACATGTAATATTTGAAATGAATATAATTATTAAACATGGAAACAACAATTTCGGTTGACTTATATGAATTAAAATTATTTGAGTAAATTTATTCAATTAACTAATTGAATAGATTGTTTATATATATAAATGTATACAGACAATGAATCGTCGTGTGTGATACACTCCCTTGGATGTCTCACACGCATCCAGGTCCAAGCAAAGCAAAGGAATACAGACATCAACAATACGTTCAGTTCAAAGAAAATATAACTTCAATTGTTTTTCGTTACTGTTTATTCATTGTAATTTTCACTATTTGTGACCAGTATTAATTTCCTTTGTGGTCAACAATTTAACATCAATCGTATATTAATGTTACACTTTTAAATTAATTAAATCACGCGAAAAATAATAATAAATGGAAATGACATATTTGCGAACTCAAAGATATTTCTGTTTCCAACCAGGGAGATGCTAACATACCAGAGACGTTGCTTACGCGCGAATTATTACTATATTTGAAAAGAAAAGCAATGCGCGGTAACGTGTACATATGTCACGTTACACCTATTATCATTCATAATACCAATAAATATAATTGAAATGTCTGTTTGACTGCCTGTCCGTATGTTTGCCTCGAATAGGTTCCGAAACGGCTTAACGAATTTCAATGAAAATTTTAGTGTTTAAAAACAGGAGATTTAACTGAAATATACGTGTATATTTCATTTCGATATAATGCAGAAAATAATTATATAATATGAATACTAATTCTACGATAAGGTTTCTTGGCATACGTGCGTTCGAATCTCCAAAAAATGAATGCGGGTTAACTATAATTTTTATCTGTTTATGCTGCGAAACGGCTCAACGGGTTTCAATAAAAATATCAGGTATTGAAACAGGAATTTAAACTTAAATTTTCGTATCTATTTCATTTCGATATCTTTCAGAGTTCAGAAGATAGTAATTAAAATATTTATAAATCCTTTGAATTACTGCGCGAAAGGCGGTTTGAAAACCAGCTGTGAGTTAAAAGTCCTATTAGGCGTTCCTATACCATTCATCTCACTTAATGTGTTATTTTGAGCGTAATTTTGGCAGCATGAGAGAGAGAGAGAGAGAGAGAGAGAGAGAGAGAGAGAGAGAGAGAGAGAGAGAGAGGGAGGGCGAGCATTCTCACTCCTTTCTTTGGTGAAAACGTGTGAAAGTGTGACATGTTCAAATCCAACTACGAGTTATAAGGTTTGCCGTGAAGTGATCATAAATAAATGATATAATTTCGTTTTAGAGTAAAAAAAAGATCTATTTCCTCACGAACGAAGTTGCGGGATAAAAATCATTATGCAGATTATTATAGTATTATTTGTCAAGAGTAATTAATTTATACATTTATTTACATACCTTCTTCGCAAGTCAATTTTTCTCTGCATGAAATATAATCGATTTACTGAGTTTTATTTGTAATTTACAGCTTTGCAAAACGATAACGGTGAAAACAATGTAGAAATAACTACATTTCTGGATATAATTTGGTTATTATGAACAAACAAAAATAGAATTATGCAATACTCTTAATAATGAAATATTTACGAGAAATTTTCATTTTAATTGCCGGTATGCATGTTCTCTATAGCAGACTCTTCAAGCAATCAAATTGCCAATTATAATCGTCTAGCTCACAGATCCAACGCAGTCCGTGTATTCTGAATTGGCAATTGATACTGTCTGATACTGTGAAATAAATGACAAGGGGAAAAATAAAATTTTACAATTTTTAATTTTTAGGTACATAAAGTTATATGTTGGTATTATTTGTGTGTCTTTGTCCAAATAATTTTAGTCGTACTCACTTTGGTGAAACGTAAAGACATGTTTATTTATTCTTTCCGTTGTAAAACGAAAAAACATACTCCTTTTCTTAAATTATGGTATATATCTATATATTAATAGCTGATACGTTCCGCACTCGCTGATGTTGCGAACAACTGATATGCGCTTTTTTACGTATTCATTCAGGGCTTTCAATAATTTCAATATATTTATTACCAGACAACACTGAATTAGATAACTGTATTAAAAATCAATTTTCTGGTACCCCAGTAGTTTTCATCTCCTACTTTGTATAATGAAATTATTTTAATTCCAGCATATAAAATTACAAGATTTCTTTTTAAGTAGAAGCGAACAGGAATAACTATTCAAAATGATAAGCAGCAGCTTTGAAATGCATAAAGTTTTCAATTGAAGCATTTCTACTTCCTTTAGCTTGAATTCCATGCACGCTTCATCAATTTACACAATGTCCATTATTCACAAGATTCATAGAAATTAGGTTGTGATGAATGTGATTAGTAATTTGTAGGTGAGTATGGATTAGGTTTACAGGAGTAGAGGGATGTTGAATTGGTCTTTGGACGTCGACTCGTATTAGTGGTAGAATACCCGCCCGGAAAACGGGGTTAAAGTCGACATTTTTCCATTGCAGTTCATATACTTGATAGTTGGGTCGTCTTACGGATTTTTAAAGAAGTCCCCACTTACGTTAGTGTGACCACATTGCATAGGAATCTGCATAGACCCCACGGCAACGCTCATGTACAGCAAAACGGACTGGTGCAGAAAATGCAAACAAAAAAACTGTTTGTATTCGATAAATTAGGATATAATCAGCAGCATCAGACGTGACAGTTGTCGTTCAACTTCAGCTGCAGAGCGTCCCTACGATATGTTTCACTCGTCCTGTCTCTGCTCTTCTGAAGATTTACTCAATCACAAAATCTCTTTCAGGAGGAACATAAAAAATAATACAATAAACATGTCCAACTCCGTCCCTTCCTATGCTATTAAAGGGGAGTTGCCTGCTTCAGGATCACTCTCAAATAGCCTGTTATCTATTATTATAATAATAGAGTGATAAACGAGTTGTATCTCCCAACAATATCATAATCTAGCCTTTTTCGTAATTGGCGATATATATATATATATATATATATATATAATATTTCAATGTATATCATGGCGAGTAGAACGCAAGCGTAAAATGATAAATAATTATCTAATCACAGTATAAACATATGAGCATTAGTGCAATTAACAAATATTTCTTGACAATAAGTTGGTGTCTCTTTTTGAGAATTTTTATTATAAACTTCAAGGTGTTTTTGCATCTCACCAAATTCTTCGTGTAGACATGCGTGCTAGGTGTTTTCCTTCAATCACTAGAATATGTTTGACGTAGGTCACTTGTTATTAAAAACTTTTCTTACTCAAGTGGTAACAGTATGAACTTCCGAGTGATGTTTGTGTTGCTGTAGATGTACATCATTTTAAAATTGCACCAGAGCATTTTAAACTCATCCAAATCTCATGTAAGTACTTCCAGTCTTTGGATAAATTTAGGGGCCGTAGAACTGGATTTCTTTGGAACATAAGGCGAGAGTTTGGATTACACACCCTATTTAAATAAACAAGACAATACCTTAAAAATAATACGTTAACTTTAATATGTCAATTATTCGAATGAAAGGAAGAATGCGGGAAGAATTTAAGATGGAGGAAAAACACTCTTGCTGTACCGAAGGAGTCGCAACAATCCAAACAAGATAAAAAAGAAAGATGGTACACGGGACCTGAAGCACGATTGCGTAAAACTGACGGGAATTAAATTATACAAATCGATTTAGTAGAAAACGTGTATTGAATTTTAAAATCAAAAACATAAATTAATATAATTAAATACTTAATGCGCCGTCTGAGAATACGGAACTCTTTGTGCAACCAAAAAAAAAATTGATACCGGTAATCGATCAAAGATCTTCAACTAGGAACTTTTACATTGAAACCTAGAGAGTAAAATTGTCATTTGAACTTATTAACTACATTTCATTTTTAGTTTTATCATTTTTCTAATTAATCAAACAGTAAATTTATGCTGCAGTTTATCAACTTTTACTTACAAATACCATTGTTGATAATAGATTAAAAATTTAACAATTTCATGTATCCTCGGAGGAGATTTACCTGTATTTCATGCCGCATTGCATTTATTAAAATCCAGTTAACACCTTTAAATTTAGCATTGGTAAAGGTGAAATCTATCCTCCCGTTTAGAAGACTTGCGTGGCATGCAGGAGGACAAGAATAATAAACGCAACAAACGTCCAGAATTTCTTGTCAATTCAATTTATTAGACGGTTGTTGTCGCTTGATGAAAAACTCTTCCTTATATCAGAAGTGAGCTACATAGTATTATTACAAGGCCGTAGCTCTAATCCTGTTGCTAAATAATTACTAACTTTATGTGACTTTTGACAAAATAGGAATATCACATAGTGTGACGAGTAAAATCAATGTAAGTTATCATCTCGAATTACGATTAAAAGTAGAAGAAACGAGAAATCTTGTAAGTATAAGAAATTTCATTAAGGTTTCTAATAATTAGTCGAGTTTAAAACAAGAAGCAATACAATTTTCGTCTTCAAAGTATACGTAATTCACTTTTCGCTGAGAGTTTGAAACGATCTAAATGAGGACCTGCATGGCTTATTAGATCCTGGAGAGAACAGTTAATTTAGGCTTTAGCGTCTGAATGTCTAATTGTCAGAAGCAGCAGTTTATATAACTGAATTATAAGCTTCCTGTGTTATCGGAATCCTCTCCACTCATGAACCTCCTTTAAACGTTTTAGGAAGTTTGCAGTGACTTCACGGCCTCATTTAATATTTTTAAAGATAGTTTTATCGCGTATAATAATTATCTTTGAAACATTCTAGAACAAGTAAGGAAATGTTTTCAATTAGTGGCATTGATGTAACGTAATGTTTTTAATGAACAGGCTCCCCCATAGAATACACACTACGGTAAAATACTTCTCACGTGCAGATATTTATCCAGAGCCGCTATGGCGAATATGTTTCACGAACTTCAATTTGGGATCATTACATAGGTTCATGACAAACTTCAGTACGATTTAGTACTTGATCTATGGAACATTGAGTCGATTCACACGGGCTTAGGGCGAGCAGAGGCGGACTTTAACGTATACAAAAGAGACTATTGTCTCGGGCCTCTAAAATTCAAGGGACGAGGAGATTTTTGTGGCGGAAGACCGGTCGACCGCTATGTAGGGGACAACATCAAAGGCTATTTTCAATGCACAGAATTAAATTCGCTTTGGAACGAAAAAATATTTTGTGGAAGTCTTATAATAAAAATATTTTGGAATCATTTAAATTATAAAGCGCACAACTAGCTCTGCATTCGAGCTTCGAGAACCAGAACAAACCTTTCTCTTTTTCTGAGGCCAATTTATAAATTCATCTGCATCCCGCTGAATCTTATTCTTAAATAGACTGTTGTCGACCCTTCTATGGCTCCATGGATCGTTAATTTTCCAGATATTGACGTGCTTGTCAATATTTTAAATCCTATTTATTGCTACGTCAATATTTTGATATCATGGACACATGCGGGAGGTATAAATTAAGTAAAGAATAAACCTAATTACATTTACTCAAGAGGTAGGTCAATGCATAAGTGCCGTCTTATTAGTTTTATTAGTACACAAATCATAAATCACCCACACAGTCCCTCAGTGTTGTAATCACCATCTCTGTAAATGTTGATGCCTCTCCTATAGAACTGTTGTGGTTTCGTGCTGTAGAAATTTGTAAGCTAAGAGATGCTTCATTATGAAACATTTGCCCCTGAATTTTGTAAGAGGAATAGGGGAAAAGATGATAATGTGAAGTGACTAAATCTGATGGATATGGAGAGTGAGGAAGTGGTTTCCAACCAAGTTCAGAAATAGCATAGGTGGTGATTCTGGTCATATTCGGGGGTGCATTATCGTGGAGGTTTACCAAGTAGGTACATATTCATGGTAAATAATGCCAATTTGGTTCCATCTAACGCACACGATAAATCTTTGAGCGTCTGCAGCGTCCTTCGCGTGGGGTGTCGCTTTTTACGATGGTCTGAGTCATTCTTTCCTCTTCTTTAAGTTCACCATTTTTCGTCACTTGTAACAATGTTCCCAGAGTATTATTTGTGCCTACGACAAGCTAAACGGTAACGGACCATCAAATAACAACATATGGATTTTCATTGCTTTTTATTCGTGTCGCTTAATATGATACCCAACTTGTCACCTTACCCAAGGAATGCAATTAGCACACATTGTGTTCATTCCATAATCTGAGCCGATTTCCGCGTTGTTTGGCTAGTATTACTGTGAGCCCACTGATTTAGGCGGTTTTCATTAAAAATCTCGTCTTCCAGAAAATGTTTCTTCACACAATTCCCTTCCGTCCTCAGCAAATGCTTCCCTTCAGTAAAAAATAAAAAATTCTCACAAAATCTGTAGCACTAGATCCGCAATTCAACTCGAAGAATAAAATGTGTCGAAAGTGTTCATTTTTCTCTCCTTTGACACTCCATAATGATTATCATAGTGTCCTTGTAATTCTACACACTTCTCCCCCGTCCAACTGTTCACGGAGTTTTTCTCTCCAAAATACTTGTTTACAATAGTGATAACGAAAATCTCTGTTTTCCAAGCGTAAATTTTAGCTTAGGTGCCAAAAGAAGTCGCTTGGGACTATCTGGAGGTCAAGCAGCTCCAACCGTCAGTAGTGGATTTTCACCATGGAAACCGCTGAAGTGTAAGACGGCGCCTGGTTTTGATCAAACAAATTTTTTGCTGAAAATATGGCCATTCTTCCGCAATTTATGTCTTCAGATTGTTAAGTAATGATGCGTAGTATTCTCCTGTAATGATTTTTCCTTTCTGAAGTGAACAGATAACTCCGTAACTATCTCGGAAACAGTCGCCATCACTTTCCCAACCGAAAAAAAAAATCTTTGGCTTCTTTTTGAGCCGATTCACACTTAGCAAACTACTGTTTTCACTGTATTTCGTTTTCTGAGGTATAATGGTGCGTGGAAGTGTCATCTATACCGCCAAACTGAGATTTATTGGGCCTAATTTGCGCCAAATGAGCGTTGGAAATGTTCATTCGACCTCTCTTTTGGTCTTACGTGAACAAACTCGGCACCCAACCCGCGGACAGGTTTCTCGTACCTCAATGTCGATTCAATATGTGAAATATTCATAGCCCCTGCTTACTCTCTTATTTCCATTTGACAGTTTCTGACAGTATTTAATGAACTTGAACGATGTTATCGTCAGCTGTTGCAGTTTTTGGACGTTGCGAAAGTTCATTGTCTCACAAGCCAGTATGGCCACGTTTACATTCAGCTGCCCAAAATTTCTCCATGCACGTCTATGATTTTCGTTTGCGTATTGCGTTTCAGAAACAAATATATAATAACTCGTTTTTCTCATTTTCACAAAAGAAAGCACTCACATCGACACTTTGAAACGATTACAGAACAACAATTGCGCGTCCAAAATGGCTGAAAGTTTGGTGGGTACCGTTCCAAAGATGCGGAAACAAAACTTCTAGCTTTTGTTAACGAGTGTTGCCATATTCTCATCGCGGTATTTGCCTCAAATCGTGTCATTGGTATCATTTGATGTGTTTATGCCCTTAAATACTTGTAATGTATGCTTTACCACGGTTCACCGCTACCGTCCGTCCAAAGCTTTTCAGTTGATCCTTTCCTTCACCAAAGTACTTGATGGTTCGTGTACTGTTGCAGGCAGAGCGTTGGATAGAGACAGCAGCCCCTGTGGTGGAGACGGACTTTCGAGGGCTGCAGACACTGTCGGTGAGATTGCGCCTCCCCGCAGAGCAGCGATACTTTAAGGACGGTGGGCGGCTGCGACTTCGTTGTTCCTCCGTGGTGGGCGACGTCGTCTTCAACAACGACATGGAGGCGGCTCTCGGGGGCCTTGGCAGCCAGCGGCTCCAGCAGCGCCCTAGCCACGGCGATGGTAAACGAAATACATTAATTAATAAAACTCTAATCCCCACGACATCGTACACGTATATTATTATTCCCTAGTTCACTGTTAAAGTGTTTTATGTTTACTGACGGAAGTCTAAAATATCCATTAATCGTAACTTTAACTTTTCCATATAAAATTTGCTAGCTCTCATAAGGCTCCAATCTTTTGCAGTAGACCTATGAGTGACAATGTGTAGTTCTTGCATTTATAATTTTCTGCTGTCGTGAATCCCCTTCAATCAGATCCAACAAGCTTTGAAGGACGTTTTTATTCCAATTTTGACAAATAGCGTCAGACTTCCTACTCACGTGTAATTCCAAACAGTCTGCTTTGAAGGAGATGTGCGTCGTATAAATAGATGCCGATTAAAGGTACCTTTTTATTTCTTCCAACCTTCCACTATCCCTTCAGTTATTAATAGAGAAAATCCCATTGAAACGTAAAATAATATTCAAAATGTTTCACATTTACGATGGAAGCCAACTCGGTTGTCGTATACCAGATAAATACTCATCTATAATTTTATTACTCAAAGCAGCTGTATATTACTTTTATCCTATTTATGCGGATCATTCCACAATACCACGTATACCAGTCACAATAATGATTACGGAAAATGAGATATAATATGTAATACGCTGTTCTTGTGGGTTTCAAAATTATGAACTTATCTGGATCATTCGTTATTACAAAATATTATTATTCTGTTAAACTCAGAATAAATTTTCTTTTCTATTAAAACACTTGCAACAACAACAGTTACTTCGGAAATTTACTTTTATTCTGTCTTTCTCGCTATTTAGAACTAGCTTGTAGAAACGAGCAAAAGTTTAGTTTTAAACATTTCTACGTAGACTTGCTCTCGGCAGTCTTGTCATGTCTCAACTCATTATTTTTAATATTATTTAAATAAATTAATTAACTTCATTTGATGTTATTTCCACAACATTATCATTATCCAAATACATGATTTACGTTGCACACATTAAAAAACAAATTAGAGTTATAGCTCAATCTATAATATTATTTTGGCGATCTCTCTTTTTGCGTTTGTCTGTGGCAAACATGATTCGCAGATTGGGATTGGTGCACATCGGGAGGCTATA
Organism: Eucriotettix oculatus; assembly: GCA_034510155.1. Lineage (NCBI taxonomy): Eukaryota > Metazoa > Arthropoda > Insecta > Orthoptera > Tetrigidae > Eucriotettix > Eucriotettix oculatus. The sequence continues at coordinate 59,226,777 of CM067380.1, forward strand.
AAGCATTCTCGCCTAAATTATTCGCGCCCCAATATTTTCCTCTTGCTGAAGCTATTCATCATCTTTTCTGAGGAATACTGGGAATTTGAGAGCACCGAGATAAATCCAAGTTGAATGGGTAATTGTTACCAATATTTTTTATTTTATTTTGGGAGGCCTTTTTCTGAAATAATAATAATAACTTTATTATTCACTATTTAAATATAATCTTCAACAGACCATTAACATTTTTTAAAAAAACTTTGTTTAACAGCACTGCAACGTAAATATTTATATAGTCTGCCTAATAATATTCGTATTATTTATTTGTACTATTCAAAACTATAAATATTTAACCAAGTTTTCTCAGAATTACTGCACTTTCACCCGATTGGAATCCCGAGAAAACTTTAACTACATTCACCAGGAAAACCTTCGTTCAATTATGATAAACATTTATCAATTATTAACCTTTCAGCCAGACAACGTGAAGAGGGTAAAAATATGTATATAAAAATATATGTATAAATATCTTCAGAAACGTTGTTCTCCTGTTAATAAATATTTTATAAATTGTGAATGTAAATAAAAGTTAATATTTTATATTACTGAAGATCTCACGTTTACTATTTTACGGCATTACACCACTATAAGGAAACAAAATATAAAGATTTCTTCTTAACATTTTATTATTTCATTATAAATATTGTATCATCTTTAAACCACCACGTTTTATAATAATAAGTATCACAAGCTGGAAATATATTAACTGTTCGGGTATTAAAATTGCGGGAATTATAAATTAAATAGCTGTTTTGGCTTTTCTTAATAATGGGAGGAAGAAAAAATCACCTGGTAATCTAACCTTTCATGCAGTTACGGTACTGCATTCATGTCATCATATTTCAGTCTACCTCTTGTAATAGTATAAGATGGAATACAAAATTTTATAAATATTTGTCAAACTGGTCACAATCACACGAATGTTAATGAAATGAAGGGTATGAAGAGGGACTGTTTTATAAACGATCTAGACATCATGAAGTGGGCGAATAAACTGAAAATAAATGGGCAACTCAATGGAATGGTGCCCGAGACTTGTTGTCCTTACTTTTCATCGTAATTCGTTCTACAATTAACTGTATCGTTTTCACAAAAACGCTGTTATTCAAACGCGGAACATATGGATGACAAACACGTTCAATCAGCCGACAGATGACACGCTTGTAACATTACTTGAGCATCTGGAGAGAGTGCTGAATCTTTACTCGGGTATCGACTAAAGCTGTTAAGATGGAGGCCTATGAGTGTTCCTCCATCCAGAATTCGCATTGCAATATCTCATACTATCGCTGGAAGCGCGGTGGAGCTCGGTTTCTATATCAGATTATACTGTACGTATAGCCAACTGTAAACTGAGATGGAGTGGGAAAGTTGACTGCAAGCACTCAAACTCTTCTCCAAGTTCCAGTCTCGCCCTGTTGTTTAAGTGCTCTGTTGTAGCAGTAACCACATATTGAGTTTACACTACACATCCAAATAAAATCATTACTTGTTTCTTTCTCATGAATAAGATAGTTTACTTGGATAAATACCTGCAAGCCGATTGCATTTATTATTCTGCAGACCTCCAGTCTGCTATTAAATTTATTCTGATAAAACTATAGTCCGTATAATAATATTGATAGTATAATCATTATTAACACCAATTTAATATATTGTCGGTCCTGTCTTTTAAACGTATGAGACAGTGTCAATGAAAAAGATTTGTTTGGTATATCATGAGCTAAAACATTATTTTTGCGTCCAACGCCGTGTTGTAATTTTTGTATCTCATTCAAAAAGCACAACCCCATTAAAGGGAACTGTCGCTGGTGAATTTTTCGTCACTTAATTTATAATTCCCGCAATTTTAATACCCGAACAGTTAATATATTTCCAGCTTGTGATACTTATTATTATAAAACGTGGTGGTTTAAAGATGATACAATATTTATAATGAAATTTATTTTTTTGAGGGTTTAACAAGCTACATGAGGGTGATCCTGAAACAGGCAAATCCCCTTTAATAGCATAGGAAGGGAATTGAAACTGGGGGATGCGAAAGGTAGAGCAAGGTAGCCAAGGGTTGACTAGGACCCCCTTGCTGTGGTTTAAGGATCCTACCCGGTGTTTCACCTAAAGAGATGCAGGGAAAACCCTAGAAAATCTGCATCAGGTAGGTCGGGCATTGGGTACTATTCTCACACCCTTCCGAATAACGGGAGACGAGTTTGCTGTGGGGTCGCAGCATTCCCTTCTCCGTGTCCCCAAGGGTTTTAGGAGGCAGTTGGCCGATGATCCAATGGGATCAGCGGACAACTCTTACCATATGCCCAAGGTCTTCGACCCCAGTACATATACCTCCCAAAATAGGTGGAGGTGTCTCGGCATGTGAGAGAACTTTGATTTAAAAAAAACAGAGAGAGTACGAGGCATTCCCGACATAATCAGATGAGCCCCGCAATCACTCAGGGGAGAAATTCATGCGAGAGAAACTCTCACGGGCATTTTATCATCCGTATAATGAAATTAATTTCCCTTTGTGATTTTACCCGTATATATGTTTGGGACGACCTGCAAGTTAAGTCTATTGCAGGAACTGAAATAAAAAAAAGTGTATAAAGCATGAAATTTATTATAAGAAAATAAACTATTACCCACATATTTCGAAGTTTGCCCTAACTACCCTACTACTTCGAACAATTACAAGCTACTCGGGGCTCACTAAAGCATTCCCCCTCCCAGAATAAACTGTGGTAATTTGGTTAAAAACTAGTGTCTCTTCACAAAAATTATAAAACTTAGCATTAACAAGGCGACTGGATCGTTGGCCGGAACACTTGATGTGACCTCATCATGGGCTCGAAGCAAGATTCAACCTTCTCCCAAGGAAACTACTCATAAAAAGTATGTCCACAGAAAATGTTGTCTCCGACGCTATTTATTAGCTTTTGGCATCTTTCCATCTTCTATGATCGGGTTAATCCACAATTGGAATGGACGAATCTTGACGCCATCCATTGTAGCCAATCATATTGCCCCCCTATCCGGCTAAATTTTCGGTAGCCTAGTCTACAAATAAAACCTGCTTCACAGCTTAGGGTTTCTCCAACCCCGCCGTGTAACATTCTCTGCCAGTTTCTAGACACACACATTGTCTCAGAATTTTATTTACAAGTAATAAAATCAATAAATCCGACCTCCTGTGGTCTAGTGGCTAGCATGGTGCCTCACAACTCAGAGGTCCCGGGTTCGAATCCTGGCATGGGCTTGGATGTTTGTGTCGTCACGGTCACGGAGATTGGTATTAAGACTCCCAATACGGAATGTGTACTTTAATATGACAGTCCGCAGTCGAGCAAGGTCCTCAGTGGGCTAAAGAGCCAACGAAGAAGAAGAAAATTAATACATAACCTGCCTTAATTAAAAACCCAAAGAACGCCCTATAAGTTTATGAACTGAAAATTACATACAAAAAAGTGCAGCTGAATCAGTGTAGTCAAATGTTTAAATATTTTCCATGTAGGGCACCCTCATGTAGCCTGTTAACCCAAAAAGAAATTGTTCAGTTGTACGGGAAAATTATTAAATTTCATTAAAAAATAAAATAATAGAAATATCAAATCAGTTTTGAAAAATTACAGGTCGTCTTTTAGCTATACATGTAATATTTATTCTCCTTGAAATCACGTCACAGTTATCAAATTCAAATCCTCACAAAATGTAATAATGTTTATGGTGCTAAAACATTATCGTTGAAAGGATGTTCGCCATGACGACCAAACCATAAAAGCTGAATTTTAAAACATCATTAATATTGCGAATATTTCAATAAATAACTATAACTTTTCAAGTTTTGTTAAAAAATATAAAACATGATTTATATTCTTGTCACTTATGAAATTGAATTTTTAATCTCTTCAATTCGTTTATTAATTTTTAGTTATGAGGCAACTTTCGAAAATTAGGATAATCTTCTTCAGTGTGTCAATATAATTCCTTAATTTTTATTAAATACCGAGTCCGTCGGTATATTTCATATAACATTTCTAAACTTAACTACGGTAGGGTTTTCGTCTCTTGGTATTGTTTCGTCAGAAGCACTTCGTTACTGCGAAATTTGAGAAAACAAAATTGGGAAGTAGAAATCATCGTCGGACACAATTCTGCCAATGGCTTCTCCAGCAACGGGCGAATAGCCTCGATTTCGGAAACCTTGATTTTGTTTTCTGACGAAGCCACATTTTCACGTGAGGGGCTGTTCAAAAGCCACTTCTGAGCTGATGCAAACCCGCGTCTTACACGCACGCATAACTTTCAAGAGACATTTTACGTTATTATCGGAGATTTTTTAGTTGGACAAGTTTTCTAGCCATTCATGTATTTGTCGGATGGTAGCGGTGAGGCGGGAGGCGCGCTTTTAGAATTATATTTATTAGTTTTCTTTTCTCAAATGGTGCAGTAATGAAACGTGTCTGACAAAAAATACCAACAGAGAAAACTGACTTTATACTCCCTTTGCACTTACTTTTGTTATACCTTGTAAACAAATAACGTTGTCAATTTTCTTAAAAACATGTTTGTGTTAACATAAAGCTTTAAACGAACGTCTATATCACATTGCTGATTATTCTCTAATTCTCTGAGATTGAACCTATAAAATTCAATTGTAGTGTTAAGCTAATATGTTTAGTGTTAGTAATATTAAAATTATTTTCAAGCCGCAAATAATTAAACTAAATATTTTTTCAGCTAGCCGAAGGATTCCTCAACATCCCATACTATTCGTGTGCGCTTTGGTGCTGTTATTGGTTTGGAAAGTGATCCCTTAAAGGAAGGGAAAGACTGGTCAGAGGTTCAGTTTCTCTGCACAATGAATTATTTATGTATGTGTAACATTTTCCTTTCCTGGATGCGCACTGTCAATAAAAGTGGTTATTTAACAAACACTATATGCTGCATTCCAAACTACATCGAATGCATGCTACAAAAGATAGTCATATATACTCATTTCGGTGTTTTAATGTGATAAAAATACAACGTACAAGCGTAACTGGTGTAATTACATTCTACCTTTGTCATGTACTATGTGCTGCATGTGTTTTGTTCCAATAAATACAGTAGAATATTTTGTATTGTAGGGATAATTCCAATGTTTGATTGAAATATTTTCTTTTACTACTGAATACCACAACAACAATGTTGCAGGTTGTCTGTGTGGGCCAACGGTGTTATTTTTAGCTCGTCTTTTTTTTCAGAAAACAATAATTATGTGAATATTTGTAGATTTAACCAAACCCTATTACTTTTCTGAGAAGGAAACCTATTTATATTTTAAACTTATGTATTGGTGGAACTTCAGAGTTCATCAGTTTTTTGTTTGAATATGTAATGTATTTATAATTAAGGTGTATTACCAAATTTTATTGGTGTCGGATAGAAAGAAAACTTAGACAAAGTTGGTATGATAAACTGAAATAAGCAACACTTCGTATTCGCAATAATGCGGCAAAATCAGTCTATCACAGGCTCAAAAAGTCTTTGTGGCTATGGCCTGAAATAAGTAGTTCATGTCTTTCTGATCTTACTCTTGTGTTTATACTCCTAATTTATAAGTTCCATCCGTTTTTTGTGTTTCGAAATGTATGCTTATCACTTGTTCCTCCCTAGCCTAAATCACCTCTCATTCACTCAGTATGTTTTTTTTTCTCTTTGACGTTTCACTCTCTCTACCTCCACTTATCTTACCTCCTTCTTATCCAAATTACACAGTGGAATGCCTGAACTACACGCACGTTCCCAACGACGACAGTTTTCTTCGACTTCGTATTGGCTAATGTCGATGACACTCATGAGAATTGTCGACATGGAAATAGTCCAAACGACGGATGTCAGGCGAAATAAAAAAAAAGTTACAAATACATTTACTGCAAATCCGAGAAAGATCCTATGTTCCTGATCTATAATTAGTAACTTTACATGGGGTGTCAAGAATTTAAAAATTTAGGTCTGTCAGTGGTTCATACTGATTTTTACACTTCGATGGTGCATAGGTCATTTCTTGTAATGATTTAAAACATTCTAACAAGAAAATGGAATTGCCTATGAGTGAAATGTATTGTAGATTGTGTTATGACACTTTTTAAAAATATTTTCAGTTTCATCGCCTACTCAATTTCTTTAATTTGTTACTTTCCTTTAATGGTTAATTGAATCCCAAGAGAGAAGAATTGCTTCAATTAAAGCCTAGCCATAGGCCATGAAAGTAAATTTAGAATAACTTAAATAAAAATCAACCTTTATTAAAACAGTCCTCGATTTTTATTTAAGTTATTCAATCACATTGTTATCAAGAACTTTACTATTATTGTGTTTCAATGGTAAATTTAGAAGTTAAGAATGCAAAAATCTTTTTGGGGGTTGGTAAGCTAGTTACTGTGATCATTATTTAATACTATGTTTACAAATTTAATACATTACTCATTTGAAAGTGAATCTGTTAGCCTTTCCTGAGGTTCCATGATTATATGGAGGCCAATCCTTGTTCATCTTTTTCAGATGGTTAAAGTACAAGGAGGTGACCGAAGTTGATGTGCTTTTGTTCGTTTCAACTGGGCAATACTTCTAGTACGCTACATTTTACTAATTTTTGCTTTTTTTATATTTTAAATACGGAAAACGTTTTCCAGTTTACTATTAACCTCACAAAAACCCTTGATATAATTTATATTCCTCTCTGAATTCAATTTTTATTTAACTCTAAGGATTGAATCATTGTGAGTCTCTCCATCAACCGTCTTCACGAACTAGCTTTTTCTGATAACAATTTCTACCAAGTTGTTACACCACGAACTACCTTCACAAATTCCCCATGCAAACAACTTGCCAAAAACAAATCAGGAAAAACATATTTCTGGAGCCACGTCTACCGCGTTTTTTTGTGTAATATTTAGCCTGTGTTAATAAGTAAACGTGGCATGTTACTTGGAAAAGCTGTAATGAGTAGAACTTCCACTGGTACAGATACAACCCTCGGCGTCCAAAATAAACATCGCAGCACTCTCCACAGCTGACTTTGAAACTTGCACAGAAAGCCCCTGTTCTTTCAACAACTGAACATAAACTGTCGAATTTCTTGTTACCCTCGCTTTTTAAAATGTTCGTCTTTCCTTCATCCCCTCCCTCTCCCAAAACTTTTGGCTTCTCAAAAGCTTAATGAAATTGGTGATGATATTATGGTGAGCTGCAGTGCTCATTCCAGATTTGTGTTCCTTACCCTCCCCCCCCCCCCCAATTCAAAACCAAAAACGGTTCCTCCACAAAACAATTTCTAAAAACTCGCAACTCACACGAGGTTTTTCTAATAACTACTACAACGTTCCGCTAGGTGTCTAGCCATTAGTTTCAACGAGACAACGTATATAGACCTTGCGACGGGAGTTTTCAGTGTGTGAGTATGCACGCTTGACAGAATTGAAATGAATAAAATACAAATAGCAAAAATCAGTTCGTATGTGCCATTGACTGTGAAATACCAATAGATATCTTGTTTGCATTTTATACCTTAATTTGTATTATGTCTCACACAACATTACTTTCGCTGTCAAATCTTTTTGTCACCCGAACGACTTGCGAAATGATTATATATATATATAACTGTGAAATTTTTACTATTTATTTACTGTATTTAAGCTAGGGATTTCAGTTTATAACAAATTATTTAAAACTTAAAACCAAAAATATTTTCCAAAATCAATAGAAATTAAACTATGGAGAAATTACAATAATAAGTCAAAGAAAGTACAAAAAGGCGTCCTCCGTGCTCTAGTGGGTAACGTCAGAGTCTCGCACCACAGAGGTCCCGAGTTCGATTTTAGACAAAGGCCTGGGCGTGAATACAAATTCCCTGACTGAGTAAACCAGACTAAGGGAACTAGAATTTAAAAACTTCAATATCTCTCTAGCTACAATTTTGTAATGCATTAGTTCTAAAAACTTCCTATATTTTTGCCATATACTTAAGGAAAGGTACACTTTATATCCCAAATTTAACATAGCAAATCTGTAATTTCACCTCTTTAACGTAATGTGATTATTTTTAACCCCTTTAGGGGAAAGGAAATACGTTTTACTTCATTAAAGTACCGCATGTATTTTGGACTTCCTCTATGTTACCGGAATAATTTAAACTCAAATTAAGTACCTGTAATATTTTTCACTCTTTTACTTCATCAGGATTTTTGGACTCTATTAAGATCCCTGCTTATTTAATCTAAGAGGATAATTCGTGACTGGGTTAAATTGAAGCTAATTCCCAAACGGTATTGGTCGGTGTGTGCCCATTTAGGATTTATGTCAACTAGCGTGTTGACCAGGAGATAATTGTCGAATTCATTCATTTTCATTTGCAACGCCGGGCACCCGGCTACTTTATATATAATTTTGAACTTTCTGTCACCTGCATCTCTTGCACTTAAAACAACCTGGACAGCATCCTCAAAGAATACTTCACGTTGAAATTTCGAATTTAGTTCCTGCTTTGTTATCGATGGAATATCAACTAAATAACAGGCACGGAAAAGTTTATTTTATGTAAACATGTATATTAATTTAACCCCAGTGTCTGAAAAATGTTCAACAGTACTACTGCGACCACGGGAACAATTTACAGGTAAATATAACCTTGAAGAGCCAACGTACAGTGGTGTAGTGACCAGCGTTCGCTTTCTTGATTTAGGAAGTCCCCGGTTCGAATCCCGGGGTGGGCATGGATGTTTGTATATGTGTGTTGTTCCGTATTGAGAAACCTCTACAGTGAAAATTGTACCACTACGAGTAAGAAGAAGTCGCTAATAACCCGAACAAGCCACTAATGACCTTAATTGCCAATGAGACCGTAAATAAATAATCTTAAATAATAGTTCTTTCAGAAGCAAGCTTTATTTTTTTTACTCAACCTATAAAATTATTTGTTACAAGCAATGAAATAAAAGTGTATATATACAGCTCACACCATATTTTAAATTTCATCTTTAACATTATTTTTATGGATAAAGTGCACTTTTATAATAAGTTTTCTATCAATTAGGTCATAGTCATGTGTAAAAATTAATTATAAAGGAATTTAAGAATTGAAAAGAAAATCAATACTACAGTCTGCACCTTAGAGTCCCTTTCATATATATTCCTGGTAAATCTATATGACACTTTAACCATGAAATAAACGTTAAAAATGATATTGAGGACTGTTTAAAATATGGTGTGATCTATATCAGAAAGTCGACAGTCTCTTACTGCCATTTGGATATTTGAACATATTTCTGGGACAGAATACAGACATCTACAAGGTTGTAACTTAGTCACCAAACTAAAATGATTGGCCGTTTCTTTGTGACAGAGTTTATAAAAATTCACTGAGTCCCTATTAATGCAGAAAAATTATAATAACCAGTAATTATCAAGCTATTTTCAGTCTAAAAAGGGAGTAAGACTATGGCACACAATATCCACATTATGATCTGTATTCTCTCTGCAACAGAAACGCAAACCAGACCTGGGTACGTAGAAACTGTATTCGCTGCTACCAGAGGCGCAGAAAATCCCGCGACTCCGTACTGAAATTAATCTATATTGGGATCTGAAGTGAGCTAAGTCTTGCTGCGACTTAGAAGAACCGCGGCCATATTAGGAGTGTGGTGCATAATTAGAGTGGAAATTCTGTGCGCCCTCCATTGGGACCCAAGCGGCCAATACCGCTGTAATCCTTACCCTGTCGCGAGGGGGCAGTTTGATTGCGGCCGCGACAATAGCCGCACATCCCTGGGGAAATTTAAGCAAATGTACTGGAACGCAGAACACAAGCGCCTCAACACTTCGACATAATAAAACGTTGCGACGCTCGTTTGCCTGAGGGCGCTCTGTTTTCGTTCCTTCTTGCAATGCAGAAAACACCCGTCAGTCAATCAAACGGCATTTCAGAAAACACATGTGGATACGAGTCTTTGTTCTCTCTACGGGCAAAGGGGATGCGCACTCAAAATGCTGCAAATTGATTCTTTATTCACGCATTTATTTGGACTGCCGTTGCTGAACCAGGTCCGCATAGTGTAAAAAATACAATAGACCGCCGTAAATTAGTTTCACATCAATATTATATACAAATACTAGCAACCGAGCTTCAAATCTAAACATTCTTCCAAATGATGTGGAAAAAATGAAATGCAATAAAAGTCTCACATATTTTAACGGCATGTGAAAAGGGGAGGATATAATAAAAATAGAAAATAATCCCTTTTCATGGCATATGCCTGATTACTGGATAGGCGCCGCCTGAAAATTACGACTATTTTAGATATTGAAATAATAAAAGAAAAGAACTAAAAATAAATATATTATGAGAAGAAATCTATCGCCTTAAAATATTTGTACTTCCAACAATTGCCAGCCAGTCGAGCTGACATAAACCTCCCCTCTTCCAGACCCGCGGTAGTTTGGTTGCAATCTGGCGTCTATAACTTACCAGGCGACTAGATCGTTGGCCGATACACTTGATGTGACCACATCTGAGACTGGAAACAAAATCCAACCTTTCCCAGTTTGATTAATTTTTGGCACGGGACAATCCTTCCTTTGATCTTTCTGGATTACAAGCGTAACGGCATCCATCGCAGCCAATTAAATTGCCCTAATTAAGTCGTAGCTTTGGCCTTTGCCTGAAACAGGTTCTGGACGCTCCCTTCACAAATTGGGGTTTCTCCAACCCAGTCATTGCCAACTAGTCTGACTCACATGAACCTTCCCTCTCTCAGGATGAACGGTGGTAGTTTGGTCGCAATCTCGCATCTCGTCACAAGAGAAACAAAACTTACGAGTTGACTAGACCGATGGCTGGAACACTTGTAGTGACCTCACCTTCTAGCAAGGAAGGATAACTACTTTTGTGCTACCCAGATTGGTTAATTTTTGGCACGGGTCAGGGAATCATTCCATCCTTTCCTTGGATCTGGCTGGACCACAATTCCTAGGAAGACGTGATGGCATCCCTTGGTGATAATCAAATCTTCTAGTGTGTGTACGGGCATATATGCCGTAGCTATGGCCTGGATAACAGTTTTTGAAACTGGCCAAAAAATAAAAACCCCTGCACAGATTAGGGTTTCTCCAACGCCGCCTACACGTCGCCAGTTACCTGGCGCACACGTGGCTCAGTACTTCATTTAAATTAATAACTAATAAAAATTAATTCAAGATCCAAAATAACCCTCTTTAACCTACTGCCAAGCTACTGTGGACTCGGACTGTGGCAATAAAGGTACCAGAAGTTCTGAAATCATTATGTTTGTTATTAAATGGTTATATACACCTGTTAAAAGCGGAATTTGGCAAAAGTGTAAAACATGGACGGCTACAAACTTATTTTCACACAACAGTTATTAAGTGTCGCCTTCTTACTGGAACTAGAATCCTTATACTTAGGATCATATGGGTAATTGCTTCATCCCTTAAATCGAGGAAATGTTGGAAGCGACCCATAAGAAATAATGATGCTTTAAACTATGCACATATTGTTTATTTTAATCTATCCTACGCTAGACTTGATATGATTATGGTTAATTTCTTTACGCCTTGATTTTTGCTGTAGGATCGCCTTATGTGCATGGTTGGTAGGTATCTGAAGAAAATCCTCTGGATTGTAGGTAACTAGTAAATTCCTCTAGCTTCTAAGTAAGTAGTAAAAAAAATAGCTCCTAGGTAATTTGTAAGATGTCCTTTCCTTACTTTACCCTCCGTCTCCTTTCTTTTGTAAAGCAGGCCAATAATTCCTTACACAAGTCGTCTTTTGTCTCCGAATATCTCCCTTATCCAATTACTTGGAAAAATTGAGGTCATCGTCTTCCTGACGTTATCAAGTTTCTCTAGCAAGCAGGCCCCGTCCCGTCCCCTCGCAATTTGAAACCCACCGCGACAAAATGCAACCAACCCTCCCGCTGTAGCATCCATTTGTCTAACTTTGTACGTCGCTGCGTGGTTGCCAATTGATCCTTTATGACAGAAACCGCTGTGAAAATTTTTATAAAACACAGCTTTAAAGAACATAAGACGAGTATAAAATACTTCAGTGGTGCCACACACCAGAAAACTACTTTTCTCATTTATAAGCTCAATAAAATTAAATCTCCTCTCCTAAGAATGGTCTAAGAAATGGGCCTGACTACTCCGCACGTACAGTTGCGATATATTATTAATTGACCTCTTATTTTGAGGAAAATATATTATTGATATGTTGGTAATAGATTTGTTGAAAACTAAAATTAAATCAATCACATTAACTCTGCCCGTATAATGCAAGCAAAAGTAAATTGTTTTTGTTTCAATTATTATGATACTTATTATATTTTTAAACCTTTTTCTATTGAAAATATGGACAGTGCCAATTCTTTCGCGCACTTTTAGTTTTAACTATCTCAAATCGTTCTGAACAACCTTTAAACTAGTTTCTTTTTACTTGATAGATAACTCTCATATCAATTTCTAATCTTTTGAAAATAATTTCATAATAATTTATTAAAATCATGGTCTTCAAATTGCCTTTCAGACAGATGGAATCGTATTTGTCACATATAAGATGTTGATTACAAATAAAGTTGGAATAGAATTGTCAAAGTACGAGTGCCTGAATTTAGGTTATTTTAAGTCATTTGCTAGTTCTATCATATTTGGGGAAAAGTTAGTACAGAAGCACTAGAGATTTCTTGCTTAAATATGTTGTGAAGATAGGTAAGTTCCTATTATGGGCGAACTTTGTATAGTTTTACTGCTTCGTAACCGCTAGTTGCAAAACTCTTTCCCTTAGTAAAGATTACCCCAGAGAGACCAGAAGTACGTCATTAAGACCCAAGGGAACTGGTGTGGGCACTCACTGCGTTTTATTGTATGTTTTACATTCGGATTGTTGTCGAGTTTCATCACTCTAAAAGCCCAAAGAAATCCTTGCGCCAGGCCTCTTATATTTTTCTCACGCCTTTCAGCTATGATGTAAGAGTAAAGATTTCCTCCTTGCCGCTATTTCTGAAGAAAGTAAAAGGAATGTGGATAGAAAAGAAGGTAAATTTGTTTAAAATTCCGGCTCTGTAATATCTAAGCACTGGCAAAATTCTTACATTCTGAAGAGTAGTTGATTCTGCATTCGAAAACGATCTTTCACATTTTTGTAAATAATTTTGACTCTTCGGATCTACTTCTTTTCCGGGGTCATTTTCTTCATGAATTGAAATTAAGTAATTTATATTTTCCTACCTAATTTTTTCATCAATCTCAATTAAAAAATATTTTTGTCTGTTTACTTTATGTAAACAAACAAAATAGAATATCAACACTTATTCCATACCGTAAAATATTGAACTAGTTCAAGCGCTAATATTTTCACCTTACCACAACTATTGTTAGACTACATCCGCCCTGTTTAACCTAACATATTCTAGCCTTTGTCTTCCGTTTTCATTCCTCACAAACACTTCTCTCCAATACCAATTTAACGAGTCCTTAGTGCCTTATAATTTGGTCTATTAGTCTATCTTTTCATTCAGTTTATGTCCTCCATAGTGACCTCTCCTCACCACATCTATTCAAGATGTCCTGAGTTCTGACCCGACACATCCATCTGGCTTTCAGCTATCTTCTTCACCACCACCTGTCAAATCCTTTTATTCTCTTCTGTTCTGCACTGCCGACTGTCAAATTTTAGCTCCCATACAAGGTCACGCTCCACACAAAAACTTTTGGAAACGAGTTACTAGTCTCCAAACTTATATTTGACGTAAGGAAGTTATTTTTGTCCTTTGGAAAAGCTTCAGTTGCATTTTTTACAAATTATATGCTATGGCATTTATAGATTTATAAAAATCCTTTGATAATGTTACTGGAACACACTATTAAGGATTTTGAAGGTACAGGAATAGAATATTCATAACCTCTACAGAAGGCAGTCAGAATTTAAGGGCAAAAAAAAGGAAGGCAGAAATCAAGACAGGAGTAAGATAAGGATACAGTCTGTCGTCCATGCTGTTTAACTTATATATAGAACAGGCGATGAAGAAAGTTAAAACAGAATATGGAAAATGAATCATACTGCAAGGCTTGCCGATTATATTGTAGTATTAGGGGAGCCATAAGAATACTTTGAAACCATAATAAATGGTATGAACGTGGTCCTCGAGAAAGAGTACAACATGAGGATTAATGGAGGGAAAAACAAGGTAATGGAGTGTAGCATGGGAAACAGTGGAATAACAAAGGCTGTTAGATTTGGAAGGGACATTTTGAAGGAGGTTAAGGAATTCTGTTACTTGGGCAGCACAATAAATAGGAATGGTAGACGTATAGTAGACATAAAGAGTAGGATGGAACAGGTAAGGAAGGCTTTCGCGAAAAAGTGGAATTTACTTACAAGTAATACACGTGTGAATATTAGGAAATCATTGCTAACAATGTTAATATGGAGTATGGCATTCTCTCCCTCCCCTCCCTCTCTCTACCTCTCTGCACCTCCCCCTCCCTCTCTCTTTTCCTTCCTCTGGTCAAGACTGCACCCAATTCTAGTATTTTCTGTTTCGAGAATGTTCTGTTTCTGGAATATTCCACGAATGTATAAGTTGGACTGGACCTCGAAGCGGAAGCAGTCTTTCGCAGTACGAGCCTTTGTACAGCACTTTGTGTTAAATAAACGTCTATTACCTCTAGCAGTGTCTGTTACTATATCTCACCATCCTTCATAAACGTGACAATATATAGAATAAGTCACGACTTTGTTTTTCCCTTTCCTGCTCTCTTAAGCATCATAAATTTCGCTGAATTTAATAATTTTTTTAAGTTATTTATATTTTGAAATAGCAAAATTATATCACATTACGTAATAAATGAGAAGATTGCTTTCGTTCTGAAGTACAAATTATTTATTTACTTTTAAACATTTTAACATTTCGTAATAACTAATTTCATAAAAGAAATATCAAGTGTTGAAGGAAGGATGTTTGATAAGCGGAGTGGGGTAAGAGTCAGAATGTCAGTTCCAGTTTCGTTACTCATACACCTAAAACCTGTTGGAGAAGTAGGTCAAAACGGAGGCAGGTTGTTGAGAATTCCCATCAGCAACACAGGCACAATGCTGTTCATATCTCTAGAGGCTTCCTTGACATGTCCCAGTAGAATTCATCTTCTGCTGTCGGTTCTACTACAAGGATACATATATTATGCTCATTTTATCGAAGTAACGCTGGAGTCGTCATCAGCACAAGAAGGGGATAAAACTTTACCAATATATGGTCATTATTAATTATATTTTGGACACTGTCTTTGCGATAGTAAAAAATGTCACAAAAAATTTTCTTCTCTTTCGAATAATATTGACTGCAAATATGCCGACGCGCCGATGAAGATGTCGCTCGTGTATAGTGGCGTATCAATGATATCCAGAACAAAGTCATGTTCGGTGCAATCAGAACTTCCATTTCTAGGAACGTGGTTAGACCTCTTCGTTATTAATTTTAATGACTTCCCCCATTGGTTAAGCTTGTAATATGTCACACTCTTTGACACTAACGTCTTAGTCCGAGCATTCGTAACAAAATTTATTTAAAACTAGCTATGCCCGCGACTTCGTTCGCGCGGAAATAGCTCTTTTTATTTTGCACTAAAAACGAAACAACAGGTACAGAATTCTGACGCAACAAATAAAACCAATTTACGTATACATCGTATCGAGGATCCAAAGAAGTTTATAATTTCTCAGGGAGATAGCTCTCTGCCAACAGTAGGTTAATTACGGCGCGAATCCTGCTGCAACAATATATAGAGTGAGAATACTCGCCCCTATATATATCATGCTGCTAAAATTACGATTACAATAACACAGTAAATGGGATGAATGGTATAGGAACGCCTAACACCCAATTGATTTTCACGCCGCCTTTCGCACGGCAATTCAATGTATTTATAAATATTTACATTCATATCTTCTGAACTCCGAAAGATACCGAAATGGAACAGATAAAATTCCTGTTTTAATCCCTGAAATTTTCATTGAAATCCGTTAAGCCGTTTCGGAGAATAAACAAATCAAGAGTATAGGCAACCCGTTTTTGAGAGTTGTCGATTCGCTTATGCCAAGAAACTTTCCCGTAGAATTAATATTTATATTATATTAAATTAATAATTCTGCAATACATCGAAATGAAATATGCAAGAATATTTAAGTTAAATCTCCTGTTTTTAAACCCTTAAATATTCATTGAAATCACTTGAGCCGTTTCGGAGCCTATTCGAGACAAACATACAGACAGGTACGCCAATTTTATTTATTTGTATAGATTTACCGACGTATAATATAACTGCCCATCTAGTATTTTATAAAATGGATAATGAAATCACTTTGTAAATTAGGGTATTGAGTAAAGCAAAAAGGCTCTACTTATCACCGAGCTCTATGTGAAGTTTTCAGTTTAATAAAATATAAAAATAACAATTTGTTATTATTATTACATTTCCACCAAGCACGGAGAGTTCGGTGTTTGGAAGCCATCCGAAGCCTTGCTGCTAGCTGAATAATATTCTCAAGTCACATGTAAGTCATCGCCATCTTAACCGGCCTTCATAAAAAGGAGATAGATAGGGAGAATCGGTACAACTTCGTGCACGATTTTATTATTTTTGATTGTCCAATAATATAACTAATTAGGGCAGTCATCATTGCTTAACGCTTAACGACACGGCTCGATTATATATATTAAATATACTTTTAATAGTAATGGCCTGATCTGTTTTTATATTTGTACGACTTTTATTAGTTTATAAGGAATTGAGCGTAATGATTTCAATCCCCTCAAGCGCCTTCTTACCCATAATCAGTTCACAATTTGTAAATAAAAGTTACTTTCCCTGGATGGGGTTTCTACTCATGAAATGTCGCTCAGAGAAGAATATTTAGCTAAGTAGGAAACTGGAGGACAAGGCTGTACATGCTGTAATTGACAAAGGAAGTGTTCCATTACTAAATGTAACTGAAAAAGCTAAAGATCCTTGAGGAATTCAAAGTGTCATAACAGTTTGATTTGTTGCAACAAATAATATTACTAACGTTAAATCACGAACATCTTTTTCATCACATTTAAAGGTTTCATTAGAATTACCTACATGCAGATTTATTATTACGATTATATTTTGAATGTACTGTTTGAGTCAATTTCAATAGTACGGTTAATGTAGTAGTACTTAAATTTTTCATATTATGTTTTCTTATAATAAATCATAGGAACAACTTTGTGTTTGAATTAAAATAGGTAGAAATATGATTTTTTTTCGACGTTGGCAATAAGGGCATACTGATTGTCGACATTCACTCCTGTATATGAAAAATGATGTCGTTTCGGACATACTTCAAGCGGCTTGGTTAATGTCATTTACTGGAGGACGTTAACAGTTATTTAGAGAGTTATTTGTAAATGTTCGAAACCACTACTAGCATTGTTGTAAATTTATTAGGAATGTCTTAAAAGCAGTAGAAGTATGCCTTTTTCTAGAAAAGTGGAAAAATCTGAAAGCCAACTTAAAATAATTTGGTAAATTATCAAAACCGCAACTGACAGACATGAGAGTCAGGTAAACATTTCTAAGGATAATCCAGTATCAAATCAATGGGGAAATTCAAATAAATTTATCGACCACATTTTACCAGTATGTCAGGAATTATCAGGAAATTAACATGTCCCAATGAGATTTAAGATATTATTAAATCATTGAAGTTGAAAAAGAATGCAGCTTACGATAGAGTTTCTAGACACGTAATCAATTACGTATCAGGTGGCATTTGTCCAGTCTTAAGCTATATTTTTATTATTATTGTTGTTATTTAAAGTCGCTCCAACAGCTAAGTTCATTAGCGTCAGTATACAACCACGGGGAACTTATGTCTAAGTATTCAGAGTTTAGTTACTCAATAAACACAACAGGTCCGTGACAGGATTCGAACCCGGTACCTCTGTGGTGCAGGCAGCGACGCTAACCACTACACCACAAACTATCTTTGTATCCAATAGATTTTCACTAGTCCATTTCCAAGCATATAAACAACTGTGATTCCACATTTTTAAGAAAGACAACACGGTCGATGTTGATAATTATCGAACAATATCACTCCTTTCTGTGTTCTCAAAAATATTTGAGCGAGTAACATACAATAATCACATAAATAAAAATAACTTCAGAATTTCAATTTGAATCCAGAAAAGGGAAAAAACTGAAAAAGTAAAGTACTCCCTGTAGCAAGGAATATTAGAGGAATTTAATAAAACTTGGGTTTTTCAGATTGTATATTTATTTAAATATTAAAACACAATTTTCTTGTTGGGTCTTGCACTATCCGTCATTATAAACAAATGTAGCATTTAAGGGGGATTAAATATTTAATTAGCAACTGCTGTTTCGCACCTTTGGCGTCGTAGAAAAACTAGTCTTGCGTCTCAGCGGGGCCGTTCACGACGCAGCAGAGTTTTGGCTGGGATATTGTACTTTCCTATGCAACTTTGGTGTTTGCATTCTTCTAAATATCGAAAGCGTCTTTTTTATGCTTTTTAATTACTACTCCATGCAACTTTCGACCGGGCACTGATTGCATTCTCTCATATTCTACTTCCACTTCTTTTTAACTGCAAACCCACACTGACTATTTAATTGTTCTTATTCATTCACCACACTAACTGTTTCACCGTCTTGTCACTTCACGTCTTGTCAATCTCTCCTTTCTCCTTCTCTATGGAAAAGATCCACTCCACGTAACCAATCGTCATTAATTTTTCGTCAAGCATGGTTTTTCGTACTTACGAATGGAGGGGTTGGCCATGGGAAATTTTTAGGGTTTACGCCCCCTCATGAACAAACAGCTCTAATTCCTTGTACCAAACAAGCAGTCATGGTCACTTCGTAACACTATGGGGTCTTTTTTAATCCTGGGTTTTCCATCTCTTGTCTGCTTTTCTTGCTGAATTTAATTCGGTCTAAAATATGAATCAAATTTGGGAGAGGTCTCACTGCACTACAAGACTATTAGAAGAAATTAAACACTACGGAATTGGGAAAATGTCTCACCCGTGGTTTAGTTCCTATCAAACAGAAAGCAAAGGATAACATAGAAAACCTCAAATGGGCAAACATTTAATTCAGACTAGGGAATTATGAACTTTGGAGTTCCATTAGGGTTCTACCTCTGTTCCGCTATTATTTTAAATATATATATATAAATGACTTACCAATATTAACGAATACAGACTAATACTATTCCATTTACAGATGATACAAATATATTAATAAAAAGTAATGGAAATAGAGGTTGCCAGTTATGCTTTTAATACTCTTATTAACTGGTTTGCTGCAAATGGATGACTCTGAACTGTAATAAAGCGCACTTTATGCTCTTTCTCACAACAAATGCAGGAATAAATCCAGTAAATTTTGAAATGTATATGATTAATGAAGTACAAAGAACAATATTCATAGATCTTTCACTAGATAACTGAAAGGAACGTGTTAATAATAATAAACTCATTTCGCCAACATATGCAGTCATAGTTATGTCAAATTGCAACGACAAAAAAATTCCAAAATTAGTTAATATGGAGCATTTCCATTTCTTGATGTCATGGTCTCACACACACGCGCAGAGAAATTGCGACTCTTTCGCTGTTTTGTCTGAAGCGTATTTTACCCGCTGCTAACGCCCACACTGGCCGTCGGCAATACACTGAACTCACTTGTTCTCTCACATTGTCGTCCGACCTCTGACGCGTTACCACCCCGACAAAGACAAGTAACTAGAAGGGACATAAATTATCTACATACGGAATTATATTTCGGAGTACCTCCACGGATAAAGATAGTCTTTCTAGCCCTAAAGCGTCTAATTATTATAATGTGACAGGAAAACTCCAGGACTTCATGCAAAGAGATATTCGAGAACTTAGGAGTACTAACTCACTATGGTCAATTAATTTACTTATTTTTGGTATTCTTAATAAGTAATAATGATAATTTATTACCAACTAGGACATGCATCCAATTAGTACAAGGAATAAAAATAATTTGTATAAGATTTATAAGATACTGTTAGTCGCACAAAAACGCGTGGAATATACAGGAATATCAATTTTTGATACCACCCCCAGGGGCGGGATTGGATGGACATTCAATTTTGAAATAAGCAAAGATGGCCAGTATTTTCATAATTTAAATACATTCTAAGATCAATTAATTTGATAGTGTGCCCTCCAATACTGCTAGCGTATAGTTTCAACCCCATCAATAATTGAAGGGTAGTATTCTCAGGGGTGGAGATGGACGGACAACACAGAAAAATAACAAGAAAAGAATCGAAATTGGGCTCTAAACCGGTGTAATCCGAAACGCTGAGTTTAATTCTGACATAAAAATGTAATTTAAGTTACAGTTCATCCCCTAAGAGTAGTTGGAAGGGGGTAAAAACAGCCTTCAGCATACTATCTTTAACGGTTGGAACAATTTAGACCAAATTTTGAACAGGTGTTATTAGCGAACCAAACTCAACACAATTAGGGTAATACACGGCTACCGCCACTTGGGGCGGGGGTGGAAGGGCGGTAATTTTTAAAAATCCATAAACTGCCATTATTTCTTTCTAATATATATTAACTTGATAGCGTTTTCGCTGAATTTGTTTGTCTTAGGGGAGTATTCATAGGGGTGGCGGTGTATGAAAATATGAAAATAAAAATGAAACAGCCAAGTTTGGTATCGCAATCAGTGCTATGGTTGTCTTCGAGTTTGATTCTGACATTTAGAATTAAATTGCAGTTCATCCCCTAACACGGGGATGGGATGGGGTGAAACATACTTCTGCGTAATACATTTAAAGGACAGAACAATTTTTGATAAAATTTTGTTTCCATATTCCTCGTGACCCAAAACCAAACACTTTGGAAGATAAGACACGGCTACCGCCCCTACAGGGAGGGGGCTGAATTAGCGGGATTTTTATATGTTATAAAAGCTCATATTTGAGTAAAAAATTATTGAGGTCAGTTACTTTTATAGTGTTTCCCCTACAATATTCGTCTATAATTTCCACCATTTCTAGCACGCGAGGGGTGAAGGTGGAAATGAGTCATGTGAAAATAACAAGGAAACTATCGAGTTTGGTGTCGAAACCGGTGTAATGCGAGTCGCCGTGTTACATTATGACATTTAATATTATTCATTCCTTTAGTGGGGGAGAAATTTTATTCTGCTAGAATACTGAAAATTTTTATCCTTGCTATTGTACCGGGAGTATTTTTAACTTTCTAGAGATACTGGGAGTATACTTGAGGTCATATTCTGACGATTCCGATGCCGGTTTAATCATGCGTTGACCAATAATTAAATAATGTCCCAGGATAATATAAATAAATACGCAGGCTACGCCAGGTCCCCAGCTAGTCATTAATAAACTTGAAATCTTAATATGTAGTGCAAATAGTTAGTATGAACTACTGGAAGTCTTTTTAGAGTTAATATAATAATAATTTTGATTTTATAACGTCAAATTTTATTTTAATCAAGGAACTGTTAGGATGTTATGTTATAAATTATTCTTACGTAAAATAAGTTAAAAATTAATAAGTTATAGGTATAAAACAATGTAAGGTGTCTCTGACTCTTCCCATATCCTTGATGCTTTTCTTCTCAAGAGTATATACGGAAATTGAATTTATTCTATTAATTCTATTCTACATTACCAAATTTCGGTAACATTGCCACACTTGCAAGTTTTACGTCGAATGTTTCGACTGAAAAGTGATATCTTAGAAACAGCAGATCTTCTCTTTTCCTTCTCATTTCCAAAGAACGAATTCTCTTCCTTTCTATCACCAATCACCACCTGTTTCTCAAACTCTGTCTACGTGATGGGAGAATTTCCTGGAATGTTCTGCTTGCATTAAAGTTTCGTTGCGTGTTCTGATGACATCTATCCGCGTAGACGGCGCATTTGAAGAACTATTGTATCTGGGAACTGTGTTCGGCTTGGACAATATGCAACTAGTAAATAATGATATTCCATTCCTATTAAGTAGCATATTGGATATGCATTATTTATGGTGAATTGTGAAATTCTAGTCAAAATATTTTTTGTGTATTTACAAAGTTACAGGGCAATAAATGAATTAATTCTAGTCAATCCCATTTTAATAAATCAAAGAGTTTAACATACAATTTTGCATTTAATTTTAAATTTAAACCTTAACTAAAATGATCATTATAGGGCAATAAGTGAATTAATTCTAGTCAATCCCATTTTAATAAACCGAAGGGCTAATCATGCAATTTTTTATTTAATTATATATATGCTGTTCGTTGGTAACGCATCACTTGAGAACGACTGGACAGATTATATTTTTTCTTTTAAATGTTCCTAATAGTTCGAATAAGGTTTTCAGGGAAAGAAAAATGATAAAAGTTTCCCGGAAAATTGGAAAATTCTGGAAAAACTGATAGTTATCTTTTATATAGGATTTCTCTATTAAATGAAGACCACGACCCATGATTCGAACGATGGATATGCATAATTCTTTTATTTTTGTTTTGTTCTTCATGGTCCTGGTAGAGTATTTAGGGAAAAAACTTCTGGACAGTTAAAAAGGAAGGCCGGAAAATTCGGACAAACTGCAAAAATCCACGACCCATTATTCGAACGATGGTTATGCATAATTCTTTTATTTTTGTTTTGTTCTTCATGGTCCTGGTAGAGTATTTAGGGAATAAACTTCTGGACAATTAAAAAGGAAAGCCGGAAAATTCGGACAAGCTTCAAAAATCATAATTTGTGTATGCACTCCGGATCACAGATGCACGGCATATTGGATGATTCTTTTTCAGTTTTCGTCGTGATTCTCTCGGGATGGAAATACCTCAACTAAATGCTTTCAATTATAAAAAAAATGAGAGATCTGTCGAAAAATCTGGAAAAAAAACATTCCAGCATAAATTTAAATAAAATGATATTGTTTTTACCTTTGTATTGTTTCGCGATCTGTCCAACAAATACTGTTATTTTAATTCTATTCCAATTTATTTGGCTACGTACGCAAATTTCGTTCGACAGCTGATAAGTATTTTTGTTTCAAATTGTGAATCAAGTCAATTGGTTGTATAGTGACGAAAAATTGATTCAGTTGTTTATTTTCAGTTGAATTGTGATCCACCGCAATTGATGCGTTTTACCGTTTTATTTTTACAGATTTGACTACTAAATACAATGAGTTTTGAAGTGCAAAACGGTTGGTCAACAACAAAGTGAATCAATCGTCGTTTTTTCAGTTGAATTGTAATTCTAAAGTAAAGGATATCCCGGGCATATATATATATATATATATATATATATATATATATGCTGTATTTTTTGTCTCCAACTTCAATGAAATAATTCATAGCGTTTATAGAAAAAAAATTAGCCATCTACGTAGAAACAGGCGCTTTCTAGAAAGTGAAGTGATTGCCTCTTAAGATTCAAAGGAAATTTCGTAATCTGGTTCCCAATACTCCGGCGAAATCTGAATTACTGTAATGCAATTATCGGTCTTGAAATGCGTCATAAACTTCTATAACAACGTAGTAGTTACCTAGTTAGTGACAAAAGCAGAAAACGAGATTTCTGTTAGAGATTCGGGCCGTAATGCTTTATGATCTTTATCGTTGTCAAGTTCCGTGATTAAGCGTTTGTACGAAGTATAAATAATAATAATGACTAAGTATTATCATTTTTAAATCATGAAACACATACATTCCGTTTCACGATTAAGTAAATAATACGCTTTGAAATGCATGTGTTATTGAAGGATGAATACGTTCAGGTTGTTCTCGAATATAAACCAATGGCTCTTAAATGTTTTAAGAAAATAAAAATGCGAATGTACATTTCTGATGTATTTTAAAAATAATTCTTTTTTTCGAAATCATGATTTAGTGCACGCAGAAACTGTTACGATAGATTACGAACCCACAACAAACATATTTTACTGTTCAAAATTGAATTAGAAATAAGGTAATTACATTAATTTGACTTATAATTATAAATAAAACATAAAGAATGGTTAAAAGTCAGAAATGGAATTATTTCATTTGAAAACGTTTCGTCCCCCCGCTTTCGGGACCTACTCGATTCTTTAATTAAAATATAACAAAAATTTAAGGTTGCTGCTGAACATCCTGAGCCGATTTTTAATATTTTATTTAAAGAACTGAAGAGGTCTTGAAAGTTGGGGGACGAAACGTTTTCAAATTAAATTTATCCATTTCTGACCTTTGGTTATTCTTTGTGTTTGTTCATAATTGAAATTTTTCCGTTTTCTTGAAGCACAAAAGCAACCATAAATAAATGATGAATCTAATATAGATATCTGGCCATTCTGATTTCGGTTTCTTCGGTTTGCAAATGAAATTCATTCTATGATTGCATCTAAGTCCTAATATACGACTGTTTCTTTGCTGACATAATGATTTTATCGATTTAATAGGATATTAAATCAACGACCATTTTAACAATCTTTATTATAATTCAAAAACTATTTTATTAATCAGAGATCGACATTTTCATACTTTTTTGTAATCTTATCAGGTTGGCTATGAATATTAATTTATGTTTTCTTTCTCCTACATAACGTGAAAGTCATAAAAAAAATTCTTTTGCTTGTTATGCATATATATATGTCTATAATATTTATTAAGTATTGGGTATCGAATAATCCAAATGTTATTAGAAATTAAAATCGCTGGATCCGATGGCCAATGCGAAGAATAAGGAAACGATTGCCCTTCTATCATTAAGGAACAGAGGGGAAAGATTCTTTTATTTATTTTTTATATTTTTATTTTTTTGTGTAACAGGCTACATTAGGGTAATCCTGAAACAGGCAACTCCTCTTTAATAGAATAAGAAGGAAATTGAAATGGAAGTGAAAGGTGGAGCAAAGAAGCCTAGAGTTGACTTGTGTCCTGGGCTATAGTTTAAGGATCCCACCCGGAAACACACCTAAAAGAGACGCGGGAACAATCAGGTACTTCGAGGTATTGGGTACTATTCTTACTATCTTCCGAATGACGGGAGATGAGTTTTGCTCCCTTCTCCGTGAATCCACCAGTTTTAGGAGGCAGCTGACTGGATCAGAGAACAACTCTTACACCATTCCCAAGGTCCTCAACCCCAATACATACACCTCCTGAAACAGATCAAGGTGCATCGGCATGTGAGAACCATGAAACGAGAGAAATAACGAGGCATCCCCGAAGGTAAACCCCATTATCACTATACCTGATGAGAAAAATCCCATGGGTAAGTTTCTTTTAAAATGCTAAAACTGAAAGAAAAAACAGTGAGTAGTCAACATGATATAGGAGGAAACCAGCACATTTGGCAGCTATTATTGAGACATACATGTACACGTTGTTTCAAAAAGAATCATCTAATGCATAATGATGAAAACCCTTGCTCTTAAATCAGTCACAAAAATTAATAAAAACCAAAATTATATTTTTATTATAAATTTTACGAAAAATGTGTAGAGAAGCTTTAGACATACGCCATAGTTATCTAAATTTAAAAAGAAAAATTAACTTAAATATTACAAAAGCTAAATCTGTATGAAATGTATACATTATATAATGTAATTTTGATTGTAATTTGTTTTAAATATTTAATCTACTGTTCATTTATTGCTTACACGGTTGTTGTTTTGCGGTTCCTCAGTTTGACCACTGTTGCTCGAAGTGGAGGCACAGAAAACGAGTCTTTTATAACCACCTACAATAAAAAATGTTATGCAGTGAGGTCTGGTGACCTTGGAGGTCAGTGAAGTAACTCTCAATCATTTTGTCCAGTATGGCCGATCAATCGTCGAGGAAGCCTATCGATTAAAATCTCGCACATGTACATGCTGTAGTGTGGTGATGCCCTGATCTGCCGGTAAATAAAGTAAATTGAATCGGTCTTCAACTAATGGGAAATTGAGTTTTCAAATATTTAGAGACGTGTTATCTTCATAACAGTGTTTTTGCGACACCTTCGTCTACGGTATCGCACAAAACATTAACTTTAGGTGAGTCTTTCTCCTGCTGTATAATTTCACGTGTTTGCTCTGTGTTTATGGTGGTACACCTTCACATTCCAACGGAAAGTAGCTTTAAACGTCAACTCAAAACAATTCAGAGGGAATGTCAACTTTCTATTTCCGCGACGAGTGAATTTTGAAACGGGGACCACCCAAGTATTTTCTTTTCCGAAGCAACCGGTATCTTGAAATTGTTTTTACCATCTTCTTATGATCGGGACTAAAGGAGGATCAACATCAATAAGGGCGGGTCGATGTTGAAATGGAATAAAACAACGATTTTTCAAAGGCCATACATCAGCCTTTCGAATAAAAAATAATTTATTAAATACCCCACTTACAGCTTATTTTATTCCATTTCAAAATTTCAGCATCCAGCTGCCCTTATTGAAAACCTCTGTAGTTATAAATTATTACGAGGAAACCAAAATGTTTTCTGTTAATGTGTGGACGCCATATTGACAAAAACTAAAGTGAGGCTTGACCGCAGCGCGCTGCTGCTACCTACTGGCACTCACGTTACACTCGATAATTTCCTCTTATCAACAATAAATTGTTCAAGCACGTCGGATTAAATTCTGAATACTTATGAATTTTTAAAATCGGATAGTAGTTTTTGAAACCTCCTGTATGTAATTTATACAACCTGATGAGACTTGAAAAATTTACGAAACTATGTTGATTATTGATTAATAATTTCTTTTGAATTGTAGGAATTAATTTTAAAATGGTAGTTAATTATATCTTATTAATCAAAAACTGGTGTAGAAATAAAATATTACTTTATCAATTTAATAAGGATAAATTGTAAACTTTCATATTGTCACATAGTTAGATCGTTAAGTTTGATTACTGTAATGTTATAAATTACCATTTTTGACGCATTACAACACAATGGAAAAATTGTACAGTTTCGCTTGTTTGCACAAAGTAACATATAAATTCATAAAAATGAAAATGTGTCGATTTTTTTCATGTAATAGAAGCTATGCCACGTAACTTGTGATATTAAATTTGCATGTAACTTGGTTTACTTCTTAACGATTTATTGAATTTTGGTAGCGTGGCTGTGACTTTTCAGAAACCTGGAAAGTAAGTTACTTCTGATGATGAAGGGCGTACAATTTTAATCGCAGCGGGGAGGCGAATATGAGTACGTTGATTTATAGCTGGAAGAGGAACCCGCCGGATGCGCTCAACAAGAACTTCAATCTCAACTACCGTAGCCGTACATATCGTAAAACTTGACTTTTTCTATTTTATAGAGGAAATATAGGAATTGATTAAATATAAAGGAGATAAATAATACGAAACGTGATTTAGATTTACAGCTATTAATAAATGGTCACGAGAAAATAGGACGCACAACCATGTGTATTGTAGACGACTAAAAATAAAAGTATAAAAATGTAGAGTAATTAGCAGATAAGGTTAATGTACGGGAGAATACACAGAAACAGACTTCATATCAGAGATGTACGTCAACAATTATAAAATTGCTAGCCTTTGTTGGGAGGGTTCTTCATTTTGAAGCATAAACCTAAGAGCAGGAAATCTTTTATAGTTCAGTCCGATTTTTGGAGATCTCTCGAAATTAATATGTCTGACTGGCATTCTGATGTTAGATAGACCGGGAAAACGTGTATTCCGAACATACAACTACCGTTATCAAATTTATTCATGACTAAATAAAAATATATAAAATTATGAATTAAAGAAAGGTGACATTTCAATAATTTAATAAGATTGTGTTTCAATTAAAAAATCCCATTCGGTCCAAGCATATACAAAATCTTATTTTCCGAATATATCCTTGGAAAAACAATTTATATTCCCCTCCAAAATATACGAATAGAATTTTATATATTTTTAACATTTATTTGAGAAATATATTGATATAACTTTGCATCCAACTCGCAATATTGTTTTCGAAACATGTAACTCTTCTTAATCTTCCGTTTAAATTTATATTTGTACCTTAAATATATGGTGTAAATAAATAATTCACTTTAATTTGTCTTTTGTTGCTTTAAGATGGATTTTAGCGGACTCAACAAGCGCTATTTTTACATGGGCTCTTATGGGCCTACGAGCGAGTTAAGCCTACAGGAGTGGGGATGACCGTCACCAATTCGGTAGCTAACTGTAAAATTTAACATAACTACATGAAATAGTAATCTAGATAGTAAAATCAATGGGTAACGTGATCATGATGGTATTGTTTTTGTTCTATAATATATTATCGACCAGTCGTCAAACACAATAGTCTGAAAAGATATGCTCGTGAAATCTTTGTTAAAAATAGGGGAGCATCTGGGCACAGTATCTTTGATATAAACATCGTAAATGAAAATATATTGTTTATAGGAGTCAGTGACGCCGGGAATGTGTTTCCTTTGTGTTTGTGTTAAGTGATTTTAATATCACTATAGGTTGACTTTGTATGCCTTACAGACGCTACAGAGTTGACTGAGTAGTATTAAAATTTAACTAGTATTATTAACTTCATTCTGTCAAATATGACAACTGACGACAGGACAACGTTCGTGAAACTGGAAGCGTTGAAAGAAATAAGGTTAACATTTTAATGTTTAATTTACAAAATTAATTCAGTTTAATCTAAAATTAATTAAAAAATTACTACATATTAAATAATTTGCCCTGCTGAACCACAATGATTGAATTTAATTTTTCTTCAAACACAATAGTTTACTAAAATTCAAAATATCATTGCGACTCAATTTCTCTTATAATATTACCATAATTGAAGATTTTATAGAATAATTGTTCACATATTGTATCCAGTTTGTATATTTTGATAATTTTTAAGAATTAGTAACGTATTCAGTGTCATTATTAGAAATTAACAGTTTTTAAAAATACTTCTTTAAGCTAGATAAGGTGTGATTAAGCTTGACATATCATTAATTCAACAAGTGTTATAATAAAAATATATAAATAACAATTACATGTCAGTATTATTGTTTGTTTGTACTTGACATGCATTAAAAAACCATCACCTTCCAGAAAATCTTTGTTTGTACCTGCAAATTCAAATACATTTTGGGGACAAACTTTATTCCTGTATTGTTTAATAAGTCAATATTGCATTTATATGGCAAATAATTCAGAGGGTGTCCTACTGTCAATACAATGAAACTCATTAGATCTGAGCTTCAGTGAAAGAATAAAACTTAGAGAACTATGATTTGAAGAGGTTGGTGTGGCAGACCAGAGTTCAATGAGTAAATAATTGCCTCCATGTTCAAATTACCATTCTTAATATAAAAAATTATTTTCCATAAATAGATATTATTTCTCTCTGTATCACACTCAGTTCTCACACTTCTTCCCAATAACTAACAAAACTGTGTCTGAATGAAATCCACTATTCTTATAAGTTTTATATCCAAGGTAAATCATAAATGAGAACTTCAATTTATACATATAATTTTGTTTTAAGTAATAATATATTTGTTATTGTGTGTTATATTTGTTATATGTAAATCGTGAATTATTTGGCATATTTTCCTTGAAATTGTTTTTGTTACAGAGTGAAAACTTTGCAATTAGAGAAAATGAAACTGAGAATTGTGCAAGAAGTAGAAGCAACTGAACAAGAAGAAAAATATTTATCAGAGTACAAACAAGAAATGGATCTTTTAATGCAGGAGAAAATGGCACATGTTGAAGAGTTGAGGCAAATTCATGCTGATATTAATACAGTATGGGAATATCAGTCTTATAGAATATTGATTGATTCTTTTAAAATTTCAGATTTATTACTTCAAGGAATGTATTAAATTTTGTTACAAGACTGATTTTTATTTAGTATGATATTTTTCCTTATTTTAATCAGTCACTTAAATGACTGAAATTTAATTTTGATTTCAAAATTTATTTAGAAGAAGCTTTCGGCTTTGCCATAGTCATCCTCATGTAATTTAGTGATTATAAAATTTCTAACTTTCTTTTGAATTCCAGACTGCTGGCCTACACAAAGCATATTTTGAACTTCAGAGTTCCAGGAGTTCATGCTTGTGTGCTCACCAAGCACAATAGGCAACATACAACTATGAATCGTCAAAAATGTACATTGAAAATCTTTTCGATGAGTGCTAAACATGTAATTTATCCACATTGAAAAGACCGAATAGCAACACCCTCTCTGGTTCTATGTATCTTTTTTATATATGTATATGTTTTCTAATAACACTACGGGCACTACGATATAGAGCAGTAGTATACGTATACAGGTAAACGCTCCTGTTCTCCAGTACAATTTAGACCGAATAGCGACACCCTCTCCGGTTCTATGTAACTTTTTTATATTTGTATATGTTTTCTTATGTGTATATTTTACGTCATTACAGATGAATATGGCAAAATAAGGGCCAAAAGCTCCTGACTTAAATAAAGTTATTTGATAAAGGGTTTTAATTTGAATTTGTATATCTACATCATTCTTTTTATATATTCTAAAATATGTTAGAAATTTTATAAACATACTAAATTACACAAGGATGACTATGGCAATGCCGAAAGCTTCGCTGAAATAAATTTTGAAAACAAAATTAAATTATAATTTTGGATATTTAAGTGACTGATTGAAATAGGAAAAACTATCAGATTTATTACTTGTAGAAACAAATTTTGTGGCCTTAATTAAAGCAGCCATATTTGCTCATGAAACAATGTAATGAAATTTTATGTATTCCTGAAACCCAAGTAGAAACAATTGTGCAACAAAATATTTATGACATGTTGTAGAATATTATTGTAATGTTTACTTCCATTCTTATTACTTTTTTCTACATTCACAAATTTGATAATGCTCTAGTTTCTACAGAAATATCACATAAAAGTCATTTGTGGTTGGGTGTGGACTATGTTTTGTGTGGGTATGGGATGGAATATTTGTTTTATATCTAGGAGGTAATTTCTATCAATGAAAGCATACTTTGAGGTCACATAAACAAAGATAAGCAGATTACACTGATCAGCAGCTGGTAATATACAATATATCGTTTAATGTTTGCCAAGTATGAGTGGAAAAATAAAACGCACAAATTTTTGATTTTATTTCCTTTTAAGTATACAATATGTGTCACCTATTTATACACATTTTTCCTAATCTTCTCTTCAGTTCTAATTACTAATACTAGTAATTTGTGTATGTTGTATTAAAGTATAATATTTTAATAACATTTATAGAGTTTTATGTCACTATTTAAGGGGAATTTACACATTTCTGTATTTCAATGATTGGGTCTGGTAGTACTTTCTTATAATTATTTAATCTTGTAACAGCAACAGACATTGTATTATAAAAAATACATTTTTGAAATTAATCATGATACAAGACTAACAAGTCTTGTGAAAAAATTATTATTGACTTGGAAGGAACACTGTTATTTTAAAGTTTGACTTGAAGTTGTATGGGAATATTGGATGAATTAGCTAGCAGTTTCAAATGCCATAAATTATTTGTTTATGTCGTCCATTGTCTAAATTTTTTATTTTGTTGTCTTGTAGATTTCTTGTTTTGTTAGACAATTGACTAGCAATTTGACTGAGGAATTTTAATTTATAACTAATTAATCATTTTATATATATATGTTAAAAATGTCCATGTTATGAGTTTTTCCATTTGGGTAAACATTGGTAAAAGTTAATGAATTTTTGTGCCTAGGGCTTTTATTAGTGATGTTTAGTAGTATTTGTGAAGTGTACCTCATATTACAAATAATCTCATCTTAACTCTTCATTTCATTTGTTAACTTGTCTATTTTAATTAATTGTTTGTGTTTGGGTATTATCTTATGTACTTAATGAAATTTTTGTATATTTCTTTTCCAAGTGATGTATTTTCTGTTCATGTACATAATTGTAAGTTTGGCTCATCCAATTTCTTAAGTTGAGTTCTGCTGGACTCACTAAGAAGTTTAAATTTATATCAGTTAAAGAAATTATTTAGTTTGGATTTTTCAGTTCATATGTGTGTTTCAACTTTTCTGCCATTTTATCTTGCATCTTGCTATGTTTTTGTAATTATTAAAATCTCTAATTAGAAATTATACCTATTTTTAGATGGAGAATGTTATAAAACAGTCTGAAGAGTGTCGTAATCGAGCCTTAGATACTGCTAAGAGGATACACGAAGAGTATCGGCCCCTTAAGATGGAAATTGATCGTATGAGAAGGGAATATTTGGGACTTGAAAGACTACCAGAGCTTCATGAAGAAGAGAGAGATTTAATAACTCCTGAGTATGTGGTCCCTCAAAAGTTACTTTCATTTTCTTCAGTGTTGTCATATATCATATAATTTTGTATGTGTATTGTATTCAATATAACATAAGTGTTCACAAGTCTCTATTATCATTCATTAAGTACTTGAATATACTGACAAAACTTAGTAAAAAGCATGAGGCTTATACTTATAGCACACTTCTACAGATAACACTTGACAAAAGATGAACAATAATTGAATTTTTCATTGTTAAATCTGTGCAATTTGATTTGTCCGATTTAATTTTACTCGTTAAAGAAGAAAAGGATTATTTCATCTACATAATATTAAATCCTGCCATTTTAGGGGTACTCCTAGTGACTGATGTATATTTTCTAAACTTTATACCCATTATGAAATACCTTTCAAAATTCCTATTTACATACTGATTGTTGGTCAGCACTACAGTCTATGAAGAGCCTTGGTTTCCTTTATCAGTTGCCTCCATTCCTTTCTATCCTCTGTCATTCTTCTCTCTTGTCTACCTCTTCTCCTTTTCCCATCTGTTTTTTGCGCCAACACTTTTTTGAATGGGATTGTTTTTGGCATTCTTCGTACATGCCCTGCTGATCTTATCCTCCCCTGCTTAATTTTCACCACAATATCTGGTGGTTTGAACAACATTTCCCACAATTTAATATTTGTCTTTACTCTCGAACTTTCCACCTGTTGCACTGGTTCAAATATTTTCCTTTCCCATCTTAACAGCAGTCATTTTCTCTTCTTTTCAGTACCCAACATTCCAATCCATAAATGACACCAGTCTCAAAATTGTGTTTTAATTTTTAATTTAGTATTCCTACTAACGTTTATGTTCCAGAGCATAATAGTTGCGATTGCCACTTTTTATTCTTTCCTGTATTTCTGCTTTCTGTTAATATTGATCCCAGATACTGAAATGTTTCAACTCTTCGATATTATTTTCCACTAACTTTTATGCCTGTATTTATTTCTCTTCTCCTTTCTCTGGCATTTTCCATCTTCAAATACAGTGGAACCCTTATTTAAGGCTTTCTT
The DNA here is from genome assembly GCA_034510155.1 of Eucriotettix oculatus. Classification (NCBI taxonomy): domain Eukaryota; kingdom Metazoa; phylum Arthropoda; class Insecta; order Orthoptera; family Tetrigidae; genus Eucriotettix; species Eucriotettix oculatus. The sequence continues at coordinate 59,260,268 of CM067380.1, forward strand.
GCGGACAAGCAGACTGGAGCCTAAAATTGAAGCAAACTTAAAATGGGGGTTTTACCTAAATTATGAAAACAAATAAATCTTAGTACAGTAATGTGACAAACTCCACACTTCAATTTATGAACATCATCAAAATCACAGCAAACTACCCTAAAATAATTACTTCTTAAAACAACGGCATAAAATAAGTTTAGTATAATAAGGTTAGTTCAGTCCCAAATCATGTAAATTAAGATTTCCCATATCTGCACCTAAACTAATAGGGATATGTAAACTGATCATTTCAATTAAACATAAACTAAGACTCGTAATTTAAAAATAATGTTTTATTAAAATAAATGTAATAACAAAATTTCAATTTTTTGGTTGTACTATATATTAACTAGTTTCTTTGAAGTAATTATTTAAAGTAGTTCGCTTGGTTTTACACATCGTCCTTAAAAACAATAAATCTCTTCCCAGCTGCCTGTCTTTGGATTACACCATCCTCTACATTAAATGATGTGATATATCTTTCAATTATGTCAAAAGAAGACATGGCTTCTCCAAATGATGGTGGCGGGAGAGATATTTCATTTTAATCATCATATTTTTTTAGTTGCCACACTGTTGCACAACTCTTCAACAGACAACAAAGATGATGTTGCAATGTTATCTTCACAATGAAAATGAATTTCCTTATTCTAGACCAGTTGACCCCATTCTTCTTCACACACTTTCATCTCATCCTCTTCATCTTCTCCACTTGGGCAATTTAGATGAAAACCAGATTTTTTTAAACAATTTCTTATTGTTTCCTCTGTCATGGCATTCCATGCTGCAGAGATAAGATGCATGACATTCAGCTTTAGCTCTTTATGTCCTTCAATTGCCACAAGATCCTTCTGTACTTTTTCTTCATGGAATATATAATTCCCAGATTGAGCGTTTGCAGTTTGCTGAAAAAAAAAAAACACTTTTACATTTCTTAAGAACCCAGTGTATACTGGGTGTTATGAACACCTGTGTATAAACAATAAAACCTTCCTGTTTGATGCTCCCATTTTAGCATCTAACTATTGAAGAAAGCCAAGGAAGATTTTAGAGGTCATCCACACATTAGCATTACTTACATTTCTGCACAGGAAAGTGTTCATGCCCATGAAACACCTTGGTTAGGTAAATTTCCCAATGACAAAGGGCTTCAGTTTTTCACTGCCATCAGCATTGGTACACAATATAACCAAAAGCCATTCTTTACTCTTCTTTCCTTCGTGGCAAAGCTCACCTTTAACATATAGTGATTCATCCACATTAAAAATGTTCAGTGGTTCATAATCGGTAATTAACTCCGGCAACTTTACAGTTAACCAGTGATCAACTGTGTCATCACTTACACTTCTACTTTCACCATTTATTGAATGAAAACTGCCTTAAAGTTTTCAATGTTTAATTGGCACGCTATATTACTTGCCTTTTCTCTTAATATTGTTCTGTCTATAGGTACATTACTGGGCCAGCTTGAAGAAACCATACCAGTAGAACTTTTTCAAGTTGTTCGTTGGTTCCGGTCTTCATGTTTTTTAGTTTCTTTAACTGACTTCCGGCACAATCATTCGCCATAATTTTCTCTTTTGCGAGCATGGTTGTACTTGAAAAAGAAGGTACAAGTCCTAATCAATTTGCACCCGGCTGACATGTGGATTTGCCTCCACTTCACAAATAATTTGTTGTTTCTCAAGCAAGGAAAATGTCTTCCTTTTCGCTGCCATTTTAACTCAATGACAAAACTAATGAATCGCTGAGCCTAAAATTTCAACCACAAAACTTTGAAAAACAGCCAATATTTTATATTTTTGAGATTCTTTCAAATGGAAAATATTTAATTGAATCTTTTTTTACATGGGACATAAAAGTTGTACATTAAATAGGAATGATACTTTAAATCAAGAAACGTAAGATCAAAGCAAAAAATTACGTTGGTCTTATGGGAACATTGTAGGGACCAATGAAAATGAGCCTAAAAAGCAGGCAAACTCAAAATCAAGAAACATTAAATCAGGATTCCACTGTACTTAGTTTTATTGCTAAGGTATGTTTTTGAGCTACTACTTTGTCAGTATGTATTCCATTTATCTTCTTTTGTAATTTTGTTGTGACCTTTCATTTGAGAGTGAAATTCATTAACAGCTATGTAAATTGTTTAAATTTCTGCAAACACATGTCCCTTATGGGCCAATAGTTCGTTACATACTACTGAGGTCTATAACTTTTTATGCAAAGACTTTCATAGTTAATTTACATGATATCGGTGTTTATGAGATTGAAATGAAAATAAGACATAACAACTCTGTGCATAATATGGGTATCCATTTTTCTTATTATTATTCATTCCTATTCCATTAATCTGTTTCTTCCCTTTCATACCATCTGCCTACTCCCCATTCATTTAAGTAGTTTTCTGCATATATTTACTGTATTTTCACTTGACTTGTTTATGGATGGAACAATAGTTTGTGGTGGTTCTATCACACTAACTTTATTACAAATTATTATTTTGGATTCTTGATGTTATTTTTCTTATACTTGTGTTTCTAGATCATTCAGAGGAAGCATTCCTAATTGTATTTTATATTTTTATTTTAAGTTTATGTTATGACTTCTGGAAACAATTTTGAGTATGCTTGATTACCAAATTTACACGTTGGGATTCATATCAATCAGAGACCTGTTGTTATATTAGAAAACATATAAAAGACATACCAAAAATGTAAATCACATGGTTATAATATACCATTTCAAGTAGGAATAAGTTTAATAAATAAATCCTGTATCTTTGCAACGCTTTATTACATTTTTGTCAAGATAATTGTGTATGTAGATGATTCTTTATAAATTTATTAGTCCTATTGGAGCTAATTCATTTTTGTACTGTATACTTTGAACCATTTCTAATCTAAATATTCCATCTGTAGCACACTTTTTATTTTTAAACTCATTTTATTATAAGCCTTAGAATACCAAACTATTCCAAATTTTTCAATATAATTATTAATACGTTGTTTGCCTATTTATCTAAGCAAAATAATGAAAGTTATTCACAGCATATGTTAATATTTTTTGTTGTAATCTATGTATATACCAACCAGAAGATTTCAGCTATTTCGAGAAACACTTCAAGACAGATTGGAGACCAGAGCTGCGTGAGGAGCCTACTCTCTCGAGTTTGGCTTTAGCACATCAGGGAGCAGCATCTGCTTTCTTGACTCCTAGTCAGCCTCCACTACAATTAGTCCAAAGTTCAAACAAACCTGAACAGAGACCCATGCCACCAGCCCCTGGACCTGCTCCTACTTTCAGGTATTTTATTATTCTTGAATAAGAATAGAATTCATAACACATTTAAAATTTTTGATACAGTATTGTTACAAATTTTATATTTATCATAATTTATAATTATAAATTTACTAGCTCTTATTTCGATTCAATAACATACAGTTTTTATTCATAGGAATGTAAATTCAATTATGTAGTGCACAAAATATTTTCATATTTTTGTTATACTCATTATTAAAGATGTTTTCTAAAATTGTAATTTATTTAAACAGTTTTTTCTTACTTTGAAATTTCAGCTAATAATAACTGTTTAAGTAATTTACAATTATTTATCCATTATTTTGTGCTGAGGTATTTTTTTCTGTTTATGATCCTCCCGGGTATATTTTTGTAAAAGTAAACCATATAAATCTAAATTAGCAAAGTATGCATGGAACAATACTTTGTGGTGGTTCTTTCACACTAACTTATTACAAATTATTATTTTGGATTCTTGATGTGATGATAAGATCTTATTTATTTTTCTTATATAATAATTGCATTTAAATGTTCAATAAATTCAAAATAAATTTTTATGAATAATACATTTGAAACACAAATAATTGAAGTAAAGGATTTAACATGAATTTTTCACTGATTAAATAACACAAAACCAATGAGTCATCAAATTACTGAGAATCACTGTATCATATCCGTGTCAATAGTTGTTACAGAAACTTTCAGTGCCCTGCATCATATTCCTCAGTAAAATATAAGGAAATAAATTTAATACTTGCCACATTAACAATTGCTGAGGTTAGAATCCCTTCCTAATTTATACTTGGACAATAAGGTCATATTCTCATTGTACAGCCAACAAAAGGGTATAGTTCTATAAATAATAATAGTTACCATATTTTCCTTTCTCTTCACCATTGAGTACAGATTAACAAATTTTGCACTGCACACACTATTCGACTTATTCATCAACATACCTTTAGCCGATTCTCAAAAAGATTATTGAATGTACAAGTGAAGAGTTACATGTAAAGAATTTGGTGTCGCGGACCATCTCCAGCAACGGATACGGCCGAAATGATGTAGTAACAGTGAGTGCTTTCGGCAGTTTAATTTTAACAGTTGAGAAGAATATTAAAAGTTAAACTACTACAACAAAAGAGTATCATAAATTTGTTCAAAGTATTCGTGTCATTTTTAACATTGATTGTATGAGGGTTGCACCTGATGATATACAACATTTCACTCATAATTCTCGTAAAGCACTCATTGTTACCACATCATTTCAGCTGTAATCGTCACAGGAGATAGTCAGCGACACCAAATTCCTCTAATCTAAATAATTTAATAATGTAAGTCTGTCATTTATTTGACTTTATATTGAATATTACACTTCATATTTTAATAAATTTTTATGTAATTGAAATTAATTTTGATTACAATTTTTTTGGTGCCTGCTGAAGTCCACAGAGTTGGATGAAACAGTATTTGTTGTAATTAAATAGTAATAAAATTATTTGCTGTTTCTTTCCATCATCTGATGAGATTGGTGCACCCTCTGTGCTCTTATGTCTAATATAACTGCAAAATATTTACATCATTTATGCAAGAAGGTGTTGACTGCATGCTGGGAACGTTTTAGAAAAGTTTAAGATTAAATGTATTTTGAAAACGAAATTGCTTAGTAATAGAAATTTAACTGATTATATAAGCAATTTATTGATTATTTTCTAATGAGAATGGTACTTCTAAAAGTTATACAATTCTTTTCTGAAACAAATATTATAACTTCATATTTTCTTAAGTATTTGGTAGGAATGAAAGAACACATTTTATTCATTGATATGCAGATCAATATACCCTGCACAGTCTGAAGGAATCCCCAAAAAATAATGGAATGTACTGGATTTGTTTCATTAATACCTTTTTTTTCCATTAACAGTCTTCCAATTGTACAACCTTGAGCTGGTCAGGCTATCCTTCTGGCACTATTTATAATGCTCATGTAATCAATGCTGTAAATATTGCCATGTTTACGAATTTGCTTTTAAAATGCAACAAAGTCTCGGTCCAAATCTTAAAAGTATGTCTGGAAACTTGTGGTCTATGCTGTCAAAATAACCTTCTAGTGTCAAATATTGACAAGAACAAATCATGAAAAAGTTTGTATTTTGGCCAGTTGCAATCACTCCAGCCAACAAGATTCCTAGGACTCTGCAGCTGTTTCTATAAAAGTCATCAAACAGCTTGCTACTTCTTCTGAACCCTTGTTACCTTCATTTTCTGTCTGGAGATGGAAATATAATTTTGCTTGGTTATTACTACTTACAGTCACATTCAAGAAGGAACCTACTGTTCAGTTACAGCTGTCTTGATTGCAGAATGTGAGATAACACCTTCTTGCAAACACCATTTCCTACATGTGTTGAATTAACACCTTTTCCACAAGTATCTTGGAAAATACTGCAATTCTCTTGAAAAGTAGCAATTTAAGTGGTAGAAGACTCCCAGAAAACTCTTTCCAACACCTTCATGCACTAAGCTCTTCAATTAATAAAACAGAAAATTATATTTTACAATATTTTTCTTTTCCCTTGGCTATGCAATGGTGGACCAATGCAGCTTCACTCTCAGACATCAATCAAAGCCTCCACATAATAGATCTTGGACACCATTATGATGAGATATTACAGCAGGATCCTATCGTCTCCCAAATAGATAATAATGGGATCAACCTCTCCCATACAACACTCCAAGACAATTATTGTAACAACAAATGCTCCAGTTCTTAGATTAATGTATCACTAATTCTCCTATATAACTATGGACTGCAAAATTTACAGTCTATATTTGTAAATATTTAAATGCATTCCCTCTTTCACTCAAAATTTGCAACTATTTAGGGGCCTTGCCCTGTTAAGTATTATATGGACGCTCCAACCTGACATAGCTCAAATGTTTCCTTCAAAAAATCCCGTAGAACTGCTTGAAAAACCTCAGAATGTCATCATTTTTTACCTCTCACACACCAAACAATTGCTTGCTGTGGTGTAGTGGTCAGCTTACTGTGCCTCTTCATAGGTCCCAGATTTGAATCCCAGCATAGACCTCCTTGTTTGTACTCATTGTGGCCAAGGAAAATTGAGGCCATAAGCCACTCCAAAATCAAATTCACAGCCATAGCCCAGCATTCATTTTGGTAGACCAAATCCGAAAGGGCTTTGACACCAAGGAGCCATTATAGCCTTATCATTAATAAGTTTTTTGTGGAAGTTAATAATGTAATACAGCATGTAATGTATAAATTGTATTTATTATTTCTGAAATATTGCTTTTGTAAGTTCTAATTTTATTTTTTCCCCATAGGCAACAACCACCTCCAATGAAATCATGCCTGTCTTGCCACCAACAGATTCATAGAAATGCTCCAATATGTCCTTTATGCAAGGCAAAGTCTCGCAGCCGCAATCCTAAGAAGCCCAAAAAGAAAGATTAAGCTTCTGAAGCGAAAATGTAATTCTGATGAATTGAAGTACTTCAAAAATATTATAAACCTAATATCTGTAATTATATATTACCCATTGTAATTGAGGTACGATGACTTAGAAATGAAGCTACTTAAACAACATTGAATTTCGTAAATATAGAGTTAAAAATTTTGATAGAATCTATGTATGTCATTTTAGTACTATAAAGTTTATGGTTAGTAATATATGTTTAGCAAGTTGACAGAAAGTTTTTTTTCTGCAAGCTTTGTGAATGAATGTGTGACAATACTTGTTAATGAGTAGCAAGTGGAATAGTTGAAAACTTTTGTATATTCCTATTTAATGTTTGTATTCAAGTGTGATACTGTGTTTTAGATGATAATAATGTTCAACAACTTGATAATTACATTTGTGCATATAACAATTGTGTTTTGTTTTATCTAGTTCAAATCATCTCTGTTGTGCTGAAACTGTATCTTGTTGCTTAAATATATTGTGTGTAAGATGAATACAGGTTGATTAAATAACTAAATAGAATAAATTCAATGATCACGGCTCAATATATTTATATATTTGAAGTTTTTATATCCACAGTTAATTTATATGTATCATCACTTATTTAATATATTTATTTCCTCTACTGATTTTAATGAATGCATTGGTTTGTACTTTTGTTGTATTCTCCACATCATGCTTTAAAATTTGGGATATATTAATTGTGGAAGGATTTTACCAACTTAATCAGTTATTTTCCTAATTTTCTTGTGTACACTTTAAGGGAACAAGAGTCCAGTGATGGGCATTTACTTTCATTATAATATTAAAAATTAGTTAAATATGAATATACCAAGTTCACACATGGAAGCTATCTTTAATCCGTAGGTTTTTTTTTTGTAATAAAATGTGTGCTTGAGGCAACTAGTGAATATAATTTTATAACAGAAAATGTCCATACTTACCTAATTATTAGCCAGTGTGTATTCTGAATATCTCTAATTATTAATATTCTCTAGGACTAACTATTAGTGTGAAATTATAAATATTTTGCACTCAATGTTTACTATACAATATTTATTAATACAATGAATATATTGAAATATGTTGTTTTTTGTAACACAATTGAATAAGAATAAGCTTTCTCACTGACCAGTCTGCATCCCCAAATAAAGTTCACATCAATAACCATATTACCTTAATTATTTGAGCTTCGTTAAATATATTATCTTTTTATTGTTTGTTTTTACTAACAAACAAATAGTTGTATGAATAATAAATATTGCTTATAAGCATGAGGTGCATTTATGAAGAGAAGCATGACATATTGTTGAACAGTTTTAGAATCTGAAAGACAAATATTGAATAGCGGTGAAAAATTATCTAGGAGAGAATAATTGTGGTACCAATTATAACGGCCAGCCGTCACTTGCAAATATACATATATCATATACTGACCACATTTTCAATTCATTCCGTGACAGAAACTATCCCATAGACCTCTTCCAGAAACAAATAACCTGTGCCCTTTCCACTGCCCAAATAGTCAGTCCCACCCCAAACCATCAAACAGAACATAAGTCTTCCCCTAGCCACCACCTACTTCCCCAGACTACATGAACGCAATTCTTTTCTCCGCCTGGCCTACAATCCAACCCTGACATTAAAATCATCCTTCATACCATCCTACCCACCTGTCCAACAGTTGCCATTAGGTGTCCACCTAACCTCCACAACATTCTGGTCCAACATTATAAACCCCACATCTACAATTGGCCCCTGACCTTGAGGTAGAAACAAATGCCATGTCTGATCTATACTTCAACCCACCTCTACATTCCAAAATCGCACCAATAACACAATCTACAGAATTAAATAAAACATAACCTGTCTGTCCTCCCATACTATCTACAAAATTAATTGTACACTCTGCCCAGCCTTCTACATTGGCCAAAGAGACCCTCCCTGTACAGATTTCCAACCACTGCATTACAGTTAAACTCTCCAAAACATAGCCACTCATGTCCGAAGCCACAACTTCAACCAGTGCTTCACACTGATCCCCCTCAAAGTCCTACTCCCCCCCCCCCCCCCCCGATTCTTCAGAAGCTAGACTTCATATATGGGAACTTTTGTTTCGACATGTCTTGCCATGCAGACAAAGCACTGTATATATCCTATATACAGTAACCTTCCTCTCCCAACAGACCACCCATAACAGCACGAGCATTTTTTCCATTGGCATATGTATGTGTTAAAGCCTTTACATATGTGTGTGTATGCAGTGATATATAGTTATACGTATTAGTATTTACATGTAGACCCCTTCGAGGATGGATGCATTTGCACAGGTGTGTTTGTATACATCTCTCCAGCCGCCATCAATTCTTTGCCTCTTCCTGGACCCTCATTGAGAGTAAGTTGGTGACCTTGTGTGGTCCATTATTTACAAGCAAAAGCTAGCCACGCAGCAATTTTTGTCTGCTTAGTCGATGGCTGACCGTCACTGGAAACGTCTTCCAAACTTTCTGATGAAACCTTGTGAGGTTTGGAGCTCTTAAATTTTTGGAGGCACCGCCCCCTTTATCAGAAAGTTAGGAGGACATTTCCAGTGATCGGCTATATATATAACAGGATATGTGTATGGGCGGTTGTCAGAAAATGACATTATTCTCAATATAATTAAAACCGTTATCAAGGACAGGAAAGAAAGAGAGAAAGTGGTGGCTTATCTGAATTGTAAAGCTGGCAATACCCATGAGTGTGGGGGTTATGAATTTTTGGAGGCAACTGCCCCCTTTGTCAGAAGATTAGGAATAGCATTCAGAGTGATGGCCAACATGGGTAGTGGGATTCAGGGGGGTTGTAAGATTAGGAAGACATAGCATGTTCTAACCTGTATGGGAGACTAGGATGGAAAAGTAAGTTACCAAAGATTGCGTGGGTGTCCGAAGGCAAACCTCGGGCTGATGGGTAGTATTGTGGGGGCGGATGTTGTTTGTCAAGGTTAGACAACAGTCCAGTGTAGACAAAACAGAATGGAGCTTAGATTTTTGTAGTCCTGAGAAGTAGTTGGTGTTTTGGAATGAGTGTTTGCACATTTGATAGGGCACAGGATATATGTTTCTGGATGTGTTTTGTGGGGTATTTTTTTACTGATTAAGGTGTTCAGGACTCATTTGGTGTATGTAGACAAAATATTCCAGATGGAACAAACACAAACTCCCCTGAGAGGGAGCTTTTGGTGTGGTCAGGAAAACAATTTGTGAAGTGGAATTATTAGGACACACATGTTAATTATAGTGGATCTGAAGAGCAGTTAACATCAGGGAAGGAGATGTTGGCTGGGGAAATGTTGCATGTGAACTTAAAACATGACATGGTTAGGTTTTTAGGGAGACAACATCTATGGGAACCAGTTGGGTATTAGTTGGAAGTGGTCTAGGAATTCCTCGAGATGCAGACAAAATTCTTTGCCTCTCTAAGTCCATGACGACAGTGGTGGTGACCTTGTCAGTAATGTAACTTATTTTAAAACTTCTGGACAGATAGAAGGTGGCTGTGGGTTATGTTTGGTGGGGAGGATATTAAGAAGTTATGTTGGCAATTAGGGCTTTGTGAAGGTTTGAAGTGGGTGGTGGGTTGGGAGTTTTGGAGGTGAAAGTCTGGAAAGGCAAGGAGCTGTGGTGTTAATTCAATTTTGGTTGAGTGAGGAGTTCTTGGTAAAAGGTAGTTTCCATTGGACTGTCTGGCAGAATATAAGGCTGTCATGGGCAAGTCTGGAGGAGTCTAAGGTTGGAATTGGGGAAAAGTGAAATCCTTGTCAAGGACCAAAATTTCATTATCACATATGTTTTTGAGGAACGGTTGAGTACACTGTAGCTGTAGCTTCAATACTGTCAAGTAATATTTGACAAATGTATGAATTTCCTGAAAAAATTAGATTGCATTGTAGAAAGGATAATCAGAATTGACTGGCTTAAAATACTGATATTTTTATAAAAGTAACAGTTTAATACTTTCAAAAAATTTAATAGTTCCTCTTCAAATTAACACACATTAGTAAGTAATACTAACTGCTGAAGAAACCATGTAGTTAAGTGTCAATGATTTCATTAAAAAGAAATGCACACAAACATCAAACATATTTAGGAATCATCAGAATCGTCGTCATCATCATTATGTGGTTGTGGATGCACCGGATTAAATAAGAGTCTTCTGTGTGGAGTAGATTTTCTCCTGCCTGAAGAGAGATATCATAATCAAAGTATTAGGAAATGTGTAGATTAACTAGCTAGTAGCCTTTCTTCAAATATTGAATTTCCATTTTTTTATACATAAAAATAACAGTACAATATTTTGAAAAAGCAATGTATCATTTAATATTAAACCAATTTTATAAATAGTATCTGAAAGTTAAGTATCCACTAGAGAAATAATAATAGTTTATATATTTTAAACATTTTGTGTTGAAGATTAATTTAATATACTTACGTGGCAAAGTTATCTCCCCAACAAATATAACATCATCATCATCATCATCATCATCATCATGAGTTTCCTGCTCCGGAGATTGACTTCTGCCCATTTCAGGAACTAGTATTGAAATTTCCCGACTAAAAGATGGAGGAATTCTACATCCTCTTGTAATACTGATTTCTGATGTTTGAATTTCTTCTATTGAAATTTCCTTACTTGAATAAAAAGTATTTTCATCTCTGCCCGTAATACTCATTTGAGGTGCTTGAAGTGATTGTATTGAAATTTCAGATATAACTTCTTTAATCACTCTGCAAGATTCCTTTCTGTTTTTGTTACGATGAACAATTGGTTGCTCAGCAACAGGCATATTGAGAACTCGTCTTTTTTCTAAATTGCTCACATTTGTTTCTTCAGCTAGTTTCAAGACCTTTCTTTTTTGATTGGCAGGAGTATATGTAAACGAGCGACGTTTTGCAGGATTATCGACACTATTGTGAGTTATTCCCGAACTTGTTGATGGAACTGCAAAATTGCTTTCTGTATGAACTTTGTATGGTGTTTGAGCTGATACTTGCGAGGCACCTGAAAATAATAATGAAGAGCATTGTTAAACATCGAAAAGATGCTATTAAATGTGTTTGTCAATCAACACTCAATAGCCTTTCATGTACTTTGATTCTAAATGTTATTTGTGGAAATAATATAGGAATAAACCAGGTCTCATAATTCTTTAACAAAGCCAACATCTAAGAGTAACTGCTGAAGAAGAATTAATTGTTTCTGGAACCCATCTTTACACAATAAGTTATTAATTATTTGGGAACTGGTGGAGTTATTCCCCATCCTGTGATTCGTGCTGCGAAAGGAAGGAAAAACTGCTGCTTAATTGCAAAATTTTAATCAATGGGTTTTAAAAATCTATATAAAAGGATGGGAAAACTTTCAGTATATTTCAAAAGTGTCAATGATAAAGGCTATAAATTAATTACAAAGCCAGGAGGAGCTTAATTGTGACATTTTAAATTTGGGGGATAACTTTCCTCTTTAGCTATTATTAGTCTTTCCTATGCTAACAAATTAGCTACTGACATGGTAATATTATCGAGAAAAGGGCTGGCTAGACACACAATGAATTCTTATGAAGGTAAGACAATTCCACTGGAACTTCCTGTGGTGTAGTGGTTAACATCGCTGCCTCGCACCACAGAGGTCCCAGGTTCAAATCCTGGTACAGCCTTGGACGTTATGTTGTAGTTACCATACTATGATTCCCATACTTAGATATAAAGTTCCCTGTAATTGTGCACAGTCGATAAAGGCTGTAGGCATTGGAGCAACTTCAAAAAGAAACAAAAAATTCCACCAGTCTCCCTTTTGTTCAACATACATTTTTTGCCTGTCATATTACCCTTACATATGTCAAGTTAAAATGTAAGATATGCAATTTTTTTTCCTTTTAACAACACATTTGACTTTTATTAGACAGTACAATGGTTATAATATTGGAAAGAAAAATAAAATTGCAACTGACCTTTAGTTACAGAACAATCCTTGTGCTTCACTACAAAATCTTTGAATTGATTCATTTGCTCTTCCAGATGTATGATATCAATTTCATGTCTGGCCACAAACTTGGCTGTTTTTTTTATCATATTCAACAATTTCCTTTTGGTTGTTGGAGGGACCGTCCTGCTGAAAAAACAAAACTTGTAAAACTCCAATGCATGAGCTTATTCATTTGCATAAGTTTAAGAACAACTACTCTTATTCAATGAGGAATGCATATTTAAAACGTATCAATATGATACATACAAAAACAAAGCACCTAATTCTGCTACATCACAACTAACACTTCAGACATCGAAAATATTGAAGGATTTTGATTAAAATACTAAAAGAAGAATTCTGATAAACATTTTATTAAAGGCAATATGAGATATTTACCCTGATTTTGATGTTGTCTTTTTTTCTTTAAGGTTCATGTCTGCAGGTGTACTAACGGCGCCCAACTGTGCAGGGACCACCCTGTTAAAAAAAATAAAAATTTGTATTGTCCAATGCATGAAATTAGTAAAATGGCACAGATATAATGTGTTATCTAATAATAATAGTGCAATAGGTAAGTATTCCGTTGAAAGTTAAAAGCATCTGCAGTAAACTTATTCATTTGCATAAGTTTAAGATGTTTTTATACTCAACAAGTGTGGTTCAATGAGGAATACACATTTCAAACATCAATATGATACATACAAAAACACAGCACCTTATTCTGCTACATCACAACTAACATTTCAGACATCAAAAATATTAAAGGATTATTATTAAAATTATGAAAAGAAAAATTTGATAAATATTTTATTAAGTTCAATATGAGATATTTTACCCTGATTCTGATGTCTCCTCTTTTTTTTCTTCAAGATTCATGTCTGCAGGTGTACTAACAGTGCCCAACTGTGCAGTGACGACCCTGTTGAAAAAACACAAAACTTGTAATTGTCCAATGCATGAAATTAGTAAAATTGTTATCTAATAATAATAGTGCAATAGGTAAGGATTCTGTTGAAAGTTAAAAGCTTCTGCTGTGAGCTTATTTTTTTTTAATGGGCCAAAGGCCCCAAGGGCGGTGCTCCCTGAAAGCACACACTGCCCGCATGGGAGTCTACCATTTTCTACACCCCCTCTGCACATGTTGTTAGTACACTAAATGGAACACAAGGATCGGGATTTTGTGTTTGATCCGTACCTGAGGGCATAATACCATTTAATAGAGCCATTCACAGAGATAGATTGTGAGAGAAACAGAATGAAGAGCGTAGGGCTGAGGGAAAAAAGTGCCGATAATTTAACGAAAAGGGTCTCCTTACCGGGATAAAAACTTCAGCAAAACCTCAGCTTATTCATTTGCATAAGTGTAAGACATTTTGTCTCTCAACTACTGTGGTTCAATGAGGAATACATATTTCAAACATATCAATATGTTACATATAAAAACACAGCACCTAATTCTGCTACATCACGACTAACACTTCAGACATTGAATATATTAAAGGATTTTTTTTTAAATGGCCAAAAGAAAAATTTTGATAAATATTTTAATAAAGGCAATATTAGATATTTACCCTGATTCTGATGTATCTGTTTCTTCCAGATTCATGTCTTCGGGTGTACTATCGGCAGCCAACGGTGCAGGGTCCACGCTGTTGAAAAATCACAAAACTTATAATTGTCCAATGCATGTATTTAGTAAAATTGTCATCTAATAATAATTGTGCAATAGGTAAGGATTCTGTTGAAAGTTAAAAGCTTCTGCTGTGAGCTTATTTTTTTTTAATGGGCCAAAGGCCCCAAGGGCGGTGCTCCCTGAAAGCACACACTGCCCGCATGGGAGTCTACCATTTTCTACACCCCCTCTGCACATGTTGTTAGTGCACTAAATGGAACACAAGGATCGGGATTTTGTGTTTGATCCGTACCTGAGGGCATAATACCATTTAATAGAGTCATTCACAGAGATAGATTGTGAGAGAAACAGAATGAAGAGCGTAGGGCTGAGGAAAAAAAGTGCCGAAAATTTAACGAAAAGGGTCTCCTTACCGGGATAAAAACTTCAGCAAAACCTCAGCTTATTCATTTGCATAAGTGTAAGACATTTTGTCTCTCAACTACTGTGGTTCAATGAGGAATACATATTTCAAACATATCAATATGTTACATATAAAAACACAGCACCTAATTCTGCTACATCACGACTAACACTTCAGACATTGAATATATTAAAGGATTTTTTTTAAAATGGCCAAAAGAAAAATTTTGATAAATATTTTAATAAAGGCAATATTAGATATTTACCCTGATTCTGATGTATCTGTTTCTTCCAGATTCATGACTTCGGGTGTACTATCGGCAGCCAACGGTGCAGGGTCCACGCTGTTGAAAAATCACAAAAATTATAATTGTCCAATGCATGTATTTAGTAAAATTGTCATCTAATAATAATTGTGCAATAGGTAAGGATTCTGTTGAAAGTTAAAAGCATCTACAGTGAACATTTGCATAAGTTTAAGATGTTTTTATACTCAACTACTGTCGTTCAATGAGGAATACATATTACCAACATATCCATATGACACATACAAAACAACAGCAACTAATTCTGCTCCATCACAACTAACACTTCAGACATTGAAAATATTAAAGGATTTTTATTAAAATGGCCAAAAGAAAAATTTTGATAAATATTTTAATAAAGGCAATATTAGATATTTACCCTGATTCTGATGTATCTGTTTCTTCCAGATTCATGACTTCGGGTGTACTATCGGCAGCCAACGGTGCAGGGTCCACGCTGTTGAAAAATCACAAAAATTATAATTGTCCAATGCATGTATTTAGTAAAATTGTCATCTAATAATAATTGTGCAATAGGTAAGGATTCTGTTGAAAGTTAAAAGCATCTACAGTGAACATTTGCATAAGTTTAAGATGTTTTTATACTCAACTACTGTCGTTCAATGAGGAATACATATTACCAACATATCCATATGACACATACAAAACAACAGCAACTAATTCTGCTCCATCACAACTAACACTTCAGACATTGAAAATATTAAAGGATTTTTATTAAAATGGCCAAAAGAAAAATTTTGATAAATATTTTAATAAAGGCAATATGAGATATTTACCCTGATTCTGATGTATCTGTTTCTTCCAGATTCATGTCTGCAGGTGTACTATCGGCGCCCAATTGTGCAGGGACCACGCTGTTTAAAAACACAAAACTTGTAATTGTCCAATGCATGGAATAGTAAATTTGTCATCTAATAATAATAGTGCAATAGGTAAGGATTCCATTGAAAGTTAAAAGCATCTACAGTGAACTTATTCATTTGCATAAGTAACACTTGAAACATTGAAAATATTAAAGGATTGCCAAAAGAAAAATTTTGATAAATATTTTAATAAAGGCAATATTTGATATTTACCCTGATTCTGATGTATCTGTTTCTTCCAGATTCATGTCTTCGGGTGTACTATCGGCAGCCAACGGTGCAGGGTCCACGCTGTTGAAAAATCACAAAACTTATAATTGTCCAATGCATGTATTTAGTAAAATTGTCATCTAATAATAATTGTGCAATAGGTAAGGATTCTGTTGAAAGTTAAAAGCATCTACAGTGAACATTTGCATAAGTTAAAGATGTTTTTATACTCAACTACTGTCGTTCAATGAGGAATACATATTACCAACATATCCATATGACACATACAAAACAACAGCAACTAATTCTGCTCCATCACAACTAACACTTCAGACATTGAAAATATTAAAGGATTTTTATTAAAATTGCCAAAAGAAAAATTTTGATAAATATTTTAATAAAGGCAATATGAGATATTTACCCTGATTCTGATGTATCTGTTTCTTCCAGATTCATGTCTGCAGGTGTACTATCGGCGCCCAATTGTGCAGGGACCACGCTGTTGAAAAAACACAAAACTTGTAATTGTCCAATGCATGGATTTAGTAAAATTGTCATCTAATAATAATAGTGCAATAGGTAAGGATTCCATTGAAAGTTAAAAGCATCTACAGTGAACTTATTCATTTGCATAAGTAACACTTGAAACATTGAAAATATTAAAGGATTGCCAAAAGAAAAATTTTGATAAATATTTTAATAAAGGCAATATTAGATATTTACCCTGATTCTGATGTATCTGTTTCTTCCAGATTCATGTCTGCAGGTGTACTATCGGCAGCCAACTGTACAGGGTCCACGCTGTTGAAAAATCACAAAACTTATAATTGTCCAATGCATGGATTTAGTAAAATTGTCATCTAATAATAATAGTGCAATAGGTAAGGATTCCGTTGAAAGTTGAAAGCATCTACAGTGAACATTTGCATAAGTTTAAGATGTTTTTATACTCAACTACTGTCGTTCAATGAGGAATACATATTACCAACATATCCATATGACATACAAAACAACAGCAACTAATTCTGCTCCATCACAACTAACACTTCAGACATTGAAAATATTAAAGGATTTTTATTAAAATTGCCAAAAAAAAATTTTGATAAATATTTTAATAAGGGCAATATGAGATATTTACCCTGATTCTGATGTATCTTTTTCTTCAAATTTCATGTCTGCAGGTGTACTATCGGCGCCCAATTGTGCAGGGACCACGCTGTTGAAAAAACACAAAACTTGTAATTGTCCAATGCATGGATTTAGTAAAATTGTCATCTAATAATAATAGTGCAATAGGTAAGGATTCCATTGAAAGTTAAAAGCATCTACAGTGAACTTATTCATTTGCATAAGTTTAAGATGTTTTTATACTCCACTACTGTCGTTCAATGAGGAATACACATTTCCAACATATCCATATGACACACAAAACAACAGCACCTATTTCTGCTCCATCACACCTAACACTTCAGACATCGAAAATATAAAAGGATCTTTATAAAAATTGCCAAAAGAAAAATTTTGATAAATATTTTAATAAAGGCAATATGAGATATTTACCCTGATTCTGATGTATCTTTTTCTTCAAGATTCATGTCTGCAGGTTTACTAACGGCGCCCAACTGTGGAGGGACCACACTGTTGAAAAATCACAAAACTTATAATTGTCCAATTCATGTAATTAGGAAAATTGTTATCTAATAATAATAATAGTGCAATAGGTAAGAATTCCGTTGAAAGTTAAAAGCGTCTTCTGTGAGCTTACTCATTTGCATAAGTTAAAGATATTTTACCACTCAACTACTGTGGTTCAATGAGGAATACACATTTCAAACATGTCAATATGATACATACAAAAACACAGCACCTTATTCTGATACATCACAACTAACACTTCAGACGTCGAATATATTAAAGGATTTTTATTAAAATTAGCTCACGAAAAGTTTTGATAAGTATTATATTAAAGGCAATATGAGATATTTACCTTGATTCTGATGTATCTTTTTGTTCTGTTTTTTCTTCAGGATTCATGTCGACACGTGTCCTTACTTCGTCCAACTCTGCAGAACTATGAACGACAATGACCGCCGTTGGCGCGCGAACGGAAACTCAACAATCGCCAAATTATATTGAATCTTAAAACAATTTCCATTATTGTTACACAACTCTCTCACCCCACGAACAAATGAAATTGTGATTACCTATAATTTTTTGGAAAACTTTGACGGTTTACGTCAGTTTTAATACCAATTTCAGTTATATTTAAAACTCATAAGAGAAACAAGTGACTGTCAAGAAACGAACTTCTCAATTTAAAAAAGCTACAAGGCTATCAGAAACATTGTGTGGTATTTACTTTTATCACAAATTTATTGTGTGTTTTGGCTACTTTCATTTTGTTATTTGTACACTTTAAACACAGACGTTCACATTATAAGTTTTCAACAATTGACACCTAACCGTAATATTAGCGCCTTTTACTACTATGCCTTCTCTAAATTCATTTCGATCAGTTTCTGTTTTCATATTCGTTCAAATTTCAAAGCTTAGTTGAAACTTTGCAACAAATTATTGATAGAATCGAGTGCAATTAATTGTAAAAAATGTGATATTTACTTATAGAATTTCAATAAATAGTTTAACAGAATTTCTTTCTTTAAACAAAATTTTCGTCTAAGTTCATAAACAAAGTCAACAGTTATCCACTTTCAATTTCAAAATTCAAATATTCGTTGATTAAAGGGGTTGGGGGGGGGTCTCCCTACTCTCCTAAATTTTACAAAAATTAAGTTATTTTGTGAGACAATTGATATTATTAAAAGAAAACTAACAATTTTTCTTGATTTCGTGATTATTATTAGTGATAACGGAAAATTGACGTATTTTCAATTAATTTATAAGCTGAAGATACAAAAATTGAATAAAGCATGCTTAACAACACCATAATGTTCAGGTCGTTGTATTTTTGGTAGCTATAATCCCCGTATTTACACTATTTCATATATTGCCCTTAAGTCCAGATATTATACGTCGGTGACTGATATGATTTCCGGATACTTGAAGGGCTAAACTGAAATACAATATAGTGCAATATGTTTGGTGAAATAATAAATATTTAACTAAAATATTTTTTCCCCTAACAACTAAATAATGCAAACTGTGGTAAAACAAAGGTCATTTTAAAATACACAATTAGCAAAGGCCTATTATATAATTATTTAAACTGTTATATTAAAGTTTATAACTAAACACTCTTTCATGAATTTGAACTATAATGCCTGACCCTCTCGATTTCTTATTAAAAAGCAATTCAATCCCCTTTCAAAACCATTTTTATTCGCTAAAAATTCAATGAAATCTTTACTGTTGAATTTAACTCAACTGTTATCTAAGTTTATGCTGTAACATTAATTGGTATGAAATATGTCATAAATTCGTACTTTTCCCTGTAAACTCCTCTTGTGGTGTATCAGAGTTAATAGCTTATAAAATACAATGTGTTTTATAAATGAGATCATTGTGAAATTAGCATCATTGTTGAGTCAAAATATTTAATTATAATTCTCATTTAAGCTTTCGGTACGAAGTTTCTGCCATTCTCAAAATAGTCAGTGAGGATTCTTTTTATAAAATTGAATAAAATCTTTATAGTTTCAAAATACACAAAGAAATAATTTAAATGATATTAAATATTTATTTTCAATCTGAAACTTCGCGTCCATATTTTCTTAATTCGAATTTTTATAAGTAGTTTTCTATCAAAATTTTTAAAAAACATTGCAATGGTTTATGATGAATTAAAAAGGTGACGTTTCAATAATTTAATGAGATTATAATGCCTGACCCTCTCAATTTATTATTAAAAATTAACAGAGCCCATATGACATCAATTTTTCCAAAACTCCTTCGAAAGTTTTATTTGAAATATCAACCGACTATGCAGCGGCTGCCAAACGATTCATTTGATTAAAATTCTCGTATCTTTAAGCGAGACAGTAAATGATTCAGTTCTTATATAATAATACTGATTACATTTTAATCATCATACAACACCAAGAAAATTCATGTTAATTTTTTTTAACTCATAACAAAATTAATAGTTTTTTTTGCAAATATTGCATTTCAATCCCCTTTAAAAACGATTTTTATTCACTAAAAATTCAATGAAATCTTTATTGTTGAATTTAACTCAAATGTTATCTGCGTTTCTGCTGTAATAATAGTTGGTATGAAATAAATATTGAACTTGTAAGATTTTGGAGGGAATTTTAGTCCAATCGCCCCAAGCATATAGAAAATATCTTATTAACAGAATTTAAACCAGAGAAAAAACAATTTACATTCTACTCCAACATTTGCGAATGGAAAGTTATATATTCATTTAATTGACAAATATGATGATATAACTTCGCATCCAACACGCATTACTGATTCGAAACATGCTCACTTTCTTTAATATTCGCATTTTAATTAATATTTATACCTTATATATTTTGAAATACTAAGATATGGTGTAAATAAACAATCCACTTTAATTTATCTTTTGCTGCTTTAAGAAGGATTTTAGCGGATTAAAATAGTGCTTTTTCTTTTTTTTGGGGGGGGGGGGGGGTTAACAGGCTACATGAGGGTGATCCTGAAACAGGCAACGCCCCTTTAATAGCATAGGAAGGGAATTGAAAAGGGGGGTGCGGAAGGTAGAGCAAGGTAGCCAAGGGTTAACTAGGGCCCCCAGGCTATGGTTTAAGGATCCTACCCGGTGTTTCACCTAAAGAGATGCAGGTAAAACCCTAGAAAACCTGCATCAGGTAGCGGACTAAAATAGTGCTTTTTTCTGTTTTTACATTTGCTCTTATGGGATGGCCGTCACGCTTCCAGCGCTGCTATTGCCTCTCTATCTATTTAAGATGCTCTTTGCTTCACTGGAGCTATTTATAACCATTGCACTAAGAAAAAATCTCAAAATTGCTTCTACACAAGTGAATGCTGATTGAACACAACCGTAAATTAAAACTATTTATTAAATTATAACATGACGTTTCGTTCCTTTTTCTGGAACCTCCTCAAGTGTGAAAACAAAACAAAAATAACCCTATACCAGTGATGGGTAAACAACGGCTCGCGGGCCAGATGCGGCCCCCTGAAATATTCTATCCGGCCCGCGCGACATTATTCTTAATCTGAACAGAGATCTGATTCTAAGAACTAGCTCCCTATGAGGAGTGAGTTATCATTGAATAGAAAAAAAGGAGCACTAGCTCTTTTGATTCACTCTGCTCCTTTGATCCGAGAGTAACCAGGTGCTTGAATCACTCACTCAGGAATCAGATCACTGGAACTGAGATGCCAGACCCACCTAGTGTTCGAACTTTGAATTACTCACTTATTGCGGGAACTGCGATCCTAGAGCATTTAGTAAGTGAATCAGAATCTTTTTCTTTCTGGACACGTTATTGTAGGGCGATTGTTTTAATAAAATTAAATTAAGTGGCAGATACACAAAATATTGTAACCGAACGTTAATATGAAATTCTCTTATCTGATTGTGCAAATATGATCGTATAATCCCTTCCACCTATTCTGGATAAATGTTATCCCACACTTTTCACTTTAGCCTCTCAAGATCGCTTCACTCTACACTATGCTGCCATTAACATAATTTCTAATTCACTTTATTTCTTAAAATATCGAAGTAGAATTTGGATCAAGTCTTGAATTACATTAAATTAATCATAATATTAATACAAATAACGTGTGTACAAGATGAGTACAAAAAATAATAATTCATCTTAATACACACAATAGAAATTTTTAAATTGAGATACTTTAAGACTGATGACGTCATTGCTGTTTATGCCTTTTAAAACACTTTCTCATTACAAAACTTTTTATTGAGTGAAATGCAACACAAGGGCAATCCACATGGTCGCAAGTCACCTTTAATAGCATAAGAAGGGATGAGGGTGCAAGATAGCCTAATAAATACCAATATGCTCAATCAAACACGTAATAGAGACTTGAAAATATATGCAGTATTCTGACCAATAATTATAGTAATACGAAACAAACAATCACATTTTCTCTTTTTATTTTCTATGTATCTATAAAATAATATTTTAGTAATGACGTTCATTTTCTGCGTAGATATTTCGTCTCAGCTATTCCATACTAGCCCCACTGCAAACTCCTAAACAAATTTGCAGTATTTCCTTAAAAATACTTAATTTTTCTCCTAGATTTTCTACAGATAACTTATAAATTTTCAGAAGCTTCTTTTCTCGTCCGCTCACGACGGCGGACACTCTTTACTCTTTATCATATGTCACACAATAGTTCTACAATAGAACGGCCCACTGCCATTCTGTCAACAATGGTTCTCAATAAATTACAAAGTGCCATGGCCGAGAGTAGTGACCCTCCCCCTTCCCCCCTTGTCTCATCCCTTTCCGTGCCTTTGCTATACAAGACGGTTTCTTTTATATGAATATGAACCGCCAAAGATTTTATTTTTGACAAAGGAATCTCAAAACTTCAAATGCAAGAATTTAATGAGAATTTTTGTTGCCGTAATCCTTGCGTTTTATCTTGTTAACTGGAAAATGCTTTAGTTTTATTCTTTTAGTTTTATCCAAATCCATTAGTGACCATCCAAAAACCTTGAATAGATTTCTTTATTTGATTTTATAACTATTTCTTTATTTATTAATAAATAACGAAATCATCTGGAAATTCATGGAAACAAGGTAAGATTCATTTTGGTAAATGGGGTGCGGTGAGTAGACCGAATATATAACCATTCGCTAAAATGAGCGGTGAATCATCTGCTGAGCTAGTGGCTCCGATCCGATCACTAAAAGATATGACGAATAAAAAAGAACACAGAAGCAATAAGAAAAATAAATATTTTCCTCTACAGCGAGGCTAGGGATCGAAAAACGTTTCTTATTCAGACCTGTCTTAGCGTTGTTGGTTTGCTAGTTTCACTCTGCACATTGTGCAAAATTTTAGCCCTAAGAGGTTATTTAAGAAACGTAAAATCGATTCTGAGTGGCATGTTTTTAAAAAATGAATGGACTTGAAAGTCTCATCTGAAACGAAACTGTAGCATATAATATTGCTAAAAGTAACAAAGCTCGGGAGAGTTTTTTAAACACTGAATTCTCAATGTTTGTGATATTTTACGTCCTGACAAAAGAAATGATTTTGAAACAATAAACTAGTCTCCAGGCAATAGATACAAAAACATATCACAGTTGTAATCAAATATTGGCCACTTTAAATTCTGCTCAATTACTATGCATGAAAACTGTGATATAAATGATACTGCACAGTTGCTACTATTTATAAGAGGTGTTAACGGAAATTTCTGTATTACAAAGGACATAGCATGCGTTAAAGGGAACTACGACAGGATTCAAATATTTTTCATGAATTTATGGAAGGAATTTCAACTTTGAAAGTACCAATAAATTGCATATATTAGTATAACAAGACATGTAGCGAGAAATATGACAGGGAAAAAATCTGGATTTGTTGGAATCTTTAATTAAAAATATCCAGATAACAATGTTATATTTCTAAATTTGCATCATACATTAAGTCGCCCTGTATAAATCAATTTATCGATGATATCTGCGGACATGTTAAAGGTTTTAAACTACAACTTGTTCAACTCGCGAATCAGCATGCTAATAATGACTTGTCACACTTCCCAAGGTTGAATTCAATAGCCCCGGTGATGAAGGAAAACCTTAAGAGTTATGAAGATTGTCTGAGAAGACTGCTTGGTGATTTTGAACAAAGATTTCAAGGCTTCAGTGTCATTGAAAAACACTAAAACTTTCATTATGTCTATTAATGTGAGCTGTGAAACCAATTTGAATTGTTGAATTACAATGTAACATTCAACTCAAAAACTTGTTTCTTAAATGTTCCAAAATTAGAGTTCTACAAGTCCTTGACGAAATCCACTTTCCCAAATCTTATATCTAATGCCCAGAAAGTTTACTATGTTTCCTTCATCACATGTATGTGAGCAGGTGTTTTCTACAAGGAAACTTCGAAAGAGTTGCCTTAGAGACAGACTGACACATGTCTAAAAATAAGTGCACCTGGTTCGAACGAAATTATGAGAAGTTTTATTCACCACATTCTCCTTATTCATTAATAGTTTTTATAAAGTATTACAAAAAGTACGAGAATTTTGTAAAATGCATCATTGTTGTTTTTTTTTTAAAAAAACAAGTTTTTTTCCTTTCCTTTGGGCCCCTCTTTAAGGATCCTATACAGATCCTGATGATGATTTGCTGAACCATGTGCTTGACTATGAATATAAACTAAAATAAATATTAATATTAAACCTAAGGAAATATGTGAAGTAAATGTGTTATCATTCAAACGAATGAAATATGTAGTGGCTTGTGCTCATGTGCTTCAGGAGGAATTATTTGTTTCGTAATTGTAAGAAACACTAAAATAATAGTTTTTCAAGAGTGTGAATTTCTTCTTTTACTTCGAAGACTTCAAACTGTCCGCCTTCCAATGCGCTCCCTCCCATATACATCTTGGCTACATTCTTTATAGTATGAAAATCTTGTCTGTAATGATAAATGTGCATGCAAAGTATTACCCTTGCTCGTCTAAGATCTAACAACAATATGAGCTACCAAACACACGGCACAGTCAGAGCGTGTGAACTGACACAGATGTAGGCGGCCTCATCAGGATGTGAATTGATGAAAAGATTACTATTTATGCACATGTGGTTTATTTGGTTTAATCAAAGTTTATTAAAAATAAAAAATGGTGGTATTTTGAAGACTTTCATAATTCTGAGAAAATTACCTATGATCCTGCATACAATATTCCCATATGTGACTGTTTCCTAAAATAAACTTTCTTTCTTTAAAATATGTAATAAGTAAAAAAATGTTGCATTAGGAATAAGCGCCAATATGGTTTTATATTTATACAATTTTAAAATTTCGTTTCTATTACACATTATGTAGATGAAATTAGAAATGTAGCATATTATGGGTTGTGTAGATGTGTTATTAATTGCTCTGTACTCCTAAACTTTTTTCCTTGGGGTGATGTAGCACCTAACTTTAAATATTCATGAGCCGCCACACTCACAACTACGTATAATACACACACACACACTAGTAAAATTAATGATATGACATTACAATGCCAAATACACAGAATATCTCTAATGAAATAAATTACTAGATTTTGATATATTTTTGATAACAGTAAAAGTGTAGATTTCATTTGCATATCTGCACATTGGTTGTGTGAAAGGAAACAAATTACTTAAAAATCACAGGGTGTCATTTGACAAACTACTACTGCATATCATTTTTTTAAACATGACAGAACTCTGGTTTTTGTTACGGCCTTTTGAATCTCAGTATTTAACAAAGTCTTGATGTTATTTTAAAGACTTTGAAGTGTACCTCAGAGAAATAAAAAAATGTAAAAGTCATAATTTTCTGTCTGTACAGATGCCATGCTGGGAAAATATTGAAATTTTATTCATGTCTATAATTATTACTTTCCCAAATAAATAGGCTAAACAGAAAACTAATGATGTTTGGGGATTATAAAATTGATATAATAAAATCTAGCAGACATTTAACTGAACTGAACCCTTGAGCATTACAAAATCATTCAACCTATACTCTACAATTAGTACACAAACAAGAAGTTTAACAAATAATAAATCATTAATAGTTAAAATATTTGATAAACATATCTCAATAGTAATAAATACAGTACATGTTTCAGCGATCATGAAGCATGAATTATATCTAATGGTGAAGTGTCAACTGAAAAACAGTCATGTAAAATGTCTACAAACAACTCAAAATAAAAAGCATTTCCTTATTCTTCTCAACAAGGAAAAATGGTCTGCAGTTTACTCTGCGAATGGCCTCAACATAATCTTTTTCATTAATGCTTCTTATACTATTTCAATATAGCCTTCCCCTTAGAGAAAAAATTATAAATGATGGAACTAAACCCTGGATCACAAAAGGAATATTTATATACAGCAAACAAAAGTAATTTCTGCATTATTATTGCAAAACAATGAGGTTAGTGCAAACTATGTTAAATGTTATAAGATAAACCACAGCAAAGAAATAAGACAGATAAAAATCTTAAGCAATGATTGCTACAAAAGAAAGGAAAATCAAAGCAAAGTTACATGGAAGGTCTGAAACAGGTTCAACTTGCTACACCATAAAAATATGATACTATTAATGATAACAATGAAATTACTGACCCAAATTTAGCAGCAAACAAATTCAAATAATCTTGATATAAATGTAACATGCCAATGTGACAGTCTGTTTTATGTACCTGCATGGAATTAGCCCCCAAAGAAGCAGCAGCAGAAAAAAATAATTAACAAATCTTCATGTGGTGTAGATGGGTTACCAGACTTCACTATTACATGAAGTGTAGAATATATTTTAATCCCTTGATCAATATTTTCAATGTTTCATTTAAATTATAAATATTTCTTAGTGTACTCAAAGTTGCCAAAGCTTTACATCTCTATAAAGAAGGCTCAAAAGGAATTTAAAATAACTACAGACCTGTGTCAAATCTTTGTGGATTCTCAAAAATTCTTGAAAAAATGTTTTATGATAGGTTAGTAGAATTTAGTAATAAATTCTTCCTAATTTCTGAAAGCCAACATGGCTTCAGACAATGCAATTTAACATATAGAGAAATATTTGGAGGCAGCATCAAAAAAATATACTGCTGGCATTTATTGAAGGCATGTACTAAATAACAAAACACTTCTTCAAAAATTAGACCAGAAAGGTATTAGACATGTGGCAAATAATTAGTCAAGTTATGAGGAAGTTTAGAGAGTTCATCAAATTGCAATGAAATGGTGGAATGTCCTGAATATTCCACCCAAAACTTAGCAATTTGCAAATGTTTTTTTATAGGAGAATGAAACCTCTTAGATAAAAGACATGTAAATACTTCAACAATGCATACAAAAGTGCTACTTGGATAGGAAACTCCTTTCATGATGAGCATGTTATTGACTTTGTTTATGCAGGACCAGGACTTGTGTGATCAAGGTGTGGATTAGACTAAATATTTTGAGAGCGTTTGCAAACTCAAAAATCCCCT
Organism: Eucriotettix oculatus; assembly: GCA_034510155.1. Lineage (NCBI taxonomy): Eukaryota > Metazoa > Arthropoda > Insecta > Orthoptera > Tetrigidae > Eucriotettix > Eucriotettix oculatus. Next base: position 59,287,683 of record CM067380.1, read on the forward strand.
CAGAATCCCTGGAGCAGTGTTACTAGATCTAATTTTCCTCTTTAATGCTCTTATTTTCTTCTCAATGTCAGACAACAAATGCTTGAACAATATTATACCAGAATTAAACCCAATATTGCCAAATATACAATCTAAGATGGAACTCTGTTTAGAAATCAAATGAGACAATGCAAAACACTGGTGATGAATTGTGGTAATTGGCAAAGTTACAGTCATCACAAAAAAGGCCAAATATTGAAGACAATGTCAAGTACAATCAAGAATTAATGAACATAGACTTTCCCAGTTTGTTAACTATGAAGATTTTATCTGTACAATCAGGAAGTTCTACTTCATCTTTGTGACACTGTGTGGTACAAATGACCAAACAAACCCATTCTTCAGGAGAGTTCATCAGCTCACCATTGGTTGGAATGCACTTCCTACTCTCCTAAAGAAAGTGATGGTTGCCTCTGAAAATTTTAAGAATTCCCTACAACCTGCAAAGGCAAATACCATCAATAAGCTTGAGGTGAGACCACCTTTCATCTCTCTTTCTTGTCAGTATCTATTATCTGGACTAGAATTAACTCTACTCCATTCTCTGCCTACACTTCACTGGACTGCAATCCAACCCTGATATGCATCCCCCACCTGCCAAAGGGTTGCCTTCAGATGTCCTCCCAACTGCCTTGTCCACACTTAGCCTGGTTGCCAACCTTGCAGTAGGAACAGATGACATGTCTGTCCTATCCTTCAACCAACATAAATACTCCAAAATCCTCCACAAATTGCCACCTACAAAATCAAAGAAAACATTACCGACTCTCCTTTCACATTATTTACCAGATAAATTGCATACTCTGTCCAGCCTTCTATATCAGCCAAACAAAACCACCTCCTTCTGAATGAATTACTAAGCACTGTCAAGCTGTCTAAAACCCAATTACCAATTCCTGCTCATGCCTAAAGCCAAAAAAAAAAAATTGACCAATGCTTCACACTGACCTACCTCAACCCTCCACATTCATCAGACATTGAACTGCAACTTTGGTAGCCGTTATTAAGCAACTGCCTTTCCTCATTCACTCTACTTTTTACCTTCCACCTCTAGTTGTATGTTATTCAGTTTCATTATTATTACCTTCCCTTGAAAGAGTTGTCGAGTCTTAATTGTTGCAGTTTAACAGCTGGCACACCAGGTTTTGAATTTGACATTGAGCAGCTGGGGGCACAGGCTTTCAAAAAATTTGACACGCTACTCAGTGAGTCTCGCTTGTAAAACTAACATCAATTTAAGGTAAGTCAACTGTTATTATCTGTCCCTTTTTCCTATTCAGTTGAATTAATTATTTTGACTTATTCACATTTTCCTTCAGTTTTGGACAGGCCGAAGAGCCATATGATCGTGACCACCCAACAGAAATTTTGTCCTAATTAATTTAAAATTAACAGATATTTACTTACTTGCAAACAGTCAATTTCTCGAAGTCTGCGATCCACGACCATAACGTAAACTGGGACAAGTGTTGTGAAGCGGATGTGATGTCATGGAAACTTGTGGTTCAATTTTAGCAAATTTCATGTCCATTTTGACCCTAAGTGTCCTATATCAAATTACTTGTCCATGTCATCATGACACTACATATAAATTTTAAACATTAACTGAAATCACTCTGAGTATATATATATAATTTGTTTGTAATTTATCCTTAACAGATGCTCCTAATTCTTCCATCCCTCTTCTCTATCCTTCCTAACTTGACAACCTAATATATAGACTGAAAATGTTCGGTTGGTCGTACTCGATGTAGTGGTGGAGTCGGTAAGACACAAGCCATGGCTCAAGTGGTGATACACTGCTGATTTTGAGTACCCAGGTTCGAGTCCTGGCCACATTGAATTTTTTGTCTTTCTTCCTTCTTCCATTCCCTTCTACACTTAACATATGTATTTCCTTGTGCATGATTCCATGCCGTACATATGATTCAAAGAGCAAATTTCCTGCCAAATATTTCTATCAAATTGTCAAATGCGTGACTTCGTCACTTATCCAATATATAATTATATATATTGCATAGCTGGCCATAATTCTCTTCTCCTTATGAAAATTTGAAACCATCCCACCCTGCAATGGTGACAAGCTTTAATTTCAGAGGTGCACAACCTTCCTTTCCTGCTCTTGTCAATATATATCCATTTATAGATCAGGAAGACCCAAATTAATAAAACCAATTGAAATTAAGTGTCTGTGACCCTGGACACCAGTCCCAAATTTGCTCAGTCAGAAGTGAAGACTGATATTAGACATAAATGGACTAATTTTAATAATGTCCAGCTGTGATTAATATTTTCCTGAACAGTTTATTTCACATGAATTCTTTCTTATACTTATACTCTCTCATAAAATCTGGCATTGTTGACATAACCAAATGTGTAAACACATGTTCATGTTAATCCATTTATAGATTTAACAAAATATTTGGTAACTTTTCATTAAGCACAGGATAGGTTTGATGTTTAAGCGTGTATGTAATTCAAAGCAAATAGATAAAATTTTGTGGAGAATCAGAGCAAGAGGTATTGGTTGAAGGAAATGGTGGCATGAACATGCACAACCTACTGTAACACACATCAAGATAGCATTTAACACCGGATTGATACTCCAATTTATTGAATTAGCAATATTCGTATGAATTTTTCCTATACACAATGCATTTAGTATACTATGTAAAACTTTATTGGTTACATTCAATTTTAAAATGGTTTTTTAATATGTCAAGTAAATTTAGGTATGTTAATTATTCAATTATATAAATAAACAGAAGTTGGAGATATACTTTTAGTTTAGACGTATATTGGTAGATAAATGTTGAATTATTTTTGTGATACAATTTTTTTTTATTGAAACACAAATTGGTCAAAATTTATGTAACATTGAGTATTTTTATCAATATCACAAAGGAGCAATTTAAATAATTCTTTTTATGTTTATCAACACTTTCTTCATTTTAAAATAATTGTCATCAAATTTTAGACACGAGTAAATCTTGTGAAGTCACCAGTTTAAAACTCATTATTATCAAAATATTACTGGACTACTCTACTCACATATTCACAATTATCAGTCAATTAGTGATTTTTTAAAAAAACATCAGTCATATATACTAACAAACATTCTGTAAGATTGTCAGCACATTGTTTGTCAAAAACTTTGAAAATGGTACGGGTAGCCATTCATTATCTTAATCAGACAAGAGGATAGCTGGCACTCGAGGCAATTCCACAATTATTGTGACGATTCCTGGCCATTTTTATGTATCCTGATTCTCCCCATTCAGGTCCCCAGGAATTCTTAACAATCCAATAATCTTCTCCAACTTCAGATGTTCCATAACCAACAACTAGCACACCATGATCAAGTTGCTCACTACTGCAGTCATGTTCATAATAAACACCTGTAACCAGAAGCCATTATAAATAACACACAATTCTAATTCATAACATAAGGTTATTCTATATCAGGAAACCATATAAAAACTTGGAATGCATCATAATAACTGTTGCAACTTATTTAAATGTACTTGCGCATAAAAGGACATACAAACCTCTCGAGTAAAACTGGAAAGATTCATGACTAGCGTCAATGGCTACAGATATTGGCCCTACAGTAGCAACTGCTGCCTTTAGTTTCCCCTCGTTACCTTCAGGAATGTCAACAAATCCTTTGTCATCTGCTCCTTTCTCTGATGGATTGTATCTGCATTTATCATCCTAAAAATGAAATCCACCGATTGTATTAGACAGGTTATTTTCCTCTTTTTATGGCATTAAAACATTTATAGTAGTAATTGCAGTGATATGCCACTACTGAATTTCTGTCAAAATGACAGAAATACAAAGCAGAAAACAGACTAGATGCAAGTCAATGAATCGATGTATTGAAAAGCCATGTCAGGCTTAGTTTATGTGGGAGACATTTTGGGCATTAAGAATAATGTTTAAATGAGTGGGTTTAGAAACACTTATTCAGCTACATTGAGAACTAAGAAACCTATGGTAGAAGGAATTCTATTGGAGCCCCAAGTGGTATTTCTATGACCAATATATTTTAATTGTCTTCCACTCAAATGGGGGGAGGGGAAGTTACTACATAAATAACAGCAAATCTGAAGAAATGACATCTACAAGTAAAATAATTTGTACCACAATTTTTGTCAAGTATACAAACATTTACAGACAGAAGAAGGAAATATTTTACACACACCTCTGCCTCATAAGGGTAAGAATTCTCTGTATCAATTCCATCATTAGCTTTAATATAAGCAAACGCTTGATCCATAAGTCCACCATTGCATCCATTATTACCGAACTTTGTAGAACAATCTATAAGGTTTTGTTCACTTAAAGATACAAGGACACCGGTTCTTCTGAAGTTTTGTCCTTCCAGGGCACCAGTCTACAAAAGTAAAACCAAATGCAATTGGAGCTACACACTTAATAAATTTCAATAAAATGTAACAGTAGAAAAAATAATTTTTTCCTCCATTTTTCCAACTAGATGTTGAAGAAAATACTATACTTACTGCACTAAATGACCAACAAGATCCACAATGACCTTGATCTTTAACTTCAGTTACAGCCCCCTTCTCTCTCCAGTCAACAGAGGCAGGCAATTCAACATTTGCAGGTTCAATAAAAGTTGCACCTTCTATTGCAAAATTGTTTTGAAGACTATTTTGGGCTGAACGATTAAAGCCATTCATAACTTCTTTGAATTCATGAGAGAGCTAAAAAAATATTCAATTATGATTTTACAAAAAAAATAAAAAATTCAATTTAATGTCAAATGTCTTACCAAATCCCCAAATTTGTTTAGTGCAAGTTGATATGAAACTTCACCACGTTCATACATTGCATTATGCTTGGCTATTTTCTTTTTATTCTCAACAAATATCTTCATACGAAACTTTTCCTCTACTGGACTCTGATATTTTTTTTCATGTTGCAACTGAAAAAAACAGAAAACATAAATGGATTGTGATATCCAATCAGATTAGTACTGGAAACACCTAGGGTGTCCTGGAATTTAATAACTTTGTTGGAGTGAAAATTACAGTGGGAAAATACAAAGATAACACTCAAGCTGCTTCTGAGTAACATCTCACAGATACTAGTGTACTTATGAAAGTATTAAGACGAAAGTTGTTGCAGACTAAAGAATCCACTATAAGGAAAAAAAACATTAGTTACCATTTCTTACAGCTTGTTAGTTTAATTCATATATGATAGCATTTCATACTATAAATGTGCAACAAAAACAAAATTTTTACATTTAGAAATCTGCACAAAAGACTGGTGGCGAAAAATTGCCAGAAATAGACTGATTTTGATATACTTTGAATATATTTAAGATTCTTGCATTGAGACTTTTTTGTGTAAAGAAGGGAAAATCGATAAAACTAAATAATCGGGAATGTATAGCACACGAAAATTATTCCAGCACGATCATATACTTCTCAATTTTCTAAGAAACTTTTTCAAATAAAATTCCCGTCGGAAATAAAGACAATGGTTTCCCAGCTAAGGATACGCTGAAGTTACAAGACAAAGAAATGCTAATCGCCGTTACCTTGAACGTGTTCCATTCTTCAAAAACAAGATCAAAGAATGACACTGCTTGACTTGCAGCTATTAATGAAAGCAGCAATAACAAAGTCTTCATTGTTCTATAGGATAAAGATACAGGTTTAATATCTCAACATAAAAGCATATTATCTAAATATACAAAGAAAAGAGGCGCACACAACTTCCTTACCTTAAAATTCGGTGTAACGTTTCAATACCCTCACTTGAAACACTCCTAACAGTTAAGTGGCTCACTCCCCAGTGTATATATACCACATCGGCTGGTCACGAGATTATGATTATCCTGTTGTGTTGTGCGCAACCGCATTAATGTTGACGTCATGTGTTATGTTGACAACACTGCGTTTTATCATTTCGTTATACTACAAAAATAATTAACTTTTTAATTCATGTAATGATAGAGAAGTTTATTTAGTTACAATACCTATTTATATTTATATTAATTAATTGTATTGGTGACATTTACGTTCCAGTAATTTTTTATATCGTTCATGTGGCAACATTGTGCTGGCGTTAAGAAACGAATAACGCTAAGTATTGGGTTAGCAGGCAGACAAAAATTAAATAATTACAATGAGTAAAGAACAATTCGGTGTTTCTCAGAGTGAGAAAAGAATATTTGAGCAAGTTGCCAAAAGAAGAGAAGCATTACGAAATGAGTATCTTAAACTCACATCGAATCCACACAGGCATGGGTCCGGAGAAGGTGGTTATGTGGTAAGTTTACTTATTTCCATTTTTTAAATTTATCATTATGAAATACATATGTTTTGTTTCCGTATGTTTATTAAGTGAACCAAAAATGCACACAGAAAACCTACAGGATCTTTAATTTTGAAATTAATGCTCATTTCTCTTCCCTGTATTCATTTTAAGATTACCATGTTATGATATGCGTTTTTCGCAATTACGTACAAAATTCTTGCTGTCTGTTCCATATCAATTATAAACTTGCATTTCAATTGATCAAAATATTACAGATGTTTGATTATGTCTGAAGATTTACTAAGTCATTACCAAATTATATCCTTTATGGACATATTTTCCTCGGCGTTTTGCACAAGTACATGATTTTAAAAGATGTTAGTAATTGGCTTTGTAAAATAGAATTTGCTAATATGTTAGTATGCAATTACAATCCAAATACTGATTAATATATGGTGCAGGTGAAATAATTTTAATCAATTTCCATAAATATTCAAACAATCACAGAGCAAGCATAAAAGTAGGCTGTGATGTTTGTTTTCAGTGTACATTATTTTCATTATAGGTATAATATAATTTTGCTGTTTGTAAAATTTATGGGCCAACCATTTCATCAGTTTACTTGTTGGATAAACAGAATTTTCAAATGTATTTCAATCATACACAGAGTATGAGAATCTTAATAAAGACAGACTTTAATTTTGCTGGACAATATATTTGTGCAAAGTCAGTCTATTTTTTTCTGTGTGTTACCAGGCACTCCATATTGGCTGTTGTGTAATATTCTTATTATTCTTGGATTGTAAAATGATCTGTATTCTTACACAATATTTTGAGTGCTTAGAACATAAACTCGTGTGATGAAGCAATTAGCTAATCTCTAATTGGGTTGCTTCTATCTTCTTAATTTTTTAAAATATTTTAATGAGAGAATTTTGTTTCTCAGGTTATTATGAGAAGGAAATAATGAGATGACCTTTAACAAAGAGGTGCCGAAATGTCGGTTTTACATAATTAAAAAACTTGTCTGCTGAAGGTTCATCTCATTTAAAACAGACATAAAACATCTATTATTATGAAAAACTCAAAAAGTAAATGTGAACTTTTCCATAGAATTTTGAGTTATTTTTATTGATGTCATTAACATTTGGTGTTTGTCTTTGTTTTTCACTATCATGATATAATTCCATTTTCAATTAATACTTCTACAAGTTGCAATGTTTCTGTAAATCATTACAATTAATTTTGTGGCATGGACCACAACCTTTTACTCTGTGTTATTTGAACACAAATGTTATGAGAACTCATCTGTTCAATATTTTGTTGGTGGTATAATTGCACAGGAAAACAAAGTAATTTTACTTATGTTCTTGTTTATGGAATCTTGTGTATAAGGTGAAAATAATTTTATAATACAACGAATCTTGCAACACAAAGACAAAATCCAACCTTGTAATATTCATAGTTGAAACTCAGTCACACAATTATGTTTAAAATAATCAGACTTTATAACAGCTAACCTTTGTAATATCAGTCACTAATAATACTCCCCTTGCCGTGTCGAAGTGTCCTTACTTAAATTACACTTTGAAAAATTTTAAGTTATTAATGTTATGTTGTCTGACACATTATTTATATAACGTTTGTGTATATATAATAAAAACTGCACTAATTATAGCAAATTTGGAGAAATGTTGGTCTCTGCAGAATATATGGTAGTTCTTTATGGACAATGACTAGTTGTGATTGTACTAGCTGTAAAGAAAATTGTTTTAAAGTTGTGTTTAGTGGCAATTGACACTGGAAGATGGGCCAAGTATTCATCTTGTGGTGTATATATATATCATGTTGTGGCTGAGAATTGCACTTCCCAAACTTCCCATTCACTAAGTTAATCTGATGATTTTTACTTTCTCATTTAACTTGTATGCAACTTGGAAACCAAAGAAGACAATCATTATTTCAAAAACATAAATACTTGTATGCCATCATATGAATATAATTGTAATGGGGACAACATGACTAAAGTTGCAAGGTTTTCATGGAATAGAATTTTTTGTGTTTAAATTAAGGAAATCGGAAAACGGAGAATAAACTACGAGTGGAGGTTAAATTTCTAATCATGAAGTATATTAGAGACCTTTTATGATAAATGTCACAAGCAATATTCATGAGTTGAGCCCGGACAGCAATTAGGGAAATAGCATAACGTGACTGGAATTCTTTGTCTAAAGAAACGTTGATGACTTTCCGGATTGTCTATAGGTACGTGAAGGAATCTACAGTGAACCAGTTGGCATTTTGTATTATTTTTTCTTATCACTTTTATTACATTTTTTATCTGGTCAGCGTAATTAAATGGTAACTAAAGTTAGTGAAGTGAATAATAATAAAAAATTCTGAAGATTGCATGAAAATAGTGATGTGCAGTACATCGTTTTCCTTTCAGGTGAAAAACTTTCAAAAGACCTTACAATAATATAATTTCCTATTAATCATATATGTCATACTTGTAATTTTAATATGTTTTACAAACTTTCTCCATATAGCTGCCACCTGCCAAATGACCAATAGTAGGTAAAATAATTGATACAAACGTTTCGGCTGCTAGCGCGGTCATCATCAGGCGTGCGCATGTTCCCGTTGACGATACCGAAGCTAAATATCAAAACCTTGTCCTTTTTTCCAATGATATTTTGATAATTGCTCTGAAAAAACATTGACTGCCGTAAACAATACAGTATTAAAGCAACATTAATGCGGTTGAAACAGTTTTTTTAGGACTGAGATAACTCTTTACACTGGTTTAACGGTGCCATAGTCTCGATTTATTAGCCTTTTTAGTACTTAGAAATCCTTAAAGCTTCCGTGGCTCTGAAGTTTGCGACCTATTACGAATTTGGAATGCAACATTTCGTTAAGCTTGCAGCTGGTACATCTGTAAAAACTACCGTTTACAGAAACTGAAAGATTTAATTCGTGCTTTTCTAAGTGATGGCAATGAATCTGTTTAGTACGAGTGAGCAGAAGTGAATTTGCTAAAAAGCCATAAGGCCTGACAACAAGGGCAAGCGAAATTTAGCGAAGATTTTGGCTTATTTCCAAATCAGCTGAGTCCTTTGTAGACCAGGTCCTTGCCCAACGCCTCAATGCAACGCAGCTTGTTGCTCGTCAGCAAATTGCTTGATATTGCTGTCCAATTTTCACTCGTAATAAAATTAAACTACAACCTTTTTACACAAAGGCTGATTCTTTAATATGTTCCGCCTCTCCATTACGATTCTAGAATTAAATTGCAGAATTCCTTGTTTGTCCTTTGCGTTTGTGTAACTATGATTCTAAGCCGATTTAAAAATTTGCAATCTATATTTAATTCATCTTTAGAGTAATCATATGTTTTAAAAGTGTTATTAGGCGAAAGTCTGCAAAAACTAATCACCTAGGTTGATGCTAGATCTTATGCCCGCAACATATTACTTTGAGACGGGAATTAAGCGAATTTCATAGTACGCAAAGAGCATTTTAACGACCAGCTTAAATGATTTATCTTATCTGTTCAAAAGAAAACGCCATTTTTCCTTCATTTCAGTTCATTAACAGCCGTGTGTTGCGCGCTCGGAATTCCAGCCTTCGAGTCGCCAAAATGATTTACGAACCGTTTATCTCGAATAGGAGAAACCAGTTACGATGGATTTCGAAAAGGGTGCGCGATGGTTTACGCAGACGTCCAGTCTTATCTGGAAATTGAGCTGACTGGCATTGTGTCATGTTTGCCCGTGGTCCTGTGTTTATCGTTTGCTCAAACTATGCAATAGAAGTCACTGAACTATTGTTCAAAGTCGAAAAGCGGATTTTCGAACTTATCTATAGCGCAGTTGTCCTTGGCTCGTAGCTCATGGCAATCTAGTAGTCATTAATTTCGAACAAGTAGTATCTATACTTCACATCTGTAACGTTAATATTTTCATTGGGATTGATTTGTGCCTTCTAATCTCGATATTTGCCTGAATACAATGTAAGGTTCGATCACTTTTAATCCACCACAGATTATGCTTTGGCTCGATTTATTAAACGCCACTTTATTCTGCTTTCTATTTTTCTTCTAATTTATTCGTGTATTTTATTATAATTAAATTATGAATCCTAAAGAGATCAGTGCTAATTGCCGCACTCATTTGGCGGATACGTCTTGAATCTTTATCTCCACCAGCTGCAGTCTAGACAGTTTCCAACAGGGGATTCACAGCTAAAATCTGTACGAATGAGATAAAACTTTCGGCGCAGTTGTACAATCTTGCACGAGGGGATTCACAGATCTGGGGCGCTCCAGGGTCATATCAGGCCCTCGCCTTGCTCTAATGACCTTCCTTCGTAAAAACAAATCACAGATGATATTCTAATGCTTTGCCAACAAATGTGTTATAGCTCGTAAGTTACCGCAAATGAAATTGCTTACGTGAAAAGTAACTAGGGGAGGCTGTCCCCATGTCAATGACACTCTTCAAGGATTAATTATACGAGCTAACTGTTCGTTTGAGTCCTTGGATCACATTCATTTAGTACACTTTCCTCATTATACTGGTTCAGGTTAATTTTGGCATGTTACGAGTTTTTAAAAACGTTTATAAATGCTACGAGTTATATTTTTCTTAACATGGCTGAACACTATGCAAATTTCTCAGATGTGTATTTGCAGAATTATTTTCTTTGCCCACTATAAAACTTTTGTTACACGTGACTTTTGAATTGCCAAAAATTTTCTTAGCCACAAAATGTTTGCAACATTTGGAAGATTTGGTTCAAATAAATAGTATTTCAGTACATAATACCCAATTAATGAAATAAAACGTGTCAATGAACAGCAGACCGTAAGTACTAAAACACACTTAACTAACACACCTGATTTAAAATTAAGAGTTGAGGTGCATTGAAATAGGACTTTTCTTTACACTGGTCTATGACTATGGTTGACAACCATTACTTGGCATTCTCCTGGAATGTAAAAAAGAACACATATTGAATGCCATCTATAAGGGGTCCAATGACTCTAATTTAATTCTCAAGGAACATCGGAATTGACCCGCAGTTTTTAAAATTCCAATCTATATGAGCTATGTTCATTCACTGGGGGTTGTTCATCCACAGGATTGCCCAACGTATGTCGTTTGCTTTGTTCTGAGGATCGTCTGCAGCGTTCAGTTACGTGACACTTCTGGTCTTTGGTCATTATTATTCAATTAACCGTCATTCTTTGATTTTACAAAGGTGAATTTAAACGTATTCCGATAGCGAAACATTCCCTCGTCAAATGAATGTATTCGTGTTGAATTTCGAGCGCTCCACCGAAACATATTGCCGACGCAACTGTTGACTCATTTGGAGAGGAAGTAAACTACGTTCTTCCTGAATTCCCTGACTCTTCTGAGCATGTATCACGTCCCGTCGGAAGGTTCGTAAATCATTGCAAACGACTGAGTGACGTCATACTGTGGAATCTTGGAAACTTTAAAATCGCTTTGTAACTTCTTGTTATTTAATCTCCCCAAGTACTACTCAAAATTGTCTATGTTTTTATTTAATCATCAGTCGTGTTCATGTTTGACACCATTCTCACCTTGATCAATCCTGCGCAATTCTCTTCCTGTCAGAATACAACTTCCTAAATAATTTCCGTGGTTGTTGCCTGTATCGCGTCTTCTAAGAAAATGGTTACTAGTAGCCACTCACGAATGTCTCTTCTTGAAACCTTACTCCAAAGATTCCTTCCATCGTCAATATTTTCCAAAGGTTTTCCAAACTAAGAATTCTAGTAATTGTAGCACAATACTACTTCCTGGTAGATCCAGCGTAAAATACCGTATAGTAAGATTTTTTTCTGTCGATTCACATCGTACATTAAAAGCAAAAACGAAGTCTGTTTTAGAGGAAAACTTCCACAAATGTATAGATTTCGTACGTTTCAAAGTTTAATTTACTTCGGCCTTTCTGGGAACTCGTCAGTGGAGAATTCCACAAGTCTTCTTTTCAATATAAACTGTTCAGTGGATTTATATTTTTTTTTGGAAAACAATTATGTATATTTCTGTGTTAATTAACGGAGCTACCTTTCCACCAATTTTCACGTTTCTATCGAGTATTCGAAGTTCTGAACAAACCTCATTTTTGTTCTTAAGGTTTGTGTCGTTAATATCATACACGGCAAGGCTTTTCGAAACAATGTTTCCAAGACTCTCGTGTATTTGACACCTGACTTGAACGAGTCAAGTTTCGTAATTAGAAGTACTTTAACCAATGAAAATAAGTGGGCAAATTTTAGCCCATAATTTGTCAATCTTCTGACCGAGGAAAGTCTCGTTTTGACTTCGCGGAGAATTTACCATTTTGGTTTTTGTCTTTATGATTGTATTGTGTTCATCTTAATTCCCCTAAAGTTATTTACTGAAATGGCAACTTGCCAACGTCCCTGTCTGATCTGAAATAGATGGTCGTTTGCGGAAACACAAATTCAAGGTCAGCGGACGTTCTTCATATACGAATGTATAGTTTTACAGCGTCTCTCAATGAATCCATAGTCATTACTATTAAAGGGATTGTTTAGTAGTACTTGTATCACTGTCGATTTGTAAATAATCTTTTTGTGTTGCTCGAAATTTCTCCACCGCTCAGTATTTCATTTACTGGTATCCTCAATGTTAGAGGGTGTTTAGTTACATGAGCCTATTGTAACTTCTGCTCATTAATGCTTTATCCGTATCAAAAAGGAAGAATCGTATGTCGATTGTTTAAAATGTAAAATCGTCAGCCATTTTTATTTGTTGGGGTATTTAGTGATTTTGTTACACGTGACTTTTGGACGTTAAATTTCCTACAGCGTAACATTTTCATTGCACCATTCACGCACATGGCAAGCAGATTTTTGTTGAGCTGTTACTGGGGTAGTGTGTTATCTTTTGCCTCCTTCATCCCTTTGTGAGTAGTATTACCCGCTATCGCTTGGCGATTGTGTTATCTGTCACGCGCTTCAGCGTCAGCGGATTCCTCGTAGGTTACGGCCCTCTGGCTTACTCTACAAGGGAGCCATTAATCACACTCTAAAACCATTTCTCATTACCACTTTATTATCTTTGTATCAGAAGTTCAATAACTCTGCTTATGTGAATATAATATTTTAGGTTGCATATTCTAGGAGTAGATAATAGTTCAGATACATTATACTCCATGCCTCACAGCATATGTTGTACACAGATTCCCATAAAAGCTTAGCTCCCTGCAGGTATGGTTTCTTTCTGTTGAATATAGTTGAAATGCACCTTTTCTGGAAGTATGGACTGAATGCATTGCTCAATGAAGGCGACCTAACAATTTAGTATTTGTTCTATTGATTACATCCACTTTCTGCCCTTACAACTTTATTGGTCTCATCTGTGATGTTCCATTACATTTTTACCTGTTGTTCAACATGTACAATTCACACATCTGTCTGAAACCTAGCGTTTAAGTTCAAAGTATCTCCCAGTGAATATAATTAAAACCAAAAAGCTTTTAATTAATGTCTAGCAATATTATTTTAAATTTCCTGATGGCTATATTTATTTGCCATTTCCTGACTGCTATATAATACAGTGCAGGCCTATGTATATAAATTCAGTACTTCATGAAGGACAAAATATTATTCACGTAGAGGACAAAATATAAAACAACACATATTATGTGACTTTGAAATTTGTTGAAAGTGGTATGTTATTGTATTTACTAATATCAATGTTAAAGGGTGTTTACTTACATGAGCCTATTGTAACTTCTGCTTATTAATGCTTTATCCATATCAATGAAAAGACGTGTTTTTCACAGTTTTATAAAATTAATAGAAAATAAAAAATGGGTAAAATGGTGAAATCAATATTTCAAAGTCTCTATTGAATTGTAAAGAAGTAGTTATATTAGTCTAAGAGCCTGAAACAAGGGATGACAAACATTTTTAACTGCCGGGCCCTTATAAAAGTCTTCAAATCGCCAGAAAATGAATATTTAGTGGTTTCATTCTGTGCTAAAAAAGTAAAATTTATTACCATTTGCAATTATTTTGTATTAGCTGGGTGCCAGACAATGCCTGGGAATTCAGTTATATTTGGGTGACCGTATGTCCCAGTTTTCCAGTATCAGTACTCTGTCTCCCTGGTTGTGAGGTGTATTCTCGGCTTTCTCCCTGGAAACCAGCCTTGACCTTATTAGGACAGATATTTTGGTTACATGTTACAATCTATCATTAAACCATTAATTTTATCTGATTAGTGAATTAAAAATAGATGGAGTGAGAATGCCTGCCTCCCTCTTGCTCATGCTGCCAATATTACGCTTATGATAACACAGTAAAGTTGTCCCTGGGTCGGCAGAAAATATGGTCACCATATTTATATTAGCCCAATACAAAATAAAATTGAATAAAATTGAAGATCTTTATATAAAACTTATAAAACATTTTTCATTATTAATGTCAGTTAAGCTTAAGCTTGTTTCACTCTTAGCAGCAATTTAATTATCTCGTCTGACAGGTTTGACACATGATGGAATAATCTATAATGTTGCAATTTCGGTCTTTAGGGTAGGATCTTTTTTGGTCTGAACAGGAAGAAGATAAAACATTAATTTTCAAATGATTGACAGAAATCTTCTCTGGGATGATAAGTGCTGAACACCAAAATTTCACGGCATTCAGATGAACGCTATTGGAATGCCTAATAAGCTTTATAATTCACAGTTGGTTTTGTACAGGCAATTCAATGGATTTACAAATATTTATATTAATATCTTCTGAACCCTACATGATATCAAAATGAAACATACACGAAAATTTAAGTTAAAATTCCTGTTTTAATCCCTTAGGTTTTCATTCAAATCCATTGAGCCATATAGGAGCCTATTCGAGACAAACTTACTGACAGACAGATGGATAGATACACTTAAAACTTATTTATTGATTTAGATTTCCATTTAAATTTAAATTATCTAAAAACTACTTTTATGAATTATTTAACAAATTTTCAGTTTTAGTTAAATGAGCTTGATGATTTTTAGCAGGATGAGCAATATTTGGTTCAATTTATTCTAAAAAGCTTGAAAATTGCCACATTCAATTGTCTGTTTTGTTATGATTGAATTAACACAACTGAAAGGAGCTTTGAACTATATGCAGTCTAAACAATTCTGATAGTAAAAGATATGCCATGTTACAAAGTTTTGCATATTTTTGTATTATGTTTATATTCATGCATAAAATGTTCGTTTTAAATTATCTTGAATTCAAGATCAGCTAATAATTGTAATAAGTTCATCTTGGAAACTCACACTGATCTTTTCCATACGAACAATAAGTGGTGTGATTATCTATTTTGGCAATCCTTCATGTAACCATCTTTGTCTCTATGTTCTAAAAGAGCATTTTGTTTTACAAAACCATGGTTGTATGAATGGGACGTTAATTGAAATGTATAAACTTTCAGATTTGGTCAGCGACAAGGACCATGTAACATTTGGTTTCTGTTGTGTTTTATTAAAAAGAATTATACTACAATTTTTTGTTTAATGCTGTAGGCTAGCTTATATGTTGGTACTTATGTTTCAGTTTGACCCAGCAATACAAAGGTTTAGTGCCATGCGGATGACTAGATATGAACATTTTCGGCCAACTCCTAAAACATCAGTAATGGGTATTGGCCTAGTTGTGGTTCCATTTGTGGTTTTATGCTACGTCTTAAAGGGTCAAAAGGTAAGTAGCCATTTTTACTATGTATCTCATGCATTATTTATTAACATATAGTTAGGGATTTATATGGCAAGAACAATACTACGAGTAAGTTGAATGACTGATACAAGGTTTGTGTGATTACAAAATGGAGACAGAGTCAAATCTCAGCTGATTAATTCATGCAAGAATTTATACAGAACTTAAACCAGTAATCATAATTCAAGTATACCCACAAACTTCTCAATTGAAAGAAACAAATTATAACTATGGAACTCTTGGTGTCCAAAAAGAAGAATTTAATGAAAGAAAAAAGGCTCAGTTGTGGGTAACCATCCCTATAGACTGAAGTAGTGTACGGCAAATGGGGAATGTATGAATATTGTTAGAGCTGAATTAAGTATATATTTACACTCTGATGATTTTATGCATATTGTGTTATGCATCAATATGAGTAATTAAATTTAGCAATTGTTAATGTAAAAGATATTCATAGCATAAAAGCCAGCACTCGATTTATGTGAAAAGTTTTATTTTAGTTTCCCAGCCAGGTCTGCATAGTTTACTTGAGAAAAATTGTATTGACTGAAGTGGTGGCCATTTCAACATAACACTGAGCCTATAGTGAAAAGATGACACTGTGATCATGTGGATAAGAGAACTTTGGGTGTTATATCAGATGAAATGGAGGAAAATTGCTCTTGAAATTTTTCAGTTCGTCTGATATTGTCTTCAGGAGTCTATGATTGGAGTGTCTGAGTGCATTTTTAATTAGTGCATATTTTTCACTGAACTGTTTGCTGTGTTCAGAGTCCGGTTGGATTATTACTGCCCCATTATATTGAAATGTTTAAGAGCCACAGGTTTATAGACTAGCTGTACACCACAGTTTGCTGTTTAGATCCTTGGAATTTTGCTGTACTCAATAAAGACTGCAACATTGCACAGTGTGATGTCTTGGAAAGGGGAGAGTTGGCAGAATTTCATTTCCCACTGGAAGGAAGAGCAGTCTCCTAAAGGAGAAATTAACAGTGCTGCCTAATGTGTTCAGTGAAAAGTGGATGATGTTTTGTGCATAATTACACACTATGGCCATTGCAAGAAAAAAAAGTCTTGAAGAATGTTATTGGATATTCAAAAAAGTGTTACACTAATGTTGTGAACTGTAGCATACATTGTTCCATCAAATTTCAATTTAACATAAAAATTAACATGTGTCCATAATAAGTTCTTAAAGATTTTCTTGATAACTATCAATCTACAATATTAGATGACAACTGAAAGGTTTTTACTTCCCTTATGTTTGTTTGTTTCATTTGGGTGTAATATATCCCCTTTCTCTTGTTTTTCAGGATGAACAAGAAAATAAGTTCAGAACTGGACAAGTTGCTTACAAGGACAGAACTTTCAAATTCCAGTAATTTTTGTTGGACATTGTTGGTTTATAATATGGCCAGATCTGCCACATGATTAGTTTTAGCTGATACATGTTGCACAGTGCACATTGTTAAAGTACATATTGTCATATTGTACTATTGTGAATCATTATTTACTAATTTAATTACACATAAACTATTTATCAGAAAAACTGGCAAATGTTAAGGTTAATATTAATTTTTGTGGAAGATCTTGGTCATAATAGACTCAGTATGTTTTATAGAGTGTAAATAAATTGGATGCAATGTGTTGTGTAAATAAAATTTCAAAAATAATCTTTCTTTTTTCATCATGTTTCTCTATTATTGAAACCTTTCTTTGAGAGAGAAATTTGTGAGGATAGTAGCCATACAATGATTGGTTCATTCCTTCCTTGGCCTGTAGTTGACACCATTCAGTCTATAGTCAAGTAGAGATGAGCTCTTTACTGCCTAAATAGATAAAAGAAATCTCTAAAAATTTCTCTAAATGTCTCACATCCTAGAATCCAGCTATTAAAGTTCAGACAACTCAACCTCATTGTTGGACTAAGTCATTTATAATTCATAAGTATAGTACAGAGTAAATGGCTTATACTATCTGTTATCTAGCCTATGCTAATCAACAAGTCAGGTATGGTAGTGTAATATAAAACCAAAAATTTAGACTGCAACTAATCGTTTATAATTAAAGTTGCTATGATTGAAATTTCTTCATTTTCAGCCTGCATCTTGATAATGAAATGCAGGCTGAAAATAAAGAAACTCAAGAAAGGAATTAAAATGAAAAGATGGGAATTAGAAAAACTGAAACAACAGGAGGTGCTTCAGAGTTTCAAAGAAGATATCAAGAATAGATCAATACATAAAGGAGAAAGAAACAATGTAGAAGAGAAATGGGCCCTGTTAAAGGAAGAAATGACTAGTAGCCAACAATAGGAAATTATGGGTAACAGAAGAATAATAAAAATGATAGAGGAAAGGCGAAAATATAAAAACGTGAGAGATGAAAATGGTAAAGAGCAGTTCAGACACTTGAAGAATGGGATGGATAGGAAGTGAAAAGCAGCTAAAGAGGCTTGGCTCCAAGAGAAATGCCAAGTGGTTGAAGGTTTCATGCTGATCGCAGCTTATAGGAAGATCAAAGAGAGGGAAAATATTGGCAAGAGCATCACATCAGGAGGGCCGATGGGAAGCCAGTTCTGGATAAATAAGAAAAGACAGAAAGATGGAAGGAATATCTAGAAAAGCTGTATCATGGTGGAAATCTAGATCAGTCAGTAATAGCAGAAGAAGAGGTGGATGATGAAGAGCTGGGGGACCAAATTTTGATAGGGCGCTGACAGATCTGAGCAATTGTAAAGTGCCAGGAATTGATAATATTCCAGAGGAGTTGATACGATCATCAGGCGAAGAAGCAATATCATGACTGTTCAGGATAGCTTGTGAAATCTACGAAACAGGAGAATAGACCCATATCAAAGATGAATGGGGTTGATAGATGCAAAATATATAATATTATTAGGTGATGATCAGTTTGGTTTTAGGAAGAACGTAGGGACAAGAGAAGCAATATTGACTCGGCGTCTAATTATCGAAGACATGATAAGAAGAAACAGGCCTGCGTTCATGGCATTTGTAGAGTTAGAAAAAAACCTTTGATAATGTAAACTGGAACACACTATTAAGGATGTTGAAGAGGACAGGAATAAAATATCAAGAAAGAAGGCTTATATATAACCTCTACAGAAGGCAGTCTGCAGTAATCAGAATGGAAAGGCAAAAATCAAGTAAGACATGGATGCAGTCTGTTGTTCATGCTCTTTAACATATATAGAACAGGCAATGAAGAAAGTTAAAACAGAATATGGAAGAGGAATTATATTGCAAGGAGAAGAAATAAAAACCCTGCAGTTTACCGATGATATTAGTAGTATTAGGGGAGTCGGAAGAAGACTTGGAAAACATAATAAATGGCATGAAGTGCCCCCAGAGGAAGAGTACAACATGATGATTAATAGAGGGAAAAATAAGGTAATGGAGTGTAGTATGGGAAACAGTGGAATAACAAAGGGTATTAGATTGGGAAGGGATATTTTGAAGGAGGTTAAGGAAGTCTGCTACTTGGGCAGCAAGAGAATGATGAAAATCAGATGGATGGGTGCATAGAATCACTAATGAGGAAGTTCTAAGCTTGAATAAGGGAAGAGTGAACAATATGGAGAACTTTGACAAGAATAAGGGATTGATTAATAGGCCATGTTTAAAGACATGAGGGTCTTGTAAATTAGAGGGAAGAGAGTGGGTAAGAATAGAAGAGGGAGTCACAGGATGGAATACACTAAGCAGCTTAGGGAGGATGTGGCAGTTATGTAGTTATGAAAAGGCTTGCACAAGAAAGGTAGCATGGAAGATTGAATCAGACCAGTCTTAAGACTGGATATCACAGTTGCACAGCATGATTAAAATAATGATTGTGTATAAATAAATATTTTTTTGTTGCAACTGTTGCCAATGTTCTCTAAATTAAAACTGTGCAAGGTCAAGACTCTTGAGATTGTGTGTGGATAATAGATCAAATTTGATGATACACATTAATACACTTTTAACCATATTAAGCTCTATTCGTTTTGCTAAAATAATTTTGATGTGCAGTTATATGAAAATTAATTTACTTTATGTACTTTTCATTACATATATAATTCTTATAATTGCATGCCACACTTATTCAATAATATTGTGCAGGGGATTTTAAGATAATTGGGAATTATTGTGGAATTTTTGTGATAAATACTTTACTAGTATCTATTTAAAATCAATTGAGATACTTTTAATAAAAGTGCAACTTACAGAAAGCTAAACAATGTCATTCCACATAAAAGGGTCCATTATGAATAAACTCTTGGGCAACATAAAACATTTTAAAGACAAAACAAATTTAAAAAAGAATTAACTAATTTGTTTGGTAAATGGCTGGAGAATTGGATTTATATTAAAGTTAACAATTTTAGTATGTTCAGATAACCTATAGATACAGACAAATGTGGTATACAAATTAAATTGATTAACTTTTTTTCATCTTTTAAAAAAAGAATGTTTTGACATGATTGCTGCATGATCATCCATTAGCAGGTCTGCAAGATTTATTTGGTGAGATCTTCCGGCCACAGTCTTTTCAGTCTTCTCATTGCAAGTTGGTAGTAGAGATTGACAATGAATTTATTGGTATGATTTCGAGTGCATTTTTTGCTTTTAGTGGCATGAGTCTTGAAGATATCTGCAATGAATGGGATTCTAAGGCTGAGATGAAAATTTTGGCTTCCGATGAACCAAGATGTTGAAATGAATATATTTGGGGATAAACTATTGTAAAATGAGAAATCCGTTAACTCTAAATTTATGAATTTACAATATACTACAATTTGATCACTCTGAAGTTATGTAGCGCGTTAATAAGTATAGGCGCAATTAATTTAAACTGCGATTTAGACAGTGAATCGCGTGAGTAATGATGAGTTGTTGGGTACTACCATGTGGAATGTAAGGAACGTCCAGTCCCCCGGGGTTGAACATCTGGAGGAAATGAGTGACAGGCCTGCAGAATCGCCAATGAAAGAGTAAAGGAGCGGACCCCCTAAGGCGCCGGGCTTCTTCAAAATCTTTGGACGCACGAGGGTGACGAATGTTCATACTGTGACACTTACCCTTGATGGAGATGCCCTGGCGAGGGAAAGTTTTGGAGTTTTTGTGCCGTTAAGAAGCGCGACTGCCCAAAACTATTTAAAAGGCATGATAGCGGAGATAGAGGATAGTCGAGGGCAAAATTCGTAAGGAGACAGTCAAGGGAAAAATTCGGAAGGCGACACTCGATGAAACTACTGGAGGGAGTCGCTGGCATTGAAGAAGTTACTACAGATAGTAGTCGCCATCATTCGATGGCAAACGACAGAAGCCGCCAGGGTCCAGGAAAGCTGACTACACGACATTGCAAAGGGGAAAATACCACTCATGGTAGTCCTTAACATTCTCATGATTACGCAGACAATGTAAATTCGTCATTTTTCCGACCAAATTTATCCCATGGTCAACCCGAGGTTTTGGATTTCATAGCTGAGTAGCCAGTGGCATAACAAATATATATTGAGTAGGATCGGTCCGCCAAAATTTGTAAATAATAAATTTCTATATTTTTTATGCCTTAAATAAGAATTATTTAACTTCCCTCCCTAATACAAATTGGCTAAAAGGACATCCACTCTGGCGCCCAACAAAATAAGAGAGTACGCCACAGTTACAAGATACAAAGCCAGCCTTTTTCAATATTTACCACTATATATTTACAATATTTATACACACTAAATATTTTATAAACTAAATACATGAGTTCTACACTGGAGCTGAATAGAAACACAAATACAATTTGGAGTACTAGGAAATTGGCAAAAGGTTACAGGCAGTGATCATTAATCTGGACCTTCCTGCTAGAGTCAATCCTGCCACTTCCCCATTTGCTAGTACTTTGGTGCCCTGGAATGGACCACACCTTTCTCACATTGTTGAAATGTCTGTGGCCAGGAAAATCTTCAATTTCTAACTTCACTCTAAAAGTTCAGTCTTTTCTAAACTCTTTAAGTCCTGATCATAATGTCCTTTAAAGTTCTGTCTTAATTATCCTGTCAAAGATTAATTTTTCTTGGGTTTTCAATGTCTTGTCTTCACTTCCTTATTTCATATTCCATTGGTGGTGGAGCCCAATACTGTCCAATAAAAATTAGGGAGGAGCCAATTGCCCTCCTCTACTGACAATTTTGGGGAAAAACACCATCTTCATTCACCACCTGATGCCACCAAATCTCTCAAGACCTGGGGAACACCCAAGTCACGTAATCATGTTGGAGTTTTATTACCCCTGTCTGTAACCTACAACTTCCCTCACACCACGTGCCTTTGATTGTTTACCGCCAAAATCTGCATGTAGTTGTGTTTTACCATTACAGTATGTAAAAAATTTAGAACAGCACTCGCATATTTATTGGAATAATTAATTGACACACAAAATTTATAGAAAATTGAAAAAATATATATTTCAATACTTTTTTCAACCAATAATTGTGAACCTAATATTCTGAAATCAATTTCGAAATATATAAAATATGGAGTATGACCTAATTTTGAAAATTACATTCAATAAACCAAATGTAACATGAAAATGAAGTTCAGGATATGAAAGAGGAGACAGAATTTACTATTTTAAGTTGTATTAAATAGTTTGGAATTAAATTCTGTTTGCACTATTTTATTATTGAGGACATAAGATCAGTTTGTTGTTGTGTAATGTGATTTATTGACGATATAATATTGTGAGTTACCACATTTATATTTTCCCCAAAGAGCTACACTCTTCTAGCATAAATTTAAATTATCCTTTGTCCTTTATGGCTTCCAAATCAGTAATTATTCATTCCAAGGTGTAATATTTGAAGGGAAATTTTTGGAAATGAAAGTGGTTCTGAGTAAATGCTGTTATTTTTAAAACAACTGTTTTAGACCTTGAAACTTATGTCAATGTTTTCTCATTTCTATAACATAAAGCATTATATATGTAACAATTTACTTGTTAAATATATTAACTATGACAATCTACAAGTTATGAACAGAATACAGCAATGGTTGAAATAACTACCACGTAAGCTGATAAATTAAAACAATCAAACTCTGTTTTCCTTTAATTGCTATAGAAATCTTGCTTAGTATTTTCAGATATTCAAAAGTTCACTTGTTTGAAATTTCTTTGGAATGATTTATGCTTTTGTTTTTACAAGCTAGCAGGCTGCCAAACATGCCCATGAATTTTGGCACCGATCTTGCTTGTTAATTATGTGAGCTAGGTTATATTAATTTATCGGAGGGGAAAGGTAATGGCTCTATTTAAGAACGTGGTCATATCCGAGGAATTGCTTTATAAGGTTTATTTATGCTTTGGCCTTTTAAAAGGAGGGTTAAAGTAAGGCTGAAGTGGTTCTGATTAGAAGTCCGAATTGAAGGTGTACAGAACACACTCCATAGAGATTAGCAACCAATGAGACCATAGGTACCCAGGAAGAAGACCATTTGAGAGATGGGCCATTAAGAAGATGTAAGAGAGTGCCAGAATGAAAATAATTAACACTGGAAATATTGGTCAGCAACATATAAGTATATTGATGTGCAATTAAGTAATGTACGTCACATCCTGATCACCGGTTTGAACTATTGTCTGCAGTAAATGTAAATATATATACATGCAAAAGATGACAATGGCAGGCTAATTAAAACAATTAATAAGGACAGGAAAGAGAGATAGATAGTTGGTGACTTACCTGAGGTTCACAGTTGGCAGGCACCATGTAGGGTTTGAAGTTCTAAATTTTTGGAGGCACCGTCCCATTTTTCAAAATGTTAGGGCGACACTTCCAGTGATTGGCTAGCTGACAACTGACACATAATATAATAGAGAACTAAAATTAAAGTACAAAATAATTTATATGAGAGAATTTTCTTTAATATTTTAATCGTTAATAATAATTTTTTATTTTTTTATTATTTCAGCATTTAATGTGAGGTAACCTCTGTATTAGTGAGACCCTATATTGCGCTATCAAAAGTAGAGTTTAACATGAAGATACCAACAATTATTTCTTTTCAGAATGGTCTCTGTGTACAATCAAATCACCCCCTGTGGGACATGAGATTCACACTGGGAAACACCGGACTAGAGTAGATTAATCACAACATGGAACTTTATATTTCATTTTTCTGTGGAAAAAATGTAGCAGAGAGAAGTGTTTTGTTTCTAAATGGAATATGTCACAAGTATGAATTAATAAAATATATAGTATTCGCATCCACTTTAGGAGATCTCGATGGGTGTATGGGACACGATATCTTTTGCATGAAATGTTCTTCAGTTTTTCCACATGTATAACTTTAGTATATTTAAAAAAACATTAAAGATCATGGACAGTTTCGGGCAACGAGGAACACATATGCCAAATTTGGGCAAATTCGGACCAGTACTTTGGACGCCTATAGTTGGAACATATATACTGATGCTCTGACATTGTATGTATGACACAAAATAATTTTACAGGTGTTAAATGGCCTCAGCTCTATTATAAGCTGTATAATGGGTTACATATAATTAGTTAAAAAGGTAGGCCTAACTTTCTATTTTTATGATGAGAAATTGAATTGCCGAATGTTTGCCCAAGGCCATGTAAAGAACTGTGTTTAAGCTCTGAAAATCCGCAATTTAAACAAATAGTAGGAAATGCTCATTTGTTTCTGTCAAAGATGGGCTTTATTATTAAAAAAATGTACTGTTTTTAATTAAAAAAATGATTTAGTACGTGATTGACTTGTTTTCATGCATATACATCAATAGCAGGTCTTAACTTGATAATTTTACAAAGATCTTCTCTTTTTATTTTTTTACAGTAATAAAAACCAAGCACTAGAGTTACAGGGCATAGGTCAAAGCGAAAATGAAAATGAAAAGAAATTTAGGTTAAACAGCTGGAGAGGATTATTAGAGGGGATGTATATAGAAAAGCAGAAAGATTGGGAACTTTGATTAATAATGAAGTTGATGGAGCGGATGATTCAAATTGTTGAGTCGTGATGGACTAATGTCAAATTATCGCGAACAGATTGACAAATCTCCAGCCACTATTGTTTAAATTGGCATGAGCCCATGAACATGTACAAAATCTGGGATTGTATTGTCCTCAAGACACACACAATCTATTGGAGAATACTCCACGTTCCTGGGACCTACATTCCTTATGAGAGAAGATTGGAATGCTAAACACACGTATTACGATGCGAGCCTAACGACTCAAAAAGGAAGGAATCTTCTGCATGCCATTAGTAGGCGAAATTGCTGATACTTTACTACGGACAACCCACAACAGACCACAGCGAAATTACAGATCTGCTAGCGTTCTTCGTATTAAAACAATAGTGGCACATTTCATTCAGCTGCGGTTCACACATCAGCTGGCTGAAAACAAATTTTCTTTCGAAAACGTTACGTCAAGTGGAACGTTCATACCTTACTTTAAATCTTTATTTTCCCGCATTTCCGTTTATTGCTGAACTTTCTCCGACGACAATGCAATTCTCAGTCATCAGTCCCGACTTATGACACATCTCTCTTAATCATATTATATTGGTAATCAGCATATTTATTCACAATATAACTGTGCTAGTTTGAATCATTTTCGCTAACTTTGCTCCATAAAGAGAATAATTTATTACTTCTGTCACCTCATCGCGAATCCAGTTGAATCAATGTATTCTTTTTTGATGCTATCCAAATTATTAGTGCTACTTTGTACAGTCCTACTTTTAAAGTATACAAGTATAACTTCCTTATTCTAAATGCCCACCAATTTTACCATCTGTATATATATCTAAAAATCTTTGTCAGTGCGTCAGTATGTATGTTCCAATTAGAGGCGCCCAAATTTGGCACACGTGTTCCTCGCGGCCCGAAACTGCCCATGATCTTTAATGTTTTTTTTTTTAAATATACTAAAGTTATATATGTGGAAAAACTGAAGAACATTTCACGCAAAAGGGATCGTGTCCCATACACCCATCGAGATCTAAAAAGGATGCGAATACTATATATTTTATAAATTATAAACATTTCATGTCATAATTAACCTATCGTTGGCAGAGGGCTAACTTATTGAGAAATAATAAACTCTTTGGATCCTCGACACGGTGTATACGTAAATTAATTTTATTTTTCTCGTCAGATAAAATTCAAATATTTAGTTATTGCTTATGTGTAAAAGCAAATAAAATATTATGCATTTGATAGTAACATTCATCACAGGTGAAAGTATTAAATTAATTTTTTTAATAACACCAATACTGTACATACGTGAAAAAAGTGAAAATGTCAATAACCCTCTGTTTTTCTCACTTTTGAAGGTGTTTGTTGGCGTTTTTCCGCCTCTAGCAAAGTCTGTACTCAGCTTTAAGAAACGAGTAAGGGATAATTCTCTTTGTCTCACCGAGACCTATCAGTAGATGTATTTATTTCCAAGATGGACTTCCGCCCCCCCACCCCCTCTAAAGTGCAACACAATGAAAAATTCAATTTTGGAACCCCTCAAATTTTAGGTCCCTGTAGTTCGGAAACGGAGGATTTTAGAAAAGTTCTGAGGACACAATGTCGATTGGTAATTTTTGTCACATGACCGTTTCTTCTCAGACCACCTGAAATGGGTCAAAATTGCGCCTCTCTCTAAAAAAAGACTGCTATTTTGACGATTTTTCGTCATTTACATATCCTAGGATAGAAAATACCCTCAAGTACTTTAATAAATTTATATTTAATTACATTCCTGTTTTTTTTTTATTTACGTGAACCCAAGCAACACCGGGTACTTCAGACGTCGTGTATTCCAATTATTCATGCTAGGATATATAATATGTACGATATCTGTTGTCACAGAGTTGTCTTTTCTACTGGGCCGGTGACGATTTATTCAGTGTCCTCTACTCGGAACTCCATACTGATTAGCCCAGAAAATGGCCAAAAAGAGCTGCTAACAATATACAACAGTCCAACTGCAAACAGATGAAAACCAATTGAATGGACACAATGCAGTTTTGCCAATCCAATAAGAAGGGCATGGACTTACATACCATCCAAATAACTAGATTGCACTCAACAGCAGTTCTTAAGCGAAGAACAGTTATTTCAAAATGGCTTCGTGATTACCTTGACACTGTTTTTTTTTATGCAAAAGCTTTATTAAATTTCTGTTAATTTGTTTTCGCAAAACCCAAATCTTTTGCCGTATTCGCTTCTCCTTTTTTGTCCTACTTCTTATAAATTACATCTGCCAAAAATAACGGTCACCATCAGAACCCATTCAATATGAGCAGAGTTTGGCTAACAATGTTCGGAAATAAATTATTTAAACTTTTAAGTCTTTATGAGGCAAATAATTCGTGTCTGAAGTAATCTTAGCAAAACACACCGTATAAGTGATGTGCTAATCATTCGCGCACAGGAGACATGACTGCAATTTTATATTCCCGTTCTATGAGTGGTTTCCAGATTCCTTTCATATATTAAAACTTTAAATTACGGAAACATAATTTGAAACTGTTACAGAAAGCCGGCTCAGTATCTTCATATGTTCAACAGAATGTTAAGAGTATTTCTTCGGAATGATTTATGGTTTTATTTTAACAAGCTGTAAGGCTGTTACACGTGCCCACGAATTTTGGCACAGATCTTGCTTGTTAATTAAGGTGAACTAGGATATATTTAATTTCTCTGAGGGGAAAAGTAACGGCTATATTGAAGGACGTAATCGTATCCGGGAATTTTGCTGTATAGGTTTATTGCTACTACGGACTCACTCGGCAAATCATCGCATGTCATTCATCCTTCAGACTCACCTCTATTTCTCACCACAGCGGAATTGCAATCGCCTGAAACAATGTTAAAACAACCCAAATAAATTGTGCGAAATTCTTTATTATATTTGGGAATATCGGGAATGGAATTGTACTCCTGGGAATCCTGATTTCAGTTATAGAGTAACGGGTTCCGGGTGTTATATATTTATTAAACGGTTGATTTGATTGTAAATTTTATTGGAGTTGTATACTAAAAGAACGTGGACGTAATGAATTTATATATTTATTTATTTTATATTATTTCCTTGATACTTTTTTATCTAAAGAATTATAAAAGGGAGAAGAATCTGGGACACTTCAATCCTATTCATTTAGCAACAAACAAAGACATCATCCTAAAAGTCCTGAAATTTACTTGTGAAGTAGGCCTTTTTAATGAAATTTAAAGTAGTAAATTTTTATTTCATTCCGAAGACAGAGGAGATCAGTTTTATGTATTTAAATATGTATTTTTTTGTCTTAATCGGAATTTTAAATGTAATTTAATAAGAAGTAACAGTTGTACTCTGGCAAATGCCAAAGATTTTAAAGAAATGATGTCAATAATGTTATTGTTGGTTCGCTAATAACTCTTGGGTTGATGCGAAATAAAAAAATTTATGAAACAATATATATTTAATTTTTGAAAATTAAATAAATTAGCAAGTGATCATAAAACAAATATTACCGTAACCATCTAAATTTTTTACAGCAACACATGCTATAAATTGAGAATAATTTTTCTCCAAATTATCTGTGGGCCTCTGATGAGTAATAGGTTGAATTCAGACTCAACTTCGACATAAAACACACACATATTTAATTTAATGTTCATTCTTACAATCTCGGAGTTCAGGAGCGAGCGTTGTCCTACAGATTGGTCGATTACGGTCATGTTACCATAATTGGTGAATGTCTCACAAGCTAAAACGAATGTACTTACGTTTTGACGACAAAAAGAAAGTTGTTCCTTGATTCCATTCTGCTAAGGATTTTCAATAGAACCGACCCAATAGTTTATCGATTCTTCTCTAACTTGCAACTCCCCCCCCCCCTCCCAAAAAAAACGCTCAGCAGAGAATTGTATTTAACAAATAGTTGCACATAAATTTCAATTTGTTGTAACTAATTTATTTTGTGTATTTTTATATTTCTCCTACATACTTTGTTATATATAAGAGGAATATAAAAATGTTTGTAGCTAATTTTTGGTAATAAAATAACGTTATTATTACGTTTCCCCCTTTCAGCGTACAAAAATACATCCTCTAGACTTTTTCTCTATTTAATTTTCTGTGTTCTGCAGATGAGAGTTCTTCCTCTAATCTCTCGACGCTTCGCTTTGGCGATGAACGTAATTGAGATCCTTGAAATTTGGTTTCTTTACAAGATCTACGGAATCCCTTATTATTATAGACCTTAATTTTCAGCGTGACTGATGACGAACGTATTGAAAAACGAATTAAGTAATTCATAGAGTGTGGTGTAGCAAATAAATATTTAAATCATTTTCTATTTTCAAAATGAAGTAACTGTTGTACGCGCTAAATGAGATGGGGGACCACTGAGAAAGGAACTACAACATTTTCAACTCAACACAATAGCCGCAATGTCGAAATGTAAAGATCGAGTTACACCCAGACTCGTTTACTTTTCCATCAGTAGACAAGGTTCATTACAGAAGGCAACGTGTTGCGCGATTTAGCATTAAATTATAATGCGATTTCTGGAATCAAAAGGAATGACAAAGTAGCTTTCGCACAGCTAACGGTAGCCAACTTGTATATGATTCCATTGCATCCTTACGTTTCATTCGAAATGTTTTATAAAATAACTATAATAGATAAGAATGTAAAAAATGCCGAAAAATAACATGGAACTAAATCAGTTATATCTTAATTAAAATTCCGACTGTCTGTAATAAAACTTCGTTTTTTTAACGGTAGTAAATAAGGTTTGCGGTTAGGGTTTTCTATTATTTTAATGTGAAGAGTTCAAAAGGAATGTAGATAACGGGTGGTTGAGTGTGAATAAAAACGGCAGTATAGAAGTCGTATAGAAGAAACCGACATAAATATCCACCCTAGGAGTGACTTAATAGCGTCTGTTGGCGAATGCGGACTTACTGTCGTCGTTTAGTAGAGCCCTGAGAGTTTGAAGCCTCACTGTGTCCATTCGGATTGACCTACGTTATTGTAAAAGGTCAAATTTTTCGCAGAATTTAATGATATGTGAATAAAAATTTTAAGACATTTTTATATATGCGTATTGGGAAAAAACTGAAAAAACTCAGGGGTTTTTTGTATTTCCTTCACATTGCTCGAATTTGACAACTCATAGGATTCAAACTGTTACTTTAAATGGTATGAAAATTTAGCAAACGCCAGAGCAAACCCTTCCAAACCTATATGCAAAGTTTGAATCATCTGTGTATTTTACTTTTTTTAAATGAATTAATTAGTGGACCTCTACTAAATCTTGGACAGTGCATCTCAGGAGAGTGGGACACAGCTTTTCTTGTAGCGGTTGAAAGTAATAAATATAAAATATAAGCTTCATTTATGTAGCAACGCTATGAAATTTTGTATGATTTTCTAAAAAGTGCTGTGAGAAAGGAAAAGTTTATTGGAGCGGGAGGGTAAAGTAGGGTGGCAACTCTGCCCGCTGGCCTGGCTCCGACTTTTCTCCACCGCGAATACTTACTAGAGTGTATTATATAGAATACTCAAACACAAAACGGCTTAGGAACTACTTTACGGTTAACGATGTTTGTAGGAAAATCTCCCACTGGGACTGAGTCAGTTAATCGAGTTGTAACCGATATATAACCTAGTGAATGAACAAAGTTATGGCTTCAGTCTCGTCGTATTTTCAACAGATTATGAATACTTACTGAATACGAAAGGGAGCTTCTTTTGTGGTCACGAGGTTTGTTACTCAGTTTCTGTAACAACATTTATAATCCGTTTCTCTACTTATAGATATTTAACCTGCTTCAGCTTTTTTTCACGTTACCGAGTCACCCCTTATTTCTATAGGTCGACAATCCTCATCTGACTTTATACACTTAATAGTACTGAAGTAGAAATGTATATAACAAATTCATCAATTGAGTGTTCACAGAATTATTGGACTCGATTGTGGATCTAATGTAGGGAATTTTGTTTTTGAGAGTAAGAGGCTTCATGAGGCTAATCCACATGTTGGCAGCCCCTCCCTTAAACAGCATAGGAACGAATGAAAAGGAGGAATGAGGAAGGTAGAACAAGTCAACCTATACATAACTGGGTGGAAATTAAACCGATTACAAATTTCTGGAGTGGCATTATTGTTAAGGATGATAGTTTCAGAGACAGAAAAAGCTTCCTGGGTCCGGAATATCCAAGTAATGTGGCGACCCACATATTATTTTCCCTGCTGGCCTAACTAGAAGGGAATCCGTTCGTGCATCACCATGCTTACTCAAACGTACTTGTTTAAGAGGGAAGCTTGAAATATTTGTAGTAGATGTGGGGACATGCTAACGATAAAGCACATACTGTACACCTGTCACCCTGACTCGGATAATGCACACCCAGGTGTTCTCCAGATCAGAGAGGAGGAACTCGTCCACTCGGAAAGAGCCATAAAATTTGTGTTCACGTTCCTGGCTCATAACAAGCTATTAGAAAAGATATAAATGCTTCATATTATCTTGGAACTACAACTATAGTCTGTTAGCAACTCGTCGTAAATGTGCCTCAGTGCTAGGTGATCGTATGGAAGTCCCTAATGATTATATTTATTAATGGGACATTGAAACAATAAAACATAGGTCGAGCTCTTGGTAGTTACCCAACGCCCTTCCGAGTGGGGTCACCGCATTCCCTTCCAAGCATCGATCAGCTTAATATGAACACCAAACAACTCTTACTATATGCCTAAGGTCTCAAAATAGATCGACGTGCCTCGCCTTGTGGGAACCGAAGTCCAAAATTAGAGAGAGAAGAAGGCATCCCCGAAAGTAGCTCCGTGCGTGTCTCCGGGAATTTTTCTTTGAGTGACAGGCTACTTGAGGTTTATTCGCGTCGGAAGTGATGGAAAGGGGAGGTGCGGAAGGGGAAAAAAGTATCCAAGTGCCCCAGGCTGTAGTTTAAGGATTCTACTCGGCATTCACCTAAAAGCTATGCAGGGAAAGCCTGAGAGAAACCATCATCAAGTAAGTCGGGTTCTTGATACATGACCCTCGCCATTCTGATAACGGGAATTGGGGTTTACTGTTGGGGCCGCAAGTAACACGCCTCCATGCCTCGACCGGATTTAGGGGGAAATTGACCAACTGGTCCAAAGGAACAGAGGAAAACGCTTACCGTATGCCCAACGTCTGCGATCCCGGAATATATGCCCACCAAAGCCAGCCAAGGCGCTCGCCCTATGGGAAGCATGATTTATAGTCTTTGGTTTAGAACCAAGAACTGGAAACTCCCCAAGGAGGAAATTAGCCTTTCCGGACTTTCTTCTTCATTGTAAATTTTTCAAGGAAGAGCAATTTTTTGGGTAACAGGCTACATGAGTGTGATCTTGAAACAGACAACTCCCCTTTAATAGCATAGGAAGGGAATTGAAAAGGGGGGATGTGAAAAATAGAGCAAGGTAGCCAAGGGTTGACTAGGATCCTACTGGGTGTTTCATCTAAAGGGATGTAGGGAAAACCCTAGAAAGGTCGGGCTGCTGGGTACTATTCTCACGCCCTTCCGATTTACGGGAGACGAGTTTGCTGTGGGGTCGCAGCATTCCCTTATTCGTGTCTCCACCAGTTTAGGAGGCAGTTGGTCGGCTGATCCAGAGAGATCAGCGGAAAACTCTTACCTTACGCCCAAGGTCTTCGACCCCAGTACATATACCTCCTGAATTTGGGGGGTTACGAATAAATATTTTTTATGATTTATCCCTCCTGCGAGGTTACGGGGACACGACTATGTTATCCCTGGTACACAGGACCTTACTGTTATTTTCTCGCGAATAGAAATAACTAAAGTAGATATTGAGAACTCTCTGATTTCTCGTATTTGGTTGGCCTTCACCAGATCTACGAGTATGGTGCACTCTTTGGACTCACGTCGAACGCAGACACTCGGTGACATTCCAGACATTCGAACCATTCTCGCAAGTCCCCTACCACGTCGAAGTCTGATCTCAACATTAATCTGTACACGTCAGACAAAAAATCTGCAGAAACGGACCTGCGCTGATGAACGTTCAGATACGCTTAGTCTCAGAAACGTCAAGCCCCGGTCTGCACAGAGCGAAGAATGGTTTCTCGACTTTATACATCATGTTTGCCGCTTATTCATGGACTGTGGTGAACGAAAATGATCAAGCCCACGATCTTCTGTGATCTGACAATTGAATCCTTCACTTCCCGACTCATATGCGAAAGTAGAGATATAGTAGTCTTCAGTGACACGATTTGAGTGGTAGATCCCGGGTGGTCTTAATTAAGAGCGGGAGTACAGAGGAAATCCGTTAATCGGAAAGCTCGGTGGGCGAAGAGGCGGTGAAGGTGCGGGTCGGTTCGAGGTCTTGCAGACCTTCGAGTCCCGGATGTCTCGGTCTGGGTTCCGGCTTGGCGCGCAATCTGCTATATAAAGTTGGCTCGGAACTGCGCGAACAGTCACACCGAACAAACACCATTAAAACAACAGCTGCTGAGTGTCGGTAAAAGTGTGTGCGACAGCGTGTGCTACAGTTCCCAGGACCCCGGGATCCCACTGAGATTCGGTGCTCTTCTCGCGGCGAAGGCCGTAGTTCTCTACGCATCCAGGAGATGGAGTTACAATGTCCAGTGACCAATAATTAAATGCCACCATGTGCTTCGCGGTGGAGAACCAAACGCAACTATTATATAGCATCTGACAGTGTATCGCGTTAAGTTACAATTTATCAAAATACAATATATATATATATATATATATATATAGAGAGAGAGAGAGAGAGAGAGAGAGAGAAATTTCGAGACGGGGACCAAACTTCCGGTTTCATTATACGATAGGTAGGAAGCGTTGAACTTTCAGCTATTTCTTCCGGTTTTGCAGAATTTTTGGCGTGACTGCCATCCACAACATTTCTGTGTTCCGCAGCTTTCAATTGTTCTCGCATTGAAAAGAACAGCAACTTGGCAAGCTTCACTTTCACGATTGTCCTTTGTTATGTTAAGCACGTCGGTTTCTCGAAGTGTGTCTCTCCCAATGTGTGTGTGTGTATGTGACATGTCCCCCGCTTGATTCATACTAAGCAATGTATGAGTAAACGTCAACAAAGAAATTTAGTTTTGAAAGTAGTTCGTGTTCAAAGATTAACACTGGATTCTTTGCTAAAACTGGGAAAATTAAAAATAAAGTAAGACGTATAATGATGAAAAACCTTTGGTTTTAAACCAGTCACAAATTTAATAAAATCAAAATTATATTTCCATTTTGATTATAGATTATATTAAATTTTTGAGGAGCTTTCGGCTTATTTCATAGTCATCTACAATTTAAAAGGACAAATTAATTGAAAATTTTTAATATATAATGATGAAAAACCCTTGGTTTTGAATCAGTCGCAAATTTAATAAAAAACCCTAATTATATTTCAATTTTGATTATAAATTTTGTTAAAATTTTGTGGAGCTTCAGGCATATTCCATAGTCATTTACAATTTAAAAGGACAAAGCAGCTGAAATATTACAAAAAAACACAATAGATATGAAATTTATACATTATAAAAAGTAAGCTTGATTATAATTTCCTTTAAATCTTTAATCTACTGAACATACCTTCATTCTGCCAATCAAAAATTTCTTTTGTATGTTGTTTAATAAGCAAAATTTTAATAATTATTCAAATAAACCAGTTCAGTTTTCAATCCAATTTATTCACATTCAATTAAACAAACAAGTTTACCAGGACTTTTCGTACATAAGTCATAATCGTTATCTATAATTTCTTAAGACATAACAGTTCGTCAGAATCCATCTTACTTAAACAAGTATTCGTCTTAATTTTGTCTTTAAACGAATACAATTTTAAGTAAGACGGATTGTAACGATAATGTTTGGTTTAAGATATTGATGTAAAAACAATGTATATCTTAAGAAAATGTAACAGATGATTGTGACTTATGATTGGAAAGGTCCTGGTGAAATTATGAAAATAAATTGAATTGAAAACTGAGCTGGTTTATTTAATAAATTATTTGAACCAAATAGAAGTTGTTAATTTTATCATTAATTTTAAAATTTTAATACAAGACCCTTAGAGAAAGAAAATTTTTGCTTATTTATTGTTTGTTATTAAATTTGTTATATATTGTTTTATGTAAAACAATATATAAACAAAATTTGCATTGACAAAATAGAGGTATGTAAAGTAGATTAAAGATTTAAAACAAATTATAATCAGTTTACTTTTTATAAAGTATAAATTTCATATTTTTTGTAATCTTTTAGTCGTTTTGTCCTTTTAAATGGTAAATGACTATGGAAATGCCGGAAGCTCCACAAAAGTTTAACAAAATTTATAATCAAAATTGTAATATAATTAGGATTTTTTATAAAATTTGTGACTGATTTGAAACAAAGTGTTTTTCATCATTATATATTAAAATTATAAAATCCTTGAATAAATTAAGTATGAGCACGTAAGACGTGAAAAGGAAACATGAAAGGACTAAATCTCTTTTTTTATTACTATGTAGGTTTTTTTTCGGGACTGCTTTTCTTTCTATTATTATTTTGGTATATGCGTCGTCTGTTACTTGTTTTAATTTTATCTCATCGAATTTTTAAATTTCTGGAGGCTGAGAACGGAAAATTTTTGCCTGTAAATAGTTTCGTTTCCATAACTGTCAAAACAAGGTTCACGTGCCAATATAAAGAAAAAGAAAATGGAGGTGAATTTTTTAGCGTATGAATAACGTTAATTTTTTAACTTCCTCGTGGTCTAATAATTCATACGTATTACAATGAATTTAATTTAATATTATAGTGGCTTGTCTCTTGTTCATCATAAATAATGGGACAACAGTAACACTCGAAATTTGAAACAATTTTGTGCCTTGAACATCAGGGTTGGAGGTGAAATCGGTAGGAGAGAGGGACAAATACACGCACGCGAACACTGGTAAAATTTTTGGAGTCTTTACGGAGACGTCATAAGCTTTTCTTACTACTCAGTCCCCCTAATTCGGGATTTATAAATATTATTAGATGAGACAATAGGCCCTATACGGCCCATGTTGAAGCATGACCCATTGACTTTAATTGATTGAATTTTTTTACAGTTTGTTTACATGGTCCTGTCAGGTACTCGCGATCTACATTTAGGTTTCTAATGGTGTTAGGATAGTTTCCAAACAAAATTATAAAATTATTTTTCCCCATTTTTTAATTTTTCATACGCAATATCCATAAAACAAAACTTTATGAATGACAATATCCATTCCTTAAACGTAACTTCTTGACCAAAAATGAAAATTTAATGTAAATATCTACAATATTTCCTGAATAAAAGCGAACAAATATTTTGAAAATGTGAATTCTGAGTTTTAACCTGTTTTGTAACAATCTGCGGCGAAACGAGAAAACCTTTGTTACACCCACTTCTAAATCAGTAAAGTCACCAGAAATACTCAATTACACAACCTTCTATGTGGAATAAATACCGAGACAGTCAATGTATTGTATAAATAATGCACCATACAACAAAAATTGACAGCTCTCATTATGAACACTTTATTATAGCACCAAAGTAAACCATATATAAAAACGCGCTGAAGAGTTTTATTTTACATCAAAACTGACATTATTTTTTTCATTTCCCCCCTCCCCCCTCCCTTATTACTCCGAGTTCAACGGCAAAATTGAAGGGTTTCAGCCAGTCTCAGATAAGATATTACAAGCAAAGAACACAAGTTTATACTGTACTCTTCTAGCAAAATTACTATTTGTAGGAGCTCTGACCGAAGAGTTGTTGTACAGTAAATGTCGATAAAATAGCACGGCGACCAATTTAAATGTGACGGAAATGATAATTTAAAAATATTTTCAACTCACGCTGATGCTTGTAAATCTCAGGTTTGTACGCAATGTATAAACAGTTTTTTTTGAGAACACAGAAGGGGAAAAAAATGTCGACACTAGAAAATAAACAAGGACAACGGCAAGATAAAGGATAGTAAAAAGGAAAGTAAGAAATAAACACGTGTATTCTACTTACATTTTTACTATCCTTTTGCTTACTGTTTTCGTCACAGATGATCATTTCCCCTCTTCCACTTAAACCGATTGTCGCTCATTGCTCCTGTTAGTATGACAAATTTAACAACCATTTTATAACAGACTTTATTAACCTATAGTTCAAAAACTATTTTATTAACATTGATAATATTTATAAATTAATGTATGAGAATATACATTGCCGACCTAATGGGAATACAAAAATGTACGGAGACATTGTTGAATATTGATTAATATAACATTTATTGATTTATAATAAAATAAGTTGTTAAAAATAATCTCAGTAATAAGGAAATCAGACGTAAAACCATTATACCACTTGTTGTAGATTCTATCTCTGCTATTCATATTAATATGTTTATTTTCATTTCGGCCCTGGACGTTTCAGCAGTAACTTGAAATTTTATAATATTTTAATTAAAGAATTGACGAGGTTCCTATAGTTGGGGAACGAAACGTATTGAAATTAAATTGATAATTTCTGACTTTTGGCTATTCCTTATATTTTTCCTTCTTACTCAGACTACTGAAACCCGATTAATACTTCCAATAATGTATAAAAATCCTCACACATTCCGGTACGTACGACCAATGAGAAGAAGATTGTGTGGAAATTGTTGTTCATACTATCCGAAACGAAGGAAATGTATCGATAGAAAAATAGTAACTCCGTAAATGAATTGTTGTTAAAGTGAAGAACGTAAGGAGTTCAATGTAATTTGATGGAAAGGAAAACACTAAGTTTTTGCAGTTGTAATTAATGACGTTTAACATGATCACACATACATTTATTTATTCAAGTAATTTGTTTCGTATATTCAATTTTTACGAGGAAAAATGGCGGAGAAAGGCGGAAATTTACGGAAGAGAACCAAGTGCTCGAAGTTTTCATATCCTAAATGTCAATTACTTGTCGTTTCCCTTATTTTCTTATTCAGATCTCTGCTTCTTCATAATCTTTTGTCCTATTGGCGTACGGCGTAGACTTCAACGTTGAAGGTTGGACCGGGTGAATCTGCTTAGATTATTTCTTCATATACGGTGAGCAATCGGATGCATCTACACTTCATCGGATGATAATTATAGGTGCAAATATATTCATGGAAAAAAAATATGATAACGCTGGGAAACCGTTTGGGCGCTAACGATTCGCGGTGGAAATATTTGTGTAGTAGGAAACGGGAAACGTGTCAGACTGTTGAGGTGAGTGTCGCACGAGCTGGAGAGATAAGGGATCCGGCGTGCTGTATGGGCTTCGTTAAACAAGCGAGATTTTGCGTCGTGCATTTACACCGAAGCCTTGCGACCGTGAGAACTCACAACTCGCGATCTCGGAGCCCGTTACTCCGGCCAGATGTTCTCAGCAGTCTTACATTCCGAAATCGCCGATGGATGTATTACGATGCGTTCGTCCGATATATTCCTAAACAGTTATCGACGTTTCTGCGCACTATAGTACGAAATTTGCGGAATATAACCGTCCGGAGTTCGAATCCCGGCCGCGTGGGGTGCCTTACCGATGACCTCAGCCTCCCAAAATTACTCACCAACGTACGCAAGCCAAATGCTCTCAGAACAAAGAGCGAATTAATATTTACGATTCAGCTGAGCCTGGCGGTAGAACAAGAGAAACGGCTTTGTGGAAAAAGCAATTCGACAGATTCGCCCCAGAGTAATAATGGAGATATATAAGTTGGAAACGACTGGAAACTGAAATTACTATGATCTTTCGAATACATAGTACGTTTATAAAGAGATAAAACGAAATGATCAAAGTTATTCACTTAATTCTGTCGAACTTGTATCGCACGCTTTCACTTACTTTCACTTCCTTATACATCTTTAGATATTTTGGCTTGTAAAAGACGAAATTCCCGGTAATTTGTTGTAAGTTAATATTGAGTACAATTATTGGTCACATACATACAGTATAGATTTATAAAAAGTTAAATTAATACATTACTTTTCTCAACGCCTCGTGGAACTCTTAAGGCGAAATAAAACATATGATTAGTAAAATGTTTTATCCCTCCTGAAGATTTCCTTGAAACGTGGAGGAAACGTAGTGTATTGTTTAGTAGTCAAATGTTTCATCTCACCTCAAGAGTTCCTCGAGACGTGGAAGAAACGTAGTGTATTGTTTAGTAGTCAAATGTCTTATCCCACCTCAAGAGTTCCTCGAGACGTGGAAGAAACGTAGTGTATTGTTTAGTAGTCAAATGTCTTATCCCACCTCAAGAGTTCCTCGAGACGTGGAGGAAACGTAGTGTATTGTTTAATAGTCAAATGTTTTATCTCACCTCAAGAGTTCCTCGAGACGTGGGGTGAACGTAGTGTATTGTTTTGTAGTGAAATGTTTCATCCCACCTGAAGGGTTCCACGAGACGTGGAGGAAACATAGTGTATTGTTATGCAAGACATTAATGAAGAAGTTTATAAATCTATACCGTCTGATTGCGCTCAACATTTTAACAGACAAAAATCAAATCATACTAAGTTAATTATGAGCGATTTATATTCCCTAATGAATCTCTATGCTTCATCAAACCATTCCTGTAAATACATATCTCTCTAGAGGACCATGTTGCTTTTTTAATTAATATCATCCTAGTATTAATGAGCTGTAAAGAAAATGATAAGAAACAAAGGGTCAGTAAATTGTTACGCCTGTTGTACTTAACTTATATCGTATTTAAATTATTAATGTTTGGTCATTAAGTCTCTGAACACATGCGAGAGCTAGTCCTGACGTGAATTAGTGACCAATGTTTTTTGATTCGAGCAGCTTTGAATAAGCTATTAAGTTATTTTTACAGTTAACTACGGAATGGCTAATTGGTTTGGGTATCAATGCGCTAATTTGATAAAATGACGATTTAGAAACAATGAATTTAATTGTATTAAATATTATAATTTACTGAATTATATTCCACGTTTAGAACTTCACTATATTTCCTTAAAAATAACTCTTGGAACAAGCAGTCTTCCCGATTTTCACAGAAACAGATTGTAGTATTCCGGATTCTTAAGTAGCTTCATACATGTGGTTCTTTTCCTGCCTGCGTTTCAACTTTATCTGCTCGCCGCCTGCGTAATTAGGCCTAGCCTTGCGGCATTTCGGCTACGTACGTCCCAAAATATTATCAGGAACTGGCGAATATAATAGTAAACACCGAGAAAAAGATATTTTAAGAAACCTGTATATATATTATATATAGTTGGAGGTTAAATAAATTTTAGAAATAAAAGTAGTTATTTAGAATCCTTCACATTTGGAAACTGTGCCAATTTCTCTTTAAATTACTATTAACCCCTGCCTGATTCATTAGTGAACGTTCAGATACAAATTTAGAATGAGTAGGCAACAAACATAGTACACCTCAATTAAGGATATCTAGAATATTATGCAAATGAATTCAAAATAAAATGGAATTAGTGTTAAGAAATAAAGCTGAACTGTTCCATTTAATACATCCTGTTTTAATCAACATCACCATCGATTTTCAATAGCAAAATTAATATTATGTTTTAAGTGACATTTGAAATTTTCACACTAAATATCCTGATAAATTTAAATACAACGTGGACGAGTACAAGGCCTTTATCTTACATTAACTAAAATTAATAAAACACCGTGTTTAAATACAATTTGCATAAATATCTCATAAATATATTATTTAAAACTAACGTCAAATAAATTATGATAATATTTTAAACTTTTTTTGAATTGTTAAATCGTTGCTCATCAAAATATTTCTCCTAAAAAGCAATGCATTTAAGACTGATGTTTGCTAAATTTAAACTGTGGCTGATCACCAAATGTACTTTATAAAAACAATAATGTGGTCAAGTTTAGCGACAAAGATTATTTGTTTAATTTAGTTGCATAATTTAATTTTCACATAATTTTTGGCATGTACTTCAAGTTATTTTTGTAGACGTCAATGCATTTTGTACTTTTTTTTATATAAGTTTGTATGTTCCTATATTTTAAGTGATAAAACATTTTTCAACTAATTTTCTTTTACATTTAATAGTGACAAACGATCGTTTTTAATATGTTTATAGTGCTAAAATCAAACGATATAATTGAAGTTGAATCCTAACGCTGACTCATAAATGTTATATTATTTTATATACTCTTTCCTTGGGTATAAATATAGATTAATTCTTAGAAAGGATTAATTTAAACATTTTCTCAGGAAATGCAGATTTATACTTCTTTTGCTACATTTCTCTGAAATTATCTTACAAACGCGGACTATTTATTAGATATTTGTCCGTTGAGCCAGAATAGCTCAACATATTATCCAAATATTTGAACTGAAATTTCAAATATTAGCTAATAGAAAATTGAGAAATTCTGCGTTGTAAATAAACGAAATTTGATATATTATTGTACGGATGCTTTCTCGGTATAAGATTAAGTTGCAGTAAAAGTGTGGTTTAAGAACTGTGCCAAATGGGAGAAAGGTGAAAGAATGAAGTGAAAGAAAGTGATTGAAATATCGGTGAAGAAGAACTGAACCACATTTCTTTGGTTCAGTACAGCTCATGTTCTGCATCTTTGTCTACTTAAATATTCTCCATACAACAGGCAACGAATAACTCGAAAATCATCGTTAGAACGGTTACTCTTGAAGCTTAAAATTTATATTTTGGTAGAAAAAGCTGAAATAATTTCTGAGATTAAGTTTCTAAATATAGGCGTTATCATCGTACAGTCGCAGGCATTACGATGTTTGCAATTTGTGACTCTCTATCATTGTGAAAACAACACCACGGAGCAAATATTGAAGTCCTTTCAGAGGATTGATCTATACTTTAACCCTGGAACAAAAACCGAATGGTATTCCAGGGTTAACGAAATGACAGTACGCCATCTGACGTTAAGTCTGAATTTTAAAATAGAAGCCATTATGTGAAATATCCTATAAAAGACTTGGTTTGTTCTACTGTTTTAATAACATATTTATCTGTTCAACAGATTCATCAAAGACTGTTATTTTTTTTCTGATTTTAATTGTTTTCAAAATAAATCTTTGTTAAACCGATTCCTCATTTTAGTAATTACTAGTATAGATGATAATGAAATGTAAATGTATTTACCGTGGGTTAATATTTTAATAGTTGTACGACGGTATCATTTAATTATATATAGTTACAAAGTCTTTTCTAAATAAGGAGTGTCGGGATAATTAAAAAACATAATCAAGTGTGAATAAACAGAATCAACTGCAAATTTAGTTTGGTCTGATTCGTTAATAAATCATCTTATTCAGATTACAATTTCCAACAACTCTGAAATTTTCCTCATTAGTGCTCTTAATTTTCGACAGGGAATTTGAGTTTATTGCAGTACTCTAATTTTTGAAAAAATAAAGACAAATTTTAGTATAAAAAATATTTTTTTTCCAAATAATGAAAATATTTAAGAACCCATGTGTTCAAGTTCATACAGGATTCTAATATGTAAGCTATGAAATTGTTAAAAAATTGTATCGTGTACTTTAAGGTGAACGTAAACTTTGCATCCATAGTTCAACATAGACAAGCAGTAATATTTTTCACAACTTTACGAAGGAAATAGGACCGTAAAAGGTTGAAATGATTTGCCTGCAAGTCTACTAGCGACTTTTCCGAAGAGTATAAAATTATTTAGGGACAGAATTAGGGACATGGCTTAACTTAATTTATTCAGGCTTAAAATTAGTGTTAAAGAATTTATATATTCATTGATCATATTAGTTTAGTTTTTTAAAACTTTTATTCCTTTATTGGAATATTAAATTATGTTGCCACCGGGCACAGCCAATTGTAACGAAATAAATCTATCTATCTAAGAATATATAGGAAAATTCAAATTCATAAAATAAAAAATTTCCTTATTTTACTCTGGGTATTCTTCTCTTCCTTAATGTATCAGGAGCATGTTTTACTCCTTTAATGTAGTCGGTGTATTTTAGACTGCCTCAAGATACCGAGATTACTTTTTTAAATTCTTTAAAGTACAGGAGCTATATTGTGTTACTTCTTTAATGTACTACGTGTATTACTTTGGACTCTCTACTGGGAGAGTTTTAGCTCCACTAAGGTACATGGAAGTTTTCATTCTCTTAAGGCACAGGAATATGTTTTAGGCTCTCTTAAAGTATTGTGCTTATTTAAACTATCAGGAGAATTCTTGACTCGGTTACGGTACCGTCAGCCCTTATCCCTGCTAATTTAAGGTAACTAATGGTCCAGGAACAGTGACGGTCCCGATGCCAGTCAAATCACGTGTTCAAGTGATTAGTGTGAATTAATTCATTTTTCTGGCTAATATAAATAAATGCCCGGACACTCAGCTGAGTTACATAAATTTTGGTATTTCGAAGCTTTCAGCCGACATTCATTCCCTCCTTATAGTAAATTAATTGTAAAACACACTTACTTACAATTTAGTTGTCATTTTTCTTGTGAATAATACACATAATTGCTTTTATACGTACTTTATTATTAATAAAAATTCTCCTATATTATAGTATGTGAACCAACAATATTTAAAGACTAATTTGACAAAGTTAAACGGCTGTTGGCTTGAATTGTACAGGAATTTTAAGCAGGAACCGTCAAAACAGACTTAATTTTTCTATAATTTTAAATAAACATTTATTTCATTAGACATATTCAGGAGGAGTTTTCGGGGCTTTTATTTAGTCATTATCGTCTGTAATTAACATTTCAGATTCCAAGTCATCAGATACTTAAATAATTAATGATTACACAACAATTCGTCAGTTTATAAAAACGTACCTGTCCTTACAACACAATTGTCTAACTACAAATCGAATTTTATCAGCTCACATTCACAGATAAATATCTTAATATAAGTATATGCGAATAACCTTTTTTTTTTAAAAAAAAGATTATTCTTTTATTATATGTAACTAG
The DNA here is from genome assembly GCA_034510155.1 of Eucriotettix oculatus. Taxonomy (NCBI): domain Eukaryota; kingdom Metazoa; phylum Arthropoda; class Insecta; order Orthoptera; family Tetrigidae; genus Eucriotettix; species Eucriotettix oculatus. The sequence continues at coordinate 59,331,833 of CM067380.1, forward strand.
GGAGGATATAACTAAATATGTATTCCGAAAGCTTCGCAATGAAATATCTGATTTAACTATACCAGCGACTGTTATAACTATATTTTACTACATTTATCATACAATGGTCAGATCAATCTAATGAATCATACCGCTTTAAGTATAATGTAAATTGACGTGTTTTGGTATAAAAGAATTGATGCAATGTGACACATGATGAAAGACGTAATGTAGTTTCAGAACTTTACAATATAAGCACAAAAAATTTTTTATTTAACTTCGTAATATAAATTAAAATTTTAATTAATTATATACGTTTGTGGGGGTGTTTGTTCTAAGCATAAATATATTACTTTCATTGTAGAATTTTCTTTGGTTTTGATGGGCTTAAGAGCCGTCCGAACTGAAAAGGGATGGATGTAAAGGGTGATTTGGCAACGCCGTGTTTTACCGCGAGTAGGGCAGCTTGCGAAACCTAAGACAAAGTTTCACACTGGTTATCTTATGAGAATGATGTTTGGACGGGTTTGGCAATTCCTAACATGCGTTTCACCCTATAATTGCAGAAGCAAGTAGGTCACGGCACATAACCATTTTTTCTGCACTCATTTAGTTCCAGCGGACGATCGAGCGGCCTCATTACTTCTGGAGCAATATACAATAGGTTCTGTGAATTATATACGCTCTTAATCTAAATACAAGTAAACATGTCTACGAGGAAATTTGCTTGTGTACACATTTAAAGCCACTGCATTTAGATGACCTCAGAGACTGGCCTAGTAGGAATTGATTGCAGAATTCCATTCGTCAAAGTTAATGAGTACCGTTGCTCAATTCAACAATATGTTTAACAGCGAATCATTGAACGGCTTTCCAATTACTGCAAAGCTATACCTTATCTTCGGCTATTTTTTAGATCGAAATTTAATCAAAAGGTTGACGGAGAATACATTCCTTTTTCACTGAACCGAAATTACAGTTTTAGTAAAGAACGTGATTTAAATAATGAACTTAATTTTTATACCAAAAACTCGACCTTTAAGTCCACCAACGCCTTATCTAATATAATTATGAACGGCAGATATCCTGAAGACCTTCGTGATGAGCATAATGTTTTATAAAACAACCAGTGTATTTATTACGATGCCATTTACATCGGTCAACGAAAGCGAACCTTAAAGAGCATCGAACTCTTTTATCTAATAGCCATTATTTTCATTGTCGTAAAATTATAGATATTGAGTCACAGATTAATTTCTGAAATTGAGGTTTACCGTGGAGAAGAGGAAACGTCTTAGTATTGATAAGATTTACATAATTTTTTTTGTATGATTTGACCATACTAAATACTATATATATTAAAGACAATCCTATGCATTCGATTTTAATTTAACTTTTACTAAATCAAAGGATTGATTTACAGCGTCCATAACTGAAGTGGAACGTTTGAAACACGACGAAATATCCTACAGATTGAAAAATAATTTCGTCCCATAAAATTGCACTGAAATCTTCCAGGCTAGACTAATCATTGCAATGATTACTTTTTAAGATTTAACGTTCAGGAGTTAAAATGTAATGAAATCAAAATCTAATAAGAAATAACAACGTTTTTGTTTAGCCACTCCTATTCGGTTATTGAGTTTACAGAATTATATTTATATAAAACATATAAGATACTGATGTTAAAAGTAGATTAAAAATTAATAATTAAAGATAGACGAATTTTTGTACTAATTTAATGTCGATGAATTTGATTTTACCATAGATCGAAAGCTCCGGTTTATTTTGAGACATTAAGCCAAATAAATAATTGTGACTGTAAAAACGATGTTGTTTCCTTCAAAATATATATTTTTTGTAAAAGGTATAGCACACCATGTTGTACATTTCATGACTCTTTCCGCACCATTAAAGACGATTATCTCAAGTATACAATGACAAGGAATTGTTTTCTTTCCTTCAAGAAGTTTAAATTATTGTACTAAAGAATTTTAAATTTAATATTATGATTTTTATTCCCCCCAAATAATAATTATTTTCTTAAAAAAAATTAAAAACCGGAGTATCGACTAACGTCCCATTTACATAAATATTTAAGAAACCTAACAATTCTATTATCAAAATAACCAACTATAAATTTATTCCTACGAACCTTGAATACGTCGAACTGTATATATGATGAAATGTCATAGAAAAATGTGTGTGTCAGGTATTAGCGAAATTTTATTTTATTTTAAAGGGTATTTCAAATATTGTAAAACAGTATGAGTCCCCTACGTAGAAATCGTCTAATTGACGTACATGTCTATTACAATTTATATCCAAGTAACGTAAAAACGTGTCATTTTCGGATGATGGAGCATCTTAATTTTTTATTAATGACGTTCTACATTAATTTAATAGATTTGATATTATTCTATCGTGGAAGATGCTGTAAATCTATTCACAAAAAAACTGACGATTTCTAACCGGGGGAGTCATAAATTTTGACTTATTATGGTTTATAGAATTAAAGATTAAAAATTATTTTGACTATAGAATAATTACGTTAGTCAAACACTTAAATGTATGGGATAATTTTGGCATTGTAAATGTATTTTAGAACAATTATGTTTTTGTTTTGTTTTATGCATAATATGACAATATTTTCTGAAAGCTCCGATTTTCAAATTTATTAAAAAATGTATATTAATTAGACGTATTATTTAAATTGCTGATACACTCAATTTCAAATTAATTTTCTTAGAAAAGTATTAATGAATTTTTTCTTATAAATAGTGACTTATAAAAGCAGTTACTAAAACACGGGACATTTTTCCGAAATAAAATTCATTATTACGCATATTCAAATGCAGTACTACTCGAAGTTTCATTCTTATATCAACGGCTATATATTTGTACAATAACGAATCAGAGAAATATCTTGATGGAAATTGTGGGTGGGGGGGGAGGTGTAGTGGGTGGCGATTGATAAATTTTATATTTGTATCATCATATGAAGTGCAGAAAAACGTACTACTATTCCTTAAAGGCATAAACCTATTTGATAAATTATGAACATGAAATTAATTAGTATTTGTTTATAAGTAAAATAAAATAAAATGTAGACATGCAGTCACTAATTACCTCGGAAGTAGATGCGACTTAAATTAATAATTCATTTATCTAACTCAAATAATTTCAGTCTATTTTATTTTATATTTGTTAACTTGTGTTACATATTAATAATAATAATGGTTTTTGAATAAAGATTTTTTAAAGAATAATTAGTATTATATGCATTTCAGCATTTAATTCATGTCAAGTTAACATTGTTTAGTTTATGCCTGTCTTTTATCTTGTTTACGACGGAGTACGATTCTGCGATTTAATAATTGAAATAGAGAGCCAATAACTGAAATTTAACCCAGATTTAAATGCTTGGTGTATATTACGCCCATATTTATATTTAATGAAATTTCGGAATCTCATACTGTATTTCAATTATTATTCTTAACGTCAGATAATTTATTTTTGATATCTGCGATCATCCCTTTTGGAGAATTATCTGATTGTATCTTTGGTCTAATTTTGATGTCGTGGCGGATGCACATCAACAACGCAATTCCTATCAATCGGCTTACAAGCATAATGGTTCGCAATTACGTTTTAATAAGTAGTAACGTAGAAGTGTGCACATCGTTTCACAAACGCACTATTAAAGGAACTCTAGTCAATTGCTTTAAGGTACAGGAAAATTCCAAGGAATATAATAATTTTTATCAGAAAATACAAATCTCCATTCAAACATAATTTTTATGACATTAAGTTTAACAATAAATAAATAAAAATACGGCCAAATAAGTCAGCAAACAAATTTAATTATCATAAATATCTCTATTGTTCATTAAATGGTAATTATTTGGCTGCCTGGAAGGATTCATATCTGTATGATATATAAATTTAATGCATAAAAAGGGATTATAGCAATAATCTTCAATGAAGGCGGATCCAGAGGGAGAGAAATGCCCCCCCCCCTAAATGAAAGAAATGTACTTAAAAAAATAATAAAATTAATGCAATCTGTGGGACAATTGATATTATGAAAAGAAAGCTAATAATTACGTGATGAGTTTGTTTTTTCATTAATAGTCAAAGCTGAAAAATGAGGGATCAGGGCTAAATATTTCTGTAATTTATATTTAGGGTATCATTTCTTTGTTGAATATATATACAAAAATTGATTAAAACAGTACTAAATATGTTGGTCATTGTTTTATTTGTGTAATCAATATGTTGTAGTTACATGGACAACCTTTTCAATCTTAAACCATTAAATTTATTTCTTCCAGATATGAAATCTCTCATGCAGTCAATACTGAACAATAGAAATTTGTATTTTCGAATAGCAATTGTTATAGTGTTTGGAATTGTGTACGCAATGTTGTTTCTAATGACACAATACTAATTGTTGTTAAATAATTCTTTACCCAAAACCCATTATTATCTATCAAATATGTAATGCAAAGTAACAAATAAAATAGACTGAAATGATTTAGAGTTGCATTAATTAATTACTACATTAATCAAATAGAAGTTTGTTTTACTGAACTGTTTCCTCCTCAAGATACTTCCCCGGAACCGCTACTATATATATATATATATATATATATATATATATTATACAGTAGCGGTTCCGGGGAAGTATATATATACATGAAAAACTAATGGAAAACGTTGGGGATTGAAATTATTAAGATTATGTCAAAAACAGACAATAATAATAATTAATTAATTTAATTTAACAACATGTCGCGGTGTAAACCCCACCAGGTTGACAATAAATATATGAAAACATTTACACATAACCTACAAAGACACTAGAGGATAGTCAAAGATCATAGCGTTATTATTATACTAATAATATATAAACTGTTCCCTCCCCTCTCTAGAGATTAATTTGAATCCGCTACTGACATTATAAATTAATTGAAATACCTTAATAGGTACCTCAATTTTATGTTATAACTAATAATGAAAATAACAAATTCACCACGAAGTGTCTAAAATTGTTAGTTTTCTTTTAATAAATATCAGTTGCCCTATGAAAGTTTTTTTTAAGAATGAGTTGCTTTCCTTATGGAATATGCTTGTAAGTGTGGGCGTTAAATCCTGGAAACGTTTTTATGTGACGAACTAATTGTAAATCTCATCATTCCATATCATTGAAGGGGTAAAATCAGCATCGCTCTTAACGATCAGACCTACACAACTTCCTCTTTGTCCAGGAAACCATCGACTGTGACCTATTGAAGTTCATTGGAAACATTTATTAATAATTTATGCTTCACAATAATTCATTTCCATAACGTACCATATAAATTTTCTCCTAACTTTCCTTATTTGTTTGTTCGGCCAATCGAATGACTGATTCTACACGCCATTTTGCTTCTCAGACACAACTTAATTCCTTGGTCGTCTCGGTTATCGTCCTCTCTACTTCCCTATCAGTTCATATAATTCCTGAAAATCATGTTCGTCACATTGATCGTACATATATTCGTGGAACTCTTTGTCAGATTAAGAGGAACATTTAACATTTCCTCTGGCACATTACATTCGAATTAGGCACCAACGCTCGCATAGAAATAAATGTAATTACGTTGGCATTGATTGGAAACCTTTTATCGAAACATAACTAGACAAAAATAACAATATATTGGCCAGGAAGTCAGCTAAGAAGTTATTCATTACAAACAAAAATTACTAGCATATTATTATTATATTGGGAAAAAATAGTTTCCTCCACAAACCGTGGACCTCATTAGGAGTGTGCTACAAATAAAGTGATGAGCGACGTGACGAAGATATGCATAAGATTATTTCAAAGTGGTTATTTTTATTTCAGAAATAATTCCAATCGAAACTGTGGTGATTTCAGTTGCAATTGGCATATTTACTGACAATTCCCTCGTTGTTTGTCCTTTAGAACAAACTGCAGTCTTTACCAGCAAGTATATATACCACATTGTGTTTACATCTAAATTATTGATTTAATGTTTGCAGTTTTATAGTAAAAGGTAAAGATTTCGGTGTTTTATTGATATTAATGTTGTGCGATTTAAATAATTACATTGTATATTACTGATGTATATTTTTCACAATAATGACGTGGAATAAATTAATGCACAATTAGAGACATTACATTTAAATCCTTAGCAAAATCCAAGAAACACGGATATCCCAGTCTAATTAACCTTATTAAGTTAAATGTGTATAAAAAATTGGGTCCGGGAAAAAAAATTTCAGGTTGTATCTTACATCTTTAAAGAAATAATGCAATAAATAAACACAAAGGTCTTATTTTTAACCTTTTTGATAAAGCTTTGTTACTATCAAATCATAAGTCAAAATTTTTAAAAATATTTTAACTAACAATTCTTACCCTTTAAATTTCTGCGAAAATGAGTGGTAAAGGAGAACCGTTGATACGGTGAAAATTAATGTTGTTAAAAGAAACATGGGGGAAAAATGTGAGATTTAGGGACTAGATAATTTTGCGGAGAGGAAAAATGTCGCACAATATCCAGGAAAATTAATAAATGATCAGAGGGAACGGTTAGATGTTGGATTTTGTTGATGAATTAAATGGGACTTTTGCCAACAATAACATAACTCTAAAATGTGTCTTACGACCTCATCACTAAATATATATACTGGGATTAATTTTATATTTAATAGAGGTCAAGAAGTTAAACTCGAACCGTTCATCCTCCTAATAAGTGATCGGTCGACGTTTCTCACTTCGACAACGGATTGCGCAGTTTACCTTGTTTGATCAGGTAGCATAAGAGCAATTAATAAAATCATACAAATATATGAACTGTATTGTTAATGTGTGCTGAATATGATGGCGGATGTAGAGAATAAAGAAGAGCTGAAGGATGAAGAGCCCAGAGCGCGCGCCGCTATTAATTCTCCCTGAGAAGCTAAGTGTTTTGTCTGTCGCAACACGGGCCCGGTGGTTTTTCTAGATTTCTGAACGTGTTTGTCCCGACAGGGCGCCTTGTTCCGTCACCAATCACCGCAATACAGGAGCCCTGGGAGGGAGCTATATTTTTCTTCTCCCCATGGGGTCACTTCTAGTATAGATGTTGCGCATTTTTACACGTGTTCGCCTCCCATCGGGAGTTTAAGTATTGACTTGACGTGCATAGTAATTGATTTAGGACAATGTTATCAGTGCATTTTTTGGATATATTAATCGACTTACGAGAATATTTTGACGTCGGACAACAACGGCCATATTGCTGGAAGACTAACATCCCCTTTTCATACAGAAATTGTAGATGACAATGAAATCTGTAAACTTTATTGCTATGAGACGCAAAAAAAATTCTAGAATAATATCCCTACTTTTATGTTAACTGCAGATCTTAAGGACGAACGTAACTCTTACTATCCACCTAGCGTATGTAAGGGGATTTGACAAAAGAAATAAAATAAGATTTATTTTATTTTATGATTTCACTTTATTCACTAAGTGCTACGGAACCGAAATGACTCAGCCGAAACAGTAAATAAATCTGATAACATAAATTACGTCTGTTCATTAATTTTTACGAATGACATAAAATCTTAACAGACAACTACCAGTACTTATCTGCAAAACACAACGTTTCTTCTACCTTATCAAGTTAAAAATTGAATTAAATTCATCGTGATTTGTAATATCTGTCTTTATATAAAATTTGGAAGTTATACTTTCAAACGTATGTTGGGTCTGAAATGTGTTTAAAAATGACACATGTTCTACAATTGTTTACATATTGAACACCATTAAATATGCAACTGTAGTGTTTTTGAATTCTCAATCTTATAAAGAGCAAAGTGAAATGTAACTCGGTAAAATACCCAATCATAATAAGTTGTAGGATGTACAATGAATGTTAAACGCTGATTTTCTTCCGTGTCCTTATGGTTTTCGGCCGTCTGGATCTTAAAAGGCACTGTCTCGAATTGTCCGCAATAAATCAATTACTGACACACAGGTAGTCCAATTTTGTCCGTCTGACCGTAGCCGCCCCAAGGAAGTTTACTTGTTATACGCTGTTTTCTCTCGTTGTATCAGGGTCAGTTTATACAGAAAACCAATGATTTCCAATAAAAAAAGGTAGAATTTGCTCTTTATAACCGGGTTCTCGTTACAATTTAGTTCCACTGAATTTCCATTATTTAACGAGTTTTCTCTCACTCATACGTCTTGCGATTAACGTAAAAACAGTAATTGGTAGGCTCTGTGGTCTTCTAAATAACCGTAATTACTTTAGAATGCCGTTCAATCTCCTTCCTTGTGTAAGATTTTTAAATGTCTTGTGTTACAGTTATTTTCCCGACTTTAATCGAACGCTTCCTTTGGAACATACATCGGGCTTAAAAGAGGAATATGTAGCATGCAAATAATTTACAAGAATATATTATGTTAGCAAACTATTTCAGTTCCATACGTCCGTGTACTACTTTGGAGCGCATATAAATGTACCTATTGTGCGTAGCGCATTTATGTAAATCACCTTGAAACTGGAATTCCATATACAAGAGAATCTCTCTACTACGATCATCTCTCGGCGAACATGCTGTATGTCTACATTCTTGTAGGTGGACGGTATTTTGATGATTACGTCAAAAGATTTCTATTCAAATAGTGTCATCACAGCCAACTTTGTGCTTCGCTATTCGAAATAAAATAGTAATGCTACTTTTATATATTTCCACTTTGCATGTCTTGAATTGGAGCTTCCGCGGCCATGTTACATCAGCATGATGTAGGCTTTCTATAAAAATGTCGCAGTGAATTGAGTGACATTTTACACTGAGTGGCCAATTTATTATGACCACAAAGTCAATAAAATGTTGGGCCACTTTTTGCTCTTGATACTGTTCAAATTCTTCTGGTCATGGATTCTATGAGATGTTTGTAGATTGGGAGGAGGAATTTGAGACCATATCTGATGAACTGCACTTATGATTTGATGGTTCTGGATCCAGCTGATGGCCTGTTCTCATCCCACAAATTCTCAGTTGGACTGAGATCGTGTGTCTGTAGAGGCCAACGAAGGAAGGTAAAGTCTCTGTCATGCTCTTCGAATCATCTGAGGATAATGACAAGGAGCATTGTCCTGCTGAAAGTATTCATCCCTGACAGAGTACACCATTAACATAACAGGATGTACCTGATCTGAGATAATACTTAAATAACATTGGGCATTCAGACGTTATTTCACAAGAATCAAAGAACCCATGCCATGCCAATCATAATATTATCGCCACCAGCTTGAAGTGTTGTGGCAATGCAGTAGGGGTCCACGCTTTCTTTTTTTTTCTCCATATTCGAATTCTGCCATCTGCATGGTGCAATCGCGATTCATCACACCACATGACTATTTTCCAGTCATCTTCTGTCCAATCCTTGTGCTCCTTCGTGAAGCTTTCGAAGGAGTCGTCGGATTCCATGGCCCATAAGGTGTAATGTGCGGCGAACAGTTCGTTTAGAGACGTTCACAGTTAGTCCTCGGTTAAGATTCTCCGTTAATAAACGCTCTGTTGCCCTTCTTTGGCAAATCTCCTTTCGGCTCGAGAATTGAGTAGCCCGTGAAGACTACAAGCCTGGCGCTGAGACCCGGATTTTTGTTTGGTAGTCCACTCTCTGTAAACATTAATAACTGCGGCTCTCGAACACTTCACAAGGGCAGCCGTTTTGCTGATACTGGTTCCGACGCTTCGAGCGTTCAAACTCGGTTAAATCACGTCTTTTGCGATATGGGCAAATAATCAAACAACCCACTGCAACTGTTGATTCACTTCTCCTGAATTCCTATTATAGCTATCTCGCCCTCTAGCGGTTACACTGTCCGGTGGTCATAATAATTTGGCCACTCAGTATAAATTCTCAATCAGCTTAATATTTCACAACAATCTTAAAGATCTTAACATTCTAGAATATTTTTGTTTCAGTTAACTTCACATAAAATTACTGAGAATTTTTTTCATATACAGAAAAAAAAGAAAAAAAATGTAAACACTTGGACACAACTTTATAGAGCTCTTCAGTTGTATTATAAATTGATGTTTGTTTCAATGATTACGAAAAATAATTGTTATTTTTCATTCTTGCTGATGAATTCCGTCTCCAAATCTTTTACCGGAATGTTGTTCAAGCGGAAAATTAATTTTTGAGGTTATTTAAAGCCATATTTACCAGTCAGGTGTTCTCCACTCATCCCAGTGATACAAACGTAAAGTCATGAAAGTACAGTACTTTTCTACAGCAAGATTTATACTTAATTTTTGAGTGTCTCATGTATGTAATAAGTAGTTCCGATTGAAAAAGCTGTTATTTATATGTTGGAAATATGTTATGACACAGTCTTGGTAAAATAATAACACATTTGTGCGGGGGAACAGACCTTGTTAGTCTGCAGAATGATAATATTTTAAAGCATATTTTACCGTCAGATATGAAAGTTTCCTATTACATGAATTAATTCTATTTCGGCCTCCCTCGTACATGTTAGCCTCCTTGCTCTCATAGCAGACCTGAGTCATTTCTTAGTTGTGTACATACCATCCAGCTCCTTTACCACAACACACAATAGAAACTTTGTTATCATATTTGAAGCTAAATCGTGACCGTCCCTCACGATCTAATGCATAAAAGATTTACGAATATATTTATACAAAATACGATACCTTAAGCAGGCTGTAAAAGCAACTACTGTTAGTGTAAAAGCCGAGCAGTCGGTCGTCGTGATTGCCTGATGAGGACGGCGATATCCCGTGGCAGTTCTATGCCATCCCGATCACGTCCGAGGGAAAGCGAGCTTGACCTTTGGATTCAATATACTTGCCTGCCATCATGAACCTCATTATCATCATAATGACCGTTGTCAGCTTTCCACGGTCGGAAACAGCTCCCTTTCGCGTATGCGAGATTTACGTCTCAAGTGAATGGAGGGGGAGAAGCATCCCAACATCACAACCCTCTGCTAAACGGTGTATCACTTTCATTTCATACATATTAATCAACGGCTTTCTTCTCAATTACGCTACAAACGACCATTCTTTAATTCACTTTCATTTTCACCTTTGTCGATTTTATGGTTTGTTCGAAAATAGTGAGATGCTACATTATGGGCAGTCAAAAAACGCTAACTTTTTCAATGTTAAAATATTGATTTTAGATACATTTTCCTCGGAAACCATCATAGATATACCACTGTAATTTTTACAGCATAATTTTAATCTTATATTATGTTTGTGGTAACAGAATAAATGATTTATTATAATTAGAATTAAACAATTAATGACCCTGTAAGAAAGACTTTATTCTATAAATTTATTCGTAACAACGTTTCAGCATGTTTTTATACCTTCTTTGTGGGAAAAGAGTTTAAGTATTACGGATCTCTACCACTATTGTTGGACTTCTGATGTGATTTTTTGTTAAGTTTTGACACTGTTGTGGAAGGAAAAAACCTGAAGAAGGCAGAAAAAATGCCGAAATGTTGTTACGAGTAAATGTATGGAATAAGTCTGAACAATTGTTTAATTACACATAACAAAAGCTAAATTTAAACCTTTCGAATAATTAGAATTTTTAAAATTAATTTCCTAATCAAGATCTGTCAAACAGAAGAAACGAATAATAAGGATATTTGCTTTCTTTTATTTGATTGGTATACGAATCCTTTCAATTTGTGTTCGTCAACTCAAGATCTGTTTCTGTGGAAAACTTTTTAGAATTTTTTATCCACTACTAATATTTTAAATCATTGTTTTCAGGTGACACCATAATAATGAAAAAAATGAAACCATTGAATAAGTAACCATTGCAGTTTCAACTACCTCCCTGCACATGATTCTATCAACTTATCCTCAACTGTTTTAATACCGGCTTATAATCAATATTGAAAGACCCCTTAACTTTCTATCCCAAATATTAATAAAATGTCTGCTGTGATAAATAATAATTAGACGGCATTATAATAATTAATGTTAAATTCGTGCCTCATTCCAAACTCTTGAGGCCCATCTTCCAGATAGTATCTATAAAAAGTAGCCTATTTGTGACTAGTATTTTGTGAATAACTTCTGTGATTCTCAGTTAAATAATAATATAAATAAATACACTAATTGTAACGATCAGTATTGTGACACTGCGTGGACCGTAAATTAAATCAAAATTAATTTTTACAAAATAACATTTATTAAAAAAATAAATAAAAGAAAATATTTACAAAAGACATATGATAAGTTTAAAATTTATATTGCCGGCTGGTCAACATGATAATTTTCCCCCAAGGTTACCGCGTTTTAGGATGGAAATTTTAAAAATATAATGTTTATCAACCAAACAAAAATTAAACTTATCGTTGCAACAATTCCAGGAAGGAAACTTCCGACGGATTACCAGAAAGTTTTTTGCCGAAGACTTGGAGCAACGCCTGGGTCTTTCAGCCAAATGGTCATCTGCTTCTATCTCCGTTCTTCTCCCGATCTTCCCTCCGTCAAGTCTCAGCCAAGAATGTCTTTCTGAAAAATTCTTACCTATCAAACCCCCCTCTCCCTTTTTCTTACAACTCCCCTAATTGGTGGAAAATGGCCTCAGCACCACCAACCAAATTTATTAAACATTTCCTGGTTGGTTGGCCAAAAATGCTGCTTGGAAACGTGGCTATTCATGGCTGGAAGCTTTTTCCGGGAATTGTTTACCTGTACCTGGCCATGCTTTTATCAGCCGAACATTTAACACAGAAATTTACGCTAGATGTAAATTTAAAATAATAATGCAATAACTTGGTGTTGCAACGTATTTTAGCCGGCAAACACTTAACGCGGTTACGTTATATTGAAATGACGAATTAATATAAAATAAATCAAATAAACTGAGATGTGCACAATATCCAATTGATTATAAATGCTTGCAAACCCTCACAAAATGGTGGTAAAATAAGCAGTGAATAGACATATACACAATGATAGCAATTTAGAGTAAATGTTAAACGTCATGGAGTAAATATAATATATTAAATAACTATGAGACAATTTTTGTTCAGTGTCAATCATGACATGACACCTTCATATGTGATTCCATAAATATATATAAGTAAAATTAAATAGAAAGTACGTAAAATATGTATGTAATTTGCTGTGCTAACTAGATCATAATAATTTGTCTTTGTTCGTTATATGATTCGGTTTCGTTGAATATTATTGCAGAAAATGTTCCACAAACTATTCTAGTTCGAATCATGTATTATTACAATGCTTATAGTTCGGTAATATATTCAATTTCCAAGCATATTTATCCTTAGTACTTTCGGTTCCCTGAATTATTCAAGCAAATGATGCAACAGAATTCAAACCTGAAAACGGGTGCTCTTTATTACAAATTAATGGAATAAAACCGTATTTGTTAATAGAAGCTAGTGGACAGCGAATATCATAAGCACTGAAACAACGGGAAATTCTCTTAATTTGCTTAATTGAATGTGAGTATAAATTTATTGGACTCGGAAACTTTGTTAGGCCTTGTTAGGTCTTGTGAACAGAAAGAACAGAACAATCCCAGAGCCGCAGCGAGCCGCAGAAGGGCTTCTTGCTGAGATTAATTGGCTACGAATACTGTTTAATTACCTTAGTTATTAATAAATCCATCATTTGACGCGCAACCCTTGAAAACGTGACAATATTCTCTTAATGAGGGCCCAGGGTCACGGCCTACAAATAAAGCAAAACACAAATAGAATGCTCATTTCCCATTTTACAAGGAAGCAGTCATTAAGTTGGCGATAAGAATCCATCAATCACAATAAGGTTATGCCATCTTGAAATAAAATTTACTACGCATAATTTTTCTAACACGGAATTTATTTCTATTTTTTAAATAAAATTTGAATATACTATTTTTTTAGTACGTTTCAGAATGTTTAGTTAAATCACTGCTTATCTACTGAAAATGGGGAAAAGTAAATTTCTTCAGAAAGTGTATGTTAGAGAGAGAAATTTGTATCGAATAATTTATATGATAATTAAATTTTGTTATGTGCGATGTTGGGTTTTTCTTCCGATAAACTTACTTCCGAGTCTATTTTCCATAATACAACGCATGTGTGTATGCTTATTTGCATATTCCTTATAGAAATTTAAACTGCGGACAAATTGCAACAGAATTGTGTACAGATATTCTTATAACTCTGGAGAAGAGTGAGATCGAGAAACCAATAGCAGAAAGATGAAACGTATTTCGGTTAAAAACATGTGCGAATGTTCCAGCGAGCAGCGTCACCGATGATTGAGCGGTAGAATGCAAGGAATTCCGCCATGTTTAATTGAGCCGAATATGGCGACTATCAAGGCCTTAATCAAGAAATTACTTTCATTTTTGTCCAATTATAACTTTCTATCATAATCCCAGGAAACCTTTGAATGATGATAAAAACCAATATGTATGTTGGAAGTGATTGAATTCCAATCAACGGAATACAGCTGTTTAATTGATGCGATAACGTACGTACAAAAGTTTGTATTAAACCAGAAACATTCAGGTTCAATTAAAAGTACGATTAATTGTTCTTAAAATCATTTGTCCCTGTGATATTTATTACAGTTCGCCTAAAGTTGTTGCTGATAATCAAGCTAACTTGAAAGTGTTTCGAGTATATTTGTTTTCAATTGGAATAAAAGTGTTGTTAACCCTGATTTAGATTACAAATTTGCTAACAGATTTTTAAGTAGCCAAATTTTGGGGTGCGAAAATTAAGTTAACTGGGATTGTTAATTTAGATACCAAATCAAATCAATTCAATGAACTATGCAAGAAGTTCTTTGAAAAATTTGTAATGACTTCATCACAATGATTGAAATGTGCACCGTGTGACTGAAAAGTTTCAAAACTGGATTAATAAAACACTGAGAAAACTTAAGATGAAGGTTTTATATGTTCCAGTCTTCTACATAGCCTCCTCACACTTGCGTACAATGCACAGAACGTTTATACTACCACGTGAAACTGTCAAAAAGACAGCATTTGGGATTTTCTTCAACAAATTTTCCCTTCATCAAAATATTCCGGAGAATGTCTTGGACACTTGGATTACAGATTTTCAGCTCTTAAGCAATATTTCTCAATGAAGGATGAGGGTTTGTTTGCAAAAGATCACGAATTTTCTCAGTGATTCCGTCGCATGAATTTAGGCAACTGTCCTTTAAAACGTTTAAATCACTCAAATACTCGTTCACGACACCAACATGGACTCGAATGTCTCCGTAGCCGTATTACATAGTAAAACGTGAAATGCAATCACTGCTCCGTTACGATTTCGTGATAGAACAACGTTGACAAACTACAGTCGCACATCCACTACTTAACACCGTCTGCTCACAACTGACTGACCAGTTGCATATCCATTGTTTAAAGTTGTTACTTTAAGCTGCCACGACTGTACTGTCCTGAGGAAAAAATTAAATCTCGAAAGTTTTCGAAGTAAGAATTTTTTTCGAGATTACCTAAATTGGAAAAAGGAACCGCAAAAATTAAAATCAGTGTTATAATGCTATAAAATTCTGCGCAGGATTATACTGTAGTTCTCAAAATTTCGAATTATTATCGGTTTAAGTCCATTTTTAGTTAAAAAAAATTAATTGCTACTACGGCTGTTATAATATTAGTATCCTAAGTTGACAGAATTGCGAAGATGCAAAAACAATCAGCAGAATTTAGTAAATAAAAAAATGGAATAATAGGAAAAATATTTATTTTTATAGAGGACATAATCAAATCTAATTAAACAATTTAAATATGCTGCCATATCATTGTATTGTTATAAACTGCTAATAAATCACCTAGACATACTAAAACATTCCTACTAAAATATAAAATAAGTATAACAGTCATAAAAATACGTAAAAAAATCTTTAATAATTGTTTTGAGCGTTCTTAAATAAATAATAAATAAACGGGGTATATCTAGACACTGAGGGAATGGTTTTAGGCCAAATAGAAACTGTTTCAAATCATTTTATTCGTGAGGTATTAAATTTTACACAGTATTCTTCTGTGTATGTTTTTCATAAATAGTCTGGGTATTATTTCTATTCCATCGTCAAAGGTAAATAGATCGAACGCATCAACGGACGTTGTTGTTCACGCTTTTATGCGTGTAAACAAATGAAGATAAATGTGGGGTCGTAATTACATCATATCAATGAAACGATACGACAAATTGCTGCTCATACAAGCGAAATAAACGTTAGTGGTTCCTCGGTCCTTTACACTCGTAATATATATGAAACGCTAAAATCTGACATCAAATCATCAATTATTCTAACGCGCTGTATGGAATACGAATGAGTACTATTAAGTTCTCGAGCTCGTTATTTCAAATGTGTCGCTCAGTGTTTTTTGAATAACTGTACACTCCATAGTCATATACAATTGAAACATTACAAAATTTCAATTAGATTTTTATAATTTATAAAACACTAATTTTGATTATAATTTGTTATAAAATACTTAATCTACTGTCTATACGGCATTTGAATATTTTTATATATTGTTTAACATATAAAATAATAATTTTAAAACAAAGTATAATCAAAATTGATCTTCATTATGTATAATTATAATATAAATTTTGTAATGTTTCAATTAACGTCTGTTTAATTGCAGATGACTATGGCATTTTCCGAAAGCTTTTTTACAAATTTTTAATGAATTTTGTAGTCAAAAATAAAAAACCTAATTTTAATCAATTTTGTGATTGAATTAAAACCAAGGGCTTTTCATCATTATATAGGGGTTTTCAAAAAGGGCGGGCCGATGTGTAAATTGAATAACATAAGCTGTGTCTTTAATTTTAAAGGGCATACTTTGGCCTTTCAAATAAAATAGAATTTCGATAATACCTCACACAAAGCTTGCTTTATACCATTTCAACATCAACCCCATACAGCCAAATTAAAATTTTAATACACAAAAATTTCTTTGAAGGTTTTATAAAACTGTTAGGGCCAAATGTTACGCGGAAAATTCTCCAATATAAAATTGTCTCCAGGTGTATTCATATTTTGTTTGCTCTGCTTTGTTTTATTTATTTATCATTGTATACATAATTTTCTTTACTCATATGTTGTATCCATATTTTGTTTCTTATATTCGTATTCTTAGTGTGATATGTAACATATTCTTTGACTTGTCCTATTTCCTCAATAGAGGACTAATGGATCCAATAAATCTTATCTTATCTAATGTTAAACGTTTAATGCTACTGCGGTCATGTCGAACTCATAAGGAATCTAATTAAACTATTTAAATATGCTGCCATACAATTGTATTGTTATGAACTGATAATAAATCACCTAGACATTCCTACTAAAATATAAAATAATTATGAATCCACCTAGGTTACAAATTGTATTCTTAATACTTCCGAGTGGCCGTAGCTTCTCCAAGGAAGTTTCCGAATATCCAGCTTTCCCTTGTCAATTTATATAAAAATTATATAAGGTTTTCTTTGTTGTAAACCAGTTCGACAGTACATGATTTGTGAGTTGAAAATCGGCTGGTAACTTACTATAGTCCTAGGTTCCTCTTCATTTGCAACTAAAATAATGTGACATCGTTCTATTTAACATCGCTCGGTTGGCCCTAAGGTTTTATTCTTATTCCTTGACAGAATTTTCTGTGTGTTTTGAGTGTAGCGCAATATATTTTAGTTATAACTGTAGGGGCGTTGTCAAAGTATATCTTTCAGATTTCCCATTGTCCCCGTAATCACGATAAAACGAGACCGTCGCGTTTCGAATCCCCCGTCTTAATCAGGACTTTACCATGTCTGTTGAGGTCCGGTTTACTGGCCAGCCCTAATTTTCTAAAAGGACATGAATGAATTCACATGTTAGTCACCGTTGTTACAAACACATTGATATTATAGAACACTAATAATAGTTTGCGCAAGGTCTACTACGCCCAAGCGACCGACACGGCCGATAATTTAGAGCACAGTGGCGTGTGCCGTGATTCAATACAACGGTAGACTATCCTCGTCCTTTGTTGCAGAAAGCCTCTCGACGCATGCGGTAGAAAAAGGAATAGTGAAATATATTTCGTGGAAGACATCCACAGATGAGATAAGGCTATGCAAATTACGACCGGAGATGATATATCCAGTTTATTCTTTAACGTCGACGAATGCTGCCATGCTTACGTCGATTCCGGGTGTAATTAAACCGTTTCTTGTATGAATTGTCGTATCGTGCGTTATAACTGTATGAAACAAATAAATATCAAATGACGAAATTGTATTCAAGACGTGTTCGTTTAGCGTTCTATTCTTGCCTTTCTTCGAAATTAGCTACACGCTCCTACTTGAACTTCAATTGAAGCAATTCTACCTCCTTTGTTTTGTTTTCTATTTGTTGATAATGAATGATCTGTGATGTTACAAACCAAGGAGAGGAAATAATGTTTCCCCGTGGTTTACAATAAGTCGATAGTTCTAGAAACTTTTAGCATATTTTATGCATGAAGAGAATATTACGAGACGGTTTCTAATTTAGGACTTTTGTAACACCTTAAAATTTTAACTAAACTGTAATGGATAAACAAATGTTAGGTTTCCACCCGGGGCATAATAAAATTAAGATATAACGTTTCGAAAGAAATCTCACACGCCTTCATTAAGTTTCCATCGAAACGTCGTGGCTTGGTTCTATTATGTCCCGGGTGGTAACAAAAGATCTTCATTAAACTGTAATGATTCCCCGAATGATTATTTGTCTAGGTTATAGAAAGGAGATTCAATAATTAAAGAGACTAGTTTAACTAGGAAAAAATGTTTATTTTTGCTAAATAAGACTTTTACTACATCTGGATATAATCTCCACGAATATTAATAAACTTGTCCCAACGACTAACTAATTTTTTTAATTCTGATGCAAACAGGTCTTTGTCTTGTTTGAGCCACTTTATCACTAATTATTCCTCGTTGCTGCTAATTTTTAATCCACGTAATGCCTCCTTCATTCGACCAAAAAAATGAAAATCGGAAGAAGCCCAACTCCAATAAATTTTTTATTAAGTCAGCTTGGCGGTGTTAGGGCGTGCATTGTCGTAGAGCAATATCACACCTTTCCTTTGAGAACCATTACAAGTTTTACTTTGTTCATCACCGTGACTGAGTAGTAAGCACTGTTTATTGTACAATTATCTTCCAAATAATCATAAAAAATTATACCATTGCCATCCTGAAAGACGGTCAACATGACCTTTTCCCCTGACGTATCTTTATGTAATTTTTATTATTTCATTTTTTTCCCCATTTCTATTCTATTGCTTTTTAACTCCGATAGAAAATCATTGTGGCTGCTAGAAAATGGCAATTATTTCGTACTTGACCGTTAGTGAAAAACTTTATTGTTATCCACGAGCTGTTTGTAAAATACTATGATATGATAATCCACGTTAGCTTAATTTTTTTTCAAATAGAATAAATTTTATGACTTTTAGGGCAAAAATATGAACCGTTTGGGCTCAAGTGGTGTTTCTTCTCTGGTGTACCATAATTTAGCATATGCTCTGGTCAAAGTTTTCGATCCAATTACAAAGTAGTAATGTTTATTAATAAATATTCTTATCAGAAGTATCTTTCCAGGAAAAATCCATTTTTCTCATACCGCTCTATAGTTGAAGCGTATTTTAGAAAATATGAAATTTTAATTTTCTATGCCAATAACTGTTGAACCTTCTATGTTCAAAGGACAAATAAAAGAGCAACTGAAAGACTGAAAAGGTTTGGAAGCCCATTCGCTGTTCCTAACCAAATTTGTTACACAAGCAAATATTGGCCGTATAAACAACTCGAAATTCATGGATGCATGTTTCATTCTTACCAATTCGTGTTTTTACTGTCGATGAGTAATTCAATGAACATGGAGTTGATTAAGAAATATTTCAAATTATATTAGGATTAATTAGATTCAGTCGTGCATTCAAAGTTTGGCATCCTCATGACACTTTTCGAATAAATGAAACCGAATACTTGTAAAGCGCTTCAGTCATAACTTCAGTTACTCTGACCGAGGCGAATGCCAAGTGACTTGGCACATTCTATAATCCTAAAAGTGTGGGGGAGAATGGCCGACCCATAGCATCCCTTCAGTGCTTTCATCCACTTCACAAAAAATTCGTATTGTGGAACTGAAAAAAAATCTGAATGCCTTGCAGTGGAACAATACATCAATCTGTGATTTATGTGTACAAAATTGCAGTAATAATGAAATTACTGGAAGAGTGCCAGTAGTATGTCTGTTTTCTAGGCAAGATCAGTCGTTGACAAAGCATAAAAATACACATTGAAATACACCAGAGCGTAAGACCTAAGCGTCGCCATACAGAACAATACCTGCGACACACCCGTTGTCAACAACGCGATTCGGAACGCTTAACTTCAGCACGATTCTAATAGAAGTGTCTAACAGGCTTGAACTTATACATTGTGTTATCTGAAGCATTATTATTATCATATTTAATATATACAAGTAATTGATATGGACAGAAAAGAAAGATCGGTGAAATGGCTTCCCTATAGTTGAGGGCCATATGAATGGAAAATATCAAATTTTCGAAGGCGTTGGCCCACATCGTCGAAAGAAGGGTGTACACTGCTAGGGCCCGACTGCACTGTATATAAGTATATATATATTCCTCTCAAAAAAATACAAAGGAAAACTGAATTAACATTAACCAAATAATTAAAAGGAAGATTTTAGGATCAATATACATTTTTAAAAATAAGAACGGTATGAATTCCACAAAGGAAAGCGAAGACATATCAAAATTATACGCTGAAGTTTTAAAGTAAAAAAAATACTGTTATAATTGACAATTTTACGAGATTCCATAAGTCGATTTGAATTTTAACATCTATACTGCTGGCGGTTTAAATTTTCGACGCGCTGATTTTTAACCCAAGTTCTGGACTCATTGAAGGTTTTTTCAATGCAAATTTTGACGATTTGTGGATGTATGTTTTCAATTGTGTTTGGTTAGAACAGGAGCGAAAATTTTGTTGGACTTAAGGAACTCCGAAGTTCGATAAATACCCTGCGTAGGCCAGCACAATCTGGAATTACGAAAATTTTAGATATTATATTTATACACACACAAAATTATTAATTGACAGCTGAGAGTATGTACAGTAAATTTAAGTATGAAAACCTAATAAAACCAAATTTGTTTTTATATTGTAAAAATTATATACAATTTTGTAATGTTTCAATTAATTTGTTTTTTCAAATTTTTAAATGACTATGGCATATGCCGCAAGGTCATCAAATTTGAATTAGAAAATTTGAAATCAAAATTGGTATATAGTTTTGGTTCCATAAATGGTTTGACTGATTAAAATCTAGAGTTATTCATCACCATATTAAATCGATCATTCAAAGTTTTCTAAAATGTGCCAATCGTCACAAATATATTCTAAGTTATTTCTTAAGGACTGAGAAAATTGATTAACATAATTGAAAAAAAAGTCCTCTATTATCCTACTTTATTTCGATACAAAATTCATCAGAAATATATAAAGAAAATTCAGGAGCTTTCGAATATTATAGTCATCCTCCTCTGTAATTTTTTTTATGTAAGTGAATCAAAGTGAACGAATTTACGTATACGTGCGGCAAGGGAAACGTTGACAAATTGGCAGTTTTATTAAGCAATTTTCTTTTAGAATGCGGTTTACAAATTGCCCGACTATCATTTCCGGATCGTATTTCGATCGTTCGTTTTAGTATGTATAAGGTGAGAAGAGTGGCGCGATATTGCAATATGCTGGGGGTGAAAATAAAAGTGATACACCATATGGCAGTAAATTTCTCGACGTGAACGAGATTATTTACTGTTAGAAACGGTGGAGTAATTTCTACAATTTTCTCTTATTCTGCTTTCTTGGAGTAATTTTCTAATTTCTTCTCTAACTTTGATTTCTTACTCTAATTTCCTTCCTTCTGCCCTTTTCTGTCTCTTTCACAGGGATGAACCTGTTTGTTTGGGTTTCTCCGATATCCTTCTGTCAGATTTGCTACTCATCTGTCATTCTGTCTATTTTTACTCAGACAATGGAATCCTCGAAGAAACTCAGTAAATGATATTAAATCAGCACTGTCAACAAACTTCAAAACCAGGTTAACGAGAGTGCAGCGATTCTTGCGGTCGTTCGTCACAGCGGCAGACCGCCAAGAGGTTTGTGAATCAAGGTTAGTTTTTCTTAATGATTTAGGCAGTGCGGCCGTGGCGTATTTTTATTTATGCGACAGGGAAGCGGTGCGTGTCTGCACGCAGTCTCGGAACGGCTTTAAATTGCCGCGGTAGCCGGCTGACACGGAATTGATGCCCGTTTAGAGGTGCGAGTCCACACACATAATTTGGAAGGTGTGATTCATGAGCTGTAATGCAGCCGAATTTGTCTAGATAAAGCGAAGGGGAAGCTGCGCGTAGCGGCGGACCGACAACCAATAAAATTGATGCCGATAAAATCAAGAGCTTCTCTTCACGGAGAACTCTCATCACGCGAGCAACCTTATTCAATTAGCGCCCTCCTCAACACATTATAAACAAAACGTCTCAATAAAGCTGCCAATTTGTCAGCGTTTTTCTCGCCGCACACAGACATAAACTTCGTCCACTTTGATTCGCTTACAGTGGAGAATAATCTTAACAGTCTTATCGGTATTGTCATGAAACGTGGTAACTCTTAATACGGGATGCATAAATATTGAAACTGGTTCTTGAAGTACACGTATAAACACGAATGTTTGAATTTATATCGCTTATAGCCTCTGACACAACACACACATATTAGAGCAACTGTTGCCAAATGGAAGTAAACATAATTTTCCATCTTCTCGGTGACTGTAAATATTCGTCAGTGGAACGGCAACAATATTACTCTTTATTTCGGGTCGTGTACGCTGACGTCATAAAAGCTACAACTCAGACCGTTGGGCAAACAAAAATCTTAAGAAAAACTGAAAGTTATGGGACTACATTTTAACTTATGTTGTTGCTACTATACCATCTATTTTAGTAATGACGTCACGATACTTCATCGATAGTAACGTGTCTATAATGAACTGTTTATACATAACCTTTGCAGAAGACAGGCAGCAGTAATTAGAATAGAAGATCAAGAAAAGAAAGCCGTAATGAAGAAATGAGTAAGACAAGGATGCAGTCTGTCGCCCATGCTGTTTAACTTATATATAGAACAGGCAACGAAGAAAGTTAAAACGGAATATGGAAAAGGAATCATACTGCAGGGAGAATAAATAAAAACCCTACGCTTTGCCGATGATATTGTAGTATTAGGGGAGTCAGAAGAAGACTTGGAAACCAAAATAAATGGCATGAACGTGGAAAGAGTTCAATACGAGTATTAATAGAGGGAAAACCAAGGTAATGGGGTGCAGTTTGGGAAACAGTGGAATAAAAAGGGTGTTAGATTGGCGAACGGATTATTTGTTCCCAGTTCAAAATTGGTGTAAAGGTCCATTATTATTTTTTAAAGACCTTGGAACCGTTTTAGACCGCGTAACAGTTGACGCTGCAGCATGAATCCCCATCCGGTTTCCATGATTTTGATTATTTTTCCCCCTCAAGCAGAGGCTAGGGCTGCTTCTTTTCTTATGCAGCCAATAATAACAGATGAAGCGAAGGATACGGTTGCAACCGAACGAAACCAGTGTCTGCCGCCTAACCGGATTACAATCAATCAGATAACTTTGGAGAAAATTGCCAGACTATGACGAACATATCTACTTTCGGGTATACAACTTAAATAATTTATCAACTCTTAAATGTCAAATATTTTGCAGTTGAATACGAACTAAAATTGACTGACCCTCAATCGATCTCTTAGACGCTTTTGACTCATTCATTACTAATACTAGTTTCAAGTTTCTGATTTTTAATGTTGAATGTAACATAATACCTTGTCAGTATTATAGTAACCATCCCTAAATTTTTCAGAAATGAATGCGTATGCTGAGAGCGTATGAAACTACTCTCACTTTACGGATTAAAATATGACTCACTGACGGAACAAAATATATTTAAGCTTTTTTTTTGGCTAAAATGGTAACATATTTACCTATGATTCTTGTGTAAAACGAGAGGAAGAAGGTCAGCATTAGTACTTGAAGTATATCGAAAGAAGAGCATTTTGTGATATAGAAACGAAAGTAAGGGCCAATCGATGGATCAAACTTTCAAAAATATTGAAATTCTCGTCTGAATATTCGTTTGACTATTATCGTGGCACAGGGGGAGTATATTATGTATTATATTCCTATTGCATGAATTATGACATCGCTGAAGAGTGATGTAAAACTGTTTTAGTCCATCTTCCATTGCTTCTTTTTAATTCACGCAAAATCTTTCGTTTTAGCTATAATTAAACTTAAAAATTGTTTCTATGTTTTGTCTGTAAGATTTAATTATATCAATATGAATCTGGTACCATGTTTTGTTTGAAGGAATTAAGTGCCTCAACAGAAGCTACATTTATATTTCTTGTGTCGAATTTTGTTTTCTTTTGTGCAGAATTCTCCATTTCAGAAGCGTAAAATTTAATGGATGAAAGTCTGAAGGTAGCAAACGTTCGTGCCCATTATCTCGTATATGCTAAATTTCATTGTGTTACGTCAAACGAGTCCTGAGTAATGTTGCGTAAAGTCAGGCGGAAGGACGGATATGACATTCACGTAAAGCGTTCTTTCGACATGTCTTTCGAAACACTCTGCAAATGACTAAATTTGAGTGGAACAAAATATTTTCATTGGCGTTCATAATTCCACACGGTCTTTAATTTTTCAACTGTCGTGGTTGTTTTCATATGATGTGATCCTTTGACTTACACTGATAACGTTAAGGTGAAAAGCCATTTCTAGTTTCTTTTAAAATAATTACATATATATTTTATTGAAAATCGGATTGATTGTATTCATTTAAAATTCAATAGAAAAAATGTAATTTTTTTACAGTAACACATGTATGCTAAAAGTGAAATGAATTGCCTTAATTTTAGGACGATTTTAAAATTATAAGAAGGCGCAGAGAAAATTATTTTTTGAGTGACAAATAATTTAGTAAAATTGACAACTTATAGACGAGTTGAAATAATATTCATTAGGTATGCAATACAGTTAATACAATTCCTTCACTTACAATAATTAAAGTATTGTAAGTACTTTATTCTAGTCAAGGAATATCCTGCTACATTAAATACGCACGCTACTTTAGAAGAGTCTAAAATATTCTGGAGCACCGAAAAAGTGAAAATATCCCTGGTC
Organism: Eucriotettix oculatus; assembly: GCA_034510155.1. Lineage (NCBI taxonomy): Eukaryota > Metazoa > Arthropoda > Insecta > Orthoptera > Tetrigidae > Eucriotettix > Eucriotettix oculatus. The sequence goes on from CM067380.1 coordinate 59,357,204, forward strand.
CTTTTAAATGGAGTTAAAAATTCTCCCGGTACACAAACCGAGTGCAGTATACACGCACTGAAAAATACTTTTTGCCCTTTCCGGAAGTAAAAAAATTATACCAGTGCATTAATGGTGTTTCGTTACTTATGAGGTTATTCCCTCACTCTTGTGACGACAATCAAATGACGCTTGTGAAGAAAATGAGTTGCGTATCGCGAAATTAAAACATGTTCGTGCAAAAGATTTGAAACTTATATGTTTGAATTATGTAGCATAGTATAAAACAAACTTATAAAATCCGCCAACTCTTCTGTATAAAAAATTAATTATTAGTAACTTTGAAATTCTTACGTCAAACTATTTCGTCAGACTTTACACATCGTCAATGAAATCAACTAAATTATAACGATTATCGTATTTAACTATTATTAAATACAGAAAATTAAAAAGTCACACACAAACTAAGATTCTCACGAATTCTTGCTTGAATTTATTTTGTCATGCTTTGAAAATGACAACAAATTTATTAAATTATAATAATTAAACATTGTCTCCATGTCTCTTTAATTTCGTTTTGAAAGATATAATTAAACAACACCTGATTATATTCATGGCCCATCGTTTTGTGAAATAATTCAGTTTAAAAGTCGGTTCTAAATAGAACCGAAATATATTAAATTGACGTATTTAAAATAATATTTTGATTTTTTTTATCATCCTTCTATGTGTTCCTGGTGTGCGAATTGTAGGATATAACTGATCAAATGTGTTAGTAGCAGACATATTGCGCGCAATTAAATGTGACTGTTTTCCTTGTAGTCGGTCTGTTTGACGTCACAGACTTATGCATTCTCACACATTCCCATATTTCTTTAACTTTAGTTCCTTCCACGTTAGTGCTAATGGTTTTCATCTCAATATTTTCCTCCAGATTTTTAATGATATGTTCCGTTGCAATTTTTTCCATGCGTTTTAATTTGTATAAAATATACAATCGTGCAGAAAACATAAAATATAAAAACAAACATACTTTTTATTATATTAATTTAAATTGGATATTAAAATGTCTTGGTGAGATCTAAAAATTCCTGTAACTGAAATAATATCAAATATTTATTCACGGGATTAAGTTATTCTGAATAATCTAAATTTATTCGGATTTCCTAATTATAACATACGGGTATCAATATCGGCATTTTACATATTATGCATATGTATTCAGTTGGCAGAAGCAATAAGCCGTATCAAGGTCTTTTAAAATTAAACTTATTTGAATTTAACGGAAAGTAAAATATTATTGGCAACTGAAAACGCCCATTTAAGCTGCTCGCTGTAATTTAAACCCACAAATAATTTTTCCGTCACACTTTAAATTGGAATGTCGACAATGTATCACAATACACACGGTTTATAAAGAAAAGCATTTCTCAGTAATTTTTTGCGAACCGGAAATAAGTCTAAACTTCAATCAAGGATGTAGAGTTGTGGATTTTATCCCCAATTTTTTACCGTACATCATGTAATGTTAATACATTTTTGTAGTAAAATGGAAAGTAATTTATTACCTGGAAAGAGAGAATCTGAATCCTGTCAATCTAGATACTTATTACTGACATGGATATTAATTAATTACAATCCACTATTGAATGTGTTGTTATATATTTTTAATGAATTTGCGTTATATTCATGAATTAAATAAGATTATTTTGAAGTCTAAAATTAGTATATTTATGGCTTAAGAACTAACCACAAATATAGAAAAAATTAGTTTCTTAGTGAATGATAGACGTTGGCTCAACACAAATATTTGGTAATTGGTATTATTCTTCTAATTAATTTTATTTTCACTTTTATTTTAACTATCTACCAAAATAACTTTTTTTCTTCGCGGATTTCTTTTAAAGCGGCTTTATTCCAAAATTAAAAGTTCAGCCCGGAGACCAAGCGTTGCATTCTTCTCTAAGCGTGGATTACTTAAAATAATTTTAACACATTATGACGACTGTATTTTGTCTTCTATTATTTTATTTCTACTTGAATTCAAAATAATTTTAACCTGCTGATAATGGTACAAGTTTCTTAACCTTCTATTCATAGCTGTTTCAATATAAGACCACATATTTTTCTTTTCTCTTGTTTCACTGTGGTTTATAAGCAGAACCACATATTCATAATTTTTTGTAATTTGTAAGGAAAACAGGGAATTTGTTTTCCTTATCAATGCAAACTGTATAACTGGATAAAGTTAGATTTATAGAGGGTTCTCTCTTGATAGTGGTATAGTCTGTGTTGTGTCCTCTAAGTTTTGTTTATTGCAAATTATGTTTTCAGTTTTCAAGGAAAGTGAAAATAGATAACTACTAAGAAAATACTGTTTAACAAAAGCAATCAGTTGGAGCAGTATAAAATTTCAAAGATTTGCGTCTGCCAGTAGTTGGACTGGTTAATACATTCCAAACTCCAGTTCCAGGAAAAATGATCCGTGTTTTAGTCTATTATGTAACGCAGTAGGGCCTCTCCCCAATTTTAATTATTTTTCAACGATTTTAATTCATAAAATTAAACTCAGTAAGAATATTCAGAGACAGACAAACAAGAGGCGGAGAAACGAAGCTTAAGAAGGTGCCAAAGTGTTGGGTAGAAATCGTGTCTGACTTCAGGTACAGAGGATTAGAGTTGTTTTACACACCGGGAACATCAACCCCGAAAGTTTCCCAAGAACGTCCCTCTCCTGCCGCGTTGGGCGAGGATGAATAAGGAATGTTAAAGACACGTCACGTGGGGTGTCCTTTTCCCATAGGGAAGGGGAAAAGGAGAGTTTGGCTGAGAAGTGAAAAGGCGGTAAATTAGGCTGTTCTGCTCGGAAGTTGAAGGGAACAGTAATCAGGGAAGGAAGAGCGTGTCTTAGAAGTTGAAGTGAAAGGAAGAAGGAGTAGGAAAGAAGGAGATATGAACAATTGAATAGGCGGTTTGTTCTTAGCTGTTGAAACGAATCATTCCCATAAAAGCAATTTGACTATTGCCAATACGCGATACTTCAAGGAGGTGTGCTTATTGTAGATAGAAATGGTCGTGTATGCAAAGTTGTGTAGGGCTTGTCAGAGACCAAAATATTTTTATGAGTTACCGTGAAAAATATATGAAAACTGTTGTGACGACAATATATGCAATCTGTATATTATTATTTCAACCATAATAAACGATGCTTCATGAAATCAAAAGTTTTTCTCTTAATTATTTTACCCCAGTAATTTTGGTATTATTCAAGATGTAGATTCAGAGTCGTTTCACAGTGATACCACAATAATTTTCGACGCAATATTTACTCCAATGTTTTAACATGTTTTATAATAATTCCATGCTAAAAGATTTGAAATTTAACAAAGACATTCGCAGTGAGCCACTGTTTCATGTTAGGCCACTCTACAATTTTTAATAAACCAGAATTTCAGCATGGATTTGAAAACATTATATCGTACTCCGCGTTATTTTAAGACAGGTACTTGTGTAGGGTTGTTAAAAGTTTAAATGTAAAACTCAGCTTACAAAGGTTTTACTGGAATTTCATGTTGTGAAACTGAAATTCCCATTAGCCAATAGTTCATATGAATTTTCTTTGGTATTGGTTCGTAGATTCATCATAAAACAGTTTTATTACTCGTGACGTTAACGCGTGTTTCACAAGTATTACCGAGTATTTCGAACTGTGAAATCGTAACATTATGACCTAATGTCTGTACTTTTTTTGTTGATTCGGCACAGTCCTTTTATTTTAATGGACATTTAGTCTGCGGGTATATTTTTGGCTTAAATTATGGTTATTTATGGTGATAAATTTTTATTCACGGGATGGACGATTAGTCAGATAGGTAAAGAAAAGTTTTTCTGAGTAGGGATAATTTTATCGGGAAAATTCTCAAGTTGAATTATTATGATTATTAGAACTATGAGTGTTCCTAGGGCGGAACGATACGTAATGTGTATTTCGCCATAGTGTTGTGACGCATGTGTGCTTATCTACGTGCCCCATCTCTTCTGGCAATTAGGCATCCGGGCGAACAGCTTAGGGCGTGTCCGCAAATTTCGCAAGAGTTCCCAGCTGCCAGCTATGACATAGCCACTATCTACTAATTGCCCCAGTATCCCTGTCCTCTGTCGAATAATACGGTTTTGTGCATTTATAATGAAGGAGCCCGTTGATTACATGACAAGAATAAATCCTTTAATACGTCCTATCAGGCTCAATTACTCGATATTCGTTATAAATCAGCATGACGTATATAATAACAGTATTGTAGGAACAATTAACGTCTGTGAATAAATTCATATGAAGAATCAACGACCCGCATAACACACTTTAACAATAAAATTTAAAATAAACTTTGAACATAAAGTAGACGTTTCGACCAACCATTGTCCTCGTTGTCAATAAACCAAATCAACTAAAGATAAAAGTGAATAGCCATAAGGTAAAATTAACTAAGACAATTTAGCAAACCATCATATAATTTATTAAGTTGTAAACTGTCATCTTTAATATTTACAGAAAATTCGTTGCTTTTATATACAACATTTCTTGTAGTGATCTTTTCTTAAAATTCATTTCCATACCTAAAATAAAATAATAGTGCTATCAAAATTAAAAGAATGATTTAGTTCCAAACAGTACCTAGTAATCGGAGAGTGTTTATATAAATAAGTAAATATTTTTTTAAAAAGAGAGATAAAGAATTTTCAGATTTGTAGATTACCGAAATATTTTACTTCTTAAATAATATTTTGAATCTGGTAAACAAATGATCAAAAAATGGTAAAACAATATAATAATTTGAGATAGGTTTTAGATTACAATTATTATAATCATTGAGGATACAATTAATTATGAGGTTACTAAATTTAGAAATAAAATATACAGTTGGCAGATAAAATTTTGAGTACATATTTAAGATTCTTTGAATGATAATGAGAATCAGATAAACACAATTAAAAGCCATAGATTTTTTCTACCTACTATTGCTTTAGGTAAGGTAGATTAATTTCAGAAATATTTTATGTTAAAAAGCAACAAATTTACTGTTAATATTACGAATTAATAAATTATATGATATGTAAAATTATTTTACTTAATTTATCTTTTGGCTATGCTCTTTTTGTCGTATGTTTATTTGATTTATTTTATTGACAAGGAGCACAATGGAAGTCTGTTATACGGGTCGTTGCGTCGTAGCTTGGCATTGTTTTCACTTTTGGATTTCGGATTTCTGAGTTCTTATATAATCCGTGTATGGTATTAGCGTGCATTCTGAGTGTATTATTTATCGATTAATTCGACATCGAACAAATTAAGTGTGCAAATGTGAAAGGTGAATGGTTTGAATTACGATTTATATTCATGTTCCCTGGGTGGAATTCTATCTAACCTAAACAAAAATTTTATTTTCAACGTCTATTCGTGCGGTTTCGTTGATAAGTAGCGTGAAAAGGCAAATTTTCAAAATTGTGACGACGTGCTGACAAAGAGGTTACAGTCGAATTAAATACTGCAGTGAGCTAATATAAATGAATTACTGGACAACGTCGGGTACCCAGCTAGTCGAACAGTCTGTTTTGATATCATGTACGTCAGAACTTCTACAGAATAAAGTTATATTGTATATCACAAATATCAGCAAGGACAAAGAGTGTAGCTGCATGGGAATCCTATCAGATCGTTTACTAGGAAATAATAACTACAAAGAGCTTGGCGAACTTCTCGGAAACTATAGATGCGATATAGAATGAAAAAACTAATTCTTATATTAAAATTTTAGTATTTCCTTTACAAAATTGCCAGTCTGAATGAATAACATTCATAACATAAAATTGGTCAATAGAAAACCTTTAAACTAAGTAGAGACGAGCTATGTTATAATGAAAAAAATTTACTTTTTAATTGAAATCAATGTTTCTGTGTATAAATTGACAGAGGTATAACTCGGGATACATCTTAAAACAAAAAAAATCTCTGAGCCATTGGAAACTTCCTTAACGGAATATAAACGAACCTCAGTTGATTTCGTGTTAATGCATCGAATCCCCCCATTTCGCTATGGGGCTGATATACGACTTAAATTACATGTTAAATGTCAGAATTAAACTTAGTAATTACTTTATCACGACAGAGTGGGAGAGACTGCGGTGGGAAGCCAAGACTCTAAAAGATTTATTGAGCTGATGATGATGATGAATTACTGTATCCCCGAATACGACACCAATCTCAGTTGTTTTGTGGTATTTTTATGTATCACCTTCAACCCTCACCACTATGGGTTCTACCCTCCCATGAAATTATACACAAAATCATCGAGGGACACATTGTAAAATTAATTAGCCCCGAAAGTTAAACATTCGACTAAAATGTTGAAGTTCAAGCATATTTAAAAAATTACTCCTCTTCTATTCCCGCTTGCATGGTGGGTGACAATCGTATTTACCCCCACAATATTTCTTTCCGCATCTCGGGGAACACGCATACAAAATTTGAACGAAATACCGTTTAATTATAATTTTACGACCTTGTTAATTGACTATGTTTTGCGGTAAATCATTATTAATTTTGATTATACATAAATGAAATAAAGCTGAAAAAATATTAACAATCTGATGATTCTGTATAAATCAATTACTGTAAATTGTCTGTCATTATTTTTTGGCTTCATTTAAACAATAATTTAATTATAATGTATTGTAACCGTAAAACACATCTGCTCGGACTTTGGCAGTGCGGAGTCAAAAGAAAGGAGACAGTATTAGGGGTAATAAAACCCAGACATCATGGCGTGCCTGGGTTGTTTTCCAACTATGATGAGATTTGGTGCCATCGGGTTGTGTTTTTCCCCAAAAACCTTGGGGGAGAGGGGAAAACTGTTACTCTCAGAGAAGAGTAACCATAAATGTGATTGGTTAATATCCATCCCTGCCACATTCGGGATATGATCTAAAGAAGTGGAGAAGATGTATTAAAAGGCTTGCAGAGAGATTTTTGGGACGGATGATTGGAGTTTGGGCAAGGGAGATTGTAGAGACAACAGCAGTGGATCGGATGAGATTGTGGTGACGAGCAGATGATCGACATTATGGGACAGGTAATCCGATGATGCTAGGATTGGAGTGTCCTAAACCAGGAAGAATAGCTGCTGTGGCTCAGCTTTGGATCGAGGACGATCCAAATTGGGAGGAAATTGCAACGAGGAAGACGCTGGAAGGTACATGATGATGACAGTGTAATTATCCCTGTAACTGTTTGCTGATTTCCTATACTGCCAGGTCCCACTAGATTTTGCATGAAATAATTTGCTCTATAAGAAGGCCCATATCATACGATCCTGAGTTATGACATCGAGAATTGTTAGTTTTAAGAAATTAATTTGTATAATTTTTTATGTAAATATATATGTAGTGTTTAAATAAGAAATGATTGCCACATTAAAGTTTAAATATGAGAAAATCGTAATATTGATGTAGATTTGTTTAGGATAAAGTAAATTGTTTTTTTTATAATAAAAGTTAATTCTTAATGTATTGGACTAAAATTATAATGTCCCCCTATTGATTTTAGTATTAACATATTTTATTAAATTTTATAAATAAAAAATGTGTGGGGCAAACTAGAGGTTTGCTTTCAAATTGCTACATGCTGTGTATGTGTAAATTTTTCCGTCTCCATATCAATTGTTGTAACTCGTTGTAAAATACAATGTATTGCAATAAAAAATGTTTAAAGGAAAGGTAAAGTATTTTTATTTGCAGTTTCCTAAGACAACGCTCACTGCACAAGGTAAATGAAGTAGAGCCCAGATCACTTGCTTATGTTTCCGTTTATGGGACAGCGAATGCAGCGGCAATGACGGAGTCACGTTTCTCTGCTCCGTTAATGGCGTTTCCCATAACGCCAGCCGTAACGCCGAAACACTCGCCGGTAATGATGATTAAGAAATTACGATCACAACCGGAATATTATTATTCCTCTCAAATGAACCATTTGCTCGTATTTAATAATCGGTTGTAATGATCGTTTCAGGTTTGTGTGCCCAGCAACAAATCTATCCATTGCGCAAGTACTGTCAGTAATCAAGAGCAAATGGGAGCTATTGATATAATGAGTACTTGTTGCTGCAAGTGACCTAGGCTCTCTGGAACTTGAAACTATAAAACAGTAAATTTATAGCGATACGCTACAACCATATAAATCGATAAACCACACTAATATAGCTTCAGCTGCAGTGAAGGGAAGATTGTAACAGAAAAATATATAATGAAAACAAAAGAAAAATATTTGTTGATTTAAGACCTCCCTGTAATATAAATCACCACTTTATAACACAGTATTAACAATTTTTCAGAGATATTTGATGTATTGTGATAAAATCAATATCTGGAGATTTTAAGTAGCAATAAATTCTATTGTAGAATATCAGAAAGGAAAATTAAATACACTAATATTCTGGATGAAAATATTAATAAAATTTTATTGTGTAATGATGTAACGACTGTTTATTTTTATAGGTTGATATTAAAGATTCGATACTAAATTCTCAGTCTTCATTTATTGATACAATTATATGTCAGTCATCTTTTTTCAGAACCTTTCGGCTCAATAAGCCATATTCATCTATAATATTTTATATGAAGCAGGATTTATAATTACAACACAAGCAAACATTTTTAGGATCTAGATTATTACATTGATGTTTATTTTTATTATTCGACATACCTGAAGGTTTTCTCCTACGTTATCTGTATATAAAATCAAATGTATGCTATTCAGTCTGTTTGTCCTTTATGCATTACTACATCATTAAAATTTTTAACATTAATAAAATCTGCTTTATGATTTTAATCTGAATTCTTTTAAATAGGATGCTTCAATTTAGAAAAGTGACCTTTAATTCTGGTTTTTAAAACTCGTTTCGTCTGTGTTACATAACATACATTACAGCACAATCAATATATCTTATATATTACATTATTTGGAATAGAATTGTCAGATAGTTTTCAAATCCTTTCACTACAATTAAATTCAAAGTTAAACATTTCAGTGTTATAATTATTCGAACTTTCTCTCAGGGTTTGTGATGAAATGCCATGACGAACAGAGCGAGATAGTAGCAATTATGGTTCACTAAAACAATGGCGTTAAACTGAGTACCTTAGAATTGTTTTACTTCCAACTGTCGACGTAACGGTTCCTTGTGTAAGAACTTGCACGTAAACTTCCAAGAAGTTGCATTAAGATGTGTAATACCCCGTCAATAGATGTAGTGCAAGTTTTTGAAAAAGAAAACAAAAAACAACAGAAAGTATTTATATTTCCTTTGCAAGTTTTTGCGAAGCGCCTTGGGAGATTAAGTGAAGAAGATTTCGGCAAAGATTTTAAAATAGTTTATTTTATTTGGTATACCTAAGATCATTTTATTTCATAGTATTTGAATTTACTTTAAATATCTCTTCATTTCATCATTAAAGAAATGGAAAAGGAATCAGATATTCAATATAAAATATAAACTTTAAATATTAATTATACGTTCTACTCATAATTCAGTAATCTCCTACGGTGAAAAAAATTAAGCCATGGACAAGTTAAATAAACATATTCAAAGAAATGATTGAAGATTAAATCATAAGATATGTTAATATTCATATTTATCTGGCTTCTTTGAATTATAAATTATAAGTCGTGTCAATTCTTACCTTACTTGTAATTTATTATTTTATAATAAATCATTTCTGGTAGGTTGCTCTATGTCATGACTCGGATATAGTTCATGGATTAAACTGACACGTGTAAAATAAAGTATGTTTTTATGTATGAATAATTGAAGAACATACAAGTCTAGCCACGCCGTGTGTAGTAGTGAATTACGGCAATTTCTTGCAAGGTTACAAGCCCTGAACCACAATATTTCCGCATCGTTTCCTGGAAGACATTTTTCCCAAGTGCATCTCTATCATGTGCTCTACCTCTACCTTTCTCACTGGTTTCTGAATATTGTCCTTTCTTCCTCTCATTAATCTGCGGAATTATGATGTTTTCCAACCTTTTACCACTATAAGTTCCTTATATCCGTACCCCCGGTCACTTTCTGATGCCAATGTCCTCGTACAATTCTTAGAACTCGTAATTACCTTATTGTTTCCTTTTACTACTAAAAAGATTAATATTCTTCGTCATGTCATTCCTTATGCCTCCCACATCTTACCTTTGTGAACATCCTATAACAGAATTTTAAAAATTGAACCCACTCTCAATCTGGCGTTTGGTAGAATGAAAACACTTTTGATTTACAAGTAAAGAATAATAAAAAATTAATCTTCTTTTTGAGATCCACTGATTACAGCACGGTTCTTTCGTAAACAATATTTCTTAAAATGTACTCAAGGGAAAGGCTGAAGTACGTTTTCAGGTTTTTCTATAATATGAAAAATTTTCGTTGCGTCATGTCAATATTGTAGTAGCTGTCGATCCTGATGATCTGTATATAGTCACGGAACATTTGTTTAATTCTTCTCGATGTTTAGCCATATAGTTGTCCTCAGTTCCCCATATGGGACGCTCAATTTTAATATACCTGGGATTGTATTTATATTTCATCACCAATAGTTTTAACTATTCACAAATTGTGAAACGAGAACTGTTCAATAATTTTCAAACAAATTAATTTTGAAAAGTTTCACAACCTTCGACAATAACGCCATAATATCTGAGTTTTTTTCGAACTCAATATCAATGTTTAAGAGAAAAGAGGATTGTTAGAGATCCACCAGAGTTTTATTCCTGCATACAAATCTGGCGTCGTCTGCGGTAGGGCATTGTTTCCTAAATTTACCATTTAATATGCAGGATACATTACTATTATTTACGTAATGCATGATAAACGCCTTAAGCGCACTGTGGAGGAGATTGGAAAGTGTAAACCTAACTTATCCAATGTAGCTTTTCCTTCGAATTATTGTACCTCTGCTATGAAAAATATCCACCGAATAATGTGTTATGCAACGGAACAAAAGGTAATAAAACACATGAAGTACACAAAGGTAATTTTATTATATTGTTAGCGTTGTTAAATTGAAGTATAAGGTAAGAAGAGTCTGGATTATTTGATTTTACATAAAAATAGAAAATGTAAAGGCAGTGGACAGGCAACTGTATGTAGTAATAATTAATTCTGTGACCGAAATTAAGAAGAAGTGATTTTATGTTATATTTCATGATGAGAGGAGTACAGTGAAATCAAGATTTTAAGTTTCAGTGATTTTCGTTTATGAAAGTATTCGTTGAGATTAAATTCTCTCTGAGGTGTAATTCATTCGTACGTAATCCTTTGTATTAATAAGTTACCTCAGTTACAACTTTGAATGACTTCATACATTATTTGTGGGGTAGTGTTTTTAAATGTAAAAGAGAACATTTATTTTCAAATTGAAAATTAGATGATCAGAATGCTCGAATATCCACCAGGCCGGGAGTTGAATCCGAGATCTCCAGTTCCCGGATGAACGCTCTGCCATATGAGTCGACTCCCAGTCAGGTGCGAGTTTTCTCCATTTATTGTATAGATCTGAAGCGTATGTTCATCTCCAATGTATTGAATCACATTCTTCAGTGAAGAATGGATTTTATCTTCCAATTCACTTTCCTAGCCTTCACTGCTGTTGTTAAATTGAAATCATTTATTCTATTCTTTAATTAGAATCATTGCTGCCAAATTTCATATAAAATACATTCTTCCTAGAAGCTCTAAAATTAGACTTTGAATAATGTAATTCAGTAAATTCTACGAGTCTAAGAAGCCTTATGTGTTTAAATGAATGGAGAAAGCTCGCATTAGGCTGGCAGTGTACTTGGATAGTTCAGATGATGGAGCGTTCACCGGTAACTGGAGGTCCCATGTTTGACTCCCGCTCTGGCTGAGATTCTTTCATCCTTATTTACTTATTCATTTCATAGCCTTCATGTATAATTATAAGTATAAAATCATATTCCATAAATCCTATAGAGAAGCACAAGCTTCAAGGATGTGGAACGAGTCAGAGATTTTACATAGGTTGCTTTATTAATATTAGAATATACTGTAACTATTCATTAATTTTTAACTTATAATAAGATTTTCTTAAGTTCTATACAGAAGACATACAATTTGTTCCTTATATATAAAATTGATAAATATTTTTACATCCTATACTAAAAAATTAGTGTTCTAATAATGTTCTTACATAATTATCTTTCATAATTATAAATATCTACCCTATGATACATTCATAAATTCTTCAACAGAGTAGAAGGAGTGGCTTAGTAAGAACTTAGTTAGTTCATATTTGAACTTGTTTGGATTTATTTTTAATTGTTTAATGGAGGTGGGAAGTTTATTAAATATGCTAATAGCATTGTAATGTACACCCTTTTGTATTACGGTTAGAGACTTCCCTTCCTTGTGTAAATTGTTTTTACTTCTGGTATCAAAGTCATGTATATCTGAGTTTAGTGTGAAGAGGTTACTGTTATTAATAACAAATAACATGAGTGATTGAATATGCTGGGAAGTGAGTGTCAGTATTCCAGTTTTCTTGAAAAGTCCCCTACGAGATGTTTTTGGTGAGACCTGACATAATATTCTAACAGCCTTTTTTTGAAGTGTAAATATTTTATCTTTCCCTGATGCATTGCCCCAGAATATTATACCATATGTCATTATAGAGTGGAAATATGCATAATAAACTAATTTTCTTATGTTAGGATCACTACAACTTGACATAATTCTAAGAGCAAAGGTTGCTGAGCCTAATTTTCGTAGGAGAATATTAATATGATCCTTCCAGTTTAACTTATTGTCCATGGATATACCTAAAAATTTTGTACATTCAACTTCAGTTATTTCACAATTATTTGTTGCTACTTTTATTGAGTTCGAATTGGTATTCTTTGTCTGAAACTGCATGAAGTGAGTTTTATCACAATGGACTGACAAGCCATTGGCTGAAAACCAGTGAAGCATCTGGCTTAATGTAACACTGGCAGCATTTTCCAGACTATTTTGTTTATTTGTTACCAAAATACTAGTATCATCAGCAAAAAGTATAGTTTTAGAAGAAGAATTTATGGATCTAGGTAAGTCATTTATATATATTAAGAAGAGCAATGGACCTAGAATGGAACCCTGTGGAACCCCAGTCTTTATTTGTCCCCAGTCTGAGTTAATAATTTGCCCAGAGTTAGAGTCTTTTAATGTAACCCTCTGTTTCCTATTTGTTAGGTAAGAGGAGCCAATTATGGGAAATTCCTGTTATTCCATAAAACTTCATTTTGTTTAGAAGGATATTATGGTCTACACAATCAAAAGCTTTGGATAGGTCACAAAAAATTCCTAATTGGTATCTTTTTTTGTTTAGTTGTTCCAAGATTTCATGAGTGAGAGTGAAAATAGCAATGTCTGTTGAACATTTTTTCCTGAACCCAAATTGTGAGGTGGTAAGTAGATTATATTTATTTAAGTGATCAACTACTCTATTATAGACTACTTTTTCAAATATTTTAGAGAATACTGGCAGGAGGGATATTGGTCTGTAATTGCCAAAGTCGTCCAAACTTCCTTTCTTAAAGATAGGAGTAACTGTTGCATATTTTAGCCTATCAGGAAAAATTCCACTGCACAATGACTGATTACATAGGCTGATCTTCAGTTAAAAGCATCACTTCTTTTCGCAAATACAAAGTGAGATTTAAGTTAAGAAAAAGCTAGAGCTTCCGTGTATCTTTCTGAGTCATCATGTGGCATGGGTGGCTCAGTATAGCACGTTGTCGTCTCCGCTGCTCCTCTCCCTATCCCTACTCGAGAAGTAGCCTGCATGCGATGACCATCCGAAGATGAATGCTGGTCTTCACAGTACCACGGCTGTGTGACAAGTTACAATTCTTCCTGGACCACGAAATTGGTCACGGTAATCACGTGTTCCACGAAAATTCGTCATTTTTCTGAAGCCATCTAGTTTCCACTTTCAGGCACACGTCGGATAAAACCAAGAACTTGTTTGGTTCATGGCTAAAATCAGATTCCAGGGATTAGCACTCCGACAAACAGAGGCAGGTGAGAAGCACTTTCCCCTTGCTAAGATCTGTAATAATGAAATAAAATATATTAAACTGATTAATAAAGTACCATACTACAACATAAACAACACTCAGCCTGAAGATGACGACAGAGCACTTGGTCGTCGAAACGTCGCGTTTTCATCGCACCTGCACCCGAGTGGAAACCCGAGAACTATTTCCGCATCAACTACACCGGGAAAGCCTCAGCTCACTTATAAACAAATGAGTATTAGATGTTTGGAAAGGGTTGCGTCGAAAATTATGCAAAATAGTTGTAAAATAAATGAAATTTTAAGAATTTGGATATATGTACCATTTCTGGAGAACCAATGAAATGAAGTGGCAAAGTAAAGGAAACTCAGAAAATGGATCTGGTGGTTGGCTTCCGTTGTTGCAATAGATATGATGTAGTGCAGAAATAAAAAAAATTAACAGGCCAAATATGAAGGACAATGACCATAGAAATATGCCATTTATTAAAATCAAAAAATTGTATTATCGTTGTTGAAGGCCATAGTAATTTTATAGATACAGAATTTGAAATCTTTAGTGTAAAGTCAACTGTAGTTTTATCACGTCATTGATTCCTTTTGTTGGTGACAATGTTGCTATGTAAAGGATCTAAACGTGAGGTAAGTAGAAAACAGGGTACCTAGGTATTTGATTTCAATATACGAAGGTGGTGAACTTCAAAAAGAATGGCAAATTAAAAACATTATTTTCATGGGAGTGAGATGTTTGATATTTCATCATAATCCTCGTTGATTTTAATATGAGTAACTGCAAACTGGTCATGTAATTCATATTATGGCCTAAAAATTACTGCAAAGATAAGGCAATATCAAATAATATATAAAGATTTTAATTATGTCTTCAAATCATCTTGTATCTATGATAGGGCATACACTGAACAAGAATGAAATAGAATGTTAATGTCTCATTTTGAAAATGATAAAAATAAAGGTATAAAAAGGTAAATCTGAAGGGGATTGAAAATTATCTATATCCATTCACTATTTTCCTTAAGTTACATTTAATATTAAAGCGCCTATTATATATGAAATAAGATTTTTGTAGGAGTAATAGCTTTTTTATTGCTAATAAAAGCAGAATAAACATATTGCCGAAAGGTGTGATGAATGTGCATACAGGGAGGAGCTCTTACTTTTTGTGAAGAGGAGTGTATATTTAGTTTTGTTGCCTTTTTTCTCTGAAGACAGATTCCGTTAGAGGATCATTGGTGCAATCTCTGATTGAGAAGGAAAGGAAGGCGGATATTAAATGATTAAGTTCTAGTTAAGGTTCAGAAACCGAAGTCGGTTTAGAAATACGCAGGATGATTGTACGACAAACAACAATTTATTATTAAAAATCGTACGCAAACGTTGGCCAATCTTCCCCTTACAAAATCCTTACGCATTTACTGAGGATCTAATTAAAAATGCCGAATTATAATTGCTATCTACGTAAGTCAATCCAGTATTATGAATTATTGAACATTTACCCTTGTCAGTGAATTGTAAAACCTCAATGAAGGAATGAGTCACCTCGAGTCGTATAATATAACGACTAACAATATCTTTATGGGCAAATGTAGGTCCATAAATCGCGCCATAACAACAGCATAACTCTATCAATGGATTGAGAAATCGCGACTTCGATCTGTACGACGCATATGAAATTGTAATAACCATGAGTTCCATGGGTGTCTACGTCACTTAAGAATGGTCAAGTTCCATAATGAAATTGTGTATAAAAATTCCTGCACACAAAATGCGAAAAAAGGAGTCAAGCAGTAAAGATTATTTTTAAGAGTATAATAAATTAGAAAAATAATTTAAATCTCTGTACTGTTACTAACTTTGGCGACTACGTGTTTAATACGGAAAAATTGCATCCACATAAAAGTCGGAACAACGTTTAACAATATATGTTTTCTTACTATAAATTAATGAGAATCTTATTATATATAAATTTATTTTTATTTCGGTCTTACTCAACTAGAAGGGGAACCGGAAACAGAGTGTAACACGGGGTACAGTGTAACAGTTTGAAGTTCTTGCCCTGATTTACTGTGCCACCAATGTCTGCTTTAACCTTATTTTTTGTTGATTCTGCTGCATCACCCCATCTTGATTTTGCTTCGCTGTACGTCTTTGTTTTTATGGCAGACAAATCTTTATGTTTCACCATGGTTACAGTAATTATTTACTTCTATATTTCGTTTAACATATTTCTTAAACTGTTTATATTTTGTATATATTACAACTGTTGTTACAATACATTTCAGTATTATTTGGATCTATTTCAAACTACGAATAGGCTATATAATTCAGGTGACATTAACGTTACTGCAAGACGACACAACGGCAGAACGCAGCACTGTGTAACAAACTATTCTGCGGCATGTTATACTGTCTCCCAAACCTTTATATTCGTTATGATAACATTGATTTTGTATATTCTGTAAAGTTCTTATTACGAATAGAAAGATTATTAATGTATTTTTACAAAATCAAACGTAAAGGGAATTTTTTAATTTCTCTTTTCAGAGATTGTAACACTGCTCGTATCCAGCACTGGGGGAGTGTAGTCGCCAACACTTCTATACAACGTGTAACGTATAGCAGACAATTGAAAATGACAGCTCCCTTGTCTATCTGCACCAAGGAGGAAATGAAGGCAGTGATTGGCTTTTTGTTTGCGGAATGTGTTAAACTTGCGGACATTATTCGTTGAATGCAAACACAATATGGTGACAACTGTTTATCGGGCAGCAAGATCTACGAATGGATAGAGGGCATCAAACAGGGAAGAACTTCTTTATGTGACGGAGAAAGATCAGGCAGGCCGTCAACGTCAACCACTGAGGACAATGTGATAGTCGTTTAGGCTTTGGTGAAGGAAAATAGAAGAAACACAGTGGACGAAATCGCCAGTACTTTACATATCAGTCATGACTCACCGACCATGGTTCACTACAGGCCAAATTTTCGTAACGTGTGTGCAAGGTGGGTCCCAAAAGCACAGCATAATTCGCAAAGGTTGGACATCGCTCGTAATCATTTGTCCCGTTACCGTGGCGAGGGAGATGGATTTTTAACGGCTAATCGTTACTGTTTTTTTGGGGGGGAGAGGGGGTTAACAGGCTACATGAGGGTGATCGTGAAACAGGCAACTCCACTTTAATAGCATAGGAAGAGAATTGAAAAGGGGGATACGGAAAGTAGAGCAAGGTAGCCAAGGGTATATGAAACTTGGGTTTATCGTCACGAACCGGAAAGTAAGGCTGCGAGAATGATTCGGAAACACCCATCATAGTCAGACGTCAAGAAATGTAAAATTCAACCATCAGCTGGTAAGTTTATGCTCACCCTATTCTGGGACATGGAAGGTGTAAGAGCCATTCAGTCCAGACCTGGAAGCGCTAAGGGGAGGAAGATTTTCAAGTGATGAAGATGTCATTGATGCAGTGCAAAATTGGTTTTAGATGGAACCGAATATTTTTGTCGACGGAATCAAAAAACTTGTGAAACGTTGGGAAAAGTGCATTGAAGTCTAGGGGGGTTATGCAGAAAAATAAGGTATGTTTCGCATTTCTATCATTAGAATAAAAGCCCCTTTTCTCGTATTTTCAGAAAGAATACGCAAAATGGCTCGAAATAGGAAAGTAAAATAAAGACCGCCCTTTTCACTGAGGATAATCTACCCTCCTACGGTTGATTCGATATCACAACCACGAACAAGCAACCCTAAAGTTGCATCAAATGTGACGACAACGTTTGTTGGTCCAGATTTTTTCAATATCTTTCCGAAATCCCAATAACGTTTTGTTGTAAGAAAGAGAGGGAAGAGATGTGTACCCACAGATACTCATGTGTACGCGAGAAATTGGGATTGAAAACAGATAAAAGAAAAAAAACAAGAAAACTCTTTTGAGAGTTAAAGTGAGAATGAGCTGGAGTAGTGCCATTCGTTTCTTCGGATGATGAAGATTTAATGCCTGAGTTTTAAGATGAGTCAGACAATTGGTCAGACTAAACCATTCGATCTGATGGGGGAATATTTGGTCCATATACAGTGGCAAACATACAATTTTATTATGTTGGCAAAACAGTAAAATACAAAGCTGACTGACAAGTTACTTTCGTCGAAACAGGGAAACAAAATACAAATGAATTATTTATGGAATTTTTTTGTATTAAATGACTATAATTTATCTGTTCATAAATGAAAATATAACCTTGGGTATAAATCAGTCTCAATTTAAATAAAAAACAACTTATATTTTATTATTTTGATTGCAAATTTTTTAACGTATATGAAGAATCTTTAGAAACACGATCTACAAATAAAAAACAAATTAATTGAAACATTTAAATTTTTTTAAAAAGTATATTTTTTTGGTGAAGTTTCAATTCATTTGAATTTATCTGTAACGCGATCATGACAATTCCACCTTTAGATACAGATGCAATTTCTGACTCAATGATGATATACAAAATCGGTTTGTATGATAAATAAATAAAAAATCTTGGACTTAAATAGGTCTCAGTTTTAATAAAAACCAAATTTATATTTTATTTTTTCAAAATGTATGCATATAAATTTTTGCAGTGTTTCAATTTATTTGGTCATTTTATTTTTACATGACTATGGAATTGGACGAAAATTTATTTACATCTTTCTAAACATTTTATGGTCAAAATTAATGAAATATTATTTCAGTTTTTATTAAAATTGAGACTGATTTAAAACCAATTTTTTATTAATTTATGAACGTACAATTTATTTTCTTATAATTATACGTTATAAAAATTAATTTCTATTATAATTGGTTTTTAAAAATCGTTAATATATTGTACGTATCTTAATTAAAACAAATTAAAAAATTCCCTTTATAGTGTATAATTCTAAAGCAATTTTTATAACGTTTAATTGATTTGGTCTTTTTATTTGTAGTTAACTATGACATCGAAAGCTCTTTTATATATTTAAAAAAATGTTATCAGAATTAATAAAATATTATTTTGGTTTTTATTAAAATTGAAAGCGATTAAAGTTATTATGTACATTTATTTATGTACATCTAAATTACAATCAGTCATTGAATATAAAAAATCCTTTAATATATTAAACATATATGTGGAAGTATGTGATTACGGTATTTAAACAAAATATGGGAGCGGCAACTAAGTACATATCTTGGGGACGTTTGTAACTGTTGATATTAAACACTATTTACATATTGATGAAAATCCTTGCTACAACGTAAATGCCTTATTGATATATAACACTTTTGGACTTTTCCGCGTAAATGAGCGTACAGTATAAATTTAAATGTAATTAAATCGAGTAGTTGCATGCTTAATCTCTAGCGAACTTAATTAAATGAACCGACTGGGAAAGCGGCAACATTAGGTTACATATAATGTCTCCAAAATAGCAGCGATAAAATTTAATGTTCGTAACTGCCGAATAGGCTGATAGGTACAACTAATATGTGGGCAGAAATATTACATTCCAGCAATGTACGAACGGCTCCCAATTTTAAAACGTGCCTCCAAACGAATTCATTATACCAAAAAAAATGGCACAGCATTTATTTCGCCTTTTTATTTATGCTGTTTAATTATTTTGGCGAATTTACTGAAACTACTGTAATTTTATAATTACTAGTAGACTTTCTTACAAACACTATTTATTTACCACAATTCATTCAATTTTTACAAATTATCAACGTTCCTCTGTAAAAAGAATTTAAAGTAACGTTGGCTCTCACTTTGAATGACGTTAACTCTGACATCAATACACACACGCGAATAATGATTCTATTATCTATTGAACAGGGCCATGGGAAAAAATCCGACAAGTTTAAAAACACACTACAAGATGGAAATATTTGATACAGCATGAGTGTAAAGTTTTGTTCAAACACTTATCCCCTCTCCTCTGAAGATATACTTATCAGAGAAGCTTCATAGGATTAAAATCTCTAATGATTTCGCATCCCCAAGTCTGCAACACCGCCGCTCGTTTGACAGTTATCAGGTACCTGACGATTACAAATGTAATGCAACACTAGCATACGTAGATATGTATTTTAGTCTTTAATTTGCTGTATTTTATATTTACGGACTGTAGCGCGATATGTTTTTTAAAATTATTAATTTAAAGTTAGCGAGGATTGGGAATAGTACGTGGCGTCAGTATGCCCAGACCTTACGCCGTCTCTAACCCCCAGGGACGTAGGGTTATGACCTGGAATTTCCGTAACCACGCTCGCGTGGGAATCGTGAACCAGGAAAATAACAAAACTGATAATTACCTCGTGGTTTAAAGGAAAACGATTTTTCGATTCTTTTCACACGTCGGTGATGTTGTGTGAATGATCATTTTGCTCTATGAAGTTGAATAGGAAGGAAGTGAACCGTCGTTTGGTCCCGGACGTAGAAAATGAACATGTCGACGCTGAGGTACACTATCAAGTTTCCCAATCTTCGCGGCTATGAAGGGTATCGCCCACTTTTTAAACCCCGGATTATTAAGAGATCAGATTGCTTCGCCGTACCTCCGAAACTTGTAAATATTTTTCCTAGTTAATTTTTGTTTAATAAACTCACAATTTATCACATAACTACTTAAGTTTATTCACCCCTCCCTACACGACAATAATTAATTTTTTTAAATTTATGAATTATTTCCTTCACGCCCAATCACAGATATTTTCATCATCCTGCAGACTTATTTTCACTGATTACACTACTTTCAACTTACCCCAAATTCAATAAACACTTTACTAACGAAATATATTTTTACATACTTTTTACTTGTCTAAGGTACGGAATAAAGTATGTTATATATGGTTTATTACACTACATATGATAAAGAAAACGAATAAAGTAGCTGGAACTTCAGACTGGAAATATTGATAATTGAATGTCTATTCATTAGAATTGGTATTATTTTGATTAATAAAGTCTTTGTGTCTCGAAACGAGTTATTAAAAACTGTTAATTTCAATCAAATTGTAAAAAAATGTTCAGTAGAAATCGTCCATTTCCTTATAAATTCAAATATACCACACACGTATAATATATATATATATAAGAAGATGGTTATCATTTTAAAAACAATTTAAATGTAACTTACTTCATTTTGATAATCCAGTCCCATTTCTAAAATAAAAAAAGCCGTGAAAATTCCGTTTCTGAGATGGAATGGAATACATGTAAATTGTCACCGTAAGTTTTGATATAAATAATTGCCATTGTTTATTTGTGAATTGCGAGAAAGATTGAGTGAAGCGAAACTCCATTTACAGTTTCGTAATACGAGACGGGTTAGAGCGACTTCAGCGGAGTCAATTTTCCGGAATTAACTGTGATAACTCAGGAGAATCAAGTTAGGACTGTGACGTTCAGGCTACGGGGATTAGTTACGGCCTGGCATTGACCCCAACTTTTTCTACAAACTGTTAAATCTCAAGCTGCTTTCAATTAGAGCCGTTCCGTTATATCATTGATGTCTTACTATTTGAGCCGGCATTTCTATTATAATACATCCATATTTTACATCTATTCAATAAAAAAGAATGTATGCTTGTTATTCTTTGTATAAATTTAAACGAAAATCAGTGTCTGGGCGAGAAACCTTTATCACAAACGTGGAATGAATTATAGTTAAGAATAAGCACGGTAAAAGCTGTGACGTCACCGTGCATTAACAGAGACAATAAAGGGATGTGTGCCATAATTCATTTTATAATATCTACGTTTATAAGTTTTATATCAATCTAATTTTACAAAATACGTACTCAAGGAAGGATGATGTTAAACAGAACCAAGGAATTTCTTAAATCCGTAAGTTTGTATATTTCCGTTTTATTTTAAACCCCTTTTTAACTTAAAATATTTTACGGAATCTTTTTGCCTATGTTTCATACGGTGAACCATAACTCATACTTTAAAGATCTAACATGTGATGGTTTATTCGTCGTAATAAAAGGCTGCAATAAAAAGATTAAGTGACAAGCCAATATTATTACAACATGCAGTTTTACCACATTAGTATAAAATTGCAAAGTTTCTTTTGAGGGTGTTAACGCGCATTTGTTTTTCTAATTTACAGATGAATAAAGAATGAAAGGAAGCGAAAAATAATATGAAAGACTTTTACAAAAATATATGTTTTTATGTTTGTAAAGGTCAAACACATCAGCTCGGATTTCGGTGGTGCGGAGTCAAAAAAAAGGAGACAGTATTTGAGGCAGGGGTAATAAAACCCAGACATTCGGACGCCAGCAGGGATTGTCCCGCGACCGCTGGAATGTGGAGACGGAAACTGGGAAACAAGCGTGGATTTTCCCCAAAAACAGTGTGGGAGAGGGGCAAACTTTTCTTCCCAGAGAAGAGTAACGATCAATCTGATTGGTTAATATCCATCCCTCCAATTTCGGGATATGAATTAAAGAAGTGAGGAAGAGATGTTAAAAACCTTTGCACACGAGGAGATGAGCCAGATTTGAGGGAAATGATCAGAGTTAGGCAAGAGGGATTGAGGAGACGAGAGCGTTTGATCAGATGATATTAGTAGCAGATTGTTATATTTCAGCGCAGATGATTACATAATCTGACAGATAGTCTGAGGAGATTGGAAATTGTCGTTAGTACTCTTTAATTATTTAATGTACCCTGTGTATTTTGGATTCAGGCTTTCGGGGGAATTTTTAATTCTATTAAAGTTAAGAATAGTTTTCGCTTTATAGTCGCGGACTATAAATTTCAGCCGGGAGATAGTCCGCGACACCAAATCCATCTAAAAATTACCTTAAGAAGTCTAAAAAGTTCGATGAAACGTCAGATTTGTTAATTAAAGGTTAATCAATTATGCTGCCATATATGGCCGTATTTTTATTTATTAGTTTACTTAATTTCAGGAAAAAATTTTTGTCTTGTAACCGACTTTTATGAACAACAAGAATTATTATATAGTTTTCCGACTTTAAAAATTCAAATAAATAAAAAGACGACCAAAAAGTCAGCATATAAATTTATCACTATTTATTCAAAAGCTACGTTTCGTCTCCATTTTGCGACTTCCTCAGGCGTAAAATTTAGCAATTCATCATATTTACTCCTTGACTCCCTCAGCCGAAAAGATTATTGAATTTACATGTGAAGAATTTAGTGTCGCGCATGGACCATCTCAAGCGACGGTTACTTCGAAGTGTCAAAAATGTAATTTTTAGTAATAATAATAGTGGTCGTGTATAGAATTTAAATTTTGAATATCTGTTTTCAATTTTATAGATATTTAATTTTATTTAATATGAAGAGGAACAACTGAAGAGACCCGAAGGCTGGTGCCGAAACGTTTTGTATTTGATTTTGAATTAAATATCTTTCTTACCTGACGTTTCGCCAGTTAATTATTCTTTATATTTTATCTTTTCTTTCCTTCCTGCTAAGTGACATAGTCTAGGTATAGCCAAGCTTTGCATTTAATTCAATATTTCATAGTAAAAGGTGATATGAAATATTTTTCGTAATGGACTGCCACTGGATTTGTAGGTGATTCAGCTCTCGATTCGTTGATAATAGTGAAGGTAGGTAGCTGAAGGTAGTGGGCTGTTGTGATACGAGGCCGGGTGTTTTTGTCGGTTTCCGTTCTCTATCAGGCTGAGTGCGGCGGCCTTTTTGTCCGAAAATGCTCGTCATAGTCCTCAATCTAGTGACAGGCACATTTAGCGCTCCAACGGGGTGGCGCTTTAATTAAACTTAAGTGTCGGACGTTGTCACATAGCTATTCCATAACAAGGCAGTTAATTGGACCATTATCAGCTGTCATATTTACGTACATGACCCGCTAAAAATAATAGATTTTTAGGGACCGAAAAGGTTATAACCGTTTTTTACGAGCCCGGTAGGCCTACCTACCTTAAACATATGCTAACGTATACACCTAATGATTTTTTATACAAATTGAATTTTCTCTTAAGTGGTCGAAACGGTACCTCGGGGGTCAATACAGTATATTAGGAGCTAATGAAATGGAATCCACCAAATTACTTTGTAATGCTGAAAATGACAAGCTGAAGCGGCATAAAAGGTTCTGCGAGAAGAAAAATTAAAACCTGCATATTTTAAAGTATTCATGGAGTCAAAATTCAAACACTTTATTCGTATTACCGTAAATACTGTATCATATGAATATGTATTTGTTCGCTGCTTAAACATATTTTAACGTATTTCTCTATGTGTTTTCATCAACACTCCTGAATTTATTTAATTAATGGCCCCCTACACGATCAAACCATTTTCTTTACAATTAGTACAAAGAAACGTACAAACGGTTCAACAAAACCCCTGCCAGCTGTTTTCACTGAAATTAACGAATATTCCATTTCAAATTATCCAAAGCGGAATGTGGATTTCCTTGCTTCATTTGATCTTATCGTTAAGTTAAACGTACACGAAAATTTGATTCTAGAGTAGAGGTGGGGAACATACTTATCAATAGAGGCCACATTAAAATTACGAGGGCGCAAAAATTAATATACATATAAATTTGACATTTGTGGTGTTATTACAGTTTATGTAATATTTTGTATATTTATAATACAAAATCATTAAGTGATTTATTTTTATTTATGATAAAAATTTTCAATATAAAATATTTTTGTATTCACATAAGGGTTATAACTGGTTATAACAATATTCTTTAAAAATTTGTTTAGTAAAAAACATCAGATTAAAATAGAACTTCAAACAATAATATGGTAAAAGCATTTATAAATAAATTTATTACGTAATAAAGAAATACAATAGAAACATAAAATTAAGTTGAAGTGGTCACCATATTAATAGAAGTAAATAAATTTGTAATATTACAAATTCATACAATATAAAAATAATAATATTAAAAACACAGGAACAATACGTAAAATAATTTTAATTCAGATAAGTTAGTCGGATATTTGAATTTGTTTTAGATCATGATTGTTAATGTGCAGCCTTAATTGTTTCTCTAAATCAACCTATAAAATTTTCGTTCTAAAACTAGTTTTAATTTTAGTCACGAGACTAAGTATTGACAGTCAGCAGTATGTATTTTCAAAGCAGGGAAGTAAACGGCCTGCATTGTTTCGTAGGCATGGCCTTTTTAAAGTCAAAAAAGGAATTAAGACATTATCGTTCCCCAACCAAATTACTACTTTTACAATTCAGAAGTTTTACCCAACTGCGGCGATTCCTCGTCAAATTTGAGGCTA
The DNA here is from genome assembly GCA_034510155.1 of Eucriotettix oculatus. Classification (NCBI taxonomy): domain Eukaryota; kingdom Metazoa; phylum Arthropoda; class Insecta; order Orthoptera; family Tetrigidae; genus Eucriotettix; species Eucriotettix oculatus. The sequence goes on from CM067380.1 coordinate 59,382,583, forward strand.
CATCAGGTATAAAGGAGACAAATTTTTTCGCGTATGTAATTACAGACTTAAAGTTAAAAATTGACAATATATCGTCATGGAGGATAAATTTTATATTTGGACCTCTAAATTTTATCAATATTCAAGTGTAATTGCATGAATTCATTGAATGTAAATTTGATTTATCTATTTTAACGAAATTAATTCAAACGATGTAATTTGATTAACTAAAAAATTATTTTCACGTCAATTTCCAATTTTTGTCTGCAGTTAAAAATCTGAAGATATTTTATTCACGTCTCCTTTTTACGTGATGAAGCCCGAAGTTTGAGGACGAGTTGTAGTTGAATAAAACTTTCGAATTGACTGTAAACATTGTCATTTGATTTATCTTTGAATAATTAATTGTATTCCTTAAAAAATGGGGACCGATAAATGCATTGGAGGTAGTATACTTAAATATAATTAGTTTAATTGTCTGAATGTTTGGAAATTAATAAATAAGACAATCACGACTATTAGTCAGAATTTTTTTTTCAATAGATGGCTATTATACTACGCAGCGTTCTTTAAATTTGAAACCTCATTAGGTGTTACTACTATTATAATTTTAAATACTCAGGGTAATTTGTTGGGTAATTTACAAAAATATGAAAATTAACATTCTTTAATTTTTTTTATTATGCATGAAATGAGCTATAGATAAAAAATAGTTCTTAGTTTTTGTACATCTTAGCCGGTAAACAAATTATTTTGTTTGCTTCTGATAAATTCTGACGAAATCCGCTATACCTATCGAACTATTGCTTTTCAACTTTGATGTTAGTCACTTTTTTTCACAACCAAATTTATCTAGTATTGTTTTCAGTGTTCACACATTAATCAGCGTTCACTTATCCGTAGATGTGGCGCAGTTCTTCAACGTTATCGGGCCGTATGCAATCAGAGGTGCTGAAAGTAAGAGACTCGCTGACCTACAGTGCTTAATTTTCCCAGAGTGTCACCCGCACAGCGGGACTCAAGGGAAATGTCATGTGGCTGGCTTGTTTATCTTCCATCTATCGGAATGCGTCAAACCTTTATGCCGATCACTCCAATTATAAAGTAGATAGTGCTGAACAAAGCGTGCTGATAGTTTTATCTTTATCAACAATATTAAACGCCTGTCAATTCTTTATATGAATTGTTAACTGCGTTCTTCCGCTTCCTGTCTTGTCATAAGTTGACATATTCCTGCTGAAGTCAGCGATATATGGGTTCCACTTTTCGTGAAATCTCCCATCACGACCGGAGGCATAGTTGTAAATGACGTTTTCACGCAGATGATGATCATGGATGGCCTGGAACTTTACTGCCCTTTTCTCACAGCAACGTAGTTGGTGCTGGCAATTTTGAGCATTTAATATATAAGCCATTGCTGGATAAAAGAACTTTGCGATGATGTTGTAAATAAAATATCTTTTTCTTTACATGTCTAGATTTTGTGTTCGTGCCTCAACGCGCCACATACGACCGACCATACATTCCTATACAAAAAATGTATGCTTTAGTAAGCTGTTCTACCACTTAAAATCACTTTTCCTCGTGAATAAATAGGTCCGAAACAAATACAGTTGTAGAAATCTTGAGAAATGCAAAATCTTGACATTACCAGCAATGGGAATCTGAATAGAGTGAAATGAACTATATACAATCAGATAACTTGTATAACATAAAAATCAATCCTTCTGCAAATACAGGGTGCGACTATTAATACCAATTTTTAAATAGCTATGTTGAAAAAGTATTGTATTTCACATAACTTTGTAGACATTTACATCAACTAACATTTAACATCAGTCAGATCGTCTCTATGGAAGTTGATGCATTCTTGCAAGCCTCTGCTGAAATTCTCCATCATGTCACACAGAATGCTCTCAATTTATTACGGGATCAATGTACTGACTTTTTGAAGTGTATGAGGTCCGTGTTCATACACTTTATTCTTGAGGTAAAACCACAAGAAGTAATCACAAGCTGTATGGTCCGGTGATCAATGAGGCTAAAGAACGACTCCATTTCGATAGAACACCCGGTTGAGAATTGTCACGATTGCTCAAGCATCTTGTTGGAATAAAGTTGATCTCTTAATTCTGAAGCTGAGGAATGACAAACGTTCGCAACATTTCATATTACTTCACGTCCACGCTTATCTTAACAAAAAGGCCTATTGGGGAAATCGTTTACTAAGTCAGTGTTGTGGGCACTTCAACAACAATGCAACAATCAGACAACAAAGCATTTCTCAACAAATGTGTAACGTGATGGAGAATTTCAGGAGGCGAGTTCTAACATAGACAACTGCTGTTATATTTAAATAGTGAACTTGTGTCTCAAATCCTATTTGATGTATAACATGTAATGGCAGTAACATTAAGAAACATGCGATTTTTTCACATCACTTCCAAACATGCGGGATTGACGGCCACACTTTGTAGAAGACATTATCACAAGTGCCCGTACCTGTCACTCCAAAATTACCCACCCTTCACCTTATCACTAAAATCCCCCTCCTGTCCCTGCTCCAAAGCCAACAGAACTTTTATCAGCAAACGTACTAACGAATGTAGCAAATTGCATCAAGAATGGAACACCATATTAGCAAACCTCAACGAAATTGTCTATTCCTCCAATATCAAAAAGACATTTTAAAAAGAGACAATCCTCTGTTCTGCAACCTAATGCAAACCAATCTATAGTTGACAATGACCATTTGGTCAAGCGACTTTAAATAAAATAAAAGTAGGCTTGCAAGGGAATAAAAATTGGGTCATAGTCCAGCTTTTGTCCTGAAAGGGTAACACCCGCCAGAAACTTCGTCGTCGAATCCAGAACTCATCAGAACGTGTTCTACAATGTCAAAAATATAAGGTGTTGGCTGCTCACCTATAAGAAGAATTCAGCTGCGAAACACGCCTCATACAAATAAATAGTATATATATATATATTGTGATAAAAAAGGCGGATTTTGTGAGGTTGTGGCGTTATGAGGCGCAGTTCGGCCAACAACAATGGCTAGTCGGCTGAAAGATGGTGGTTCCCCGCGGGAAACCCCCGCCGAACGATTGTAAAAAATGAGGGCGGGGAACCCCGAAATTTTGTGAGATAGGGGAATTCCCGTCGGAAGGTTTAAAAGGGAAGCCGATGGGTGGCTCGACCCCAGAAGGCAGGCGAGTGGAGGAGAGGAGAGGACGTGGTCCGACCCCAGAAGGCAGGCGAGTGGAGCAGAGAACGGACGTGGACCGAGCAGAAGTGAAACGAGTGGAAGAGAGGACAGACTTCGTCCGAGCAGATATCCAGAAGGCAGGCGAGTGGAGCAGAGGACAGACTTGGTCCGAGCAGATATCCAGAAGTGAGACGAGTGGAGGAAAGGACAGATTTGGTCCGAGCAGCCAGAAGCCAGATGAGAGGACGGACGTGATCAAATCCTGTAAGACGCCAGAGAGACGCACAAACATTCGAGAGGTGGATGTTTGTTGGCCCAGTAATTGTGGCTACTGCATACTCCATCTCTTGAGAGACCCAAAATCCCCTGAGATTAAGCCCGTGTATTCACTTAAATTAATAAACAAAAATTTTAAAATTGATCATATTTGTTCTGTTAATTAATAAATGTTTTATACCCAAAAAAGTATATTACAATATATATATATATATATATATATATATATATAATATACGGTTGGGAGAGAAAACTGGAGTGACAGCAGAACAAAATTAACACTTGAAAAGGCAGTGTTACAATTTTACTTTCTCGCATAATCCTACTAGCATAGATTTATTCTGCATATCTTGTTTTATGGCTACCAGTACTGTTTCGAGTAAGCTCGGACACAAGAGATTTGCCAATCTACGAGTAGGATCAGAAAGGTTTGTTTCACTTGCTGCTACATCGTACATTAGCTGGGTTCGCCTTCCTAACGTCTTACACGAAGGACGACGCTCTGGGAACTGGAGTTCTTATACTTTGTAGGAAGCTATAAACAACGCGTCTATATACCTAGAGTGCTTCCGTTATTTTTTGTAAGGAATCCGTACCAGGACTGAATTGAAATGTAAAAGACCTACATGTGGCTGGTATTTACAAAACTTTTGTAATAATTTCTTGTGAAATGAATTAATGATATATGTAGTGAAATAAACAATATAATTATAAAGTACCGTAGAATATAAGGAGTTTGCGGAGATAACTTTTCTTTATACTGATAAATAGCTGAATACCTGACGTCGCCCGGGTATTCATGTAGCTATGAAAATGAATTCTTTCGACATTAATATGTTGATCATCGCGTGATTTAATAGGCATAAGTCCTTGGTGGGTACACACCGACCTATACTGAATTAACCGGGACGATAACTAACTTTACCTTAACCAAGTCGATAATCCTTTTGGTACATTAAATAAACACGGAACCTTAAAAGAGACTAAATGATCCCTGTGCACTAAGGGACTGAATAATATTCCTGACACTTTAATTGAGTTACGCTTCTTCCGGCACCTTAAAGGCTGTTCAAAACACATGGTACTTTAAAGAAGTAATAAATAATCTCTGTTTCTTATAGGTGTTGGAAGTAATCTCGGTACGTTAATGGAATTAAAAATATTCCTGCATGGCTATATTAAATTTAGGATTTAAAGTGTACCTTTTTCCTTAAATATATGATAGATATATTTGAAATTTGTACGTAATTTAACTAAGGGATTTGGAATCTTAAAATTTCCTTAAAAATTGAAACTAATTTCTCTATAGCTATATTTCTCTTGATTTTTGAAAACATAATAGGTTATAGCTTTAAAATAATTGTAATAACTGAAAGCCTTATGTAAAATAAAGTAAAGATGCAGTTAAAATTTCACAATTAAAGACACTCATACACACTACTGATGCATCTTCTTACAGTGTTTGCACATACTTGTCAGGTATTTTACACTTGAACGTTCACATTGCATTAAGTGAATTGCAGCAATTACTTGCAAGTATAAAGTCAGCCTTTGACTTCCAGAAACAAGAAGATTCGAAATTTTGTCCTCCTTTCTTGCAATAGTTGATATTCGGTTTATTAATACAAATATAAAATTGGATTGATTTCCGCGCCAAACTAATGTATCAAGTAATGATTGTCCTACGTTTACAGAAGTATTAGTATCCCTGAATCTTACCGTAGCAACGCAAACTCGGGATTCAGCGTTAAAGCTGGAGTTAGTGTTTCATCAACGAGAAGCCCGTTTCTGGACCGCTTCAGTCTTTAACCTTGTACTGATTTTACGATCGCTAGAGAGCGGTAGGCTACCTAAAGCTAATTCGATTTACCGTGTTAACGTGGGCTATAAAAGGAGTACAGCTACAGTGAATATGTAAATATAGACGATAAAGTCGTAGCAGTAGCCAGGCGCATGGGTACCGCAACTGTCCCGAATTAAAATTTGTCTGGCAGCTTTTATGGCATTAACCTAGCTGGAGCACCCACCCTTGTTGATGCACTATTAATTAGGACTTCAAACAGTTGTCCTCAGGATTAATGTACGCCGGAGGTCGTGGCCCTGGTTCATAACATAACATAATATTCATATTCCGTGGATCCTCAATGAAGCAATGCTTCGAGGATACGAAACGAGTAATATAGTTTTACATGATTTCATTACATTATTATTACGATAACCTTACATTAATAATTACATAGTTCTTCAAATTACTTTACAGAATAGAAGGAGTGGCTAAGTAAGAAAGTCGTGTATTAGCAATTTCTGATGTGTTGGCTCTGCCCTTCACGTCGTTCACCCAAGATGTACCACGTTGATGTCCGTTGATTCAGTCTGTCTCCAAGATTATGACTGTCCATGGCAAGATCAAGAATATATCTCTGTGGTGTTTCCTAGATGATCACTTTTTGCTGTCTTTTAGGACGCTAATTTTACATAATTCCTTCGCATGTCCAAAACTAGATTGGACGAAGCTACTTGAACACTTGTGTGTAAACGGTCAGCTGAACCTCTGCGTCTCCCCAAAACAATTACTCTTCTTGGCCAGACAGCTGTCTCCCAGGAACCGCGTACGCGGCGCCACACTGTTAGTGAGCCAAGGTGTGGCTTACAACTCCTAAAAAGTATACCGATCCGTGACCAGAAAAGTTTCCTTCATGTCTGAGGAAAACGTCACACTCCCGGCGGTGGTTAAAATTCTTCAAAGGTTCTTCAAATTCCTTTGCAGATAGAAGGAGTGGTTAAGTAAGAAAGTCGTATTTTAGCAATTTCTGATGTGTCTGACTCTGTCCTTCACGTCGTTCACCCACGATATTTACCACGTTGATGCCCGTTGATTCAGCCTATCTCCAAGATTATGACTGTCCGTGGCAATATCAAGATTATATCTCTGTGGTGCTTCCAAGATCATCACTTTTTGCTGTCTTTTAGGACGCTAATTTTTACATAATTACTTCACATGTCCAAGCTACTTGAGGGTTCTCAATCATTTTGTAACCTACCCTAGAGATTATCTTAAAATATCATAGGGCGGCGGACACCACTTATTTTTATAAAATCGAATAAGGAAAATTAATAATCAATTAAAAATAGTTTTTAAATATATATACTGTTTATATTACATGCAAACAAAGACACATACAAAGTATACATTTTATAAGAAAGAATATCAATCTGAATTTGATTTTTGGAATTGCGTTTCATGGCCAGTGCCTCATAATTAGGAAAGTATTATGATATCCTGTTAGCAAACATTTATGAAGATGCACAATGGTAAGTAGAGATCTTTATTTCGCTTTTATTTAATTCTTGTTTGAAAATAATGTTTCATAAATAATTGAAAAACCGTTTTTTTTGTATTTCATCTGCTCTAGTTAAGTTTTTTCGCTTTACACAAATACATTATTACCGAGCGTAGGAGATGGCTGAATTTCAGAATTAAACTCAATGGTATAGGCACTATTCTAGGCTATTTTCGCTTTATTTTAATGTTACGGCCAAAAACCACAGTTCTCCCCATACAGAATGGGGTTTAAATTATCGACACGTAGTAACAACCCCACTGGATCCGAATAACATTTATTGAATGATAATATAGGCAATTTTCGCATATTGAAATATTTCCACCCCCGTCCAGTCCCGACCATGTCAGTGCTCGTCGTGCCTTATCCCTTAGTTTTTTTCGGTTCACAAGTAATATGTGTACAAAATTTGGTCGAAGTTTCTCCATGCATTTCGGATTTTTATTTGTAAGATAGTTGAGCCATTTCTTTGATCTGTTTACTGTGAAATTTTAAACTTTGGAAACATTTTCTTACGTAAGAATACATTGTATGTAGTTAGTCAGTATGTAAAAGGTTTTATACTCACATGGTCCTCACACGAGGCTCAATTTTATCCTTTAGAATTTATTATATTTTTAATTGTAAATTACTTATAAACATTTTACTGGAAGTATTTTCCCTGTTTTAAATTTAATGTGTTTTCTTTATTTAGATAATTTTTGTTTTCCTTTTGAGATAATGTGATGGCTTTGCATTTAAGCCTTCATACTGACTTACAATATTACGGCCTACTGATTCCTTTATTATGTACCTTTATTTCATAGTTCCACTTATATATAAGATATTTCCTTACAAACAAATATAATTTCAGGTCTGAGTAGAAAATAAATTATATTGCTGGTATATGAGAGTACATTGTAACTCTGGGTCGTACAAATGGTGAGTCTGTGGTACGAGCTTCGCATATACGCAAGTTTCCCACACGAAGAGTCTCTGACCGTACTTTGAGCCTTGGGTCCGTGAAGAATTCCAGTACAAAGGCTGCCTTTCGACTCGTCCAAGTGAAGCGAACGCTCTAAGAAGACATTATGTGACCAAGAAAAACCACTAGTTGTAAGTTTTTGTTTTTCATTAGTGTACCAACGCACCTACAGAAATGTTTCCTTGTGTTGAGCTCGTTAATTCACAACGAACATTTATGATGTCATGAGTTACTGTCGAAAGAACTAATAAAATTAATTCAAGGTTGACTTCCCCTTACTCCATGAAAGTCAGAAGTCGGCGTCAAATATGGTTACGTCCAGTTATTCGTCACTACGGTTTTTATTACGCATTACGATAAACCGTTTCCAAAAATTATACTCTGGTAAATAACGTATTAGATATAACAATTCGATGCATATAACTCGTTAAAAATGATTATATATATATATATATACGGCTCTTCAAAAGTAAAATAAATTTAATTCTCATTAACATTATTATTATTACTATTCTCCATTTCAAGCCGTATCAACTGCTAAGATTATTAGCGACTATTATTTAGAAACTGAATTCAACACTTTTACATATATATTACAATTTGCTAAATTTAAACTTATAAGTTGGCAATATTTTTAACACTATACATATTTACAATCATTATACACAATATATTTCTAACATCTAAACCCAAGTGCTCTACAGTAATGGTCCTTTAAATGGGCCTTCTCACAGATCAGAATAACTAACAATAATCTTACTTTGAACTGGAAGTACCAGAAAATCGGCCATAGGTTACAAACAGTGGTATTTACCGTGTCGTCTCAGCTTGCCTGGACCTTCCAGTTCTCGCTTCCCCGTTACTCCGGACTGGATCACGCCTTACTGCCGTTGTTAATGTCGGTGATCAGGACAATTTCAGTTTTTAATTGTCCACTCTTAACCTCCGATCATAACATCCACGTCTTAATCATAAAACCATCATCTCCTTAATGTTCAACTCATCTCCTTAATCTCAAATTTCGTTTCTTCTGGGGTTTTTAATAATATTTCCCCATTGCCTTATTTCGTATTCCGTCGGTGGCGGGGATCGATATCGTCCAATCACAATTATTGTCTGTCCTCTCCGGGAGGAGCCGTTTGCTCCCCTCAATGACGATTTTGGGGGAGAACACCGAACTCCTTATCACGCAATGCCGCCAAATTTCACGTGACGTGGGTAAACCCCTTTTGCGCCGTTGTGTTTGCCTTTCATTACCTCTGTTTGTAACCCTCACGTAGCTTGCGCCAAATTCTGAGTAGGTGTGTTTTATCGTTACAAAACGTACTTTTACTCGCTGTACGGGATTCACAGTTTGGAAACACACACACAACATCCATGCCCTTGCAAGGATTCGTACTCGGGACTAGAATCCCATGTATATATATTGTCTAATGGGAAAACAAATATATTTTGATAATTTAAGGTTTATAGAATTAAATAATAAAACGAGTAATTTTGATAATAATGTTGGTAAATGCGTGTTTTGGGAATTTTAAAGGATTCTTTAACCTTATAATTTTTTTGTTTCCTGTACATAAGATTGTGATTTTACTGTCAGAAAGCTTTTATTTTCAAAACAAGTAGTTTGGTTATTTAAATTGCGACTAATGAAATATATTTGGGGACAAAATACAAAAAATAAAAATCATATACAAGGCATATTACCCACTTCGTACCCGATTGATATTTGAATTGAAAATTTTTGTATTTCCCGTATTGCAGGACTAATTCCTTCTAGGTACACATTTGTAAATCCCTTTGCTTTCGAATGCGACTTTCTTTCCTGTTTTGGATGATATTTCTTGGAATTACCAAGCAATTAATACCCTGCACGCCTCTCATCGCGTCAGTATTTGAGCTGCGACATGCTTGTCTTACACGCAGTGCACTTCAAGTAACCTGAGTATCCGTTCCATTCTGTTTAGAAATACATCTTATGTCGCAAAGAACGACAGTAGAAATTAAAAATGTTGCTTAATTTTTTTTAAGAAACTGGCACTATTTTGGAAGTTGAGAACGTTGAATCTTGAGAGAATAAACCTCGAATCATAATGATGAAGTTACAAGTGATGGAAACACTTCTTTTGTTGCAGAGAAAATGCTTCAAGTGAAAGATAAAACAACAAATTGGTGTGTCACTCCATTTCATGCACCGAATAGAATAAGTTCATTGAGTGTAAATGGAAAACACTCCGAAAGATTTGTTTTATTGCTTTATTTCTGAAACTGTGATTGAAATAATTACGAACGCTGGTTAAATTTATAATTATGGCAGAATAAATATTTTTATTGTATTTTTTTATACCTTTCGTCCCTTCACAGGTTCTTTTGGAAAAATAAATATTTTTATTTGTATATATGTTTGGTTAAAACCACTATTCTAATGGTTTACTTTGTACTTTAAAGTTTTCAGTATTTATAATTTCATATTTTTTATCAATTATTTAATACGCCATGCGTATGGGAAAGTATTAGCCAGAAGTAAAATTTTAATCGTGTAATGAAGAATGTAAATATAAGCCGGATCTTAATTGGTGGTAATAGAAATTTTCCAAGAAAAATTTCTGGAATAACGTCGCAGTTTCCTTTCTTAACATGGTTTATTTGACAATTCCAAATGAGAATTTTACTTGCAAAATGCCGCTACAAATGCGATACAACCATGTAAGGTACCGTACTTGGAAACATTAATATCTAAATTACCTTGAAATGCCCATATAACAATCTTATTAAAAATCTTGTCCTTTAACTTTTATTCCGGCGTTAAATGTAGGATTTTCTTCCTATCGTGTACAAGAACACTAATGTTATAATATAAAAAATTGAGAAGGGCGTTATAATTGTCCACTCCTATAATATCAAAGAATTTTCTTTCTTGTTTTATAATTCAAATCACGTTTTGATATTATATTCCAATTTTGCATCCTAAAACCATTACACAAATCTCATTATATGCAATTGAAATTACTCGTACTAATTTCTGATAGAAGTGATTGTGGGTTTATTAGGAAATGAACTTAAGGCTATTAACTTTCAGTGAATCATAGATCCATGTTGCCGATAAATTTATGCATGAGAATTTTTATTCCAACTATTTTGGGATATGATGGCCGTCTCACTTAATCGGGCGGTGTTCAAAATATGTTAAAGCTATACTGCAATTGTTAACAAACACTGTTCCTAAAATAGATTACTTTCATGAAAACCTTTAACATTTTACGTTTTTAGCAAATTTATCTTAAAGAATGTGGATTCTCCCGTTCGAAAGGAAGTGAAGGAATTTCTTGATTCATAAACTCAAACAATAACTGTATATAAAAATGTTTGAATATTTTGGAGGACAGAAATAATAATAAACTGGAAAATACTTCAAAACGCTGTAGAGAATAGAATAATCCTTGTGTTCAGTGAGACATTATAACTCAGAAATATATGAAAATATGTATCATTTCTCTCGCGTCTAATATATGTATAAATTTATTTACAATAATTTATCATATTACTGGATGGTGTTAGCAGTTTAGTTTATTGTCGACATTTTCCTCGACAGCGAATTACATCATATAAAACATGATATTAATGAACGAGGATTTGTCTCATGTGGTCCTGTTCTGATTTAGAATTTAACTAACATCATAATTTGTTACGTGTGCTGCAATATACTGTAATGAATAGGTATCTCGTGTTTAAATAATTGTAAAGTTAATTAAGGTTTATTGTAATAAAGAGTAATGAAATATAGTTGGCCAACAATTATAGAAGAATGGCTGATAATGGTATTTTTGTATTGTTGGGGGCCTTTGATTGGTATAATTTTACATGCTGCAGCAATAAGAGATCTTGGGATTGGGTGAGCTTTCAGAAGCCAAGAGACAGCACGAGTGAAACATCGGACTGCTAGGGTGACGGAGTTATTTCATACAGTTTTAAGTGTTGGTGTTTCTTCAATATGGTTTAAATAGCAATACGAATTTTGAATAGAATTTTTAAATCGCAGGTTGCGAGCCAGAGAGAGAGAGAGAGAGAGTTTTCAGCGTGGACGGAACGGACTAGATCGGACCGATTGTTGCTCAGAGATGCAACCTTGCTTCTGGAATTTGTCTCCTACTTGCTGTGAGTTGCTGTATTGGATCCCTGCACCAACCTGTTTGCTGAGCGATGTTGTACGAGACCATTGATGTTCAGGGGAGACCTGTATAAATCAAATAATTTCAGGTGTAAGTAGTGCAACGAACATACGGATAAAGTGTTTGGGACTTTTTTAAAACGTAAGATCAATCCAATTTTATTATTTTCTGCTATTAAATATTTTCATTTAGGTACTTCATGCATGATGGAATCAAAAAATCTGTTTCTTTAAATAGTGAATTAAACCCTAGTAGAGAAAGACTATCTAATTATTTATTTAAGCAATGTCGAAGTTGTAATGTATAAGTATCTTAAATTATTAGTGCCCAACTGGTGATTTTTTAAAAAGAATTTGTGTTACTAAATAAAGAACTTTTTGTGTTGTTATTAAGATGTTTGCATTTATGTAAATTTGCGATCAGCTGTTTGAGACTGTGTGACGTCAGCGAGTGAGGAGTTTCTTATTTGAGTCAGAGTGGTAAAGTTAAATAAGACAATGTCATTTTGATACGTCACATAAAACAATTTTAACCTGATTTAATGAATCAAATGATGTGAATCATGATTGGGGTGAATTAGTTCACCTCATACAGTCATAAGCACAGAGGTGGACTCAGCGTCTATGGGTCAGTGGGATCGTATCATGCCACTGCCACAAGAAAAACATTCAGGATATCCCGATTTCTATTGAGCTCAGCTGTTTAGAGAAGGTTGCGCAACTCTCAGCTTGTTCCTCCTTCGCCGCGCTCAAGGCGGCTATATTATTTACAAACTAGATTTTTATAGGATATTTTTTATTCTGGAATTCTTTCAGGCGCTCGTCCATGTGTGAGAACAGGAGCCCGTTCAGTGAATGACCCGCGTGAACCTCAAGCCGTAAACTGTGACCTCCGGGTGGCTCTTTTAAGCTGTAGTAATTTATATTGTACCTTGAAACGAGTCGATGCGGCTTTACGACATTCTGGGACACATGGCGATTCAATTAAGTCTAGAGTCAGAAGATGCACACTTTGAAACCTCGCAGACGTTCCGAAATAACCAGTAAAACTTTCCGTCGTATTGCCTATCATTAACTGATCTCTAAAGATACATTTTGTGGGTCGGTAGGCGATTTCACCTTTCTATCAAGAACATTCCTATTGTAGTTCTGAAAATCTTCTTGAGTTGCATGCAAGGAGCTTAAAATTGCTGGAGAAAACGTGTTCGGGTGTGACGCGTATAAATTTTCATCGTATATTTTACTTACCTAAATTATTAAGCATTCTGTACGTTTCAGTAGAGAACAGATCCTGAGATATTCACAAGGAACCCTTCCGGGGTAAACCCGGCGAACAAACACTGTCATAAACTTGAAGCCTGACAGGCATCTGAGGCGTCCTTTGTCTTCAGGGATTTTTGCGGCTAGGCAAAAAAACCAACTCAGTCAAGGTCAGCAAGGTGGTTGACCCAAAAGATAGCTAGGGGTGGCCCCTCCAAAATTTTGAATTTTTGGAGAGGAAGTGTAGATAAACCGACCCCATCGAAGGACTTGGGAATGACAGAAAAAGCGCGGAGACCAATGAGGTTTTTAGGCGAGATGACTTGAAGGTGGAGAGAACCTCGCAATCATTATTCGGAAAAGAGAGTTGGAGGTGAGAGGTCAGAGAGGAGCTAGGGAAACGGCTTCAAGGAGTCAGAGAGGAGAGACGAAGGTGGAGACACGGTTCCTGAACCACATCAGAGACCTGCGAACTTCACTATGCCGACCCTAAAGTTGCCTTTGCGTTGAAACCAGGATTGCCGGTCAACAAGGAATCTGGGGTAGGATGAATGCAAAGTAAGAAGCAAGAGGCAATAATCTCTCGCTCTGCTATGCGTATAAACACGTCATACAGCCCTGAGTAATTTAATTAAGTCTCTTGCTATGTTATTTCTTTGGTTTGAGCTCAGCTGGGAAAATAAAATTCATTAAAATTAATTAACTTAAAAATATTGCAATTTGTTGAATCTTTTAAATTTCTTAATAATGAAACTGTTTTAAATGTCACAGTTGAGATTTATTGGCACCCACCCATTCAAATATATGCTTTAAATTCTTTAATATATTTATTAATTAAAAAATGAAAAGCACGTCACACAGGACACGAAGTATCTTAAATGCGGAGCAAGTATCAAATACAGACTGAGTGAAAAATAGGATCAGAAGAGACCTGTGGCATCATAAATATTTGAAGAAATGCGGTACTTCTTTCTACTCCTCCTTCCTTGGCTCTACAGTACATCCAGGGCCTTGGCCTTCCGGGTCGACAACGGATGGTCATCTTACATTTACATGACACATTCGGAATTTGGAAGGATACGTGTTCAGCGTATCGATTCTCCAGCAATCTTAATCCGTGACCATGACGGCACAAAAATCCAAGCCCATACCAGGATTCGAACTAGGGACCTCCATGTTGTGAGGCAGCGACACTAGCCACAGGAGGTCAGCTCGAAAAAATACTAATAAATTTTATTTCCGTAGTTCAGATCGAAGCTGCAATGGAAAGTATAATGTTATTTGAATTAGACCGAAAAAATTGAATAAAGGTTTGTAAAATTACTATTTATTTCAATTCAAAGAGAGAAGAATTGCTTCCAATTGAATATCTGCCATTTCCTATAATTAGATTGTTAAGAGTGTGGTCAGTAAATTGCAGGTGAGTCTCAGCCTTAGGTACGCAAGAGTATAGAGAATTCGCATAAGATCCTGGGTCGACTCGGACTATCTAAGTGATGAGAATAACCGCCCGGTAACCAATAGGTCCCGGGTTCGGTTCATGGAGACGGTCGAGACATTTCTATTCTGATCCTCTAAAATTGCTATTGACAGAAAACATCCTCACTCTCTCACGTTCGCTTTACTTGTTTGCTACCAAAATCCGTAGTTGAGGATATTTTTAAAAATTGTAATAGCCACCAACGTAAGGTTTTGAATTTTCAATCACTTGAATATAACGTGACAATTCAAAAGAATTCAACATAACTAACTAAACGATATTGTTGGAATGAATTGAGCACAATGTCTAAAACAAAAATATATAGTAAAATAAATTATTTTTAAAATTCACTTCAAGTTTTTATGAGCGTTCCGGAAATGATACAGGCTTATAAAGAAAGAAAAACTAATATTAAAACAGCCACCTATTCCAGTTTCCAAACAAATTAATGTCGATTAGAAATTTTTTAATGTTTATTAAATCACACACAAGTAATGTATAAATTAAATTCATAGATAATTCCGACCGAACGGCCGAAAGCTCCTCGTGTTATTTTATATATGTGGTAATATTTATAATTGAAATTTATTGGCTTGAGAACTGAAAAATGCGTTTTGAATTTGAACCTAAGTCATATCAGTCATATGGCGAACTCTCCAGTGAATGAACATTGCTCACATAAACTAAATTATGAAGAACAGTCGAGCAATTTCGATGTTGGTTGAGAGCCATGGGGAACAGATTGCATCCAATTATTGTTTTTTTATTCGCGAGGAAGCTATTGCCGAGTCAATATTTGGTTATTAGATAGAGCCTAACCGAGTCAAAAGATAAGTGCTATTTTATTGCATCTATAATCATAATTTTAGAAATGAATGCAGTATCGACGTCGAAACAGATGCATATGCCTATAATTAGGCGAAAGCTCCTGTTTTAATGTATCAATGTGACATATTGCAATTTTTTTTCGATTAAACTCGTTTGGACGTTTTAAAAGCTGGTTTCTATATTATTAATACAATTCATCACAGGTTGTGTGATGTTGCATATTTTAATTTTAAACAGCGTCTTTTTAACCATCCAGTGCACACGCGGGTACAAAAATATCCCAACGGTCTTGAATTGCGCAATGGCTTTTTTTTACAAGACTTAACGAAAACTTAGTTTAAAGTAAATGATGCAGCAAATGCTAAAAATATTTGTAACTGTTTTAAATATTCATTAGGGATAATATTACGTGACAGATTCAAATTATACCGATATTACTGAAGTCAAAGCTTTATTTCGTGTGCTACATCTCCTTGGTGTAATTAAATCGGGAAGACAAACTTTAGACAATTCTTGGGAAGCAGATGGTATTAATGCTAGATATTGCTCAATTACTTATAATCGATTTCGGTTTCTTTTGAGATGTTTACCATTTGACTATATGAATTCTCGTGAAGACAGTCAAACAAGAGATAATACCATATTGTACTTAAAATGGGCAAAAGAACAAAAACTTAAAAAAATCATTTTAAGTAAAGCTTCATCCTTGTTTCATTCTTGGCTCTAGAGGATTGCTATTGCTCTGGTTCTTATTTCTAGTAGTAATTAATATGGGATATCCCGTGTCACTATTGATGCGTGAGTAGCAGAGTTAAAACAGTGTTGTTTGTTTGAATGTAAAAAAGGTTATTTAAATATTTTTAGATTTGGAGAAAGTAATATAAATGGTCTTGAGCCATAGAAGATATTTTCAGAGGGAGTGTAAAGGAAATTTTTTGGTAAATTTGGCTGTATAATTAGTTTTGGTTAAGAAGTGTTCGGAGCCGTTCGCAAATGGTGACCAGGGTACAGAGGCAGGGCCGAAGGCTTTAGTTGCACGTCCTCGTCGCCCGTTCCAAATTGAAAACGTGTGATGAGGCAGCGTCAGATCGAGAAACCTTGAAATCGGGATTTGTCACTCTCCGAGATATCTTTTTCAAAACAACTTGAATGTCTAAGGCTTTTTGCCCGGATCGCGCCGCCAAAGTGACCTGTGATCTCAAGCTGACGATGCTGCATTTGTGTGGGAACTGCTCTTCCTTCCAAGGCCGACCATGCGCATTCACTTTTTTTTGCTTATATTACATATGCATACATAAACACCACGTATGAAGATGTATCATCTTCAAAACATTCCAAAAGTGCCACAAACCTGGTGCTAGCACTCAGTTTCAAGAACTTAGCCGTTAAAGAAGATTCTTAGTTAGAAACACAAGGACTTTCAATCCATTTGATTAATCTATACTGTCCTCAGATCAATACTCAGAGAAATGAACCACATACAGTATCGTACAGTGTTAATAATTTTAATAGGATTAAGATTAGGTCATTTTCAACCTGCTCGAGCAGAAAACGACATGCTTGGGTATAAATTAACATTAAAATGGGAATGATAATATTATAAATTACGAAGCGATCATAGCTAAAATCAATATCTCCAGATGAATGTGCCACTGGTCCTAATTAATTATTTAAGCTCCATATGAGAATGTAGTAAACTTCTCAGAATAACATAAAATCATATCACCCGAACAACATGGCTTCCTCAAACATAAATTTATTAAGTACTGACGTTATAACGACTGTTTTTTATAATTTGATATTAAAGAGTGGATACCCAATTACAGTCTTCGTTTGTTGAAATGATATACAATTCATTGTCCGTAATGTATTTTTCTCAGGAGCTTTCGTCTCAATGAGCCATATTCATCTGAGAGTTTCTTCTCCTACGTTATTGCTGTTAAAACATGTTAACTTAATTCGTCTATATTTTGGCTACGTTTACAAAGCAACGTGACAGATCGGAAGCATAGACATGAACGAATTCGTTCAATCAATCCAGAATTCTCTGGAAGAGAAATTAAAAGTAGGTTGAAAATTAGCAGATCTCTCCAAAGTATTCGATTTGGTTGTTCACTAAATTTTCCTAGAAAATCTGGAATTCTTCCTTGCTTTTAAAATCATCTTTTATTAATCAAAAGCAAAAAGTGTCCATAAACAAAAATGACGACAGTATTTATGTCCCTGTTTGGAAAACAATAACGCGCGGTGTACCGCAGGGGTTAATTCTAGGACCTTTACTTTTTTTTCGCTACATAAATGAACTTCCAGTTTGCGCCAAACCTTTAAAATCAGTCCTGTAGCCTGATGACACGAACTTACTCGTAGTAATAACCAGAACTGGAGAAAAAGTGTTTCAAAATAAAATAAAAGTCTTAAAATATCAAGTTGCAGTAAAAACGAATTGGTTCTGAAACTACATGAAACTAAAGTTCTTTAATTTTATGCACTCTAAAACCAAATGAAACTAACTATGCATCATTTCTTGGTGTTCGTGTTGATAGAAAGTTACGATGGAATCAAAATTTTAGGTAAAACAGACAAAAAACAGGTTTAATCTGCGCTGCGGCAGGCCTTATCAGTTATTCAAAGGGATTCATAACTTCTTTCAAATTGGTTTTGTCTATTTTAATAATGTATTCTAGATAATCTATTGCACTGAACATATTAATGTAATCTCAAGTTAACAGAATATTAATTAAAATGATGTTAACAGTTTCTTCTGTAATAGCTCATATAGACTACTTTTAGAATAAAACATAAATTTTGCAGTCATAAATAATGACAGGGAATTAGTATCAACGAAGTTAGTTTCATTTTTAATGTATACAGACTACGGGACGTATTTAAACGAAGTCATAACAGAGAAGCTAACGTGTTATTTGGGGGTACTGATAATTACTTATAATATGTACAAGGTAAGCAGAAATCGTAGCCCTGGACTTGTGGTATTTTAACAGAGATCCACGACCGCAAATCTCCGACTTGAATGCTACTGTCAGCAACAGCTTCAAAGTTCTGCCGTGTTCCACAAGAAAAGGACGAGGAATCCGTCCCATTGGTCACGCATTCCTTCCGTTTCAATTAAGATTCGAGTGTTTTAGGAATCGGACAGTTCTCATGGTCATAACTGTTGCAGTCATTTGAAACACGATTCACGAAGAAATGTTCAGATTTTCTCACTGCTCCGTTAATATTAATAATAATTATTATAAAATTTATAAACGGGGGCTTGTTACACACTAACAATTTCCTACGGTTGACGAGAAATTCCGTCGATTTTCTTTACATATTTTTGATTGACAGTGGGATCAAAATTATTTCCATGAAAATAATGTAACTTATTTTATTGTTTAACAATATAATACGATTTAAATATAAATGTCATTGAACAGTCAATTTTTTCATAAAATTTTCAGGTTTGAACTTTCACCCAGCTTTTTGAAAAGCATTTCGAAAATAATTTCGTATTTAAGCAGATCATTAATTTCATGCTGTAACATGCACAAGTATAAAGACAGAAGTAAGCTGTCGGATTCAAAAACACAACCATAGTGACTAAATGTGAAATAATGAACAATGAGCATTCCCTCCCCCACTCAATTCCCCCAAGAAAACATTTTCTCAAAAATGAATCCGTTTTGTGTGACCAATTGATATTATTAGACGAAAACTAACAACTTTCGTGATTAATTTGTTTATTTCCTTAGTAGTTATAACTGAAAATTGTGGTATGAAGGCATTTCAATCAATTTATATTTAGCGTATCGGTTCCTCGTATAAGGTCCAAAAATTGATTAAACATGTACCGAAAAATACCATAATTTGTCCGTCGTTCATTGACTGCTATAATTCATATATAATATTTACAAGGACTATCTTTTGATCCCTAATTCATTAAATTTAAGAAAACTCTCACGCATTCAAATAATTACCCTTGTCCTGATCAATAGAAATTTGTCTTTTCGGATAAGAATTGTCACATTTTTTGGAATTGTGTACGCGTAGTTCGTTTCAATGACATACTACTACTTATTGTTACGTAAATATTTATTAAAAACCATTATTATCTACTAAATATGTAATACAAAGCAACAGTTATAATAGACTGAAATATTTTGGATTGGATTGATTTATTATTACACTAATTGAATTTTACGAAACCGTTCCTCGTCCCCTTTCAAATATCTGGATCAGCTATTGCCTTCATCCGTCTTATTGAACAAACTAATGATTAGGGCATGAAAAATATAAATAATACAAAAAAATAATTTAATTCAAGTTATATTTAATATTCCTTTGTGCTTGTGTTCTTCATTCTATTCCTCCTAAACGGCTCAAGCAATATTAACTTTTTTTGTATTCATGGAGTCACCTGACAAGTTCTTATCTATAGTCGGACCCAGTAGGTGGCGCATTTGTTGAGATCCGATTTTTTAAAAATTTTCTGACTTAAATTTATTTTTCGCATAAAAAAACACGTAATACCAAATTTTCAGCCTGATCGTTTGAATAATCTGTGGCATTTGTGTTACGCATCAATACATGCGTAAGTTATTGCGTCGTAGCTTGGCATTGTTTTGACATTTCTATTTCGGACTGATGAGTTCTTACATATTGTGTGTATTGAAATTGCGTGCGTTCTGAGGGTATTATTTGTAGATTAATTCGTAATTGAACAAATGAAGTATGCAAATGTGAAACTTTTACTGTTTCAATTACGATTTATACTCATGTTCATGCGGCGGCATTCTAACTAACTTACTAAAACATTATATTTTCAGTGTTCACATCGATGAGGGGGGGGGGGTTAGAAACGGTAAACTTTCAAAAAATGTGTCGACCTGTCTGATGGTTTAATCACGTGTTCACCAAGAGTTTATTGCCGAATCAAATACTGCAGCGGGCAAATATAAATGATCCAGATAGTAAGGTAATAAGTTCAGATGCCACGTAATTTCCTCCCTTGTTTTAGGAACCTCTTTAGACGCTTATAAAAGTAACAATTAGTGTATTTTCCAAATGTTTAAATTTGAACAAACAATGTTCAGATAAAGGACTGTCCGAAATTTGATGGAGAGAGGAAAGAAACACTGAAAAATAAAGAGATTATACAAGTGACAAATCAATTTCGTGAAAAGAAAACAAACTAAATTGTACGCTGCTTTGTAAAATAAAATTGTAAATTGTCATGTAAATTTAAAATTGTATACATAAATGTAAAGTTCTAATTGTATATTGAAATTTAAAGTCGAAAGTGTGTACTGAACTGTTAAAATTGTATAAGTCTTTAATGAATATATATTGTTGATCGATTGAAAATAAAATTATAAAAAAATCTTTAAGTGAAAAAATAACCGCTTATCAATTTAGATGGCTTTAATTAATAACCTGTATTAATAATAAATTACTATCAAGCGATTATGCAGAAATTTGTGCATCAATGCTGTTGTTAAAAATATATGTATAAAATTTTGGTTTCTCAAATGGGAGCCGTTTTGGCTTTCAGCGAAGAGAAAGAGACGGACTTTGCCATAAGTGACCGAGGAGGGGGGAAAGTTCACTTGATAGTTTGCACTATATATTTTTAGATGTCTATCTAAAGAACTAGATTACGGCATATTGATTGCAATAGTTGAATACTGAACACAAATGAATTATGGCCGATTCAGAGGAAAACAGAAAAATTACCATTCGGCCAGCCAATGTATGGCTTTTGATCGTGAGGTTATGTCTTCGGCTGGAATTTATAATTTTTAATTTTAGTTATTATATTGTAATTCGCGAGTTTATTTACATGAATTTTACTTAGGATAGAAGTGGTGCCAAAATACACTATAAGTGATACGAGTGCATTTGGAAACTGCCAGAGATGTTGTGAGGAGGATTGGGGCGGTCTGAGACTGAGAGCATGAGGCTCGCTGGGACTGGGACCTGATATTTGTAGAACTCCTTTCTTTTTTGTTTGTGTTAGCGCTGTAGCGAAGCGAGCTTCACGCCTCTGCTTCCAAGGAAAAGTTACAGGCGTAAATGCTTTTCTAAACGATCGTATCCGTACTCACTTATCAAGATCTCTTGCAAGAAGCACTGGTACTACATGATTAATTGGATAATTATACACGTGCTTAAGATGTAATCTAATACTTTGTGTTAACATTTACATGAAATCACTATATTGTTTTTTACTCCCAGCGTTTGGAGTCATCCTCATCAAATTAGGTCTAATCTTAATTTAGAACTCAGATTTAATATTTACAATATTTGGGTCAGTTCGTTTTAAACTCATGGCGTGTTCTTTTGCTGTCATGAAAATATCGAAAATATCTTACCAAGTCATCTTTGATTTACTGGATAAGGCGTTCGTTACGTATGTTAACAATCGTCCGTTTAGAAACAACGTTTCCATATCTTAAACAATACATAAATACATACAGAGATAAACTGATCTATAAAAACTGTGTATTTTGTTACAAAATGAGGCTTTTACTATTTCTGAAGATAATCCCTACTTATACCAACAGTGAACTATTTCTTTTTACATCTGATGCAAAGAAGTCTTGTTGTTTTAGGCAGTGTAAAATATTAAATATGGGAGAGGGAGGAGGAGGTTTTTTTAAAAATAATTATTAGTGTTTTAAAAAATATATAATAATTTTTTATGTACCAAAATAATCTATGTATTGGGTCCTGCACACTATTTGCAGTTATATATTTATTTAAGGGGATGGTTATTTAAATTTCAAGGGGTTTCTCAAGGGTTAGTTATTGGGGTAACAACGTGCAGCGGAGATTTTACGTTCATGATGAACCCGTTTCATCTTCTATGCGATTCCGTCCCTGGGCGTAAGCACTAGCTAAGCGTATTTCCTTCCACCAGGTCGAGCAGTGAACGTGCTCTCGGTCAACGGAAAAGGCAATGGATCTGCTACTGCCGGGTGTTTTGCGAAAAATCAGTTTTCCACCGCCTTTTCTGCTGAATCTAACACACATTGTTCCTTCTCTCGTCTCTTACTTCCTCCTCCCTTCAACTTCCGACTAACACTGACTTATTTAATTGTTACTTTCTTCTTCTCTCCTGCATCCACCTCCCTTCAGCTTCGAAGTAAGACTGAAATTCTCGCCTCCCTTCAAATTCCGACTAAGACTCACTTCTCGCCTCCCCTACTTCTTCTTTCCTTCGACTTCTAAGCGAAATTGACTGATATTTCACCTTCTCAACTCCCTGCCAAGCTATTATTTCCCCCTTCTCTAAGTGTAAACGCCACTCCACATGATGTGTCACCAACCAATCTTTTTTTCATATTTTACCAAGCGCGGGATTTTTGCGCTGACGAAGGGAAGAGTGTCCTTGGGGCTTTTTATAGGTTATTGTTCCTGGCTCGAATAATAACGCTAATCTCTGGACGTGCAGACAGACAGTTTTTCTAGACGACACCTTGGCGCCTCCTTAATCCAGGTATTTCTACTTCTTGTTTGCCTTTTTCTGAGTTTGAATCGTTGGAAATATAAATGGAAACATTGGGGAGATGTCCTACTGCGCTACACCTGTTAACCACAAACTCTTTTAGCTACTCGTTACTGCTAAACTTTTGTTCGCGTAATGCCTCCTTCATTCCACCAAACAAATAAAAATCAGAGAACCCAAATCCCGAACCATTTTCTAATCGTTTATTAGGTCTGCTTGGCGGTGTGAGGACGAGTATTGTCGTGAAGCCATACCACGCATTTGCTTTATGAACCACGACGTTTTATTGTCGTTGCAAGCTTTACCTATTTGTTGTACAATAGGTTACTCATGGGGGAACCATTAATTGGTGGTAAAGTTACTCGATTAAAAAGAAAATAGTTATTATTCAATATCAAATTTATATTTATAAGTATAATGGCTATGAAAATTGCACCACCAGCAACATATTCAAAGTTGAAGAAATATTCCTTTGTAATGGATATCCTACAAAATTTATTAACAAGCATATCAAGAGCAGCTTAGACAATATTAAGTATAAAAGTAGAAATTCACAATGTATTAAGGATACTAATAAAATTTCTATTTTCATAATATTGCCTTACATATCTTGCTTACAACAAAAATCGATAGAAGTATTAAAAAATATAATATATTATTTTCAAAAGCAATAATAATTTGTATTTTGTTAAAAACTTTATAGATAGAATTGAAACTTTAGATAAGCATAATGTTGTACGTAAAATTAAATGTTTGGATTGCCAAGAAACATGTGTGGAGCAGACAAAGAGATCTTTAAAAATCCGCATTTCAGAGCACAAGAAAAACTTAAAAAAGCTTTTCACAAAATCATTCCGTTTTGCCTAAACACATATTAATGAATAATCACCAAATTAATTGGAACCTAGTCGAAGTTCTGGATGAAGAACAAATATATTTCGGATTTACGATACTTTCCAGCATTTCGGCTGAAGGAGTCATGGAGTGAGGCCCACAATAGCTAAATTTTGTAATTTTAAAACGATGTATTTGTAGCATATTACCTAATGTAATCCATTGTAATTTTCATTTTTTAGTATACCTGAAGAAGTCTCAAATGAGAGACGAAACGCAGTATATTTCATCTCCTGATAAAAATAAAAACTGCCAAACAGGATGTTATAATTAATTTCATTCTTTAATAAATCCTCTCGTTGAATCTACTTACTGTGCAGTTAGCGGACTTATTCGAAACCTGCGACGTAACATTTGTTGAGGAGTTTTTGAAACTGTTTTGAGGGGGATCTTTGCTGAGCTGAAAAGGGGGAAAGAAGGAACCTTAATTATGGAAAGATCAACAGAAACCTTCTTAGGGATGAGCGTTATAAGTCACCAAAATTTATTCACTTCGGATGAATATACAGAACAGAAATACAAGCCAACAAATCTACATTCACACACAAGAAGATTTACTGCGCTTAACAAATCATAACTATCCTTAGAAAAAGGTACGTAAATTTTGGAAACCAGTGACTTAGTAATTTTATTCTATAACTAATAAATTAGGTATAAGCTAAGAACCCTGTATCGCCTAAACGTTGAACCATTGTTTCTCCAAAGAATCTGCAGAATCCAATATGAAGGAAATTTCGAATTTTTATCTGGCAGATCCATTACCGACAAACTTTATTTATGTCTCAGAGTGGTGAAACAGAGGTCATGGAAAGTCAAAAAAAAGCATACGTTTTGTTGCTTTTTTCGTGACTGTAAATGCTATACTTTTATAGAGGCGTATATTTTTACTTTGTTTCGTTACAGCTATCATGGCGAAATTGCTTTCGTCAATTAAGAGCGGTCGACAAGTTACACCAGAGGCTGAACTATAGCCATTTTTGCATATATTTTTTCCTGAAAGCTTTAAGCTGAACGTCTTGTAAAACCGGTGCAGTGACGCATTCTGAAATCTCGAGGCGGTAATTAATTATGAGCTCCAAACTACAGATGCAGCGAAATTGTGTAAAAGCTTTTGCGAAGTGCAGGTGCAGAGTTTCGCGCCGTTTTTCTTCTCGTTTATTAGGGACAAGTGGAGCATAAAAAAGCTTTATATTTTCATTTCCTCGTCAGGACCACTAAACGTCGTATTATTATTACTTTTTTGCATTGTCTGCTACTTTCTGGTTTTATCTTTGAGTGACAGTCTGAATATTCAAATTTCAAAATCGTTAAACGCTTAAGGCAAAATCATTTTAGCCTGAATGTTATTATTATTATTTTTTGCTTTTAGTCACACTGTGATTTATTATTCTTCGGTACCTTATATCTCAATGAAAATTAAGCACCAATTTTCTCTTTTATCATAATGTGCTAAGATGATTCGACGAAAAGTTTCACCGTTGACCTTTAAATTCAGCAAATCAAATTGCAAACAATTATTTCCACTTTGTTCGACGTTCTTAACCAATAAAACGGAAGCATACCTAATTAAACAGACATTGTTATATATATAACAAAATAATTTACTTATCAATATTCAACATCGTTTCTGTATCTTGAACTGTGAACAGCCAATCTGGCGAGAGTACAAAAATATAGGGAAATGGTTATTGCTAATTAATTTTTTTAAATTATAATTAAATCTTAGTGATACCATCACGAATTTTTTCCCGTTAAATAACTTTTACGTCCATTTTTGACATGGCTTTCGTTCATGCAGAGAAAGACTCAATTAAATGTGATATTTGAGGACTTTATGTAATAGTTTAGAAAATGCGTTATTAGATTAGATTCTGAAGGAACTTGTCTAAGCTGATCACGTGACACTCGAAATAAGTCCGAATCATAAGAGGTAACAATGCCCTAAATGGACTACAGCCAAGGAGAAAAAAAGAAATATATCGGATCCGATTAATAAGAAATAAATCAATGCGATATTTAATATTCTTCTGGGCAGTTATTCGTAAAGTAGGTTCCAATTTTCCTTCACATAAATAAATTATCTATCGCTATACTGCTATTTCCAAAGTAACAGCATTTTTACGTATAATTGTTTATTCTTCATCTCTCAACACAGTCCAGGAAACTGGTGTGGCTGAATTAGCTGGCGGAATGCAGGCATTTTAAAAGGTGTAACGAAGCATCACAGGTAATTCTATGGTTTCATGTCATGCGTAAATATTTTTGCTGGAATCTATAGACCGAGAGACAACAGTACTTCTAGAAATTCAGGTGATATATGGCCTGAGCCTGGGGGCAATGACATCGCAAACCACACTACGCCTCCGCCTTAAATCCTTTCCGCCCACATTTTACTCACAAAAAAAAGAGTATCTGATCGGGATCGAAAAACTGACCTTGAACTAAATTGTCAGTGACATTACTGACAAACATAAAACGATTTAGAGTATTTAGAGGCAATTAGCAGGCATAAAATATTGATTTTGTTGTATGAAAGAAAAGTTTTATATTTATTTATTTAATAGTGGAATATAAATCTTTAGATTATATGTTTAAGATTATAATGGTAGTGGAATAATTTAGACCGTCAATACTCGAAAAATAAAATAAAGCGTCTGTTTATAAATTGCTAGATTTAATTTTTTATTTATTGTTGTTTCCATTACTCCTTGGTTGAGGAAATAGGATACGTCATATTACACAAAGTAACAGATAATTAACAAAATAAAATAACATAATAAACTGAAAAGCACAAAACACGCATAAACAATGAAGATTCCACCTCTTAGAGTTGCATGACGAGGAATCTGATATTTCGTAGTAGCTCCAGGAAATACACGAAACTAACAAACAAAACAGCAGAAAAATTTATACGGAAAGTAATAGGAAAATTACAAAGCAATACCTTCAACACTTTTGCAGGAACATTAATTTCAACTATTTGGAGAACGATCAAGAAACAGAGTAAAACGCTCCATTTGATGGAACGATTTTACATTAATTTACGAAACTTTTGTAATTATGAATAACCTTAACCTCTAGAGGAAGGCTGTTATATAAAATTATTCCGATATTGTGAATACTTTTATGGTAAAGAGTAAGGCTGAGCGATTTCTAGTCGCGGATTCATGAAATGCGCCATTCGTCTGAAACAAATTTATGTTACGCTTTACAAGCTTTAAGATTTCATGAATGTATACGTTAGGTAAAGTAAGTATTTGCAAACTTTTGAAGTTAATTTATTCCGACATTAAGCGTCTGTTTATAGCTATTTGTATTCTACCAAGTTACTTTTCGTATAGAATGTAAAATTTAAATAGAAAAAGAATGAGCTCATTTATTAAATAAGAGACAGAATTTGTTTAAAAAGCGAATAGATGTGCTATTGACAAGTTTAGGACTGTGTGTCTGAAGTTCAAGCAGTAGAGACAATAGACAGTCGAAGTCGTCACAAAATCTATCAATTCAGAAGTTAATAAGCGGAGAAGTTTGAAGGAGGAGCGAGTATTTTAAAGGCGACGCTTACTAGAAATTCGAAAGCTTTTTATAAGTAGTTGTGGAATAGGCACATCTTGTTCAGCGTATTTTGGAACTACGGGTTTTCTAGATACGTTTAGTCACAGAGATATTGCTTAAACTGCGGGTATAAATGCTCGGAATTAGTCACTAAACCTAGAGGGATCTTGAGACTAAGATCTCGTTTTTGTGGATATATTTATATCAATATTTTATGACATTTTTGGGTTGTTAGGTCACGTTGCTTTTTTAGCATTCTTGCCAACGTTTCGCTGGATAGCTACGAGCATTTTCAAGGCAAAAACAGTCTTCGCCTAGCCTTAAAAATGCTCGGAGCTATCGAGCGAAACGTTGGCAAGAACGCAAACAAAAAACAACGTGACCTAACAACCAAAAAAAGTCATAAAAAACTGATCTCATATCTTTTTATAAATTTCTGTTAATTTTCACAAAGAATAACTTAAAAATTAAACACTTTTATTTATACCACAATTTATGTTCTTTCCTAAAAAATATATTTTTCACGCACTAATTAACAATATTTCCTTTCCCAATTGTTGAAACACCCAAGTCTAGACTTTAAAACAATACGAAGAGTCACTTTGAACAACGGCTCATTGCGAATAAGTAAAAATTAAATATGAGCATTTTTCATCAAGAACTAACCTAATATTGCTGACAACAGATTCTCAAGTCACTCATCATTTCTGAATTATTAATTCATTAGTGTATCTTGGTGTATGTATTTGAGAAGTGTCTGGTTTTCCCAATAAAAGGCTAACAGACACAATAAATCTAATTTCATTAATGTGTGGAAATTTTCTGTCTCATTGTGAAAGAAGTCACTGACAGAGTCTTGGCCTAGCCTTAAAAATGCTCGGAGCTATCGACCGAAACGTTGGCAAGAACGCAAAAAAAACGTGACCTAACAACCCAAAAAACGTCATATAATACTGATCTCATATCTTGTTATAAATTTCTAAACAGTATATATAGTCTTAATTTTCACAAATAATTACTTAAAAATTAAACACTTTTATTTATACCACAATTTATGCTCTTTCCTTAAAAAATATTTTCTTCACGCACTAATTGACAATAGTTTCTTTCCCAATTGTTGAAACACACAAGTCTAGACTTAAAAACAATACAGAGACCATAGACATTACACTTTGAACAACGGCTCATAGCGAATAAGTAAAAAATTAAATATGACCAATTTTCATCAAGAACTAACCTAATATTGCTACAACAGATTCTCAATTCACTCGTCATTTCTGAATTATTAATTCATTATTGTATCTTGCTGTATGTATTTGAGAAGTGTCTGGTTTATACAATAAATCTAATTTCATGAATGTGTGGAAATTTTCTTTTTCATTGTGAAAGATTTACTTATTGCTTGTACTGCAGATTGTAAATTAGCAATTTAAATTTAAAAAATGTGAAAGGAGTCACTGTGTTTCAAAAATTCTGTTTACCCGTGTTTTTATTTTTTTGATCTGCGTTAAGAATCTCTATGGTATATTCTGAATACCTTGTAATTGCATTAGTAATGACGTTGCGTCGAAGCCTACGTGACCTCGTGAGATCTTGGCTGATCCACATTGCCCTGTCAACGCTTGAAACGGTGGAAATAATTAATGCCATCCAGACCAGGGGACCGCAAAACACAGAGGCTAATTAACATGACGAGGGTGGCAGAGCAGAAAGAAGATTTCCGGCCGGGAAAGTGCGAGTTGACGAGGTGCATGTGAGTTTGGACGTGGCCCACGTGGACCGAAGGTCGGACGAGTTCCGGCATCCAAGGCTCGCTGCCGCGAAGATTCCAGAACTGGTTTCTCGTGTGAATCATTTGTATGTCTGCTAATCCGAGGAAACGGACCCATCACTCTCTCCCGGTCCACACTCACAGACTTTTACAGTGGCTTAATTCCTTCCTTTAGATCTATCCGCCCCTTCAATCAAAGCCGTACGTTGAGATGAGAAGCGCCGTCGGAGAGAGAAAAAGGATGCGTAAACTAGTAATGTGGGAATATAGAGCACACCGGCCCCCGTTGTTTATTAATTTTACCGGATATAAAACGAACCACTCCGGTCTTCTTTTAACAGCCTTATCCTGTCATCTAACTGATCGATTACGCTATAAAGATCATAATGTAAGTCGGCATATCTGTAACTATTACAGTTTACAGATTATTCCAGAGCCACATGGACTAAATCCTTATTCAATACAGTTATTCCCAACAGTTGACGAATAAATTACGGTTAAATTGACGGCAAAATTATTATGAGACATTCGTCATCATTCGTTTGACGTTAGAGAGTTGCAATATCATCTCATTATATACAGCAACATTACTAGGAATCTCACGTTAATTAGAATTTATGAACCAAGTAGCGATTTGAAACTTTACACTCAGTAATAGCTACCTCGTGTTTCAACCGAAACGATCTTTGCACAGAATTTATCTTATCTCCTGAAAAATGAAACCAAAATGATGGTTTCGCAAGCACACGAATAAACAAGTTTGAAAGTGCCAGACATTTCTTCACATGTTATTCCTTATATTTAAGAAATCTTTGTACAATTGCGTCATCTGAAAATTTAAGGTATCATATAATGGTTTCTAGAATCCGGAAATTGTATGTATGAAAGTTTAGTAAATTATCCTGAAGATTACATGCGATTTCAGTATTTTCATTTTCTGAATGCACGATTTACCTAAATTATTCAACTGCATTCCATTGACAAAATGGAAATTTATAACACTGTACTGATGTATACAATTATATTTGAGTGAGCAAATCAAACGCAAATGGATGCAATTTTAAACGTGGGTTTGCAGCAGGAAAATCACAAAAATAACTTCAGTTTGATTGGACGATTAGACCATATAGTCAGAAAACACATCCTGATAAATACAAGCAATTTGGCATTATTTAATTTTAAACCACTTTATTTGAAATTTATGTACCCTATAATATTTTATTTATACGCCTGGTTTCTATTAATACAATTTTAACGACCAATTTAATAACAATTGATAAAATATTTTATTAATTAACGATCAACGTGTCGATACATATTTGTACTCTCATCAGGAGGTTATCTATTCATAGTTCAAAAAGATACGGCAACCTTGTTGATTATTCGTTAATACATATTTTTTGATTTATAATAGAGTCTGTTAAAATGGTTGTTCAATCATTCGTAGTAATGGTTTAATTTTTAGGGGCATGAAACGGTTTAGTAAGTTTAAAAAATTGAATTTTGAAATATTTAATTTTTTTTGGAAGGTTTGTAATTGAAATGAAACTACGTTATGTAACGCAATATTTAGAGGCCTTTTATTATTTATTATTATTTTGTAAACCTCTGCTTTTAGTCATTCCGAGAAACACAAATGAGTGACGAAAATTCTTCGTTTGGTGTACAAGCAATATTGGTGTACATAAGCTGGAGATGTGAAACTGTTATAGTAAAATAGAACTGACTAATGACGTGAAAATATGAAGAATTCTTTTTTAAAAAAGAACAGTGAAGCTGTACCACTATTAAAATAAGAATTTTATTCGACTGTATTAAAAATATACATCTGCTTGCTGTTTTTTCACGATGAATGAATTTTTTTTAACAGTTTTCCGAAAAATTTTAATATTTGCAATAAATTATAATCTTTTTCGAGCTTGATCACGTGATCGAAAATGCTCTGTGGTTGGCTGTAAGAATAGTGAAGTCACGAGCCAGGTAAATATTGAGAGGATGCTCTTAAGCTGCCAGTTAATTTCTTATTTCTCCGCATTTTTCCTGTTAGAGATTGACTTGGTTTTAATACAGCAATAATTTTCTTATTTTTGTGAAAGATACTTTGATACTGTAGACGCAATAATGATTGGATCATTCTCCAAAAGAAGCCCAAATTTTAATTTTATGGAACTTTAAATTGTGAGAACTGCTTTATTGCAAAGTAACGGTTTATGTTGACGAAAATCATTCCTAGTCTCACTATTATGATCGTTTTAAAAATTCTGAGATTAATTGTTACACGTAATTTAAGTCGAAACTATGGCCCAAAATTGTGGAAACATCGTGGTTTAGCGTCATATGAATAATACATAAAAAAAATTCTTCCGGTCAATTCGAACAGACCAAAGCTTCTCTTGCTTTAAAGTGGACAGAAACGGTATCCAGTCGGAGAGAATCCTCAGGGAAACAGTGATCATTGCAGGAAAGTGTGACAGCTTCTTAGCAATCTAGCACAATCGTTGAAGTTGAAGATCAAAACAAAATCTTATTTTGTATTCAAAGTATGTGAAATATAGTTTATTCAAGTATTTTCTCATAATGATTCCCCTTTTGTTTATGAGACCATAGGAGAAACTTCGGTTATTTAATCATGCTTTAGGAAACGTTAATAAGTCAAAGTGACATGTTTTTGGACCTGGACGGAAACTCCGATCCGTGATGGATCAGTCACGTTTCAATCGGAGATACCTTCAAATTTCTACTGAGAGTTCTAATATTATTACTTTGAATAATGTTTCTGTCGGTATTAAAGAATATTTATGAACAATTGTTCCTGACTTCTGGAAAAACAAAATTAGTTTATTTCTCCACAAAATGAGCTTGGAAGGGTTTCCAGTAGTAAATTGTTGTTACAGCCGAGACACCGGCGTCGTTAATGTTCTTCTGTCTGGATCGTGACCCATTAACAGAATGCAAGTGCGCTGAATTGTGGTTCTCGAGCTGCTGGTGGGCAAGAGTCCGGCCTTGGTGATCTGAGATGATATGCAGAATCTCCGTATTGGTTGCTGACGATGATGAAGTCACAGCTGATGGCGTAGAGCGATGCGACTGACTCTGACTCACGGCTGGCCAATTGAGAGGTGGTGACTCACAATCCATCATTTCAACGAATATAGCTCTTACTGCACTAAGAATTTATTTTAGCCAGATGTGTGTATTAATTGGCTCTGCAAGGTGGCGCCTTGATAAGTAGAGAGGCTCAAGTGGGAGTCTGATTAAGTTCTATTCCATGTTCGAACAAATCCTGAGACAGAATTTTCGTACTTGCCTGTACTGGTGTTTCATAACTAAATTTTCTACGGGGTTAGAGTTCTCTCTCATAGAAGAACAGCGATATATTGTGTACACATAGTGTTAGTATAATTAACTTATTTGTATAGGAAAGAGGGATTGAGGGTAGTTGACTTCATTAAAACGTATGTAGGTGTAGCCAAGAAGGGAAGCAGTATGTAAACCATCTTTAGGACAGGCTGTCTGAAAAATATATAAATTTACAGTTCACTTTTCATGCATTCATATGCAAAAATTTTTATATAATTGTGTTTCACTTTTTCAATTTAATTTCAAGAATACTTAAAAATTATTCATGGAAGTCTCACGCTCTTAAACTATGTACATTACAATTTTTCATTCAGGTATATTGTCACACATAACTTTAAGTCTAACATTTAGTTATTTTATTTTTATCAATTTTTAATATATACAAAATAAATAATAACATATACCAGTAAATGGTGTGAAAAAATGGAAACATATGTTTACGCTTCGGCAAAATTTGGTTCTATCTACAGGGGTGAAATTTAAGAAAAAAACAAATGAGTTAGATTAAAACTAACGCAAAGAAGTTGTTGTTTACTATATATATATATACATCAGTGTGTACATTAATTTAGTATAAACCATTTTGGAAAAATAAATCATACTTTTACATATGTATATATATATATGTTACTTGTCTTTAATTGATGAAAATCATTATGGTATTCAGGTTTTTATGTAGAATACCAAAATGATATGAGTTCCAAAGCGATATAAGACAGACAAATGGAATAAATTAATTTAGAAAATTATTAAAATCATTCAAAAATTTGTTCCCTTCAGATTAAAGTATACAAAATAAAAAATTATTTTAAATTAAAAAATTTACAATACAAAGAACTTTCTGCTACATTGTAAAGCTAAATCAAATTGGGTTCTATAAAGTAATATTTTAATTTACAGTATAAATATTGAAAAATACAGAGAAAATATTTTTAAGTACAATTAGAATTATAGATGACTTGTTTCTGTTTGTAGTGATTAACTTTATTTCTGCTAGTTTTTATTGCTTCTCGTTTTAAAATTTCTATTTCTTACTAATAACTTCGATTATGTATTTCTACACAGTTACTAAGCTTGACAAAGATGAAGATATATTTCAGAAGCATAAAAGTTTCTGTCCGTAGTAGGAAAAGATATAAATGTACTTCACGTTAGTAAATATGAAAAGTAATCAAAGTAGGTTAATTGTTTTATTTTTTACGGTACTGCAAGATGAATTAATTCGATAATTTCTTTGTCGACGCATGATTTAATTGGGAAAAATCCGTGATGGGTTCACACGGACCTATACAGTTTGGGGGGATAACTTCAAATTGACTAGGATGATGACTGACGGTACATTAACCGATTGAAATTTCCTGATAGTACATTAAATAAGCATGGTATCTATACAGTTACTCTTGATTTTTGACAACTTTTTACGCTATACGTTTTAGAGAATTGCAATTTACTTAAATCACTTTGTAAAATACATTAAATATATAGTGAAAATTTCGCAATTATATATATAATCATATTTCTTGTCATTTGGGTGACGTAAATGATTTGAAAACAAAAGTAATGCTTTGAGACGACTATTAAAAATTAACTCAGAAAAGCAAACAAGATTGGTTTGATATCTATTGTTTATTGGAATTTCACAAAGAAAAGCACACATGAAATTGCATTTGATTGACTTCAATTCTGTCAATCTTGCGCTCACACACCGAAAAAAATTTGAAATACGCTCACTGAATCTACTCGCGAGCATCTAGTGGATGATGATTGAACTAATTTGGTAATTTTTATTACGACTCGTGCACCATCTGTTTGTTTGCTTTTATCGACTGTGAGGAGAAGTCGCTTTATGGCCTGAAAGCGAGGACGGAAGGGACGTTAAGTCTTCCAAAGTTCGACTCAAACCTTCCCTGAGGTGATCACCACAACTCACCAAAATTCTATGGTTATCGGATGAATGGTAAAGGAACGTTACGTTCATTTTTATTCATAAAGATGAATATATATGATGGTTCTATGACTTGATCTATTTTTTAGGATGGTAATAACCAATTAATACACGAAATCAAGTTTAGTGAAAAACAGGAATTAAAGTTTTTTTATTTATTTATCTTCGGTCCAAATGCTGTTATTTAATCGAATTAAGGACACGAAAAATTTTCTAATTGTCTCACGTTTAGTGATTCTGTGTGGGAGACAAAATAATAATTACTGTTTAATATTATATTGAGAAACTAAAATGAAATCCGTTTACAAAGAACTTTTGATAATTTCCTGGCAACAATTGGATGGTAGTTTCCTGAGTAACCCGTGTAGCCTTTTCCTAATATTAAATCAAACGTGCACGTTTAAAAAATTTACTTTTACGAATAATTTACAGATAGGGTTTTTTTATTCTCCTTAATTCAGATCGTGTGGAAACTGAAGAATCGCAAACGCCGGACACAAAATTTTTCTGTAATATTTGGACGGCGTATCACTTGTATGCTAAGTGGCCGATATTTTTACGGAAGACGGAACGCATGCAAGTGCGTATTTACGTGAAGTAGGCCGAAGGCATAAGCATACAATGGCGCCCGTGATGCGATCAATCTTAATATTCAGGTTGGCTATGCGACTATAAGAATTCCTCACACCAGCGGCTCCTAATAAGTGAATTCCAGAGCAGGGAGTGACACCTTTACCACGGATAGGTTTCAGGATCTTCAACATATTAATAACTGGTAACGAGTAAGTGAATAAAATAAAACTAGTAATTTTTATGCAGTTCAAGATTGAAATGGATGTGGGGAAATGGACACGGCAAGGTTTGGGTTCCAATATGAAAAGACTGGCTGTTGTCAATTTTATGAAAAATAAAAATAAAGAGGTATAGGAAACAGAAAAGCTTCTATTCCGGACCCCTGTTCGTATCTCCGAAGTGGGATGTGAAATATTGTATAGCTAGTGTTCAGGCAATCGTTAAAGCTAAACACCGTAGTTGTAACGCCTCGGTGGTCAGGTTATGCGGTAGCAAACGCAAATATAAGACTACTTAAATTTTTTCAGCAGTGTAGCAATGAGCTACTCTCTGTACATAAAGTACAATGTTAAGCACGCGTATGGAAGAGAAGCACAGTGTGTTTGTAGGTGAGAGAAAATGAGCCTTCTTTATATGAAATATTGTGGTCGTAAAGCGGCGTTTACAGCTTTTCCCGGCACCCCAACTCCCCCTTATTAAAAATATTTCACGGTGAATGTGTTAATTTGCTGACAAATGTGAGCGCTCTCTCAGCAGGAGCGGGCCAATAAAAGTGTCGCTACCAGGTCCACCAATCACGGCCTCCGTCTCCGAAGAGCCGCAGCACCGCAGCACCGCAGCGCCTCAGACCCTCAGCTCCGATGCGACGGCCTTAATTAACCAAAAGCGGGAAACTAACGAGCAACAAACGCCGACGTCCGCTGAGGTCTTTATATGTGAGCCGTAACCGCAATTAAGTCCGTCTGCTGACCGCTAGGATGTGCTATGGTAATGCGTCTGCTTTCACGTTGTCAATCCGAGTGCTCTGGACTCGATGCGGATTTCACCGACGCTTAAAAAAGTGGAGACGCAACGTTTAAGTGCGGGCATAACTCAGTGAGGAGGAAAGCGATGGGCTGGAAGGCGTTGTCAGCTCACTTGAATGATGCCCCGAGGTTCCGGGATCGAGCCTCAGCAGCTCGGTAACTAGGCAAAGTCCGGAGTAGGGATTCCCATGACGACAATCATTAAATGCAACGTTCCAGCATCCTCAGTTCAACGTTTCGGCTTCACATTTTTATGAAATTCTCCATTTATGTTTCTTCTTTCGTTACTGAATATACAAGAGTCTAATTGACTTGTACGTTTCACTGCTTTGTTTGCGATTTTCTTGTTACAACGATGGTATGTACTGTTCTAAATTATTATTTTTCTGAAAATTTAATCTAATGCTGTTGTGATATTCGGTCTTAAGACTGGTCTGATGCAACCCTCCATGCTAGCATATTTTGCACAAGCCTTTAAATTTTTGCATAACTACCACATCCTACATCCTTCCTAATCTGCTTGCCGCATTACATCCTTGGCCTCCCTCTTCAGTTATTACCCCACACCCTTCACTCTAATGCTAATTTTACAAAAACCCTCATGTCTCTAAATGTGGCCTATTAATCTATCCCTTCTCTTGGTCAACGTCCTCCATATTGTTCGCTCTTCTCTTATTCTGCTTAGAGCTTCCTTGTTAGTGATTCTATCCACCCATCTGATTTTCAAATCACATTTCAAAGGCTTCTATTCTTTTCCTTTCTGCGACTCATACAGTCCACGTTTCGCGCCAATATAACGCCACTTTTTTGGGTTAACAGGCTACATGAGGGTGACCCTGAAACAGACAACTCCCCTTTAATAGCATAGGAAGGGAATTGAAAAGGGGGTATGCGGAAGGTAGAGCAAGGTAGCCAAGGGTTGACTAAGGCCCCCGGGCTATAGTTCAAGGATCCTACCCGGTGTTTCACCTAAAGAGATGCAGGGAAAACCATAGAAAACCTGCATCAGGTAGGTCGGGCATTGGGTACTATTCTCACGCCCTTTCGAATGACGGGAGACGAGTTTGACGCTCCAAACGATAATTTATCAACGATTTCCGTATTCACACCTGTAAGTAAAATCCTCTTTTTTTTGCGAAAGCCTTCCTTGCCTGCGCTACCCTACTCTTTTTGTCTACTATACTTCTTCCATCCCTAGTTATTATGCTGCCCAAGTAGCATAACATAGATTACTTTATTTCTTTTTAAGTTAAATAAATTTGTTAGACTAAATTTATCGAGCCGCGAACTCGTGGTGGTCAAAATGCTAAAGGGCAGAACAAAAAACCATTAAAGAGGCCGCCTTTGAAAGGGATTCTCAGCCGCTAGCCCTGTTAAGAATAGTAAATTCGTCGGTTGGTGGATAAGCTTCGGTCTCAACATTTTGACACGTCCGGTATTTTCCCACAGAAAGTGGAATGGCCTGGTGTGTGAATTTTTCGCGACTTTTGGGCGAGACGTGTGAACCGCGCATTGCGAACTCAAAAATGTTAGGTGCATTTCTATTGGCTAAAGTCATGGATTTCCCAGTCCAAAAAATTTCTCTCCTATCCTTTTTTTAACAAGACGAGAGCTTTAGACTTTTTGGTCATCATTATTCTAAAAATACTTGGACATATCACCATTTCACATATATGCTTCCACGTAATCTCTGAGCGAGATATCCTGCTTTTTTTAAAAAAAATGATCGAAAAATAAAACAATTCTGGATCTTTCAACTAGAAATGAGTTCTCTTTTTTATTGTTTACAGTGGAGAACAGTGATATTAAAGGAAAGTGAAGTGGTCTTAAAGAATGCAAAGTTAGCGATTAAGACAGAAAATTAGTCACGGCCATATTCTAGACAGTCAAAGTAAAGACAATAGAATTGAAACCCATTTCGAAAGGTTTCCTTTTAAGCCACGAAACTAAAATTTGCCAATATATGTTCCCACTGCAATTGACCGTGAGAGTAGTTTCCATGTAATGTATTCTTTTGTTTAAAACTTTTATATTTCTTTGGTTTATTTTTTTCTATTAAAATATCGAATAAAAATAATTTTTTTACATAAGGCTAAGCAATTTAAAATATTAGTCATATATATTAAGTAACTCTCCGTCCAGGAAATATCAATTGTTTAACGCTGAACGGATCGTAAATAAACGTAAACTATACTTGATGCTTCGAAGTCGTCTTGCAAATTTAAGTACGGAAATGAACTTCGTAAAGTAATGGTATCGTAAAAATCAGAATCTCAGACAAACGTGAGACGAGAGTTATTGTTTACCACAGATAATCAGTTAAAAAGAGGTTTCATTGGGTATTCCGCAATTAGGGGTCTTCTATTAACACTGAAGAAACGAGATGACTTATAAATTTGTCTGCAGGAATCGTCATACGGTAGAAGCACGAAAAGTGAAAAAGTGTTGAATCTATGCTTGTCACGCCGGATATTATAAACTCCACATATACCACAAAACTGTCATTTTAGTAATTTCTTTCAGTGTGGCAATTTTAATAATATTCCAATTAATTTATAGGACATGAAATTTTATTTGCAGAAAGATACTAAGAACGTTACTCGAATTATCTCATAATCAGACAATATTAATTTGATAATATTTTTTTGGGGAAGTGCTTTTTGCAGGTTATTTGGTGGTGCAAGAAGGATCATAAAGAAGGCGAGTTCGTAGGTCTTTGCTCTGGTCAGGTCAGCGGCTGTAATAGGTCAAGCCAGCGGTGCTTTGGAGCTTTCACCAGAACTGTATTAATACCGTGGCATTCTCTTAAGGTCGCAAGTAAGACGATTCATTCCACAAATCGGAAATGAAGTCATTGATCGTATATTTGACGCTGAGTTACGGCATTCTTGCTCAAACCGGTAGTAATCAATTAATTTTACTTGCTCTGGTTGCTCTGTTTTAAGGAGGACGTCAATTTCCGATTACTTCAGAATCCTGTATTCTTATTGGATAAGAATGACACTGTAATACTTGCGAGAACTCACTAGCTAGTGATGAAAAAAGATCTGTTCGAGATTTTTGAATTATAACACGCAGATTTTATCGTTGACCGTAATCCGTTAAATGATATTCAAAACAAAGCCAAGAATTTAATTCAACTCATATCAGAATTGTCTAGAGAATAATTTTCAATTATTATAAGTACAAACGTTTGGCCATCTGTGCTATGAGGTTTACAGGAGACAAGCAAATTCATTTACTACTTCACTGTCGACATTCTTAAAGCTACATACTAATAAATAGTTCGAAACTTAGGTTTCAATTATTTGTTAAGCACAATAATAATTCATTTCAAAAAGTTTTATTTTAAAGAAATCATCAATCCTATATTTAAACAACATAGTTTTCACCTCGCACAACCACACTATTTATGATTCAAACAAAAAAATAACATTGTAACAATTACAAAGTGCCGGTCGTTTCTTATCGTTTTTTATCTAACAGTGAAAACACAAAGTAATTTTTATTAACACATTTTAAGTTGTGTTTACCTTAAAATAAGATATGCTTAAGTTCTACAGAGGAGACAAGTTATACAATGCTGATAAATATTGCTATAATACTATACTAAGAAATAAGAGGCTTCACATCGTGCTGTGTCTATGCAATAACTGTGCTAAGATATACTTAACTCAATGAAGACGTGGCTAAGTAAAAAGTTAGTTACTTAATGTTTGAACTTTTGAATTTTCTTTTAATTGGTTAAGAGAGACTGGAAGCTTATTAAATATGCTAATAGCATTATTATGAACACCCTTTTCTATTACAGTTGGAGATTTCCCTTCCTTGTCTATTTTTTTGTATTTCTGGCATTAAAATTATGTACATATGACTTTTTTGTGAACAGGTGACTGTTATTTATCACATATAACATCAACGTTTGAATATATTGGCAAGTATGAGAAAGTATTCGCATTATCTACCCCCTCATATCTTTTAATACGACGCAACACGTCTACTTCCAGGAACGTGAAACCTGTGGAATAAACGTGTACGTGCCCATATTGTGGCAGCCGTGTTTTGCCCCTTGAAGAATTTTCAACCATTAGGTCTTAGTCCGCGACGGATAGGTAATCCACCAAAGGCCGCCGATTGATAGAGATTTGCCTATCACACTTAAAGGCAGTGACCCCCACAGATCCCCCGGAACACAGAATTTTGAAATTAAAATAAAATTAATTGACCTCAAATTAATTTATTAACCCTATGTACACTACAGTTCTTTAGTTATTGTATCTATCTATATCGTGTTCTTGAATTGTACCGGGTCGATGTTGAAATGTATGTGTGAGGTATTATCGAAATTCATTTTTTTTGAGCCTTTCAAATAAAAAATAATTCACAACTTGTTTTAGTCCATTTCTACATCGCCATCCCTTATTGAAACCTCCTATATAATGACTTAATATAAGTTCTTTGGTATTTTTCTGTATTTAACTATGGTTATGGAATTAACTTAAAATAATGTTAATAAATATATTTTCATATATTTTTTAAAAACTGAGGTGTTTTAAACCAATAATTTTTCCGTATTTATCTCTACAAACGAAAATTAATTTTTTAAAAAGGAATTACAACTTCCATATCATTAAAACTTTTTATCAAAATGGCGACTGCTTTTTTGTAATAAATTTACATACTTTCAATTGTTACTGATATTTCTTTTTTCACAATATGGAATGTGGAAGAGTTTATCGCAGTGTACAGCTTCCAACCTATGTCTTTTAAGACTATCATCATCTTCGATTAGGGAATGCTACTTATTGATCTGTTTGGATATTACTGTACAATTATGACTTCCCCGATTATGTCTCTTAAATAACTGGATATATAATGTTGTATGCATTTATTCATGATAGTTCATTACATGCAAAATGCACCGAATTAATGACAAATAAACATAATGCATTTTAGTAATAAAGAAATGAAATTGGTTCATTACATCTCTTGGATTAGAGCGAAGAAGAACAAGGCTGTAAACGTTTACAGACTGTAATAATCAAATCGAGTAACGGATTATTAAATTCCGAAATAAAGTGACTGGTATTTAAAGCCGAATATGATGCTGTATCTTGATACATACGAAGCGGGGGAGGTTGTGTAGACACCAAGGTGATCCACTGCCCGTAACAGAGATACTATCTCCAGAGATAAAACACCAGGTTCCTTTTTAGTGCTCTTTGTCATGCTTCAAATTAAGGGAGAAAAATTTTTCTTGCTTATTTATGGGTGTTTCATATATTTTACGAGATAAGAAATTCCACACTTAACGCGTATTGGCCATTGAAATATGAGACGTTTCTGTTTAAATAAATTTATATTGGAGGATTAAAGTATTGTGAACTTTAGGGACAGCAAAATATTTGTGTAGTTTTGTAGAATGTATTACAGGAGGATTGCTTCTCAACGTCAAATAAATGCAACTATAATCTGAACCTATATCGATTTCTAACCATCCTCTTATTTGCAACAATTGCAGTTTTACCTGCTCGAGTGTTAAGATAAAATTCTTGTAGACATTGACTATTTATTTATACTACTGTCAAAAATTTTCTTAAATTTATTCCTATTTCTCAAGCTTAGCGATGCTATCCGAATTTAAATAAAAAGAACATTCACCCACGCACGGTGTAGGTTGTGGGAGGATAAGAAGACGCCTTGAGAATAACCGCAAGGAGGAAAGGTTGCGAACCTGGAACTAAGGAGTAATTAACGTTTGTTTAACGGAGTGGTGTAATAAGCTAAGAGCCGGAGTGCTAATGATTAGGCGGAGGACGGTGTCATTTGAGCTGGAAGCGCGTGTGAACGGCGTGTTTAATGGACAATTAATGAGCGATGTTTTGCGGCGTAATTGGTAGCCTGGGCGGATGCGTTGACATCTGCCCCTCCGGCGCGTGCGATCTAATTACCCTAATTAAAGGGACGAGTCCTGCGACGGCGCCCGGGGCGACGCCGTCTCGTCACCTCGTTCTGTCAATATCGCTGACAACCAGACCTTTCATTAAAATATCATTTACCGTCCTCCATTAAAAAACCGTTTCGGTGCGTATTCATTTATCCCAGAGACACCTAACCACGCCTCTCAGTGACTCGGCAATTAAATTTGAATATGGAAACGTTAATTGGAGAATTATCCCAAAATTGCGCTCAGAACTCACCCCCAGGAAAAATGTTCATATCTGAATACACTAAAAATTTTTCAACGGCGTATGACAGGAGAAACAATTGTTTTACGACGACGGGCATATTTGTAATTAACATTTTATTTGGCCTCAGCTCCAGCCCAATTACATAAAAAATTATATATTTTTCGTACTGTAATGATTAAAAACGCAGAACGTTCTCAATTCTATTATATCAACTAGCTATACCCGCGACTTCATTTGCGGTGGAAAAAGATCTTTTTATTTTGCCCTAAAAATGAAACAACAGGTACAGACTTTTGATAACGTTGAATCATTTATTTTTGATCGCTTCAGGGCAAGCCCAATAACTCGCAGATTCTTTTAACAGGTCCCGCTTACACGTTTCGGAGCCAATTCGGTACAAACTTCCAAACAGACAGAAATTTCAATTATATATTGATTTCATTTGCTCTTAAAAATACGCAATTACTAAATATTAAAATTTACCTGACCGACAAATAAAAACAATTTACGTATACATCGCATCGACGATCCAAAGAAGTTTATTTCTCAGAGAGTTAACGCTCTTCCAACAATAGCTTCATTACGACGCGAATCCTGCTGCAAGAATAGATGGAGTCGCCCTCTCTCTCTGTCTCTCTCTCATGCTGCAAAATCACGCTTATAACAACACAGTAACTGGGATGAATGGGATAGGAACGCCTAATTCTCGCAGTTGATCTTCACGCCGCCTTTCGCGCAGCAATTCAATGGATCTATAAATATTAACATTAATATCTTCTGAACTCTGGAAGATATTGAAATGAAACTTACACGAAAATTTAAGTTAAAATTCCCGTTTCAATCCCTGAAATTTTCATTGAAATCCGTTAAACCGTTTCGGAGAATAAAGAGAACAATAGTATAGACAACCCGCATTCACTTTGCGAGACTTCGACGTGCGTGTGCCAAGAAACCTTCTCGTAGGATTAATACATATTAATATCGTCGGCAATATAGCGAAATGAAATATGCACGAATATTTAAGTTAAATGACCTGTTTTTAATTCCTCGAATTTTCATTAAACTCTGTTGAGCCTATGCGAGACAAACATACAAACTGACAATTTTTATTTATCAGTATAGATGATTTAACTGAGGGTGTCG
This sequence comes from Eucriotettix oculatus, assembly GCA_034510155.1. Lineage (NCBI taxonomy): Eukaryota > Metazoa > Arthropoda > Insecta > Orthoptera > Tetrigidae > Eucriotettix > Eucriotettix oculatus. Next base: position 59,426,045 of record CM067380.1, read on the forward strand.
TATACGTATTTTAATGAAGGTAATTATGGTTTGAGGAGCAATGAAAGAAAATTATTTGAGGGGGGAGTTTTCAAAAAGGGCGGGTCGATGTTGAAATGGAATAAAACAAGCTGGGTGAGAGTTATTAAGAAAATTACTTCCTTATTTGAAAGGCCCATGTATGCGCTGAAAATAATTTTGTTAATACCTCACGCACAGCTTGTTTTACTCCATTTCAACATAGACCCGCCCTTATTGAAGAAACCTTTTTTTGACTACGGGTGTCCTAAATTTTCTTTAATGGATTGAGTAGTCGAGTAAAGTGCAAGGGAGAAATATTTGTATAGAAATTGGTCTATCTGTTCTGCTTTCAGTAAAATTAGTGCAACCTGAATTTAGTATATGAGCTATTTTAAATTATATGTTTCTCAAGAACAGTAGTAAAGTTTTTAAACAAATATCAGCCGTATAGATAGTTGATAAAACAGAGTTTAAGGAATTAATTCACTGAACCTTTGGTCTATTTATAATTAGAATCTGTTCTCCACTGAAGTCCTAAAATTAGGCCGTGATGCATTTGATTTTATTAATTGTAGGTAAGCCTGGGCGCAGGTTATAAATATAATGGAGAAGTCTCGTACCTGTTGGGGAGTCGACTCGGAAAGCTCAGATGGGAGAGCGATAGTCCGGATTTCTATTCCCGGTTCCGTCGATATTTCTCCATCCTGATAATTTAATTATAAAGTCTTTCATATAAAGGGTGTTTCTAAGAGGTTCATTTGAATTGACATGTCATGTATATATTTTGAAAAGTAATGAGCATCTTCATTTTGTAATAAAGAAAATTACACATTTACATAACTCGAAGGTGCTCAGTGTGCCCACAGCATATGCTTATATGGAATTCAAATTCGTCCCAAACTCTAGTGAGCATTTCTTTAGTTGCAGCTTCCACGGCGGTTGTTATGCGGTTCTTCAGTTTGATTATTGTTGCAGGAACTTCAACTGAGTTTTATTGAGGTCCGGTGACTTTGGAGGCTAATGGTATTAAGCTGATTTATTTTTTCCAGTATAGACAATCCATCGTTGAGAAATCCAATCATTTTAAAATCACGTCATACATAAGAATTTCTTCTTTTTAACAGTGCATTATTCAAATGTATCTGCTAAAAGCTGAATAGTTATGAGTTTTTGAAATCTGTTTATACTTGAGAGTTTCACTAATTTTACTACAAACTAAAATCACAACCTCAAGAAGATACAAATAAGTACTGAAACGTTATTTAAACTGAAATGTTTCTATAAGTTGTATGTTATTAATATTATTTTTTAAATAATAAATAGCTTTATTTGAGATAAATTAGTAGTCATTCAGTTGATAACATTAAAATAATTTCCGCAAGGCGCATTGTGTGACAACAGATTTTCTTCCGGTTATTAATTGAGTATCTGACATGTATTTCTGAATCACACTTATTGAACTATTTTTAAATTGGAACTTTATCTGATACCGTGGAAATTCATCATTATAACTTTCCAACCATGATGCCATTGCTTATTTGTTTTCCATTCTTTCACGCAACACAAATGTCTCTCTCTCTCTCTCTCTCTGTACACAATACTAATTGAGCTGTTTAGTTTAATACTCAACATGTTTAAAGAAATCGGAAAGCAGCGTTATCGATTTGCAATTTAATAATTGACCTTACACACGTAAAGTCGAGACGCCGACATCGTTATCGCAGTGTGGAGTCTATTGTTACCTTTAAACAAAGGACACAACGAGCTTACGATCATGTAATCTGAATAAGCAAGACGTTGGGGGCGTTAAAATTTATTTCTGTGTTATAAATATTCCTGCGGTGTAACAACTTTGAAAAATAATAGACCTTTAAATCCCGTTAATTCGCTTGTCAGTCGACAGACCTTAATTGCTGCGTCGACTCAGCAGAAGGTAATTAGCGAACAGGGATTCCGTCAATAGAACTGGATTCTATCTTAACTTTTTCTGGCGCAACCGTTACAACTCAGAAACCTGTGCACATGTGGTCAAACAACGTTACGATCTATTTGAGATAACATAACTTTTACCTCCGCAAATTTAAAATATGGGATAACGCTTCACCCACGGGTGAAGAACGCCAAGCCACGACAACAAATACCCAACTTTATTATTTCCTTTGTTTTATTCATCGCAAGAAGCGATATTCCGTTCGTCTTCGCGAAACATTTATTTTACTTGAAATGAATAAGGAGAGGGGATATTACTTTTTTTTAATAATAAAAAATCGTTAGCAATGTGAATTATATTAAATTTTTGCATTTATTTATTATTAACGTACAATGATTGATTATAATTTTAATTTGAACAGCCGGTCTTTCTTTATAATAAACACTATATATATGCATCTACAAAAAATAATACAAATAATTAATTTTCTTACAACTTAAAATCTAGATCTCTACACTCAGGGCCGTATGATATGGGCCTTCTCATAGAGCGGAAATATTTCTCACAAAATCTACTCGGACCTGGCAGTATAGGAAATCAGCAAAATGGTTACAGAGATAATTACCATGCCAGCTTAATTTGGACCTAGCGGCGCCTTCTCTCGTTTGCACTTCCTCGTATGACTTCGGTCTGGTCTCGATCACGCCTCATCTGCCGCTGCTTTTGTCCGTGGTTCAGGATAATTTCCAGTCTTTGCCTCGTCTCCTCAGACTATCTGTCCGATAATGTGATCATCTGCTCTGAAATCTCACAATCTGCCACTAGTATCATCTGATCAACAGCTCGTGTCCTGTCATCTGCATGAGTTTTTAATACTTCTTTCCCACTTCTTTAATTCATATCCCGAAGGTGGTAGGGATGGATATTAACCAATCAGATATATTGTTACTCGTCTCTGGAAATAGTTTGCGCCTCTCCCCCAAGGTTTTTGGGGAAATTCACGCTTCTTCCCAGCCTGTTTGTCAAATAATGTCTCTTTCCTTTTGACTCCTCACCACCGACGTCCGAGAAGATGTGTTTGAACGTAATATTCTGGTGTCTGTCTCATTAAGTAATCTCCCATCCAGCTGGATACTCAAAAGATTTGGAGACAATTGCTTGTTTCTTAATATAAAAATCGTCGAATCATAAATATTACTATCCGCGAAAATGAATTCAGCACTACGTACCTTTCCGGGGTTGCAAGTTTCACTTAGTTTTAAACCACGAGAGAGCTTCACGGTAATTTCCCCTAATCACGTACTTTCTCAAAGAACAATCATTGCAATATTTTCTCACGGGATTTAGTTCCATTAATATTTATTGTTTCCATTTATCATCAACTGAGGAAACAGTCACGTCAATGAAATATACTGAAACGAGAAAATACAACAACGAGGAAAGTCAAAATTAAATACGAACTAATTAGAAATATCAAAAATTATTAATGCACGAACGAGGAAATGAGCAAAATATACAATTAAGAAATGATAAAATGAACGGACGATAGTACAAAATTAAAGATGGTACTTGAAAATATTAACATAGGAATTATAAAATGTTCCCAAACTATTTTTGTTCCCGGTGCCCTTAATAAATCTCAAATTATCCGCGACGCCTCAAGTTAGAAAACTGATTTATTGAATGCATTTGTAGCCTGACGAAAGTACTGTTTGGACTCATTTGAAATTAAAATTCAATATAATATTTGGAAGATACGTGGGATGTGGTCGGTAATCTCAGGGATGTTGAATTTTCCAACGGTATGAGCCGACATATTCTAGAATCATGTACATTCCACGCGAAAAACTAGAATATTAATAATTAAAAATTTCTAAAAAAATTATTGTAGATTGAAGGTATTTATAGTAGTTTAAGGATTCATTCTCAGAGAGGGAGGACTCGCCCACTCGGAAACAGCCGCGTTTCTGGCTCATAACAAGCTATTAGAAAAAATACGAGTTGGTTCATATTCACTTGGAACTACAACTATAGTCTGTTTGCGTTTTGTCATCAATGACCCTGAGTATGGAAGTCCCTAAAGACTATAATTGTTACTGGGACGTTAAAATAAACTAAAAAAAGAATTCATTGGATTGCCTGACCGTTCAATGTTAACTGCTGATATTGAAATAAAAGCATTTTGACGGTCACAAGTTTTGCTAAGGATAATTTTTTTTGTCGGTAGCTTTCGGAAGTTAAGCTGCCATATTCATCCTATTATATTTTAAATATTTGACTCAAGAAGACACCATTATCCGTACTGTGTACTTCGTGAAAGTTTAAAAATGCTTGTGTTCTAAGTTCTAAAAACGTCGTCTAGTCAAACTCTACATTATCAACAGTAGATTAAGGAATTTAAAACAAATTAGAATCAAAATTACTTTTTTAAATGCATAATTATGATATAGACTTATTTGCCGATGACTATGGCATGTTCCGAAAACTTCGCTACAAACTTTTAATAAATTTTGTAATTAAAATTTAAAAAATGTAATTTGGTTTTATATAATTGTGTGAATGATTTAAACCAAGGGCTTTTAAACGCCGTAACGTATGTTTTTCGTCTTTAATTTTTTAACTCTGCATTTAAATCCTAGCACTATGTGAACTGTCAAAAACACATTTGTACTTGGTGAATTAATAAAAATTAATTAAATATCACTAGAGAGGAAGGGAGCCTACCGAAAACATAAATAATTGGCATGTAGTGTACGAGATAAAAAAAATTGTGGACCTCTGTAGGGTATTATTGAAGAGCGCCGTCTCTTGATGGGAAGTCTCAGGGAAAGAAAATCTTAAGCTTAAGTTAGAAACGGAAGCGGCGGTTAGTGACCTAAACTCATTGCGCTCGCTAATTTATGAAACAAATGCATTCAGCTGTAACACAATGAGTATCAGGGTCGACCACAAATCAGAGCCGGTTTCGAAATCCGGAACTCCCGAAATAACACCGAGCAAACAAGTCCGATGGCAGTTTCGAGCGACAAAGACAGATTACCGTGCACTATGGCCGATGCTTCAAACAGGTTCCGGCAAATGTACGAGCCAGTCTTAGAAAATTGGCACATTTTGTAAAGTAGCTCGGAGACTCCAGTAGAGCACACGGCGTAAGGCCAAGGCCGTGGCTACGTTCTATTTTAAGCTCTCTCTCTCCAGCCCTGGACATCCAGCGCCGGACAATGGATAAGCACACCAGCCGATGTTACACAAATTTGCTACATCATGGGAGCGGCTATTGTGAAGCAAGGCGGGGCAGCCCAAGAAAAAGATCACCGGAATACGATAACGCTCGAGAAATAATGAAAACTTTTACTGGAAAGTGAGGGTCAATGAGATTGTTGCCTAAATTATCGAGGCGAGAAAAGGTTGTGCATCTCCAGGTCTCAACATTTCTTCCGCGTCTTTTCTCGACGGCCTTGGATTTCGAATTCCGGAGATATCCCTGGTTTTGCTCTCTGTCCGTTACCTGAACCGTTCAGAAACGTGCCTTATACGTCTGTACGCTTGTTCCACTCAGTACCGAAACGTAACCGGTATAACACCACGTCACGTTTCGATCGACACTGGGACATCATTAAACTATTAGTTTAACTTACAACTTGATTTCTATTACGATAAATTTATGAGGCTTCGGAGTCATTTCATAAGAAAATCATGTTCACATCATTCCGTACACAAGCCGTTTGAAAGCGTTGGACCACTTCTCTGACCAAGTGCTCAGTACACGGTACTGGAGAGAAAAAAAAATGCGTTCCAAAACCTTCCTTGTATTTTTTTTTCAATTCTACTTTCGATTTCTCTAGCTACAATTTTACTTACAGCAATTTCAAATTCCGCACGTTTTTTTTTGTTAGGAGTCAACATGTTAAGGAAATACCAGGTTTTCCGTATCATTATTATTAACATCATGAAATTACTATTGCCACTTTCAACAGGGGGCATACGATACAACTTACAGCACAACATTACATGTCTAATAAAAAAATTAAATCAATGCCAGACAGTTATTTTCAGGGCGTCCCATAATGCTCAGGACACCCAGCGTCAGAATTAAAAATTGTAAGTCATCGGATTACAGTCACTTGACGAACGACTCGGGTTTTCCTGCAAGTTTTAACCAATTTAAGTGATTTTTATTTCTAACGGTGGGTGTAACTAATGCCTGAGCTTTATTGGCAATAGGATGCGCCCGAAACAAAGTTAAAATGACTGACATTGTTGTTAATGTTGATTTAATTTTTTTAAATGTAAAGCTGTGGTGTAAATTGTACTGTAGTTTTCCAGCTGTAAATAGCAGTACCCGAAGACTCCTAATGAATTTTTGTTTACAATAATAATATGGACAACCCGGTATTTCCTCAACAATCTGAATATACGTCCGTTCTTTTGGAAGATTAAATACCTGCTGGGAGTATAAACGGGATGCAAGGTTACTAACGCTCAACTAGATTCGGAATGCCGTAATAGTAGATCAAACGTTAAAAATAATTTATTTTTGTTTTCTTCCAGCACTTTTTACGTTTTTCGGACGTTACGAGTAACAACTCGGAAACTTTAACCAGTCAACGATACCGTCAACATTGATCATTTTAATCAGCTCTGACTTTCATCATAATTTACACGAATAAAGAGATATAATAGTGTTGTTACGTTTGAATTACACTGCGTGGAAATATGGTTAAAGATGCCGTAATATCTGACGAACAATTTTGTCTTCTGTATCGCATTGACGAAGTTTTTCACGTAGGAGAAAAATTCAAAAGTTAACTTTCCAATTGTTTTTTCAAGGTACAATTAGATTTAAATCTTTATTTAGTAGTGGTTTCACCATGAGACCTCACATTTATAACATTCAATAATTCATAATAAATACGGGGAAATATTTTTCTTTTGGATGGAGCTGTCAAACTGGATATCACGAACCCCAAAATCCAACAACTCCACAGCAATCCTCCCCCTCCGTTCCACTTCCGTCGGCTCAAACGGAAACTCCCCATCGACATCATTCTTCCCCAATCTGCTGAAGTAGGATAATCAATTATCTCACTTATCTTCATGTTTACATGTGAATTATATACATTATTTTAATTTTGTATACACTACAACACTATTCTAAAAAACTAATAATCGAAAGTTGTATATGAAATAAAAAAGACTGGATATATTGTTATTTATAAATGGTTCTTGCTTATTGGGGGCTACAGTCCGTGTTGGTTCCCCTAAGTTTTGTTTATTAGAAACTAATAATTTCTATTGACTTGGTAATTTTTTTAAAAAAAAAACAAATTTCCTTTATAAAGTTTTATATTTTTATGCATAAGAAACATTTTTTATCTTAGCAATAACTTTAAAAAACATTGGATATACATGTGATTTCATAGCATAACCACTTTGAAAATACTTTGCAACACAGGCAATTAGATGAAGCATAATTAAATTTAAAAGATTTTAGTTAGGCAGTAGTTCCTGGACTGGACTTGTCGGTTCTTTCCAAAGTCAAATTCGGTCAAGAAGATCCATGTCTAATTCGTTTTGTAAATTTTTAAAAATTGTTCTGCTTGAAAAATAAGTTGACCAAACAATGCATATGCCAATACGGAATGCAGTACAAAGAATGTTAAACTCTGAGAGCAAAATTATGGTGTAAAATATGCAAAGTTAGGTTGTCCGTATGAAAAACCAAAAATTCACGACACTAATGAAAATTGTTGTAAACACACTATCATGAATTTTGTATTTTCGTTTCTTTGTAATAAACGGTGTTTAATGAAAGGAACAGATTTGTTTTCTTGCTTCTATTACCGCAATAATTTTTTGTATTGGTGTAGTTTCAAGGTGGTTTCACCATGATTCCACGCCAATTTTTGGTGCAATAGTTACTCAATTTTTTCTTGTATATGTTACATTAATTTGATGCTAAAAGACTTGGAAGTTTTCCGCGGTGTTCCGTTATTTATTAATTTATGAATTAAAGGGCTAAGAATTATAATTGGGAGTCCGCGTATTCAAGTTGATAGTCTGTATTATCAATTACAAAAGTGTTAAATTATATATGAGCAGAGCTTAGCTGTTATATTTTATTTGCCAGGGATCCCCTCCCGGTTATCTTCGTAGGGGAACTGTTTACGAACCTTAAACTAGGAGGAAAGAAGCATTGTTTTGTGGAGCAAAGCTGCACAGCCCTGGAATGCGATGGATGGTCCTATAAAGCAATCGCCCCGGTAATGGAGCATCGCCTAGACTATTTTACAATCATCGTTTGTGTATTTATGTAATAGCGAGCAGTGTAAATTAGCGAAGCATGCAACATAAATGATAGGGCCCACTGCTCTCGGCTACGGCACAGGGTGTGCGCAAAGCTGCGACGCTTTGGCTCGAGTTATGCCTTCTTTAAGGGTTTCCGAGATCGTCGATCCGAGCAGAGCAAAACATCACTCTCGAATACAATGACTTCTGCGTCTTGCAGACGCTCAATTACTTACCTTCGTAATGGAACCAAAGTAACTCCAGCATTCTCTTACCGCTGCCCAAACGCCAACTCAGGTAAATATTTGCATGGAAGAAGCTTTGCAGTAGATTCCAGCGAACTGTGTTAAGTCTAAGGAAAAACCTCAGGTCCGTGATATCAGATACGGTGTACGAAAAACGATGCTGCTAAGCTAAAAATATACGGATCTGTTAACATAAGAAAAATAAAATATTTAGAAACTCATTACCTTCATTAAGAGGAAAATTTATGCTTGCATAATCGCCTCTGCATCATCAGTGTCGATTACGAAAGTTGTTTCTGTTAAAGGGCCTTCCGAAACAGCAGCTGAAGGTAACTTATTCCAATCTCTCTCTCTCTCTTGTACGTTAAGAAAGTCTTTACCAGATCCGGTTTCTGACGCACAATTTTAATTTTGAGACTGAGGTCACCTTCGATGCAATAATTAGTTTGTTGATCTACTTTCTTTCGACACCTTTTTACTCTCGTATATTTAAAATACCCACAGAAGGTTATTTTTAATGCCTTATTTTGCAATATTGCCTTGATTCATCATTACGCCATTTGGTCAAGTTCCTGTTCTTTTTTTGTTTTAAAAAAAGGTTGATAAACGAATGTAGTCTCGTTGGAACCTCCAAGTTGAATCTAAGCCATAACAAAATATTATATCAAATTAATGAAACGGAAATATGTACACTTCGTAATCTGAGCAAATACGAATCACTTCAAGGAATTTTAATAGAATGAACCTTATATAGATGAGAGTGAAATATTCTGTCAAAATTGAGCCAGTTGTAACAATAAAGTCAAAACTCGAAATTTGTACTGTTTCATTACTGGTATGTTAAAACTTCGAGCGTTTGCAATGAGCGAGTAGTCAGCTTATTAAAAGATTGTAATTAAATTATTTTTAAAAATATTCTAAATATGTACTGATTGTCGTGATTGAGTTATCTGATTATTTTATTGCACAAATTTGACTATACAAGTCGGTTCAGTGATCTTGCAACAAAATTACGAAATTTCGGAAATGCATGTTATCTGTATGTATCTCAAAGCCATATTGAGCATTTGTTAATTATATTCACTTAATGGAAATTAATATATTGATTTGTTACATAATTCACCATACAGTCAGAAAATAGTATATTAATACAACGATAATGTTTTTAACCAGTTAGTTACAATTTCGCTTAGTTTTGCAAGCAGTTATAATTTTCTTTTGTTTTACTTCGAGTGTGATATGTAGATAAGTAATTGTTCGTGATTAACTTATTTAATAATGAAGGTTTTCCGGTGAATTGATTTTATGAACAATAAACGCTGTGTTACGAAAAACAACTGACCCGGTTAATAAACCTAGAATTATTTGTTATTGCTGATTTACGATTGTAACTTTTGACGTAATAGTTAACCTGTTAGAATACTTCATAAAAAACAATAAGATTATTTATATGTTTTTAAAAAATATAACATGAAATAACTACTAGCGATTGTTTGCATTTGTTTTAACTAGTCGTGCGTACAGACATAGGAAAATATTTAGTCACTCATATGTTTTAATACGACCATAAAAAATGTAATTCATATACACCAGTTCAAACGTAAGTGTAAAACTGCTCTCTCAGTTGTAATACTTCCCTAAATTATTGTCTCGAGTTGGATAATTTTTATGTTGGCTTCTTCACAACCAACCAAGTCACATCAGAACAGACATTTGCCTTTTTCTATCAGTGAATATCTGAAACGGAATAGGATATTCGCTTCCTTATATTCGGAGCGTTCCTCCAAGGCTACGACGAGTGGAGCGACTGCAAGACTGACTAATCTCTCATACAGCAAGACCGGATTTGAGCGCCACGTGCTACCAGACAAATAAATTGTGATTGTGCCTTGAACGGAATTAAGTGGAAGTGTTAAGTAACATGTCAACTACATTCATCATGTCTCGCTTGTTGATTTGCAATGTTAGTCCGATTTCTCTCAATGTTCCAATGTCAGGGCCTGGAGAAAGCGTTTCATTTACGGTAAAGATCGACGTGTGTAAGAATTGGGAATCGACTTAATTCATATTTGGATTCTGTCATGCATTATTTAATAACTGTGTAATATCGCAACAGTAACTGGTCGCGACTTCTGGTACTTTAATCATCTACTTAGGCAAGGCATAAACCGTGCTAAAAGCTTCCGAGGCATTAATTAAAAACAGTCCACCCAAAAGACTCAATTAATATTAAATAAGCTGTAGGGAGCAAGTAATGATTAACACAAAGATGACTGCTTGTTAATAAAATTAGAAACTGCTGAAATTACCCCGAATGGTATTTCTGGAAGTCCCTGATTGTTGACCCAAAATTAGTACACGCTGTTTAAATGTTAACCATTCGAATTAAAAAATTCAGAACTGTTCAGTTTTATCACGATATAATTGAGAAATGTTCTGCTGCAAACAGGAAATTATTGAATTTCACGTGGTTTTCAGTTTGTGTGAACTTTTCTAAATGATCCTCGACTAGACGAAATGATTCAGCCTCCGAGATCACCGGAACTCACTGCATAGTATTTTTTTCCTTGTGGGGGATTGTAAAAACCTCAGTTTATGTGCTTCCACTTCCAGCAACAAAGCTCGAAAAACAGTCGTGGAAGCAGTAACTCAAGACGTTCTCCCTATATTGTGTGATGAATTTTAATATCGCATAAAAAGAATCATCCCGTGCATCTCATGGAATACGATTGATTGGTCTTGCAAAAAAGCTTTTATGTATTTTTCTTTATTGCAATGTGTCATGTCAAATCGGATGATTCTTTTTTAAAAACTCCCTGTATATAAAATGTAGGCACTGGCACTATTACTACCATAGAAGTGAGCGACGTCAATGTCTACAGACGTCATAGAAATCATCATGCCAGGCACACAAACCTGTTTATTGTCAACTTGTGGTTTGATGATGATCATGTACCTTTTACTTCGGAGATTTACTTGTCTCAAAACGTTTCAGGTGTAATGTTCATTATGTATATCATCTGAAATAGTAAAATTTTGCACATAAATGATATTTGTTTAATAACCAGTATTGCTTTTGAGTATAAACTTAAATTAATATATTGAATTAACATAAAATACTTTATTTTATTACAAAATACTGGTAGTAATGGCGTACGTCTCCGAAAAAATACATGACATGATTGATAGGCAAAATGCATGTAACCAGTCATGATGAGAGAGATCGATTGTTTAAGTATTGGTTATGAATTTTCTAAATTTAAATGCAAGAATCATTAATGGACGATTTATATTTCAAAGTAGTATAAAAGTTACGTAGTAGTGGATATGATTTCTGAAAAATCGTTCCTGGTGTTATACACAGTGAGGAGAGTGGACAGAGAGAGTTTTCAAATGTAATTAAAGTAACCTTAAGTAGTCAGGAAGTCGGTCATTTGATAATTCTAATAGGAATCAGGCTCGAGAAGGTTGGAATAAATTTATGTCCTGAAATAGAGTCATCCGACTTCACAAATTCGCAACTGTTCAGCTCTTCAACCAGTTGAGATTGAACAACGCACTGCTATAAGTTGACTCTATACGTGGAAGAGTTTTAAATGACAAGCCTACTTGCTTATGTATCGGCGATGAAGGTCCCAATGATCCAGCATTACATTACTCAATTCGAAGATCACTGGACCTCATTGAATGTGATTTTATCAGAAGAAAGACAAGAATGGATAAACCGTACCAGGGACTCGAGCCCCGGACCTCACAATTTCCGGGCGGGTAACCACTGAGCTAATATGAGTCAACGTCCAAGGACTGATTCGACCAATTCACCAATCATCCCCCTAGAAATCGGGAGGTCCGAGTTTCGAGTCCCTGGTCCGGTCGACATTTTTCCATTCTTGTCTTTCTTCTAAAATATTTATACGGTCCTGCTCGAGCTTCCGGTGAAAGCCTTTATACTTCCTTAGACTGTGATTTTTTTCTTGTGGGAGTTGTAGAAGCTTCAGTCTATGATCCTCCACTTCCAGGAACAATGGCCGAACTGTGGAACCGCATAACAACAGCCGCGGTAGCAGTAACGCGAGACATGCTCGCTAATGTGTGGGACAAATTTGAATTTAACATAGACAAACTGTGAATTTCATTGAGCAGCTTTGAGTTGTCTTCATTACAATACTAACATTAATTTTATATGTTCATTGTTATTCAAAATATATACATATCGAATAAGATGAAGGTAGTATATGACAAAAAGTAAAAATAATTTATATATGATGTCATAAGAGTTCTTTGGTGGACGTCGTTCGATACATGGAAGATTGTACAAAATAATCAGGAGTACAGACCGATTCCATCTAAGGTCTTTGAAAAACTATTATTACAACAACTCAAACCAATAATAATTTATGTAATTCCACAGTGCTAATATGAATTTCGGGATGGTGATTCAACGATAGATCAGAACCATAGAATAGAGAACGTACTATCTCAAATACTTGAAGAAAAGAAGTACTGCTCTGCTGCCTTCTTCGACATCCAGCAAGCATTCGATAGGGTTTTGCACGAAGGTTTATTATATAAATGAAACAATTACTTACATTACCATATTATCCCTTTTCCAATCATACCTATGTAATCGCTCATTACAAATCAAGTACTAAGGTGCACTCTCTGAATTCAGACCAATGAGGGCAGGCGTTCCACAAGGGACTATACTTGGACCATTACTGTATGTATTGTACACTTTCGACTTACCAACAACGGAACACACCATGATGGCCACATTTGCCGACGACACAGCTATTGTAGCAATACTTGCCAGTGCATCTGGACAAGAGAGAAGACTGGACGAACATGGAGAGTGACTATAAACATGACAGTCTCAACATTACTTTTTCACTTCGAAAAGAAATATTCCCAAAAGTGAAAATAAATTCTCCCAGAGAAAACTGTTGTAAGCTAACTTGGCCTACATTTAGACAGTCATCTAACCTGGAAACCCATTAAGAAATGAAGCGGATAGAAGAAAAAATCAAATTAGTCAAATTATCTTCGCTATTCAAGATCTAAGATTTCCTTACACAACAAAATATTGCTGTACAGAGCAATAATTAAGTCATCATGGACATACGGCATCGAACTATGGGGCACAGCTAGCAAGACCAACCTCGAGAACCTGAGAAGATTTGAATAAAAAACAATAAGATACTTTGCAACGCGCCGTAGTTCGTATAAAATAAAGATCTGGAAATCTCAAGCATTGACAGACGTTATCACCGAACGCAGCGAGAGACATCAAACGAGATTGAGCAATCACCCGAATCAAATATCAGTGAATATGTTGGAAAATAGTGAACAAGTCTATAGACTAAAAAGCATCCATTTAGATTCTCTGAATTGTAACTTATATCTTGTAAATCATTTACTAATCGTTCCAAGTGAACTGATTGTAAATTAACAGTATGGACAGTGAAAAATTTATGAATAACGACATAAATTTTGAGTTGAGGTAAAAGTGCGTGGGGAATGTAGTTAGGATATTTATTGTAAATGTCCGGATGAGGATCTTTGATGGATGGATTATATATATTTTTAATATGTGATTACTACTAATACCGAAATGTGGCTCCTGTGAGTGTAGAGGCACATTGCTGCATGATTGCGTGTATTGTTGAGTGGTAATTAAGAGATTATAAAATGATTCAAAACATAAATATGCGAATTCGAGGAGGAGCCTGCGGCAAACGCATACTCGAAGCCAAGGCCAACTGGCAAATACAGAAGTTTGTTATGCGAGATGCTGCCCCGAAGACATACTTCTCGAACCTTTGTCTGATTTCCATAAATGTGAACCGATTGTCGTTACGATCCACGGCTGCCGTTGGGAGAAAATAAAATCTGGATAGGAATCGTACTGGTCTGATGTTAAAGTGTATATCGCTTTTCCTTTGGAGTAGTGCCGAAGAAATCTGAACTAAGGATCCAAACCCTCTTGCTCGTTTCAACAAGTTAATGTTTCTCAGACACTTAAATTTCGAGGAACTTTCAGCGGAATACAATATTTGAAATACTCACTGAGAATAATTTCGTGTTACGATTCACAATTTAATTCACCCGGAGTTATATTTTCCCAGAATTTTCGTGCGGGTGACTGGGTTGTCCATTCAAATATTTACTTAAAATCTACATCTATATACATATTATTTAGTAAGTATGCTGTAATTTAGTAAATGTGTATGGGGAAACATCTATTCATTCCTTTTCACAGTATTTGGCATCTCAGAAGTCTTTCGGCCATATTAGTTCCAGTTGCCGGCTATACAACTTCTTCACGAATTTATTTATACGGTCAGTTTTGTTAAAGCTGCCAGATATTCGCTGTACTTCCTCTCTTATAAAAGAAATCCTGAGATCCTTGTGTAGAGTATGGTTACTGATGTACCATGGAGTGTTTGTGAATGACCACAGAACCTTGGACTGGAACCTCTGTAGTATACTCAGAGTCGCACAGTTGGAGCACAGAGGTTCATAGGTTTCAAGATCGTTCTGTAGACAAGCATTTTGTTCCTCAGGGATAGTATTGATTTACGATTAAGTAGTCAGTAAAATTGTCTGAATTGTAGGTCGAGCTGTTTTCTTTTATTTACTATATGCTCATCCCAGGTTATTCTTCGGTCGATATGCAGGCCGAAGTACTTTGTGTTCTTTGCAGGAGAAATGCGCGCGTTGTTCATTGTCACTGGTGGACACGTGAGGTCCGCCAACTGGTGTACCAGTTACTGAGAAGATTTAAGACTTCTTGCAGGTATGTGGAGCCTCTGGCAGGATCTTTGTCTGTAGAAAGCACTGGTACATCGACGGAAAAGGAGGCGAATTTCTGATTGGTGGTTTCTGGAATATCCGCAGTATCATCAGGGTCAAGAAAACTACTTCTAAGGAATACCAATATTGTTGTAGTGAAACTTGGACTTTTCTGTGTTGAGTTTTACTGAAAAGTGTCTGTTTGAGATATGTGATTTGACAAGGAAACAATAAGTGACGGATAGGGTGTATTTTATTTTAAAGAGCAAGCTTCTTTGCCAAACTTTGTTGAATGCCTATTTTCAAAAAGCATATACTATTCTTAGTGCATTTGGACACGAAATAGCTCACTTAAGTATTACTTAGCAAGTCAATGCTGGGAGGAACATTTATTTTAATATAAGTGGAAAGTGACTTATCCCTGCCGTGATTCTTTCCTTTCGCTTTTCAAGATCTTAATAATTTTTTATCATGTACCAAAAACGAGTGGATCGAAAATGTCATGCATATTTTCCAACAGACCATTTGCATCTCTCCGAATCTGCAGTTCCCAGTGAAGTGTTAGTGCGAATGCGAATGTCTCAACCTATTGGCGGTGGGCGGCGTTGACGTCGGCCGTCCAAAGAAACGATGTGTTTGGAGACACCAGGTCCAGAGCCAGACATCTCTTGAGTAAAAAAGCCAGATATTTCGCTCGGGCAGTCATGCTGTAAGGCGGCGGTTAACATTGAATTAGGCTCATTTCATGCCTATTGCATGCATAACGTGGTGTAAGCAAATACTGAGAGTACATCCTATGCGCTCTATAGTCAATTGGAACGGATAGTTGTCATAAAAACAGAAGGAAGGTTAAAACATGAACACGATAAGAAACGTCCAGAGAGTGTGTTCATTGAAGCAGAGAACTCCGGTTTTAAGTCTTCCTATTATGCGTACGATCTTATTTATTTATTTACAAACATCCTGATGCACATCTGACATGTTACTCAAAAATCGGGAGACATACATTCCACGTTTCTTTATAAAAATTAAACAACCCTCGCAGTGACTAAATATTTCCATTTACAATTGATAAACCCTCTTTCACACCATTCGCACTGAACTGTATACAGAAATTATGTTTTCAATAGAATAGATGTTTTCGTAAAACATAATTAACTTTGGTTCCATTTTAAAACACTTTAGTATTGAGATATATAATAAATTACAAACAAAATTTTGTTGGGTTGTTGGAGCGGTAGCGCTCATTGGGAAATATTTCTTATTTGATCACATTTCGCACGCAGAATGTAATGGGCACTATAGTTTCTGTATAATGTAATGTAGCATCCCGAGTACGGACAGTGGTTATACCTGATTAACTTATCGTGGAAGGACATGCCCATTCATAATCGGCTTTCACTAAATATATTCTCAAACTGTTCTTTGAGATCAGCTACGTAACTCTGGAGAGTCTCACAATTGCGATACTTTGTTTTCTTCCAACATACCCATAGAAAGACATACGAAATTCACTTTTTACGTGATTATTGAAATTTGTATTTCAGAAATTTTAATTTAGAGGCCACTCTTACAATTTTTTCCCTTCCACCAAATTCTTCAAAAGTCTTACAAAACTATTAATTCACGCTATTATTGAATAATTCTTGCAATATTACATTGTAAGGTGCTTACACGTTTATTGAACATATTTAAAATATATTTACTGCTATAATAATGTAAAATGGCTTATGGTTATGCAACCGTATTTTATCACTCACGTAAACCTTTGAATGGGATGAGTTCTGAAGGCGGTGTGTATTGGATTTGTGCTGATGAATTCCTTGGTCGATTATTTGCTGGTATCTTGTAACTGGGTTTTACTCCAACTACACCGTATTTAAAATAAAATTTAACTTTTGATTAAGTTACCAGGATGGTTTTATATCTTTATATAATTTACAGGAAGGGAACCTTTAATCGGTCCTCCAGATTACTGGCCGTTTAAAAAAAATTATTTAAACGGTCAAAAATCCGGAGGACTGATTAAAGCTTCCCTTCCTGTATAAAATTTAACTTTGCATACCTTATTATAAAATATAAGTGATCCAGTATACACTGGAAGTCTAGAAATTCTTTTTCTCGAATGAATGATTGATTCTTAAAGCTTTCCTTCGTACTCACCTAAGGTTCTACAGTGGTTTCGTCTGTAGATGAACCGTTTGATAATTTGTCACCAACAAGTATAAAATTTATAACTCCCAATAAACAATTTTCACCCGAAACGAAAATTAAAACATAGTTATAGCATGATATAAAACTAATTCCCGTAGAAAAGACGCTGGGAAAATTCTAGAAATTGTCATATTTAAATATCATCTCGAAGCAGACCCGCAATACAATACCAGCTGTACGATTGCATATTTTTTTCGTAAACAAATTTGTACCAAGGGATATCGAAATTAGTGTAATAATTAAAAGTCAACAGTAACTTTGTACTTCTGTTCCAAAACTTTCCAAATCGTCACTAGGCACTAACGCCAATACTAAAATCGGACAGAGTAGTGATTGTGTATGAACGTAATTGTCTCAATTCGAATAAGCGAACAGCTGCTGAGTGGTTAAAATCAGAGAAAACATTAAACGGGATTCGAAATAATTTGGATGCTGTGGCAGGAAATGCATACACCAGGAAAAGAAACATCCGTGGCCCAAGCCTAAAGCATCTATTATTATGTTAGAAGTCGATCTGTAAAAACATCATATCCCGGATCTCTTCCGCTCCTATTTCACTATTAAGTTTGCAGTCTTGCCTTTATAGCTCAGCAAAAAGGTTTGTCGTTAGATTCAGCTTCAAAGTCAGCGACTGATGTGTTTCAATGACCGATCTAAACTAAACTACAGTCCCGGTTGTGTGCACATATAGTTTCCATTTAATTGTTTAAAACGGATGTTTTTTCTTCCCGTTTATTATTTCTCGCCTTTGTATATTCGTCATCCTGTTCAACATCTATTTTACGTCCGCTATTCGTTTTAGTTCTGCATTCCTCTCCATTTTAACATCCCACATCTCTCAGACAATAGGAAATCCGAAAAACAATTTTCTTACCATTGTTTCACGTGCTCAATTGTTTTTAGCTTGTAATGAAACCGTATTTCACAAATAAGCGTGTGATTGTTTAATTATGTATGGCAACAGGAAAGGCTGTAAAGTGACCGCGTATGCATTACTGGCGAACCGCATTAACGAACCATACCCTCCCACGCTTCTTCCCCACAGCGGACGAATTTTTTCCCGTCTTGTGGGTTTATTCCTACCAAAGGAAAAGACCCTAAATGTTTCTTCTCCCTTCCCCGGACGAGTTTATTTTGTGGGGAAAAAGCTTAGAAATAGCGGAATGACGCAGCCGGGATATTAACCTTGAAGAGGCACGTAACAGCTGGACTCACTACAGAGGCTCCAGATCGATTCTCTACGCGGCTGATTGAATTTTCTCTCCCGCGCTTCAGTAATGATGGGAAAAACTCGAGATTCGAGCCGTTGTCACTCACGGCGAATTAGATCGCTAAACGATTCCACGGCCTCTTGATAAATTTCAAAACTTCCACAAACCAATCGTCTGCTTATTTTACGGCAAACCCCAATTCGGTCAGAAACATAAAATAACAAACACTTCGAAATACCATAGGTATACAAAAAAGTTTTTCACTGTACGGTGTATCATACCGTTTCAAAGCCGTGAGCATCTACTGACGGGGCAAGAGGTCATTTACGCAGTTCAGTTTGTTGATGCGATAATATCGGATTTCTTTCATTTAATAAAAAAATACATCTGAGGAAAATTGGAAATAACAAGCATAGACCTGACGAAATTTTCAAACGGAGGAAAAGATTTGGAAGGACTGTATTGTAATACGTGTAAACGCTCTTAGGATACTGTTGTTATATATTATTATTATTAATACTTTTTGCACGGCGGTTATTGCAACGGATAATGTGAAGTGAGACGGGAATTGCCTTTAACACTACCAACGTAACTCAATAAAAAATCGAGGTAAACTGACCTCCGTACTACCCCTAGTGTAATATCGAGAAAGTTGTCTACTGAGCATCGTGTTGACACACGACTAGCTAAAATTTCTCAGTTATACCAGGGGTTGCGGACAGTCCATGAACCAATGACCAGCTGAAACGCCATGAAGGGAGCGCCGAGACCTTCACAGTGTAAATCCTCGTCTTTCCTACCGTGCGATAGGTTTTAGAGGTCTTTGAAACTTCGATTATAATGACCAGCAGTCCTTTTCAAGGACGTGCTAAAGTTAACGGTAAATTTTAGCTAAATGTTCAAATGGAATTCCATAATTTTTGTAGTTAGTTTAACTCAAAATAATATTTTTTAAATGAAAGGAAGTGGAATGCTTAATAGAAGCTCACTGATAGCTTACAGCTAATGGAAAAATGTCGACCGGACCATTCTTGTCTTTCTTCTCAATTAGCTGTAAGCTATCAGTGAGCTTCTATTGAAGCATTCCACTTCTTTTCATTTAAATTCCATGCACCTTTGATCAATTTACATAATGTCCGTTCTTCGTTTGTTCCTAGCATTAGATTGTCAAGAGTATGATTAGTAAATTGTAGGTGAGCTTGGCTTAGGTTACAGGTATGAAGGGATGTCGAATCGGTCCTTGGACGTCGTCACGGATTAGCCCAGTGGTAGGGCGCCTGCCCGGGGAAACGGGAGGTCCGCGGTTCGAGTTCCTGGTCCAGTCGACATTTTTACATTCTTGTCTTTCTTCTCAATAATATTTTAGTATGAATTAGAGCCACAATCACTTATTGAGGAGTCTTGTGGCCGATTATGCGTAACTTTTGTTTTGATAATTAAATATTGCTTTGAATGTTAATGTGATGTGATTATTAAAAAGTCCTTCACAATAAATCATAGCCAAGATCCACGTGAATCTCATGTGTGTCTCACAAGTCTTCGAAAGTCGTTTATAAGATCCCTGTCTCGATTGCGCGTATCGAGTAATTTAAATTTTCTATTACGAATTATATATATATATAATTATTTATAATTAAGTAAGTTAATTCTGCATATGCGGGCAGGGATTCGTCGACAAAAAGATCCCAGGGAACGGGTAAGTGTTACAATATATCGAATTCAAATCAGTTGTTTGTTTTCCTCTCTTACGAAGTTGTTGCCGAGAACTGAAGGGAACCTCCTAAAATAGGATAGTCAGTTTATAAATTCACTGGCTTAAAGTTGTAACAATGGAAAAGAGATATGGATCGGTTTACGCTAAAATGCTTTTCGAATCCAAATAGCCGGTCCATAGCTGTTAGATGTGCCCCAAGGTCCAATCTCCGATTCGCCGCGGCGGCCGCATATCTGAGTTGACACAGCTGTAATTTCCCCTGGTCCAGAACGCTAACGCGCCTTTCAGCACTGTACACAAAGCTAATAATATCTTTTCTCGTCTGACAAATGTAGCGTGGGTGGCCGGATCTGCATTTGTAAATGGTACCTGCAAGCCTCCTGTCCGGGCGACGCAATGAACATATCTGCATGTCAGCCGCTGCCAGTTCCCCTGCAACACATACACACTTACATCAGTTCTTAGTATATTCCCCATTAAAAACACCCACCATTAATCTGTATACATTATAATACATTTCAGATGATGGATGATAGCGGTACAGTGTATTCACTATATACCTATGGCCACAACGAATGATGTGCCAAATATCAAACTTTTGTTTCCCATGGAACACTTTTCCACTCTCTTACAGTCGAACTCAAATCTACGCTATTATAAAAAAGTAATTACAAAAATATTTCGAAATTTAATTAAGTATTTGGCAAAAACTTATGGTGTTGTTTTAGGAAGACTGTCGGTAGGAGAAATGCAAAATGGAAGTTTTAAGGACACGTTTAGAACTGATCATACGGCATAATTATAAGGAAGTGGAGGACAACTGTGAGGCTGGACGTCGATTTCTTTCCCTGGCACATTCGGTGGAAGTTGTTCGATCCAGGATCCTCTCGAGATAAGTTCGATCTGAATCGCTCTCCAAACTTTCCTGATACTGGAAACGACGTGCGTTTCCTGCACTTTGCGGATTTCCAAAAAACTACCCCCACTTCGGGACGGTTTTGAAAATATGTGAAATAATGGGTGCTTTATAGTCCTTTCTGAGGAGACGGTTTCTATTGTTCCTTGGTCGTTGACCTTATAAATGCAGGACACAAAATTGACCTGCTGCGGACCTGCTTCAAATGACACAATATGATCGACATGATAACAGTAAAATATTTATGAATTAGAACATAAAATTAAGGACGTTTTCACGTATTACAGAAAGTCTCAAAAATGATTTGTCAATCCTGAACCTTCATGTTTCACTTCAGGCTAAACGATACAATACTTTACTGGTACTTTATTAATTTCAGCAGTAACGCAGAGTAATAGTAATAAAGCTGCTCATCATTTACATTTTATAATGATATATTTAATTCAAAGTTTTATATGTGAAAGAAAAAATGCGGCGGAATTATCTCAATTCAAATGACCATATTCGGTTGGTACCCAAATTTTCAAATATTATTGCTATCGTAAAACCGTTTACGTGAAGTGTAAGCGATGATATTTTGTGGCAAATACTATTATAGTAGCTGACGTTTTCCGTGCTGATCGATATAAACAACGGTTTATGATTTCTAGGATATTCTTAATCCAGTTAAGGCCCCCACTGAGAATAATTTTATAATGCTTAGGCTCGTTCCGAAACATATTATCGTGCGGTGCATCGGCACTTTCCTTGCATAAGCATTCTAAAAGAGCGTTAATCTATGGTGATCAAAGCACCAACATTGCGTCCACGTAATAGGAACCTGTTCCTGGAGGATCGCCCCTCTTCCCCCTGCCCCATCTGTGACAATTCAGCACTTATACCAAATCCTAAATTATTTATTCTGAGCTGTTAACTTATTCATTCACGGAACTCGGGCCATGTCGGCTTTAACCAGTTGAGCCGCTTCCAGAGAGTCTTCCAGACTACGCAAAAGCCGTTAAATTACTCTGCAACTTCACTCCCGCCAATCTAGTAATAAACAATTGCTTAGAATACGTTTATACACACGGATCTTTCCAGTTATCAAAACAAATTCAACCTTATTCTAGCTTAGACGTAACTTTATGTGTTTCATACTTCCACACTCTATTGATTTCCAGAAGAAATTGGATCTGATGTCGTCAAATATAAGTAATAACAAGAAAATACTAAACATATTTTAAAACCATCATTTAACACTTCACTCCCTATCTTTCCCCGTTATGTCTCACATCCCTTGGAAACTACATATACTTTTACATTTGATAACTAAGGAAAATCTACTAATAACTTGCCAAAGTAGCAGACCTACTGCTATTGAAGTAAACGTGGACCTCGCCCACTCAGTCCTACAAAATCAACTCTTCGTGAATCACGTGAATCGACAGTATCGAGGTTGAAAGTGGTTAAATAACTTACTTCGGTGGAAGGATAACAAAAAAGGTCCACAAAATACCCAGTTACATTCATTTACTTAAATATCGTCTGGTTTATCAGAAGCTTTCAATCATGTCATATTACCAGTCATAATCATCCAAAATAAGAGCATACAAATAGAATATATACCATCCATGAGCAATAAAAGACCTTTACTCAAGGCTTGTTTTTTTCACCCTCCATCGTGGGAAATTACGTTTTTCTCTTTCTGCTACTGTCTCGGATCGCTTTGGTCCTTTACAGGTAATTTTATTTTTCGAACTCTCTTTTGTTAGCGGTTGAGGGAAACCTTAATGAAGGAAAACCATACTTACTGTTTATAGGATTCTTTGTTCTGGATCTACTTTGGTAATTCAGCTTTTTGTATTATTGTAAGGGGGACGGGGTTTTTGTCCTAAAATCTTGGTGTTGTTTTCCCGAGAGAATTCAGGAGAGGGTACATTTTGCTTGCTATTTTTGAGCGTTTCTACATGTTTTCTGTTGTTTTTACTGTTTCACCTGTGATAGTTTCTATTCCTGCTTCTCTGCGTAGGGTTAGAATGTCTGTCTTTTTTGGTTTTCCTAGAATATTCCTCACAGTCTTGTTTTGGAATACTTGTAATCTTTTAATCTTGTTTACATCGGCAACTTATCCTACAGTGATGTGAGCCAATCAGCTACTTGCATGATATAAAGCAGCCTAACTCACTCGCAAGTAATTTACTTGCATAACTGTATAGTGCAAATTTTTTACGCGGTCCAGAAAGAAAAATTCTCTTTTTTTATGTATTTCTATCCATTCAAAACTTAACTTCTGTTGGAAATTCATTACTCATGTACCTGAAGACGTAGAAGACCTGAAGAAATTTAATAGTGTTAAAAAGCTGACATATGGCTGTCTTGTTTATTTGAAAATTTATGAATACCAAATAACTCATTTATTGTACAGAAGAAATGTTTGAGGAGACTAAACTACCGCCTTGACACTCTCGAATCTTCTGGTGGGGCACGCGCTTTAATTCAATGATAGAAATGGCCCTGTTAATTTACAATCTATGAAAACAGGTTCAGCACAGTAAAATTTCTGCGTTCACCATGTATAGCCCTTAATTTGAAGGTCCGCCGATTTTTAAACCAAGGAAGCTGTAGAAGAATGAATGATCCAAGATGGGGATTATTTACTTCTGTAACATTAGGCTTCAAACATGATTTATGAATTGTAAGAACAGGGGAAAAATAATAGTCAAGAGGATATAAGGGACATTAACATTGCCTTACATTTTAATCAAGCTTCTCACTTGACTTAGAAGTAAAGTTGGGATATATTCTTCTATTTTAAACGTTTGCGGTGAAAAACACGGCGCAATTATAAATGTGAGTATACTACCAATGCAACAAATAGTCAAATCAACAAAATTAATCTTTGAGAGACTGAGATTTTGAGCAGAATGAGAGACAGGAACGTGACACCTTGGCAGATAAATCGGCGCCGCACCAAGTCAACCGTTAAAATGTTTTTAGCGGACCGGCGTTACAATAGCAAAGCTTGGCGTTACGCCATTTAATTTTTATGCGTTATTCTTTACGGATACAAAGCATATTACAACCGTAAGAAACAGGAACAAGTAAATTATTTCTAACCACGCCGTTTGTCGGAGACTGTCGGACTGAGGGCTACGGCGAAGCTGCGAATTTTTACTTTCAGTAATAAGCGTAATTTGGCATCAATCTGTTGAAGCAATATATAACTGACCGAGCAATAAATTACTGACGTGCTGTCATAACGATTGTATCAATCGGCATATTGCGTGACCGATCCATTTATTTCCCGTGTCTGGAAACTTGCCAACATTTTAAGAACTTTTGTTTATTAATGTGTGTTGATAGTCATGTAACACACGGCAAACGTAGTGACTTCTAAATGTCAGAGCTTTTAAAGAATTGTAAATTGTAAAACAGATAATAAGAAAGTCGTGATTCGATTGCAGTCAACGACAGCAGCTAAATTATCCTTTCCCATAGCATAGCATATAGTATTCTTAATTTAATAATTCGTACATGTTTCCCGAATATAAATCGACTCTATTGAATTCTCCACTAAGTAGGGAAAACCCGGTTTTCGAGGCATCGAAGGCCACATAGGAGATTTCTAGTCGTTAAACCATGTAGATAATTACGTCATTTTAATTAATTGGCTCGAGTTTATAAAATACATGGAATATTTCCTATTAGAAGTCGTAGCTACTCCCCCAATAAACCGATAACTATTGAACCATTCTACTGTAATTATATGGTTATAAAGTTTCCGAATCCTTCAAATACGTTAACATCTCAACACCCGCCCCTGACAGTGGTAATCGTGTCTAGCAGTGTTTCTGGGTTCAAAGAACATGAGTATGAAATTTGGTCAAAATATCTCCTCCCGGTTAAGATTGAACTCCAAAGTTTTTTTACACCCTTCCGTATTCCTCTTAGGGGTTGAAATACAATTTAACCAGCCCGTTGATTGTCAGAATCAGACTAACGACTCACATTACACCGGTTTTGACATCAATATCGATTGTTTTCTTGTTATTTTTATGGGATGCCTCTTCACCCCCATCCTATGAATATTCCCCTGCCATGTTGTAAACTGTACAAGCTATCACCATAAGTGTAGAATAAATCGAAGATTTTAGGCCTCTGGTGTAGATGCTGAGGAAATACTTCTCGGGTTTCTACTCGCGTACACCAGCAATTAAATGGTGAACTTTCAACGACCGTAAGTTGTCTCCTTCGCCTGTAATATGACGACACACAAAAACTTCTGGAGAATAGCGTTACTTCGACGCTTTTCGTCATCTAAACTGCTAGACGAGTACTTTATTCTTGGCTTTCCTTTCCCTCGTCCCTTAAGTGGACAATTCCGCATGTATCTCAATTCACAGTGTTCGGACTGCTCAGTGTAGGCCATTGTTTTGTCTGTGGTGTGGTAGATCCACGTAAAAACTGGTCAGAAATGCGATTAAAATTTACTTAGTCCACCATGCCGTTCAGTTTATTCTACAACTGGCGGATATATTTGAGACACAATTCCTATTGCAAATTTGAGGTCACAGAACTCCCGAACGCTCAACAATTTCACGCAGTCTGACACGCTGATCACTCCCCCACGATTCTCAACACTTGCGGATTACCGACGTTGGTTTAATCAAAGCTACTCGCCAAACGTTCGTAAAGATTGTAGTAGCTGTGCCATTAATTTCATCCTACTCCGCATGGACTTGTTCAGACGACGTATCTTTAAAATATAACCTTTTCATCACTAATCGAAACTCGTTTCGATCATTTGTTAAAAAGTTAGTGAATCCTGTCAAACAGTGGTTGAAACGTGTTGTTCCAGCCTTTTACCATGCGTGTTTGCATGCCGTAGTTCCAAATTGGCGTAAGGCAGTGGAGAGGGATGAGGATTATGAGGAATCATGAAATTTTGTTCCCGAGTGACGTACCTACACGCTGAAAAAACGCTAAGAAGTAGAGTGAAAAATAAATTTATGTAGAAATAGCTTGATCTACGTTTCGAGTGGCCTTCGTATCTTAACAGAGTGTGCTTCGAAAATAATTATGCTGTTAAAAAGAGGAAACTTCCGTGTTTCTCGTGGTTCTGGACAAAATTATTCAGCCTTACATCTCTGACCTCCGAGATCGCAGGACGAAACTGCAAGGTATTCTTTCTTGTGAGGGTTTATAAAATGCCCAGTTTATGTGCTTCCACTTACAGCAAAATGGTGTAACAGTGGAAGCGCATAACAACAACCGTAACTCAAGACATGGTCACTAGAGTGTGGGATGAATTTAAATACGTCCTAGTCTGATGCCGTGCATTCAGGAAGGTGTGTGTGTGTGTGTTGGGGGTTAATTAAACACATTTGAGTTATGTAAAAGAAACATCTACGTATTTTTATGTATCAAAATTAAAACTAATTTTATATGTTAATGGTTTCTCAAAATATATAAATCTAAAATCAGATGATTGGTTTTGGAAAACCCTACATAACCAGACTTAGGTATTTCACATTTCCTTATACCATCCATTGTCTTGAGTGAGTAATGATTGACAGTCAGCGAGATGCCGCATGTGGAAGGAAATATTAACAAGAGGATTAACTTAATTTGATAGCAATCAATATAAAGAATCTTTTATGGTTCCTATGATTCAAGAAGTGAATCCTAAAGAATAAACGCATCGCAGCAGTTTATTTGGAAATATCGTTGATTGTCATTATGAAGACCTCCCGATACGAATCGTTGAAAACACGCTAATGTCATAGAGAATGGAATTTTTCATAACTGATCGTATCGGAGCCGTGTTAAGCCTGTCGGAGCGAGCGTCTTCATCGACCATAACTCACTATAGATGAGGACGAAGATAGCTGCGGCCCGACCGTTCATCTAGATCCGCTTTTAATTCTGTCATTGACGGCAATGATGTCTAGTGTGCCCTCGTTGACAGCCCTCCTCATCACTCACACCTCCAATCAACCGATGCAGGGACAGAAATTCTTATGGAACCAACTTTTTCCCGGAGAAACGTCTCGGCTGTACAGCATCGGAGTCAACGTGTCAAGCCTTTGAAGAAATGGGGAAAAATTAAAAAGGTTGATTAGTAACGTATTAGGAAATAATTTGTTTTAGTTTAACCGAAATACGAGGTTTTTTTTACACACATACAGCACTTTTCAGCTCTGAGGCTTTATGATCTGACCACAGCTGTGAAGCTCTCTTCTGTTCCTAAATTCCACTTCTTCAAGTAAAGTTGTTTGATCACATGATTTACATGCTTCTCAGCGATAAAGAATATACGGGTATGTTTGTTTAGTATCACATATTCATATTTATATAACGATTGTTTCTCGTTCAAGAATTAATCCCTTTTTTACGTTAATTAAGAATTGTCCTATTTCCTATATCTATACATTTATTATTTTTATATATTGTAATCTATATATTTTTCATATTTATGTATTCTTATTGTGATGTTTGGTTACGTAATTATCCATATGGAAGAATTTTAATATTTTTTACATTTTACGGTGTTTTTTTTTTGCTTGGGCAATTTAAAGAGTAGAAGGCTAAGGGAATCATTAAATCTAGATCTAAGCTCAACGATCATCTAGACACCAGAATGATCTTTCTTCGTAGAATGGGATCTCCTTCATTTCTTTTCCAGGTCACCTATTGCCCGTTTTTATCTTTAACCCTTGCCAACAAAGTCGTTCGTGTGCACGTTTCTGTGTCGAGTGTTCATTGTTTCGCATTCGAAAACAATCAGCCAAATAAGAAGGTGTATCGTACTGTAATTGTTAAAAAAATGAGGTCATTAAGCGTCTGCGAAACAGTAAACGTAGCGGGAATATAGTAATAGACTAAGCGATTTGTTTAGTTATTATTAGACCTCAACTGAGGAAATAAGAGAAGTCAAAATACATTAATTTGGATAGTAAAATATAGAGCATTAAAAATATTGCAAACAACAGATACAGCATACTTCAAAGGGAATCATTCAATTTCAAAAACGCATCTCTTCACTTTTACCCGATTTGATTGAACAATGTACCATGGATCGGCCGTACTGAGCAAAACGACTCAGCCTAACATTACTGGCCTCCAAGGTGACAGGACATCACTGTGGGAATTACGAAAAGACTTACTTTATGTACCTCCACTTACAAGGAAAATGATCGAACTGCGGAACCGCATAACAACAGCCAAGGCACTCAAAACATGTTTGCTAGAGTGTGGGACGAATTTTAATACGACATAGACAATTCGGTGCATATTAAAGAGCGTATATTAATCATCTTTGAGCTCTAAATTTTCTTTCAAAATAAGCATATAAAGATATAGATAGATTGCTATATAAACTATTCTTAACAAATAACTGTGAATTATATTGAGAGATAGGGAGTCATAACCATCTTTAAACGAAGTGATATAAGAACATTGAAGACATCTGTTGTATTTTTTTTACCTGTTTCGTTTAACTATCTTTTCCATCATCAGTCAATCCTCTCGATTTCCATATATATAATTTCATTGCTTCTGATATTTGACATCTGAATGAATCCACTTACTCTTTAGCAATGCCACATAATCATATTTGTGGACAGTAGTTTCTATAAAAAATTATTTTGGTCAATAAATTATTAAAATAACGACATGAAATTTTAATGAGACAATTTAACTTACTTTAAATATATAGTTTCAGTTTGAAACGGCAATAAATGAAACGTAATTATATCTCAGACAGATTCTCATGATGTTTATATTGCGTCACCTTGTATTACACTAGAAGTAAAAAAATGATCGTTTTTTTATTAATATAAAAACCTTTTATCTTAATGACAGATAATCGGTGTTCCAGTTATATATAATCTACAGTTACCAATACAACAATATCAGTAAGCTTTTTCTGTGGCGTAGTTCTAAATTAAACTTCCCAATATCTTAAAAACTTCACAGCAACGTTTACTGGGAAATTGAAATTTCAGTGTAATTCATACCGGTAAAATAAAATGTGTTACAATAATACATGTTTGCTAGAGTGTGGGGCGAATTTGAATACGACGTAGACATATTCGGTGCACATTAAAAGGGGCATATTAATCATCTTTGAGCTTGAAATAAATAGTGGTAAATTTATATTCTGACTTATTGGCCGTCTTTTTATTTTTTGTGTTACAATAATGTTTGAAGTCGAGTGTGTGTGTGTGTGTTGATTGTTTTCTAAACGCGCAATAATATTCACATGTCGGCCCTAACTCAATGACGGAATCCTCTGTGGCAAAAGGAAACTAACAGCGACAGCTAGGCATAATTACCTGTCAAATTACATTTGTAATTAAGGTTCACATTATATCAACAATGAAAACACAATCCAAATTACACGTTAAGACCTATTCTCTTATACCATCAGTAATTAACACATTAAAATTTATTAAATGACATTGTAATTACACAAGTATTCGTGTTTTTATTTTTAATTTTCAAAACCGTTCAGACATGCTTGAATTTTTTTTAGAACAGAATTGTCTGCGGTTTTCATTTCAATCATGTTGGGGCTGACGTCCATGCGTCGTTTTTTCTGTTGTGCACACTTTCCTCTTCATGCAAACATTTCTGGAAAAATTTGTTTTCTTCAGCAATAGTTCTGCATGAGAGATGACGGCCGGCTTGCAAAAGTTCTCACATTTTCTGATAGTTTCCATCGGTGGGACGCCCTGACCGCTCATTGTCCGCCTGTCCTTCTACAAAGCATTTTGAATCACTCGAACACTCCTGCACGATTTAAACAATTATCACCGTAAGCCATTTTTCTGGACTCGAATATCTGCGTAACCGTCTTACCGAGTAAAACGTGAAATCGAATCACTGCTCCTTGCTCCATAGCGATTTCGTGACATTACGACTACGGTCGCACATCCGCTGCTTAACACTGCCTGCTCACAACTGACTGGACAATCGCACAGCTATTATTTTAATATATTAGCTTAAGCTGCCACGGCTGCGCTGACGTCGCTTATAAGCATGAGAAAAATCAGTCACGAAACTTTTCTGACGTACGGTGTACACTGATATACTCGCTCATCTCTTTCCATTATCCATTTTTTCTACCAACGTCTAAATCGTCACTTGCTTTGTTCATATTGATGAATACATATTTGATAACAACCATTGCATGTCCCAATGCTTGATCCCGGATTCTGTACAGGATAATTGTCTCTGCGGTTTAATGTGGAGAGATAGTATCTGCACAATTTAAAAGTTTTCACTACCCACAGTTACACTGTAATAATGAAAACAATTAAAAGACGCGTGTTGTTCCTCCAGAAACCGTAAGTCGTATTGGCAGTTTCACAACGTTAGGCGTCGGAGGGTCATAGGTTCGTGAGAGAAGGACTACGCCTACAGCAGCTCCATGCTCCATGTAGCACTGCACAATCATACCGCAGCTTCTGCACTAGTGCCAGTGGAATGTGATCCTCACTAATACGGAGGACAATCCTCTAAGTAACGCTTTTCCTTACATTTCTCTCTAACTGCATTTAAAGAGAAAACTACATAATTTTGAAAACAGTCAGCTGTTATGAAATGTAGAATTTACACTTAAACAATTTAGACTGGTCCAATTAATCAGTTTGCTCATCCCTAACCTGTCACGACTCTCTCATACAGAAGAATAAAAGAATATTTTCAAAAATCAGAACCACTATCAGCTGTTATTCAATAATTTTAGAGAAAAAAAAATTAATTTCCCGTCTCAATATGTTCATCTAATTTAGTTTCTTCTGAGGCTTTCGATCTTGTTCATCATAATTCTTCTTTATCTTTATAATCGGACTATAACACTTGAAGAACGTTCGTCTGTGTACACGTTTATCTCAGTAACAAAACACTATTCATGGCTATCAAACTAACAATAAACAATGTAGCGTTTTGAAACTTACGCATTATAAGATGCTTAGACTGTCCTCGTCCTCGTTTACATTACAAACTTTCCTACACAAAGATATTGAACATTTCAGTATCAATTGCTTTAATTCATATTAATTTTACATGCTGTATAATTACTATTTTGAATTCAATTTATTAAAAATGTCCGGATAATGGATCCCTATTTTGCTCTAGTATTTTCAGTGCTTTCCCTGTTTTCGTCACTATATCATGCTTCCTAAAACCTAAGTTTAAGTTTATTTATCATGTAACCAGCTTCTAGCGGTTTTTTATTCCTCAACGTACTCTTCTTCTAGCTCGAAACACCTTACCGGGATCACTATCAATATGCCCTGTGTAAAGCGAGATCCATCTATCTGCTCAAAATAGCCAACAACCGCAGACTCCCTTGACAAATCTTTGCCCGCCGAGATATATTTCCAAATTTGGAAAGATAAAATAATCTGACGGTGCTAAATCTGACGAATGGGGTGCGTGAGGAAGAAATAGCTACTAAACTAATTAATTCTGGCCTTCACGATAATGGATGTGTGAGATGATACATTGTCATGGTGAAATACTTTTACGCCAAATGCGGCTGTACTTTCTTTATTTTATCACTCAAGTAATATTCACTCATTGGTTTTCATTGTTGAAGGTAACCAATGAAAATTAATCCCAAAAAAGAACAGATGACCCAGTCAGCAGATGGAACTGTTTCCCGTTGTTTGAAGACTATTCTTCCCTTTCAATCCATTGTTTTGTCTGTCCATTCGTCTCAGGTATGAAGTGATGGAACCATGTTTCATCCGTAGCTATCAATCTACGCAAAAAATTGACTTTATCGCGAAACACTCATTTGAACCATTTTCCCGACACTCTTATCTTTCTTTGAAAGCAAGCGCAAGAGCGCTCAGCTATATAACGTTCAAATTTAGAGTCAATATGCGATGCACTGCATACGTTATATGATAACTGTCGCACTTTCATTCGATGATCATTCAATAACATTTTGTTAATTTTCGTCACTACTTCTAGCGCGGTCAGTTCATTTGGTCATTCACTGCGATGTTCGTCTAGGAAGCTCCTACGGTATCGTTTAGTCTGCAACCAAATATTTTACTGTTGTTAATGAAATAGTAGATTTCCCGAGATTAGAATCCAGCTCGTCTTTGATATTGGCTGAACTCAGCAGACCTTTCAAATAAAAGTATTGTATCACATAACGATGAGTAATTTTTTCTGTCTTCACAAATTCACTGAGAGCGTTCACTATTCATGGCTATCAAACTAACAATAAACAATGTAGCGTTTTGAAACTTACGCATTATAAGATGCTTAGACTGTCCTGGTTCCTGATAGCCTCTCTTCACTATGGGCCAATAATTGGTCGCCAATGTTGGTCACCAACAGTTGGTGACTGAGTTTCCATCTACATAGTGGCCTACGTACTGTGTTTGGCATATGAGCTCCCTTGATGTGTGGAGGAAACCGTTCCCAAAGTTAACCTCCACCAATATCGGCGAATACAAACCAATCCCCGTCGCCTTTATTAGCCTAGCTTGGCCCATCGTCTATCTCCATTTCTCGATGTTACTTTATATTTGTTCCGGCTAGTACAAACTTTTAGTATTTTAATAGTTGACAAGTGTTTCGTCAGGTTTCAAATAATATAAAATTTTGCTCTGTAAAATAATACATATTTCTTCTCAGCATTTCTCCATTATTCAACGCAGTGGCACGCGCTCAGTATCAAGATATTTTTCGGGCCACCTAGCATTGATGAAATATTTGTGCGAGATCATCCAATTTATCAGAAATAATTTCATCAGTTCCTATGCCCAGTTTTCCCGAGTGCACAAACCGCGTATTGTCTTATAGATTAATGACGTATTGTATTTTTGTAACTCTGTAAAACACTACTTGAAGGTATATCTGGATTTTATAGGCTTGTAAAGATTATGTAATTATTGTTCTGCTTTTTCGTAGTTAACGTCCGCGTTACACCCTCCAGCTTTTCCCGAGATTCGAAGACGACTTCTGCAGCCGAAGAAGTACTCTTTTTCGATTTCTTTGGAGTCGTGAGCGGCGCAGTGCAGAACCCGTGTTTGAGCCTGTGTCAAAGCTCCAGTTCCGGTTTCCAGCTGCTTTATTTATGCTCAGAGGCCACGCGTTACGAACACCGCTCACTGCCCGAAATTCGTCACAGAAGGACGAACGAAAACAAAAAAAGGTTTATTATGCCATTTAAATGAAATGAGACTTTATCATGCATTCAATAATCCCGAGTTATCCGAGATACAATTACGTTGTTTGAACAAACGTTACTTACTGTGTGTCTTAATCCGGTTTTCAAGACCGTTGACAATGGGCTGGAAACAGTTGACGGAGTTCCGTTGTTTGAACGGTTAAAAGAAATGTAATCGTGAAGGTGAAGAGAAAAGAAACAACCTGAGAGCAGGGAAAGTTGAAACTAATGTTTCGAACAGTAAACATTGGTGTTTGTCTTCCGCTACAGAGTGAAGAATGTGACCTATAGCTTGTGAGATTCTTAAACAACAACAACAACAGTTGTTTTATTATTACTACGACTGCTAGTACTTCCATTCAGAAAGCGTACATTTATATTTACTGAGTGTATTATCCTATTAGCGAGGGATAAGGACAAATAATAATGGTTATGTCCAGATGAAAGATAAATTATTAATTCATTAATTCATAAGTAAGTGAACGACTGGCGTATTGAAACACTAAAACACGAAAGCTACTGAAAATTTCGTGTCCGTGCCCATGGTTGTTGTAACTTTTTTTTCCTTTCCACGTTACAACGCATTCGGATTTACCATTATGTATTATGTAATGCGGTGAGTGAATCCAGCATATGTATAGATTTTATCCGAAGTTGTTATACAGCGCATTATAATTTGTTATCGCTTTAGGTCCACTGGCACCGGTATCATCAGTCAAGCCGGGAAAATGACTGAATCCACAGTGTTTGTGGGAAATGTATCTTTGAAAAGTAGAACAGTAAGCGAACCCACAGCGGAGAGGCTAGTGGGCGGCTCAGATACTATCGGAGCGTCTTTCAATTTCACCCACAATACATGCTGTAACTTCATCCCGCGAGGGCATAAACAAGACATAGAACGCCACAAATTCCTGACCAGCACGAGAACAAAGGGCAGATGAGATCTGGGTGGGAAGATGTCACTCTCCGAACACCCACGGCGGTCGCCGTCTGCATTACGTACCGGTACTTGTTCTTTTTGTAAAGTGATTAAAGTGGCCTATTATAACTAAACGAGAGACGTTCCCGTTAGTTCCTCTCCCTTTACAAGTCCATTTCGCAATAACTCTCCTGCTCACATCGATACACCCAACGCAGTTAAAAGCATCCATTTTCCATTGAACTTTACTCCTTCACATTAATTTTTAGTTTAATATTATTGATATATTGACTAATTTCCTGCAACTTTCCCCCGTATTTATTATTAATCTTCACTTATAACCTTAGAAGTCCCATAGAATGCATTATTTCATTAAAAAACATTTCATTTAAAGTCGCGTCAACTGCCATGACGTAAGCGGCCACAATGCTTAAGATTAATTCTAAATGAGCTACTTTGCCAAATATTTAACCGTTACAATTAGTGTATAAACATAGACATTGATCATATAACAGACAGACAAGAACAAAAATTCCCGACATTTTCAAATCAAATTGGCGGTATAAGTTGAAAAAAATACACATGACGAAGCCAGCTTAAACCCTCATCTCCTGGACACCAGAAAATGAGGGAAACCGGAATTCCGGAGCTGAAAGTACAGCCTGTGTTAGAGAAGTGGAGACGCAGGAAAGGAGGAGGAAGAAAGACATTGAAAGGCTGTCTCCTGCCTCCAAAGGGAAACCCAGGAGACAAGAATAGGGCGATGGCTGATCTCCTGCGTCTCCACGCAATATTACTGGTTGCAATTACGGAGGGAAAGCGTTATGCATAGTACACAGTCTGCTCTACAGACCCCCTGCAAACAAGTGATTCCAAACTTGATGTATAAAATAAATAAATAAAAATAGCTGAACAAAAAAACCCTGTAATATCTTAGTCTGTAAATCCCACTTAATGTATAAAAATGATGGAAGCAGCTACTACTTAGAATAGTTTTCTTCTCCCTTCATATAAGAATGCCCGCTCTTTTCTTTCTTCCCTTCCATATTCATCCAGCTGTAATCTAACGGTCTAAGATGTAATATTATTTCGTGATCAGGTTTTTTATTTGAACGAGTTAATTTATTTTATGGGGATTTACTCTTCAAAAATTACTGATACATATTTTGTCAAAAAACTTTCAAAATTATGAATTATTTTCATTTTTCTCCGAGGTGAAGTAACATTGTAATTCAAATCAATCGCTATCTGCTTTGACTGTTGTCAGTTCAACACTTCTAAAAATGTTGGGCTGTAATAGAAGAAAATATGGTGAGAAGATTAATATCATACATTCAACTAGAAATTTAATGTTAACTGCCTATGCTAGCAAAATTCA
The DNA here is from genome assembly GCA_034510155.1 of Eucriotettix oculatus. Classification (NCBI taxonomy): domain Eukaryota; kingdom Metazoa; phylum Arthropoda; class Insecta; order Orthoptera; family Tetrigidae; genus Eucriotettix; species Eucriotettix oculatus. The sequence goes on from CM067380.1 coordinate 59,461,827, forward strand.
TTACTTTCAAAATCGACTAATCATGTTTAATGTACATGTAAAACACGTTCGTTGATTAAACGGGTAACTTAACCGTAAAGAATTGTGGTTATTATTTCGATTTAAAGCGTTCTGAAGAACTTCCTGAGTCTTTGCGAAACGACTCACGTCTCAATATGTCTTGAGATGGAACGGCTGTTGTACAGTGGAGATGGAAGTTTGTGCGATTATCCTCGTGCCGGAACACAAAGACAGGACCTACGACCCTGTAGCAATTAGAGGAGATTTCCGTGGGACTTTCCAACGTTGTTCCACTGCTCTCCAGACCAATTCCACTCAAATCCTAGTCTTCAGAGATGTCTTCAATTTGTATTACGAATTTAGAAAATTTTACGACTTTATGATTTGGATGTTTTTTTGTGAGAATCTTTCAAGAAAGAATATTTATCGACAATAGAAAAATGTATAAAATTGAATTGATAGTCATAATAGGGTAAGTAAGAAAAAATATTAAATTAAGGGGAAACACAGAGAATATTTTTTACATTAGCAAACAATATCTTTCTCTAACCAGAAACTGACACCAATGAATGTAGAGGCATAATTAATGGCTTTCCAAAGTCAGGTTATAATAATTATTAAAAAGTTATCATTTTGGTACTATTGAGAATCTGTTTAATTATACAGCCGATAAAGATTCAAAAATTGACCTTAAAGGCAGATACAAAGTATCAACAAACGTAAATCCTCTAGACTTTACAAAATTACGGTTTGATTTAATAAAAAGGGATGTGCCGTCCTGCAGAGTAGCCAAGAGTTGGTAAAATGTAACTTGATTGTATAGACCACGTGAGGTAAAATTTTTTTCCAGGGGATAAGAAGCGAGGGGAAAGAGGTCCACGAGGTAATTTTGTTATGCTGAGGTGGAACATTGTTTTTGCGCCAAGAAAAAAAAGGGCAAAAGTTGATGTCTCATAGATCTTCCGGAGAAAGAACGCACAGTGAAGCAGAGACAGCCACTTTCTGTGTTCCTGAAGACGCCGATCAGCAGGGAATATATTCGTTAACAATACGAAAGGTTATGTAAACAAACCCTGCAGTTATAATTTCGTTAGATTTCTTATGAAACGGACTTCCAAATTTATAGTTATTTTAAAACCACGATTTTCGGAATGAGAGCTGAGATAAAATTAATATTTTGCATCAAAACAGTTGCTGGCACTTTTCACGCACAAAACATTAATAATCAATTTATCTAGAAATTTTAAATTGTAATTTAACTTAATTTTCTAATAGATTTGCATTTTTATATAATTTCAAGAAATTGGGTCACAAACCCAGTATGAACCAAACATAAGACTAGTTCACATATTTTAATGTACTATTGACCCTCCCAGTACATCAAATAAATTTTCTGAATTTCCAGATTCTGTCAATTTTCGAAATTCCACTTAACGTTAGGTTTCGGTGTCAAATTGTAAATTTCTTTCGCAGCGAGTGAAAGTTGTGATACTTTTGGGGGACTCCGTCGTCTTAGCCAAACAAAGAAGATAGAACTGAATGAAATGGAAGTATGAGTGAACGGGATTGATAATTTAGAGAGTACTAGCTGCTCGGGTTCACGTAAATAATAAAGCTGGAATGTAATGAAAGATAAATTTAAAGTACTTGAGGGTACATTAAAATTTATTTTTGCTGTCAAATCCAACCTATTTACAATCCTAGGTTGTCTAAATGGCGAAAAATCGACAAGATGGTCGTTTATTACAGAGACGTATCATTTTGACTCATTTCCGGTGGTCTGAGGACCATATTGTAGAGAATCGTATTTCCAATAGTTCTGTGTCCTCAGAATTTTTCATCCTCAGTTTTCGAACAACAGGGTTTCAAAAGTTGAGTTTTTTTGTGGTGTAGTTTAGGGGGGGAGGTTGGTCCAACTTGCAAATAAAGATATCTACTGATATGTCTTGGTGAGACAAGGAGAGTAAGCCTTTACTAATTTCTTCAAGTTGAGTACGGTCTTTGTTAGAGGCGAAAACCCACTTTTTTTGTTTATATAATGTATTGTAATTAATAAAGTTTATTTAATTTAATACTTTCACCAGTGTTGAATGTCACTATCAAATGCATAGTATTTTTTTTACTTTTACAAATGAGCAATTACTAAATGTTAAAATTTAACTGACACGAAAAATAAAACTAAATTACGCATACAACGTATCAACGAACCAAATACGAAAATTTTTTCTCAAGGAGTCAGATCTCGGACAGCGATAGGTAAATTACGACGCGAAATGTTTATAATTTTAAAAAATATATAATATTATAGATCAAGAATATAGGCTACCTGCATTCTCCTTAGGATATTTCTATGCGTGTATGGGAAACAAAAACTTTTACGTTTTTTACTTTTTCACTTTTTTCTCATATATAACTTCAGTAGATTTAAAATTTTAAAGATCATGAGGAACAGGTGTGCCAAATTTGGTCAAATTCGGACCATAGTTTGGACGCCTATAGCTGTTACATAAATACGCGCTGATAAAATTTCTATGTATGACAAGAACTAAATTTCATTTTGAGAAAAAGGGAAACGAATCATGCTCGTTTACAGGGACGTTGGGGGTGTTTTTGAATTTCTTCATAAAATAGGCGAGATATTTATTATTGTTTAGGTATAGTATACTAATGACTATGTCCCCACGAGTACCGAGCTTGTAAACATAAACTGAGTCACGACTTTTCCGAGTTATAAAGATGTTTGTCCTTTGCTATCTCCTGAAAAAGTTCATGTTCTAGGTTTAAAAAATTCTCAAGAACACTATTCCTGCAGATCTTGTATTCGTCAACCTTAAACCCGAGGTTTAAAAGTAAGGAGATGGTACCGTAATGACTTTGGCAGGAAAAACACGCATGAGTGTCTTCTCTAATTAAAGATTTGAGGATGTCACTCCGTGTCGCTGCTAGCGTGTGATTACCGTCTTCCCGCTGATGTAATTACGCTTTTAATTGTTTGAAGGGTACTTGATTTGGCTAACGGAACACTAATACCCCAAGCAGAATTTCCAATAATAACACTCTTCGTATATTGTAGACGCCACGTAGGGAATAGAAACGTTTCACTCAGCGTTTCTAAATCGGACATATTTCTTAAGTGGTTCGCAACAGTTCAAAACTTTAATTTCAAAATTGTAGGACGTGAGAGGGTTGATTTGATGCACGACAAAATACCAATCTTAATATCTTTTTTCAAAATCAGATTTAAAATTATTGTATTTGACTCCTCATTGTTCTATATTATTAAATGATGCTTTCAAATGATTTCTTTGAGATAGATATATAGTGTACTTTTACTGATAAAGACAAAATTACCAATAATTATTGGTTATTAATGTATCATTATTTTCAAGACCTGATCGTAAAACTGGTCTTCAAATATTATAATAATGCATATACTGATTATTTATTATACCGAATAAGTTTCCATGTGTTAAAATATTACTCGTACATATCTGTATAGATGTGGCTATGTACAAATCTTTGGTTAGTTCTTATTTTGGCTTTTGATAATATAATCAATAATAACTTTTATTTAGTCTTGGAATCTATTAAATAAACAAATTATCATTAGAATGTACTCCTTTGTATGTATTTGTGAATGTTTCCCCTTGTTTGTACATGAGTACATCTAAATTGATTGAGATTAGTTTACTTTGATTTATCACAGTTATTGATTTTATTTGCTGACATTAGAAGTAAGACTTCTGTTTCTTTGAAAATTGACAAATTCCTTTGGCACCAGTCAGACGGTGACAACGTTCCTTTAGACATTGATGAGGCCACGATGAGCAACCCGAAATCGTGTGAAATCTTAAGCACAGGACGTTTATCATCCCCTGGCATTAACACCTCGGAAATTTCGAAGGCCATTTCTCCCTCCGCGACATCAGATGACCACCGCCAGCTAACCTTCAAATTTGATTGGATCAGGGGAGTCGTGTGATCTGGCATACACCCTCATGGCAGGGATGAGAAGGAGAGTGAGAGACGTGAGAGGAGAAACTTCAGTCGGGAATGGATTTTGGAAAAGGAGAGTGAGAGGAGATGAAGTGGAGAAAAGGAGTCGGAAATGGATCTTTGAAAGAGTAGAAATGTAAGTGTGAGAGTTGCACCACGTGAGCCAACAAGTCATTCTGGCTGTAGTAACAGAGAGAAGGAAAGAAGGGAAGGCAGCAGCATGTGGCATCACCCGTCGATGTAATCGCCAGAGACCAGGAAGAAAGTTCGGGGTGCGACCAGAATTCTTGGAAATTAGTCAGCCCAGGTAGCTGTGCTGCCAAAGGACGCAGCTGTTTGCAAGCCAACAATCTCAGGCATGCCAGTGCCATTGCATAAAAAATGCGTATGAAAAATTACTTCTGCACAACAACGCCCACATATTCATGATCCCGTAAATAGAACTTGTAGCTTGCTGAATTTGAAATATTTAATGGACCCTAAATTTGTATTAGTCGTAATTTAAAACAATAAATAAAGTTTTTATGTTAACGTAATAAATTTGTCATAGTTTAAATTTAAAAATATCATTTTTCCTAGTTGTCTATTATAAACTCCGACAAAACTGACACACTATTTTACTTCTAATCATCACTCAAAAGTCTGGGACCAAATTTTGCACTCACTCGACTCATTTTCAAAATATCGGTTAAAATGGTTTGCACGGACCCGTGCGAGATGCTAAGTTCTTTGGTAAGCTCTGTTTCAATGAACAATATTTTTTACTTTTTTACACGGTGGACGCCCCGAACGTTGCTCGTCTTCTACCAACTCATTTGCCTTACTATACCATTCATATCACTTGCAAAATTCTATCACCATACACCAATTGTGACATTTCATGAGTTTCATTGATACATTTTTGCAACTTAAAATGTTACTACGTTGTTCGACTTCCTTGTTGCGCAATAGAGATGGTAAACGCAACCTCACTACGTCAGCAGTTGCTGTTAAGAGAAATTCATTCACGGTATTTTTTGAACTCACCTCATGCATGCCAACTGCCACTGTTGAGTCTCGTTCCTCACCAGAAAATTAGGATCTAGGATGTTCAGTAACACAGTTGTCGGTAAGGCGCCCCACATCTGTGTACTCGTACAAATAAATGGTTGCACATACTAAAATACGAGCAGGACCCATAACACTATTATTGTCTCAGGCGTCAACTGTGTAACAGCTCTACTCACAGACTCTGACTCAACACACACAGTTCTAAATAACACCGCAGTACTACTTATTCTCTACCAACTCACTAAACAGTAATAATAAGCAATAGAGATGTTTTATCATTACTTCATTACATGAAAATTGCAAATAGTTATAAGATTAATAGTTTTAAGAAGTTCTCAATTGCGGATCTCAAAACATAAGGAAGGTTGAGTACCATGTTTATGGTTGATTAAAATTATTAATAAAAATACTTTTTAAATAAACAAAAATAGTGTGTAACGCACTCAAATCCCTCAACCTTAAGCAGAGAAATCATATTAATATATTATTTCTTAAATAAAACTGAATGTAAAATGAATGAAGCACTAGACAATGAAAGCATAGTGCAAGGTAACTTAAAATAGTAACATTAAATTGGGATAAAATTTACCTTAATGTGTTTATTATTGGTTTCAATCGTATTCGACGAGATGAATTTCTTGAAGATGTTGAATAGAATTGTTCACCGTGTTTTAAGTAAAGACGTTTTCGGCCCCGAACTGCGCGAGGCCGACAACGGTTATGTATTGCATCTAATAATTGCGGCCACAAAGAAACCGCTCCACCTTGTACGATTATTCTCGTATTCCCACCAGTGCGCACACAAATCTGGCCATTAATGAACACTTTGCACTACCTGGTGCCTTGCCTTGTAAAAACTACACTTCGGGGCCGTAAACTTTATGGCCATAATAATGAAGAGCCGGGCCTTTTTGTTAGGGAGGAAACAATTGTAATATACAATATGTCATGTATGCACACGCTCGTATATATGCACCTCGACGATTCGGTCGAATAAAAACTGCGTTGCCTACAAAAAAGGAACTAATTCGGTGTTATTATTGTCGTTTCCGACAGCGAGGCAGCGGAGGTAACGATGCATGGCTGATGTGGCCGACCTCTGCTTCCTCCCAAACGCAGGTGATTAATTAAATCAAACATGGCCAAATAAACATACAAAACTACACGCGTAATCGATACGATCTAAACCGATTAGCGCTCATCTAACGATTGTCAGAATTCCAGTTGGGGGTGTACGCCGGGAATACCGACGCTTGCTTGTTTTCGTTATTGATTGCGTTAATTGACTATAAGGTTTACAGGAGTATACATCTCTGCCTTCTTTTTTTAAAAAATATATGTATTAGTTTCTGACGTTTTTTCTGCGTTAATCTCTGAATAACTTACTCATTGAAGTTTGATTTTTAATGGCACAAAAGAACAAAATACAATGGACTACTAGAACGACGTCGATCAGGTCTATAGAGAAATAAAAAAAATATCCCAAAGAAATTGGACATTTTCAGCAGCTGTCTTCATATAAGGAATAGATAGTCTTAAAAATGGACTATATAATGACATTGGGAACTATCTACGGAATGAAACCCTCCGATACATTCGAATAAATAAACATTCGTTGAATGTATGGAACACTAATCTATGAATAATCATATGATACATTTTAATTTTAACCCGCTTTCCCTAAGTTGATAGAGAAAATCCTGAAGTTAACTAATTAACCCGCAAAAAAAACTGGATATGGTGCCACTTACATGATAACGACGCTGACGAAAGATTGTACAGTTCAGGAGGATTAGCTAGTCGTGTCTCAAGACGACGGCCATATTGTAGTAGGTGCTCACTTTTACTCCGTTTTTTGTTGCGACAAGTTGGTACTGTAAACGATTGGCGTTTGGAAATATATTTCTGTCTGTTCAGGATATGTTATACGTCAAGAAACGCTTACTTAATGTAATAGATAATAAGTACAGCGTGTGCTAAGAAGATGTCGGCGCAGCCTCCATATACCGTTCGTTTGAAGACAATTAATGCTCTTAACAATGATAGTAGCGTTTCGCCAGGCGTCTTGAAGGGGTAGTACCTCCTCAAACGACAATACTCTCCTTCTCATTTCCCTACTGTGCATGTAAACACGCCACGTAGAATCACACGAACTGGACATTTCGCTGTAGTAGAACTGAGCGAGGGATCCACATATATACTTTAATGAAATTAACTGTCGTCTGGAGAGGAACGAAGAGACATAAATTTGACTGAGGGAGCCGTATATATGTTTGAATTGATTAATTATCCTTTGGATAAACATGAAATGTCTTGACTGAGCATTGAAATAAAGGAGAGTCCTGGTGAATTGTCTAGCGCCAGTGACTCGCACCACAGAGGTCCCGGGCTCGATTCCTGGCAAGGGCATGTGTCTTTGTGTGTTTTTCCCCTACCCTGACTGAGTAAACTTGACGTAAAAAGAAATGAGTTACCTAATTAAAAAGCCGGTAATGACGGTAGATGTTAGTGCGACTATAAAATCAGAATTAAAAAAAAACAGTTGGAAAAAAGGTTTTGTAAATCTGTAACAGATCTGTGACCAATGTGCTATAATATATTAATAATACAATAAATAACAGTATTTGTAAAATGAATCTTCTGAAGCTCAAAACTCAATCAACAATGTATGAATTTTGACGATTCAAATAATTCTCAGCTACCTGTAATGTTAGAGTTCAGTGATCTGAACATTTGGAAAAATTAAAAATTACATATTTCCACGAATATAATATTCTGGAGTAATTCTCGTGGGAATAGAAAAATTTTATTGCTAAAATAAGGATATAATTAGTATGATTATTTGTTTGGTAACAGCAAAGTCTCGAGCCGTGGAGGATACATTTCATATTAAATAAAAAATTAACAGTTTATAAAAATAAATGTGATAGAAGTGATGTAGTAATAAGTTTATATTAAAAATAAATCACTCGTTTTACACGTTGATCCCCTATTTGAGTTTCTTTGTATTTTTTTCCACTTCATATTTAATTCAGCAGCAAAGTGTGAGCTTTAATTTGAATCAATAAATTGCATCATACTGTTTCTATAATTGGAAATAACAAATTAAACGTAGGACGATTAAATGTTGTAAATGCCATTATAATAATTATATCGGATCTTGGTAAACGCATAATCATTTCTGTGCTACGAGAAACCTTTTAAAAAATATTTGTCTAAAAAAATTAAGTAAACGTTCTTTACGTTTTCATGTGCATTTATTCGAATTATCGTGCGTTCATCTATATTCGTCTGATGTACTCCTAAGATTAGAAACAGTGATGACTGGAACATTAACTTTATAATCTTAGGAGCAAGCCTTTGTATTCAAACTGCGCTATCTTTCATGTATCACAGTAATGAGTGAACGGCTGTTGAATACGCATTAATTCTTCACCAAATGCTACGCGACAGAACTGTCATCGCGAGTAAATATTTGAAGGGTGTAGACATACCAAACATCAATAAACATTCAAAATTTATTTACTTCAGAACTATTTATTTATTTTACAGATTTAAAATGTTAAAGTAGAAAACATTCATTTAAATCTCGAGTATTGTTACCGACATGTTTATCTTAATATATCGCAGTTACATAGGCTGTAGTACTGATAATTTTTATGATAAACGTTACATTTTTAGTATTCTGTACCCAGGCAACCTAAACAAATAATACAGTTGATATAACATTTACAAAATATTTACTTTTTTTCAGCGTACAGAACCACTACATTCATAAAAAAAGTATTGATGACGCTTAATTTAACTGATAATCAATGAAGACCGATAGTTGATGATCATTAGATAAATTATCAAAATTCTAAAATATTTCTTTAAATGATTTAAATACGAAAAAGCCGTTTGATAGACATATATGTATTTACAGCGCACATCCCAATTTATTCAATTTAATTTGTCTTTTACATAGCGCACATATCAATTTATTTGATTAAGTTTAATTTAATTTGTAACTTAACCGCGTTGCTACCCCAGTTATTACCTCTTATTATTTTAAATTTTATCTTGCGTAAATATCAGTGTTGAATGTGCGGCTGATACAAATAAACAATTCTCGTAAGAAGCTTCCGTTTAAAGATAGCGAGGTTCCCGGAAACCGCCTTCGCCCTTACAGACCCAAGCAGCATTTTCGCCATCCAACCAGGAAACATTTAATAGTTTTGGCTGAGGATGCTGAGGCCAGTTTCCACCCATTCGGAGGGTGATAAGCTAGGAAATATTTTTCACAACGTGAGAAAGACATTATTGGCTGTGTCTTGACGGAGAGAGGGTAGGTGGAAGAAGGAAGACAAAAACAGAAGACCACGTTACAGAAAGAACCGGGCGTTGCTCCAAGTCCTTGAGCAGCGATCCTTACTGGTAAACCGTCGGAAGTTTCTTTCCTGGGAGTGTTGCAACGATAAATTTTAATTTTTGTCTTTTTCGAGTTTCCAGCCTTGTAAATAGCCTCTTTTGTAAATAGTTTTCTTTAATTTTTTTAAAAAAGTAATTTTTTAAAACTTAGTTTTGATTTAATTAAAGAACACGTGGTGTGTCACAAGTTTAAAAGTTATACTAGTTACGCTAGAGCTTTATATATTAGTAATACCCCAATTAAATTATCCCTGAAGTCAATTAACAACAGGTGGAATCTTATTGAACCTTTTTCTCCCGTTTAAAGTGAAACTATGTATCTTGAAGTTATGTTTAAACAAAAATGGTTTCTACTTGGTTGTGAAGAAAGCGAATATCATATTTATATCGACTGAAGATATTGAAAGATCCATTGTTAAATCTAAAGTAACGTATAAATATATTGACGATTTATTAGTAATTAGAAATAAACAACGTTATTTAGATACTGATATTAAACTTCAATTGATGTTTTAGTGATTAATAACACGAAAGCTATTAACCTATAAAGAAATTAATTTCATACTATTGGGTGGGTATTTCGTATATACTAGAAACGTTACTAACTTTCTTTTAAAAAATATCTACTTACTGGTCACAATAATAATGAAGGTGATGCTGTTGGTGTCTGAAATATATTGAGGAATTTTGATAGAAATCTGTCAGAAAAAATTATCATTAAAATTGTTTGCAGAATTTACGTTTATTGTACCTCGTTCTATTCAATTCCACCTAATGGTCTCCAGGAGGATAGGGATATGCTTCTCCTTCTGCATTATTTATAACCTTATCTTGTAGTCCTTTCCTGGCCCTCCCTGTTTCTTCACTTCCCCTGGTACACAAACACAAACACTTAAAACAGAACTGATAAGATGGAACAAAGGATAATTTTTTATGAATTGATAAGTTGTAAAACGTCATTTTGTCCAGTTTGGTATTAAACGCGAAATTCGATTGTGTTTTTGAGGGATTTATGTCACCATTCCACAGCTTACATCTCTCGTAAACTACATCTTGCTAATTTATGGCAGCACTGGCGTGATAAAATATCACAGACCTTTATAATACGGCTTCCTGGATTAAGGGTTCGAGTTTCATGATTTAACACACTGAAATAGATTGTATTGTAAATAAAATAAACTGAAAGATTAAAAATTTTAAATATGACTGTTAACACAGATCTGTCATATTCTAATCAAACAGCTAAGTACTTGACACTTCAGCAGCAAACAATTAAAATTTAAACGCGCGGAATAGAATAAAGCGTATTGGTTGAATGCTTATTTACAGGGCTTATTCAAATTTGAAATTTGTTGTGCCTTATAGTTTAACAAAGTTTTTTTTTCAAAATTGAGAGATGATAATATTAAAAATTACTTGAACAATAAGAAAATCACGCCCAACACTTTCATCGTGTATTCTCGACATACTTTTCTATTTTCAGTTTCTAACTTATACGACATTTGGTTGGTATGTCTTACTGGTCTTTTATATGCATGCATTATTTATACGTACTACTGACATAGCGTTAAATTACGTAAGTTAACGCTTGCAAGAAAATGATTGTGCGCTTTAACAACAAATTATTTCAACTATTATCAAGCATCCCTGCAGCTATTTTATAGAATTACGTGCCTAAGTTCTTGTAATGACTGTTATTTGATCCTAAAAATCAGCTGCCTATTTAAGTCCTAAAACCGAGCGATTATCTACCGCTCTATCGCCATTTTCTATAAACTTATCTAACATTCCTTTCGCTCCCATTAAGTTTGAGCACTTCCCCCTATATCCTGGATGTTTTTAAATTTCAGTATTGACTGCAATAAAATTTTCAGCAGCTGTCTTCATATAAGGAATAGATAGTCTTAAAAATGGACTATATAATGACATGTGGGAACTATCTACGGAATGAAACCCTCCGACACATTCGAATATATAAACTGTAATATTAAGGTCAACGGAGCAATTTTCGATTTCCCTGAAATATAAAGACATCCAATTATTTTATTTTTTCCTTTCATGAATAAAACATTGTCAAGTCAACAGTTGGTTGTCAGCCTAGTCTAAAGATTTAATTTAAAATCATAATTTTATTGAACTCAAATTGTTTTTTTTAATTTTTTTTTGGTTAAGTTTTATTTAGTACTTGAGGTCGGCTGTTCATTCATGGAGTTTCGTTCATTGATTGTGGTATTTTCATTCCTTTTATAATAAATTTATTTGAACTGAATCTTCATAAAGATGGAAACTTATTGTGCATAAGAAAATGCCTACTGATAAAAATTCATCGCAATATATAAACTAATTTCTGTCTGTCTGTTTGTCCTTTATGCATTACAACACCATTCATTGGATCGCCATGAAACTTTGGGAAGCCGTTGAGTACACTACCGCGAAGGTTTCTGGCATGGTTAATCTCAGCTATAAATATAAAAAATTGAAAAACATTCTACGGGAAAGGTTTTGTGGCCCATACGCTCATCTAAATCTCCAAAAATGAATACGGGGTGTCTATACACTTGATATATAATGCTTTATATTATATCGTTTATTCACGAGCATTCCAATAAATAGATATAATTAAAACGACAGTTATGTTTTCTATATGAAAATGAGTAAGTTTCAATAAAAAATACATAATGCAAATTTAATGTTATCGTAACGAGTTCCCTTTATTTTACTTTTTTCTGCGATCGGGAAAGCTAGTTAGCTATAAAAAAAATGGCATTAGAGGCGAAGAAAATAATTCTGTCAACACAAATCCGAGAACCTTAATGCTGGACAGTTCACGCTGATAGGCCTATATAATGGTGTGTTAAAGTCACAGACAGAAATACTAAATTCGTAAACGAGACGGGAGCGTTAAAAAGCGGTAAATGTTTCGTTCCCCTTCCTTTCTGTCACTTTTACTTTCTGTCTCTCCTTCCACCAGGGGCATTTCTGGACACGCTTTTACACGGTAGAGTTCCCTGGCTGACAAATGAAATGCTCTAGCATAATTTTTTTTGGAGGTAACAGGCTACATGAGGGTGATGCTGAAAGAGGCAACTCCCCTTTCATAGCATAGGAAGGGATTTGAAAAGGGGGGATAAGGAAGGTAGAGCAAGGTAGCCAAGGATTGACTAGGTTTAAGGATCCTACCCGGTGTTTCACCTAAAGAGATGCAGGGAGAACCGTAGAAAACCTGCATCAGGTAGGTCTGGCATTGGGTATTATTCTCACGCCCTTCCGAATATTCACAATTAACTGTCACGATTGTTTCCATAATGCTATAGCAGTCGTGAAAATATCCCGCTTAAATTTACTTTCAACTGCAACTATTTATCGTTTCATTATTTTCTGTTTCGCGAGTTAGGTATTGAGAGTAACCAACGTGTTCGTTTCTCTTCGCTTGACTGAATTCAGTGTGTTTACACGTGTAGCAGTGTCCGGACTCTCATGAGTCAGAGTTTCTTCTCATTATAGATAAAGACGAACAGTTTTTCAATCTTCCCTTTCTTCGCCACCTTACGGTTTCTTCTCTAATGGACAGTGGAAGAAACGTAAAAAAAGTATTTGTTCTGAGTATAAAATTAAAAAGCCACATACGATGCCACTTTCAGCAGTGAGTATCATTCTCGCAATACACGTGAACATCTGAAAACGTTACGAGCGGTAACGTACTTAATTTGAGCTTCACCTGTATAATTCTTGAATTTTTAATTTAATATTGTAACTGACGTTCCATCATCTATTATGAAACTTTAATGTTTCGTTCTTTATGTAACGTAGTTAAAGTGATATTTGATATTCTGCATTGTGCCATTTATTTGTCGGTTGTTAAAAATAAAATAATTACGTGCAGTGTTGTTTGGTCTCGTGAGAACGGGGCCAGTAGCAGCGCGGTGCTCCACTTGAGCTCAGACGCAGCTGTACATTCTGAGCGAGAGCGAGATGAGATGAAGGCTCGAGATTTCTGAGCCTCCATTAGGGATCTCCCTCTCTGTCTCTCTCTCTCTCCCTTTCTCTCTCTCCGCTCTTCGTCCTCCTCCTCCGCCTCCTCCTCCTTCCAATACTAGACGAATTTATCTCCTCTTTCTCGGCCACCTCTCGTTATCCCGGCATCTCGAGCGCCAATTACAACCCGCGGGTCACGACCCCGTGCCCAGTGACCCCAGCAGCGGCCAGGGGTCGCTGCGCCCAGCTCCACATCCACACACTCTCGCCTCGCCATTACTCCCAGCCAATTAATATTTATCCCTCTTACACAAACTCAAATGTGCTACACTTTTTAAAGGCGTAATAATTTTCGCCGCTCCATCGGTCACGACGATCTTACTCAGAGCTATGTTATTGCAGGTGGCTTGTCATAATTTGTATACAAAATGCCGAGTTGCCGCGATGATTATGGACGCGTTTCCCGAGATAAATAGAGTAAATGATCGCCGATGTCGATTTCCAGGGATCTGCTTATATATTGAGCGTGTACGTCTCAGAGGAAATCTTTTCCAGTCGGCCGGATCGGATTTATTTATAGTCGCAATCATTCTTCAAAATTCTTTTAGAAACCTCTACCCAGCATTTCTTCAGACTCGACGCAGACACATATCTACAATGGACATTACCACAAAATAGTTTACAAAATTGATAAAGTCAATAAAGACGAAAATAGCAAAATAATACATAAATGATAAACTACGCAATACACAAACGTTTCAGGAATTTTTGTTAACCCTATAATTAATTAATTATAAAATAATGGGACACCCGGAATGGCAGTACACACGTCACAATTGACAATGAGATCGCCTGACAACCCCCGGGCCAATCAGCGTTTGACACGCAAGAACACGCGAAGTCAGAATAAAAATAACTAGATGGTAGTGTATGTAACGAAGCCTGAGCATTAGTTCAAGCATATGAATGAGCTATTAATCGAAACGTTCGTTTTAAACTCTAATATGACCCCAGTTGTAACCCACGAAGTCTTTATGTATCTCGAATAGCTGCAGCATTCAAGCCTGTTGGCTCCAAATTATTAGTATATATATAAGATATTTTGTGCAGCTATTGCGTCAATAATTGGTGTAGTATCAAGGTGAAAATCACTGGGTCAACAGAAACAAGAAAGAAATATATTATATTCATGACACACAGATTGTTATGATGAAGAATACAATATAAATTAAAAAATATTATTACAGAAAGTTTCATTATTTCTAATAGTAACTCACAGAACACTAGACTAAATCCAACTCTGCCTGTTTTACACGACCATTTTCTCATTTCTTTGCACTACAATAAGCACACATTCATCAAGTACATCGTCAAACCGTTTTATGGCGGAACAACTAATAGACTTAGGCACGGATCTTCTTCCTCGAATTGGAGTTCGGAAAGCAGCTACCAGTTCCGCAACTACTTATAAACGAAAAGTTTTTAAGTTAAATCATTCTCCACCGAATTTCTTCAATTCCAAGGCATGATTACAGGAAACGCACTACATGCACTAACAATTTTAAGTTATTATTGTGAAAAAATGGATGTATTGAACTTAAAACATGTAAGGTATTATGAAGAACATGTAAAAAAACTTGCCGTGAAAATTGAGAATTATGGATGAAATAAAACATAGCGGACACAACAAAGACCATACAAATAACAAGCAATAATAACAGCATTTCCAGTTTGACATCTCCCATCCTTATGAATTACTGAACATTAAAGTATAAGATTGTGCTTATCAACCGCAATGAAACTAGAGACGAGGACAGGTGTTTTCATGGTGAAACCATTATGAAATAGAGGGTCAAATTCGTGAAGTATAGAAAAATGCCGCGTGATGATACTTCCGTTGTGGGTCATGTGTCAACCGTTTAGTTTTTATGAGCCTTTTTACATTGTTGTGAAATGATGATTTATTTCAACCGAAAAGATTCATCTATCAAACTCCTCAAAAGACTAACTACGAACAAAATCTGTGGTACAAGAGCTCCGTTGCCCAAGATTACCAGACGACGTCTGAAATGGAGGTGAATGAAAGGACGAGGCCATATGTATCAGCTTGTGCAACACATAGAAAATTTTCTCTTGTGTAATGGTATGTAAACTTATCTAATTACAATCTACAGTAGACAGCAGTTAATCTCTTCTCTACTGAAGCACAGCGTTTTCTTCCTGGACAGATTCATCATGTTTGCCGTTTAAACGCGTTTTTATCTCGTTCGTCACTCAGCCTGTTCATTATTAGTCGCTCCTTGATTCCTTATCTGCTACAACAGTTTATTATCTATCATACATACCCGTGCGACATTGATTATGTCATCTATACTCATTATCGTCTAACAGTTTTTTTAACAATAATAATAAAACATCGTCATTTTATTTCATACATGTTTTTAGTTTATTATAACGTCTCATTAACATTTATAGTCATTAGTAACTGCCACACGTTCACCTTGCACTCGGGGGCATTTATGACAAGATGCTAACGTACTATAGTTGTAGAAACATTTATATCTTTTCTTATGGCTCTTTCCGAGTGAGCGAGTTCCCCCTCTCTGATCTGGTGAACACCAGGGGGGTGCATGAAGATAATTTTTAAAGATCATAAATGCTGCGTTGCATTTTATTGACGGAAGGGACAATAAAAAGCAAAAATTACTTACACCGTATACTATGGAACATAATTTGTTTCGGGACGTGATCTACTCAATTTGAGGAAATGCGGTGGCGAACCACAAGGAGCGAAAAAGACAAAACAAATACGAGGGAGGAAAGAAGAGATTATAAAGCGATGTTGTAGATAGTGGAGAACCCTAGTAGCCTTTAATTAACAGAGAAATCTTAATATCAGGAAGATGTAATGAGTTCGGTCACTCATGACGAATATATCACAAATGTATCAGTAAACGGTTTTTTTTACTTAATCTAGGTCCATGAATTTAATATTTCTTGCTCGTAATCATCGTAATGGCTCGTAGGGGATATAGGAATCCAAAACCTTCTCTGTCAGTCTAATTTGATTTATGTTTTCATCCTTTGACTTATACTTTACACGCCCGTACTCTTGAATTGGAATCATCGAGTAAATAATTTAATAATATTGATCCAAGGTCGTCTGTATTAGTTTTATCAATATGTTCATCTGTGAGAAACATTACATGCTTTTGTTATCACGACTATTTGTTTCTGTAAAATCAGTTGACTTTACTTACTTTTACGGATTCGTTAAATTAATTTTTCATATTATACAATATTTTAAGAGGCACCGAATTTAATGATTGAAATGTGACGTATAATCGTGAGTTTTCCGTTCCGAATTAATTTCTTTTTATTATTATTCTGCGTGAATGAAATTCCCTTTACGTCACTCCTCTGCTGATATCAAAATGTGTGGTATTTTCAGTAATGCTCTCATACCTTGTACGTGTTTGTTCCGTAATTTCAATTCAAATTACTGTCACGTCGTGCTGTTATTAATGATGTATGGCCGCTGTCGATCGCTTTCTCAAAGTCCGTAACAGTCATTATCAAAGTCATCCGATATTCACTTTCTCATTACTTATATGACAACTTTCATACACGCATTTGTACTGGATACTCTTAACACAAACTATTTGCCTTCTAAACTAATTTATTATTAAATTTTCTACGGCACTTGGATGACTTAAAATCCTGTCGTGTCATATCACTTTTTTGTAAACAAATACAGGAAGCTGTCAGTGGTAGGACGTAGTTCCTTTAATCGACTGACGCCATATATATATAGCTTCACAACGCCTATTTTTATTCGTAAGTCTTAACGACTTCCCAATATGACTATGGATTAAAGATTCGCTGCCCTGCTTTACATATTACAACTAACATTCCATTTCCTGCACATTGACTTTACGAAATAATTTAATTTGAAACTGTTATTAATATATAAAATTAAATTAACACAGAACTTTCCGTTTCTAATTTGAATCGGCTTCTGATATTTTAGAATTAAACTTTACAAAGACAAACATAAAACATATTATTTTAAATTATTACAACGTAAAGTAAAAGACAGGTGAATAGAACAGCCAAATAAGTCCAAAATAAATTAAATATTAATGAATATCGAAAATTTTATGCAAAGAATGTAAATATTATTCCGTATTGATGAGGCAGATTTCATTTAGAATTCGTCTATAATGTGAAAAATGATACTAATAATTTAAATAGTACATATGATTCCTTATTATAATAGTAATCTTTTATCATTTAATCGAAAGAAAATTACTTTCAACAATACGCTCAAACGCTTAGGGTATATAAGTCATTTCCGTTTCATTACATTAATTGTAAGTAATCCTGTATAATTTTTTGCAAAATTGAATTATTAATATTATGCCTGTAAAAATATTATTATCCATTAAATAACTTTTAATTCTTTTCTTTTATTACAATTTATTTCTGATTGTTGATCTGTTGTAATCAATTATGATAAAAGTAAAGAGTTTAATTTATAAAGCAGTTTGTTAATATATTTACATTTTTTTGTTTGAAAATTATTCTTGTAAATCTTATGCTTGTAAAAATCTTATTATCCATTAAATATCTTCTAATTCTTTTCTTTTATTACAATTTATTTCTGATTATTTAGCTGTTGTAATCAATTATGATAAAAGTAAAGAGTTTAATTTATAAAGCACTCCAAGATATTTACATTTTTTTGTTCGAAAAATGCTTTGTTAACCTCGCAATGTATTTTTAATATTTCAGGTAGTCAACATCGGCTCGAAACGTCGTCCAGTTGGTCCATATTCATTAATACGTCTTTTAGTGCACTACTTTGGCTGCAAAGAGTTAAAATTGAAGATAATTCACTTGCCTTCATACAATGTTTTATAAATAGTACGTCAACATGTCTTATAATAATTATCAGTTTTCCCGGCTAGTATATGTAAATAGTACGTCAACATGTTTTATAATAATTATCAGTTTTCCCGGCTAGTATATGTTAATTATAGAAATAGGAACTGAGAAGATAATGGACGTAGAAGTATTTGTAAAAGAAATGAAATCGTTTAAAACGGGAAGTTGTGCTTGAAAAAAAATGAGAAATTGTGTACTGAAGATGGAAGGTTTTCCCGGTGAATTTAATGTAGAAATGCTTGTCGGGTTTTTTCACTCGGGTAATATCGCATTCACTGCCATCACTGGAAACCCGAGAAGCATTTCTTCGATAATTTATATATTTGATATTTATTATAATAACTGAATTAGTAATTACTGTATTTGTAAGTTTAATTCGTATTTATGGCTGCATGTAGCGTACGGTGATAAGGCTGTGGCGTGTGTTGGGGCCGGAGGTAGCAGGTCGTGCTCTATTTTGGAGCGGATCCGCGGCTCTGGGAACGGCTTGTGGGTGGCCGGGACCTCAGCACTGCCCCTCCGTGAGTCCACGTCGCGATAATTTGCCCGCATAAAATAGAGCACAGCACACTGTAGTATTATCCAGCGCAGCGCTGCCCAGGGAAATTCTATCTCTTACTTTTAAGGTTCATCAAGGCCACTCCGGCAGGTAACTTCATCCAATCGAACGTAAATACTTCTTCCGACATGGAATGCTACAATTGCACCAGATAAAATTGATATAATTATGAACACTAAAATTATTATTTCAATTCTTTTACTGTTTAATAGACATGGAATTATTGGAGACTAAACATGAAGTGCTCCGTAGGACGGGCAAGACTGCTGATTACATTCTAGAACTATAGAGTGGAAGTATGATTAAAATGCTTAAAAAGTTATTCCACCTGTCATAACATTCAATAGGTAATATATTAATAGCTCATAAAAGTTTAAGTCTCCTCAACGGTGGGTATAGTTTTTTCCTTAGATGAAATCCAGGTACGTTTTGTGACTTACGTAAATCATTTACGTGCATACACCAGAAGATACTGTTAGAAAAAATAAAATACTATGCAATTACAGGAACGTGATATTTTGCTTTAAAACATACAAAATACAATTCAACGTGTGGTATTAACTGATTCGTGCTCAGGCGAAATACATGAGTCAGTTTGGAGAATTTCTATAATTGGAGTCCCACGGAGTTCTGTATTACGGCCTTTAGTGTTTTTGCTTTAAAATGTACAAAATACAATAAAACGGGTGGTATTAAAAGATTCGTGCTCAGGTGAAATACATGAGTCAGATTGGGGAATTTCTAAAATTGGAGTCCCACAGGGTTCAATATTATGACCTTCAGTGTTCCTTTGTCTTCCAAAGATAAGGTTAAACCCCAATTTGTATTATTTCGAATTACAATGCGAGATGACTTAGAGTCCGATTATTATTTAATAATGTTTAATGGTGTGCTGTGGAAATTACGTGAACTGTTTTTTTCCTGCTGTTTCAACAACAGTACTATGTTTTCTTTACTATGTTGTAGGGAATATATACTGTAACCTACGTGAAGTATTTGATTTTGTACCCCTTAACGGTGCTAGAAAAAATAAAATACTATTCAATTACAGGAACGTGATTTATTTTTTGCTTTAAAAAATACAATGCAACGCGTGGTGTTAAATGATTCGTGACCAGGAGGAATACATGAGTCAGATTGGAGTATTATTAAAGGCGGAGTCCCACAGGGCTCAGTATTAGGGCCATTACTGTTCCTTTCATATATAATTGATCTTCCAAAAACTGTAGATTTCTCGTCCAAATCTAAGGTAATGACAGAATTGGCATAATTTTGATTCATAACGCTAGTTGACTCTGAGAGTCCGATTATTATTTAAGTAATATATTGAATAGTGTGCTGTGGAAGTTACGTGAACTTATTTATTTGTTTTCTGCTGTTACAACAATTCAGTAATTTTTTTTTCTTCTCTGTTATAGAAAAGATGTTGCATTGTAAGTGTGGCAATAGTTAATACGAATGTTTTTTATTTATAAGCCTAAAAATCTGTAGTAAGTATTTGATCAGTCGACTTCAGGCAGTGTGCTCAATATTATATTGGGATGATATGTCCCGAATACATTTTCAGTCTTATAACTGTTTAAGAACGTGTAGAAAAATATGGATTTTCACCTGACAGAGAGAGAATTGCCACACATCCAGGAAGGATCGTTGGGAGAATCCAAGCTTCACCACTGATTGGTAGAGCCTGGAAAGGGGCAGCTTCTGTTGACACTGCTATTAAAGGTTTCCGAGAGACTGAAATATCCCTCCAAACCAAGCAGCGATTCCAAATCACTTATTTTCCACAAGTGAAGAAATGCAATAGGAAGAGTCCAAATGTTCTGAATCATGTCAACAAACATGCACCCAGACAAAATTATTACACCAGATCCCCTGTACATAGAAAAGTTGACGAAAAAGAAACAGATGGATAAGGTTATTACATCCCTTGTACACCTCAGTGAAAGAAAAAGCTAAAATCCACTGTTAAATTTAGCAAAGTGCCGAAACAGCTGGTGCTGAACACGTCTATTGAAAATGACGAACGTGGTGCTAGAAACAACTGCCTGGAATGCCAGGAGAAATATTATTATACAAAAGAAACAGAATATTTCATAAATTGCGTAAAGCTCCATGGATCATGCACAATGTACAATGTTTGTGGGAAAGCGAAAATTGGAGAATAGAAAAAATAAAAATTCGAAATATTTCGAAAGTATATTTTTTCATCATATATTTTAAATTGTGAATTTTAAAATTTTCTAATTAATTAAAATGAATTATTTGCAACATTTTTCAGTATTCTCTATTATATTTTAAAATTTATAAAGTATTTCTAATGCCATTTTTTAAATTTGTTTTAAACTACTGAACAGTTGTTATGAAGTTTGACTATTGTGGAAACCTTTTATTTTTCAAAAATAACTTATTTTTACATATGAGTGGGGTGTCTCACTCAGAACTTCGGGAAGTTGGCCAAATGTAGTAATGCCATAATTTTATTTTTTTCTTTAGAAAATTTACAAGATTGTACTAAAAAACTATTTAGTTTTATAAACAATAAGTATTATGTATTTACAACAAATTTTCGTTATTGTTAATACCCAATTTATTTTTTAACTCCCTTTCCTTAAGTGGGGCATTTGTCCGGAATGACCTTATCTTTTTTGCAGATGACGCTAGTGTAATAGTAAAAAGTCACAAAGATGGAGTGGCTTTTCTGCGTGTATTTTATCAGAAGTGACAGCTGTGTGTGACCATCTGTAAGTAATAGTAAACAGCTGAGGGGCGCCGTACTGAGAACTGTGTTATAGACGTTACAGTTCCTTATTGTGTCGTGATGACACTCAACACAAACCGTATTGTTGCCATGTATTTAATGTGTATCTAGTAAACCACCTAGGTAATCTAATCCGAAATATGTAATCGAAATAAAACAACACAGACCCAGAGAACTATAGATATGTTCCAAACTTTATTTCTATTCACATTGAGCTATAGAAATTTATTTGACAGAAATAATTTTTACAAGGTGAATCTCTCTCATTTTTAAGTTCTGAAAAGACACACAGTCATGTCATCGTTATTTTCTTAGAATGATTTATTTAGTTTCTAAGAAATTCTGTCAATATTGTTCTTCTCTCTGTAGCTGTAGATTACGTTATTGCAGGAGTGCAATAAAACGATGTAGAGTTGATTTCTGGTCTACTCGATATGTTTTTCGCTGATGTCAACAACCTTAAATAGCAAAAATATAATATTATTATCATTATTTAAACAAAAACAATTGTGTAGATTATAAGTTTTATAAGTTAATCTTTTTTAATTATTATATTAAAAAATAAATCAGAAGCAAAATTATTCATAAGTAAATTTTAATAAAATAAAATTAGAACAATAATAACAAATTATAAATCCAAATAAAACATATTGCAAACATGATATATAACAAAGAATTATGAAAATTTCTACTTACAATATATTTCATCAATTTTAAAAGAGGGAATTCATAAATGTGCTCATTGCACATACATTACAACCCAAAAAAAGAGAACACTCACATAATTATCAATTGCATTCATTAATTAGGTGAGTGTTCTCAGTTACGTACGTTTTATTTGTTCAGCACTACAGTACTACTAAATTTTTTAAAAATGTTTTATTTTCTTGTTAAACGAGGTGTATTAGTGTTTCTCCACAGGATAATAACCTGATGAAGGTACAAATAAATACCGAAATGTTGGTTTCTTCCTCTTTGGAAATTGTTAAAAATAAAATCTGAAAGTGGTCAAAAATTTTTAGTTACTAATTATACTGAAGTCAAATAAATTTACGACTAATTTCAGAGAACGTTTATACTTAAGTAAACTTAAGTAGTCGATTTACAGATTTTTTCTGAAACAAATCATTACACATATAAAACCGCTCTTCGAATTATAATTCAATTTCGGGACTCAGTTTTTTTTTCTTCCTCGAGCTTTTTTTTCGTAATCATAGTCTAGGAACCATAATAAAAGTCGAAATATAAGTGAGGCTATGTCGTGAAAATTGTGTGTATTTAGTTTCATAGTTAAACGTCTTTATCCCGTGCTTAAGCCGCAATTCCAAGAAATTTTACTGATTGAATGTTAGATGCATTACGTGTAACGTAAATAGCATCTGATTGTATTTTACACACCATGAAAAAAAATACTATGCGGCACTGTACGTGATAAATGGCGTTTCCATATATGATTTGATTAAACGATATTTCACCGTACGCAGATTGTATCGGCACATGTCATTAGATGTTAACTGGCACGATTCGGATGGTGTGATATGATACGCTATATTACCAAATAGCCGCGCTTCGTATCCCGTGCCTTGCCTAATGTTTCATCGTTTGTTCTGAGCGAGAAGAATCAGATGAGCAGACACGCGACAAACTGGCCAGCCCGATAGAAATACATTTGTCTTGTGCGCCAGATAAGTTTTATAATTGCTGATGAAGAAACCGTTCCTCTCCGGCAACGGATCCGCCTTCTCACATTTTTTTTATCTCGCATCGATTTTCCCAGCGCAGCAAACATATATTTCATCATATCTCCTGTGGGATATATCAGATACCGCCCTGCCAGCGGCCGAGCATTATTATTCTTTCTAGCTTCACGCCCCCGAGACAGCCCCCGGTAGCGCGAGGCATTTCTGTCGAAAACCCTCACCTCCTCATCCATACAAGCGAAAAACAAACGCACCTGTCCGCTTTTCCTTGCCCTTAACAAATTAGCACTGACTTAACCAAACCATCAGAACTAGAACATAAATTACTACTATTAAATAATCATCAAATTCGGTCTAGATTTGAAATGCGACCACTGGAACGCCAATAAGGAATATAAATGAGGGATATTACCTAATGAAAGAGAATAATTAATATATAAAAACTGTAGTTTTACAAGATGATATATTTACCACTTCTCAATATATTCACAGGACTGCAAATCGACACTTGTTTTTTCTCGTTACCGCTTTGGCTGTTATCTATAGTCTTTTGGGCTGAATTAAAAATGCCACGCTTTTCCCTTCATCACGTAAGGTTTTCCCCCAAATTAGAAATGAAAATACATGCGAAACAGCAAATACGTATAGGAAAAAGAATATTTTTCAGTAAGTATACATACAGGACGTTCAGTTTATCTGAAGACATTGAAATATCTCGAGAACCACACATCGGATCAAAACAAATGTGAATGAAAAATATGGGGATGCGAATTATATAAGTAATTGAACACTGAAACGCAAGGGAACGCACCTGAAACCAGCAACATAAATTGTGAGAGGCAAAGCGACTCACATAAAACAAGAACTGAAAACTACTACGTCTACGTCGTTGTTCCTGGGTAACGCCAAACGTAGTTACTACTTCTCAGTAAACGAATAAATGGACGTCTCCGTATTTTTTCGATGGCACCGCAATCTGCAAAGTAATTTCCATGAATAATGAATTCAAATCGATGGTATTTGACAGAAAACCAAGGTCTCTTATAAAAAATTGGTTTTTTATTAAATGAAAATTTTGACATACATCGCATCCCTGCCCCTGGGAAGTGGGGGTAGGTGGACAGTTATGGTGTAATTAAGTAGCATTTGGTAGAATATCAAACACATTTAATTTTATTTTGCTGATAAGTTTCTTATTTTTCAACGATTTTTTACCCATTTTGATTTTTGTCGATTACATTGCCATCCTGTGACCGAAATGACTCATCGTAAGTCAAATTGGAGTATTTTTTCTTGGAGAATCCGAATTTGCAATAAAAATTTGGGGTTCTCACTTAAGTTTTGATCCGATGTGTGGTTCTCGAGATATTTCTATTTCTTTAGATAAACTGAACACCCTGTATATATATAGTCATGTTAGAAAATATAAAATACATAAATAGCTTAAGAAATAATATGGAGTTTCCTCTTAAAGCTTTATTTGGAGCTTTTCCGCTTGAGCGCCGCATCAACAGTAGTCGACCATCATATGTACATTCCACCTTCATTGGTATCTACGCTCCATTTCCTTTATGTCCTGGTGAAACCTCTCTCCTTTAATCTTTACTCATTCCACCAAGATTTTCGGTAAAAATAGTCTAGATGCGACTTCAAGTAATGAAGTTTAAAATTTTTCCCAGGTCCTTGAAACTTCTCAGATTGTGATCTACAATTCATTCTAAATTGTAATCTTCCTTGTTTCACAAACCATTGTTACAACCTCTTTGAAGAAATTGAATTCTGTTTTCTCAACGTTTTCCACATTTTCGGCATTCATAAGATTTCGGATATCAGGATCGACCTAATGATCCTCCTTCATTTTTTATTCAGACAATCCAGAAAACTTGCTGGTAAGACTCCTGAATGCATCACCATTTTTTGGCAATGCCTTCACAAACTGCTTCATCATTTTAAGTTAGATGTGGGGTGGGGGTGGGGAGTCTTAAACATTTTTTTGACGTCCACCAAGGACTCAAAGAGAACGTTTTTCTTTCTCCTGACTTTAATATTCTTCCAAGATTCACACGCTGAGTAATTTTGCTGCTTATGTTCATTGGTTTTTAGAAATAATTCTTACTTTGGAATAAGTTTGAAACGAAGAAAAAACGATTTCAATCTATTCCATTATCGTGCGCCTTGATCCAGGCAATCTGGTTTTGGTGAAATCTTAAAGTGGTGGATTTCTTTTAGCATTTTCCCGTACTCAGCACCCATTCATTGCACAGAAAAAAAATGTCGCTGATCTGTGATATTATTAAATTTGTACTAACAATTAACAGTATTTTTATACCTGATAAAAAGAAGTCTTTGTTTTGTTGTTTGAGCCAGTTTCCGGAAATAGTTTTAATTCTCTTAGACCACCTGGAGTTCTGAGACAGTCGTAGTAGTCGTAGCTTGTAGTGTATACATACTTTCTAAATTATTAAAGGGGTTATTTTAATCATAATTAAATAAAATATCTCAAAATTTTACGAGCAGTGAAAGTTCTATTGAAGAGAAGGCCTTTGGGGGATTAAGAAACCACTGTCCAGAAAAATTATAAATGGGTGTAATGAAATAATCTTAGGATTAAATATTTTGTCTCGTTTCAGACGTTTCCACAGAAGGTTCAGTAAACTCTGGTGTCATTTTGCGACGTTTTGTGTATTAGTGTGAACTCTGTATCTGGGAACTCGAAAATGTAAGAAAGTTTCCTATTAGCCAAAATTTTAATGAGAAGGGGAAATCAGAGTTTTCATGATTGAGGATGGAGTTAGTTGGGAAGTGATGGAGTTGTAGAGTGGTCATTGAACTTGAGTTTGAGTGTGCCTGTTGATGGGACGGAAATCAAGGGGTCGCGGAGAAGAGGCGTTCAGCAGACTTCAAAGGTCAGCGGTAGACGCCAATTCCAGAAGCTGCCACTTGCATGCCTTAAATGGTTCCAAAGGTTACGGCTAAATCTTCCTACGAGTTCTAGTGTTGGTAACGTACTAAACCAATCATAAATCAATCAATGTCGTCTACTGAAAGCCACAGAAGTCATTGTCACCATCAATTACTGTTTGACCAGGTATTTAAGCCCACCAATTCCTGAGAGACAGAATAAATTTGCTTTCAATTTTAATTTATAAAGTAAATTCATTTTACTTTTAAAAGAGCATTGAGATAAGTTTTTATTTTATTTCATTTGTTGTTTTCTTGTGTTAATTATAATTATAAAATTGTAAACTTTCTTATTGTTTATTCTCCTTGCTATAATTTAATTTAAAGTAAATCCAACCCCCTTGTACCGCGTGAATTATTGACTGGGTTAAGGCACTACCAGTCTTCATCATGGTTAATTTGAAGATAACCACCAAGAAACATAGGTCCCTGTGTGCCTACCATTTCAATTAAATCATTAATTGACCAAGAGATTAATGTCTAATTAATTCACTTTCAAGACTAATATAAATAAATACCGGAACAACACTTCTAGAGACATTACTATTTTTTGTATGAGTCTAAATTGATTTTGTAATTGGTAGACTATATTTATGAGAATTGTTTGAAAAGAAAATAAATGAGTACCCTATTTCCAAGTAAAGGAATCGTGTTGCATTAGAGTCGCGAATATTCATTCAATTTCGCGAAATTACATGCAGCTTTAAGCCTCCGACCCAACTGCAACGATTTATAATTTTTCCGCATATAATTATAATGCCAGAAAACCTGAAACGCTGCAGTGCTGCCCGTGAGAGCGACAATTCATTTGAAGAACAGATGATAAGTAGTTCTCATTAACAGTCAGGTATATTTCAAGGAGCAATTTGTTTTCCAGTCGGCGCTCTTAGACTCTTAGGTATGATTAGTTCACGGCCCGTAGGTTTGATTCCCAGCCACTCCCAAACATTAAAGAGTTGGTTGGTCAGTTCCAACCAGTCACGATAAATGGTCCGCGGCCCATAATAGACACCCAGCAAGGAAATTGTAAAAATGACGTACGACGGCCAAAGCTAATAAAAAGGAAAACATTTTATGCTCCACTCTTTATTGAATATCAGTAGTATTTATGCTATGAAAATTATTTATGGCCGTGCATGGTTCCCCTTATTTATAAAATCAGTCTATAGTTTTGTGTATATAAGTAATTACACACGTCCATCCTGATTAGAGATCTCAGGAACGGCTGGGTCAACTTTGACCTATTATAGCTCACTATTCTCAGAACGTCTTCATTACTCACCCTGTCTGTCAACTTATTTTTCTTCGCCGCTCTCCTTCACAGACACTATATAATCAGATTCTGTAAATAATATTCAGTTACAAACATGAATTATTTTTACTGTCGTCTTCCACAACCCAATCTCCAGCGTTCATTTCCGATTCTTGTATCCAGGTTCCTTAATACTATATTTTCTCCATTTAACATTAATCTTTATTACCTAATAAAAATTATATACTTCCAAACTCATACATTTTGCATTTGAAATAAAAATTAATAAGTATTTAAAAACATTTAAGACTACTAGGTGTTCAAACGTATGTCTTTTTAAATCAGAAAGCCATAATATTTTGGAATTCAATAGCAAGTAAACAGATATGAGAATCAGTAAACCAAAAACCTGTAGTAAGGTTTTAATTCAATCTGGAGTTAAAAGGAAAATTTTTAATAAAAGTACTTATTTGCAAAATGGGATTTAAATTAATTGATCTAAGGTTAAATCGTGGACGTAAATATTACTCTAGGCGTGTCACGGGTTGAGAAACTTAGCAGTCTACTTTTCGTGGTTGCATTAGCATCGTCATGCTTCATAAGTCGATCAGCCAAAGTCGCACTCACTGCTAGAGGAGTAATAATGTCTAACTAAAATAATTAATTAGTGGTTAAAAAACCTGTATCTTATTTTGGAAATTCATTATTATAAATAATTGTCACTGTGGTCGCTAATGACCAGGCAGTCGATGCGACTTTTATAAATAAAAGATAAAAATGTCTCACTGCCCGATGAAGAATGTTGGTCTTCACAGCAGCACGACCGCACGACCATTCTAATTCTATGGGCATTTTTGATCCACGAAATTTCAATGGTCCAAGCTATCGCGTGTTCTACGAAACTTCTAAAATTTTTGCAGGAATACAGCTTCCACGTCAAGAAAACGGCAAAAATAAGAAGCTCTTTGGTTCTTATTTATACTCAAATTCCAGAGATTTGGACCACAATAAACTGGCACGATTGAGAAACACGTTACAGTATGCCAAACTCTTTAATGAAGTTAAATATAGATTAAATAAATATTATTGGCTAAAAAAGAGTGTGCAGCTTCGGTCCATAATATATTAATTAATAGTGTATATGAACCATTTTTACAATCTATAATAACCTATAAGACAGTTTTATATAATAACAGTTATTATTATTGAGGATTGAAATGTCAAGAATGCATTGGAAACAAATTTTGATAATTAGTTAAGAATTCTTCGCCTGGCGTCTTAACGAGGGAAAAGGTTCAAAACAGAGGAACGGACTCCTTGATATTGTCATTATAGAAAAACTAAAGATTCCGAAGTCAATAAATAGCGTGTTAAAACTGAGATGGATAAAAAATTGTTTACCACTATACGATAGTGAAAGTGTGAGTTCACGTGATACAAGAAAATTCAAAGATATTGTTGAAATTGGTCTGTGAAGTTGTTAGAAGAGATATTTCGTGCAGGGAGACACTTGGACAATGAATTTAACTGAAGTTGTATTTTAACAAATGTTTTTTTATATACTTGTGTGCTTTTTATTATTAATTCTTATTGCAATTAAATATTTGAATGAGCATAATCAGCCTCTTTGTCAGTAATTTATAATTTAAATATTAAATGTTACGACGTTTCGTCTCTCATTTGGGACTTCTTCAGGTAAAAATTTAGCTGTGCATGGAGTAAGGTTCCATGTAAATTTTTTCTATGAAGAAGTCTCAAATGAGAGACAAAACGTCGTAACATTTCATATTTAAATTATAAATTACTGATAAAGAAGCTGATTATACTTATTATTTGTTTTGGTGTAATAATGTTTTACATAATAAATATTTAACATAAATGCTTATTACATAAAAGGCTAAGGAAAATTGAGTGAGATGTAAAATACACGAATCCAGTGCCCGGTTCTGTGGAATATCTATTTTCGTTAGTAAAATGATCCATGACATGTTACTTTTTAATTATTATACATAGCGTCGCCTTCCAGTGTTCCCGTTAGCCTGTGAAAATTCTAGTTACTTTCCTCTGACGTGGAAAATTAAACATAGTCTGAATTTGTCCCAGCCGCAGAGAATTCAGCTAAATAATTCTCATTGAAATAATGGCCTATGCTATTGAGTATTAAATTTTAATTGTCCACCTTATTTGTAAATATATAATTTTATGTTGTTATCATCATCAGTAGGTCTGCAGCCCAGAACGGGCCTCGGCTTTCTTCAGATTGGATTCTGTCATTTGCTTTAGTCCACCAGCTCTTGATGTCCACCAGTCTCATGATGTCCATCCAACGAAGTCTTAGGCGTCCCACTCTTTTTTCCCCATCCACTTTGTACTCCAGGATTCTCCTAACATGGCCCACCCATCTCAACCTGGAAACCTCTATTAGTTGTATAATATCTGGCGATTTATACAATGAATACAGCTCATGATTATATCTTGGTCTCCAGATCTCTCCTACTTTTACAGGTCCATATATTTTCCGAAGAATTTTCCTTTCAAATATGCCTAGCCTCAGCTTATCAGTTTCTGTAAGAGACCAAGTCTACATTAATGTAGACCTAATTAATGTTTTCGTACAATATACATTTGGTTTTACGGGAGAGTAATTTTGATTTGAATTGTCTTTGGAGACCATAATAACTTCTGTTAGCTAGTTGGATTCCTCTACTGATTTTCTTAATTTTCTTGTTGCTGTTTATCAAAAAAAAACTATGGACTCTTCCAAATTTAAAGTTATCAAATATAATATATGTTTCTGGTGTATCATTTTTGACAACTGACATATACTAGTTTTTCTTTCCCGGTTTTTTAGATCCATTCCAACAGCAGCACATTTTAAGGCTACAATGGCTTTCCGTACGTCCAATTCCGATCTTGTTATTATATCAATATCATCAGAAAATGCTAATAACTGAACCGATTTATAAAATATTATTGCTCTTGTTTGTATCTTTGTCTCCCGAATAACTTTTTTCAAGGGCTATATTGAATATGCTAGGTAATCACCTTTGCCTTAGTCCATTCATAATATTTAGGGTTCCGCTAGGTCTGTATGGCACTCCACGTGGTTCCAATGAAATGAAAATCAATTAAAAATAAAATTTAGAACATTTATTAAAAAAAAGAGGAACACAAAACTATTTACAAAAGAAATATATTTAACGTTAAAACCTAAATTGCCGGCTGCTCAGAATGAAAGCCCTTTTCCCAAAGTTACAGTTTTCACGGTGGAAACTCGCATGAGATCAAATAGAAATGAAATTTATAACAAAAGGCAAAATTAAAATCATTATGGCAATAACTCTAGGCGGCTTGCCGGGAAAGCAGCCCAATGAATTGGAGCAAACTCTGGTCAGTCTCCACGTGGTTCCTGGTCTTCTTCCGCCGAATCCTTTCTCCATTCGGTCTCTCCGAAGCAACAGCGAAGAATGATAAATTTTTCTCCTTTCCAAAAATTTCTGCCAGCTCCACTCCCCTTTTTACTATGGCTCCCCTGATTGTAGGGGGCCTGGCTCAACATCCCCAGCAAAATCTGTTAAACGTTTCCTGGTTCGCTACAGAGCTTCCGGAAACTACGCTATTTTAGCCCGAAAGATCCGTCCTGTTGCTGCCCATGCTTTTTCCAGCCGCGCGTAAATAAACATAAGATAAAATTTTGAATATTGAAATAATATAACTATTAAATAATCTCCGGCGCACATTCAACGTGATTTTTTTTTCTCCATGGCTCTACAGCCCATTGAGGGCCTTGGCCTACTGAGCTGACTGCGGACTGTCATCTTGCATGACACATTCCGAATTTGGAGTGACACGTGGTCAGCGTATCGATCCTCCAACAGTCTTAATCCCGGTCTTCTCAACCATGACAACACAAACATCCAAGCCCATGCCAGGATTCGAACCCGGGACCTCTGGGTTGTGAGGCAGCAACCCCAAAATATAATATCATATGGTATTATATTTTGGGGCAACTCAGTAGGCATAGATAAGATTTTTATTAGTCAAAAACGTGTTATTAGAGCAATATGTCAGGTTTCCTCACGAACTTCTTGCAGAAATCTGTTCAAAAAGTTAGGTATTTTCACTTTGACGTGCCAATACATTTATTCATTGATGTTATTTTTAATCACAAATAGGCACTTATTTTTGAATAATTCTGATATTCATCCCTTCAATACAAGGAACAAAAATAATCTGTATAAAAAATGTAAAACATTGTCAATTGCACAGAAAGGTGTGCATTATTCAGGGATATCCATCTTCAACAGACTGCCGCACAGAATTAAACGGTTGTCCGATAATCAAGGTAAATTTAACACTGAATTACGCTCATTTTTGCTTAGCCACTCCTTCTATTCAATAAAGGAATTTATAGAAGAATCGGAGAAGAGTAATTTATTATAGTTTATAATACATAACTTTGTTATAAGTATATTTTCTTTTATACAATAAAATAATGTAATAAATGTACACCCTGACCCATTCCACATCCTTGAAGTTTAGCTTCTTTACAGGATCTACGGAATATGATTATTATTATTATTATTATTAGAGGCTAGCCACTACACCACAGGAGGTCGGCTCAACGTGATTAAGGTATAGAAAAAAAATAGATAACTAAAGAGCAGTGCGCTATATCTGTTTGAATTCTTAGGCGGCATTGGCTATTCATCATAGTAGCTCCCACTAATTTTATACGTTTGGGTGGAAAATTTAATTCTTCCGTAGCTTTGTTAAGCTCAGCTCTATTCAAGTTAGGCTGTACTAAAATCTACAATGGTGTGTTTAGATTTTTTTCTCTATCGTTATTTCCCATATTTGCTTCAGGGAGAAAATCTGATCAATGGTTGACTTTCCTGCTTGGTTGACCTTCTCTGCATATGGAAGGAGATGGTTATATAGAACTATATAGAAAAGCTTGTATGTTGTGTTCAATAGTGTTATTACTCTGTAATTAGAACAGTCTAGCTGATCCCCCTTTTTATGAAGTAACATAAGATACCTACATTTCATTCTGTGGGAAAGGCTTGTGTGTGCACTGTTTATGTTGTTATGGTGTTAATAAATCATACAAAATCACATATATTATTATGATTTAATGTAAAGATACGCGATAAACGTAACTTTTAATTTATTTAACTATGGGTAATATAAGTGATCATATGTTCAACGCCTACGGAAATTTCCAACATTGTTACTGTAGGTCGCAATCACCTAGAATTACTCAATTAAAATCGACGCTTCCAAATACGTTTCTGAAACTAGGATGCGAAAATTATAAATAATAATGTAGACCTAAGAAATTATAGCTTTATGAAATGCATCCCGTTCTTAATAGTTAGGAAAATGTAAGGCTCTACTTGTTAAGAAGGGGGCGTGCCCCACACATTTCACGTGAATTAAATCGTCCAAATTGTTACGTACATTACAAATAAAAGGTAAATAAACGAAAACATTAACACGAATTTATATTTATTTTGATACTTACCTTAATTCAATTTCCATTCATTGTAACAATTTATTCTGAGTTAGCGTATCACAATTTTTTGTTATTTTCGCATCGTACATGAGAGGAGAAAATTAATTTCAGCTTATCACGGAACGAAGTAGATAAACAATCTTAAAAAGTGAACTTTTTTCTGTTACAAATATTTCCAAGTTCAAAAGAGTTACCCATTTAAACAACAAATAATGACGGATTATTATGCTCCACGACGATATATAATTATTCGACGCTGTTATTATAGCTCCAGGAAAGCTAATCTGAATTATTAGCACAAAGTAATGGTTGTGTCATAAAGGTAAACAGTAGTTTCACCTTCACATGCATCAGTTAATTGCAATTGGGCAAAATTGTTGGATACTATTTGGAATAGACAGTAGTCAGGTTGTAACTGCTCCCAAAGACTCAGAAAAAATACGCACATCTTCTATATTTCGTCTTATTAAAAGACTAAATCCTATCATAATTTAAAAATCATTCACGATATTCTAGGCGAGTGAGTCTGATAAAAGTGCAATTCAGTCGCTCAACTTCAGCAACTTTTCCGTATATGGAACATGATTTTTGTGCTTCCGCTTGCGTTTTCACTTGTATCAGTACATATATTTTTAGAAATTCTTAAATATTAGTTTCGCATTTCTTCACCAATCATCTGAATGACGTAAATCTTTCTGCAAAAAAATCTCAGTTCAATATAATGGAGGGCAATGATTTTTAAACTGTGCGTCGCGACGCCCTGGGGCATCGCTGCTGTGTCATAGAGGCGCATGCAGCCCAGTAAAATGTCTAACTTAGGTTCGCAATCTGTTATGATCCAAAAATAATATTCACATTATGTAAAAGTCTGAGTAGATTTATCATAGATTTGTATCTGTATCTATCCAACATTTATTATTGTATTTTGAAACTAATCTAACCACATTATCAGTTGACTTTAAATGCGTTCAAGAAAGCAACGATTTGACCTGGGGCGTGATATCTTACGGGCGTCTGGAACTAAAATAGATCGGGGAGCACAATTGTAGGGTACATTAACGAAATAAATTATTTTAGATATAAATATATAGGTCAGTGTACAGGAAGTAGGTATGGACGAAGAAAACATCGATCAGCAGCTTTTCCGTAAGAGCTCGGGAGAAATAAAAATCTGCCAATTAAATCTATGTTCCCAATATTTTATCACTTCTGTGGTCTTGGAATCTGCTGTCTCCCCGTAGTTGGGAGTTGCTAACAGAACATTGAGATTTGTGTGGGCGCGGATTGTTTCTCATGGGCCGGGATCATCCAAAGTTCAAAATCTGGTGGGTGGGACATTGGCTCACTAAGATGTCGAGATCATCTGCAGAAATGAGAGGTGGCAGAAGGGAAAGAAGGCAAACTGGGAAGTTGTGCAGTGAGGTTGTTGCAGAGTAATGTAGTTGAGAAGAAAATATGTTCATTGCTGGAGAGAAGGTGATTGGTAGTTGTAAAATATTGGAGAAGCCCCGTGACTGTTCAGCAGACAAGAGACAGCGGGTCAGCCCGAGCCACCTGAGCAGCTGGATTGCCTAACAGAGCCCGAAAGTCACCGATATAATATTGAGGCAAGGCGTCAAAGTGCTATTAGAGCCACAGTAGCCCACGTTTATAAATATTTACTGCCACAGAATTTTAAGCCACTAAAACAGTGTAAATTATTTTTATATAGCCGACACTTTTATTATTTCATTACAGCAGGAAGTTAATATTTTTTAAACAATTTTTGGAACCCGCATTATCTAATTTTACACTACTCCATTTTCAATTTATTACTCAATTAAAATAAGTTATCATTATTTTAATAAGATTTTAGCTACCGGTTTAAACAAAAACTTAAATTCCCTTCATACCATAATCATTATGAGATTTACAGCCAGTGAATTTCTCTGTGTTGCGTCCGAATTAAAATATAATTATGCTGAGTTTTTTCTTTGTGATTAGAGTCGAGATTATAACAGTCGAATTTGAATGTTTTGATAGTAAGAAACAATTTTTGGCAGAGAGAATAACACTTGCAAAGTGAGGTCACCAGAGAAATAGAGGGGGGAGAGATAAAAAGAGTGGGAGAGAGGGGAGGGAAGGGAAATTGATGAGAAGGCGGCAGAGGGAGAGAAGATGGAGAGAGGAGAAAGACGGGGAGAGGAGAGTGGGGTGAGGAAGAAGGGGAGGGAAAAGGATAGTGAAATAACTAGAAATTTGGTGTCAAAAGATGTAATTTGAGTTTCAAGATAATCGAAACAGTCATCAAAATACAGATCTAGGTCATTTAGACAATCCCATACATAATTTGAATAATTATTTAAGTCTACATAGTGATTAAGATGCTGCTTATGGTTAATGTCCTCTTACTTCTAT
Organism: Eucriotettix oculatus; assembly: GCA_034510155.1. NCBI lineage: Eukaryota > Metazoa > Arthropoda > Insecta > Orthoptera > Tetrigidae > Eucriotettix > Eucriotettix oculatus. The sequence goes on from CM067380.1 coordinate 59,497,353, forward strand.
AATGGTATATATACACAGCATACATAAAGAGTTTTCTTACATGTCCTGGGCGTGTATCTCATCCTCTTCACCAATCCTCCCTAACTTTTATTTATTCCCTTCTTTCTATACTAATCTGACGACTGTCTTCCTCTTTTCTTCTGGTGTTTGATGGCCATTCTACTACTTTCTTCGGACATATTTGATCTCCCATCGTTTTTTCATGTCCATTCCATTTCAGCTGTCGTTTCTCTGTTATGATTGTTACTTTGCTCTTTACCTTCATTTCTCTTCTCGTGTCTTCATTGTAGCTTTCTACAGCTTTGAAATTCTAAAAATTCTTCATCTGAATTCCATTTCAACAAGCTTCGAGAGTCTGTCTATGTAACTTTGATTTTTCTCATGTTTCTGCTACATAAATAAGAACAGCTTGAATAATCGTTCGACATATTAGATTATTCGCTTTTTTGTTCTTATATTTTCCGACCATGATAGGCTGTATGATTTTCTGATGACTTTTATACGATTTTTATATATTTATATGATTATTGTATTGCCAGAATATATTTCAAATTCATTTAAATTTGATCAAATTATTATTAAAATTATGAAATGGAGGGCAATAGATTTTTCGTGTACACACCTTTTAATTAAAGTAACGCATTTTTAACTCATCGTTAAGACCATTATTCATTTTTATATATTTTATCCTGTTTCACAACTTACTGACCCGAATATACACCTGATAAATCTGTATGCAGTGTTGATAAATATTCTGGTGATCCCAAATCGTTATTCTTGAGGAGGCCAGCATGAGGTATATAGCGGCAATGCATCTTGTATACCCAAGATTTATATTTTCTATAATAATGTCGGAAGAAAACGGTTTTTTAATTTTTATTGCGTGCGCGAATACGTAATTGGATCCTAAGTTTTACGTTTTGCACCATATCAAGAGCTTTGAGATCGTTGTAAACACGCAGCGAGAGCCACAAAGTAATTCCGGTTACGTGTAAACTGAATACAAACAACGCCGCCGCATTTCACTCGTCGCGCAGAACTGTAATTTATGACTGCATATAGCTATACATCTTATGAAAGACTTAATTAACGATTAATGGAGCCAGTTGTTCTATTGATTTTGCCTTTACTTGATTGGTCATTAAGAGGCGGGCCTATATTTAGGTTTTGACTCACAGAAAACGCCATCGCTTTCAAGGCTTTTCATTAAGGAATCTTTTTCTGAATTCTTGAACTTTTTCCTTTTTTGTTATAAAAAACAATTTATTGCAAGTGATTTATAATTTTTCCTGATGAAAGTAATCGAGGTAACCTCTGCTAAATTTTATCATTGACGTTATAATTTGCACATTTACAGAATGCGTTTTCCGAACTACCCTTGAAATTCTGTTCCTTTGAAGATATTGTCGTACAGGCATATCATCTTAATGCATTCCAAAGCTATGGATAAGTGGGAACGTTACAAAATTAGATGAAAAATTGGATTAATGAGTTCGCCCTTTTTTAATAACCAGCTATGCCCGCGCCTTCGTTTGCACGGAAATGGATCGTTTTATTTTATAACTCGCAGTTGGTTTTCAAAAGGTACGGCTTTCATACGTTTCGTAGAGAATAAAAATGAGGCCGGAGTTTTCTCGCAGGCGCTTCACCCCAGAGTGACTGCGGGGCTCACCTGACTGTCGGGAATGCCTCACACTCTCTCTGGGTATTTTTTATCAAAGTTCTCATATGCCGAGACACCTTCACCTATTTTAGGAGGTATAAGTACTGGGGTCAAAGACCTTGGGCATATGGCAAGAGTTGTCCGCTGATCCCATTGGATCAGTCGGCCAACTGCCTCCTGAAACTGGTGGAGACATGGAGAAGGGAATGCTGTCATTCGGAAGGGCGTGAGAATAGTACCCAATGCCCGACCTACCTGATGCAGGTTTTCTAGGGTTTTCCCTGCATCTCTTTAGGTGAAACACCGGGTAGGATCCTTAAACCATAGCCCAGGGGCCCTAGTTAACCCTTGACTACCTTGCTCTACCTTCCGCATCCCCCCTTTTCAATTCCCTTCCTATGCTATTAAAGGGGAGTTGCCTGTTTCAGGATCACCCTCATGTAGCCTGTTAACCCCCAAAAAAGAGAAATTACTAAATATTAAAAATTACCGGACGCGACAAATAAAACCAGTTTACGTATACATCGTATCGACGAAACAAAGAAATTTATTATTTCTCAGGGAGTTTGCTCTCAGCGACCAATAGGTTAATTACGTCGTGAATCCTACTGCAACAATAGATGAAGTGAAAATATTCACTCTATCTTTCTCTAATTCTGTTAAAATTACGCTTATAATAACACAGTAAGTGGGATGAATGGTATAGGAACGCCTAAAAGGACTTACAACTCGATGTTGGTCTTCTCGCCGACTTTCACACAGAAATTCAATCTTTTATAAATATTTATATTAATATCTTCTGAAGTCTGCAAGATATCGAAATGAAACATACATGAAAATTTAAGTTCAATTTCCTGTTTCAATCACTGAAATTTTCATTGGGATCCGTTAAGCCGTTAAAGAGCATAAATAGATTAAGGTATAAGTAAGCCGCATTCATTTTTTGGAGATTCGAACGCACGTATGCCAAGAAACCTTCCCGTAGAATTAATATTTATATTATGTTAATATAGTTTATAATATGAAATATGCACCAATATTTGAGTGAAATCTCCCCTCAAATTTTCATTATGTCCGTTGAGCAGTTTCGGAGCCTATTCAAGACAAACAAACAAACAAACAGACAGACAATTTTATATATTGGTATAGATAGAGTAGAACACATTTGTTTTCCTGTTAGTCTTCAAATGTTCAGATAGGATTCATTAAGAATATGTACATAAATACAATACAAATTTTTACAATATTAAACGCTAACTTCCAGATCCTCAGTAAATGTTATACAATATTGTTGTGCAATGATAGTCTTCGGTTGAGACAGAAATTTGACTAAAATTAGTCATTTTCGGTTCCAAATCACTGAGACCATGTTCTTTTCACCGGAATTTTGAATTTTTTTGGTAAATGGGGAATCATTGGGACTATTGGCTTTTTGACTTACGCGTTTAATGAGTAAACCGTTTTGGTTCGCGAAAAAAATTGGGTAGGTTTTATTCGTTCTGTAATTGGGAAGCGGATCATAGCACGTCACGCAATGTTTTACTGACATATTTTGCGTAACTGAACACTACCGAGTTCCTGCAATGCTGGATCTGTCAGGAGATCCCCATCTACCACTCATTGTGACCAACCCTAAAAAATGCAAGCCCTTTAAGCTCACAGTACACTTATTTTCTGAACATGAGTCGTGCGTTGCTTCGAATTGGCATCCTATGAAACAATAGCGCTAAAAATAATAGATTATTTTGAATCTGTTTCCAGGATTCGTTTCTTCCTCTGCGCTGTTGGGTCCAGGTTCGGTCCCAGGTAAAGTTCGCCTGTGTTGTAGTGGTGAAAACCTTCACATATATATCTCATGTTCACGCACTGCTGACATCCTGTATCATAAAATGAGTCCAAAATTAACAATCGTCTATAAAATCATATAAGAAAAATTAGGCCACCTCAGTGGTCTAGTGGCTAACATACATTTCAGAAGTCCCGGGTTCGATTCCTGGCTAGGCCCTGGGTGTTTGTGGGTGTTTTCAAGTAGCCATACTGAGTTTATCCAACAGAGAAAACGAAAATTGGATACCTTAAGAGCAAGTCGCTAATGACCTCGTTGGTTGGTGCGACTAGAAATTGAATTAAAAAAATTATGACAACAAAAACATCCTCTTTCGTTCTGTTCTCCTTTCATTGGGCATTCCACCAAATGTAGCCCTCAGGGTACTAACTTCGTCCCTCCTCCATCTTACATTTTTCAAAGCATCAGTCATGCAGTGTTAACCCTTTTTTCCCTAGATAAATGCCGTCCTTTCAAACAATCACCACGTGTCAGTGCACTTCAGTTCTTTATCCTGGCTTTGTCACAACCCGTTGCCTCATACGACACAGAAACCTCTCAACCCTTCATAGAATTGGTTCTTGAACGCAGTTAAATTTGGATACTCCGAAAAAATGGGTTCTTCCTTGAAAAAAGTGATCGCACATTTGATGATATACCACCTAGAACACTGGAAGAAAAATTAGAATTATTTTCGTCCTTTTTGTAAACTAACTTCAGTCTTCTGAAGCCGGAACTAAATAAGCCTTTTCTCAGCGTGTCACTGCTTTCACATTTAATTCACTTGAAGCCTAAACAAAAATTCGGAAAAGGATACGTGAATATATTGAGAAAAGCAACGAGCATAGAATCGTTTTGTGTATTGTAACACGAATTGTCTAGATATTTTCGATTTTCTGAGCTAACTTGCTTTTGATTTTTCATGTACAATCCTAACAAGAGAGAAGCACTTTTGATAATAATTTGGCTTTGTTAATAACAAATTTTAAATGAATAAAACGAACGCTTTCCAAAGATCAAAAAATATTATAATTCGTTTCACTTTCCCATCAACTCAATTATTATGTATATAACTTATAAATAGTTACAACAGTTATTTTTTGTATTGGTTCGGATTTATGATAATATAAACTGTATTTATTATATCTTCATCAATATTTTGTAAAGGTATAGACAGGTCATATAACAAGTGAAATAAAGCAATGGAAAATTACTTGATGCAAGGCGACTTTGAAGCGACTATGACAGAGAGATGGCTGTTTGACATATTTCCCAGGAAAGCCCGCTACATTGAGTGGGATTGTGAGTGAGGTAGAAGACGGGGGGGGGGGGGCTAATTGGGTGCTCCTGCCCCAGCGCCCGTGACGTCACGGCTTTGTAAACCAGTTCCTCAGTAGTCTTTTGTTTGCCATCTAGGGAATTGCTGCTCATTTCCTTATCGATGTAGCAGCTACGTTTTGATAAAGACGTCTCCACGCTTGTAAAAAGGCGATCAAGATGGACTGCGCCCGCGACAAATTAGCAAGGCATTCTGTCCCGACTGTCTTCCAAAATTTATATACTTACTTGGAAGTTTTTGCTTTCATCCCAACAGCCTATACGTCACTGTCAGCGTGTCAAAGTCTCGATTTCAAATTAACTTCCGTCTGGTGTGGAACCTATCTGGTGGCTTCGAACTCTGTGTCAGACGCGCCTTAATGTATATAAATTGCTACTACGAAAATGGTGCATGATCCGTAGTGAATGATCTCAGGTGGGGAGAAAACCTCAACGAAATCAGGCATTTTTGGAACAATATTAACTATGTTATGCGCGGAAAAAATAAACTGGTTGACTGAACGGAAAATCTTAACAAATAATTGCATCATTACATGCAGCGATCATTACAGACTAGACATAAATCATATTAGGACTTTTTTATATATAAATCTATATAAACGTCTATTTACATATATTTAATAGTTATGGTTACAATACTTTACCTAAAGATATATAATTATATATTTTTTTAAATAATTCAGTTTTAAAAATGTATTAGAAATTGTATTACTTTTTAATTTTGGCTTGATAATATATTATTATGTAGGGAAACATAATATTACTGTCCGACTTCGTTCTTGCGGGTGCAAAATTTTGAGAAGGTTGAATTTATGGAATGTAACAATTCCTCATGACTTGGTTCAAGTAAAATCTACACTGCATTTTTTGAAATTAACAAATAAATACTTTTCAGTTTTGCCTAAATAATAGAATGGTAAAATTATAAAAACTACGGTATCGTTTACACATCTATTTTATTTTTAGTATGTAAGTAAATCGAATACATGTAAGGCCAAGGCATTCACTGGGCTGAAAAGCCAAGGAAGAAGAATAAGTAAACGAATATGTATTTATTTTTCGTATACACATATTTTTTACTATTTTTGGTGAAAACTTTTAAGGTAATGACTATAAACTGAAACTAAGCTGTCAGTTCCTCAGAATTTTCTACTCCAGCCGGCTTTGGCGCGGCATCTTGGCCAAGATACCTGCTAGTTGACAAAGATAGGATTTTTACAAATATTAATTTCTTCTGAAGCCTGTAAGATATCGAAATAGAACATACACGAAAATTTAAGCTACGATTCCGGTGTTAATCCATAAAATTATCACTGAAATCCGTTGAGTGGTTTCGAGAGAAACTTTCAGGCAGGCGGAAAAGAATTCTAAGAATAGTCGTTCATGATTAGGCATCGTATAAATAGAAATTTGGTATTTATTTTGAAATCACAAGCAGCCATTTAAATTTTTTTATTGGCATAGATACACGGATAAACAGGAAAACTTTTTGTAAAAACATAATTTCAGATTAAGATTGTTGTTGTTATGAATAATGAAAGGTCTTTGTTTCATTTACGAACACGTAAAGGGAATCTCATGCCACGAATATTTTTTCATTAGTAAAAGCAAAATGAATTCTATTAACAATTTTTCTGTACTCTACAGTTTTGTAGATACCTATAAACTATTGAGATGTTTTTCTAGTCTATCATGTGGGAAACGTGCGGCCTTCAAGACGCATGTGGCTTCAGAAATTTTATTGTGCGACCTTCATAAAAGCTAACACAGTGACACCTCGGTTTTCGTCAACAACCCGTGTGATAATCCGCTGCGTACTTCAAGTGGAAGAACCAGCGGAGAATACAGTTTTTTGACCGACAAACTTTAAATAGAAGTTAACCGTAAATTAAAAGGAGCTCAAGTACACACACATTAGGGAGAAATAATAAATAACTTATTGAATTCAAAACAAATACTTAAATATGTTGGCAGATTTAATCAGGAAACAAAATTTATTTTCAACATATCGATCAAAAACTTTTAAATTCATGAAAACAAAAGCCACCTAGGAGCGTGAATACATAAAATAGGGTTTTATTTCTCATAACCAGCAGTCATGGCTGAGGGGTATAGAGTTGGACTGCAGAAATGTGGAACCGGGTTTTTAGTCCCACTCAACGCAAATTTTTATTTGTTGACTTTATTTACTTTGTTAACCTTTCATTTCTAGTATTCTCCGTTTCGAGAATGTTGTTTCTGGAATATGCCATGAATGTATAAATTGTATTGGACCTCGAAATGAGGCAGTCTTTCGCAGTGCGAGACGTTGTACAGCACTTCATGTTAAATAAACGTCTGTAACCTCTAGCAGTGTGTGTTACTGTATCTCACGATCCTTCAGAAACCTGATAACATAAAGAAATATACTATTCCTTGGTTTACTACGTAATCTCAAATTCTCATTCCGTTATGCTGTAAATAAATTTGACATATTTTAAAAGTTAATATAAATAATAATGTCAGATATTTAAGGAAATAATTTTTACTCATGAATTCTATTATATTTTAGCTGACGTAAGATGGTTGGTTTTGGATATATCATATCTATACATCGAAACGTTAGTGACTTTTAAATCATTTCGTTGTATAAGTATGATATTTTATAAACAATATGTACGTGATTAATATTCAAAAATCATTTCGTAAAAGATTTTATATTATAATCTGATCTTAACACGTTTAATTTATTTAGATCAAAACGACTTGAGATTTTGAACCAGTTATTGAGTAGTTCCCTTTATAGAAAATTCCAGTACTTCATTTTCATTTGGTGAAGAAATTAATGTTTCATATTTGAGGCACCTTATTTGGGATACAATTTTATAAATAAGTCGCGGGAACCGCCGTAATTACTAATATTTTTTTCCTGGTTTGACTTACGCTTGCCTTTTACAGTATTTACGTTTACTGCAAAAATGAAGAATTTTATGTGAGTTGAACTTTAATGTTACTGGAAAGGAAATGTGAATAGGAATATTTGTTCGGTTACAGTTATATAAATATTTTGAGATAGCGGGAAAGTGTTTAGGAATCTACAAACCAGATGGTCGTAGTAGTTTGCCTTAGGAATTTCTCATAAACGTCTGCTGTAGTATGAAACATCTATCAGTTCCATCAGTTCGGAGTGAATGGATTCCTTATGGAAGTTTAGAGAAGGCTTACACAACGATTCGTGTTGCTCTCGGAGTTGGACCTTTATCTCGCATCTAGTTTGTTCTTTCTGCTGCAAGATTATCACCAGTTCCCGGAAGAGGGCTCCTTAACTTGTGAAATTTATTCTTACCTCACGGCTCTCTTATCCGAACCAGATAGGCTATTTCGGGCTAAGGACCTTTATATTGACCTAAAGGCTGGGCTTCCACAATTAAATCAATTATTGATGAGGAGGCTATACGATCTTGGCTCCTCCAAGATGTTTTCCACTGAAGGTAAATTTGAATACTGAGTTATATAGATTAATCTGAATATATTTTAATCTAATTGAAATTCCTGTGTGATTCTTTTCATTTCCAAAAGTTACTATTAGTGTATTAGTGTGTTTCAACACCGTGCATTCGTCACTTAAACTAATTGTTACAAAAAAAAAACATTTGTTCTCGTTTTCCTTCTCTTCACTAAGTACCTGATATTGAATTATTTATAATTTCTAAAGCTTTATAGTTCAAGAATAAGGATACGTTAGTACAAGTATTTTCCAGTGAAGGGAAATGAAATAATAGACTTATTAATTATATAATAATTATTATCGGGTTGTAGAAAAATGTATTTAATAGTAATAAAAACCTTTTGCAGAGTCTCCAGTAATTTTATTTCTTCAATTAGAAAGCTTTCCGAATTCCCATGTTCATTCTTTAATAATCCAATTCTTGTAAATAATTAGTTAAAATTCTTGTCAAATACAATGAAATACCAAATTTAAAAAAAAATTATTTCCATACGGTAAATGTGCCGTCAGGGTTCTACTTCTACTTCTAGCTAGCAAAAGTATTCTTAATAACGGCCAATAATGCACCAAAAGTCATAGTACGGAGCAAAGAAGAAAAAGCAACTGTAGGTAGGTTTCTAATGGCTTACATGCTACGAGAGGGTTGTCCTGGAGCAGGGAGCTCCCCTTTAATAGCATAGGAAGGTCATTGAAAATGGGAGATGTGGAAGGAAGAGCAAGGTGGACAACGGTTGACTAGGGTCCCGAATTATAAGTTCAAGGTTCCTTCCCGCTGATTCACCTGAAAGAGATGAAGGAAGAAAAACTATATATTATTTAAACGCAGATTGATATGAAGGTGGAAAGAAAGCTGGTCAGTGCGTTTCTAAATTTGTAGTGATGCTGCAAGAGTCAGAAAAACAGAGAGAAAGAGAGAGTTATAAATAGAGTTCTAGTTCAGCTTTGAGGTAGAGGATACAGTTTTTTGTTTAGAGGGTTTAAAAATACAGTTTTGGTTTATCGAGCATAGATATTCGTATATCTTGCAAATGCAATGTAGTCCTGATCCGAGGAAGGAAAAAATTAGGAGCAAGGCTGAGGTCACTGAAGACAGGGGCTGATCAACAAGGAATTTCCTGGAACCAGCGCTGAGAGCACCGCTGATATGCAGATAATGGAGGAAAGAAGGCAAGGAATTGTAGGTACTTTGTAATTCTCTGCAGCTAACGATAAAACACAAGGGCGCCCCTTTGAGAGCAGATTGCATTTGCATGTTCAATGAAATTCATTTGGAAATAACTAAAAGTAATAACTTTTATTTTCTATTTGTTAATAAATTTAATGTTGAAAACAATAAGCTCTAATTCTTAAACGTTTCTTAAGTAAAAATCTGTAAATAATCAATTACAGTATTCAAACAATTAAATCACTGTTACTCACTCTTACAGTACCTGAAGAAATTTTGACGAAATAAGGTTTTTTTAATTTCTTATTTTATATTTCTATTTTCAGTTCTTTTTACGCACCGTATTCTTTATTCTATCGATTTATTTTAGACTCTGGTAATATAAATAAACACCTGGGAAACGTTGGATACCAGGTGGAAACATAAATATTTAGAGACACTATAATATTTATAATGAAAAATTAAATATATTTTATACTTTCGGTGGCAACAAATAATTGATTCCGCAAAATAAGGAAAATAGTTGTTTTTGATGAAAGTAGCGCTTCAAAAAATATATAAAATTGGAGATTAATTTATGGAGAGAATTACATTAAGGCATATTTATTTTTGTACCGTTTATTGGTGAGTTTCACTTATGGTGGGAGGTCTAATGTACAATCTTGCCGGAAAAACTGTTGGGAAAATTGTGGATAAACTTCTGACCGGAGTGAAACGTTATTTTCCCTAAACATAAATGAGGCTTCACAATAGATAATTTCAAGTATGATTACCACAAATCATTGAAAGTCCTGGGCTTTGTGGGAACTTCAACTCTACATGAGATACTGACAGTGAATTCTATGTGATATCACATTATTCGCCGATACGTGTTTTCGGATTGAATGAAATTGTTTATTGTTTGTGTGAATACCGACGGGGAAAATTCGTGAACTTGTATTATGATTTCGCAATACGAATTTGGCGCTTGTAGTACGTAGAAAATTCTTCTAACGACGAAGTTGTGTAATTCTGGTCTGTAAATACGTCCCACATATCTCAGCCATCGATTCATTGAGTTGTGCAACAGCGACGATCTAAATAAACGAACCACTATCACTTGGGCGGGAAATGATTTACAAGGATAGTGTTATAGCTACTCAACGTCTGTTTGAATCATGCAGGCTTCTTGCTCCTAGAGAAGGTAGCGAGCGGCTTTCTGCCTTGCCTTGCCTTGCCATGTTGTCCGAGCAGAGGTTATCTATCTCTGTCGGCATCCTCTTGTTTTGCTTTCCGTAGCCGGCCATGTTACCTGACTAACCCATACAGACAGCCAACTAAACAATTAAATGAAATTCTAATCTGGAATAGTGCATAACTCAACTCAATAGTAAGCTGCGGCCATGACAAAAATTAATCTCAGCTACAACCCAAGCCAAATGGACAGGAAACCTTATCACAATTAATATTGCACACTTTCTTGTTGACGAAACAATATTTCGGATACGTCTTGAAACAGATCACAGTTATAAATTAAACCACTTATTGAATTTCTTGATTTCATAAAGTTAGGGAGAAATAATTAATTTGAGAACGATGAAACTCGTTACGTTACAATATTTAAATTTTGTGAGTCGAGCGTCACTAGCGTCACGGCCTCACCCCACAGAAGTCCCAGACTTCCCAAGTCGAGAAACCCTTACAACGAAGATAAGATCCCCAAAATGGTAAAGTAGTCGCAATGACCTTAGCTGTTGGTGAGACTTAAAATAAACTAAAAAAAAACAACAACCAGCAAACACGTTTTTAAAACATCGTCCTATGATGTAAATATTTTGAACCTTGACTTTGAACTCTTGTCAAGGCAGTTCGTCTATTTTAAATCTATATCACTAAATAAAATTGAAGTGTATCTGTCCGTATGTTTGTCTCCAATAGGCTCAGAAACGGATTTCAATGAAAATTTTAGGGTTTAAAAACGGGAAATTTAATTGAAATATTCGTCCATGTTTCATTTTGATAATGATATTAATATAATATAAATATTAATTCTACGGGAAGGTTCCTTGGGACACGTGCGTTCGAGTCTCAAAAAGGAATGCGGGTTGCCTATACTCTTGATATTTTTATGCTCCATAACGGCTCAACGGATTCCAATGAAAATTTCTGGGATTAAAACGAGAATTTTAACTTAAATTTTAGTGTATGTTTTATTTCGATATCTTGCAGAGTTCAGAAGATATTAATCTAAATATTAATAAATCCATTGAATTTCCGCGCGAAAGGTGGCGTGAAATCCAACTGCGAGTTTAAGTCCCATTAATTGTTCATCCCATTTACTATGTTATTATAAGCGTAATTTTGGTAGCATGAGAGAGAGAGAGAAAAAGAGGGGGGACAGGGAGGGCTGTAATTAGACTAATTCTTCTAAGCCACTATCTCACAAGGAGGAATGTAATACGAGGATTTTGTAAATGCCGAGATGGACGCTGCATCGATGTAAAGTGAAGTTAGATCGTGATGGGAGGCTGAATCTATACTAATAAGTGAAAATTTGAGGGCTTAAAAACAGGAAATTTAACTTAAATATTCGTGCATATTTCATTTCTATATATTGCATGAGATATTAATATAATATATATATACATATATATATTTCTTTTACGCGCATTTAAGTCTCCAAATTGGATGCGGGTTTCCTATAGTCTTGATCTGTCTATGATCCGAAACACTACATCTATTGTTGCAGTAGGATTCAAGCCGTAATTAACCTATTGTTGGCAGAGAGCTAACTCCCTGACATTATAATAAACTTCTTTGGTTCGTCGATACGATGTATACCTAAATTGACTTCATTTGTCGCGTCAGATAATTTTCGATATTTAGTAATTGTTCATTTTTATTGGCTCCGAAACCTGTTCAAAACCAACTGCGAGTTATAAGGTTTGTCCTGAAGCGATCAGAAATAAATGATGTCGTTCATTTATATATATTCAATGAATTAAACTTTATCAAAATTCTCAACCTGTTGTTTCGTGCGAAAGACGGCGTGAAAACCAAGTGCGAGTTAGAAGTCGTATTAGGCGTTCGTATACCATCCCATTTACCGTGTTAAGTGTAGAAGGAAATTTAAATCGGTAAAGTTTCCCATTTATGTGAAGGAATTGAAAAGCGCTGTTCTGAATTCCGTGAAGATAGATCTGTAAGCTGTAAACTAGCCGTCCTAGAGTTTTTGAACATTCTGTGCGCCAGTGTCGTGCTTTCCTCTCCTTACAAAGTACCGAATCGGATTAAATCTCGCCAACTCATCGTTTTATTGAAAGCCTGCGGTACCGATGATAAATTCCACGCGGGTTATTTTTGATTTTGGTGAACACGGCTCCGATTCGTTTTCCACAGAAGCTTTCTCGTCCGTGTATGGAGCATGTGGGTCTAGAGAACGGCGTGAGTCACAAAGCCGCGGATGATCTGGTGCAGACCGAGCTGATCTTTTCTCCCACGGTCTGGGTGAAGTGGGTCGGAGCTGCTTCCGGGAACTGCACTCCCAACTCGCTGCATAAAGCGTTCGATTTTATTGTCTTTGATACTGGTCTCGACTAACAAGCCCCCGGTCATCTGCCGGTAACGAATGCTGTATAAGGCGACCGCGAGACCGCGAGACCGCTTTCTATTAATTCGTTGGCAGATGCACTATCGCCCCGAGAAAAGCTTTAATTATAATTGCAAAAGTGAGGTCGCGAACCCGTGTTTCTCCTCCGCGTGGCAACTGGAAATTTTACACCAATTAGACACAGAAATATCTCGGACTCTAACTGGCAGAACGGATGCTCTCGGGCCTTGCATGTCAAACAGACATTTGCATATAAATATGAATAGTTTGTAGATGAAGCCGAGCAGTTTTTAACATTTGCGACGAGTAAACCGTGAGTGGCACTAACCCGCAACCGTGCATTTATTATTGCACAAAACGTATAGCACATTAAATATTCCAGTTTCTCCTTCAATTAAAATTCGAGGCTGATGTCACAATTCACATCTACACTTTATGGTTAAATTTTGAATAAAACGTGGCCCCAAATATTTTTTTGAAAGTTTAGCTATATAAATATATTTATTGTTTAGCATCGTATTTAGCAATGTATTCAATGAAGGTACTAAAACTGTATAATAATCAGAACAAAAAACAAAAAAGGAGAAGTGGTTCCACTAACCATTATTACATTTTAACAACTAACTGACCTGCGACATGGACAAATATCAATTTTTATTTTTCCCCAAACAAATAGAAATTTTATTTAGCCTAAAATAAAGAAATAACAAGTACAGAATTTTAAAACTGTTGAATTTATTGAATATAGCAATCGCTTTGGACATCGTTCATTTAAAATTTTTAAATGCGCTCGTCTAGACCGAGTAACACTCTATTAGTTTTTTAAAAACGTCTTAAAATAGTAAATAAGTACATTTTAGTTTTGCCGTAATAATATAGCATTAAATTTATAAAATTATAAAACTATGGTATCATTCATGCATCCGGACTGTAAATTTTTTTGTAATTGTACCATCTTTGCTTACATTGTATATAGCTGCCACCTGGAAAATGCCCAATAGCAACTAAGTAATAATAATAAATTTTTTTCGTATTTAAGTATACAAATACATACTTATTTTTGTTATACACATTTTTTTACTATTTTTTTGGTTTATACTTTATTATGGTAATGATTATAAAAGCTTAATACGACAGCAGCTGTCAGTTCTTGAGAATTTTCTACTCCAGCTGACTTTGGCGCGGCACGCGGCATATTGGACAGGATGCCTGATAGATTACAGTATTAGGATTTTTACAGATATATATATATATATATATAACCCTGTAAGACGTCGTAATAATCGTAATAAAATAAGCTGAAATTCTTGTGTTACTGAAATCCGTGTCACTGAAATCCGTTCATTCTTTTCGAGACAACTTTACAGACAGGAGGACAAAAATTCTAAGAATGTTATTCGTAATTAGGCGTCGTATAAATATCAATTTTCACTTACATTTTGAAATTTATTTTGAAATCACAGACAGGCATTTAAATTTTTTACTTGCATAGACACACGGATAAACAGGAAAACTTAATAAGAAATTATTGCAGAATAAGATTGTCCATCTCGTAAATAATGAAAATCTTTGTTTAATTTACGAACCCGTAAAGGGAAACTCGTGCAAAGAATATTTTATTCATTAGCAAGAGCAGAATGGATTCAATTAACAACTTTTCTGCACTCTGGTATAGCGTAGATAACTGCAGGTTATTGATATGTTTTTTTTTCTCAGGTATTTCATAGTCTATGGTGTGAATCATTTGTGGGGAAGGTGCAGCCTTAAAGCCGGATGTGGACTCAGACATTTTCTTGTGCCACCTTCATAAAAGCTAGTACGGTGAAACCTCGGTTTTCGTCAACGACCCTTGCGATAATCCACTGAGTACACAAAGTGGAAAACTTGCGGAGTTTACAGTTTTTTGACAATTAAATGTCAGCAATTTAGTCGGGGTCTGAACCGATGGAGCATTTTCGAAAACAGATAAAAAGAAGGCCCCTACGGAAAGAAAAATTCTGTTATTTGAGTTTTAGGAAGTTATTATACCCGTTTTTGATGCTAGAAGGTTCCTATAGAAATCTGGCAAAATGAAATTATTCATGCCTACGTAAAAATGCACGCCGTTTACTTTCCTTCTTTTGAAGTGCACACTGCTATAAATATTTATATTCCTATCTCCTAAACCCTGAAATATATCTAAATGGTGCTTACACGAAAATTTAAGTAAAACGTCGTGTTTTAATCTCTAAAAGTTTCACTGAAATCCGTTAAATCGTTTTGGAGCCTACTTCAGACAAACTTTAAGACAGGCATACAGACTAAATATCTAACCAGTAATCAGCAGTTTGGTATTTGAAAATGGTTAAAAATCTCAAATTTTATTATTTTAAGCTTATTTGTATAAAATACTTTAACAAAGAATAAAATTTATTACTTTAAGTCGGGAAAGCAGTTCACCAATATTATCACAGTAATTTTATCCTATCAGCATAGTTAACGTGGTGATTAGTTTAATAGTTTTGAGGAAGAAAACGGCGGGAAGTAAATGGTGAGTAATTTTTAGAGGATTACTAGGAATTCGTGATTAGGTATATAATATATAGTATATATTATATTAAACACACACATTTTTTATTATTTCAAATTAGTTAGAAAAGCCTGTTGCAGCAAATTTCGTAAGCCTTCGTCATCGCTGAACTCGTGTTTGGCGCATAGCACTTGAAGAAAATTCTTGATCTTTGCTTGGAAATTGGAAGTGTGACCTTAAGGTTGCGATGTAATCATGAAGATTCTTTCGAAGAGCGTACAATGCGGTGGCTTTCGAGGGATATGAGTTACAAGTTTACCTTGAACACACAACCGGTATTCATCATGTCCTCAAAGAAGTGTTGTTACTTTTAAAAATAAAAATTGTCGGTATACTCTTCGGTTTATATAATAATATATATTTATCGACAATATGCCCCGTTTGTGTTATATTTAAAATACCTGTCGATGTGAATTTTAGTATTTATTATTGATTCTGAAATATTATCTGGCTTACATCAGTCTCTTCAGATACATGTATTGAACTTTACTTTCACTTGTGAAAGGATTGAATACTTTGGATGGAAATTTCTTTCATTAACTAAGTGGAAATAAACATCTATTGTCTGCTGTTTTCTTTGAACACGCGTATTAATTCACAAATTCAATTTTCCGAACATATTCCATGGGAATTGTTATTCTTGGAAAATAATAAAGTCAATCTTGGAATCCTTATTATATCTCCTTCGGTTGTCTAATCATATTCATCTCAAACTAATTACAACGTTACGGAATATGACAAGCTCTTACAACCACCAACCACATTTTCCTAATATGTGACTGTAAATTGGCGATGAGTGATTTAGATTATTACATTATTTAGAATTGAAATAAATTTCTAAAACCAACACAGTGGTTTTGAAGACAATAAATACTGAAAAAATGTTTCTAATGGATGCCTAACTCCAGTTACAAATTTTTAAACTAAGTTCACGTTTTTCTTCCCAAGAACAAATTTGAGATTGGGAATAGAATTAAGGATCCTACAATTTGGAATTAAAAGTTGATGGCATGGTAGATTTAATATTTGTTCTTGTTTGATTGTCTGGTTTTAATATTTACGATTGCAATTCAATAATTACTTTTGGCCTTCTTACACTCGTCAATAAAATATTTTAACGTCAAGAAGTGATTATTTTTTTAAAAAAAACATTGATGTAAAACTGGAAACCAGACGTATTGTAACGAATAAATAAGTATCCTTCCCCACAACTGAGGCGCCAAATTATGTAATGAAGGACTTACAATGTAGACAGGGTGTTTTTTGTGTGCGGGAATTCAAAATCAGGACTAATGATGGCTGTGTACACTTTAACAAGTGGGAGTTTTGTAATGGATTTTCATGTATCTTATGGGCTGTTGCCCGGGAATACACTAACTCAGCCTCGCGTGTGAAAACTCAATCCCTGCTCTGCCCTCTGTTGTTGTCACCGTACGGACTCCGAGGAAAATCACCTCCTACAGTTGTTAGCCGGGGGCACGTTTCCAGCAACTGAATCAGGTTGTTTCTCGAATTTCCGCCGTCCAGAACAAGAGTCTGCAAACTCCGCTCTGCTATTGCTACGTATTTTCACTTTACGATTTAGTAAGACTAGCAATGAGCTGTAATAAATTTTATGAGATTTAGTTAGAAAATCATATCTATATGGTTCATGGACAGCGTAAAGTTTCATTGTGGATTTCCTCCCCGACTCGTGCTTTTCAACACTCCATTCTCCTCCATCTGGATGGCAGCGTCCCTCACACATCGATGCCCAGCGGATAAGTTTTAAGAGCTATGTGATTTGACATTCCAACATCCTGCGTTCTAAAAACATATTACATACTTGATAACCCCCAAGACTTCGTTCGCGCAAAAATAGTTGTTTTTATTTTGCCCTAAAAACGAAACAACAGGTACGAATTTTGAAAAAAATTGAATTAATTGAATATATAAAAAGTAAGGTATCATCTATTTATGATCGCTTCAGTGCAAACCTTATAACTCGCAGTTGGTCCTGCTATCATACGTTTCGGTTAATAATAGCGCGAATCCTTCTTCAACAATAGATGGAGTGTTTCGGATCATAAAAAGATCAAGAGTATAGGAAACCCGCATCCACTTTGGAGACTTTAATGAGCGTATATGATATATATGTATTATATTAATATCTCATGCAATATATTGAAACGAAACATGCACATATATTTAAGTTAAATGTCCATATTTTAAGCCCTAGAACTATAATACGTCCCGTGTTTAAAGCGTAAGATTAATAATTGAAAATAAATTTATGTGAACAATTACATTCAAAACATTTATGACGACCTCCTGTGGTGTAATTGTAAGCGTCACTGACGTTCCGGCTTCGAATCCAGGCTAGGGCTCGGATGTTGTATTGTTTCAATTCCCATACTGTGTTTCCCCTACATAGAAATAAATTTATCTAATGGCACACAGTCGCTAATGACCTTTAGCAGTTGGTGCGAATATAAAATAAAATAAAAACAAACATATTTGCACATTTCTTTGATAATAAACTGAAGATTGTAAAATTGCTACCGATACCCACAGTTTATAACTAATTATGACTGTGATTTACGCCCTCTACTTTCTATATATGTATCATTAGGGATAATTGAATTTTGAAATAGTATAAACACACTTTTATCCATACAATTATAATAATTTCATATGAAATGTAAAGGAAATAAAAACCTTCAAGAAATAGCAAATAAGAGATTTTCTGCGGCTCAGATTCAATGGGTTAGCTCGAGACTTTTTGTGTGATGTTTCGCAAAGAATCTGGAGGAAAAGAAGATTTTGTTATGCAGGAATTTATAAATCTGTATTTTCAGGAAATAAATGGTGTATTAACGTAGTTTTGAGGGGCAGTCAGTTTACTAAACGTTTGTCTGCTCAGGTTGGTCATGACTTCCCTGCATCTTTGTGCGTGAATTGTTCTCGTCACCTGTGTTGACAAATGAGGGCTTAATGGAGATTTTTCCCTTCGGTTCCTGGTATAACCTGTCACTATAGAGATTTTACCCTTCGGTTCTTGGTATAACCTGTCACTATGGGTGAAAAAAAAACTCTCAGGTTAGAATGCCCAGTCCCCGTCCCACACTCTGTCGTCTGGACAATAGCGACATTTCTGACCGACAGAATTCCAGAATTGTCAATATTCCCCAAATTCACACTCAGTCATCCAGATTCCTCAAAAGTGTCTTTGGGTCTAACTAATCCTTCCAATCTCCAATACATTAAAAATTTATTTCTTATTTATCAGTCATAATTTTACTACTAAAACAGGGTCTGGTACACTTTAGACATTTTATTTTTTACTTTAATTTTTATCATTCCGAAACTTTGTCTTGTTAGCTCGTTTCCACGACTTGCGCTGCCTTCCTCAGTAAATAATGTGATTAAAGTGTGCCGAACTGTGAATCAAACCTCCTTTGTAATGTTTTTTGTTTTACGAATATTAGTAAATAAATATTTATTAATTCAGCTTCGAAATTACTGAGCCTGGTTAAAAGTCCACGGAGATCTAATAAATAAGTTTCAAAATTTAGAATTAGTCATATTAAATTTATATTCCATGAAGAATAATTCTCAGTGAAAGGTCAAACCCCGATAGACGAGCAAAACGACATTTTTGGCAAGATTCTGCTTTGATAATTGAAGGCAACATTGCTATGTTGTAAAAAGGTGTCTCAGTTTTGGAGGAAGTTCTAATATGACTGTAGTAAATTATGTAACAACTTTTAATGGGAACAAATGAATATGTGATTTTGTAGTTGAAAATTGACTTCATAAAAATATTTTTCTTTACAGGGAAGATTATGGCATAATTTTGGCCAAAATTCATTTGTAAAAAATGTTACTAAATTAATGTTTCTTACGAATTTTGAGGTTATTGAGACTGATTTAAACCCATGTGGATCTAATACATGATTAAAAACCAGTTATATTAATTTTATATCATCCAGGTCTGTATCCAGGATACATAAAATCAAACTTATGACCCACACTATACAAGAGTTAATGTCAATCGGAAATAGCAGAGTGCCTCTGCTTTCCTATGTATCATTACAGCTTATAAATATTGATGTCTCTGGAATATCGTAAGACATAAGTAGGTAAGAGGAGGAACGGAGGGATCTGCTAACTTTTTACTCTTTGCGTGGCCATGTTATTTTCCAGATTGTGTGTGAGAGCGCAGTGTCGCATGTACTTTCCGGAAATTAAGCTGAGAAGCTCGCCAGCCATTTCCAATTTAAATGGGGATCTGGCCTGTGATTATGGTCCATGCCAAATTTACTCCCAGAAACTGTAGCGTTGTCATTATCCGACAGAGCCACTTGACAAGACAAGTATTGCACATTGATTTGTGTGCGGGCTGACCGTTTGAATTAATGCGCCCTGTAGAAATTTGAATTACAGGTTTCTCGAGTTCTTCATTTCGTCTGTTTTTTTTCTTTGCAACTGCGACTCTTTGGCATGAATGTATTCACTAAACAGAACGACTCCAACTGTGAATTAGTTCAGGTAAACATGCTGCGAAAGGAGCAATTGCCTGCGGACCGGACTACTGTTTCCGAATCACATGCTTCAGAGGGGACTGCCTTCTAATAACATCTTATTAGAACCATTCATTAATTTTTATTCTTCCAAATGCCCGTGTGGCGATTGGGGTTACATATATACGAGAAGTGTTGCTTATTGTTAGGTAAGCTTTTCTCAGAAAATCTCAGGAACTAAAAATTTCGTTTATCGTTGAAGTATCTGGCCATATTATCAAATGATAATTGCACTTTTCAAAATAATTTGTTAATCGCAGCACTAAATAGATAATATATCGCCGCACACCAGGAAAATCATACAGTAGCTATAATCGGCAAGTAGAGAGATTCGTGTTCAGACGGTTTCACAATTCATTCCATAAGGATTTTTTTTATCTATCAACTGCTATGGTTATTAGCAACTACGCTAGGGGGAACTCGTTAAATATAGTTTCACAACTTGAAAACACACACGCTACATCCATGCCCATGGCAAGATTCGAACCCAGGACCTCTGGGATGCGGGGCAGCAACGATAACTACTACACCACAGGAGGTCCACAAGGAATTCGCTGCGACAAACTGATTGAAAAATTTGATCAGCATCTTACAAGTGTAATACCAGGGAAAACAGTGATCTAATATGACGGGGATGACTTACCCTGGCTCCAACTATTAAGAACCACAATCAATTGATTAAATTAATTTCTATAGATCCTCGTGAGATGTTAAAAGAGTCATACAGCTTACACTGCATTGTACCTATATCTAATTAATTAATAACTTATTTTATAAAAGAAACATAATGAGATAACATAACATTAATAATTTCCTTCACCAAATTATTAAAAGTAAATGGAAATTATTATTATTTTGACTCTAAAATATTTGAGTAACGAAAAACTACTAATAGTTGATGTTAAATATTCATAGAAATTTAACCTGCATTTAAAGTTTACGAATAAATGCAATTACAAAAAATAATAAGTAAATTAATGACTTCATATTATAAATAAAATACAAAAAATTGGGAAGTAAAAGAATTTAAATTTAAACGTTTCGTCCTTAACTTTCGGGTTATCTTGAGTAATTAAAGCCTTATTAAAATTTCGTGTTGCTACTGCGAATTCAGGTCGTGGTTCTACTTTCTTTTGTAATTTATGTATCACTTTGATTTGACACAACTTTTGTTGCATATGTTGTTGGGATGAGTAAATTTATTGATAAATAAACACTTTCTTTATCTAGCGTATGGCCAAGGAATTTTGCACTTGATTAATCATTAACCTTTCTATAGTTCCTGGCTTTTAACGCGGAGTTTGTTGTGTGAAACATCACAGTGTTTCATTACAGTTGAGAGTCAGACCATTTACAGCAAACACAGTATTAAATATATTATTGGCGACCTCTCTCCAGAGAATCTTTATTTTCTCATTGTATCATCTGGAAATAGAATTACAGTGTAGTCTACAGTCATTAATCTTGGCAAGAATAATACCGGATCTAAAATAGAACCCTGTGGAAGTCCAACCTTTGTATTTTCTTAGTCTGATCTAAATGTTTGCCCGTTTCAGTTATTTAATGTTATAATTTGCTTCCCCTTTGATAAGTAAGAACTGAGCTATGAGTGGGATATTTTCTCAACTCCATGGTGTTTCATTTTTTCTAGTAGTATGTTGTGATCTGTGCGGTCAATGGCAGAGAGATCACGAGAAATCCCTAATGGGTATGATTTTTTTTATTAAAAGCAGTGAGTACATGGCTTTTTGGGTTGAATATCCTTTTTGAAATTCAAACTGAGATTCTGAAAGTAAATTATTATTTTTTAAACGATTAATGACTCTATTGTGTATTACTTGCTCAAAGTTTTTGGAGAACACAAGGAAGAGAGATATTGGGCAGTAATAGTTAACATCATCTGCATTGCCTTTCTTGAAGAGTTGAATCGCTGTTGGTTTCCAACATTTTTGGGTTAATGCTCAAACCAGTAATGAACTAGGCACGGGATTCACGAAATAAAGCGAGAAGTGGTATTGAGGTCGATGTATGGTCTTTCGTCAAGATCTGGATGAATTTGGTGACGGAGTGAAGAACTCTCCTGTTTGTGTCAAGTACCAGAATTTGCTAATTTGTTCAAGGAATAGAGAAACGTTCCTGCCGCCACGGTTTGCACAGTTGAGGGTTGTGCGGCAGCCCGCTGGTAGCCAGTGGACATGATCAGCCGAGGAACAACGGCGGCGGGTTCGCTGTTCGGGCGCATTTGCATTGTCGTGGGAGCGGCGAGGTTCCCAGTGACACTGGCAGGGGCCGGGGCCGGGGCCGGGGGCGGCGGTAATCACAGGAGCCGGACAAGGGCGGCGCCTCCCCGGGGGCGTTCTCACGGCCCCGCACGCGAGTTCTGCATTCCTCGGCAACACACACACACACCAGAACATGTCTTCAAATTACTCATTTCGATTGATCGATTAATTTAATGATTCACTGTTAATAATATTTCTGCACACGAAGGAAAATACCTGACTTTATCGGAACTTTGCGCGAGGATTCCAACATGAGAACAGTTTTTGTCCTACACCAAACATTTATTTATGACCACAAATCTAAAAAAAATATAAAGCAACCTTTAGATGAAGTGCTCATAATTCCCATTACAACTGGAATCATTATTATCGTTTGACTTGAAATAAGATAAAATTTCAGAAGATATAGCCTAATAATAGTTCATTCTCATACAAAAAGGACGTTTCTTGAACCTTTATACTCTACATAGCATTGCAAGTCCAGTTTTGATGCAACAAGATAATCTTGAACGTAGTCACAGCGGAGATCCTTGAACGATTTCCCGAGAAAGTCTCAGGAAATTTTTCATTGGGTTTGATCCACGTCCTTTTTCAAACATTTAAAAATTAGTCTATTGAACAAGCGTCCAACAAATACAACTGTTGTAAACCTTTACTGTTATTAAAGATGATTGCGGCATAATGCCAAATGTTACTACGTCTTTAAAATGTAAGAATAAACCTTTTCTTGTTTTAAAGTAAATAATAACTTTGGGAATCTATCAACTTAATTATTGAATGAACTTTAAACAAGAACATGAAACAAAATAAATTTATTATCAGACTAGCATTTTGAGGTGAAAAATAAGCATGGAAGTTTTTTTCATCAGGGTTGTACGAAGAAAGGGCTTATAAATGTCTGTGAGCGAACTACTACGGTAACAACAGTCTACAAAATCTGTGTGTTGTATCTCCAAACAATCATCTTTCTGGATTTATAGTTTGATTTGATTCTGAAAATCTTCGCGCGGTCAGTGACAAGCACGACGGACATTCTCGTCAGCAAAACTGAGTGGACTAAAAGAGGCAACTGAAACCGAACGACACTGAATTTCCGTACACGTTTTCTTCGTAAGCATAATTGTACTTAAGGTTTAAAGCTGGTGCTGTTATAATTATTAAGTATTATCATTGAATCTTTACATAAGGAAACGACAACAGTTTCAATATTCCATTAATCAGATGAAAAAATTTTCATTTATAAATTAATAAGTAACAATAATAATTACTCTGTAGATCAGTAGAGAAATCGTGTTGAAATGTATTTAATTTCTTTTTAAGAATACTAGTGTGAGGCCAAATTAGTTTTAAGAGCGTATATTTTAAAAGTGAAATGTTTATTGAGCATATCAGTAGTGTTAAATGTTTCTTAATATCCTTCAGAGAATGTGGCAAAATCGCCACAAAAAGTGACTATCGAAAGTCACTCACTTCGCTCGAGATTAGAATGCAAATTAAATTATTTTCTAAAATGAAACGTACAGACAAAAACTTTTTACATGGTAAGTAGCAAATAGACACGGCGGCCATTAAATGTGTAACAATAATGCAACTCTTATAAATACGACAGTAATGAAACATTAACACACATAATTACAAAGCGGAAAATAAGA
This sequence comes from Eucriotettix oculatus, assembly GCA_034510155.1. Taxonomy (NCBI): domain Eukaryota; kingdom Metazoa; phylum Arthropoda; class Insecta; order Orthoptera; family Tetrigidae; genus Eucriotettix; species Eucriotettix oculatus. The sequence continues at coordinate 59,521,485 of CM067380.1, forward strand.
CAACATCAAATCAGTACTTTATAATTATCTTGTTTTCTATTAAGGTTGGTTCCAAAAACAGAAAAAAAGGAACCGGCAAATTAACACAGTGGTTCGTAGTTACACTATGACTAATATTGTGATCATGATAAATGAAGACACAGCAAATTAATCACTTTCGCAGGATACACGAAATTGTTATAATATAATTTTTTTATTCATAGCAAATAATATTCAAAGCATAGATTTATATCCCAACCTCTGGTGGCGCTTACGTAATTTGAATGGTGTAGTAATAGTTTTATAATCATGGTACATAAATGGGTCCGGAAAATTCATTACGTAAAAATAATTTAATTTTTAAGTTAGTGAAATTTATGTTGTACAGTTTAAATCTTCTTGAAAAATTCATCAGTGAAACATTAAGACTGGTTTCATCATTGGTAGATGTGAATTAAGGAATAAAATGAACTACATTTTCTTCTAATGGAACCCACAATTTGCATATCCCTGTTAATAGATTCAATTATATGTGCTTCAAGTTTCATTTTTTAATCAAACATCACTCCCAAATCTTTCCCAAGCACAACCATCAATATCTCAAGGCTCTTGAGAATGCAATTGCTTTATGTTTTGATATATTTAATTTCATATCCGTCCCTCTTAACCATTAAGAAAGATAATTTAAGCATTATTCTAAATCGATACAATCTGCATTATATTTTACAGATTTATAAAGTGTGTTCCGTATCATCACTACTACCAAAACACCTGAATATCTTCTAATCTAATAGCGACATAAATTTTATGTTAGAAAACTCACAAACTTTCATTGGATTTCAACATGCGGTACCTGGTGGACCGAACAATATCAAGACGCTATTCTATCTCCCTCCGCGTCATCCGCAGCAATACAGATTTGACGGAAGCACAAGTTTCTATTCTATAAATTAAAATCTTTTGGGGGGAAATGTTCTGAACTGATTTGATCTCATTGGGCTGCGCATCTTCACTTTGAGCAGCAAATACTGATAATTTGCAGCTTCCCCTTTTCCTCAAGACTGAACCTGATTTTACCATTTCACAATGGTATGAGGTTCTGGACCAACTGAACCATTTTCCAGCCTGAATCGTTTTTTCACTTCAATTTGGAACCAATAACAATATTTCAGATCTCCTGTGGTGTAGTGGCTAGCCTCTAGTTGCTGCCTCACAACCCAGAGGTCCCGGGTTCTAATCCTGGCATGGGCTTGGATGTTCGTGTCGTCATGGTCGCGAACACCGGTATTAAGACTGTTGGAGGATCGATACGCTGACCACGTGTCACTCCAAACTCGGAATGTGTCATGCAAGATGACAGTCCGCAGTCGACTCGTCATTGGGCTGTAGAGCCATGGAGAAAGAAAGAAAAAACAATATTTCACTTTCTGCTGTACCGCCATTTTAACTCAGTGTCGTCATAACCCGCGAATGTGCTCTAGAGGCATAATATTCATTGGTACTAATCTTCAAGATTTTCTGCATAAGACAAGATACGAAACATGCCTACATTCACTGACTCACAAGATATTTATACTTAATTGTGGTAGTGATTGAACGGGAAATGCTGCATTTTCATGTCATCTACAAACGGTAAAAACTTAACACTGGAAATAGATAATTAAATATCATTTATATAATATCAAACAATAAGGAACCAACATTGGAGCTCTGTGGTAGATTTCATCTGATACGAATTGCTTGTATTCTAAAAAATGTCATCTATCTATACATTTTTATTTAATATCTGCACAAAAATTATCTCTGCTGTCTGCTTATTCAAATAAAATGTTTATGCACTGAAGTACTCTTGTCAATAATGACCGTTTGAAGGTATAATGTTTATAAGTTGGAAATATTTTAATTACCTTAATAAAATAGGTCAGGGTGCACTTAAATAAAGGGTTTGTTAAAATGTTATAATTTAATGAACGAAAACAAAAAAAGTCTTATCTTGCGTCTCTGGCAAAAGAATACGTTTTGGACTTGCAAGCCATAACATGGAAAAGCAGATTATTCTTTTTCTAAGGAAATGGCGGGTTCAGATGCCTTGGTCACAATGTTTGTAAACAAAAATTGTTTGCGCTGTGACATTATAACTGATGGCTTTGATGGAAATTTTGTTGTGAAGTACATTATCGTAGTAAATTTGTGAAACTTACTTCTGGGGTAGATGATTGTAGTTGCGACACCGCCGTTGTTCTCTTTACAATTTAACCCGCATCTTCCATTAACAGTGTCGGCTAATATTCTTCCCTCCTTTTCCCTACTCGTAAGACTCCTTGACTTCTGTAATCGCCTTCCTATACTAAGTATGTTCTTTACGTCCCTTACAATAGTAATTTTATCACGTTTTTCCATAACTCCCGTATTACGTCCTCTACATTCTATCTGTATCATGTCCTTTTCCCATCACTATATAAACTCTTACATAACTCCTCTATCACTTGTCTTCCATAACTCACTCTTCTCACCTTTTTCTATCAATCTTGATACCTTGGATCGCATTGTTTTTCCTCCATATCGGAAATTACAAACAACATTGGTCAATGACAAGCCACATCTTTTAACGGGGTAACACGTCTTCTTTCATACTCATACGTGCCAATTTTGTGGTAGCCTAGATTTTTCCCTTGAAGAAATTCATAATCCTAGGACTTGGTCGATGGCGGCATTAATCTTCTCACGGGACGCCAATGAATGGAAATTGGCCTGAAGGGGAATGATCCTACATTTTCGTCGCTCAACGTATTGACATTAAAATAAAATGATATAACCGCCATTAATTTATTATGCCTATATACAGTACGGAATATAATTTACAACAAAATTTCTAAATTGATAAATTACCATTTTTATGCAATAACTAGATTAGCCCGCGACTTAGTTCGCGCGGAAATAGCTCTCTTCGTTTTGTCGTAAAAACGAAAGTATGGTATCATTTATTTGTGATCGCTTCACAGCAAACCTTATAACTCGCAGTTGCTTTTGAACAAGTTTACAACAATATATGGAGTGAGGATGATCGCCCTTCCCTCCTCTCTCATGCTGCCAAATATACGCTTGTAATAACACAGTAAGTGAGAAGAATGGTATGGGAACGCCTAATAGGACTTTTAACACGCAATTGTTTTTCACACCGCCTTTTGAGTGGAAATTTAATGGATTTATAAATATTTGCATGAAAATCTGAACTCTGCAAGATATCGAAATGAAACATACATTAAAATTTAAGTTAAAATTCCTGTTTCAATCACTGGATATTTCATTGAAATCCGTTGAGCCGTTTCGGAGCATAAACAGATCAAGAGTATAGGCAAGCCGCATTTACTTTTTTGGAGATTCACACGCCCGTTTGCCAAGAAACCTTCCCATAGAATTTATATTATATTAATATCCTTATCGAAATGAAATATGCACGAATATTAATGTTAACCTTTCTCAAAGTTTCATTGAAATCGTTGAACCGTTTCGGGGCCTATTCGAGACAAACTTACGGACAGACAGACCAATTTTATTTATTGGTATAGATTCATGATTATGTGACATCATCTTACAAAGTTTGATAAGTAACATTAATTTTCAGATAGAACAAGGGATGATTAGGACCAAAAATAAAATCCAGACACTGCTGTCGTTTTTTTTTCGGAAATAAACTCGACAGTATATTGACCGTTTTCTTTCACTGTGAAATGTAATATATTGATCTTAAACAAAATTTTAAAGCAGAAGAACTTTCCAGCCTTGGGACTGAGTGACTAACTGCAATAATTTTAAGATACTCGAGTGATGAGCCACTAGATCAAAGAAAAGGAATAGTGTCGCTGAAATGCGTGAAAGAAACCAGTCATGAGGATGTTAGTTGTTGTGATGATTCCTGAATGATTGATAGTGCTCAAACATCCCTTGAATGAGTGACATTTCTCTTACGGAAAATATGAGTCTATCAGACCTTGAAATATAATCGTTATATGTGTACGTGAAGTAAGCTGGTTCCCAGAACAGTGGCGGATTTGCTTGAATGAAACGGATCCCTCATCAATTGCTGTAGCCGTTATTCGTAATTTCTGAAATATTCGTTGTCGCAACTCTTAAACATGGCTGGCTCGTTATCTTCATTCCGTTCTGATCAGTGCAAAGGAATGAGAACGTATGACTGTGCAGGATCCCAGGATCTCAGGCCACCCGCGTGCAGAATGTAAGATGGAGCTTGCTCTTGGTCCAGTGCTAAGAAACAACATAGTAACGCTGAACGTAGACGATCGTCTTAAAAATATTTCAGAAATTTGTAGATTTTCTATTTCCTCAAATTAAAGATAGTGAATTAAAAATAATATAAATACGGTAAAGTTTCGTATGGAGGGACAAAAAATTTTCTTTTACAGTCTAGAAATCCAAATGAACTGGTATTTAAATTCAAAGACTGATGTGTTACCCAATAATTTATTCTTTTGTACGTTTTTTTGAATAATTCAGTAGTAAAAAATAAACAGAATAATTTCTTCAAGGAATTTATTTAAATTTTGTTAAAAGACTTGTTTTTATTTTGATAATAATTTTTCGCTATGTTTATTAGTCACATTAATAACCAAAACTATACTTTAATTTTGATTTCAAATTTATTCAGCACAAGCTTTCGTCATTGAGATAGTCATCTACAAAATTCAAATATATATATTTTTTGAAACATTACAAATTTATATATGGATTTTTTTTAAATTATAACAATATAAAAACAAATTTGGTATTTTTCAATATTTAAAATATTGTACATATCCTCATGTAATTTAGTATACATATAATTTATAAATTTCTTCATGGATATCATGATTCCAGATTGTATTTACGGAACTTCGGAGTTCCAGAAGTTCAATAATTATTATGCTCATGTGCTAACCATGCACAATCGGCAACAAACAGCAACGAGCTGTCGAACATTTACATTGAAAACTTTTTTCCAATGAGTCCTGATCGTGTAAATTTAGCCGCGTCGAAAATTTTAAAACGTCAAAAGTGTCGATATTATTTAATAGAATTTTCTATTTTATAAAGTTATATCATCATAAATTACGATGTTTGTTATTATTTGAAGAACTGATTACGTTTTGATCGTATTTACAATTTTAGTAATACTGATAAAATATTTGAAAAGCATTACGCGGTTCAATTATTTCAAAATATAAATCCCTGCAACTCATTTTCTCTCATTTACTCTATTCTGATTCTGAACAGTATGAAATATTATTTTCAACATAGTTTTCTGAATTAAATATTTACAATAAATAAAAAGGCCAAAAAATAGCTATTTATTAACAAAAGCGACGTTTCATCTCCATTTTGAGACTTAATTTTTTTTCTCCTTGGCTCTACAGCCCATTGAGGGCCTGGGCCTACTGAGTCGACTGCGGACTGTCATCTTGCATGACACATTCCGAATTTGGAGTGACACGTGGTCAGCGTATCGACCCTCCAACAGTCTTTAATCCCTGTATTGTCGACCATGACAACAGAAACATCCAAGCCTATGCCAGGATTCGAACCCGGGACCTCTGGGTTGTAAGGCAGCAACTAGAGGCTAGCCACTACACCACAGGAGGTCGGCTCAGGCTTACTACAAACATAATATTACAATAAATTAAACCTGAGTTCTATATTACAATTTTTTAATTTATATCTAAGTAACAAATTTAGCAATACACCATATTTTTCCTTGACCCCCTCAGTTGAAAAGATTATTGAAGTTACATGTGAAGAATTTGGTGTCGCGGACCAACTACAGCGATGGTTACGGCCGAAATGATGTGTAACAATGAGTGCTTTCTGCAGTTTTTAACAATGGAGAAGAATATTAAAGCGTTAAACTACTATAACGAAAGAGTATCGTAAATTTTTTTCAAATTATTCGTGTCATTTTTAACATTGAGTGCATGAGGGTTGCACCTGATATACATTTCACTCATAATTCCCGAGAAGTAATTATTTTCTTCGTCTAAAATTTCCACATTTTGCCAATCGAAATTGTGATTATTAAACATGTATGTGTTTGGACACAACTGAGTACTTTTGAATGTCTAATTTGATGTTGTTTTTATGTTCCTTAATGTGAGTTTTTAAAGCTCATTTAGTTTGTCCGATATCAATGCGTTTTTAAATATTATTTTCGTTTTCGTTTTTTCGGCTAAATCTGTTGTGTGGCCACTTCAGTCCATTTCACAGGTAGCCTGAGTGCGTAACTGGGAAGTCCAGCCACCTGAAGCTGCGATTACTAAGCGCTAATCGCAACGAGATGCCGACGTGCCTTTAAGTTGGACTCTTCGTGCACGCGCTGTACTTTCGGCTCCCTCGAGGCAGCCATTTATTTTTCTCCTTCTCCACGCCAGCCCGCATATACAAACTGTTTGAGAACTCAGTTTCTCACGTTTAAATCTGATATTTTCTACTCGCGTGTTACAAAAATTATTATAATCATGACGATTAAATCCCGGTGGCTAGAGCACAGAGCAAGTTCTTGCTAGGGAGGAATTCGTATTCTACATGTCAATCAGTGGCTCTGCAAATAATTTACCCGAGGAGGAATGCAGATACACACGAAAAAGACCATCACAACTATGCGAACGTGTCATCGGAGACGGAACTGCCTCAAATCTCTTTCACAGAATCACTAGATGCAATTATCTGCTATTCAGAAAACGTAACAACATAATGTCAACTATTTTCCCCTCTTTAAATTATTTGCTTGTAGTATAACTTGGCAGCAATACAATTAATTACGGAACGTAAAAAATAAAGAGACGTAAATAAAAACTTAATGTTAAAAACAGCTGAGAAATAGAAAACGAACATTTGTCCCTAAATTTCCTGCATAACCGCAAAATAATGTTACAGCACTCCAAACATAAGGTTGGCATCACTGGGATGAGAAAACCTGACTGATAAAAATTGTTTTGTTTATAACCATAAAACTGTATTTAACGTTGGTGTGTCCGCTTGAAGTTTGCATATTACTTGAACAACGTTCAGTGATCCAACTTTTTCTTTCTGAAATATTTTTTCGAAAAATTTTACAGTATGGTGAATGTTATATGACAAGGTAGAGCAGCTTCAAAGCGGTAAAACCTCAGAGGATGACGCGCAACGTCCTGGCCGGCAAGTTGAAGGTGCGAAACCCTATTGACGACATTATTCGTGAAGACCGACGAATTTAAGTTGCAGAAAGTGTTTCCACAGGTCATAACTACATCAATATCAGCCAGAAGTACAGCTAAAGTAGTGTAATGTGGGTGCAACAACCTGATACTTACTAAACCTCCTACAGTGCAGATTTGTCTCCCTCCTATTTTCATTTGTTTGGTCTACTCACCGAGACATTACGTAGAGTATAGTTCAGCAGCCAGGAAAAAGGCCTTAAAAGAGCTCAAAAGACAACAAAAAACTTTTCTGCATCAAGTATAAATATATTTCTTCATCGTTGGGACAGTTGTATTAATTTGTTGAGGAGTAATAATGACTCATTTTGTCAAAATACTCACTTTTTTTCTAGATCAATTTGTATATTTAATTATTGACTGCCCCTCATATATTGAACCTCAGACATTTTATATAATTCCGAGTACTACTTTTTATAATGTACAGATTCTTCTGCAGTTTATTAGATTTAAATAAAAATAAATATAATGCAATTTCTCATTAGTCAAACCTTCCAGCAAATTTTTAGACAAATCACCGGGTATGGTCCTTAAAATAAAGCCTGAGGTGCCATAGTCAGCCCTTGGCTACCTTGCTGTATCTTCCACATCACCCTTTTTCAATTCCTTCCTATGCTATTACACGAGAATTGTCTGTTTTAGGATCACCCTCATGTAGCCTGTTGCATAAAATAAATCATAGGCTTTGACAAGAAGGTACCTCTATCCCGTTTGGAAGGTGTATGTACTGGGTTTCGCTGACCTTGAGTTGTCCGCTGATCCCAGTGGATCAGTCGGCCAGCTCTCTCCGAAAACTGGTGGAAGCACGGAGAAGGGAATGCATCAAACTCCTCTCCCATCATTCGGAAATGCGTCATACCAGTACCCAATAGATCAACCTACTTGATGCAGGTTTCCTAGGGATTACCCAGCATCGTACAGGATAGGACAAATAGAATCCTTAGAAAGGGTGCAAAGAAGGGCCGCAAAATTCGTACAAATAGGACCTGGGCATGGGAACGAAAAGGTAAAGCGACTAGGGTGGGACACGCTACAGACAAGAAGAGAAACAGCTAGGCTACACATTTTCTACAGAGCATTTGAAGGTCAAAAACCTTGGCAGGGAATCCGAGATAGAATGAAAGAATTGACTCGGAACGGGAGGGGAGGAGTGATCACCTGTTTAAATTACAACCAAGGCACCAAAAAACAGACGTTGGAAAATACTCATTCCTAAATAGGACAATTAATGATTGGAACAATCTACCTGCAGGAGTGTTTGGGGAACTTCCTCTAACAGAAAGAAAATTTAGACTTAATATAAGTTTAGTGAAGTGTAGTGAAGTGATCAGTGCTGCGAAATCTCTAAAAATATACTACAGTGAAATATATTTCCAGTGGTTTTTTTTTCAGGCAAAAACAATATTATTCTTTTTAAAAATTTATCTTTTAATAATATGATTCCACACTTATTTATTTATATTGAATATAATTATACATTTAATTATAGGTTAAATATTGTCCTTACGACCAGATTATTAATTATTGTTTAAGTTCTATGTATCTGCCACCGGGCATCTGCCCATTTGTAGATTTAATAAATACATACATCTCTTTCAGGTATGTACCGGATAGGATTCTTAAGCTATAGCCTGGGGGCCCTAAACCCTTAGCTTCCTGTCTCTCCCTTCATATGATATTAAAGGAGAGTTTCCACTTTGTGCAGTCTGTTTGAATAGTGTGACTCGCAAATTCAACTGACTTGGCTCTAAACTACCATCAATAAAATGGTTAAAAGACAACACTGAAATAATTTATTTGAGAGGAAGGTGCAATTTTGTGGACTTTGTTTTTGCTAGTGGGAGCCCTTGTGGAAACGAAACTTGATTCGGAGGGCAGAATTTTGAAGTACATCTAAACATGAATTAAGAAGAAGAGTGAGTTTTAGCATTACCGAGATGTTCAAAATGGATTCTGAAGGTACGTAGTGGCAGATAAAATTTATGCCACAGGATGTGATGGATAGAAAGTTAGAGAGGACAATTCGGAAATACTTCTTGGACGCTGGAATAAATGTTTGCAACCCAACCGTGAAGGGTAAAGAACTGATGTGGGAAAAATTCTCATTTGTAAATAGATCTATGGAAATCTGGAACAGACCCTGGGAGACTTTGCCCCCCAAGAGTTGTAGAATTGAAAATAAGTTGGAAATAAACTCAATAAATGACTTTTACGGTATCGCATACGGACGACAAATTAGATGCGTCATGGGACACGGACATCATGAATACCATAGTTTGTTTTCGTTCCATTGACTGTTGCCGGAAGTGAATGGAAACATACACATTGCTCGAAATATCCACTGAGATCACGAATAATTTTGAGATCATGAACTTTGTTTTATGGAACGTTTTTAAAATTTTATCCGCATTGATCGTTACTATTGTTTTGAAATTTTGTTAATATTTCTTTAAGGTATAAGGAAAAATACAGTAGTAATTGACGGTCCGAATTAAAGTTAGTAAGCTATTACAGTGTGTAATAGGACGAAGATGGAATTGATACAAATGATTTTTGGCGCATTCTCTCTGCTACTTATTTTTCTATGCTAAATTGTCTTTCATACAGCATTTATTCTGCGGCTGCATCTCAAGTCAAAAGAATTCAGACAGCCCTGAACAGAATACTAAGAATAATCTCAGATGCACCATGGTGCATAAGAAACAGCGATTTAGACATTCCTACAGTTCTCTAATCCATCAACTCAAATTATCTTAAGCTCCACACTTCAATGACAGGCCACAGCAACCTATTAATAAGTGATACTGCAAACAACCTTCCTCAACCCAAGCACCATAGAAGACTAAAAAGAAAAAGTCCAACAGTGAAACCAGAACTTAAATTAGTCATTAATTCCTCAATAATCATCTTATTAATTAAAAATAATTCTTTAAATTCTTGTAATCAATCATATGCTGGGGCCTGCTATTGAGCAGTTTCCCCATTACATGTGTCAAGTTGTCAGTAAAGAATATTATCATAACTGAATTGTACACTGTACAGATAAAGTTTTCTTTTAATAAAATTAAGCATTTAAGGCCGTAGTTTTAAAAAAATTTGATGCTGTTGAAAGTATGTTGTTGTCGTATCACTTTCGAGCACTACTTTTTTTTATAACGGTCGCATCGACTGTCTGGTCATTATTTACATATTATTATACAATTATATACACAGTATTTACAATTATGAATTTACATATTAAAATACTGGTAATGTCCATTTTTTGCTCGTTACCACTAACTAATTATTTATCTTCTTTACATTTGATTTTTAAATTTTAACAAGAGAGAACACAGAATACAATACATTTAAATTAAATCAAAAATATATATTAGTCCTTACAAAATTGAATAATGTCTAGCCCTACTTTATTATCCGAAATCCGCGCACAATTTAGTCCGTAATGTCTATTTACGTTGTGAAAGTCGTTGTAAACTTTCCGCAGTCGTAGCTCTCGGATGCGAATTGCTTGAATCGCTGACATATCGGCGCATTCACGTCTCTTTATATTACGCACCGCTCATTCGTACGCAATTATTGTTATCCACGGGCCGCACTTTATCGTATTTCAGCATGAGCATTGTTCTCCGCGATGCTTTCGTCGTAAAAGTCACGAGTTATGCGTGTGAACGCGGTGCGTCGTAAAGCAGTCGAAATGCGACCCGACGTCTAGCGCCTAGGACGGATAATTGCCGCCTCTGTTTTACGAGCCAATTTGTTATTATTGTTTGTTTAAAACTCTGTTACGTTATTGCCTCCTCGGTCTGTTATTGATTTTACGGTTCTCTCTCTCGGCGTAGGGCAGAGTCTCGCCCTTTTTTTTTATGAACATTATCTATCGATATTGTCTGTTGCTACCAATTGGTAAAGTGGTGCCCGTGTCCCCGTGTTTATATTCAATAAATCCGTTGACTATTACGGAGTACCTTTGGTGACTCACAAGCTGTGAGTGCCTGTTTCATGTCCCGTAACTCATCGCTGCCTGTTCATTTTCTTTGTTGAGTCACGTCGGCTGTTCAACAAATTACCAAACGAACTACTTCAATTAATTTCTGCTAGATTTTCGGTTGTATTTCATCCCCGCGGTATAAGTTATGTGGTAAAATTTTATTATCTCATAACGAATCTTCTTTATTGCACTTTAAAATTCATCGTACGACACATACCTTCGAACGGTATTGCTGAGAAAAAAATCGAGGCAGAGAGATGGGATTTTATTTTTCAATTTAATGTCGTTGCGGAATTGAATCAGTCAGTTAATTTCCATTAAAGGCTGTAAACTCTTAAATAATTATTGTGCCAGGATTCAGTTTACTTTATGACCGTAAGAATCCAACGTCGCTGCTTATCTCACAATGTGTATATTAACTAGTATAAAATGTGTAGAAGTCTCTGCAGTTGACGAAGAGAAATTGGTCTGTTCACATTGCATAAAAACCACCTACTTGTGGAACAACAATGCAAACAATACTCCAATCCCTACTTTCCTGTAACTATAAAGTATTCTTTTTGCATATTTAAACACGCGGGAAACTTGGCACACACATTTCTAAAGACCCGGAGAAAAACATTGGGTGATGAGGCGATAAATAACTAGCATAAATGCAGAAAGAATTTTAGTTAAATAAATATGCAATTGTGTTTACAGGGAAATCCGCTATATTTAACTAGACTGTTAGGGTTCTACTACACTAACATTTCATCAATTATGTACTGCGATACGAGCGCCAGGAACACATGAAAGGGTGAGTAAAAATAATACAAAAGAGTCTCTTTTAAATACGTAAGTTTCTATACTTCCGCTTTATTTATAACCGCCTTTTAATGTGACATATTTCATGGAACAACGGCAGATGATTATGAGCGACTTTTTCCCTATAAAATCGTGCAACGCGAACTTCAGAAAATATTAAAGGGTGATGAATGACATTAGGTAAAAATTTTTAATCGTTAAAATTTAATAGAAATGCTGAGGATTTAGAAGACTGACTAAATAATGCAAGGGAAAATTTTTGAATACCTTACGTCCTGAGTGAATTTTGACTATTAGTAATAGTTATGAATATGTTTTTCTCTCTGATGTGTATAAATAAACACGCGAAATATAAGGTCAGATATCGCAGTTTCAGTTATAATAAAGGAGTGAACAAAATCGTGTAAAGGAACATAGCCTTATATAAATATAAGATTACAATATGTACTCAAGGATTACAGAAGTCATAAAAGTGTAGTTCTGAGAGGTAAATAAAGTCACGAAATAGTGGATGCTCCAATAATAGACTTCTAAAAAAATGATGAATTTTATGAAAATAAATTATTACAATATGAAGTGTATTTTTACGAAATTGAAATAATTACAGACGAAAACGATACATTTTTCATTCATCCGAAATTTTCAAGGATGTCAGGACTAATTAACATAATTTTATTTCTAGAGTAGTCAGACTGTACGTTAAGTTTAGAATCTCAGGATTGAAAATATTGTTTTGTGAATACAACAGTGATGAAATTTTGGTCGAATGAAATATTACGCTTTGAAACTCTATTACAGTTTCATAATATCTTGGTCTGATTTCCGTAGTATGAGAAATAAATTGGGAAATGATCAATCCCATCATTCCGATTTAACGATTAGGTGAAAATTTTCGTCTGTAGGTATGGCAAGCATTGCCTCGATTTTAAAGCATCTCTCAATTATGGTAATTCATAATGATGTCAAGATTACCATAAATAAAACTATGCGGGACCGCTGCAGAAGACGCATTAAATTACGGATAGTGTCTGCGCAATGCCCAGCATAATGATGAAGAAAGATGAGCTCACGTCCAAAGTCAATCGCACGTAATTAATTTAATGAACTTTGCAACTTTCAAAGAGAATCGTTCTACAAGATGACTACATATTTCATGCTAGCTGACTGCTGATTTCTCACAACTTGTGGTGGTTAAAGAGTGTGTGTTAATCTTCCAAGTAATAAACTTCAAACCAACTGATTTATGAATGTCTTGTTACACCAACACAATATTTTCAGCTCTAATACAAACAAATATTAGAATAAAAATATTTAGAAGTGGAAATTTTAAACGGCTGATATTTTATTGCATGTCTAAAATGTTAAGTTATTATATTTCTCCAGTAGCCCGTTCTAAATTTCCTGTCTAAGCTTAAATACCGGTTAATATAGTTTAAAATGTGAATTGTAGAAGCGTAATCTATTTCATAATAATTTTCAAGGGCAGAGGAACACGGATCGCAAAACTCGAAAATATTTACTTACATGAATCAATTTATATGCTCGAGCGTCGGTGTGAAATGACGTCATTAAACTTCACTAAGTTTTGTTCACAAACTGTTTGAATCTCATCTTCTCCGTAAAACATCTTCCCAGAATAGCACTACATTATTTATACCTCACACTAATAAATTGTTGTAAATATACTATACTTTAAATCGCCTTAAAATTCACAATAATCGAATCTGAAGTCGCTAAGTCAAGTACTACATTTAATTTCCCAGGTTCTATAAATGTTTCAGGGTCTATCAAGGGGTTTCTTTACTCTGTAACTATTAGCCTTATCCTATTTTACAAGCCTGGGTTGGAATGCAGAGTACAGCAATGTAAAACAAGAATTCTTCACAGTCTTTTCGTACCATCCCGAGCTTACCAGGAACCGTATATTACTAACAGGTAAATGCACCGGTACACGAACTGATTGTCACAGGAATAGTGTGAGAAATTCAGCATTCAGGTCGATATTATTTTACGAAATAATTTTCCTCGTCCCCGTTTCCACTTTTACTCCTATTGACGTCTGTATCGCTAGGTATTTTTATTAAGCAGAAAATATTTGTATCAAATGGAAGATTGGGTACAAATAAGCTAATTAAAAACCAATATATCCCTTAAAGTCTATATAGAATTAAAAATCCGACCAATGTACAGACAAGGTTTTATTTAATTCATACAACGTTTCGACCTCACATTCGGGATTCCTTCAGCTGAATTTCTTTGGGATATTGCTACCAAAAAATTGTTCTGGAAATTTAAGAAATATAATGAAGCATTTATTAATTAATTTCTTTAAAATAAATAAAATTACTTAAAATTTTCAGTTATGTAGTTACACATGAACATCTGAAAAAATAAAGGTCCAAACGTGTAAATATTTGTCCTTGACTGCATCCAAGGACTAACAGCCGAAATGTGATTAAAAATACAGACGAGTAAAGTATTGTATGTTGATAAAAATTTAAATAATGCCGTTACAAAAAATGATATCAGTTAGTCAATGTGAATTTGTGGGACTTAAAATAAATAAGGACACCAACATTAAATCATTATAACAAGCGTTTAAAGAAACCAATATATATCAAATAACACCGTCTTAATGTAATGTTACCAATCATTAAATAATTAAACTAATCTATAATATTAATTCCAAAACTAATAATTCATTAATTTAGTTCTTTATTTACAAATATTTATATTTTATGGTATACCCAGTGAATGAATAATATCTTATGGATTAACAGCTGACCTCAAGTACTAAAAAAACACTCCACAAAATATACAAAAATAGTACAGTAAATTTAAATATTTTCTCTAAAATTATAATTATAGATAGCTGTTACATTTAGACTAGGTTATGACTATGGCTGGTAACCAACTGATGATTTGACAATGGCTTCCTTTGGTATGAACCAGGCATCGAAAACCACAATGACTGAATGCCGTCTGGAATGTCCA
The DNA here is from genome assembly GCA_034510155.1 of Eucriotettix oculatus. Taxonomy (NCBI): domain Eukaryota; kingdom Metazoa; phylum Arthropoda; class Insecta; order Orthoptera; family Tetrigidae; genus Eucriotettix; species Eucriotettix oculatus. The sequence continues at coordinate 59,536,494 of CM067380.1, forward strand.
ATGGAACTATCAAGGAACATCGTATTTTCTCCACTGTTGTTAATATTCCAGTCACTTATTTGACCAATGTTTAATCACTTAAGGGGTGGGGGTTAATTCAGACTATATTCCATTTTCTTCAATATGTAATAATAATTAACTCTACGGCCATCGTATGTCTCCCATTTCTATAGGAATTAGTTTTTGTTTGTGACTACTCAAAACGCTTCATTAGTAATCTTTAGTAGCAAAGAATATTTGAAACAATGTGGAATTGGAATAGTTTTCTCTCAATATGGTTATATTGTATCCTGATCCATTATCCAAGTATTCAGATAGTTTTCTGGTCCCTCACGCTTTATCAATTTTTATAAAATTATGGAAAAAAATGACTTTATAATAGTATAAATTATTAGTTTTTTGATGAAACGTTTATATAATGCGTTCATTCAATAGGAAAAATTTCATCAGTCTGCTATTTTTTACTTTTTAAGACAGTAAAATTACCCAGAGTCTCAGGTAACGATTTTTCTTTTTTCTTCAATACCAAAAATTCATGTTTCCCGATTGATCGTGACCAGAACTAGTAACCGTTCGCCTTTTATTTTATTTTTAGTCGTTACAAATTGAGGACACCAGAACCGTCGTGGAATTGGAATTATGTATCATTGTCCACCGAAAGAAAAAATAAATACCCTGATTTACATTCATACACGACGCACAACGTTGAAGTGTGAAATGGCGAGCTGTAAATCTTTAATAAGTAACATACGTATTATTAAGCCTTGTTGCTTTCGAAGATGAAGTATTTGGCCATAGAAAAAGCCGAGAAATGGTTACTTACTCAACGCCAATATAGCGTAAGCTCTCTGGCAGTTAATATTTCTGGTCCGAAAGACAATATTGAAAGCGCAAGTTGATCGAATGAGCTGAACGGTCGGTAATGGATGGGTACGAGCCAGAGCATATAATACCTTTTGTTACGGCTCAGAATTATCTACAAGCAAACGTCGTAATGAGTGCATCGATGTAGCACCTGCTCAAGTTTAAGGACTTGCAAAGGACTAACTGACGTGGCATGTTGCAGTAAATTAAACGTCCTCTTACCTCAGCAGGATCCAGACTCGCAACTCAACCAAAACATTACATTCACTGGTCACTGCATAATATATAATTGCAGAAACTATGTGCTCTAAAAAAACCGACTATTTACAGAGAAGGTAATTAAGAAAGCATAAAATGAATAATTGGAATGTCTAAATAAAATCAGGGATTTAATTATTAAGAAATTTACTTGAGTTTTATAAAATTATTTAATTCAATTATACATTTAAAACACAACTTCATTGTTGGGCTCTGCACTATCTATATTACCAACAAATGTAGGATTTAATGGGGAATTAAATATTGCATTAGCAACGGCTTAGCTCAGGGTATATTTTTACATAATAGATTTATCAGGGCTAGTTACTGTGGGGCAACAACGGGTAGCAGAGATCTCTTTTATTATGACGTACCTATTTTACTCTTCTTTCGATTACTCTCGTGCAGGTACAGATTAATATTTTCCTTCCGGGAATTTCTCGTGACTGCAGGTAGACAGCAAGCTGTACAGACCCTTCCTCACATGGGGTGTTATTCGGAAAGTGGAAAAAAAGAGATTTCACACCGTCAGACGATGAGGAAAACTCAGTCTTCCATCTCGGCAAGGTCGTTCATGTCTCAAGTAGAGTTTTGGCTGAAATATCTTAATTTCGTTATGCTGCTTTCGTGTTTGATTTCTACTAATAATTGAAAGCGTCTTCCTTTTTCTCTTGATTATACTTCTTCTTCCTTTCGACTTTAAACGTACACTGATTGTATTTAGTTTCTTCTAACTTCAAAAACATACTAGCGGCGTTTTTTTCTCTCCCTAAGTCCTCTTCCTCTTAACTTCCAAGCAACACTGTTCATTTTCTCCTCTCCTATTTTCCCTCAACTAAAAACACACGCTGTTTCACCACCTTGTCACCTCTCAGCCAATCTCTTCTTTTATCTTCAAATCATCATTAATGTTTCACCTAGCGCGTAATCTGCACTAACGAAGAAATGAAAACTTCCATGGATTAAAGTCCGCTATTGGACAAACATCTTTAATCCTTTGTACCTAGGTAGCAGACACGTTTCTCCGCGACAGTCTGGAGATTTTATAATGCGTCTTCTCTTCCTCTCCCCAAATGTTCTTATTTAATTTTATGAATTTAATTCTTCCTAAAATACGAATTAATTTGAGGTGAGGTCCTACTGCCCTACGAACGAATTCGTTTCCCGCTGTGCAAATAGTGTCCTGCTCTATATACTCCTATTATGGATAAATAAATTTGGTCAAAGCAGTTTCTTAAGAGGTTAAGTAAAGCATCAAGTGCAAAACTATTGACCCCAGAAACCGTCTTTCGTGCTTTCAAATCTGCGGTCGATTGACATAATGCGAATCGATTGTCAACATTTATCTAAAATATTCATCGTGCAGCTATTAATTTCAAATCCAAATCACCCCAGCTCGTAGTTTAATATTTGGAAATAATCTCAGGATTCAGGATTTTTTTTGATTGAATGACGAAATGATTCCTCGGAATTTATGGAAGAATGTAGACTGGTATAGCATCCCCACTTACAAATCGTCTTTTTTTTGGGGGGGAGGGGTTGGAATTGCACCTACCAATGCCCTCTGATTCTCGTTTACCTTTGAGTCAATTCATCTGCTGGATAATGAAATAAAAATCTATCCATTGCTTATCTCTTTAATAAGAAAAAAGTTTATAGTATGCAAACGGCTACTTTCCGAAGGTGAATGCCATTTGAGCAAAATATTTTTATTACTCTTCGGTACCCTTTTCTATATTTAATAACGAAATTATTATTTTTTACTTGTATTTGGTTTGTAGTCGCATCAACGCAGAGCTAAAATTGACGGACGTTATCGACCCGTTGCCTACGAGATCTTCGTCTCATTAGGTATACTTTTGGTTTTATGAAGCACGTGGTGTTAACGGCGAGAACGGAGTGAGATGAGTGTCTGTGGTGGTCTGGATCACTGGGAAAGAGAGTGAATCAATCTCAGGGCTTCCGGCATGACCTGTGACCTGCGAACTGGAGCACTGCGGGGAAAGCGGGGTCCGCGCATGTAATTACTGCAGCCTCCAGCCTCCAGACGCTTCCTTGTGCTCGCATTCACCCTGTACGATCATCCCCGAAACTCTCTTGCCTCACGCACGCACGTTGATGACTTGAAATATCCTCAAAACACGTGTAGATTTCATTTCCTCGCATTAAGTCCTTTGAGGGCGATGTACTAATCTTTGGTCTTTGCAGAAAAAAGAATACTAGATTGTGCGTATGTATCAAATTATTATCAATTAACAAGCCTTGGTGACTAATATACCGTTTAATAAAATAAAGAAAATGTTTTCAAATAGAAGTTTACAATTCGTCTTTAGTTGACATTTTTGGGTTCAAGATATTGCCACATCTCAAGACCTGCAGTGATGGCAGAGGGGTATAAAACCGGACTGCATAAACGTAGACTCGGGTTCGAGTCCCACCCGACGCAACCATTTTTATTTGTTTACTTTACTTACATTGTTTGTAGTATTTTCTGTTTCGAGAATGTTCTGCTTCTGGAATATTCCATGTATGTATAAATTGGACTGGATTCCAAATCGCAGTCAGTCTTACGCAGTACGAGCTTTGTACAGCACTTCGCCGTTGAATAAACGCACAAAAACTCTACGTGTGTGTGTTTTTGAATCTCACGATCCCTCAGAAACGTGACAATATTATTTCGTAACGGTTTGACCGATTCTGATTATGCTGTTTTGTATCTATGGGGCCACCTGGTTGCTTCTTAGCTATAGTTAAACCAAATGCGTGGCGCTGTTGCCGAGATCAAGATTTTTTAAATTTCTCCGACCAAATTAAAAATTAGTATTTCTAACATAAGAAAATATATAGGGGAAGTCGGGACTGAGCGGGACACTCACGCTTTAACAATTTTTATAAAATCACGAAAAAAGAAAAATGACTTCATAATAATATTAATTATTATTTTATTACATTATTTACTTAGTCTAATACCAATATAACTTAAACCAACGAATTTAGATTTTTTATAAATTTTAAAAAAGAAAGATCCAAATTTCCCGGTCTGCACCCCCCTCCGGGTTTGGATAAGTGAAATAAAATATAATTTAATTTGATAAAAATCTTAGCACCTTTTGTGTATTCATTCTTATACTTATTTAGCGTACGGTCGGTCACTTTATCATTTTTTCCTGTTGCAAACAGATTTATTATGCGACTGCACAGTCTTTGTTAACATATTTCATTTTTTCCGTTCGATTTCTTTCTTAATCTACATTTTTTTGGGGTACAGCATCATATAACTCATTCGTATAAGTTGAGTCTGCCAGTTTTTCGTTTTTTTGCTGAGGAACACACAGAATTTAGCCTTATACAGAAGTATTCCTTTCCGCCCCGCACGCTGGCCTCAGTTTAAGGTTTCTCACCGAGCCAAGTAGATCTAAGCCTTATACGTAACTTATATGTAGATAAAGACACCTAGTCTACGACTATGCACCATTAAAGACTTAAAAGCGAGGAGTTTTGTACATCACGTTCTGTGGATCTACTGCAAAAATTATAAAGTCACCGATGTAAGAAGCCAAAACAAGAGTTCATTCACAAGTTGCAGTGAAAACTTGGTAAAGTCGGCTGCCGGGACTTCTTTTTTGATCAGTTACTATGTTCCATCCCTATTTACTAACCTCCAGCACTATCCAGTTCTACCCCGCTATCTCATCCGCCCCGACTTCGCCTAATCCAAAATTTTCAGCCTGACCGCATGAATGAACTGTATTTTTTATAATATTTTATTTTTACATTTAATATTTTTTATACTGTAAAATATGTAGCATTTGACTTACGAATCAATACATGTGCAAGTTCATTGCGTCGTAGCTTGAAATTTTTTTGACATTTCGATTTTGGAATGCTGAGTTCTGATATGCCCTGTGCATTCTCATTGCGTCCATACTGAGTGAATTATTTATCGATTAATTCAACATTGGACAAATTAAGTATATTTCGATGAAGATACTGAGGCATCGCGGTGATAATTATGAAATTCAGCTCTCATAAAGTAGGTGGCGTCAAAAGGTAAATTTACGCAAATGTGACGCTCTAGCTGATGGCTTAATTTCATGATGACAAATAGATTACGGTCGAATTTTATATACCTATATATTTATACATAGCTGGACACAGTAATGCGAAGTTTCGTCGCACAGCATTAAAAATACGACGACCATTCCTAAAAAAAGTATGGAAGTATTATTGCACAGTAAAATCTATTTCTGTGAAGCATAAATCAAAGTATTCGCGTTGAATGGCGGCACGAGTCCTCAAAATTTGGGAAAAATGTTTAGAGGTATAACATCCCCATTTCCTTAAGTATGGTTTTCTTTTAAGTGCCCCCCCCAAAAAAAAAGTCCAGAATATATTTAGATATTATTAGTATTAGTGACTTTATGCATCGAAAAATGAATATTAGTGAAATAAGTTAATTAAATACATATCTCCGTTTTTATGTGGATCCTCATCAATAATAGTGATAATAAAATTTAAAAGAAATTGTTACACAAACAAAAAACATCAGTGAATGTGAAAACAGATATTGAAAAAAATCACATTTATAATAAGATTTTTCCTTAAATAAAATATAGTAATATGAAATTGTTCACTCAAATTCTCGATTTATCTCATTTCTTGGAAGTTTAAGTTTTATAACGATCGTATTGTGTGTATTTTAATCACCAGTTTTATTTTAAGTAACAACAGACCAGAGATACTGCAAGACGACACCCATTAACTTTTAGTATTTACCAAAAATAATTTGTATCGAAAACTTAATTAAGTAATGCACATTTTTTGTTAATATTTACGCCTTTTTAAGTTCTAGTGGTAACAAAACAGAAAAAATTACAAACTCTTGTAGGAATACTAAATATAAAGAAAATAAATTTCAGGTACGTCTTATGGAAAACGTAATTCAATAGTGACGATTTCTTAAATTTGATTTGTCGGTAATTTAAAAATGTAACTGCAATATTTAAGAACGTAGTTATTAATAATATTTTGAAAGATAAGTCAAGAGTGATAACCATTGTTTATTTTTTTATTTACCTCAATATTTTTTAGAACTTTGACAACAGTTGCATTTTTTAAATATTTTTTGTTATCATTATTACGGATGACGGTCTACGATCTACATAATGACCGAGACACGTGCGTGGTTAATTAATGTAGTTTTCCACAAATAATTTCTTTTGTCTGTTTAATTTCGTCAATTCCAAAAATATATTGTAATATAATGAAGTGTTAATTATCAGTTTACTTTATAGCCATATTTATTTTTTGAAAGGCTATTGACTAATATACTTCTAATATAATAATGATTTCGTCTGCGTAGTATAATTCTTTTAATGTAGAAATAGACACTTATTTGTTGAGCATTATTTATATAGTTATGATGTGTTGTATATAATTTTATGCTATTCATATTTGTTATTTCATAATATTTTGTTATACTTTACTGTCTTTGTATAGTTACATCTATAACCTTTAATATATTTATTGTTAACGTGATGAGGGATCATGTCCGGACAGAAACATGTCCTTAAATTAAATTATTAAGCATAATTTTTAATTGACTGTTTTGACCTATATAAAACTGAGTTTAATATATTTTTAAATGAATTATAGCAGCCTCTTTGTCAGTTTTTTTATTTTATTTAAAAGATTGAATATACTACGTTTCGTGTCTCATTTGAGGCTTCTTCACGTATTCAGGTTGTTCATGTTCCTCACTCCATGACGCCAAAGACCTTCATCTTTTAAATAAAATAAAAAACTGACAAAGAGGCTGTTGTAATACATTTAATTATTTATTTAAATGTCAGATAAACTACTTATTTAATATATTTTTAGGTAACGATAGGTAACTGTGTTCCATTTAAATTATATAAGCATTCGTTCATTACATTTAGTTGGATTGATCATGAATTTACTTGCATCAGAGAACATCGCTCACAATGACGATAATTAGAACTAAAAAAGACTGTCTCTTGTGCCATATTCATGGATTGTGGAGTCAGAGAGGGAAAGGAAATCTGTAAGCTCCGAAGCTATCATATTCACAGTTGAAGCGTAATTAATCTCCCGACGTGATTGAATCAAAAGTTGACCTAGATAAGTCAAGAGAGACTGGTCATGTGTCAGCCTTTTAGAATTGTTTTCGCCTCTGAGGTTTCGTTATGCGTACCACATAGACGGTGCTAAAATGACGTTTCATTCTTTAAAAAATCAACTGCATTTCATATAGATAGTTACCAGCTGGGGATCCGGCGTCGCCCGAGAATTTATTGAAATTAGCCGGAAACAGTATTCGACAGTCATATTTTTTAGTAACTCGTGATTGAACCATCAACGAAAGCGTCGCATTTTGGAAAATTTACCTTTTCACACCCTTTATTATCATCTAAAAGACTTGCAGAGGCTATGGGGTGGTTTTGAAAAGAATGTAATTTCTAGGATCAACAAACGTGAAGAAATATGTGAGTGAGGTTGAATGAATTTGCTTTATAATGAATATGGGGGAACGGATATTAATTAATAATAAAATAAATGATTATATTTTATAAAAAAAACAATTTACTTTAACAAAACTGAACATATTTACAATAATGATTCCAATTTCTTAATGCTTCAATATTTGCGCCGGCTCTTATTTTCAATAAAAACTATTACATATACATTTACAAAAATTATTTATATTAAATTCTTAAACACTAACAATTTTAAAACTCATCTCAGCTTCAAGGGATGAGAGTGGTGATCGCTTGAAGATGATACGAGGGGAAATGGCGATGGTGACTGAGGAACTTCGAGGTTGCATTAAATATGAGTTCAAAGAGTGGAAAGAAAGCGTGAATTAAGTACTGTTGGAACATCGAAAAAACTCTTCCAGGCTCGTGACTTTGATCACACAACTCCCTAATCACTAGTCCTTTTAGGGTGGATCCCCAAAATTTGTTAAGGAAAATTTCCTCAATCTCTTCAAAGGGTGCATTAAGGCCTACCTTCAAACCACTCTCTTGCTCCGATGTCAACAGTTTCCAAAAATATTCTATTATTATATCATTCTGGTATAGCTGTAGCTCCACAATATTCACTAATCTTCTCGGTGGACAAGTTCCGTTAACCAGAGCGACGACTCACAGTATCTTAATCTACTCAAGAAATCTACTGGCACTTTAAAAAAGTTCAGTAACTTTTTAAACAAAGGCTGACAACATGTGTATGTGCCGCTCTGATTCTTTTACGTATTTATTATCTAATTAAAAGTATCAGTATTTAAATAAAATAATAGTTCAATTTAAAAATTATTTAATGCTTAATAGATTAATAATCATATCGGTTGACGGGCTACGTGAGGACTATGCCCTCTCCTGTTGCAAAGCTTGTACACGTAGTCTCGTTGATTCTACTCGTGAGAAATCTGGTGAAATACGAAAAGAGTTATTCAAAAAAAAATTGTGCCAATTGCGTGACAACTCTGGAACAGTTTTTGAAAGTGTCTTGAGGGTGGGAACGTTTTCGGCTTGAAAGGAACCCAGCTCTTCGAAAGATAAACAGGTGAGCCTAACAATTCACCCAAATTTTATGGCAATCAGATGAATGGTGCAGGAGCGAATAAAGGACAAGCAAACATTCTTGATTATATATATATATATATATATATATATATATATATTGTGCTAATGATTCTTCGAATAAACCAAAGATTACATAACTGTAATTCTGTAGTGTCACTGAAGGCGCAGTGAGCAGGATGTAAAAGGTTTCTTGAATGGCGTCGAGTTGCTGTACAGTGGAGTAACATCTTAATCGTAACGGTAAATGTAAAGCATTTTAAACAATGCCTGTTTGGTGCGAGCATTTCCCAACGTTCTTCAAGATTAACGGCACTTATTCCATATTGAAATTGTTCCTGGACATGTCCGAAGGTTGAGAATTCCATTCAAAGCAGGTTTTACTCTACTAATGGGGCCATTTTGGGCACCTTCTTTACCCTTATCTGCCGTACATATTTACGACAAGTTTCTCGCAAGAGGCGATAGTAAGAGTGAATGCCAGTCTTTTAAACGACGTTGTTTCCTGTTGCCCATATGAATCAAATGACGGTAGTCAATTCATTGCTCACTTCTAGTCGTTATGTGGCATGTTTCTTGCTGCTTCCTCTGAAGGTCGGTCGGGATATTCATCAGGCTTTACAAACGCTTCCGCCGGGCCTCTGTCTTCACTTACACTCTGACATATGTATATATATAATCTTCTGTTTAATTAATGATCCCTCTGCGTACCCTCTTGAGTTGTAATGATAACAAAAATATAAAAAAAACAGAGAAGCCAAATAAACTACAATAAATAGCAATACTAATGTTAATGTTAAAAAATAGCTACGTCTATTAATCGCATCTGAAAATTAATTCAATAATGTTGATCTCTTTTATTTAATATGTATTTAAATCAAAGCATTAAATTTCTTTAACTTTTTATTTGATATTGCGGATTTTAATTCTTGAGTTATTTCCAGTTGAAAGTAACCTACTTGATAGTTCAGATAAAATAATGATTATATATTGTATTTTATCAGACTGATCAACATAATCATTTTAACCGACAATTTTATTTTAAGTAAGTAGAAGGACAGCAGACCAGAATAATCCAACAAAACTAAATCAAGCAAGTAATAAAGGATAATGCAAATTTGGGGTGGATAAAATCCATTCATTTTTAGCATTTAAGACACTAAACAGACAAAGGGAAATAAGAAAAATTTTAATATATATATATATACACCTAAATTTCTCTGAAGGAACTAAAAAGCGTTCCGTACACAAGTAGTAGGGTTTCGAGGGGGACATTTGATGATGCATTATTTTGAGCTTTTACGCTCAATCCTGCAAGCTGCAAGAACAAAGTTCTTTTCTTAATGGCAATCGCATTTTTCACCCCTATGAAATTTTTGGTTTAATGAGTTTTTTACAGATACCTCATCACTCATATAATTTCCACTAATTTTACTCATAAAATGCCACAAGAACGAGTTCTGTGTTCAAATTGAAGATTCAAACTTTCTATCGTGACCCAGGATGCTCATCGTGGAGGTAAAGTCTGCTTCGCATTCCTTGTCCTGAAAAGAAGAAAAATATCGTCAAACATGTGTGGAAGTTGATGAGCGTTTATAGGAGTTGTTTAATGTTCCCACCGTTGACTTGGAGGCAAAAATTTTCAATAACCCTTCGAAGAACTTGTGGTGTAAAGCGTTCAATCGCCTCACGAAAACGTCTTTGCAAAACCACTGGAGCGGCCTGTCGAGCCGTGTAAACATGTTTGATGAAACCCCAAAGGTAGAAGTCGAGAGGCGTGAGATCCGATGATCGTGGAGGCCACAAAATGTAACCACCCCGACCAATCCAACGATTTGGGAAAGAGCTGTTCAGGTAATCTCTTACAATTCGAGTGAAACGAGGTGGAGCACCATCCTGCTGAAACCACAGCCTCTGTCTTGTCTACAGTTCCACGTTCTCAATCAGCATTGGCAGTTGATTGCGCAATAATTCCAATAATTCTGTCGGTTGACAGTCCCGTTGAAGAAGTATGCGCCCATCACTTGCCCATCAACAATATCGCACCACTCGTTCACTTTCCAACGATGCTGATGACAAAAGTGTTGAGTCCAGTGAGCATTTACCCTTGACCAATAATGACAATTGTACCTTAAGGACCCAGTACTTTGAAACGTTGAAGAGAACAGACTGAAAAAATTAGGATCTTCATTCAGTCTTTCTAAGGCCCAATTACAAAAATCAACTCGATTTTGTCTGACCCACGTAGACAATGCTTGAGTCAACCTGATGTGATACGGGTGATACAGATCGTTTATGTGTGGATTCATGTGATCATAGTTAATATGGCCACTGCCCGCGGATCATGAGGATTAATTATCTTGTTGGTTTGGTCGTTGTCGTCGACAGATTCTCCCTCTTCTACAACTCCTTTCGACGTAGTGAATAACTGACGCTGAAGGCGCCTAGGGTACCACTTCGATATGTTCGATCAACGGATTGAGACGCCTTTCTACACTCTCCTAAAACGAGTTTTTTTTACTTGATTACATCGTGTCGTGATACTAACCAAATCCTAGTTGTATTGGCACTGATTCGAATAAACGAATCCTCGAAGTAGTTGGAAAATTTTATGTTTATTTACATTTGATAATTCCGGTTGGTAAACAGACCTATGAAATAATTATCAACACCAAGGCGCCGCAAGGTGGGAACATTGAACATCTCCTGTAAACGCTGGTCAACTCCCACACATGTTCGCCCGTTTTTTTAGCGTAAGGGATACTAAAAAGACTTTACCCCCACGTTGGGTCACGATAAAAAGGTATGAATCTTCAATTTCACCACTGAACTCGTTTTTGTGCCATTTTCTGAGTAAAACTAGTGGAACTGACATGAATGATGAGGTATCTGAAAAGAACTCATCAAGACGAAAAAGTTACATGGGAGTTAAAAAAAGCATGAGCTAAAAAGCTCAAAATAATGGATTTATCGAATTTCCCCCTCGAAACCCTACAACTGTTGTCTTAAACGTTTTTTCGTTACCTGTCCCACTTCAGAGAAATTTGGCCGTTTTGTTTCATATATATATATTGACTATTATGTATACTCTCTTGACTTGTAATTATATTAAAATGGTTTACTTCAACTTCACGTAGCCACCAAGTATTCTACTTAGAAATGCTTCCATTTTTACTTAATTAACTAAATTGCTTCAGCTTTCATTAAGATCGAATATCTAGCTAAAAAATTTTAACTGTTTCGAGCATTTTTTTTTTTGGTTTACAGGCCAAATGAGGTGATCCTTAAACAGGCAACTCCCCTTTGGTAACATAGAAGGGAAATGAAAAGGGGGGATGCGGTAATTAGAACAAGGCAGCCAAGCGTCTGAAGCGCTTCGTTTTTTTATTGAAGTTGTTTACTGTCCTCAGACAAAAGTACGTTAATTTTGGCATCGGTTTATTTGATGAACACTCGATCGACTTCAAGTTAAGTGTCAATACATTTTTATCTAGAGCAGAAAATAAATATATTGACGATAAGGAATCTTTACGGCACCGCACACTAAGCAGCGAATTTTTTTTATATTTAAAATCCTGTTCTTCTTGTTGCTTGACTCTGCAGCCCATTCAGGGCCTTGACCTACCGGGTAGACTGCGGACTATCATCTTACATGACACATTCCGAATATGGTGGTCAGCTTATCGATTCTCCAGCAGTCTTAAACCCAGAATTCGAACCAGGGACCTCTGTGCTAGGCAGCGACGCTTTCCACTAGACCACAGCTCTTATTTTAAATCCTTAATTACAAATTTACAATACTTAATTGAAGGACCACAGTGATGAGTAAAGGGTACTACTATATATTGAAACTATTTTTTAAAATGCATCAGGAACGTGTGTGGTTATTTGGAATTTAATAAAACGCCGTTAAATTTAACAGAAATCAAATGGAGGTGAATGTTGAATAGAAACGGATAGATAATGAATTATTGATAGGATTATGGAATGAACTATCAAAAATTACATTCATCGATAATAAATAAACGTTCAGTATATAAGGGCGTCTAAATACATATTAAGATTCAATCCTCATTTAAAGACCAGGTTGCGATTTTACGTAATAATATTGCCAATATTATTGATCATTAGCTACCAATTCATTCAACTCCGGTTTTATGTCCGATTTCAATACAAGTCCATTAGAAGGCTCGGTTCAATGCTGGCAGGAGATCTTTTCTAAAAGTAACAGGACAACGCAGTCTTTGTTACCTCAGGAAACGTTACGCAACATTCATCACTTGGTGCGACCTCCACACAAGCCATGAATCATCTCTGGAAAATAACATAATTAGCTCTATTTGCTAATATTTTTCTGTGGGCATCTTCTTGAGCCCGATCTGGTGTACAAATGATCCGGAAGACAAGAACAGATGAGAGTCGGGTGGACCGCGAGTCTTCACTTAATAGCGAGGATAAGCGATCGGTTCGAAACAAAATTATCAAGGTATTAATCACGCCCGTTGCGGATGTATTCGCGGTAAACGGGGCATGAGACATTTTAATTGATGATATCGTAGGAAATGTTCAATAATAACGCACTTTAGGTTATCGGAGTGACAGCCTAATTTAATCACGGGAGCGGCAAGGAGGGCGGGCTCAACTTTTAGGTGCTTATTTATAGGCTGACCTGGCCGCGGTAATTACACGTGCATTGCGTGTTAGCTTTGCCTATCTCGGCCTCTCTCTACACATATTCCCGCTCTCGTCACAAAAACTCATCTCTTCATAACGGCCTCTCCCACGGCTCCCACAGGATCCTTTGTCCAGCCGTGAAATGACAGCGATATTTCTCTCCCCGCAGCACCTGAAAACGAGCTCGTCGCTATTACGTTCAGCTTTTCCTTTCTCAGTCATCAATCAACGTAAACTCTCAAATCTATACTAAATAGGCGAAATTTGGCAATCACTCCATTTTTCAAACACTTCCTTACCACATTCAGTTTAAATACTAGCGCGACGGCACAATGGAACAGCTTGAAATATTGAATTATTACATACTGAAGTAACAACATAAGACTGGTTTTTTTGAAGACAACGGCACGAGTTTTGAAGAGGGTTTCTCAAACTGGTTCGCTGAAAAATACCCACATTTCCCACATGAAAACAATTGCTTACCGTCGCTCACTCGTACGGCCACACTAAATTAATTATAAAACATACAGCGAGCAATTTTAAACTATTATATATTTATATAAGGAAATGAAAGAGAGACAGAAAAGTGGTGGCTTACCTGAAGTGTAGAATACTTGAATTTTCGGAGGCACCGCCCCCTTCATCGCGAGTGACTATCAGCCTTCAACAAATCGTATATAAAATATTTAACGACGCAACATATTCAACAATTTTACAGGACAAATAATGTCAGTGCTTAGGGGGAAGATCAAGATCAAATAAAATATTATTATCAATGATTAAAAAAATTCTTATAGTTATTATCGTTTTTTTCCTAACGAGGAAGACTTTGCATAAAAGTATCCCTGAATGGGGAAATACTTTTCTGAAAGCGGCGATTCTTTCCAATGTTAGAGCTACGCAACATTCATGGAGTTTGGCTACAAGAATGATATTTTATTACACAAATAGTCAAATTTCATGGAATTATACACGAGGTACTTATTTATAAACGAGTTAATTGCATTTCCTTTGAAGACGACTCGCATGACGAAGGAGAATGTCGATAAAGGAAAGTGCAAACTGCAGTAAATTTCATGAGAAACACGTACACTTTTGATTAATATTCCCCTCATCCGTGTTGTGCTTGTATGTTGAATTGAAGAAATGGCAAAGTATAAGTCAACATTGAATTAATAAGTTGAGAATGATGACGTCACTCAGGCATTGTGGTGGACAAAGCAACGTTCCGACTAACAATGGATGACAAATTCTCCGTTAACGTAGAGAATGTTTGTTACAACGTCTTAAGTTGGTAACATTTAATACCGGATTACATCCCCCCCCCCCGTACGTTAAGAGCGTACCTGGTCAAATTGACTAAAGTATTAAGAGATTAGGATAAGAAAATCTCGGGTGACTGAGCTTGATGAAAGGCATTTCTTTTGTTCTTGCTCCAGCATCAAGATTTCTATTTAGTGTTTCTTGTTGCAGTTTGGCTCTTAACATTAGCTTATGTACACTTATTTTATTTTTTCAAAAAGTTCTGTTCTGATTGTGAATTATATCAGGTCCCTGCAGGCTTGTCTGGATCAGATGAAATCCTCATTTTGGAGTAACCTCCTATCAACTTCTTTATGGCCACTATAAGGTTAGGGTCATCAAAATTTAGATGTGGGATTGATAACCGTATGTTATAATGATGACAGCATGGAGGGGGATTCCTGGACAATAAGAACGAGTGAGTTAGCTTTGAATACAATGTTCCAACCTGATTCCTTCTGGACTTAATCACACTCTTGTGTGGAAAATGTGTTTGGCCCTGTCTATGAGATTTTCTCCTAGTCTTCTTTCGACAACACAGATTTTATTGTAATAAGTAACCAAATGTGAAGTCCCCAAAATTGTTTATTTTCTAATTTAACTCTCAGGAGTTTCATAAAAAACAAAAACAGTAGTTTTCGGCCGTTTTCCGCCCATAATCATCTGTAATTAAGAAAATGATTTGACAGGAATAACCGTATATAAAACACAAGTAAATAAAAAAATTATAAATTTCCTCCCCCCCTTCAAAAAAAAACAATCAAGCTACAACCCTTAACTTTATTACAAGAGAACGCTCGCTTCTGCCCTTCGCATAATATATTCCCATAATCCAACGATATCCCTCATACATCTTAACATTACTAAGTGTATAAATATAGATACATACATATAATAACTGGCCAAGTTTTAACAAAGTGAAATTAATTAGTATAATTTTTTTAATTAATAACAGATGATAGAGTTTCTAAAAACAAGTTTATTTATTAAATCTAAAATACCGTCGTATAGCACACCTATACACCCTGTGTCATTCTTTTTATTTATAATATTGTCGTTGTTCTTATAAGTATGAATTCCTTCGAACACTTCCCTCTTAAATTTAAGTTTATCTTTATGAAGGTCAATAGACTTTATCCCATTAAATAATGTGTTTTGACTCTCTTACATGAAGTGACAAAGATACTTTAGTTGTAACACTGTCCTTTATGCTATTTTTATGGTAATACATCATAAGTCACTGATGCATGTCCGATATTGAAATAAATATGTGGGGGATCTATAGATTTATATCAGCGAATATAGATATATATGCATAATGGGATCCATTAATTTACAATATACAATAATCAAATTCAATTCACGAAGCCGGTCATTTTTTATGATTAACACTATATACTCTATACAATATTTACAATCATTAAATTTCTTACAAACTAACATTTAGACAAATGAGATCTATTCTCGGGTCGTATTTAACGTCGATTTAAAGACAAAAATCCTACGCGGAATGAGCCGTACGAGGAAATCGGCATGAAGGTTACAAATAGAGTAATTACCGTCTTCCGCTTTGCCTGGAACTCGCCGCTGACACTGGTCGCTCGTCCTCTGGTGTCGTATCGGTCCCCTCGTGACTTTCTTGTTGGAAAATGGGCACCTTAGCTGCCCGATTCTTAATGATTCATAATGCCTGATAATCACTTTGGGTCAGTTTTTAATAATTTTCTTTCACTCCATTATTTAAATTACTTCGGTAGCGTGGATCTGATCCACTCCAGTCAAAATTATTTATCTTTAAACCTTGGGAGGAACCATTCACCCCACTCCACTGATATTAGGGGCAAATACCAGGCTTCGTCGCAGACAGGTGCACAGAGTCTCGACGATTTTAGAAAATCCAAACGGCGTGAAACTATCTAGGTATTATTCTTCTTCAGGGTATTATTACCCTGTCTGAAACCTTATGTCAAGCCTTTGATTTTCAACTCCCAAATTCCGTATTTCGCTGTGTTTTACCATTACAATAGACTCTACTACACACATTTCAACTCGTATATCACATCCTTACATTTATTAAAAGGATTGACGTCCTTTATTGACTTTAAAAAGTTTATATTCTTATTTACAGGTTTATACACAATTCGGGTTTCATTTATTCCATTATCCTTCAAAATGTTTCAGATTCCGTCAGCCAGCCCTTTTATTTTTTTATTAGTTACAATAATATTCTGTAAAAAAGACAAATAAATCGGGCGGACTGAATTTCAAAAAACAACAAGTTATTCACCACATCGGCCGTACATTGTCCCGGAAATTGAATTAAATTCTTATCCATGCAGGTTATGGAATGCTATCCATTTAATATCAGTATGGAAGATTGCAGTTTTATGTTCCTAAAATCTTTCTTCCGACCCTATAAAGAAACAAGTGACGGAAATTCAGATCATTGCTGCGAAGAGGATTCTGCTATAAATGCTTTTATATGGTGTTGGAAAGCGACCATCGAGTTCACAACTGTATAACCGGTTCAGCATCAGACATATAACCTCTTGCTTAGAGTCTTGATCTCAAGATATGAGCGGGACGACAAATGGTTTTATGACAATGCTTACACATCTATCCGGGAGAATATATTCAGGCTTTTCTCCCATTTTCATCAATGATTTACAACGCTTTTGATAAGATCCCGCAAGCCACCATCCGAAGCTAGCGGATTCCAGTTTTCATAAATGTTGCATTTACCATTCAGGCTTTAATGATCTGAGATATTTATGCGCCTACCTACCGCACACAAACACATTTAGTAACCGTGCAATAAAGACCGAACCAACGTCTTACGCTAAAAGATCAACTCTTCCTGTCTCATATCTATACAACCGGTGACAACAAACTGGTTCTCGAGGATTGTTATGAAGGCTGAGTGGTTTCGTCGCACTGCTCAAACGTCGTGTACCTTCTTTTGACAACGTAGGTCCACAAGGGGTTGACCTTTGATTCGAATCCAAGCACAGACGGAGGCAATCGTTATTAAGATATTTTAAATTATCCACAACGTAAACTCTTATTAGAAGCCATTCTACCGCGTCTGAATTACCAATTTTTTGTCGCCAATGCCCTTGACCTGATCATAATGATAATAAAATGTAACCTTTCTGTCATCATTAACAGGTTAATGTCCGTTTTATTCTTCTTATATTCAGGTGCCTGTTCTTACATGTGTCATGTAAGATGACAGTCCGCAGTCGTCCTGGTAGGCCAATGCCCTTAATGGGCTACAGAGCCAACGAAGAAGAAGAAGACACTTCTTAGGTCTCATGTTTCACCAAACTGTTTATTTTAGACACGCTGGGTTTCTCGATATTTTTTACATTAATACGAACAGTGAATTAAATCCACAATAATTTCTTGGTTATCGCACGATTTCACTGTTCCTTTTTCCGACCACTAAGCCCTTAACTTATACAATAAATTATATTAAATTATCAAATTTAAGTGACTAAAAAATTCCCGGTTCATTAAGAGAATAAAAAACTATTACAGGTACATTAAAGGAGTTCTCTATTCTCTAGGTACTCTAAATACAGACAGTGTATTATATAAGTAAAATACAGTCCCCCTATTTTATGGCAGCTAAAAATAACACAGATATCTCTAAGGAGTCCAAAATATGCCCGGCACCTTATCGGAGTAATAAATACTCCCGATATCTTAAGGAAGTTAAGAATACTCACGATACAATTAATCTGAACATTCCCGTAGTTTGAAGGCGTAAAAAGTATTTCTTCTTGTGTATCTTAAATTATGGATGTCAAGTCTATCTTTTACCATAAGCATATGACCATAAGTATAAGTCTCGGTAGCATAATGCGTTAATCAATTCGGAAGCCTTCGAATTGTCTCGCGCGTCATCTGTTGAAACGTTTTTGTAACAGTGTTGACAGGGTGCGTTTATTGGACTAAAAAGGGGAAATATCAACAGAAACCTTCTCTGCACTACAACGCATCAAAATTTTATTGCAATTTAGTGGATGATTTAAGAACACATACTGGATAAACAAAGATATATTTATTTTTATTCATACAAATATGAAACCTTTTTCCCTCGCTATCATAGGGAAATTAACAAATCGTATGAATGCAAAATTAATTTAATTTTATTGTGTATGTTTTATATTTAAGTTCTCATCTGTCACTTGCCTATCGGTCGAGCATCTGTGTTAGTCCACCTCCAATTAAAGACTCTTATCTCGGGCTGACTACTCCGCATCGCCACTGTGCTTTCTTTAAATGAACTCATATACTTCATATGCGCTCTCGAGAATCAGTTTCCTCTTATCTTCATTACCAATGCTTTCTTTCATCTGTACTTTCCAGCATACATATGTCAGTTCCTATCTAACGAATCGACTAAACTAGACTTCTTAAAAACAAACCCTGAGTCTCTGTGTTGTACGACTCATTGTCGGTCACCGATCCCAAGTACAATATACTGTTTACAATAGTTTTCACTTCTACGTCTCTTACACATTTATTGTCTGTTGTAAGGCCCGTTGTAGCTAATCGGATTGAGGCTTAACCTCGATGAAAAAATTTGAGACAAGTAAATTGCCTCGTTATAACACTGACTATTTTACCCTCCATCACTGATCTAATATTACCCCGTTACATTCAGTTTTGGTTCTACAACTTCTTAATTTCTATTATTACTCCCTTACATTCATTATTTAGTTTTAATTTCGTCAGTGCATTATTCGGGAGATTTAGCTTGTCATGTGTCAACACGGTGCGTGGATAACTCCTCAAATACTGTAGTGGGGGTAGACAGGAGCTCATTTAACTGAAATTTTGTAAATGCAACTTCGTAGTGTAAAATCAATTCTGAAAATATTGGGGCAAGGAGATTTAATGCTATCAATTTATGATATATTGTACGCCAAGAAACTCATCCGTAAAATATAATCTACAGCAAGAAATAAATACGAAGGTCTTGAATGTCTGTACGTTTGTCTCAAATAAGCACCCAAACGGCTTAACGAATTTCAATGAAAATTTGAGGGTTAAAAATCATATGATTTAACTTAAATATTCGTGCATATTTCATTTTGATATATTGCAGAACATATTAATATAATATAAATATTAATTCTACGAGAAGGTTTCTTGGCAAACGTGCATTAAAATGTCCAAAAAGTGAATGCGGGTTGCCTATGCCTTTTATCTGTTTATGCTCCGAGAAGATTAACGGATTTCAATTAAAAATTCAGGGATTGAAACAGAAATTTAAATTTAAATTTGAGTGTCTGTTTCATTTCGATATCTTGCAGAATTCAGAATATATTAATGTAAATATGTAATACAAATCCATTGAAATGCCGTACGAACGGTGTCGTGATAACCAACTGCAAGTTATAAGTCCTATCAAGCGTTCCTATACCGCTCATTCCACTTACTGCGTTATTATAAGTGTAATTTTGGCAGCATGAGAGAGAGCGAGTGTTCTCACTTCATCTATTGTTGCAGCAGGATTCCCGCCGCAATTAACCTATTGTTGGCAGAGAGCTAACTTATTGAGATATAAACTTCTTTGCATCGTCTATACGATGTATACGTAAATTGGTTATATTTGTCGCGCCAGGTAAATTTTAATATTTAGTAATTGCTCATTTTTAAAAGGAAATAAAATCAATTGAAGTTTCTGTCTGCCTAGAAATTTGTATGGAATTGGCTCCGAAACGTGTGAAAGCGGGACCTGTTCAAAATCAACTGCGAGTTATAAGGTTTGCCCTGAAGCCATTATAAATAAATGATACCGTACTTTTTATATATTCAATGAATTCAGCATTATCAAAATTCTGTACCTGTTTTTTCGTTTTTAGGGGAAAATAAAAACAGTTATTTCCGCGCGAACGAAGTCGCGTGCATAGCTAATAGATAATAAGTATAGGGTTTGTTAAAACGACGTTGTCGCAGTCTCCATATCCTGTTTGTACGAATATGATTAATGTTTTTTACAGGTAGTCCGTTGTAAGGGAAGTTCCTCCTCAAACGACAATACGTCTCTTCCCTTTCTCCTTTCATTACTACGCATATGAACATGCCATGTAGAATCTCACCAACTGTATTTTAATGGAACTAATGCCCCACTATTAGACTAATACTCACTTTAATTATTTAAGCAGCTTAAAAATTTATTTTCTCGACAAGGGTTATAATTATAGGGCATTACGTGAAAGCAAACAGAATTTTACACTGTATAAATGCTAAAAACAAACATTTTAAATGGCAGTTACAATTTAGGTTCACCGTCGAATATTTACAACAAGGAATTATGGTTCTGGTGTACACCTGCAGGTCCAAATCGACATCATAACTTCCAAATGTGTTCAGAACACACAGAGAACTAAAAATTATTAAATTTTAATATTGAATATTACGATGGGACTCGGATTACTCAAAACGCCCTTTTCCAGATATTTCATGCTTCTCCTCATTTATTCATGAACGAGCGTCTGTCATTGTTGTTCCCAGTTGATAAGGAAATCTCCATGGCAGTAAAACATTGCCACTGAAAAAAAGAGAATCACTACTTCCAAACATCCGCTAGTACAATTTTACAAAATTTGATTTACTCTAGTATTTGTCTCAGTATAATTAATTCTTCGTTCTATGTACTTCAATAAGTTCTTCTTCAAAGGTGTTATGTTTTAGTTTTACTCTGCAATTGGAACAAAATGGATTTTAGATTTTGCCAAAATTTTTCAGAATTTAAATGTATCCGGTATACAGTATAAGGCATCCGCGTCTACTCATCTACAACAATCCCACGACATGTTCTAATCAATTCTAGAATTATATAAAGTGTTTCGTACACATCTCCTTTCATAACATTTGGTGAATGTAGAGTTCCCGGAACAGTCGATAATTGAATAAATTTTTAATACGAAAGCAAGAGATGAGTCTTTGTTTTATGGTAATGCGCCTGTGGTAATTCCAGAGCTTGCTCCGACCCCGGGCTACGTGCTTTATCGATGCTTGGATGCCATTTAAATTGGCGTTATTATAAGAGCACGAATGATACTGTGGACGCAGGACTGCTCATTTGCTCTGCAGTTCCCATGCCAGACTGGAATGTTCCCATTGCGTCTCTCCATTGTTCCTTGCTCTCGTCCAAACCAAATATTAATTAATGGTCCTTTCTGGCTATCATACGAGTAGCTCAGCGTGATGGTAGTAATTTTGAAACGGATCATATTCGCGACGTATTGACAGGTAAAATTAAACTAGTATCGATATATTGGGTTAATGAAAGCCGGAAACATTTCCCCAACATAGCAAAAACTGAATTCGTATTTTAACCATTAATTCACAAAATATTAGAACTTTGCAAAAAAGTGCAATAAAAAGTACTCATGAAAACCCGAGAAGTATTAATTTCACCCAGATCTTTCTTTAGTGAACATCTGTACTGATTTAAGATTAATTCAGTTGGGAAATGCGTGAGAATGTTTCTTTGAGACTATACACATAATTTAATTTAAATTAAAAATTTATTTAGAGACATTTGATCCTTATTTTTAGATAGCGACTAGCAGAGACTCAAGTTAGCATTAGGACAGAAATTTCTGGCAATAACAGGAGCCACGTAAAAACGAAATAACTCATTAAAACACAAAAAAAAGAGACACTGTTATTCACTGAAAGTAATTTTTGGGAACACCCAGTTTCAAACAATAAGTGGAGTACGGCAAATTTAAAATTGAACTAGCAACTTTCTTACATAGCCACTCCTTCTATTCTGTAAAGAAATGTGAGAAACTATGTAAATATTGATGTACTAATCTGTACCAATAAATAAAATTGAAGTGCCTGCCTCTCTGTATGTCTCGAATAGACTCCGAAACGGCTCAACGGATTTCAATGAAACTTTAAGGGTTTTAAAACAGGAAATTTAACTTAAATATTCGTGCATATTTGATGTCAATATATTGCAGGATAGGTAAATTTTAATATTTAATAATTGCTCATTTTATTGGCTCCGAAAAGTATGACCTGTTCAAAACCAACTGCGAGTTATAAGGTTTGCCCTGAAGCGATCAGAAATAGATGATACCGTACAAAAGTACGGCTAAATTATATTATATATTAAGCAAAAAATATATTAAATGAATTCAACTGTATCAAAATTCTGTACTGGTTGTTTCGTTTCTGGGACAAGAATAAAAAGAACTATATCGGCGTGAACGAAGTCGCGGGGGTTATCTAGTAATGTAATAATTTCATGTACAACTATTTGACTCTTCCATATCCTCTAAGCATCCACTGAAGGACCCACGGAATATTACTATTACGTTACGGTATTTTGAAGTGGTGAAACAGAGCTAATGAAAGCAAGGAAGTGTATTAATGAGATACGATGCACTTAGATCAGATAATATGTAAGCAGAGAAAGAGACCTGAGTTTTTATACAAATCTCAACCAGTTCTCTGAACGTTCGATGAGTTTCTTTTCGAACAAATTCCCAACAACACCGCACGCAGAAATAATCTCAGCCAAAGGCTTACGTGAATGATTACAGAGAAACGGCTGCATAACCTAGGCGAAGGTTTTTTTTCCTCTCGCTTGTTTCCTGTATCAAATTGTAGCACTCAGAGAAAAAATAAAATATGTATCACTCGAATGAATAGTGATCGGCAATTTCATCAATTGTTACTTCTAAGCACGTTCTTAACCAAATATAATAATGATTCTAGGCTTAGAATTCAATTAATAGTCAATACAGCCAGAACAATAATAACAATGTTTACTGCGTTTCTTTCAATATTTTTGGGCCTCATCAGTTGGACATTACGTTTGATATTTGGCAACAGGAAAGTAGATCAACTGTATTGTGTTACATGATGAAGTCCAAACAATATTGGACGAAACGCAGTTTGTAAAAGTAATTGTTGTATTAGAATTAATGTAGCCTGTTAACAAAAAAAAGAAGAAGAATGAAAGCCCAGGATATGCCCGTGGGAGTTTTCTCTCGCAGAGTGACTGCGGGGCTCACCTGATCTATGTCGGGAATGCCTCGCACCCTCTCTGGTTTTTTATTCAAATTTCTCACATGCCGAGACACCTTCACCTATTTTGGGAGGTTTATGTACTGGGGTCGAAGACCTTGGGCATAAGGCAAGAGTTGTCCGCTGATCCCATTGGATCAGTCGGCCAACTGCCTCCTAAAACTGGTGGAGACACGAAGAAGGGAATGCTGCGACCCCAAAGCAAACTCGTCTCCCGTCGTTCGGAAGGGCTTTAGAACAGTACCCAATGCCCGACCTACCTGATGCAGGTTTCATAGGGTTTTCCCTCCATCTCTTTAGGTGAAACACCGGGTAGAATCCTTAAACCACAGCCAGGGGCCCTAGTTAACCCTTGGCTACCTTGTTCTACCTTCCGCATCCCCCTTTTCAATTCCCTTCCTATGCTATCAAAGGGGAGTTGTCTGTTTCAGAATCATCCTCATGTAACCTGTTAATGCCCTCCTTTCCCTCAAAATAATGTTGTATTACATGCAATTTAGTTAAATAAATTTTGAAGTTTTGTGTACTTTTATGTTTTGATAATGGTTTAAGCACAAAATGTTTTGTAATATTTGTTCATAAGGAAATGTAATAAGAATGTGTCTCTATTAAAACTGGATTGATGTGTGCATCACTTTTTGGTATCCTAAAGTAAACTCCGTTTTTTAAAAAAAATTCTCTATGTGATATCTGAAGATTTGCATGCTTTCATCGTAGAATTTACTTGTTCTTTTGCACCTTAGATTTGTGCACAAAATGATTTGTAGACATTTGAAGCTGTTTTGAGGTATATTTAGCAGTTTTGTAAATCTTATTTTTTTAATAATAATTAATTGGAGGGGGGGATGTGAAGAAGTTGGACCTTTTGCGCTGACTGAAAATTGCCCATGTAGGATTGGTTTTCTTGGAGCCATGGCGTGTCATTGGCAATTCGCAAGGGAGCAGGGAGCAGGGAGCAGCTTGAGCTTTCCATATTTCGGGTCCCACTGGGATCCTGTCAGCAGATCCGCGATGTGTTGGGCGTCGGCTGTCGCGTGTTTGTGTCTTCATTACATTATCTCCCTGCTCGTATCTTGCGTCAATGGAAGCTGCCCCATTTGCATAGTTGCTTTATTCACCGGATCCGGTGTATGTGTGTGTGTGTGTGTGTGGACAGTTTAATTAGGCGACGCGGAAATAGCTGGCGATAATGCATCACATTAGCAGAAATGTTCCCGCCGCGTACAATGCATGACGTAATGGTTCTCTCCCTCCCTACTCTATTTAGTTTCGTAATATCTGTGTGGTGCCTTGATGTTCTGAAACATTGGCTCAAGCCTATCAGATATGGAGCTGGGAGCCATCATAAATACCAAACTGGTTTGCCGGCACGGCGAGGGTGGAATGTCCAGGCCCATTGTCCCAGTGAGGAAAGTGCGCGTTGCCTTTTTTATTCCTGCTCCGGCCGAGTATTGTATGCTGGACACGTGCGCGCGCGCTCGCCACTTCTTTTGTTTTTGTTTGTTGTCTTTTTTTTTAATCATCATATATCTACTGGTAAAGTGAAGTGGCTGCATCGCCGGAGCCCAATACGTAGCTGTAGTAATGGGCTGGAGGAGGAGAGGGGCCGGAGAAAGTGCACCGCTCTTAATTATTCACGCGGAATCACTTACGGCGCGGATCAACTCCCCAACTCCTCGGGGCTCGAACCTGGGGATACTTACCTTCAACCGGATGTCAAAATTTCATCTTCTCGACCGATAATACAAACAACAATTACCCGTGACGTCAGAAGCCTTTAAATTCAAAACACAAACGTTCCGATGTTACGTCTGATTCCCCGACCTCCGTTCTCTTACTGCTCCAGAACTAGTCCAAAGTAGAAAGGCGGTAAGTAAAAATTTACGACTCTTGAAAATATATAATTAATTTATAAAGATAAATTCACATTTATTGGTACAAATAAAAATTTTTTCAAAGAGATAAGGGGTTTATGTAAATGTCGAAGCTCAAAAAACTTTACCCCTTGATTTCTCAAAAACATTTTTTGGACTTACTGCCTTTCTCCTTTGGACGGCAGAGTAAGACGCCAAAGAACATTGACGAACAAAATACTGGTTTTATATCTCAGAACGTTAAATGTGGTGCATGCTGACTTAGTTTAATGATATTTAGCCTCACTCAGATACCAGACAATGTAATAGTTCTTAAATATTTTTTAGTTATTTTTTATTTAAAGTTTAATGTCGCTTTGACACACAAATTTTAGCTAACTAAATTTACAAGTTACTGAAGTTTAAACATGTTTGTTTCCTCGAGGAATTTCAGAAGAAGGTTTTTTTTTGTTATTCTTCCAACATTAACACAGCCCAGTGGAATTAAATGAGAATCGAAGTGGAGACATTTAGAATCTATTTAAACCCCCATACTTTTCTAAGCATTATTTTTTATTTAAAGTCTATTATTGATAGTAATTATCGACCCCCATAAAATTTAGGCCATGGATTCAAGGGCGTCTTGAAGAACAGGGACGATACTAACATTTACGGAATAAGAACAAGGAAATATATGATTCCTAACAAGAAAAGTTTATATTTAAGAGTATTATTTGGAAACTGATACGAGAGTCAATGAATTGGCCTAATATTTAAATATATTTATTTCACAGACAAAGATTTTTCTTCAAACATTTTATGATATTTTTTTGTATTTTATCCCATATGGTCGTCATAGTCGCAAATAAGAAAATTAATTTTCTATTTAACAAAAATTGAAAACACAATAGTTTTGGCAGTATTGCCATATTTATCTGTACGGGGAACAAATCATACTACATTTACAGTTTCACATAATTCAGTATCTATACGAATAAATAAAATTGAAGTTAAGTTTGTCTGGAATAGGCTCCGAAACGGCTCAACGGATTGCAATAAAAATTTGGTGGATTGAAACAGGAATTTTTTACTTAATTTTTGCAGCATTATATATAGAGAGAAAGGGAGGGGGTGAAAACATTCTCACTCCATTTATAGTTGCAGCAGGAGTTTTGTTCAAAGTCAGGTCTTTGTGCATTGTTAGTTCAGATACAAGACTGTCAACATGTGTTCGCTTTTATTTTCAGCTCCACGCAAATTTGTAAATCAATAATCAAATATTTTAATGGTTTTATAATACATTTATGATTTATGAACAGCATAATTATCCCTATACCGAAGAGGACTGCGGCTGATAGAAGCGAACATCAAAGGAAAATAAGTTAAGTGTGCCAGGCATACAAAATATGGACGAAAATAGTATTTAGGAGGATGGAACGTCAATTAACACAAGTTAGGAGATCAGTTTGGTTTTAGGAAAATGTAAGGACAAGATAAGCTATATTGATTCTGCGTCTAATTTTAGAAGACAGGATAATGAAAACAGGCCTACGTTTATGGCTTTTGTACTAATGAAATGTATTAAAATTCTTTTCCATATTATATCATTTTTCCTATATTCTGCGGAATAATTTCTACTTTTGTAGACAATTCATATAAATTTGTTAATCTTATCCAACGGGTTTACGGCCTAAAATAAATATTTGTGTTTCCCCATGTGATTTTATAAATATTTTTTTTCTTTCTGTTTGTAGATGTAAATATGTTTTATTGGAAGGAGATGCTGTCACCTTTGTGACGAGTATGTTATCTTTGGAATAATAGAACGATCGAAAAAGCAAGGAGTTGAATGTCCGGGATATTTACCAGTTTATTAAATGTATTGGAGAAGAGCGAGATTAATATTGTGAATTTTTAAAGGTATTGAATTTGCATTTATATTATTGAAAACACACACTTCACACGTTTTTTGATATTTGTACTGAATTTATTTTCCTGAAGAAGATTTCCTCCAAACACTCCCACAGGTAAATTATTCCAGTCTTTGATGGTCCTATTTAGGAATTAGTATTTGCCAACATCTGTTTTTTTGCTTTCTATATTTTAATTTGAATTGATGATCCCATCTGCCTATATAACCGGGCTTAATTCCAATCCATGATTTTTGCCCTGTATAAGCCTTGCTTTCTCCCTCCTTTGTGACAATATCTCCCAACCTAGCTGTTCTACTTTTTCATTCCTATGACGCGGCCCTACTCGCACAAAATTACCAGCCCTTTTCTGAACTTCTCTAATGATTCTATTTGATTTTTTCTTTAGGGATCACAACGAGTTAGTTTGTCGAGGAGCTATTAAAATAAAGAAACCTGTGTCGCTTAACCATAAGATCAGATTTCCTGAGACTACCGGCGGAAGAAGATCGCTCAAGAATAGACGAAATTTAGGCAGGTTTTTATTGCATTACATAGTAAGTCTGTTCTTTCTGTATCAACCTTATTTTCGTATAAAGTATTACCACGTTATAGATTTTGTCAACATAAGCTGTTATGTAGCGGTTGATGACGACCGACCTAGGTATTCTTTTTTTTGCTTTTATAATAATATATAATAGTAATATAATATAAATATGTAATAGCGATGTAGTTTCTGCTGAACTGTTAAGTTTTCAGGTGAAATTACCAGTTATATATTATAATTCTGTACAGCCCATCCAGTGGTATTCAGTACCGCGGACAGTTGCAACATTCCTTCAGAGTATCGGTTCTCTTGTGGATCATGACGATCAAAAGTATCAATACCCACGGAACCTCTGTGAGGCCTGCCGAAATTAAATATGTTTATTGACAATGCCAACAAATTATTGTCTGGTGCATTCAGATCGGTTACTGACAATGGAGGACCTGAATATTAATATTTATAATTTGTTCTGTGTAAGGCTCAACAGTTCAAAATTGAGAATGCATTAATGAGTATGGCGTAGTTCAGCGGGCAAGAAGAATTGGCGTTTTTTCTCGAAATGGTCCACGTAATCTTCGGTTGGACTCCAGTGTACCTAACCAAAATTCCTGAATGCGATAATCTTCAAACGTAAACCGCTCGTTCATTATTTTCTAAATCCTGTAAGAGTACTCTAATGACACGAGTATCAAGATAACAGCGGGCCGCAATTCTAGGCTCACCGGATGCGGCAATCTGTAAAAGTAAAATACCCTTCAACACTAATTGGTCAAGTTTTGCTAGCGATTTCTGTTGGATGAGGGCACATGCAAAGATTTACGGGCCTGATCCTCGATAAAGGACTAGTTTGGGGAAGACGGTGACGAGGACATCGGGAAGACGAGCTCCCAAGCTGCCAGCCACGGGCTGCGTGCTATAAATTACCTTTTATCAGAGCAAGTGGCGTTCCGCTTTAGTGGCTCTGATACTTTCAGACTTT
This sequence comes from Eucriotettix oculatus, assembly GCA_034510155.1. Classification (NCBI taxonomy): domain Eukaryota; kingdom Metazoa; phylum Arthropoda; class Insecta; order Orthoptera; family Tetrigidae; genus Eucriotettix; species Eucriotettix oculatus. The sequence goes on from CM067380.1 coordinate 59,565,548, forward strand.
GTTGTTATATTCTTACTGCTGTTTAATCTTGATGTGGTTTTCTCACAGAGCCCGGAGATGCCCCGACCCGATAGCGGCTGAGCGCTCTGCCCGTTGGGGTGGGCTCAGGGTGCGAATATTAGTCTCGCTCGAAGCCCTTCCAAAATACTGCTGTCAAACACAAATTAGAGCTAACAACTGTGTCCGTCGGTCTGGCGCTCGATGCGCGGCGCACGGTCTATAGCATCCCTATATTCTTTTAGGATATTATTATTAGTGCGAAGGTTGCACTGCTTTAAATGCGTTGAAATAAAAAAAGGCTTTCGTTTACCTGCTGTGACAACCTGAGATGACCGATCGCTTTCGTCTGAATAAACACCGGATCTCTAAAATAAATTCGTGATATTCCTCTCATAGCGGCAATATTATTATTTCTTGTTTTATGAAACATTTTTGTTTTCTGCTAACCTAGTTTCAAGAGAACGTTTAGTTTGTGATCTGTTGATAAAAGTTTATTTTATACATAAAATTCTGTAGATCTTCTTTTTGGAATTCTAAGTTCGTTATTAATTCTAATTGAGAATTTCACTTAGTTCGGCATTAACTTTGAGAGTCCTGTTTGGTCAATGATAGCAATTATTTACGTTAGGATTTTTTTCTACTTTGAGAATCTGTCGCTTGTGGTATTCGCAAACATGTAATGGTTATAATTTGTAATATGTAGTACGTAATAGTATTGTAATATATGTATTAAATATATATATGATAATAATATCTAATAGTAATATAATATAAATATGTAATAGCTATGTAGTTTCTGCTGCACAATTAAGTTTTCATGTGAAATTACCAGTTATATATATTAATACACTATATTAAGTAAATTATATATAACTTCTTAAATGTAATACGATGAAGTGATCCTGTTCATTTGTAAATTACATGCTATTAAATTAAACCATACAATTCCAACAACGTTCCGTCATAGCACACGTGACATCATCAAGTAAATTTCATCAGGATTCTTCTACAAAAAACTGTAACAAATAGTTTAGACAGAATATTGTAACGATCTTTCGTTAAAAATAAATGATAAAAATCTAATTCATTTCGTTAAAATAAATAAATAATTTTCAAATAAGCAGTTAAACATGAATTTAGACAAAATAATAGGGGCCCATATATATTAAAGTTTTCGTTCTGGACTACATCATTGGACAAATAAAATGCGACTTGAGACCGTTAAACAATATGATGTAGTGGGAAATTAAAATAAACGAGGTTTCAAAACATTTAAATCATTAAAAGTGTTTAAAGATGCCAATATAATATATTAAAACACATACTCTCAATCTGGCAATAAATGTAACCCATCATAAGATAATTAAACGTAATCGATAATAATAATTCTAAATTAAAATGTGATAACTTAACAAATAGTTATATGCGAGGGACATTCAATAATTGAAGAGAGAAATTGATCAAGAAAATAACTGTATTTATATAAAATTAATCATTTACTACTTCTCAAGATAATCCCCACGATTATTCAAATACTTGTCCCAGAGATAAAAAGTTTCTTTCTTGTTGTTTGAGCTAGTTTCCGTCAAATTCTTTTACCTGCTCGTTCTTGCTCAACTTGTTTACACGTAATGCCTCCTTAAGTGGACGAAACAATGGAAAATTGGTGTACTGTATCGAGGATGAGGTAACATATCACAACCCATCTTTTTTTAGAATCGACACGTCGGTCAGTTTGGCGGTGTGAGGACGAGCAGCGTCGTGGATCAGTATGACGCTTTTTTAGATCCGCAACGTTTTCCTGTCATTGCTGGTTTTACTTGGCAGTATGCGGCGTTTGTTGGACGCTCATCTCCCAAAAAAATCACAGAAGACGACAGGTCGGGCAACTGGCCAGCCCGGACGTTGCGCGACACTCACTCAAGTTCGACCGCTTTTGAACTTTTCTACGCAGCGATTAAAATGTCCGCGGTTCATACAACTTTTAGCGCACTGTGTGAATTTCTTCGAGAAAAAATTTTAGCGTTTCAATTTCAGCTTCAGATCACTGATCGTTGTTCAATCACAGTGCAAACTTCAAGTGGACACGCCAAAAGAATTTTTATCCGTCAGGTGCTCTCAAGTCATCCTAGTGATGCCGCATAAAGTCATGAAAGTACCAAATACCTCCTACAAAACCTATTTTTTCCATCATAATTTGTCACATTAATTATTGCATGTCCCTCAATTTTAAGATATCATTATGTGAATTTAGAGTTTGTGGTTGAATAATGGGTCAGATGGTTTACGATTAAATAAATTGTATTCAAAATCTAAATTTTAGAAATGATCTCAAATAAATTCGTGAAATTCCTCTCACATATTTATAGCGGCAATATTATTATTTAATGTTTTATGAAACTGTTTTGTGTTCTGCTAACCTAGTTTCAAGAGAACGTTTAGACGGTGATCTGTTGATAATAGTTTATTTTATACATAAAATTCTGTAGGTCTTCGTTTTGGAATTTTAAGTTTGTTATTAATTTTAATTGAGAATTTCACTTAGTTCCGTATTAAATTTGAGAGTCCTGTTTGGTAAATGGTAACAATTATTTACGTCAGGATTTTTTTCTACTTTGTGAATCTGTCGATTGTGGTATTCGCAAACATGTAATGGTTATAATTTTTAATATGTAATACGTAATAGTATTGTAATATATGTATTAATATATATACGCTAATAATATCTAATAGTAATATAATATAAATATGTAATAGCTATGTAGTTTCTGCTGAACAATTAAGTTTTCAGGTGAAATTACCAGTTATATATATTAATACACTATATTATGTAAATTAATTATAACTTCTTAAATGTAATACAATAAAGTGATCCTAACTTTCATATTAATCCTACAATGGTTGAAATCAACGAAGGTTCTTATTATTGACAAACACTTTTTAATAAAGTTGATACATGTGGACAGTTCATTTTTATTAAATATAAAAAATTGTACATCTCATTCTATAGTTGTTGTTTCTATGCATTGGTTTGAGATTTTGCTTTCAAATTTTTCTTCTTCTTCAGGTCGAGTATGACATTTCCATTGCCGTAGTTATTTTCGGTAAGATCCGTTAGAAGAACAAAATTCAGGTCAGGTTTTGTAGGGTTTTCCCTGCATCTCTTTAGGTGAAACACCGGGCAGAATCCTTAAACCATAGCCCGGGGGCCCTAGTTAACCCTTGGCTACCTTGCGCATCCCACCTTTTCAATTCCCTTCCTATGTCTGTTTCAGGATGAAGCTTGTAACCGAAAAATAAAGTCGATCTACTTCTCTTCTAACCTCTCCAAAAGCAGTTTATTAAAGAAATGGATTGAATGGATGAAACTAGTCTATGGAACGTGGTAAAAGTTACATGAAATCTGACCCCTTACTTTAGAAATATTTCCGTCATCAGATTATTTGTGACTGGCAAAAAGAGCATAGTGACAAGGTAAGCGTTTTATTATTAGCTTTTAATATCATCATTTCGATAGGTCATACTAACGCGTGAGAATCATCTAACTCACCTTCCTAGCTTACACTGCTCAACATTATAATTTTCTCACGATGCAGCTCTACGTCTGTTTTTAAATAATTCTTTGGAATTTCGCAACATCCACAGATATTATAAAATAAATTTCAATTTTTTAAAATAAACGATTTTTTGTCAATCGCACTAGAAATTTTCTTTGTCTTAGAAGGAGTAAAATGTGATTCATACGAATTGAAATTATGTCGGCTTTTCCGAGATACTGGCATTTATTGTTTCAAACACTGTAATATTTTCTACATTCTTAACTACAAAACATTCTCACTAACGTAGTAAGGAGGAAACGATTTTTTATATTTTCTGTATTTGGGCTGTGGAGTTTCTTATTTGATGATTCAACAATGATCGGCCAGTATACTAAGATTCAAAAAAAGTTGCACAAAATTTTTGGGAAATTGAAAAGCGGAAAATTACAGTAGTACTGTCAACGATCTTATAATTTATTTATTGTGATTTTAGTTGTTACTGTATATACAAAATTAAAATAATGTATATAATTCACATGTAAACATGAAAGTAGGTTAGTGCATTGATTAGCCTACTTAATATTTTATTTCTTAACGTGTATCTGAATGTTCTGGGAGATGAATGAAGTCGATTGGGAGTTTTGTTTTGAACCGACGGAAGTGAAATAGATTTATTCCCAGAAAATCTTGGCTCAGAGAGCGATGAGCACGGGGAACACGCTAATCAGGAGGTTTTACCATGGGAAGGAGGTATCAGGGTAAATGGAATTCTAATAAGCAACCCCAGAGGCGAGAGATGGCAGAAAATCGTGATGTTTTACTTTGTAGGGCAGTCAGAATCTTTGAATATTCTGTGTTTAGAAGTGTTTGATATTTTAAATGGCTGTCCCTCGGAAACCTTAAGTGATGGGGAAAATCCGATTTCATATTTACATAGGAGGTAATGTACTGTTAGAATCACGGTTTTAACTTCTCTTTCATTTAAGTTTATGGTCGCATAAACCATAAAGCTCATGAAGTATCATCCAAGACAACAGCATCTCAGCAGATAAACTGATAGAAACTTTGGAAGATCTGTACTCAATAATCAAATACAAAGCAACCAGAGCCAAGATGAATAGATATAAAAATTATTAAAAAAGTAATCCATAAAGATTTATAAGAATTTGAATACTACTCATAACACCCATCGTAGCATGTTTATCCTTCATTGGAATGTTAATAGTTTCTTACAAAGGAAAAATTCTGTCTTTATTGAGTGAATCCATGCTTCCTGAATTAATAGCAATACAAGAAAGTAATTCTGAACGAGTAGAACCAAATTTTACCGGGAAAGGGTTCTACACTAAACCGGCAGCTGTCCATGTTCTTTTAGAATTGCTTTGTTGGATTTTGATACACGAGATTTATTATACATTTATGGGACTTAGGCATTCCTCAATACACCGGCGTATCGGAAAGATGTCTTCCTCAGTTCCCTAAAATAACTGTCACTTCCATTCTCCATCATCGTGCACTGTGGTTTACCTTCAGCTCTCCATTCTCTATGACGATGGGGAAAGTGTATGAGTATGCAGAGTGTCGCGTTACAACACTGGATTTTCCGTTTCCAATTTTTTTCCCTCTAGTATTTGAAATGTAGATTTTTTTTTGTTTTACTGTGTAAGAATTACAGTCTTCTTTCCGTCTTTGCATACAGCAGTATTATTAGTCATATTATTACATTCATCTGTGACAACCTTGCACTTCTTTACTTGACAGAAAGAGAAGTCCGCGTGACATGAATTAACGTGTCGAGTGTCTAAGTGAACCTGAGAAAAAGCCTGTAAAACGGTTTACAATAATGTGAGAAACACATGAAAGATGTACGTTTCCTACAAACAATAAAAAATATTTAACGACCTTCAATTTTACAGATATTAAAATAATTCATTACAAAAAATTAATAAACGTTTCGCTTCAATTTTGGGACGTCTGCTGGTGTTTTACAATTTTAAAAATATATTCTTATAAATATGAAATATATTATTTATAGATAATAAAAATTATTTATATGGCTTTTACGAGTTGTGTATAGAAAATATAATTAACGCAAACATAATCTGTAGTCCAGACATGTCTTATGTATTAATAAGTTATACAACAATTTATAAATTTTTACAGATTTTATTTCTTAACTTGTACTTCTTGACCGATGGCGTTAGGAGGTTATAAATTGTTTTTATTACATATAACAGACGTTAAATTTAAACTTTTTAACGCCATCGGTCGAAGTTTAAATTTAACGCCTGTTATATAGTATAATAAAACAATTAATGATCTTCTAAGGCCATCGGTCAAAACGTTTTTCGGCACACAAAACAAAATTTTGTATAGTTGCTATGAAAAACAGAACCAAATTTCGAATAAAAAATGAAGTCTGTAAAAATGTGAGAAATTGTTTTATTATTTATAGCAGACGTTAAAACTTTTTAACGCTATTGGTCAAAACGTTATCCGACGACCATAGAAAAATTTTGGATAGTATATTTTAAAAACAACAAAATTTCAAGTTAAAAAATTAAAAAATGACGTCTATAAAAGGTCATAATTCCTTTATGTAACAGATGTTAAATATTAAAATTTTAAATATGGACAAAGACCGAAAAATGTGTCTGGTTCTTTTAACGCCATCGGTCAACGAAAATCCACTAAATTCTCGTAATTTTGAGATTTAGTTATTACAGCGCCAGATAATTTTTCAACCAAAAAAAGCAAAAAATTTAGTTCAACATCAACAAATTTATTAAACGAGCCATGAGAAAAGGTCGTCCTCAGGGCGTGGTCATTACACAAGAAACTCAATATTACTTCGTCCGATTCGCCGGAAACTCAATAAACTCGCGAATCCTCCAAACGCGTCGTCCCTTCACACATCACACCGACGACTCCAACTATGACAATTCAGTATGGCCGACTTTGCTGCTTTCTGGGACGGAGATGTAACTTACTTGTTACGTTATCCCCGCCCCCAATGAATAGAAATTAAATTAGTTAAATAGAAATAAAAGTATATGCTGACTTATAGGCCGTCTTTTTATTTATTATAAACTTATAGTCAGAATACTATGTTTGAAAAGTGAAATATTGTTTCATCACGACAATGCCCGAATTAAACATCCATTATCGCGATGGCCAAATTCATTGAGTTAAAGTACGAATTGCTTACTGACGCACTCTATTCACCAGATTTAGTTCCCCCGGATTGTTTTTTCTTTACTAACAATGCTAAAAGAGGTTCAGAGGAGTTTCCCTTTCTTTATTGACATCGTACTTGCAAAACAGACGCCAAAGAGTTGCGATTGGAAACGCGGATGGAAATTAGTATCTGTCTGAATGGGAAACAATTATTAGCGGTGTCCCTCAGAGCTCAATTTTGGGACCTTTACTTTTCATCATATACATTATTGATTTACCTAATTATTTGGATCCCTTTAAATCAGTCCTCTACGCTGACGATACAAATTTGGTAATCATGGACAGCGACTCGGAACTTTGTGCGAGAAAGTTGATACTGCGATGTGCCGTCTCAATCTTTGATTCACTGCAAACAAATTTTCTCTTAACCTAGAGAAAACCAAAATCGTTAACTTCAGAGCGAACACAATTAGTTTATCTCCTAATTGGGAAAACATTTCAGAGCACGCGCCTTTTCTTGGACTACTAATGGACAATAATTTGAAATTGATCCACTGCATTAAAAAACTATCGGGAAAACTCAGCGAAATTTGCTTCACTTTACGAGTGTTTGCTCGGGAAACCGACATAGCTACATCAGAAATGATTTACCGTGCATATTTTCATTCTGTCATGTGTTACGGTATTGCAAACTTTTTTAACATTTTTAAACTACAAAAGCGGGCCGTACGAATAGTATCTGGGACGGAGTCGAATACCAGTTGCAAGCCTTTGGAATTCTAACCTTGCCTTGTACGTATATCCTAGAAATTTTAAATTTTGTATGTGGCAACATCAATGTATATGCTGTAAACGGTTCAAGTCATTCATGCAACATTAGAAATCGCTCTCAGCTCCGTGTTGAAAAACATCGTCTAAGCCTTTTTGAAACAAGCATTCACTATTCCGGTATAAATCTATACAATACTCTTCCGGAAGAAATAAAAGCTTTAAAGGTTCAAAAATTATTTATAAAGAGTTGTAAATCTCTGTTAATGAATGTAGCGTATTATTAACTGAAAGAGTTCGTAGATAGGAAGGACTAAAACAGTTTTCTGGTATCCCATCAAATTATTCTATTATTTTACAACTATACTCTACTAGAATTTAACTGCCGACTTATTTTCTTTTTCATGTTCGACGGGAACCTACGCACGATCTTCTGCTGCCTCCTGCGTCGACTGAAAATTGAAGATTGAATTTTATCTTTCCTCTTTTTGTCCTTAAATTATTAAGTGTAAAATTTTGTATATTTCTTGTTATATTAAATTTGACGTATCCTATTTCCACGACCGAGGACTAATGGTTGAATAATAAATCTAAATCTAAACGTTGATACTTTTCCCCAATATTTTATATTTTCTATGTTACTTTTGGGATCACCCTTGTAGTGTGACTCTTTGCTTGGTCGATAGAAAATCAATACGTGAATACCAACCGTCATTAAGCAACCCATACACATTGTAATTAACCATGCCAGTGTACTATGCAACACCAAACCTCCGAAATGCGTGTGAATGTCGCCAAAGTGTAGTTGTTGTTGTTGCTGTTTTTTTTACTCGTGTGTACTGGGAACGTATCATGCGTAGATTAGAAAATAAAGCACCAAGAACGGCGGTGCTCTATAAAAGGAATATTCCAATATGAGGCATTGCATAATCTACGATAGCGGATCGCCGGGCAGCAGTTGCTGCAAGCGTCTGCTTTGACTTTCAAGATTTGATATTTATGTTAAGTTATACTACAGGCAAATTAAACAAGCATCGCTCCGGGGATATTTCTAGCGAATGTTAGCTGAAGATGCAATCAGGGTGCCACATTTACATAGGGCGCGCAACTTTCACTTATAACAGGACATAATATTTTATAAACTACAAAATATGCAGGTTCGGATACACTATGGATCGTAACAACAATTTTATGTAACGACAGTTTTCGGAATGGAGTACTCTGTGTGAATCCAAATCTGTTCATAATTCAGCTGCGACGCCTGCTTTTCCCCTCTCGGGAGACAACCCGGCCAATAAGAGAACACTGTTCAATTTCACTATATGAGATTAATAAACAACTTCTTATTTTTTTTGTGTTACCTCAGAAAATTTTGTATGTATTATGTTCAGAATCTTGGGCGTCTCAGAACTACTAGTGAAAATTTTTCAAGCATACTTGCACTGTGAAACATGCTCATATTTCTTATATATTTTCCAGAGCTAGAATCGAGAATTTACAATGACGTCATCTTACAAATCAATCACTCCGTTCATCAATACACTTCATCGTTTTTTACACAAACATTCCGATACCCTGGGAAGAAAAAGTTTTTGGTTACGCAGACCCGATTCTCATAATGTGAATATGTTTGGAAATTGACTAATAGTCACTAGTCATTTATTCAGAACCCTAGAACCGGATGAGTATAAAGACCAAAATATAGACATAATAACGTGAAATAGATTATAAATTATAGCAGTAGTAAGATTAGTAAAATAATTATCTCAAACAAATTACATAACTCTGCCAATACAAATAATGGAAAACCCATATTATCAGAAATGAAATGAACATTTGCTATCAGCGGCAATAATAATAAAGTCATAAATGTTTAGAGTATAATTTCAGACCTACAATTACTTGGAGATTCGGAAACGTGGGTCGTAACCGGGAAACCGGAGTTGTCGGACAAACAGTGTGTATAAAAGTGGAAAGGTAGGAAGGATGGAATGGATTTAGGACGGTTTTGGTTTCCAAACTTCGTAAGAAGGACGAGGAGACAAGGAAATTAAGAATGCTTTCCTTCAGTCTCTCCACGAAAATAATATAATAAGATATAAAAAAACAGTAAAACAGATGACTTTTGCTCAAAGTGAATATAAATCACTAAAATATCTTAGATGATAAAACCAATTCTAAATATACAAATATATTTTTTATTATTGTAATTATACATATATATTATATATCTATGTAAAAATAAATTTAATGGTTCAACAAAAAAACGACTTGTTATTGAATCTAGAAAACAGGTCAACTAAGTTATTATCTATAACAGTCAGTTATTCAGTATGTCGATTAATATTCATTTATGAAGTTTAGTTAATTTTATCAAAAATTCATTGAGCAGCCACATAACAGGAATTTTTACAATTTCTTATAATAAAAAATTAACGTATAGTCCAGCTCGGTTATAAGGAGAACCTAGTTATAACTATCGAAATTTGAATTTCTCAATTCAAATAATTGTTTGTGTGTATACATTGACCCGGAATGAACGAGGGAAAACCCTGTTATGTAGAGTAAATGTCTTGAATAACTTCCTTGGGCGGCTACAGCGAGACGGAAGTAATGAACAAATACCTCGTCTAGCCTCAAATACTGTTACTAACTTTTGTTACATGCTGTACTCCGTTTGGTCAGAATAAAAATGTACAGTTGTGTTGCAATACACGCTAAGTCATTGTGAGTTTAGTAGTGAAAGAAGAGGCACGTATCTTGAAAGTTGAAAATGAAATGCGGCGATTATGAAAATTGTGTGGCTGTGATAGCTCTGCATAATGTTGTAAAATATGCTGCAGGCATTTTTCAAATCCTGAAAAGTTTAAAAAGAGGCGAATGATTGTTTATCGTGCCATCGAGATATTTATTGACTCTGGTTCCATCATTTTGGAAGTGGTAACAGAATTTATGGCAAGGCTAGGAACATCAGTGAAGAAAGCTCCTGGAGTCGTAGAACAGCGACATTTTGACGGTTATCATTGCTGAAGCTTTTCTTCATTCACTTCACCGGGAAAAACCTTCAATCTTTAATAAATCACTATTTGTGTACCTAAGTGATTTATTGTGGGAAATTACAGACTGTACATTTAAGGGCAGTCGGACGTTCCCAACCTTCGATTGGAAACCGTTATACGTACAGAATGGAAATTTCCAGAGGTTATTTTTGACATCATACTATTTCTGTGGAAGCAGAATTTTAATTAAAACGAGGTCTGCTTTTATGAAAAATTATACAAGTTTTTTATCAACTGTGTGAGAGTTGACAAAAATACTTCTTCAGTGTATTAGTAGTGATGTTCATGTCATATCTGATAATTTCAATGCTGCACTGTTTCCGAGAAAAGGGTACCTAAATATTATTATTTTAACATCGGGTTTCAGTTTCCCCTTAACAAACATTGAAGACGCAGAAAACCTTTTGTGATTAGGGATTTTACGTAGTCACTTTTACCCCTGCCCTTTATACGACTGAGATTACAAAAAGTTTTCCTGTCAAAAGTCTATCAACATGGAGGCTAGAATCCGTGAGTCATGCTACCAGTAAAAAAGTTCAAATGATAAGATAAATCGTCCTCGGCTTTAAAGATGTTGGACTTCAAACAGTGCTGAATTCTAAACAGAAACTTAGAAGACAACATAACTACAGCAAGGGAGAAGAGAAGTTGCTAATTGATTAGGCAATGGATTAATTGAGAATTCTTCATAATTCCGCTCTAACTTTGAGGCACCTATCTTTGAAGTCCAAGCAGAACGATTTGTACCGATATTTTTTCTATCAACATTTTAAGTTTCGATTTTGTTTAGGTATGCAATATGATTTTCATACTTCATAGTAGCAATAGTGAAAGTAGCGTATTTTTGCAAGCTATGGAAATAAAGGGAAGGCCCTATAATAAAGAACCCCGTTTTTTTGTGAAGAAAACGAGTATTCAGAAGGCTTCATATTATACTAATATATATATATATATATATACTTTTCATTTTTATATGGTGGTACTGTAGGTTAAGATTCTTTGGTTAATATAAAATAATAATCTTGAACGTTAAAATAATTTAGAACCCAAGGCTCTGGCTGCTCCATGTCCGGAAAATTAATCAAGACATCTAGTCGTCATTAATCTTTTATTCCACATCTCGAATGGAATTTCAGAACGTTCCATTGATATTGTTTACGACGCCGAGCAAGGTTACACCCTTTGTACGTCTCATTCATGTGTCAATAAAGTCCTTGAGCAGTTGCTTGTAAACATCGCAGTTCTTGGACACGTGTCACAGAATATACTACTCTTTATTGTCAGAAGCCGACGAAGGAACAGTATTACCCACTCGCGATACTTTCAGTATAAATTATCGAGGAGGAATTTAGAATATATATAATTTAAATGAAGTTAATTTTAGAAATAATCCAAGCATGTATGTGCTCACTGTCGCTAAGCACAGAAACGAGGCAGCTAGAGGTGTTTCATTGTTTGCGCAAAGGCGAAAATTAATACTGTTTACGCGCATTTCTCATTTCAGACAAATTTCCCGTGGTTAGTAGAGAAATAGCAAACTGGCAAAATTAATTTTCCAATCGCATTTAAATTTCAATTCTGCGGAACTTTTCCGGTATTTTATGAAATACAAGAGAAACAAAGTATCAAACTAGACTGATGAGTAAATAATTTTTAAGGAGACTTGTCATGAAAAATAAATAATATAATCTACCGTGAATAACACTTTAGCAGAATTTTCTCACATTAAAAATGTTTTTTACATATGCCTGCACTATTTTTTATTAAACTCACTATTATACTTCCCTGAATTACACTTGCTATAACTAGCTTTCATGAGTTTAAACGTGACAGTTTTCTTACGTTTAATCATTTATCTTACAGATCACAAATGCTTATAGCCACGTCTACAATTATATCTCAAGTTATAATTTCTGTTACGTAGCCTATTACTAGCGCGACATACTCAGTTTATTCAGCACTTCTACGACTTTGTCGTTCCACATTTCATTTATCTTCCTGGCCTCTCACATCGCCTTCCACTTTTAACTTTAATTTGACTTTTCTGAGAGTTTTTGTAACGAGCAAAATGATCATCTTATCATTAAAAATTACAATAACAACGAATTTTTTGAGTAATTATTAATCAACGTCCGAGATTTCCAGTGTCTAATCTCAAATTGAAGATATTTCTCTGTCTTTGAGTAACGGACATAGTGAAAAGTGTATAACAAATGTTATCGATTGTTTTTAATTATTATTAACTGTTTCTTATTCTATTTAGAAAACAATATCGAAGTACTAAACCAGCTTTAATAATAGACATTTATTATAAAACAATCTTAGAAGCTTTCGGTTTCAAAAGAACCTTATTTACCTGTGTGAAACTAGAAATAACAATCATGAGCTGTTACAGAAAATTGCAGCCCTGAAAGGAATAACGATGCTACGTAATGTAACGAAAATCTGTGAAAAGGAGTTTGTTTTGTATGTTCTACATTTTAGTGGTATTTTTTGTTTTATTAAAATGTATAAGCAATAAAAATGATAATAATTAAGCTCTGCCGTGATTTCTTATGGGGATCTCCTACCTCGATGAAGAGTCTTTCGATTCTTTAATAGGGCTGCTTAAGGAACCATCTTAATTTCCGAGAATCTATTTCAGAAATAGCCTTTTTTTTTCAAAGGTAAAATTCAGTCCGTCTATAACAATTGTTACTCCAAGACTGCCATTCCAATTTTTGGTTCTGCTCAGATCACAACTACTAAATCACGCCTTTTGGAGGAGTCTTTCCATATGCCACGGGGTTGGGACAACCAATTATTTTAACCAGACTATAATGATAAAACACAACTACATGCGGTTATAGGTGGCACGGAATCAAAGGCAAGCTGCGTGAGAGAAGTTAAGGTTTCAGACAAGGGTAATTAAAGGTAGACACGACAGCGCGGCTGGGGTTTTTCCCAAGTATCGTGAAATTTGGCGGCATCGGATGGCGTTTTTCCCCCAAAACGATGGTGAAGAGATAAGAATTTTTATTGGACAATATCGAGCCCCGCCGCCTACGGAATATAAAATTAGAAAGTGGGTAAAAATTATTAAAAACGGAAAAAATGGATTTCGGTACAGGAAGGACATTGTGATTAAGGAGATTAAGATTCAACATTAAGGACGTCGAGCTTATGATTGGCATTATTATTAAGACTGAGTCCGGAGCTCCTAAGTGCTCTTCATTGTACAACGCGGAAGTCCAGATGGGTCCAGCGACAAGTTCCAGGCAAGCTGAGATACCACTGTTCGTAACCTGTTGCCGATTCCCTGGCACAGCCAATTCCGAGTTGAATTCGTGTGAGTGATTCTGCTTTACGGGAAGGACGTTATATATACATTTATATATTTAATCTTATACAAATTAAGATTCATATAATTAGTGTACATTGTCATAAGTAAATGTGAAATTCAGTATTATTCACACTGTTGTAAAGACTTTAATTATAAAGTAATTATTTCCCTCCTCAATTCATTTCAAGACGATTCTCAAAGTTACATTTTGGGTAGATGAAACTTTCCCAACTATTATTCACACTCTTCGACTTCCCGCAGGTCAGCGACACCAGCGGCACACGAATCACTATCGATAACGACGCCTACTAGTTCCTAAAGACGCGACATGCTGGAGTCACGCCTTTTTGTTGCCACTTGTAATATTATTAAATATATAATTTATCATTTCAGTGGAGTAATTTTAATATTTTTTTATAATATTTTGAAGTCACAATAATCTTTAATAAAATTATTTGGAAACATTAGGGAAGAGAATCAAAAATTTATGATCAATAAAAATGATATGAAATCTCTCATCTCAGGGTTCTGTGTGTGGCCGTGTAGCAGAGTGAAAGTTGGTCATCATTATATTTAGAAAAAGGGACCGGAATTATTGGAGGGATGATAATATTTCGGGTTATTCCATTTATATAGTAATGATGATGTGTGGGGAGTTTTCCACCAGGCACACCAATATTTTATTTAGCTTCCGATTCTTGAACAGAGGTCAGGTCATATAGTACACAAGTATCGTCACTTCTTCTTTGATTGGTTCTTCACACCGTTGACGAATCAAGGTATCATTTAAAAATCTTGCGTAGAAAAGAATAACGGCTGTATAATTATGAGGAAAATTGGAAAAGAATGTAAAATAAGAAACTGCTCGGAGATGAGATAACGGTGTATAGGTTGCATGCAGGTACTGTGATGTAGTGTTATCTGCGTAGAACAAAGCTCGTATTTATGTGTATCAGGTAAAGCACCGACGCCTAGATGCATAGCTGGACTCGCTTTATTTATAAATGAATGCTTATGACTGAGGAATACTGAGATAAGCATCGGCGGCGGCAGCTGCGCCTTATACGGCAATGTGGAGTAAAAGCCCGCATTTGAGATCGCCTCCTGCATAGCCTATTAACAGCAGTAAGTAAGACTTCAACCTGTCTTTGTGAGACCTGAATAGCATTATCTCTCTACGTCTTGCATACAATCACACGCTATACAACGTAAAACATTTCTTATCACAATCGGAGGCAACGCCGAGTATCACAAATATCGGGACTCGTCACTGAATCTTAAATACACCCGTATGCCTGTAGAACTGGTTTACTTTAGAGCCCCGCAGTTCTTTTATTTTATGTTATGGAATAACCGTTTAACGGCGTACATAACATTTCTACTATTCTTAAATGCCACGTATCCGTTATTTGGATTCTTCATTATTCAAGATTATCAAGGTTACATGTGTAACGAACAGATACAGCTGCTCGGGCTTTGGCGGCGAAATCAAAACAAAGGAGACAGCGGTTGACACTTGGGCTATAAAACCTAGACTCGGCGTCTCGGCTCGGGAGTTTTTCAAAATTGTGTGAGAATCGGCGACCGGGCGGCATGTTTTCCCCAAGTGTAACCATGGATATTATTGGAGGAGATCCATCGCTGCCACCTAGATGATAGATGTCGCAGAGGTGGGGAAGAAGTTTTAAAGAGGCAGGCGGAGACATTTTTGGTGGTAGAGATTAGAATGAACAGATTGTTGGAGAGATGTTGAGATTGTGGTGATTGATTGGTGATCAGATTGGTGGAGAGACAGATTGTTAGAAAGTGAATTAGAGAGATTGGTGGTCGAGAGCGGTGAGATGAGATTTGGTCAGATGGTGCGAGAGCGGTGAGATGGAATTTTGAGACAGATTTTGGAGGAGATTGTTGGAGAGCGGTGACGATCTGGAGAAATGACGAGGAAGGAGCTGGAACATGCACTAAGACCATTTGGTAAACTACTGCATCTGTAACTCTTTGTAATTTTCTGTTTGCTGCCAGATCCAAGTGGTTTAGCCTAATAAAATATCTGTTGTATGAGAAGGCCCATAAAGTGCCTGAGATGAGTTTTCAAATTGTCAGTGTTTAAGTAATTAATATAAATCGTTTTTGTAAATATATATGTAATAGTTTTTATTGAAAATTACTGCCGGTGCAAATATTGAAGCATTAAGAAATTGCAATTATTATTGTATATATGTTTGTTCTTGTTAAAGTAAATTGTTTTATTAATATTATCACAAAATATTAACATTATTTAATTATTAAATTAGTATCGCCCTATTATTTTCATTATACATATGTATTCTTAAAGCACGAAAATGTTAATTAATTCGCTAGTGTTGATTAGTGAAAGGTTTCATTCAAATGGAACGCCGAAGGTATTTATGAAACACAATCCATACCCAAATTCATTTTATGGTCGTTTCGTAATAAATGTATGAATAAAAATATAAATTTGATATATGTATAAAATTGTTTCAAATTACAATTCGAAATGTTTAACAAACTAATTATTACTTTTATTTTTATACAAAGTGCAAAGAACCATTCTATTTCAAAGTAATAATTCCTAGCGTTTTTTATGAAATTCGTTGTTTTGAAAAACGACTAAGTAATCAATTGCATTCCATTTTAATAAAGAATTTTCCATGTTATACATTTTTTTATTTAGAGTTGCAGCAACTACTTTGATCATTAATAATGCACAATTTTAGAAGAAAGACAGAATGGAA
This sequence comes from Eucriotettix oculatus, assembly GCA_034510155.1. Classification (NCBI taxonomy): domain Eukaryota; kingdom Metazoa; phylum Arthropoda; class Insecta; order Orthoptera; family Tetrigidae; genus Eucriotettix; species Eucriotettix oculatus. The sequence goes on from CM067380.1 coordinate 59,582,169, forward strand.
AAATTTCAACCGGACCAGGGAATCGAACCCAGGACCTCGCTCTATTTTTGTAGCAGTTTATTTAGTCACATTAGCTGTTAATGGCCATTAGTGACTTTCTACCATTTGGGAAAGTCATTCCTTTGAAGAGTTTTTCTGGTATGGAAACACAAAGACACACAATATCCATGCCCATGCAAGGATCCTAGTCTCAACACCACAGGAGGTTGGCAGAAGTTTCCTGTTACGAGAAAGAATAAAGTTTCTAATATCCACTAATAGGACTTGTAATGAAGAAAATTTATTCGGTAGTAAAATATCAAAAGATTTCCGTAAGTATTTTGTAATTTAGTAAGAAAACTATCATTCAATAATAACTATTGCCACCAATATTGACTAATAAAATTCTTCAATTTCAACTAAATTGTTCAAATAGCTTTAAAAAATGTTACTAATTCAAAATTTGTTTACGTCCACTTTTTGTGGCTTCGTTTTGGTTTTAAATTGGAAGTCACTTCTGTCAATATATTTTTTCCACGCTATTTCCCGTTGTAATGTTTATTTTCAAATTTAAAGGTTTGTTTCCATCATTTGAGTATATTTTTTTGTTACTTTAGTTGTTTGTATAACCGGATAACATTAACAAAATTTTAATTTTTAATTGAATGAGATAAAAAAATTTCTCCCAGGATCGCATTTCGTGGGGAGATACAGGCAAAAGTTTGAGTGGCAAATTTGCAATCAGGTTTCTGTATTCATAAATTTATTTTGAATTATCTGTAGTCCAGAATGCAATACCATTTGTTCCTTTCCTTCGCCTTCCGGAGATCACTTTCGCAGAGACACACTTTGCTCTGCTTTTAATTTTAGTTTAACTTCACTTATGAATGCTCCTCTCGTCGTATAAGGCTCCTAAGTAGTTCCGCAGCAAACTTTAAATTTCCTTACATTTTCCTCCTTTCTCGGCCATGATCCCACAGCTACTGTTCTCTCCCAACAACAATTCTTACATATTAAAAAATTAATTTGTCCGTTCTCCTGGGACATTTTGTCAAGACTCTGAAAATCTTAAAACATACTGAGTACTCAGAAAAAGGGTCAACCTGTAAAATTATGTCAACCTTCCCTCCCCCAATTCAACCTCCTAACAACCCTCTTTACAATGACAGGTCCCCAAAGACCTGGCAAATACGCCACTCTGCCTAGACTCACAAATTATCTTGGGCCTTCTCCATTTTACCTAATCACACCGTGTACAATTTAATTCTCCCTCCTTTCTGACAAGACCTCCCAACCTAGCTGTTTTACTTTTTCCTTCCTATGACCTGGCCCTACTTGCACAAAATTAGCAGCCCTTTTCTGAACTTTCTCTAATGATTCTATTTGATTAATTCTATAAGGATCCCAACAAGCCGCCCCATATTCCAAAATTGGTCTAACTAGAGATAAGTATGCCACCTCCTTTGTTTTTGAACTTCCCTTTTTTAAGTTCCTCATAATGAAATGTAAGGAATTCCACGCTTTTCGGGCCGTGAAATTCACTTGTTCCTCCCACCCAAGTCTATTGTTGAAAAATATCCCCAGATATTTGCAGCTCGTTACCCTTGGAATTTGTTCCCCACCTATTCTATATTCTGTCTCATTTAACAAGGTGCGTTTAGTAAACGAGATTGAGCTGCTTTTCTTTCCATTAATTTTCATTTTATTTTCCAGAGCCCAGCTATTAACTTTATCTAGATCTTCTTGTAATAATAAAGTGTCTTCCTTTACAGAGCAAATCCTATCTTTCTTCCTTCTGGTTGCAACGATTCCCAACCTAATTTCTCTACCTTATCTCGTCCATGACTTGGCTCCCATTTTATAACTTTTTATGCTCCCTTCTGAATTTTGGATAATCCTTCTATATTGTGTTTTTTATAATAGTCGAGTATGGGGTGAGCTGGAGATAATATTCTGCACATATTTTACAGATCGTGTCAAACGTCCGTATGAGTAGAAGGTTGCACTCAGTATTGGTACTGCATTGCATTTACACATTATTTAAAGCCCAAGTTTTTTACTCGTTTTGGGAAGATGTAATTAAGGATATTTCTGGATTGAGGCAGGTGGTATCCAGCTTCAGCTACCAGAGCTGCACTCAGCAGGTCAGGTTTCTCACGTCCGGAGCGATTCAGTAAGGTCTGAAGCGGTGACCTTGACCTGACGCCTGACATGTGCATGCATGTGCGGAGAGTAATCCGATATTAGTCGCAGCATGGATTAAGGACCGGCTCATAAATCAAGGAATTTGCGCCCCCGCAGAGGATGCCGACGTGCCTGGGTTTGTGCGAAGGCTCGCAGCGGCGGTGCTGCATAGCAAAGGACCTCACGCACAGATGCGTGCAGACGGAATTCCGAGAACGGTGCACCTGACTTTCCGGTGCCCAATCTCCTTTCCCATTGCCAAATACTAGCTTCAAAAACTAACATACACGTCATCTTTTAATTCACGAAAATATAGAAAGGTGTCGTGACACCAGTGACCGATGAAAGAGAATTTCACTGTCATGAGAACGCGGACAATCATGGCAGTAGGCGACGACCTGCTAATAGTAATATTGCCAGTGTGTCGGCGTCGATTCATGTTTGTCATACTGGATGCGATTGTCGACCTTGTTATTTCATTTACAAATCCATTACTTGCTTCCAACATCCTGCACTTATATACGTTATATACCCAGTAAACTTTTTGATGTTATTACCATCTTCCAACTTCTTCTAGGATTCTTTATGGGCTTTCCAACAGTCCGTGCTTCTTTCATATATACATATTTAGATTCAACAAACCTCGACCTCTGTTCTAATTTCTTCTCGAACACTCGATTTCTCACTTCTCTTTTTCCACTTTTGATCTTCCTTACACTTTAAATAACCAATCTCTCGTACTTTTTTTTCCCAATACGTCCGAACCCCGCTTGGTAGCGCCGAAGGATCATTGGCGCTTTCCCGCAGATGCATCAGATCACGGATGGTCAGGCACACTACTGCCCTCTACCCACAGCATTGCCAGCCAATCACAGCTGCCTACTTTCTATCGCTGTTGGCGGTCGCCATTGCAGCATTTATTATAAACATTGCTCGAAAGAATCATGTAAATAAACAATTTTTGGAAAACCACCTTGTGGACTAGTACTACAAAACTCAACTTTAATTTTAAGTATTCATTATTTATATTCCGAACTTCTTTCACAAATCTTCCTGTAAAATATATCACTGACAATATTAGTTGTAGAATCAAGTTTATGATATTGGGTTCCACATTTCTATTATCTATAAGTATAAACCTTCATTTTCTGGTTCTACCGATATTTAACTACAAGAAATTGTTCAAATTGCAGTTTATGTTACGGCCAATGTTATAAATTTAATAGTGATTTCGGTTTTGGAAAACACCGCAAAATTCGACATGAAACCTCTATACATACATACCAATAAATAAAATTGGAGTGTCTGTCTGTGTCTCTGTCTGCCTGTCTGTTTGTCCGGAATAAGCTCCGATACGGCTCAACGGATTTCAATGAAAATTTGAGGATTTAAAAATAGAAGATTTAACTTAAATACCCGTGCACATTTCATTTCAATATATTTCAGGAGATATTAATATAATATATATATATATCTTATAGGCGCATTAAAGTTTCTAAATTAAATCCGGATTCCCTCTACTCTTGATCTGTTTATGCTCCGATAAACTCCATCCATTGTTGAAGTAGGATTCACGCCATTGTTGGTAGAGAGATAACTCCCGGAGAAATAATAAACTTCTTTGGATCGTCGATACGATGTATACGTAAATTATTTTTATTTGTCACGTCAGGTAAATTTTAATATTTAGTAGTTGCTCATTTTTATTGGCTCCGATACGAACATGTTCAAAATCATGGTTTGCCCTGAATCATAAATAGATGATACCGTACTTTTTATACATTCAATGAATTCAACTTTATCAAAATTCTGTACTCGTTGTTTCGTTTTTAGGTAAAGAATAATTTCATAAATAATATTATTTTTAAATCATTCATAACCGTAAAAATTAAACATGGCGCTGAAAATGTCAAAAAAATTTATATCTTATTTTAAGATCTTTGTTTCTTATGGATTTAACCTTGGTTTTACATATTTGCCTTACTTATAATTCTATGTTCAAATGCCGTTAAATATAGACTCTAAGTAGCCTCGAAACGTCCAGCCATATAATTATTTTTCTTTATAATTCTTTCTCTTATTATAATTTGTTTAGAAACTAAGGTTCTATAATTCATTGTTGAATCTGAAACATTCGAACTTTGTCTCAATTTGATAAATGTTGTAATTATTTTAGACATTCCTTCAGTGGATCTCGGATAGTTCAAATTACAATAATTTGGAATTTTTTTTGTGTATAAATTGATCTGTATATAGCGACAAAAAAAATTCGGGAGCTTCGGAAATTTCTTTGGCGTAGGTACGGCTTGTCAGAAGTATTAATAATACATCAGGCCTACTATTACCTGTGTACCGGGACTGGGTAATACCAGACTGTACCTTTTCAGATCAAAATGAATACTCAAAAAATTAAAATTATTCGGACCTAGAGTCAAGAATTTTTTGTACACCCAAAAAAAAATTTATGTTGGGATTTTTTCCCGTTCCAATTTCGCCATGCCCTTCATAAGAATGAGACTGGCAGATTTCGTCAGTTTAAGTTCGATTGACATGGAGTCAATGAAAAAGCTGCAAACGTAGCAGAAATCGACGACCACCAGTATCTCCTTATTTACAAAGAAAACTCTAGAAATTATATAGGACACGTTTTCGTTGATGAAGTTGCGTTTATTATATCTGGAAATGTAAAATTGTCAGTACATTATGCGATGTTTCAAGTTGAAACAGAATTTAACTAATTTAACGTCTTGAAAATATTTTCGCCTATAGCAATGAATTAAAAAAGAAAAGTATTTAATTACTTAAATGTATACAGTGAATGTTGGTCATAAGGAAAACCGGGTTGTGATAAGAAAATTTTCGTTTTCGATTGAAATCAGAGTTTCTGTATAAATTGACCCGGTTAAAAAGAGGGAAAATCCGATTATAAAGAACTAATCTCGCGAGTTTCTGAAATTTCCTTGGATGTGTACTAATAAATTCAGTCTGTACCTTTTGGGGTCAAATCGAATATTCAAAATTCTTTTACGTGCAGATAAAACTATGTATATATATTGGGAAATTTTTGAGCTTCATATTTCGCCCTGCCCGTTATAAGATTGAGAGTGAAAACATTTCCTCAGTTAAAATTATACGGACCTAGAGTCAAGAACACACCAGTTAATCGATCAGTGGAAAAGCCGAAATTGTAAGATAAACCAAACACGACGTTAAGAAGGTTAACGTCTGAAAAAAATTGGATTGTCCGTCTCCAGATGTACAATGGAAACTCCGAACATTTTATAGGCACACGTTTGAGTTCATTGAGATATGAAACTGTCAGTATATGATCTGATGTTTCAATTGAAATAAAATTTTACGATTTGAGAATATTTTCGTTTTTAGCATTGTATAAAAAAATAAAAAGTCTTGAATTAAATGTCTCCATATTGTAACTGTAAAGATATAACCATTATGCATCACTAAAAAAGATAAAAACAAAATAAGTAACTAGAATAGCTCATAACTCCATTTAATGACGTAATATCACCAATTAAATTAATTCTGAGAGGAGGAACAATTATATTTCTTCTCATCAATAAAAATCACATAAACACGTTGTAGGTACATAAGACATTTAACCCCCATTGAACCCAACTGTTTACTATTACCTTTAATGGCAATTATAAGAACAGCAGGGTTAAAAACCTTAATGAATACCTTCGACACTTGCAATTTTATTGATCGGAATAAAACAATGGAATATTAAAATGAGTCAGTTTGGAGTATAGTTAAATGTAACAGTTGATTTAAAATAGTGAGTTTTTTCCACAGTTTTACATTATTTTATGAGTCTCGCGAAATTATATTCATTGGCCGACCTTGGAATAACTTCTGCTTCAGTTTCGTTAATGCATAAACATAACGGGGATCAACAGCGATGAAAATAGTATGACTGCGGACGAGCCTGTGACATCCGGGGAGGGCTGAATGATTTTGGTGTTGATGTCCTCCGAGTCTGGGATACAGGATGGAGTTACGTTTATAGCTTTCATGGCGTCGCATGCGTAATTTGCTCCTAGCGCCATTTCCTCTGTCTGTCACGCCGAGATGAAGCACGAACCTCACGTGTTGATAGCAAACTGCCGACATACCTAAGACATTCTTCCAATTTGAAAGGGGATTCTATTAAAACACTTCTCCCTTGAGATGAAATCAGCCATCGTTCATTTTCCTGATCAGTAAGAGAGCGTAAATTTTATTTCCTAACGACTTCAAATTTTTTTTAAACAGAACAGTTCGGATTTCGATCCCGTCATTCATTCCCTCAGTAGCTCCACCGTGTAATTGACACTACTTTGGAAAGTTTTGAAAAGAAGAAGGTCTGTCTAGGAGCGTACTTGGACACAGAGAAATCATTTGATCTTTGTGTATCATCAAGGTCTCTTGATTAAAATAAAGAATCATCTTTCGGACACCTATTATAGGTTAATAACATCTTACTTAAGTGGGAGAACGTTCTCTGTTAAATACAAAAGTTAGGTGTACCTCAGTAGCATTTTATGCAGATGACCAAGTGGATGATAACAAACTTCAAGATAAACTACACGAAATCAAAATTTGGAGCAATGGATGGAGAATGAAAATCAATCCTCAAAACTCAACAGTATTACATAATACGACAAATTTACAACCAGAATCTCCAATTCGAGAACCAGGACATACCAACTGATGCTGTCTTAAGATATTTGGGCCTTCATTTCGATCATCACCTAACATGGACAGCTCATATCAAATATCTCGTTGGAAGGATAAGACAAAGAATCCGTCAACTCAAGCCGCTTCTGCAGGAAAAATCTCCCTTATCTCTGGAAACAAAAATACTAATATATTTATCACTAATAAGGCCAATTTGGTTCTACTCGTGTGAACTGCTGCAGACGTATTCAGGTGACTCAAAACAAAGCTATGCGACTCATGACTGGAGCACAACGACTTGGGAATACCCACTGTCCAAACAACGATCCGACTGATGTATATGTCCCTGCGAAATGAACATCGTTTCATCAATCGTGGAAGCTCCAGTCGTCCATTCAAAAAATAGAAGACTAAAGCGGAAGAGACTCCATGATTATATTGACTAAAGAAGGGAAAAAAGTAGTTACAGAAAATAAAAACTAGTTTCGGGCAGTTGGTGAACTGTTCCGTCACTGTCACTCTTTATGAACAAAACTGTACAGTCCTAGGACAAAAAGTTAAATAAAATTTACAAAAAAAAATGAAAAACTGATATCTCTTCCTGGCAGCTGCTTTCATTACGCCATATATCATAAATAGAACATTTCTCGAGATAAGAGCCTTAAATTCAAAAATATTATTTAATTTTCCCATAATTTCAAAAATCGTTGACAACGTATTAGGCAAATTAATTCATATATCGTGATACATTTTGACCTGCGTATCTAGGGAATTAATTAACATAATTTTAACATTGCCCCGCTTCTCCGAGATTAGAATTGTTACGTTCTATGAAATTAGTGACGCATTATTTCCGTGATGTCACATCAAATGAGTATAAAATTACCTAATCAACTACTGATGTTTCTTCGATTATATCTAATTATATGTTTCATATTAATTTAAGTCCTAGAAAATTGCTTTTGATTTTAACAGAAAAGTTAGAGTTCGGACAAAAGTGTACTAACTGCCTCATAATTTTTACTTCCAGTAGACAAACATTTCATAATTTTGGAAACTGAAGCTAGTGTCAAGCTAGCTGAGCTAACCGCCATTCTACAAGTTGCTGAACTGGCTAAACTTCTCCAGGAGGAAGCTACTATAATATTCTCGGATTCCTTGGAGGTTATATTGGAGATAAGTAACCCATACAAATCAAATGAGATCCTCAACCTCATCCGCAGTAACCTAAGTAAGAGAAATGTCCAAGGAGATTTGCCTGTCACTCGGGAATTACTGGAAATGGCTGACCTTGAGGTGAAGCGAGCGAGTTTGGCAAATAACAGTCAACTTATACATAACTGGGTGGAATTCAAACCGATTACCAATTTCTGGAGTGGAGCTATTAAGGATGATAGTTTCAGAGACAGGAAAGGGTCCCTGGGTCCGGAATGTCCAAGTAATGGCGGCGACCCACTGGCCTAACTGGAAGGTAATCCGTTAGGGTGACACCAAGCTTACTCATGCGAACTTATTTAAGAGGGAAGCTCTACCTATTTGTAGTAGATGTGGGGACATACTAACGATACAGCACTGTTCACCTGTCACCCTGACTCGGATAATGCACTCCCTGGTGCTCACCAGATCAGAGAGGGGGAACTCGCCCACTCGAAAAGAGCCATAATGACCCTAACTGTTAATAGGACGTTAAAACAAACTAAAAAACATAAACTGATATGAGACTTTAGTAATAACAACGTATGTACTAATAACAGTAATGGATCCAGAGAGTATCTAGGGAGCAGAACATTTTTGTAAAATTTATATTTGATTATTATAATAATTAAGTAATCTTAATCATTACGGTCTATACTATTGTATGTTACTTGTTTTACGTACTTAATAGATAATAATGATTTTTGAATAAAGACTTAATATTAAGGAATTATAATGAACACCGCGTACACAATTCCAAACAATATAACAATTGTTATCCGAAAAAAAATTTCTTAGTTCTGTAAAGGGTAATTATTTGCCTGCGTGAGAGATTTCATATCTGTATGATTTATAAATTTAATAGATTAAAAACCAAAATTTGCAATACCATACCGTGGGTCTATAGAAAGAGAAAAAACGTCTCTACATGCTGCACCATGCACCTGATGATGGCGGAGATGAAATTCACCGAAACGTTCTGTTGAAACAGTGAATTTACCCGGAGAATCAATAACTGGGTAATTATACGTTATTTGATTGATTGAATGATCTTTATTAGCCCATTGGCTATTTTTGTACAAATGATAATACATTGCTACATACATAATGACAATATTTACATTTCTAAAAACGAAAGTATAGTTAAATAAGCACCAATACTGATAATTATATTAAAAAATACTTATATCTACTCATTTGTTAAAACTTTTTAAGAAACATGGAAAATAATATTAAGAAGAATAAGTTTATAATACCAATAGCAAATTTTTAAACTTTTATGATTAATTAAATTAATTATTTACATGGGATTAATATTTTCAGAGATGTATTTCTTCAATTTCCTTTTAAATGTTAGTATGTTATTACACTCTTTAATATTTGTTGGCACGTTATTGGACATTTTGAGTCCGTCCTAAAATATAGATTTCTGAGAATTCTTTGTTTTTCTTAGCATTAATTGAATATTGTGGCTTCTCTCGTTCTACCTCCAACTTGTTGAACATGATTAGACAATATTGAGGGTGACATTCCGTTAACAATTTTGTAAATAAGAATGCAAACTAAGAAATATGTTCTTTGTCTGATGGACAAAAAATTTAGTGTAGTTATATTCCACATAGCTATAATACAGTGGATATTGCAAATAAAACAACGACCCACATATACTCTTGTTATAATTCCGTATATTTGAGATGATTTTTTGTATCATCAACTAAGGAACGATACACTTTATATACATTTATTAAAATACTTACCTCAAGCTTTAGTTGTTAGAAACCAAATTCACCACGAAATCACGTCCGGTTTCGTTTTCATAAACACAAAATGTATTAATTTTTTTAAAATTTACGTTGATTTCCTTGAGGGGGAAGAACATCCCCACTGTCTCCGCCGCTGAGAAAAATGAATCTATGAAATTAATTATTTCACGTAACAATGAAAATTAGTTAAGTAACAGTAAATATTTATTTTAGCGGAAACGAAATACAGAATTTCGGCAATCTTCAACATAAATGACTTTTATTTGAAGACAGCAAATAAACTGATTTTCAAATCTTAGCTCAGAGCGCAGGAAAGTTTGTTGGCTTCATTAATTTTACAGGATATGCGTCGTCTTTACACTTACTAATCCCCTAAATGTCAGGGTCGGAAGGTTCAAATGCAAACGCATACCAACTTCTATTACGGAATTATAATTTGTGTAACATAAATACGAATTTATAACCAGATAATAATATCGTTGTGATAAATAGACGATTTTATTACGTAAGGAATGAATTTGCGAAGAATTATAAAGCGTGTAGCATTATTTCGATCACTTTGGTGTAAATAATTATATTACTTTGAAATTATTAAACGTTTTCAACTTTTACAGCATTATAACAAAGATTGTTTTTAAAATACCCTGTTCTGTCGTCTGTGATATTATTGGGTAGATACAGTTTTCATTTTTATTTACACGCAGACAGAATTTGTTTGAAATGACTAATCAAGGATCGAAGGATTTTTAAGTACTATTGCTGAAGAATAATTTCTCAGGTTTGCACTCTGCTGCAACATTAATTACATTCAACTTCCATCTCCATTCGATACGTCTTTCTACGATGATATATTAAGTTAAAATATCCGACATCTTTAAATACCATTAACAATTTCTCTCAATTTAAATTTAATCTGGTTATGTTAATTTTAATTATTGACAGTTAAAAGGCCAGTAATAAGTGCGAAACTATTTTATTTATTTCAATGATATCTTTATACAATTCTCATTATGAATTTGTTAACTAAATATTATATAGATAAATAAAATAATTCACCTGACTACGTTGGGAATGCCTCGTACTCTCTCTGGTTTCTGTAACTATTTTAGGAGTTGTATGTACTGGGGTCGAATACCTTGGGCTTACGGTAAGAGTTGTCCGCTCCCGTCATTCGGAAGGGCGGGAGAATAGTAACCTACCTGATGCAGGCTATCTAGGGTTTTCCCAACATCTCTTTTAGGTGAAACACCGGGTAGGATCCGTAAACTACAGCACGCGGACCCTAGGGAACCCTTGGCTACCTTGCTCTACCTTCCACATCCCCCCTTTTCAATTCCCTTCCTATGCTACTAAAGGAAAGTTGCCTGCTTCAGGAACACCCTCATTTAGGAATCACAGTCAATTGAATTTAGTTTAAGACTTAATCTAAACTTTTGAAATTTATTCATACGAAAACGCCTTCAAACTTTGTCCCAGTTCGCTAAAAGAAAAATGCTTCAGTATAATTTGATTTTGCAGGTTGGTAATGATAATTGTCGGATGCTATCGTTAAAATAAATGCAACTGTTTCGAAGCCACTTAATGGATTTTTTGCTATCTATGAATAGAGCTTATTAATAAATAAACATAATGACAAATCTTTCAGTCAGACACAACTGGAAGGGTACAAATATGTACAGGAAGTTGGCTATGCGGCAAAACAAATTTCATTATTAAAAGAATACTTTTTTAAGTATTTATTACAAAACTGCCTGTGGTTAGTTGACTTTTTAATGGGGATAAATTGACCTATGATTTTTGTAATTAATTTTGTTTGTCTGCAGTTTGCTTGAGGAAAGGACGCAGGGATAAAATAGCAGTTGGTGGGTTTGGGACCTTTGCCTGTCCACGCGTGGTCAGGCATAAATTACGAATGACGAGCTGGTGACGCTCTACAAATTAATAATGAGGAACTTAAAAAGGAAGTCCAAAATCAAAAGGGTTGGCATATTTATCCTTATTTAGACCAATTTTGGGTCCATATAGAAAAAATCAAATAGAATCATTAGAGAAAGTTGGTAAAAGGGATGCTAATTTTGTGCAATTAGGGCCGGGTCGTAGAAACGATCTATTATTAAGTTAAAAAATACTGGTATAGATTTTCGGGTACTGAAGTGGATTCGGGAATTTTTAAAAGATAGTTCACTCAGAGTTCGCGTGAATGACAAATTGTCCGACTCTGTGAAAATCACGTCAGGGTCCCGCAAGGAAGTGTCATCATGTTCCTTGCATTCATAAATGACTTAACAATCGGTATAAAATCACAGATCAAACTTTTTGCCAATGATTGTATTGTTTATAGGAAAATCGTAAACGTTGAGGATGCACAGATTCTGCAGACTGATTTAGGCAAAATTTACCAATGGTCGGTTAGAAATAAAATGCAAATAAATGCAACGAAGAGTAAGGCAGTCGTTGTTACAAAAAAGAGAATAGCCCCTCCCACTAGATATAAAATGGGGAACGAAGTTGTAACGGAGTCAAATAACTGTAAATATCTTGGGAACACGATTACTAAATATTTAAATTGGGGTAATGAGGTGAGCGAGGTAAAGGCGCTGCTGCTGCTTCACTTTGTAAACAGGGTCTTGAGGAAAAGCACGAGAAAAACCATGATTTCTGCTTACAAAACGCTGGTCAGGCCAATTTTAGAATATGGGGTGACGTGCTGGGATCCATATCGAAATGAACAGATTGTAGAGCTGGAAAAAATACAAAAACGGCCTGAAAAGATGTTTGGGGGTTGATTCGTGATCCTCACGAGAATTTAGGTCTCAGTAATAAAAGGAAACATGCGAGGTTGTGCGCAATATATAAGGCTTATAAGGGTGAACCACAGGGCCTGGAAAGAAATAACAAACCATCTTACGGCGCCGAATTATATTTCTAAAAATTACCACTCGTTCAAAATTAAAGAAAAAGGGCAACGCACAGACGTAGGAAAATTTTCATTTATAAATAGGTCAATACGCGATTGGAATTCCTTGCCTGCAGAAATACTGATGACTTTTCCGTATAGCGTAAATCAGTTTAGGAATAGGCTAAGAAAACTTAAGTGAGTAGTATTTTTTAGAATCAGTGAAGTGCAGTGAAGTGATTTCTGTGTGACTCCTTTCTTTTCTTTTTCAGATCAAAATTACACTTCAAAATTCTTCCTTAGTGTGAATTGTGTTGTCTTTTTGTAATTGTATTTGTGTTTTCATTGTATGTAGCTGCCACCGGGCAAATGCCCAATAGCAGCTAAGTAAGTAGTAAGTAAATAATAACTGGGAGATATTGTCTCAAAGGAGAGAGAAAGCAAGGCTACATTTGCAATTCAAAGCTGATACTGGGCAGAAACCATGGATTCGAATTAAGCCCGGTTATATAGGCAGATGGGATCATCAATTCAAAGTAAAATGTAGAAAGAAAAAACAGATGTTGGCAAATTCCCATTCATAAATTGGACCATCAACGACTGGAATAATTTACCTGTGGGAGTGTTTGGAGGAAATCCTCTTCAGGAAAATAAATTCAGGACAAATCTTCAAAAAACATGTGAAGTGGTCATTTGCAATAACATAAATGCATATTCGAATTTAAATGTTAAGGTCAAAGTGAAGTGTTAAGTTAATATAATTCTTGTTGTGCTTCTCTTTCTTCTTTCACGCCTATAGAAATTTTAAAGGACTATGATTATTTTTTATATTAGGAGTATTTATGTGTAAGTAATTTCATAACGTATCTGCCACCAGGCTTGCGCCCAATTATAGACAAACAATAAATAAAATACAATACAAAATCAATTCTGAAGATCTAGCTTTAGATTAACATAACAACCAGATTAAATTTAAATTGAGAGAAATTTTTAATGGTATTTAAAGATGTCGGATATTTTAAATTAATATATCATCGTAGAAAGACGTATCGAATGTTAGTGGTCGTAATTAATGTTGCGCCAGAGTGCATAGCTGACAAATTAGTCTTCAGCAATGGTACTTAGATCCATTTGTACTTTCGCTTGAATTGTGCATAATTTTTGGCAGGGAGGTTGTTGATTTTGTTGGTATGCACCTTCCTCATAGTCTTTCCACCCACTAACGATCTGTGACGCTTACGTGCCCCTTAGCTACATAAATAAACGAGCTGGGAATTGCGTTCACAACAAATCCGGTGATCCGTTAAAATGGTTGCTTAACAAGTGTGCGCTGCCAGAGCTGTATTACCGACCAGGGTAATGAAAATGTGCCGTTTTGTATTCTGCAACAGCTCGTCAAGGTCTTCAGTTTCTAGTTGAAGGATCCATCCATCATCGTGCTCTTTAAAAATTCATTATTCGCCCTAATGAAAGAAGTGTAAGCTGCGGGCATCTCATCGTCAGAAGTTATTACTTCTCTCTTCAACTCGCGCTCACACGCGATGCGTTATGTTATGCCACTTACAACAGACCCTATTTTACTCGTTAATTATTTGAAATTAAGAGCTAGTGGCTATTATATTTTAATTTGAAACTGCATTATGTTCCAGAGTGTTTTCTCAAGCAAACCATGGGAAACTTGAGGCTTCATTTTACTGAAGTATTAATCACGTCTAATTATCATTAAATAGTGGCCACCCAAACTATACTGACATTAACTGCGGCTATAAAACACGGAAACGTTAGCGATTTTAACGATACCCTGCAGGCATGGAGAAGTATTTCTCGCATCAAATGGCTCCACTTTTAAACATGTTCGGGTTAGTTCCGGAATCTCGCGACCATTGGAAGCGTTGCACTTCGAGAACCTGTAGCTTGTTGTGGATTCAGAGAGGGAAAAATCTTCAGCAACGACTCCAGGAAAAGAGAAACACGTTGCGATGACACGGAACCTGTACAGGATTAACATCCAGAAATACTTCCATTAGACCCCTACAGATGGAATTCAATCAAACTATTCTTCTTCCCTTCCCGAATATGTCATTTTCACCTCAATAATTGCTTGTCACTCATAGGAATAGTCCATTTTAAAGATAACGGCTGATTGATTGCATCAACAACCAAAATTTTACAGAAGTTTAGTTAAAGATATTGTACTTTTTTACATGTTTCGTGTTAGTAAAGTGTCTTTACTACTTGAGGTCTGATGTTCATTCACTGAGGGTTTTGTATATTTTCTTCTAGTGCTTTATTTAAAATTTGTTGTACCAAATCTTCCAAATGATATAATTATTTTGTGCCTAAGAGTGTACTTACGTACACAAAAGTCATTAGTATTTGAAGCGAAGGAAACAATTTTGTATAAAAAAATCATAGGACCTGAATGTAAAGTGTTCATTCAGAAGTGTCCTCATGCTATACCTGATTTTTTAAATGGGTAATTATAAACCTGTACTGTTAGTGAGATTTAGCTAGTCGTGTGTCAACACGATACGCAGTGGACAACTCCTCCCATATTGTAGTGGGGGTAGGCAGTAGCTCACTTTAACTTCTACCATTGAAAACACAAATTGGTAGCGTAAAAGATATTAAGAAAACATTGGCACTAGTAAATAGATTTCTGTCAGTTCAGGATATGTTTTACGTCAAGAAACTCATCCGTAAAATTTAATAGTTAAGAAGTATAGGGTGTGTTAGAAACTACGTTGTCGCAATCGCCATATACCGTTTGTATGAATACAATTAATGCTTTTAACAATACTAGTAACGTTCCGGCTCCCGTTGAAGGGTAAGTTCCTCCTCAAACGACAATACTTCCCTTCCCCTTTCTCCTTTCCCTACTGCACATGTAAACATGTAGAATCTCACCAGCTGACATATATACTAAATTCAGCAAAAACTGAAATTTTCCCTTATTAACTGGACAACTGCTCTGTAACCCCTACTCCTGACAACCGTTACGAAACCCATGGAATATCTGTGATATTATTATTTTCCTTCTGCGGCAATTCAATAGCCTTCTCTAATAGAAACAAATTAATTTTTTAATTATATATATAACTACTGGAATAATGGCGTGAAAAGTGCAGACTAAATTTTCAATTCGACAATGTCTCCTCGGTGGAGAATAAGTCCTTATTCGTTTCTTCAAGTTTAGTACGGACTTTTTCTATCGGTGGAGAACCATGGAAGTTAACAGTTTCACTTAAATACAGTGTTTTTATAAAATTTTATATAATTTAATACATTTACCTCTGGCTAATGTCAGTACCAAAAGCGTAATATATAACTGCTTTGACAAATAAGCAATTACTAAATATTAAAATTTACCTGACGTGAAAAATAAAACTAGTTTACCATTAAAACACAGAAAAAATTATTCTTGATGAGACTGTGAATTCAATACCTTAAATAAAAAATCAACCTTTTTAAACAGTCTTAAATTTTTATTGGCAAAAATCAACAAAAAACTAAAAAAATTAAAAAGCTTCTATTGTTTTAATTTTTGACTATTTGCTTTTTGCTAAATTGAGGACTGTTTAAAAAGGTTCATTTTATATTTAAAACTAATTTACGTATACATAATATCAACGATCCAGAGAAGTTTATTACTTCTCAAGGAGTTAGCTCTCTGCCAATTATAAATTAATTATGACACGAAATGTGTATAGTTATAGATGAAGGATATAGAGTACACTCATTCACTTTTGGAGATCTCGATGCGCGTAACAAGACGAAACCTTTACATAAATGTCTTTCATTTTCTTCACATATTGAACTTCAGTATATTTAAAAAATTTAAAGACCATGGCCAAATTCGGACCAGTAGTTTGGACGAATATAGCTGGTACATGCATACTGATAAACAGAAAAATGTTTTTAGATATATAGATGGGAAAGTAATAGTCAGAATTGTGATGAACTAAGGTTTTAATTTATTTTAATGTCGCGTCAATTGTAGTGTTATTATCGACCACAGCGGTAACGTTAAAGCCAGAGAGAACATAATTATTGTGATAAGTGGGTGAAATGAGGTTTACAATTTACTCGAGTTCAATTTTGTCGTATACGTTGATCACTTTTAGAAATTCTAATAGTCTGTCTGTTCCGATGATATGATCTACTTTGGTCCAGATGATTCTGGTATAATAATTCGCTGGTTGTTGCAAATGAGACAGTGGGATATGATATGGTCCATGGGGTGGAGGTTCTCCGAAGAAAAAAAAGAAGGTAAATGTGAGATATTAACTTTGAAAAATACAATTTTTAGGTGATATATTTTTATTGTAAATAAATTTTGAAATAGTTACGAAGTGAGCTTCAGCTTTATTTGAGATTAAAGGACGATTTGCACGCGCCGTTTCCTTGAACAGCTTGGGATGTAAAGTCCGATTACTCCTGTAAAATGCTGTACATGCTTTGTGATCACTTCAGAACATTTATAGTTGCAATGCAAATATAAATTTTACAACAAAGCATAAGGTGCATGTAAATATACTACATTATTCATTTTCTGCCAGACATGATATATTGGTCTGCGACGTGGTGTTGCATTGCGAAGGTCTCGGGTTATAGCCTCGCAAGAAGCATGTTTGTTTGCATTGTGTCATCAATACCACATCATATAAGGATATGAAGGCCAGGAACGAGAGTGCAGAGTTCACCGAGCGCATCTTTCGTGGCCTTGATTGAAGAATGTTCCACGCCGGGGCGACTCAGGAAGGATTTTAAATAAAAGGCATTTCGCTGCCATCCACTCTCGATGCGGTCTTCTTATTTTCCCGTTTCCGTACCCAGATACATGCATAAACAATTATGATACTAATATATTCGTCGATAATTTTATCGTCAACAGTACCTTTCATCATGACTAATCTGTATGTAAGGAAAAAAGGTTTTCAGCTCTCATCGACTTTCTTATAATGACTTCATTTTTTGTATTATTTTATTGTCAGATTTACATTTTCATTTTGTTAAGCCACTATCTGTCACAACGTACTTGAACAATCCTTTTACTCGCAACTCTAAATTACATTTAAAGCAAGATTCTATTTTCATACTGATTGTCTTCGACGATTATTCTAACGACCGTTTTTTAGAATTAGTCCTAAAATAAATTTACGCCTTCCTACCCACAAAAAATATTCCCTTAATATTTTCGGTAATCCCAGTACTCATGAGTACTTACAGGAATATTATTTGCTACTAGTAAAGGAAAAGTATGAATTTATCCTTTCCAGTAATATTTACAGGAAAATTATTTCTTCCGGCAAAGTAAAAGGCTGAATTTATGCTAAGTTGGCTTCTTATCAAACGCAAAAATTTACAGGGATAAAAGTATAAACATGTGGAATAAACCTTGAAACGCTCAAATTTCAGATAATATTTGTATTCAATTTAAAATTAGAACTATCTCCATAGCCACCAAATTTATTTAAAATGGCAAGAAAGGTCACGTACAGTCATCTGAAAAAAAATACATTAAATACAAAAAAATAAACATCAAACAGGCATTAAGGCAAAATCTTTAAACACATAATATACAACGTTTCGTTCTGTATTTAGTAATTTCTTCTGGTAAAAACTTAAGCGATAAAATTTCTCACAAAGATTTTATTTCAACAAATTATAAATTTAAACTGACAATATTTCATATAAATTACTCACCATATATTGCAGTACAATTAAAAAATTATTTATAAAGGTCGCATTGACTGCCTGGTCATTAGCGACCACAGTGGCAATTATTTACATATTATTATACAATTATTTATTTGCATATTATTTACAATTATGAATTTACAAAAAAATAGATACAATTTTTCTGTTCCTTAACCATAATTTATTATTTATCTTCATCACATTTGATTTTTAAATTTAAAAACACAAAATACAATACATTTAATTTGAATCAAAAATCTTACTGTCCTTACAAAACTTGATATTCATAGTAGTTCAAGATGGGTTTGTAATTTTGGCCCTGTATGTATTTTAGCCTGTGTTGGCGGTATTTGGGGCATTGATTGATGACATGGTCTATATTTAAAGCAGTAATACACAGATCACATGTCGGTGGGACGGATGTATCCAGTAGATAAGTGTGGCTTAATTTGCAGTGTCCATTTCTTATTCTGGCAAGTGCAACCTGTTCCTTTCTTTCAAAATCTTTGTTGTTAATTAGATTATAGAAGTTTCTGACGTTTTTGAGATCACTGGATTTTAAAGTATTCCATATATTGTGCCATTTCTTTTATCATCTTGTTAAATGTATATTTCAACATATCGTTCAGGGTATGAGATCTTATAAGCGCAGAGTTGCAGTCGTCTAACATATCCCTTTGTGTGCTATATTCGTTTATGGGGTTTTGAATGGTGTTTATGCTCCCTGGGACCCACACCAATACCACAGTTAAGTCATGTTGCATTTCATGTATGACTTTGATCATTTCCATGTTGATTATCCTGTTATAAATGTTATGTATTGCAGCACGGGAATTAGAGAATATTAAAAACTTTATAAAATTTACTTGCTTGAATGTTTTCATGACTGTCATTATTCCACATATTTGTGATGGTACAGTACTAGCATATCGGTGAAGTTGACATTTTATTGACACTCCACGTGTTACCACGTAAGCTTCTGTTCCTTGCCCATTGCTCTTTGTAAAAAATGTTTGTTTAATAACCTGTACCACCATTAAAAGTTTGGCCCACGACCGTAGAATCACCCATCACCCTGTATATACGAATGAATCGTCAAATCTGTAAAAGAAACGCAGTTATCCAATACAAGGCGAAACTGAACTTAAAAGATCAAAATGGAAAAATATCGTCCAGATCGGGATTTCCTGCTTGCTTAGAATAAATTGAACTGATTAAGACGTATGTAAGGAAATTCAGACACCGCATAACATTGGCAACGTGTTTATTTCTACGAGACGATTGGCATAATATAGAAGTACCCAAATACTGATCCTCGTAGAAATCCTAGACGTCTTACATTAAGGGACACATGGACTGAAATTTCGGCCAATCGATTTTCTAATTTTTTTCACATTAATATGCCTATAAATTCAGTAAACTGAAAAAGAAGCTGCCAAACAAAAGAAGGAAGGTGTAGCATATGCTGCAGGACAATTTTAATGTACATGGTTTTGATTCTGATTTAACGAATTATTACTGCTTTTTAGAAAAAAAAGTGTTTTTCTCAGATGCATACCAAAAAACTTCTATGCGTCACAAATATTAAGATATTGTGTTCTTTCTTTTTGTACATAATCTACAAGCTAATACCTTCAAATACAAGTATTAGTTTTTCAATTATTTAAGTAGTTTAGGTGAAAAGTGTTTTTAAAGTGCGGAAATGTGCTAATTTTTAAGTAACCCAATGAAGCTTTTAGTAAAGAAAATTATTTTCTCCCCACAGTTTTATTCAATTTTAAAAATAATACTGACAATCGATAAAAATGGTCCAGCCCTGCATATAAACGTAAAAAAGACTAAAATATATTCAAGCACGTAACACAAGGAACATTTTCAAAACTGCCTAATTTTGAAAATAAATTTCCTAAATATCTCAACAAAAAACAATTTTACAAAAACAAAATTTTGTAGATTGCTACACATGTGCGATGTTAAGACACAGTAAAAATTTCAGCTCAGTAGCACTTCATTTACAGGAATTTCAAATTTCAGTCCCCGTGTCCCTTAAATGATATTAGTCAGTCCAGTCGCTTGTTAGATTTGTGTTGAATATAGTATAGACACGTGCAGTGACTTGCAGTTCTCAGCTCCGAGGTTCAAGGCTTCGACTCACTGCACTACTTACTTGCGTCTTGCTTTCAATTAGCCGCCAGTTCCGTCTCTACATTGCCTGGCGAATTCATCTTCGTTAATACGAACAGCACTCGTGTTTCGCACACACTCCACTGACTCACAAAAGCCTCGCTCTAATACTACAGTTTTTTGTGTGGAGTGTTTCATTTGTGAATCTGCAACAATGAAAGTGATACAAGGAATAAACATGTCAGGTTGATCAACACTCAGCGGAATTACAATCGTATTTTGTATTGTATAATTATAGTGCTGATACCTTCTACGTTTCTATTTGACCATACTCTTGTTTATAACCAATAAAGTCGTGTTTTAGAACGAGACCCCATGGAAACTCAAACGCTACTTATGTATTTTCTGGATACAGAACGCCATGCTCCATTGGTTATTCATAGACACCTCATAAGAGGAATTCCTATTCTCAAATTCTGCAAATCGAATCGAATCCAACTGTACTACTTGGATTCTCGAAATCAAGAAACGGTTGGTCATATTAAATTTTTTTCTTCATATAAATATAAGCTTTCTACAAATTGTGCCAATGCAAGACATTCGCGTATGTCGTTCGATTTAGAAGTGCAAATACGTTTACGCGTGCAGGATATATGGTCAATAAGCTGGGGAAGGCGTTATGAAATTTTTCTGACGATTCCAGGGAAACGGAAATGGAGATATACGGAAAGACCGTTGAATAGCAAACCGGTTTCACGCGCGCTGGAAACACTTGGAGTAAGATAGGTAATGCTTTAGTGTGCTGTGACGTTGCGAAAGCGAAAGAGATAAAGAAAGGCACTGTGCGTGGTTAAGCTGATGAATCGCAAACCATAGCCTGTTGTTCAATAACGGTTAAGACCGTTTCTGACTTATTCCGTGGATAACAAAATAACGACAGGGAACGATGCAGACTCTAGAAAGGAGTATAATTTTACAGAGCCTTCAATTAAATACTGAAACTACCATCATAAAGTAACATTAACACGATCCAAACAGCTGACAATGACGAATTACTCAGGTGGGTGTTTCTAGCGCTTATTTCTCTGTCTTTATTGTGTAGCGCAGTAGAACCCGCGTCCAAATTTTTATTATAATTTACGGGAACTTAAATACCAAATATTCCAGAAAGACAAAGTCGCTTGTCAGGAAGAAGGGGTTTTTCCGCGCGTCGTATCGGCGGCTCGGAAAACAACAAAGGGACTGCGACTGATACCTGGACCATAAAGCTCGGACATCCCGTCGCCGTTTCGGAATGTCTTAATCTGCATGGGAATTTGGTGACCGGGTGGCGTGTGTTCCCCAAATGAAACAAGGGATATGATTGGAGGATATCCATCCCTGCCACCTTAGTGATAGGTGTCGGATAAGTGGGGACAAGGCTTTAAAGAGGCTGGCGGAGACAATTTTAGAAGAGATTGGAGAGATTTTTGCAGTGGATGGAGAGAGGAGATTGAAGGAGAGTGGAGAAACAGATTTGACAGATTTGGGAGAAAGAGATTGCTGGTGGTGGTGAAAAGAGATGGCAGCAGAGTGGTGGAGAGAGGAGATTGGTGAGGTAGCAGCGGCGATCATGCTTTGATCAGTCCAGGAAGCAGGGAAGAAAGGAAGAAAGGTCTTAGCAACAAGGGAAGGAAGACTTCGTGTTATTGTCGACCGGCCGCTTCAAGTTCCACAACACGGAAATTACAGCGAGACGCCTATGAAGACAACTCAGGTTCGTCAACGAACTGATCTGCTACACGTGATCACCCAAACCATTAATACCCTGAGATTATAATTAATAAATATATATATTTAAACTCAATTATTAAATTCATTAAATAATATCCCCCCTACGCATTTACAATTGTAATAGGTAATTGATTTTCGTAAACAATATAGTTTATTAAACGTTATTTTATTTTGAGTTAGTGCCACAATTCAAATAACAATTTACTACGCTTGGCTCAGTGGTTAAGAATACTCTACTCTGTCCCACGATTATAATCTAGTAAGCGTGTCGTGGCGTCTGCTAGCTTGGCGGTGAGGACGACGCAGGAACTATCTCGGGAGGTATGGACCATCTCGAAGGTCTCTTTGTATTGCTTAAGACTCAGGTTATTTCCCTTGACTGGTATTTTCCCGTGAGGACCTCATCGCCCATTTAAAAAACGCAGTCTCATCCTTTTCGATTTCATGTTTTTCAATAGGGTGTGATATTTCCGAAAGTTGTGGCCTATCCCTGTCTGCTTAATTTATAATATATTTCCGAACAAGAGTGCGTAAGCAAAAGACTCTTCCATTCTTTCAGCCTTAAAGTTCCTTTCTCACGCAAAGTGCAGAAAGCAAATTTCATACCGAAATTTAAAAAAATCCCTTGTCAATGAAATTAATCTAATATATGTCTATTACAATTACTTTTGTTATTCGACACTACGACCCATTTCGTTCTCACTTTTCCAGCTTCTCTGTCTTTGTTGCTCTTAATATTTTCCGCCGTTTTACTACAATTAGTTTTGTTTAGGTTTCATAACGATTAATATAAAACATATCTATTAATATTATAATATAATAAAGTTTAATAGTATTGAATAAAATGTTTTAAAGTAATAATTATACTATAAAATGGAATCAGGTTCCGATGTCCGCAGTGATTGAGAAGCGTAATAACCATATGGAGGTTAAGGATAAAAGTCGCTCAGCAAATAAAGGATTACAATTGAAGTAGATTAATAGATACAATATTATTTATATGCCAATTAGTAATCCATGCAACAAGTTCAGTTTTTATTTTAATCATCTATAAAGCAAATATTAAATTATGTGCTTCCGTTTTTAGATTACGAGAAGGCATTGGAGTTTATGGATCCGAGTGAAGCTTCAAAAAGATCTTCAAGTTTGTTATTCAGTGAGATCTAGGATTCAAGCCTCCTTCGTTTCTCATTTGCTTCGTCCTTCTCGGACCTACAATGGAATGCATGACAAACGTCATTTGTCTGCCGTCTCCCGCAGGTCAACACACATTTTGTACGGGGCAGTACATCTTCAAATTTCAAACTACAGTTTATCCTCTTCTGCTTTGTGATTACCTTCTCGTCACTTTATATTTAACTTCTACAGGCGACGTATATGGATCCCAGACTACAATAGTTCATCTCACACCATTCTCTCAAACGTAAACAAATTAATCATTCCGTCGCAAACAGGTCCATTATTCAAGATACACAAGCGAGGTGTGAAAATTGCAGCCTACGTCGATGGGAAACTATTTATTTTATTTTAACCTTGTGCAGGATATTCGGCGCATTTAATAAAATGTGCACGACGCACAACACAACCTTCGCGAATTCGATGGGTGTTCAAATATGAAACAAATTTTATGAGACACTTTTCTGGGAAGCACATTATTATTCGTCAACTGCAATAAACATTTTTATTAAAATAAAAAGTTTAATTAATCCGTATTCAGGAGATCAAAACATAGGTTAGAATAAAAGTTATTTTATATGTATAATCATAGTGGCCTAAATAATTGTGTCGTTCATCCAGAGAAATATTATTCATCGCATTATTTGTTGTGAGCTAGTAATACCATGAAAAGCTGAAAAAGACTGAGGGGATAATATTGGAGAAACTTGTGACCATCCTTGATTTACTTTTGTAACTTCAGTTGACATTACGCTACCGAACTAAAACAAAATGTGTGTTAGATCATTATTATAGGAAATCTCCGCTAAGTAGAGTCCTTAGACGGGTACAGATTGATCTGAAGCTCTTCAGCCCAGAAACACTTTTGCGTTACTGAGCTGTCGCGACGAAATGGCTGGGTAGAAAAAAAAATAAACTGAAGAGTTATGACACATTTAGCATTAATCGAGACGCTGCGTAATAATGAAGCAATGATAT
Organism: Eucriotettix oculatus; assembly: GCA_034510155.1. Taxonomy (NCBI): domain Eukaryota; kingdom Metazoa; phylum Arthropoda; class Insecta; order Orthoptera; family Tetrigidae; genus Eucriotettix; species Eucriotettix oculatus. The sequence goes on from CM067380.1 coordinate 59,606,613, forward strand.
ACATTTATTTTTAGTCAATAGACGACTGTCATCCGTGCATTGCGACGGACTCTTCTTAACTATTTAAATTACTTTGCGGATGCCACCGACGTGTGACGCATGAAACATTTTAATTTGTGTTCAATTTACTACAACGACTGTTTTTAATTTCGCACCGTCACTTCGTTCCAACGGTAAAATCGCAATCCTCCCACATTGCAGAAAATTTAATGAGAATGCGTGTGTATTTTGTTGGATGCCGAATTCGGTTTTAAAATGAATCCATTGCTCTCGTAGCCACAAAAACGGTCATCTCCAAAACATTAAGTACTTCAAATTTGAGAACTTTATTGATGAGTTACTCCAAAAATTATTATGCAATCACAGATTTAGATAGTCTCTCTAGGTAACCGATATTATCTCTCTTACGTAAGATCAGAAAATATCACACCAGTTACACCAAGAAAAGAAGCTAATGAAATTTAAACAAATCTATAACAAAATTAAGTTGGTGTAATCACTGGATAGACTGTTTTCTGTGCGTTCAGAACCAATTTGTTTCTACTGGATCAGACATTTCGGAGTTATAGAATTTATTTTGAAACGATTTGTCGTCACCACCGGTTATTATAAGTTTATGTCATTGGTTTAGAGAACTGATTTTATGGAATTTGTTGCAATCTGGGAGGACATTTATGTACAAAAGAAAACGTAGATGTCCTAGAATTGACCCTTGTGGGACCTCGCAATTTTTTACTTTCCAAAAGGAGACGAATATTGACGTCAATGTAGTCTGTAGAGATTTTTGCTTTCGATTAATAAACGTGAAGAGCAAAGAAGCATTTCCTCTCCGTCCGTAGAAGTCTAGTATCTCTAGTAAAATTTTGTGGTCAACCGATTTGAATGCTTTGGAGCGATCTACAAATATTCCTGTTACTTTCAATTTGTCTCCCAGAGAGTTTTAAAAAGTTTCTAGTAGTTTAGAGAAAACTGGAAGGAGGGAAATAGATCGGTAATTCGTAATTTCAGTACACGTTCCCCTTTTAAGTAGCGGAATAACTTTTAATGAATCATAATTTTTTTCTATTGAAGACGACGAATTTATTATGATAAAATGCTATTGCTTTTGCTCATCTAACAAGTTTACTGTTAATTCCGAGTGTAGGGGTTGAGTTACAACTTTTTAAGTTATTTATTATATTTAATACGTCATCCTAATTAACGGTAGTAAAATTAATGAATGATCAGCCCTTCTTCGCGTTGTCAAGGACATCGTGCACCTAAAAATAATATTTTTTTCCAACTAAATGACAAAAATCGTAATTATTTTCAGAATATTCCTAAAAGGAGTTTGTCTTTACGTTTAGTTCTCTTTTTAATCTTCCAGTGTAGATACAGAATGGAGACTTGAGTATCGGGAAAGGATCGCGAAATGTGGTTGCGTCAGAAGAGATACATTTGTGATATTAATCGATAAGCTAAGGAAAGCGGAAGTAAAGAGTTACTCCTCCTTTTTGCATGCTTCTATGTTCCTGAACTCATCAAGCGACACGCATTACTCATATTAATTGAAGCTCCGGGTTTCGAGATTAACCAGCAGCCATTAGGACCTGTGTACGCTCTAAAACATCTTGAGTGGCTTTCCAAGTCGGAAATACCGGGAATCTGGGAGGTCAATGCCATCACCGTACCAAATACACATTTCTATCGGCGCATTTCCAACCATGACATAACACTATCGCGCCGCGCAGCTTAAGGAAACGGCTTAGACGCGCGTCGTGCGATTCCGGGAACAGCCAATGTTTAAATATCAATTTGTGGGTCTGGAAGGGCTGTCATTAAAATAATTTAAGGGCTTCGAAGACGAGAACCTTTTCAACATTGTCACAACAGTTACGGTTATTCACGTCAGACGTCGGTGTACAGTGCGGAAAATTCTTAAAGCTGCCATCTTGTTTCGAGTCTTGCTCGACTCTTTGTATGTAATGTAATCATAAGGTGCTTCGAAAATAGGGAAGATATCTTATAGCTACATATTCGATTTCTAAAGGACTACAATAATGAATTCTATCTGTCTCATCTAGACGATGGTCAACATTTTCTTTCACATAAACCATTCAAACATCCAGACTCATAATTAAGTAGTAGTGCACAGACATTGAAACCAAAAAAACATGTCGCTTACACTAAAATAATTCGGGCTCCTGAGAATCATCAACACACAAAACGATTATCATACAATTCTAAAAAAACACTGTAAAAATAATGCCTTTAATATAACATTTTTTCGTGATACTCATTTCAGTAGATACATGTTTATCCAGACAAATACAGAAGTATCTAAAACCATTTTGTTTTTGATGTAATTTTTTTGTTCTTATGAAATGATTTTGAATTTTCACTCTCCAAAATAATAAGAATATTATCTATTGTAATTTTTATCTTTGGTAGGCAATTATAATAAAACCATTAATATAATGAAATTTAGTAACTACTTCTATTGTTAAAAACTTATGTTTTTATTTTGGTTGTCATAATTGGATTTCGCCGTTGAGGGAACAGTGTTGTTGTGCGGGTCCAGCTAATTTTCAGTCTTTGTGTGCTAAAACCAGAACTTCTGAAAAACAACACCTTTCCGATAGGAAACGGAACTGTGCAATTCTGATTCCTGTCTGCTTCCTTTATTGTTCAATAATGAGTTTTCCGGTACTCATTGTGACGGAACTCTACCATCTCACCATCTTCCTACTCTTCCCTTCCCTTCTCCATATATCTCCTTCTTCTTCCAAGTCGTAAATAGAACTCTCCCTCTCGCCCTTCAGTGTTCTCCGAGCTCCACATTCGATTCCCCACTACGGGGTAAAAAGCGTCAATCGTGCACACACATCTGTGTGTACCAAAACACATATCGTCAGTCTGATCATAAATATTCCGTGCAATGTAAATTTACTTAATTTCACCTGTTATCGATTTCGTATACAGACTGCATATGATTAAAGCTTTATCTATTTCCTTATTTTACAATTGCGTGTTTTAATTTTATTTTTCTTCAATTCATTAACTGTTTTACTTATCAGAAGAACATTTTTTAATCTAACTATATTATTTATAATTTTCGATATTACATAAAGACATTCAGCGAATCTCAGTTTAGTTTCAAAATTAATTTGGTATAATGTGTTGACCTAATCAAATTCATAGCTTTTGTTTCTTAGGTATTCAGACAGGCAGTAACGAATTTTGCTTTCTGTTTTAAAGTTAGTTTAAGTTTTAATAACTATTGTTATGCAGCCGATACATGATTGGCAATTTTGTTAAAATTTATTTATTTACAGGCGCTATTGCGGTTATTCCTATTTAAAAAAATTATTCAGATAGATTTTAGTAAGAATAGGAAGAGGAGTTATTTGAAAAATATAATAAATTTATATGGCCGCATGTTTGAAATGGTAGAAATGAAACTGAAGTATTGTGGCTTAGCAGGACTAATTACCGTCAAGGAAAGCTATTTTAAGGACAATTGGTTGATATGTTTTAGCATATTACATTTTTGTTTCGACTGTGCAGTGAGGATTGAAATGCGGTTTTAGTTTTTCGCCTACTCGGCTTGCTTTGAACCGGGAACGTTGGGTTTGGTACGAAGAGCCACGCGATCGTATCTCATGTGATGTGGCTCATGTAGGTTTGAGTTGCGCAGGATTACATGTGGAACCGTACAACCACGTTGGGTAACGGCCAACAGCGGAGCTCTCGTCGGGTATTTATGTCATCGTCTTCGCATAAAGCCTTCGCAATCTCGCTTCTATTTTTGATATTCAATTTGCGGAGGTCACGGGGCACCACGAACTACGTAGTATTGCTCCGCCGATGTCATTCTACGAGCTTTCCCCAGATCTCGCTACTTTCTCCACTGAGTCGCATACACTTATCGGCAAGCACTTTAGCTGATCTAAAATAATGTATTAAGGGGTGTTGCATACTAATATATAGTGCAATCATGCAATTTCACACACTCAACACAACTTTACAATCTATAACACTTAAATACGACAGCAAAAATGTAAATGAAACTTCCTCTGTTAAATTCTTAGGTCTCTTAGTAAATAATAAATTAAATTGGACTGATCAGATTAATCAATTACTTAAGAAACTCAGCTCAGCTACATATGCTGTCAGAGCAATGTCCACCTTCAGTGATTTAAAAACTAGAAAATTAGTATACTTTGCATATTTTCATTCTATTTTATCATATGGTATTATATTTTGGGGCAACTCAGTAGGCATAGATAAGATTTTTATTAGTCAAAAACGTGTTATTAGAGCAATATGTCAGGTTTCCTCACGAACTTCTTGCAGAAATCTGTTCAAAAAGTTAGGTATTTTCACTTTGACGTGCCAATACATTTATTCATTGATGTTATTTTTAATCACAAATAGGCACTTATTTTTGAATAATTCTGATATTCATCCCTTCAATACAAGGAACAAAAATAATCTGTATAAAAAATGTAAAACATTGTCAATTGCACAGAAAGGTGTGCATTATTCAGGGATATCCATCTTCAACAGACTGCCGCACAGAATTAAACAGTTGTCCGATAATCAAGGTAAATTTAACACTGAATTACGCTCATTTTTGCTTAGCCACTCCTTCTATTCAATAAAGGAATTTATAGAAGAATCGGAGAAGAGTAATTTATTATAGTATAATACAAAACTTTGTTATAAGTATATTTTCTTTTATACAATAAAATAATGTAATAAATGTACACCCTGACCCATTCCACATCCTTGAAGCTTAGCTTCTTTACAGGATCTACGGAATATGATTATTATTATTATTATTAATATATAGTGAAAATAGTCTCACTATTAGTTATTTTCCATATTACGTAAAAACAGTTATGGATTTCAAGAATCATCAACACACAAAACGATTATCATACAATTCTAAAAAAAACTCTAAAATTAATGTCTTTAATATAACACTTTTTCTGATACTCATTTCAGTAGATACATGTTTATCCAGAAAAATACAGAAGTATCTAAAAATCTTTTTTTATATATTTTTTGTTCTTATGAAATGATTGTGAATTTTCACTCTCCAAAATGATAAGAATATTATCTATTGTAATTTTTATCTTTGGTAGGCAATTATAATAAAACCTATAATGAAATTTAGTAACTACTTCTTATGTTTTTATTTTAGTGTCATGGCTGTATTTCGCCGTTGTCGTGCGGGTCAAGCTAATTTTCAGTCTTTGTCCCTGCCAAGCTGAAATGATAATATTATTTCTGTCGTGAAAGGGAAATGACTGTTACGTCACTCCTTCTCCGATAAATTACAGCACAAACCACACATTTCTCGGATTTACCATCAACTTGCGAATCTCAAAAAAACGCAGATACTATCTCCCTTAAAAATTCTCCTTCTCCACGCTACTCCTCTTTTTCTGATTACAATCTCGCGTATAACTTTCAACAATCGAAACTTCAGTTTCGGGAACTTAACCGCTGACTTTAAATAAAGACCAACTCACACGACGTTTGCGAGGACAACGACCTCCAGTCTCATCTCGAAATTTCATAATGGTTCAGAATGATACCACATTTTTAGTCTTTTTATCTAGTTTCATAGTGGTTTATAAGCCGAAAAATATATTAATAACATTCAGTCATTCATAAGGAACAAGGGGAATTATTTTTCTATTCCATGGGAGATGTCGAACCGAAAAAATGGTTATTTATAGAAGGTTCTTCCAAATTATTTTTGTCCTCCATGTATAACTAATGTTTCCAATTTACACGGTAAGATTTTTAAAATAATTTTCTTCCGAATTTCTTGAATATCTTTACGTCTAATACAGCCAGTTTATAATATTAGTAAATATAAAAACATCGGCAATACATGTGGTTTCGAGATTTTCTAGTTTTTTAAAAAATATCCTTCTTATTTAATTTCCATAATAGATTCAATGAAGGTGTGTTGGAAGTCGCAATAAATTGTGTTATCGGGAAGAATTTGTAAGTCCCTAAACGATAATTGATTACATACCAATATAGGATATATAATAAAGCCGACTAATTTAAGTCCTACTACGAAATTTGTCAATGTATATGTCATAATTCCTTTAAAATGATTATTCTCACATGAGGAATGAACCTATTAAAACAGAAATGTCGTGCAAGGTTGTGCTGTGCGTATCAGAAACCAAAAATTGTTTTTTGAGTTACCATGAAAATTATTTCAAATAATGCACTGCTGACGAACAATTCTAAACTTTGTCTACTGTATAGCAGATCAAAATTGACTTATTGACGAAACATACATTGCTTAATAAATTTTATTTTTAATTGTAATAGCCGATATAACTCTTTATATTACAGTGACTTAACAATGACACAGCCTTTTATTTTTTTTCTAGTTTCACAGGAATTGTTTTTATTTTCGATGGACCTGTCAAAATCGGAAATAATAATTTTAAGTAGGCTTATAAGAAACCCCTTTTTATATCAAATTAATAACGTTAAAAACATTTAAGTGTACGTGTCGTTTTATAGTCTAGTAGGAAATTACTTCCCAAAATTGTTCTAATCACAATTTTATTCATATTATATGTGTTATTCGTAATAAACGATGTTTTGTATTTCTATTGCGTCAGTGATTTCTGTAGTTTCGTAGTGGTTTCACCGTGATATCACACTATTTTTGGCGTAATACTTCCTTCAATGTTTTCATCTATATGTCTAAAACCTTTGTCAGTGCGTCAGTATGTATGTCACAGCGATAGGCGCCCAAGCTAGTGGTCCGAATTTGGCAGTCGTGTTCCTCAGGGAACGAAGCTGACAATGATGTTTAATTTTTTTAATTATACTGAAATTATATAAGTGAAAATCAGTTTACCTAAAAGGTTTCGCATCCCATACGCTCATCGAGATGTCCTAAAGTGATTCCAGGTTGCCTATATTCTAGATATATAATAATATATATTTTTAATTATAAACATTTCGCGTCGTAACTAACGTATCGTTGGCAGAGAGCTAACACCCGGAGAAATTATAGACTTCTTTGGATCGTCGACAGGATGCATTCGTAAATTAGTTTCATTTTTCACCTCAGATAAATTTTAATATTTCGTAATTGCTCATTTGTAAAAGCAAATAAAATTTTATGCATTTCATACTGACATCCGTCAAACTAAAAGTATTAAACTAAATGAACTTTAATAACAACAATACTGTATATATGTGAATAAAGTGAAAAAGTGAATAAACCACTTTTCGAAGGTGTTTTTTTCGGTGGTTTTCCGCCTCTAGCAAAGTCCGTACTCTACTTGAAGAAACGTGCAAGGGTTTATTCTGTTTGTCTCTCCCAGACCTGCATTTCAAAAACTGAGGATTTCAGAAACGCTCTAAGGGCACATTGTCGATTGGAAATTCGATTCTCTACGATTTGGTCCTATGACCCTTTCTTTTCAGACAACCGGTCAAAATGACACTTCTCTAAAATACTACCATTTTGACAATTTTTTTTTGCCATTCACAAAACCTAGGATTGAAAATAGGTTGGAATTGACAGTAGAAATGAATTGTAGTGTAGCCTTAAGTGCTGTAATAAATTTATTTCTAATTACATTCCTATGTTATTATTTTCGTGAACCCGAGCAACGCCGGGTACTTAAGTTTTTATATTCTATTAATTTGACATCAAACTATTTGAATTTTTAACACAGGATGTTTAATTATTTTGTAAAGGTTAAAATATTTATTTTTATATCGTTGTCTCAGAACTTCGCGAATGAATAGCAATGAATAACGCTTAGTATCCTTACATCACTGCTAAATAAGGTGTGATAGAATGTCACCGCGTTGTCGTCTAATAAGTTTCTTTGTAAGACTGCCGTGTATGAATAGTAATAAATGTATAGTTTGGTTGATATGAGTAACTCTCTCATTAGTGGAATACAAGACTGATGCATTATTCATTGACATTTTGACCCAGTTTCGTAAGGATCGCGTCTGTCTGCTCTTAGTTTGCTCCTCTCCGAGTTCCTTTGTCTTTCGTAAACAGGGCACAAACAAAGCAAGCACTTGTACGCTCTCTGTGCTTTTGTAATTGCAGGGATTTGACTTGTATGAATACACTCAATTTCCTGTAGTGCAGGTGTTTGAGGTATTAAGCTTAAGACAGAAGCCACTGGTGTAAATTTCGCTCCTTCAAAACACTATTCACTATTAGAGAATGATAAAATTTTAGCCTTTGTAAGACCTTATTTACTATTTATTTAAGAGTATTTTTCATTTACAAATAAACCAAAGTTTCCTTGATCGCCATATATTATCCAGGAGCGCAGCGGCTATAATTGGTTGCTAACATTATTAAAATTAAATAAAACTATAAATACTGAGACAACATGAATACAAATGTAAATCAGAAACAGGCTCAAATATTTTTATTGAATTATGTCTCTAAGCAGTGTAGTATATTAGAAGTACTCTAGTTAAGTCTAAAGGTCTGCGACGCATTTTTGTGTGTGTGTTCGTGGCAGCGCTTTCACCCTCCTTCGCACAATGGAAATGAGCCTTTCTTTAAATTTATGGAAGGGGCTTTTACGGACGTATCTAATTCGAAAAGGATTTACCTCAGCCAAGTCGGAAGCTAGGCGTGAAAAATGAGGAATGGCTACTAGTACGAAACACATGTGCGATGGCATCCGTCCACACCTGCGACTGAAATTTTTTTATTGGCTGCAATTGTTCAAATGCAGGCCAATAGGTGTTATTTGAAATCGTAGCCTATTAGTTACTGGAAATAAGGAGGATGATCTTTGAAACCTACCGAGATGACGTGGAGACAGATTTTGAGTCACAAAATTGACTAAATTGAGAACCACTGTTGAGAGCTCAGTGGAGCTCTTGAGGCCTCAGAAGATGTAGAATTTTAGTAAGAGTTTCAACTATATTTGACCCAAGGTATCCGCCATACAACGAGATGATCCGATGCAGTTATCGACAGGCACATCCAATTCGTCAGTCCAAAGCAGGCCGAAGAAGAACACCCTCCAGAGAATGCTGCTGCAGTCCTCGGCGGTACCGTTGATTTTAATTTTATAGAGTTCACATTTCCAGTCCTATTTACCTTAAATTACGTTGCTTCCTCTTGGTTTCCCCCGAAGGTGACAGTGATTTTAACGAGTCTGATGTAAATTAAAAATTTGTCAATGCTCTACCGTTTTATGTAAATTCATTTTGTTTTTTTATTAAAATAAAAATCCACTTTGCTTTATTTGTCATTATTACTATATTTTCATTCAAAACTAAATTTTCCCAATATTAAATAATAATAATTAATTAACCCCACCCATCATAATCATTACAATTGTCGCCCAATTGTGTAGATTAATGTATTAATCAACAGGAGTAAATTATTTCACCCCTCTCCAATAATATTATTACAATTGTTAAGCAACGTGGGGCTTAATATTAATACTATAAATATAAATTAATAAATCCCTCTCCACGCTATAAATTATTACAGCTGACTATATTTGATTCACAGAAACAACAATCCAATCTATATTCTCAATTGTTAACTTTATTTATTCCTCTTTGAAGCTTTCGTTCTGTTCAATCATATTCATCTACAATATATAATATTTATTAGTGTACATACTTTATATGTTAATAAAAGTTTATTACTTCAACAAGAAACGGAGTGGCCTATAAGTAAAAATTATTATATTATATTATTTTATATTATCCTACCACGTTTCGTTTCTTCAGGTTAAAATAAATACTTGATCATGTTTCTTATGTGGTTAAACTTCTTGAAAGGATGGAAATAAATATATTTTAATCACGAAATTGAGGTCTAACAATGAAAATATTTAGTCCTGGGCTACGTTCAGTGACGGCTGTAACCCATTGGACACAGTCGAGTAGAATAATATAAAAAATGTTGACTTATTGCCCGTTTTGTGTTTTATTTGTTAATTAAATTAATGACTATGCAGTACTTAAGTTACTTTAAAATGTTTGATGTATCCATTCATAAAAATATTGTTTTACGTTTAAACTTTATCAACATATTAAAAATGGCTTCCTATAATTATACCTTGCATTTTAAATCGTCGCCATATAAATATTTTAAATATATTGTATTCAGTTTCCTAATTTGTTTTTTGATAACTTTATGAGATTATATTTTATAATAATGTATAAAAATTTACTTTTGAATTTTTCAATAATGTTGGCATGATTTAATTCAATTTCACTGCCTCACAATGTTAAAAAATAATAATTAATATACCTCATCCGTCATAATCATTACAATTGTGGCTCAACTGTGAACTTAATCATCAGAAGGAATTTCCCCTTCCTTTCCTTAATGTATAATGATTCAGAGAACTTAATTTGAGTTTACCATTATATTTATGTAAATCTTTACATCGGCGTTGCCTAGGTATTTATTTATATTAGCCCGGAAAGTTATTTAATATAAATTATACTATAGAAAGCCTGGTACGTTTAATAATTTAACACTCTCGTTTCCTTAACAGTCAAATATACTCCCGGTACCAAAAAAGAGTCTGAAAAATTGTCCTTTCCCCAACAGCATCAATAACACTAAGAAATTACCGCCCGGTAATCTAAGAGACTCAGAACTACTTCCACTTAATTATAAGAGACAAAAATACTCCTGGAATGTTACGAGATTCGAAACTATTCCCGTGAGTGACCAATATTCGCAATGCCCATCAATATTGTTGCTCGAGTGTTCTAACCATCCATTGTTCGTTTCTCGATCGTAAATGTGTACAAAATTTGGTCTAAATTGCTCCAGTCGTTCAATTTTCTCTGAATCACGTTGAAACGTACATAGTTTATCATTATATAGATACAAACAGCATCGAAGTTAAAAGTATGAATATTTATTTCACTTAAATAGATACTGGTGATTTAACTTTTGATTCTACTATCAGTGTTCATTATATGGTTTTTACTTTTGTTTCAGTGTTTCCTATATAATCCAGTTGGCAGCCCTCACGTGGAAGTTTAGTGAATATCAGGGTGGTAAATTAATGTCTGTTGAAATTGGAGCTCTTTCAATCTAACTTAATTTACATGTCACTTAGGTCCAGTTTGAACACTTGGTGGGTAAAATAACCCCTAGCTTCTACAGGGGTGTGGCTCGGACGGTACCGAAGCTAATTATTTCATCGAACCGAACATAATTTTGCATTTTTTAAGGAACAGTGAGTGATTCTTACTCTATTCGGTTACCGGAAATACTTCGTAAACTCTTAGATTGACTGGTGGCAGTTTTTTTTAATGTGCCAGGAGTATTTTAGTGCTCTTATAAAATGTTAAAAGAATTTTTATTCTGAGAAAATATTTTTAGGCCTGCTATGTACCAGGAATATTTTTTACTCTCTCCAGATACTGGGAGTATACTTGATGTTCATATTGTGAAGCTATCGTTACCCGTTTAATCATGTGTTGGCCAATAATTAAATAATGTACCGGGATAATATAAGTAATTCCCCGGGAAACGCCAAGCCCCCAGCTACTATATAATATTTGAAACGCTTTCTGACTTATTTGAATGTAGAAAAAATTGTTTTTCCATGTTAGCTGTAACTGCAGTTTCAAAGAACTCCAGCTGTCAATTGCGTTCATATATTACTTTAAAGGAGTTTATACTACAGAAACTGCAATTCTAAGTTCGTAGTATTACGAGGTATACCCCCATTACTTTATTTGGATTAAAATATTTAGGAATATTTCTGCACATAGTAGGAACGTAATCGAGGGTATTAAAATGCATTGGCTTTATTCCATTCGGAATAATAAAAAAAATTAATTGTACACGCATACGAAGCCCCTGATTAAAATCTCATCAGTTTATTTTCTAATTTATTGAAGAAAATTATTGGTAATGTAGATAGAGTTCGAAACATAAATGTTTTAGCGTGATGATTATTTTCCCTTATTTATGTATCAGTCACTTCATAAAACCAATTTTTATTTTCAAACTTTATTCTGAAGGAGCTTTCGGCAATTACCATATTCATCTACAAAAAATTACAATATTTGAAACATTACAATTTTTAAAAATATGTATGTACATAAATGTGGAACTTCGTTTAAATTTACGGTTATATGATATAATGTTTAAAAATATTATACATACCTTCATTTATTTCGAAAAAATAAAATTTTTAATTTTCTTCATGGATTAGTATATGATTTCAGACTGTGCTGGTTTACACAGAGCATATTTCGAACTTCGGATTTCCAGATGTTCATGCTCTTGTGCTCACCAAGCACAAACAGCAACATACATCCATGAATCGTCTTTAAACAAAAATTTAATAAATTCCTTAAAGAAATGTTCCAGCTTTATTTTTGGGTTACGAAAATGTGTGGAGTAAAAAACCAAATTCATATACCCCGTCATTTTATATTCCACGGAGATCGCGTTGGTTCCATATGAGTTTAATTTCCGGCGATTCCGTATTATATGATGGAGTTTTTCGTATTCATAAAACAATATCCACGTCTTGAGGTTAATTTTCGTTTGCTCTGAAATTAGTGTACGTAAGGAACCTGGATAATTCAGAAAGAACAAGTAGACTTTATTAGCGTTGAAAGGCACAAAATATTCCATATTAATGCAATAGTTTCTCTCATACGTGAAAATAATTAGTAAAACATTTTCACGTTCTTTCAGAAGCTCAAATATTTTCCAGCCATATTAAGAAGAGTACTCCAAAAAATTTATTCATATAGCGGAGAAAAGTCGAATCAGAGTTACGAACATAAATCATTCATGAACACTTGGCAAGCCTGAATAAACGAGACTGAAATCGTTTTGAAATTTATTGAAAATTTCGTAGACCTACATCTTTCAGACAGATTTGTGGGTGCCATATTACTTATAATAAAGCAATTATTTATTTCAACATAGTGAAGGAACGTTTCTTTGTGAAGTCACTTATAAAGTTGAATAAAAGGTTCTTGAGTTTAAACTCGGGTCATATTAGTATTTAAAACCGGCGTTTCGATGAATAACTCGTTCATCTTTATCAAGTAAAAAAAAGATAAAGATGAATGAGTTCTAATAAGACCCGCGTTGAAACGGATGAACTTTTTATTCAAGAAATTCACCGGGAAAATCTACGATCTTCACGTGTCATAAGATGCTGGAAGATGCAGAACTAACGCGCATAAATGAATAATATCTGAAATAGTACCATATAAATAATCACACAAATATGCCATGAACTTCATTTATTTTTGACACCTCTTGACATTAAACCCATCCATTTCAGTCAAATATTAATTCTAGATAGTTTTCATTGCAATTATTGCGAAGTTAGCCAGATTACGAGTTAAATTTTCATGTATCAGGCGTTATTTTTGGTATTTTCACAAATCATTCCCTACTGTGTTCGTACATGTGCAGTATAAAGGATATTCCGTAATCCTAAAACTCGTTAACGCAAACCGGCTCACAACTCCATAAGTTCGGATTACCTTGGGTCATCTGCAGTGAAATTTGCAAATTAAAAACGCGTAATTTACGTTTTCTTGCACATAACATCCCTGTCTGACATTACTAAGGAGGAAAATTTATGAAATGTACCAAGCATTGAACTGAAGTCGTTGTGGGGGCAGGAAGTAAATTGCTTAGAATGCCGGTTCTACAGAATTGAGGAAACGATCTTAAATATCTATATGTTTGTTACGTCTTCCTTAAAGTTAGTAAGGATATGGATTAGAATATTCAAGAAGGAAATTACGTTTATTACCTAAAACTGTAAAACTGAACAATTAAAAGACACGAACAAAGTAATCAGGTTACTTGGTAGGTTAATAAGTAATATACAATAAAAAGGATGACACTGTTAAAATATGAATATCATGTTTAAAAAAAGGAGCCATCTTTCTGCCGTTAAATTTTCAGCCATATCCATTTAGTTGTGTTTTATTTCAAACTAGCTGGGGACCCGGCGTTGCGCGGTACATTATTTAATTCTTGGTCAACACATACTTAAAGCGACATCGAAAACGTCACAATATGAACCTCAAATATACTCCCAGTATCTCGAGAGAGTCCAAAATACCCCCCGATACAATAGCAGGAATAAATATATTTTCAGTATTCTAACAATAAAAATGTTCCCCCACTTATTGGTTAAATTTTTACTTAAATCGCATATTAAAGGTCATAATGTAGCACATCGACTCGCATTACACCGGTTTAAACACACCAAATTCGATAGTTTCATTTTTATTTTCATATTAACTAAACTTTAAAATTTACCTGTCGCAAGAAATAAAACCAATTTATGTATACATCGTATCGACGATCCAAATAAGTTAATTTTTCTTAGCCTGCTGCAACAATAGATATAGGAACGCGTAAAAGGACTTATAACTCGCAGTTGGTTTACACGCCGGTTTTCGCGCGGCAATTCCAAGAAATCTTCCCGTAGAATTAATATTTTTATTTATATTCATATTATATTAATATCTTCTGCAAGATATGGAAATTTAAATATGCACGAATATTTAAATTAAATCTCCTTTTTTAAACCCTCAAATTTTCATTGAAATCCGTTGAGCCGTTTCGGAGCCTATTCGAGAATAACATACAGACAGACACTTCAATTTTATTTATTGGTATTAATATTTACTTAATAGCTATGTGTTAAACTTTATATATAAATGTATGTGGGAAATATAAATTTATTCATAGTGCTCAGGCGATTGTGGAAATGATCAAAGAACACTTAACTCATATTGAGCATTTTCAAATTCGACTAACGTCGTGATATGGGAAACGAAGAAAAACTGGATGTTACATGTTGACTTTAAGCCAAGTTTCTGTAATCTGGAATATGTAAAAATTTTACCTGAGAGGTGGAAGGTAAAATTGTAGGGAATTTTTAAGAAATTTTATTTTTCTTTACTCCAGAATCCGTAACAAAAGTAAAAATAATTTGTTTTGCCATCTCCCTATACTCCTGATGATTCTAAGACCCTTTTAGTGATAATCAGTCTCTACCTATACGTAGCTAACTTTGATATATATACATAATTGAAATCGAGAATATATCTCTTCAATTTGCGTATTTTTCGTGTTTATTAATTCACATATTCTTAATTTTACATAAGACGTTTCTTTATTTAAACATATATAAGAAAAACGATGTATTGAATACATGTTATTACATTGAATATTTTCTGTCTCGCATTACGTCACTAGTGACGTCAACAAGCTAACAGAAATTACGGATTCTGGAGTAGACACTATTTCTTATAAATACGAAAGAGTTGTTGATGAAAATAGAAGCATTAACTAAAACAGGAAATTGGATTAGTTTTTCCCAAGTATAACCTTTATATGAAAGTGGTTGACATATTGACCACTTACCATCAGTTTGAAAAAATATATTTTACGTATTGAAAAATGACCATAAAGAACAGATTACGGATTCTTATATGGACACCTTTCCTTGTCTGAAGTTGTTTCGTTTTATTTATTGAAATGGTGGTTTCTTAATCGACCACGTGGCGGCTCTTCGCCACTATATGCACGGCCTAAAATGATCCCACTATAATTTTAGATTTGTTAAATCTGAGGAAAGCGCCATATTTATTTAATTAATAGTGACGTGTTATAGACTATGT
Organism: Eucriotettix oculatus; assembly: GCA_034510155.1. Lineage (NCBI taxonomy): Eukaryota > Metazoa > Arthropoda > Insecta > Orthoptera > Tetrigidae > Eucriotettix > Eucriotettix oculatus. The sequence goes on from CM067380.1 coordinate 59,622,291, forward strand.
ATAAATTTCATATAAAAGGAATAATTAATATTAATAAAACTGCAAGCATTGTAGCGAACCTGGGAATCTACTATTACGGTTATGTAAAAATACTGTTATATTAAATGCCATATGTAAATTATATTTCGATAAAATGAACGTTATTTAGAGTATATATGAACCAGATTTAGTGTCTAAATAATTATTAGTAAGTGAACACAGTCTCGTTGTATAATTCCATAACCTCATATTTTATTTTTTTATATTCAACTAATGAGACACTGATTTTTTGCCAAGAAATTTACACGATTTCTACTGTTTGATAAATCTGTCGATTATGAGTATGGATGTCGTTCGAATGCCGATGATCTGATCCCTGTAACACTGTAAGGGCAGATCAATCGTTCCATGATTCTGACCTTTGCCATATAATTCCTCCATCACATTAACAAAGATGTGTAATCTTTGAAAATGTGATGAAGATCGAGTTGAAAGTAAGTAAAATACGCTTAATCGTGACCAACTTGATCTTGTTCCGTAGAGTACTTAGTTTCGAATAACTATATTGATCCTTCGATATATACTTCAGTAAATTATTATCAGGCTAGAGGAAGAAAATTTGAAATTTATTTAGAATATTTTGTGGCTATATTCATTTTTTTTCTAAGCTCATCTTACAATTAATTAATAATATCAAGAAGGAGTTTATCTAAACTGGAGCATAGATTAATAGAAATCATTGTTTGTTGTGGCTACTTTAATATAATTTTGTATTTTTAATCTTATATAATAAAGTGGTATTTAAAATATCTAGCAACTATAGTATTCCAAGTCCATTTCGCGTCGGATATATCGACCATCTACTTTTCTTCTCCTTTCCAATGGAAACAAAAATAAAATAATTCTAACTGTAATCCGTTAAAAGCTGCGCTATAAAATAATTTTTTCCCAAATTCTGTCAACCTTTGTTTGGACAACTTCGTAGTGTAAAAGCCATTGTGAAAACATTGACGCAATGAAAAGTATAGCGTTCAGTTGTACGTTAATACACTCATCCGTAAAGCTTGAGGGAAAAGACCTTGGCGCTATCTGTATATCCCGTTAGCAAGACTATAATGAATATTTTAAAAAATGCACCTAGAGAGTTTTCCAACGGCTATGCTCGCTGACTACAATACTCACCCTTCATATTCCTTTTATTGTACTCGTGCAACAGATGTGTATGTTGTCACTCCATCATTATGATACTTTTAGCGTTGTAAATTCTGGCGTTTCATGTTTTGCCAAACCTCCAATCAACGTTTCGGGAAGGAAATGGTTACAGGAGGAAAATAAAATAATAATACAAATCATTAATACTTAATTATTATTCGTCTTGTCTGCGTTTTACATCGAACCAATGCACAAAAAAATGCTTACAACCCCTTAACCATTGCTCACACACAACTCTGAACATTACACGGAGGGATAACACAGCGTCATAGCGCCCACTCGTTACAAATAATAATAATTATAATAAAATAATACAATCATAAAACTAATTATATATTCATTTAGATTTATAAGTATTTTTCGTGCACCTGAGACAGATACACACACGAGCCCTTACAGGGTTCGCTTTGCACTCAATAAGCTATGACCAATGCTTCTGACCGGCAGTTTACGTATGGCACAGCTTTCAAAAGCGAGTACTTTCGAAGACCCCTGTGTTCCAGTTACCGAGGTAAATAATAAATAAATGTTACATTTTTCGGTTCGGGGAGAACAAAGAAGCGATCGCTTTCTCCGTTCCGAGATAATTAGTACGTTCGGCGGCCGCGTCGGGGTCTCGGAAGTGATTTGGTGTTCTCATTTTCATAAACGTGTCATAGTGAAGAGCGACCGTGACGAGACGAAGCGACTGTACTGGCTGGGGGCTATGTGCCCAGTAAATCACGGATCGAGACACAACAAAACGCACAGCGCGCCGGAACAATGCCGACATATATAACCATATTACACCGCATATGACATCGCGGTAGCAAGCCTTCTCCCCCGGTGGCCTCACCATGGGGTCCGCGATCCAAACTTATAACTCAAAATTTGCACGATCAGGATCCTCTCCAAATCACACGTTACTCCATTTGCAGCTGTGCTACGAGCAAAATTGAACCACACCTTCGCAACACAACTAGTTGAATTTTTTTAACTACACAACAGTTTCCTCAGCTATTACAGTTCCCGACGCCCTGCAAGAAAAACCGTTCTTCATCTGCAAAAAAAGTCTGCAGAGTCTTCAGCACGAAAGCTGGAATGTAATAAAGTCAGTGAATACGTGGTTGCCCATGATTAACGACGCCGATCTTTGATTTCTGTACTGGTCCGAAGATGAATCAGCAAACATTTCCTTAGTTACTTACAAAAACCACCCTAGCAAAATTGGTGAATCAGAAACAGATTTTCTTCTAAAACTCCAAGAGAATTCATTGCACTTTTATTGACACTGTGCCTTGAGAAGGAAAAACAGAATAGTTTATGTGAAACGAAATTGCCAAATTTCTGTTTCCGACTATTTCTGGTAAATCTGAAGCGTTACCATATCAGAATAAAAGATGGGGTTCCTTTCATTCCTTTGAGTTTATTAAATGTATCCCTCAACATCCCTGTCAACAGAAAACGATTTTCTGGCCGTGGTCAAAATTTTTGGCATTACGTAACTATTTTCCGAAACAGAATTACTTCGATGGTTGTGGAACTTAAATAAATTTGTCTTTTCTGAAACCCGTAATCATCCTCAAACTGGCAGAATACCTTTCAGAGAATAAGAAACCCTCCAAAAAATGATTTTTTATGCAATGCCGCTAAAGAACCGCTTCCAATGAATTTTAAAAAAATATGTTGACTCGATCGACATTCCCTTGCCACATCTACATTACTTTTCCTTTGACATTATAAGTTATTGCCAACGCGTTCTATCGGATTTCAGGAAAACATGATAATTTATTATATTACAGCGTAATAATTCATGAAATTGTATTAATGAATTAACAACAAACCGAAATTTTAAAAAAAATATTGTTTGCAATTCTTTGTGAGGAGCTGAACTGCCGGAACTAATCGCGGAATATTAATGTTTGACGTAAAGATAATTCCATTCGGTTACAAAGGTAATCCCGAGATGTCACTGAAGTGCTCACACTGCATCTGAAGACCAGAGAAGAAGAAAAAGTGTTATGCTTAATCGAAAAATATTTTATGGCATTAAATAACGTGTTGAAAGCGAATAAAATGTTTAAATGATATGAATCCACATTCGTTCCGTTTAGAAACAAATTGTAATTCTATTAGCAATCATACTGGTTGTAAGTTGTCTCAAAAGTAAAATGCGAATGTAAATATTAAATGTGAACAGGATATATTTTTCATTCAGTTGGGGAACGAAGGATAATTCCAAATGTCGTTCAGCATGATTTTATGATATTCATTTAAATCCGAAACACTGTTGAAGTGTAACAGATTTATCCTTTGGCTGCATGAGAACTTAAATAGAACATAAGTTCTTTACAACGTCATGGAACTCGTTCAAACGATTTCCGTATGGATGACGTTGTAGTCCAGTTTTACTCGCAATTGAAATTAGATTTCCTCGTTAGGTTTCTTGGAAAAGGGAAAGTGACAAAGTGACGATATTTGAGAGGATTTCGTAATGGACGTTTTTATAGAAACAGAAATTCGCTGCTGATATTATCCAGTACAAGTCTTCACTATGACACCATAGTTAAATGTGCGTGTAGCATGGGGGTTATGTCGTCTCGTCTCGTCTCGTCTTCCCGTCGTCACGATGAAATCCCGGAGCGAACTGAATGTAGGAGAAGGGCGCATGGGCGCATGGGCGCATCAGTATGGGCGGCGGAGTCGTTTCCCGTTACCGGGAAAGTCCCGGACGTGCCCGGAAAGCCACTCGGCTCATCCCGATTCACGGCGGGAAGCGCGATAAATTGATTTCAGCAGCTGGACCACGCGGCAACAGCGCACAGCTAAATGAAACGGTCTAGTTATGTTGGGCGTGGTGCCACTCTGGATTAACGGGGCTTTATGGGCTATTGGAATAATCGAGCCGGCGACTGCCGCACGGAGAAGCATCAATCATTTTTCACTAAATAATATTTAGAATACATTTAATGTTTGTTTTTTGGCACTAAAACCTCGTATACTGAAGATTCACTCGCAACAAATATTTTTCAAACAAAACAAGAATTATGACATAACATTAAATTGCACTCCTTTTCGCGTTTCGGACGATAAAAATAATTAATTTATTTACTTTAGATAAAATACTCTCTATTAATAAAAATAATTTACCACCGTCACTCAACCGCACGAACTGTACTCATGCTTCGACGTCGACCAACATCACAGACGAGATAAGTTCGCGACGAACGACTATAGTTTACAACTACAGACAGGTTAACGAACTATAGCTCCTCCTCTTTGTTCAAACAAGTTAGGCACGGGAAGTGCTGTTGAAATAAATACTGACTGTAAATCACAAATGCGCGCACACGTCTGTCCAAATGGCTAAAGAGGGAACAAACACTCCGAACTTCTCCCGAGTTGTAGCTGACATATCTGCAGTTCGCTCGTTATGTACAACAATTCATATAAAAATACTAACTGTCATGAAAATATAAAAATAACTTATTTACATGGTGATTTGTGTTGGATCGCGAGAACACCGGGACACAAATTACAGTCGCTGCGATGCCAGTGGCGCACGTTGGGAGTGTACGGGATAGATCACAGGTAAAGTTCTCCGGAGCGCACTCAATACTGTTTTGGACGCTAGAGTAAGGTGGGAAGGCACGATGCATCACAGCCGTTGCTGACAATATGCCATACTCGATACTCGGTATCTTCTCACAGGCTGTCTCGTTCCCGCACATCTGGGGGACAAAACAAAAACACGTTATTAGAGCGAATTCATCACGCCAACCGCTAGAGAACCACAATACTTATTCACAATCAATCAACACAAGAAAATCATAAAACGTATTCTCAAACTTTACTTAAGAATATAAACATACCAACAATCAACTCACACATACATTCTCATCCAAACGTAACTTATACTCGTGTAGACCAAGATTCTGTCACTTGCTATTTATATTCTTTATGAAAATCAAAATGGTGTACCCAATATGGCGGACACGAAATTCAAAAAATTATATTATTCATAAAAATATTATGGGTATAATTGGGTTTCTGGTTCCTTATTTTGCATTTTATATCTATTTTTAAAATAAAAATGGAGATTGAGATTTGAAAAGTTGTGCAGTGAGCAAAAGATCAATCGTCGTCCCATTGTTTTAATTACTTTTATTTAAAAATCAGCGATTCATTTTCATAATATTTTTAAAATAACTTACCGCATTGCCAGCAATTGCGTTTAACAGACTTGGGGCATCGCGGAAACATTCTTATACATTAAGGGCGTCGGGAGCCAAAAATTAAAAAAAAATAGACTGATCTAGACGGTAATGAATACACTGACTCTGCTATTTAAAATAGATTTTCCTTTGAAACGTCGAGGTAAACAAATGGGAACTCCACAACCAATACTACCTTTTATATTACGTTTAAAAGTAGTTATTAATAATATTAAATAACAGCATTCTATAATAGCCTATCGATTTGTATTTCCGGTTAAAATACTGTGACTAAACTGTGTCTGAACCAAGTAACCAGGATGGATAAAAATAATGATTGGAATATATGGATTTATTTGATGTATTCGTTTCGAATATCTTTAAATTTCTAAATTCCTTCCATAACAACTAGTTACAAAATTATTTTATCTTCCAAAATCTCCCCATGAGTTCTAGGAACATCAAAAGCACTGCCCTATGGAAATCTATTTTATATGAATGCATTTTATAACAGATACTAATAAATTTCCTTACTAATTAAATTCTCCATAGACTCCTCCAATGGTACAAAGCCTTTCTTAAGTCTCATCGATCCCCAAGATGGACGAGCAATAATAACATGACTCCGTGATCGTCACATATAAATATAGCAACTCTTGGCGTGCTATTGGTCACTGGTTCATTACTGATTAAAACTAAATATTTAATTTAAAATGATGAATATTCTTATTATACATACGCATAACAATGCGTGCTGAACCTTCTGAAATAATGTATATTATTAAAATACGTATGCGGTGTGACAAAAAAATAAACATTAAATTATTCATTCCATTTTGTTACTGAATCGTTAACAATTTCTTGTATTTAACTTCAATATTTCTCATCGCTCCTATTGCTTTTTAAATCACGAACTGTGAAACACATGCTGGTTTTCAGGATGCTGAGGAGTTATCATGAACATTTATGTGAAATTGTAAAGAAAGGGGTCCCTGCTTTTTATTTGTGCTTAATTTTGTAATTTCGCTGAATGATTTCCAGACAGCAAGAAAAACTCAAATCTGGATGTCCTAATCTCCTGGCACCATCTCGTCCAGTTCTGTCAAAAGATCATTTTTCTAAAACATTGGAATGCTCAAATGTTGACATGTAGATGGAATAAAGAAGTAGGCCGCTTAAATCGTTTGCGTATCCCATAACACGACCAAAAACAACAGGATCTAAGGTGGCGTTTGTTTATTATCACGAGTTTTGGACCAAAAAAGTAAAAGATGCGTATAGGAATCTGCGCTGCTAATTACGATTTAAAGAGAACGAATACACAAATAGCAACCAAGCTGAACTGCTAATCGAAAGTAGATAATTCGCTGTACGAGTCCGAGAACTAAAGCAATCACCTGTCATTCAGACTGTATTTTCTGTAGCCCGGACGTAGAACGGTAACGCAGGAAAACAGAGCCTTGTGTGGCCAGACGATCTGTCGTTAGGATTGACAAGGGGGCGTGCGTGGTCATTACACTGAACGGCCATTTAACGCTGATGACAAGCCGGAGAAGCGCCATTGTCATTAGTAGGTTCAGGCCCGGAACAGCCTGTCGATCAAAAATCCGAGTCGCTAGATTACGACAAGACAATGGGGAACATGAAAAAAGCCTCATCGTAGACCAAGCAAAGGTACATTTGTAAGAAAATAAAATTTTGGCGTAAGCTTGTGGACACTACACAAAATCCAATTGACTTTATTGGACCTTCACATCAGACTCAAACTTTCCTCGTCGGTCACAGCGATTCTGAGGTTGGTCCATTGTGCATATTTCCCAGGTGCGAATCCGTCTGAATTTTAGCTTTTTATGAATTTGAAAAAGATGCTGGAAGAGATTGGATATAGATCAAGAAAACATTATACGGAGTACTAAACACCTTTCCAAAGTATCCGTTCCGGGGCCACTGCAAGAAATACGTTCATTACCGCCGGAATTACTTTGAAGGAGATAGGAGAAATAATGTACAACGCAGGAATAAGTGTACTTATACTTTGCCCTACCAGTGGTTAAATATTTTTAAAATCCATCGAAATTGCTTAGAAATAAGTACATTTTTCGCTAGACTGAATTGACTGCAAGGACACGGTAGGTTTGATCGACTAGCGAAATTAACGAGCTGTGACTCAGAAGCAACTATGATCAATTGATTATTATTTATCCTTATTCTAAAGTAGACCCTTATTCGGTATTTGTTTCGATTAGAAGGCATATATCTCATGTCCACAAACGTAAGTAAGCGCATCGGTCTCACAGAACCAAAACAATAAAGTTTGACGATTCTTTGTAATAAATAAAAATTGCCTGAATAGAACACTCCTGTATGAATTACGAGCGTAAAGGAATTATTGTGTTTTTATGATTGGATTCGTTGAAGAACATATTAAAAGTCAACAGAAGGAGTTGAGATTATGATAGAGAAGAGAACAATCCTAAGGAAAAAGTAAAGTGAGAGTTACCTTTGTGCACGGGCGCGTCAGTGTCCTGGGGCCGCGCCAGGGGCAGGGGCAGAGGCAGCGGCAGGGGCGGCGGCTGCAGAGGGAAGAGCCTGTGCTCGGGGGCCCACAGCAGAGGCAGCTGCTCCTCGTCGGCCACGCCCGCCGCCGGGGGCAGCACGCTGGGGACGTACTGCTCCGCCGCCCAGTCGAACGTGAAGCTGTGCGGCGCGTGCGCCGGCGTGCCCGTGGGCGTGGGCGGCGTGCACGTGGTGTAGGGGCTGAGCTCCTGCTGACTGAGATCCGGCACCTTCTGCAGCGCGCTGTCGGACCACGGGGGGCTGGGGTTCCACTGCTCGATGAGGTCGGCCGGGTCGGGGGCCGCCTTCATCAGCGGCCGGGGCCGCCCCGCCGCCGTCACGGTCAGCATCGCGCCGTCTACCAGCACTTCGCCGCCCCCAGGAGAGCGAGGTGACCCGGCGGCTTTCAGCAGTCGCGGAATTTTCCGCCGGTGGACGTCCTCGGCCGGGGGTGGAGCTTCGTGCTGCGCCGAGTGCCGGGAGTAGTCGACGGGACTGTCGGCAGACAGGTGGTGCTGGTGGTGGTGGTGGTGCGGGGGTGGCGGGGGCGGGTGGTGAGGCGGCAGGTAGCCCGCGTGCGGGTGCGTGGGGGCCAAGCCTGTCTCGTGCTGCTGGTACGGCGACACGACCGGCGGCGGGGGCGGCGGGGGTGGCGGCTGCGGCGACGGGTGATGGTAGTACGCCGCCATCCGCGACGCCTCGAAGGCCAGTCCGTACTGCAGTTTCGTCTGAACCATGTAGTAGTGGTACAGCCATCCGTTGGCGCGCATCACGGCCGCCTCCCGGTCGCTGGACACAAATCACGAAATAAAGTCTGAACGCTCTTTCACTCTGCATACAAGTCGTTGGACTGAACTAACGTGTAACGAATGACTAGCTAACAGCAGCCAATGAATTGCATTTCGGGTCTTTTACGGACCATTGTTTTGTTTCAAACGCATCTGACTCAAGCTGGCAATGAAAAATCACTCTTGCAGTATTTTGGCTAGGAAATATGGCGACAACCAAACTGGCCGCACTATCTAATCATAAATGGCTAAGTCACATTTTTAAAGGTTTATTTGGTCATGATGCCAGGGGAGTATCAAAGGTAACCGCGTCGTTTGACCTTTGGCAAGTGATATCGATCAGCCAAACCGTGTTACAGTCAACGACGATGCTTATCTTTTTATTTATAAACATGCGGTCATGTTCCGGTGTAAAGTAACCAAACTACGTGTTACGTCCGTTAAAGGCTTGTTGAATATCAGCCAACGACATTATGCCAAACTGGTATCAATATAAGCGTGACTGACTGGACGATGACGAGAATGATCTACGTACCTGAGTACCTGGTTGGTGCAGACGATGACAGGCTGCTGACTGCTGTCCATGTTGTCCTTCACTTGAAGCACACAATGGACCCACAGCCAATCACCACAGCGTCTCTGGAGCCTCAGCAGAAGAATGCAGGATCGGTCCTGCTCCGACTGGGTTACTGAAACATAATGATGCGTGAGGTGGGTTTATCCTGTGTGAATGAGTGAAGGCTGTCACTAACATAAATTATATCACTCTGGTGTTCTATTGTCTTTTGAATTTCTGGGAAAGTCTGTAAGAATTTTCTATGCTCATGATGGTCATCAATTTATGTCAATTGACGGGTTTATTTTCGGTTATAAATGTCGGTCTATTTTTCACCATATCACTTCAGAATTCCCTCAGTCTGTTATTCGAGATCTAGCACATCAGAGAATAGACCAGCCTACAGTAGCATCCCTGAATGAAAGCAAGCATTAAATGGGAAAGGCAAGGGTGTTACTTACTGAGCCGGTGCTTGGTCTGCGCCTCCCGCATGCAGTCCCAGTGCAGCAGCTGGTACCAGGAGACGCCCTGCAGCTCCGAGCGCGGATATCCCAGGTGGAACTCTCCACTGGAACAAACGCCATACCAACTTAACATGCTGACTGCATTCCTCAAAATTAAATCTTACGAGTCGCAGCGTTTCGTAACAACTGAGAGTACACGGGGAAAATTTGCTCAAGGATTAGTATGAATTGTATAACATTATTGTACTTAAATAATTTCTAATCAATTAGCAAAGGATATTTTTTAGATCACACTAAATTGATTGATATTTTTCAAATGAAAGAATTTTATTATAAATTGCCCAACAGAACAATATTTAAAAATGATTTGATTGAAATAAGTTACGCCTGTTCAAAAAGTATACCTCTCGGTCCGTTTCTCTATAGACGCAATAAATTATTGATTCTAATATTTTGCTACTTAAGATAAATTTCATATACACAAGCTAATAAAAGCTACAGAAAATTACTAATGTTTTGCGCCATAGCAAAAGAAAAGTAAAATATTTTTAATTATAGACATATTTAATTTTATGATTATTTGAAAGCCGACGACTTTAAAATTATTCGTTGCAGAGCTATTGTAACTTTAGGGACAAAGGAGTATTTATTACATTCGTTATTCCTTATAATAAGAAAAAATAGAAAGGAGGAAAATTTTAATCAATGTTTTCATGCTACGGTATCACTACTTACTTGACTTACCTTATATAACTGTATCCAAAACGAAGTCCACTATGAGAGCAGAACAAAAGGGAATTACATTACTTTTGACTTTTATCCTTAAAAGCGGCATGCATTGAGATTAATTACCTCATAATCAAGCACAGTAAAGAATATTATTTAAAATTAAAATATTCGGGAACGAATACTTTTTTAAACCGCTACTTCAACTTGACACAGAAAGAAACCATTAATGATTTCGTTAAAAGGATAGAACAAATGGATTGTGAATATTGTAAAATATTGCATTGCAAATTGCAGTAAGGATCATCTGATTGAATATTGGCTCTCGATATATACGAGCTTCCAGCCAAAAAGAAAGTAGCTACTAAGTAAATAATTAAATAGCGCGCATATCTGTGAGAATTGAAGGTAAATTTCCAATAATACCATTAGCAAAGAAATAAATTTAATGTTGGTGTGTCGAGTTTGTATTACAGATGAATATAGCTTTTTCATGCAGAAAGATTCTTTCAGAATAAAATGAAGTTGGGTGATATTAATAAGAGAGCAGAGGACTAGGTATTGTATATTTCGATATTAATTGAAAACATTTATTTTATATTTGGAAATTGGAGGTTGAAAGGCAGTTAGGTTACAATGAAAGGAAACAGGATGCTGGAACCATCTGTAAAATATTCGGAATTATTAGTAGTTCTTTTAGTGTGTTCAGTTTGATTCAGCGAGCGTAATTTTTATTGAAACGATTGAAATACCGTCTGACACGTCTTTCAGCACCTTTTAAGATGGAATATACAAAGTATCTTTCTTTCATAAGCAACGTAATTATGAAGGGATCCGCCAAGCTGTAAGAAAAGTGCCATGTTTAGAAGCAACGATTAGTAGACGCCATGTCTCGTGTTGTCCGTCGCCTAAATTAGGCGATGACTTCTGAAACACGGCCCGTGTAATGGAAAATGTCGCGTAAACAAGCCAGCCCGTCTCTATCGGCACAGGGCATCGCATTTAAAAAGAATGTAATTAGTACGACTTCGGCCAAGGTAAAGCTCCGTGCTATAAAATCCATCCGCCGTAAACCGTAGGCTTGATGAATTGTCCCGGGAAAGAATGGAATCGGAGCCTTAATTGAGTTCTGCAGTGGAAGGCAGGAATGATTAACGGAACGTCTTCCCGACTGCGGCCTAATAAAACTGAAAGTTACATTTATTTAGGAAAGAAATCATTGCGTAAAATTAATACCCCCGTGTACGAGAACCATAAATATTTGAAAACAACAGTCAACTGTTTAATTTTTTTTTTAATCCTCGAAAATAATTAACTGATGTTGACGCGTTAGTGGTGCTGATCGTTTAAATCTGTTTGTTGAAGGTATGCGATCCCATAATCAGATTGTGTGTATGGCTTGCAATACAAATAACACGAGGTGCGTCGCAGCGAATCAGACCAATAAATTTAATTCCCCGCAATCAATTACAATGGAACAAAATAAGTCCGTGATTGACGTTTCATTTGGGCACTGGTGCATTCTTAATGTACGTGATTTGATTCCATTATTAGCTCTTGACACCTTGCGTTAGCAGGAATTAATCTTTGATTATTCATGGTCTCATGACCACCTCGAAGCCGAAAATTAACTGCAATAGTGGTGAAGAAGATGTGACCTCTACTGGTCTATCTCTTCCGAAGAAAACTGAACAACTGCGTACCACAGAAAAAATTGCTTGGATGATTTATGCGACGATGAGCAGTGGAGAGCTTCATATGAAAATTCTAAGCATGTCGAAGAAAAGAAAACTTTTTTCTTGATATTTCTAAAATAATTTTAGACCATTATTTCGTAGCAGATGAATCATATATTTCTTTCAAATCCAAACTATTTATTTTACATATTTCTCAAACGTCATCCATTACCAATTATCCAATATTCTTCGAAATTTCTTCGCACCTTATTGTCTCAATTCTCAATTTTTCTTCGAATAAGAATAAAGTGGAAGAAACCGGACTGACGTAGTTCACATTGTTGTACAGTGTTTTTCAATAAGGGCGGGTCGATGTTGAAATGGTACAAAAGAAACTGTGTGTAACATATTAACAAAATTCCTTTTTTATTCGAAAGGGCATATGTGGGATTATCAACTTGGGAACCATAATAAATGGCATGATCATGGTCCTGGAGGAAGATAGCAAAATAAGGATTAATAGAGGGAAAACCAATGTGATGGCGTGTAGTATGGGAAATAGTGGGATAGCAAAGTGTCTTAGATTGGGAAGGGATATTTTGATTGAAATTTAGGAATTCCGCTATTGGGAAGCATAATAACTAGTGATGGTACAAGCAAAGTAGACTAGAGATACAGAGTAGAATAGCACAGGGAAAAGTGCTTTCGCAAAAATAAAGAGAAATTTACTTACGGCTATTATAAGTACCAGTATTAGAAAATCATGATTAAAAATGTTGGTATGGAGCAAGGCGTTATATGGGAGCGAATCGTGGACGACAGGAGCTGCAGACAGGAAAATAAAGGAATCCTTGGAAATGCTGAAAGTCAGATGGGTTGATAGGGTTTCTAACCACGAAGTTCTAAGCATAGTAGGGGAGGAGGAAACAATTTGGAGGACTTTGACCAAGAGAGGGAATAGATTATAGACCACGTTTTCAGATACCAGGGTCTTGTTAAATTAGCATATAGGGAAGTGTATTACTCAATCACTGCTAAGGAATAAAGGAGAGAGCAAATATTTACATTTAAAATTTTCTTAATGATGATCTAGAAGCTTTTGAATAAAACAACATACACTTACCAACAATGTAAGACACAACGATACGGTACATATTGATTTTAATTTAGTACGACGTTAATGATTTAATTGCAAAACTGGAAGCGCTGTAATGTGAAGTGTAAAATTTTTTGCAAGTTTCTTCAGTGTAAAGTTATTAAAATTTTATGCAATCCATGATGAGAATTGTGCGTACGATTTTTATATTTTGCTTCTACTCTTAAAAACTGCCTGCTAATTTTGCAAGATACATGGAAAATTTAGGACTTGAACGCAAAATACTGAAATTTTCCTCCGGAAGCACTATCAACGTTTTGGTTTCAATTCATCCCTCCGTATATGTATAGTAGGGCTTCAACTATGTAAGTAACAGAAATTAGTCATAGTTTTATTGGGTTTCGCTAAGCACATTGTCCTTCGTGTTACAGTCTAGGACCGGGTTTCCCAAATTGTGTTCCACGGGACCTGACTAGGTGATCCGCAAACATTTGGAGTGATTCTCTCTATAATATAGATTATAATACCATTTAATCAGTTCGTATGACGAAAACTCCGTTTGCATCGAACGGGAGAAAATCGAATCACAACGCTGCTAAACAAAGAAACCCTATTCCTTGTTTCCCGCTACAATAGGAAACATGAGTAACTATGAACAAGTGAGGACGTGATCAGTCAACCAGAATCCTGTACGAATTATACAGTTAATATTTTATTTAACTTGATAATGAGCAGCTTTGACCAAACAATAAGCCAATCTTATACACCTTCGTTTGTGGAATTTAATTCAATAGCACATAATTGCAGTCTGTAAGGATCATCTAGTGCAGCGGCTGTCAACTGAAGGTTCGCAGGAAAATTTTAGAGGCCACTTCAATCGAAATTATTTAAAATTTTGTGCGATAACATGGCTAGTGAACACAAAACACTTTTATTACATACTGAAGTGAGAGGAAAAAAACACTATTATGACTTATTGAACTTCGAAATGAGTCTTGAGGGCACAAAATAATTCAGGACAACATTTTACATAATCTTTCATGGTTGATTAAACTCGCATATCTGGCAGATATTTGGAGAGTGCAATGGACTTATCATTATAAGGAGAAAGTATTATAAATTTTAATACAAGAGAAATAATATACTTTGATAAAAAATATAATATTGGATTTCAAGAGTTGAATCTGGTGATCTTAATTGGTTTCCTGCCATACATGGATGTTTGAATGAATTGAATTTTAAAGTAGATGAAGAAGTTTCCAAAATTATATAACTATATCTATATAACTTGAAATCAACTCTTTCGCAATATTTTCCGAAAACTAATAAGGACGATTCCTGGGTTCGGAATCCTTTTTCTGTGACAGTTAAACCTGTAGGTTTAGGTGCGACAATGAAAATCTAATTGATTTAATCGGTCAACGAAAATGATCAGTCTTAGTGTGATTGCTGAGATGGTTCAAAAAGAGTAACCCAATATTCCAAAAACATGGTTTATTGATTTCTACAACCTGTATTTTCTTATTATGCTGCAATGAAGTCAAAGTGCAGAAACAGGCCCGACGCCACACCAGATATTTACAATTTACAAATATTTTGCCTGATATCAATAAGGTATGCAATTCAAGGACCCAAAATCACCAAAGTCACAAGTACTTTATTGATATATTTATACTATATTATAGGTCTGTATTTAAAAATAATTACTAAATTAAATCTTGTTTTACTTTTTACGAACAGGAATCACTCATCTTAAAAAATAAGCCAAGTGTTCCATTGAAGAATAAATTTGGGAAACCCTGGTTTAGGAGGTCATACCAGATTCCCTGTATGTTAGATATATTATCGATTTTAAGCAGTTGGAGGAAAAAGTATTGTAAATTGAAGTAAATGCACTATCGTGACGCATCACTGTCACGATTTTTTTTACCTAACCTGGCAATAAAAGGTTTTCAGGTATAAAATGTGGACTGCGACAAGAAAAATTTGCGAGCGATATTCAATCAACGAAGAATTATATTTACTGGAAAACGGAAATGAACGGTAGCAGCTGCGCTCTCCCCCGACATTATCATAATCACTATTATTTAACATCGTTTGTTCTATTTTTGTGGATCGAGTGTTCCAGTAAGCTGTGCATGGGGTAAGGGATTGCGAATAACAGAAATTACAGCGCGTCTCCAGGGGACTGGAGGCCAGCCCTGACCTGCTCCACGTTCGCCTAATGTTTATTTAATTCGCTGTTTATCTGGCGACCGCACATGGAACAGGCCGAGCACATGTCTTCCTTGCAACACACTCTCATTAAACGAGGTCAACGTTTATGCATAAATCAAACGTACATTACGTGCACTCTCGCCATTCCCACTGCCTCATGTTTCATAATTTACTACGGAAATTATAATACTTGTGGTTGCGGATCTACAATTAATGAGAAAAGGTATGCTCTTCAATTTTAAAAAAAAAGCGAACATAAGCAATGCGGCATTCAGGCAAAAAAAAACTCTCCAGGCTTGCTAGTTTTCAGGAACAGACGTAAAATAAAAAAAAATCTTCACGTGATTTTTGTAATAGATTACATAAAATTTAAATCGTTTTACAATGAACCATCTCGCAGGAATATTGAATTCCCGCGCTTCCAGTTTCGCAATCAAATCATAAACGTCGTACGAAAAATAGTATTATTATTATTTACTGCGGACTGTAATCCGTACCGTAGTCCCACAAGTTGAACGTAAGTAATGGTACGTTGTTGTTATTCAATACCTACTGTGCCATCATTAATAAAATTTTAAACGTTAACATTCGCAGTCGCGCGAAGTTTATGACTCTGCGGTGTATGAGTAATTCAATATTTACCTTTAAATCTATTTTCATGACATTAAATGAGGTAATAATTTGCCTCAATCGGAACTTAATGACAACAATTTGCATGTTTAAAAATTACGGAAACGTGTGTCGCGGGAACCTTACAGTAATTTTCGGTAATTACCGAACGAAAATTTCAACAATTGCAGTAGTGGAATTTTAATGAGTAGCAATTAATTCTATGGCATTACTTTGCGATTAAACGAATGACTTTATAAAGACCGACAAGGTTTCTTTGTCTTGAAACATGGCCAATATGTCAGAACAAGTTAAATAGTAAATATCCACGTCAACGGTTACAGGGAAACAATTACGTTTCGTCCCTTATTAGAAAGAGTTGAAAAACTGTACGAAATCATTGCCTACGTTCCAAACGAACATTATAAGATTTAGAAAAGTATTTATTCATACGACGTTTCGCCAACATCGTGGGCCTTTTTCTATTAAAGACATTCACTAACAAAATCTCCTTGAAATAAACCAAAACTATATATTAATTTTGTTTGCAAATTTTAATTGCTACGTGTTGCCTCGGATCTCGATCACTATTTTTGGACTTCACACGTGATTCTATTGTTTGTTTTGATAGTTGTGAAAGAAAACCTGAATAAGGCATAAAAATATTCTGAAACGTTTTTCTAATAATTTTAAAAAATAAAGTCGGTACAAGGCCATTAATTGTTTATTTATATATAACAGACGTGAAATAAATACAAAAAATTACACTCTGAAACGAGTATTACTTTTATTGCTAATTTGACAATAATATTTTATTAATAAAGTGGACGTAACAATACAATGAATGAAACTATAAGCAATGAATGGAATAGTAAAATTAAAATTTAGCTTTGATATTTTTCCGTTTACTATGAAGCTGAGTTTTATAAAAGGAATCTGCGGCTCATGAATCAGGACAATTCAGTCATCTAATATACGTGTTTTCATCATAATTATTAACTGCGGCAATGTACTCATGAGTACTCAAAAATTCTGTTATTCGGATACTGGAAAGCAAATATTGCAATATTTGTTGTGATCGTTCAAATGTTTTGGAAAAATTAAAACTTATAAATTTCGATATTGGGAGTGTGAAATTCTCAATAAAAATTATCGTAGCCTGACCAATATTTGTAATTTTGGATTAAATTTAACAACAGTGGAAGACAGTCAATAAACTTTAATGCTCTTTTAAATCGTCATCCAATCATTCTGGAATTATAAAGAGAAAAAAATTATTTATCCAAAATGGTATCTCTACAAAAAGTGCCTGTTGGGTCCTGCCGTACATTTTTCAAAGAATCAAGTGTATTGAACAACTATTAACAGACAATTATCATTTTTCATAAAAAAATAATAATTCTAACACCAGAACAACGTTTCTGTACAAATTTGTATCCTGTTCAAGATTTCGGAAGCATTTCCTGAGAGCGCCTATTTTTATTTTATCATGAAACAAATGTCTGTACTTTATCAGTGCGTTCAAATTTTAAAATTCCAAAGAAACAGTAACAATACAGTCAGATAACTGGTAGTGGTACAAATATCTACAGAAACGTTAAGCGGCTAATTTTGTTTTTAATGCTAATAATCGTTCAATATATTTTATCAAGAACGAAAACGTAAAAATTATTAATATTCGTATTTATATTTCTAGCATCTCAGTTTTCAGCATAGGCCTTGTACGTTTATTAATTTAAAGTACGGAGAGGGGGAATTAGAGGTAAGTTAAAATACGTTTGAAGTATTCACTGCATACAGATGCATTGTCTTTGGATTAATATGGAACAGCTAGTATTAAAATATAATAGTTAAGTGCCCGGCGTTGCCCAACGAGAGCGATTTTAACGTCCCCTTTCCTACGTAAGCAGACAGTGTGTTGATCTATACCAATAAATAAATTTGAAGTGTCTGTCGTCATTCTGTCTGTCTGTCCGTATGTTTGACTCCAAAACGGCTCAAAGGAACTTCAATGATAATTTGAGGGTTTAAAAACAGGAAATTTAACTTAAATATTCGTGCATATTTTTTTAAATAATGATATTAATATGATATAATATTAATTCTACGGGAAGGTTTCTTGGCAAATGTGCGTTTGGATCTCCAAAAAGTGAATACGGGTTGCTTATACTCTTCATCTGTTTATGCTCCGAAACGGATTAACGGGTTTCAATGAAAATTTCAGGGATTGAAACAAGAATTTTCGTTTGTGATTCGTTTGATATCATGCAGAGTTCATAAGATATTAATGTAAATATTTATAAATCCATAGAATTGCTGTGCGAAAGCTGGCGTGAAAACCAACTGCGAGTAATAGTCCTATTAGGCGTTCCAAATCAATTCATCTCACTTACTGTGTTATTATAAGCGTAATTTTGGCAGCATAAGATGAGAGGGGGAGGGGGCGATTTTTCTCACTAAATCAGTAGAATTCGCGCTGCAATTAACCTATTGTTGGCAAGGAACTAACTCCTTCAAAGTTAATGTACTTCTTTGGATCGTCGATACGATGTATACTACGTAAATTTGTCGCGTCAGGTAGATTTAAATGAGTAGTAATTGCTCATTTTATTGGCTCCAAACGTAAGACAGCAGAACCTGTTCAAAACCAACTGCGAGTTATAAGGTTTGCCCTGAAGCGATCAGAAATAGATGATTCCGTACTTTTTATATATTTAATTAATTCCACTTTATCAAAATTCTGTACCTGTTGTTTTGCCGGGCATAGCTAGTTTAAGAATAACCTGCGTAAAGAATTACAGTACCTTAAAATACTCAAAAAATCAATAATCTCCTAATTAAGTATAAGGAACCGACTCAGGACGGAGTCCACGATGCAAAATTTTTAGGTTTTTACATACATGTCATCCATTTAAAATTTACCACAAATATTGACGAAACGTCGTAAGTATAAATATTATTTGCTAACCAAATGGATGCATTGTTTGTTTTTATTCATATAAAAACTTTTATCGTATTGATTTTCAATTGGCACAATAATGATACAGTATATACATTAAATAGTCAATACAAGATTAAAATAATGCATGTGGGGTAGTTTAATCTATTGATTAGCAGAATGGGTTTGGTTTATTTATTTATTTATTTTTGTGAGTACCTGAGAGGCATACGACGTGGGTGGGTGAGCGTTGACAGGCAGTGAACTGATTTAAAGTAAAACATTCCGCCTGTAAGGTAAATAAGCAAGGTACGAGCAAAAAAATTCTCAAATACTGGTATATTTAATTGTCCTTACGAGAGACGAAAATATTCCCGATACGCTAAGAGAGTTTAAAATACTCCCGGTACCTTTAATATTCACAATACTCACATTTCTGTAAGAGTCTAATATACTCGTGATAAAAAGCTAGTCCCGGTACCCTTACACAGTCAGGAATGTTCCATTTTATTTATATTCCTTTACCTAATGCGTCTGTATAGGTTTGCTTGATATTTGCGGAAGTAAGTAAGTGATATGTTTCTCAGACATAGATGTTAATAAAACTAATTGTAATAAGTGTATAAATGTGACAAATGTAATAGGATTTTCCCACGATGTAACGTATATAAAATATAAATGTTCTCTACTGGCTGTTGTAATGGGTTGGCATTGCACACTGTCGTGTGGGTAGTTGAACTATTTGAAGTAGGACGAGCATCGCGGAGATGTCGCTGTCTTCGCCACGTAACAAGAATAATGCCTTGGGTCGAGATAAACAGCGCATTGAGAGCTGCTTTCTCCTCAGGGTTGAAGGTGAAAGCTTTACTTGTCGTTCACGCGGGGGAAATATGGGTAGCAAGCTGACCTTTGCCGAGAACAACAGATGGATGTAAACTTTAACCCGGCTGGTCTCGCCGATTTACATTCCTCCGTGGGAATAGTACACCCTATCATTATCCTTATTATCATCCGCGATATTTATTTGTTTACATTGCTGTGACGGGAAGGGTTTACGATGCAGAATAGAAGCCGTAAATTGCCTGCTTGGCTACGTAATGACATTTGTCCACGGCTGATTACAACTAACTGCATGAATAAAACATATTGCATTAGAACAATTGAAACCCGCGGAGCAGCCTCAGTCGATGATAGAGTCGGAGTTCATCGCGGAATTACCGGGGGCAGCGGGGGGCAGAGGGGGGCAGAGCCGAAAAATTTGTGACTGATTAATACATTGCGGGCTGCGGCGGTTCAGCGTCATCATTTCACCATTAGTGACCCACGGAATGTGCACGATTTTTAAAGATTCCGGAACGGAACGGACTTGGTACTGCAGAAGGTCGGATCCTTACCCTGGAAAAGTATTTAATTCGAAACTAATCTCTTCGCTAACACGTGATTTAACCAGCACCGACTGCCTCCTATCCTACCCATAATTTCATCATAATCGGCATGATGACTCGCAGAACTCAATCGAGTCGAGAAATCCATTTTAACCTTAAATAAAACTTTTAAAATATCTAAAAATACCGACTACTTGATACTACTGTACATAAGAATGGCGAAAATACTTCCGGTATCTAGAGAGAGTCTAAAATAATCCTGGTAACTGAAGACAATCAAAAATACTCGTAGTACTCTGAAACTGTCAAAATTACTTCCGGAACAATAAGAATGTGAAAAAACTCCCGGTAACCTAACAGCGAGAGAGAGAGAATAGACAGCCAAAAATAATCCTGGTACATTAAGGCCAGGTGCAAACATATTTCATGAAACCGATGCATAAGACAACACAGGGTCGTGCACACTGGGCACAAACGTGTTTCATGAAACGCGAGGAAACGGTTTCATGAAACAGAACTCATTTTGCTCTATATTTAATTATTCGTCTGTATACCGTAGGTTAAGGACATATTTTTTAAACCAAAACCACGACGTTCTTCTTTTCCTTATTTGAGAATTTAGAGCCTAGGGTCATTGGAGCGACTTTCTTAATTGAGCTGGAAATTCGTCTTCAAACTTAACATTCATAGTGTGAGTACAAAGGTGTTCCACATATTCCACGACAGATAAGATAAGATAAGATTTATTGGATCCATTAGTCCTCTATTGAGGAAATAGGACAAGTCAAAGAATATGTTACATATCACACTAAGAATACGAATATTTTTTTTTAAATTTTAATATCTTCTTTACTAATTCACTTTTATGTGTATAATTATCCTAAATTTGAACGAAGTTGAATAAATAATACACCAAAAACATTTAATAAGATAAGATAATAAAATGGATCGATAATCAGGCATTTGTGAAATTCACTTTTAATTTTACAGGATTATTTCTTAATTCATTAATGTTGGCTGTAAGCTTGTTTAAAAAAATTACTCTTGCAACTTATAAAGATTCAAGTTTACTTCATATGTCTTTCGTTTCATAAATTTAGCAGATGTAGAGATTTATTGAATCAATATATGCTACACATTCTAGATTTTTCGTTCTTAAATATCAGCATAATTAGGCACGATTATTATATTACCGATATTTATTGTCTTACAAGCTTCATTAACCTTTTTTTAAAGCAAGTAAAAATGTTTGAATTGAACCTCAGGTAAAATGCGTATAGCTAAATTTATTTCAGCAATAACCATAGGATGTTCAAATAGTCAAAGAATTATCTCAAATTAAATTAAAGTGTAATTAAAACTTGTAATTTGACAGAAATGAGGTATTCATTTCACTTTACTATTAAGAAGCAATTAAATGACAATTTCCACACACTTGAAGCATTGTCTCGGCTGGGTTCAGTAGAAAAAGACTAATGTAGTCTGCATTTTTCCTTGATGATTAGCGGTAATGATATCAGCATGGTTTTCATGATTTTCATTGGGAAAGACAAATCGAAAGACTCGTAACATTTATAAAATATAATCATGTCATGTTAGTTCTCCAATCCGAAAATTCCCCACTCCGAAAATAAATGTGAGATATGATATAACGTGGTGTTTTTAGAATATAAATTTAAAAGGATAAGAAGAAAATCATTCGTTTTAATATAAATAGTTTATCTGACAATTAAATATACATTAAATGAGTTAATGCAGTCACTGTGTCAGTTTATATATATTATTTTATTAAATAACTAATGTAATCCGTTGTAATTTTCATTATATTATCCCGAAGAAATCTCAAATGAGAGTAGAAACGTAGCATACTCATTATATAACTCATTTAATATTTTTTAATATAGTTGAAATTGCTGCATTGTCCAGACAAATGTTTCAAATACATAATAAATGTCAACTATATATAATTTACATGATAAACTTAAACGTAATGGAGTGGATAAATTCTGTTATTTGCGCAGTTGAATAACCGTTTATGGTAGAAGCAAAGTAGATAGTTTTGAGACTAGGAAAACATTTCTAAAATGTTTGTGTGGATCGTGGCGTTGTAAGGGAGCGAAGCTTGGGCATTACTGAACAGAAAAGAATAGAAGCTTTAGAAACGAAGAAAGTCATGGTTAGAAATCAGAACATCTCTCAATAGAATTCGTGAAGAGAGAACATTATGGAGAACAAATATTAACTAACGGGATAGGCTAATAAGTAACATTTTAAGACAAGGAATATTAGTTATATTAGTATTAGGGGAATAGAAGAGGAAGACCAGTACTAGAATGTATGAGGCCAATCTGTCTGTATCTGATTTGCAATGGAAATATAACGCAGGGTAGATTAGGATGGAGGGTTGCATCAAACCTGTGAGTGGACGGAATTAGACAAAGAATCCTGAAAGAGAACGGAGAAAGTCTGAAGTCACCGTCAATACCTTTTGAATACTACGAAAATAAATGTGATCGTCTTTGAGACCAAAGTAACTGATTATCACTACCCGGACTTTATTAATTGCAGGGATTTCAGTGCGCAAAAACTCAAATGTTTTCCGACATTGATCGATGCTTACCGACGGTGAAAGGAGTTTTGTTCTGTAGCTCACTAAATTCTTACTGATCGTAGGTTTTGCCGGTGTATGTGCTGGATAAGTAGTTCTTTGGATTTAAGCAGCGTCAAAGTGAGCTTAAGTCATGACGTTTGAATGACAGACACTGCCATCTTTCTCGCGAAGGAAGACGTCAGACTCTGCCATTCAAACGTCGTGGCGTAAGCTACTCTGAATACCAAGAACTACTTATCAAAATACTTTCTGTCAATCTCTAACTTTACTATTATTTGCGGATGGAAAGTAGAAGCAGCAAGACGCTGTTTCATGAAAGCGATAGATATAATAACGCAGGGACGTTCTCACTGGACAGGAACGTGTTTTATGGAACAAGATGGAACGTGTTTCATGAAACAGTTTTTATTTTAGATCTGATTGGGCTGTTTTATAGGTTCAAAGCATAATTTTCTTTAAAAAAGAAGGCAAATTTCCATATTTGACCTGGGAATCTGTCTTCAAATTTTAAGTTTTTAAATTTTTCATCCATTTCTTGTATGTTGAGAGAGGCGAAAAAAGTGTGAACGGATTAGTCTAATAACAGTGGAAAATAGTTAAACATATCCGTATTTATTTTTCCAATAACCAGTCACAGCGAGATCTAGGAATAAATACAAAAATATTGGGTAATAAATTACTTTAATATTGCATATGCTATTCATAGTTTCTGTTACAGCATATTATTAGTCATTGTTATTGTTTAGCAAATACTATTAATGTAAAATGGAAGATTATACACAATGTAGCACATATATGGATGTGTGTTGTTTCATGAAACACGTTTCATCAGTGTCCATGTTCAAATGAATCATGTTACTTCTGCTGGGCTAAGGCTTGTTCCACATTATCCGTTTTTCTCCCGGATAATCCCGTCCGGTGGAAAAACGGACGGCAGAAACCCGGAAGGATAAACATAAACGTTCTTGCGGAGAAAATCCGGACAGTAACAGTCACATGCTGTCTATTGGCGACTGTTGTCTAAGTTATTAATGTAAAAGCTTACATCGTATTGCATAATTTTGTTATTGAGAGAGACTGATATACTGACGTGGACACAATGTCTATCACAGGGGTGGGGAAGTGAACCATAAGAGGACTGACTACTGCAGTCAACTTGAGAAATGTACAGTAGAAAACTAATTGGGGCTGTGATCTGTTCGGATAATCTGAAAATAAAACATGTACCGTATTTAATACAGCACTCTGAAGCAATATTGCGTCATCAAGCAGATTAAATTCCTTTCGCCAAAAGAAGATGACTGATTATGTAAGTTCAGTAAAAGTTAATGTTTTAATACAAATTTGTAAAATACTGTAGGAATACAGTAGTCTTAGTTCTGCTGGGCACTAAGGCTTGTTTCACATTATCCGTTTTTCTCCCGGATACTCCCGTCCGACCAGAAATCGTTCAGCTCTAAGGTCGGACAAGCATCGCCTTGCTCTCCACCAGAAAAGTATTCACAATACCGGGGTAATTTTATATAACAGTCTTCCTCCAGAGGTTAAGAATAATAACTACAAAACTTTCGTGAATCAGACTAAAACTATTCTATTAAATGGCGCGTTTTACTCTGTACAGGATTTTCTTAATCGTCCCCCTAATATTTATAATTAAGGTTCCTGCAACACTGTTGAGTGTGTTGCCTTATAAAATCACCTACTACATAGCTTTAAAGTTTGTCATTTTTTTCTGCTCTCTTGCTTGTTCGTTTCATGTATTGCCTGGAGCTACTACGGAAGGCCAGATTCCTGGTCGTTCAGCTCCAAGTAGTGAAAACTCCATTACGTGTGTTTGTGCTGCCTTGTGTGCGTGTAGTATTTTTAATGATGTAAGACAATATACGTTTTTATTTATTTATTCGGAGATTGTTTGTAATTATGGTAATGTATGACGTATCCTATTTCCTCAATCGAAGACTAACCGACACAACAATAAATCTAAAATAATAATTTAATGCACCACACTTTACTTTGATTAAATTTTTATTTTGGAATTTTAATTTCTCTTTCTCGAATTCCGTTCGGATTATCAGAAATTTCGGATTTGCCGGTTTCCCATTAACGGGGTTCTACCGTGTTATGTAATTATTTTGTTTATACCGTCGTAATTGGGAGAAATATAAAGTAGGATTAATAAAATGAGACTATGTAAAAGATAGAATTAAAAAACATTTTCTGTACATTGATTCAAATTTTCAAGAAAATTAATGCAGTACGCATGTATAAATAAAAGAGTTACTAATAATTGTATTTACAAACGCATTTTTATCCTTTTGATCAACACCGCCAAATTGTGGGAAGAGTTCTCCGCAAACTTCCAGCCAGGCTTCTTCCTTAGCATTCCTATCTTTGTATTTGTCCCTCATCAGGAAGACAGCAATATCTTCCTTTAATTTATTAACGGGGGAGATTTAAAAATATGCTTCTTAACAGCACAGCTAACACATGACGTCATTGTTATGAGAGAAAAGTTTTTAAAAAAAATTTATAACGGTTGCATCGACTGCCTGGTCATTAGCGACCACAGTGACAACTATTTACGTATTATTATACAATTATTTACAATTATGAATTTACAAAATACACAGAATACAATACATTTAAATTAAATAAAAAATATTACTGTCTTTATAAAATTTAATAATTTTTTTTTGGTATTCATAGGAGTCCAAAATGGATTTGTAGTTTTTGCCCTGTAGGTATTTTAGTCTGTGTTGGTGATATACAGAAATGTTGTTTCATCGGTCGTACGCAGTGGCAATTGCGGTTGACAAAATCGTTCCCGTCCGATTTTCCCCCGTAACATTCTTCACTTCACTAAAAGAATGTCGCCGTCCGTTTTTTCCCGGACGAGAGTATCCGGGTAAAAAACGGATAATGTGAAAAGAGCTTAACACCTTGAAAATTTAATGTTGATTCATTCAGGTATCGTGCCGAAGAAGCGATTGTTGTGCTTCGTCGCATTGAAAAGTGAATTTTCAATCAAAGCAGCTACTTCTGTACAATGGGACTGTTTGCTTTGGCTGGTTAGAAATTTTATTACGTGAAATGGTGACAGTGCAGAATTCGCACATCATTATAGTAGTTAAGTTTGTGACCTCATTCATGACGCTCAGGGTAACTAAATTTATTAGAAGCTCACCTTTCGAGATATTCACCGCAATGTAATAAATTTGATCCAATGCCACGTCGGGAAGGTTTACTACTTCCTGAATTTCCCCGAGGAACGTCCAGTCTGTGTTAATGTCAGAAATGCTGATGCAGGTTTGAGAGAATGATTGATAACCCGTGGACGAGCTGGCCATCAAGTTACGGGTTTCAGATATTTCGTTACATCATCATTAAACCGAGACCAAAGGACGGTATGACACTACAACGCACCCTGTTGGTCGTTTCGAGCCACGTCAAATGTAACAACACCGGAATCCAACATTAATTTCTCCAGAGGCGCATTAATATCCCGTTAGTTGCGCGAATAACGTATACGTTTTGAATATAAATGCAGCGTAATATTCTGCTTGCACTCGATCGTCCCGTTACAGTGGGTGTAATTTATACTGAATTATGCACCAGTAGACGCACTTAATTCAAAACTACATTTCCGGAATCTGACAAAGAGGGAGCCTACCTCACTGGTAGCACGATTCTCAAACATAGCATGAATGATCTGGTACATTTCCTGGGAAGAGAAGGCACTGAAATATACACGCATTTACAGGAGACTTCGAATTCTCGTAATGAGAGGAACGGTGTGAGCTGCCATTACGATTTTATCTTGCTAATTATCGCCGTACATTCAGAAAAAAAAAATCATTTCCATATTTCGACCAGTCAGTCGAGACCGGTACAATGGCTGCAGCGAATTTAAAGGAAATGGGTCTTAATTAAATTAAATAAGTCTTGATAATTTCCCCTTGACATTATCTGAAGATTGAGTCAACTCTGTCAAAGGTTCTCCGTGAAGTCGCCTTACAATTCAACTTATTTATTAGAGAAAATATTTTGTTTTCCTACGATTTTTGCGGATTTGTGTGTTCTGCTTCTCAAGACCTCTTCACGTTTTACCCATTTAGTTTTGCATTCAGAAACTTTCGTTACTGTTTTAGGAGTAATCCTCAGTTCGAGAAATGCGTGCACTTGTAACAAAACAATAAGTATTGATGATTAAGCCTCTTATTTTACATAGCATGTGGATACGTGTGAAAATATGTTATTAAATTTGTTTTCAAGATTTTCTCGTCCAATATAAAAGCGTATAAATATATTTTCATAGGTCTATTAATAAAATCTCAGTTAGTAAAATCATCAAAACAATGTAAATTCTCACAATAATGTAAATTGCCCACATGTAGCGTGTCGCCTTCAAAATAAATTGTCCATTACTTGGGAACCTAATTTCTAGTAATTTAAAGACATTTTCTCAAAGAATATCTTGGTGGCCAAACTTTGAATTTTCCACCATTTCCATTTAATCTACATCACTCTAAGCCTTTAAGAAAAAAAATACCCACATGAAATCTGGCAATTATAAAGTTTAAATTAATCTTGGGAACTTTTATATTCCTACGAATGTAAGTTATTAGATTTTTATAAAAATTATTACTTTTATTATAAAAATTACTAATGTCTGTGAGCATACGTTCAATTGACGTATTAAATTCTCTTATATTGTGCTTTTACATAATTTGCCCCTGCCTTATTAAATATTCTTATTTATGTTCTATTTTCCAATTTATTAATTATATATATTTTACTTTGGAATTTATTAATAGAGTTAAAAAAATATTTTTTAAATGTACTGATTTGTAAATTCTCACAATTAATTATTATTATTTCCTGATTGATGAGGTTTTTTTATTGGGATAAATATTCCCTTTTATAAATAGATTTTTAGATATTTCGAAAAATTATTTATTTATCCTATGTATATAGGAAGATGCTTTCTACTCAACCTTTATATCAGTTAATAAATTATTCCATAAATAAAAAGCAAAACTGAAAATATACTGAAACGTTTTACAATAAAAATATAAAGGAATATCTGTATTACTGCTCGCGGGAACACGAAACGACATTATCACTTTATCTTTTAAATATATTTAATAGTAAATCAATTAACGTCTGTTTTTATAATATTCAAATGAAATAAATTAACGACCACAAACAGCCATAGTTTTTATTTAGATTAATCGACGTTTCGTAACCACTTCCTCGGCCGATGATAAATTTTGAAATTTTAATTAAAGAAAAAAGACGCCAGATGTGTAAATATTGAAACTTGACTGCCTACAACCGAAATGATTACACATTTGGCATATTTTTCCTTTCAATAAAATTTGAAAATGTAATATTACCTGACGATGTCCTAAATATGGTGACGAAAGGTCGATTAAGCTAAGCAATCTGTGTCTGTATATGGTCCTTAATTTATTGCGTTTAAATAAATTTGTCTGAAGGATTAATTTTGCTTTTAGGAACTAAAGTGAAAAATAATCGTAATTATGCTAAATTGGCATTTCATGTTATAGAAAAAAAGGAGTTGTTAGAAACTTTCTATTATTCATGTTCAACGTACAATGTTATGTTTAAATTATATTTGTAAATTTTCTTGTCACACAGTTCTTCATATTCAATTTTTGGGGTCAAAAATTCATTTTTACTTCGTGTTTTTTCTGCAGACTACAGAATTATATTTGCCGGTCAGTTAGTAGAAAATAGTTCACAGGCCTCTCTGTCGAAGCTGTAACAGGGAAATCCGCTTTCATGAGATTCAATGAGGTGTACTCTCTCATAAACACCAAAGTTTATATTCTGAGCGGGTACTCCGTTGCGATTCCAACGCCGAGGGACGATTCGCTAAACGGCATTTAGTTTCGATTTAATATTCAGGTTTAATAAGCAACTTATAAAGTCAACCTTTCTTGAAGATAAAGCAGGGAGGGAAGATAATGTAAACGTAGTAGTTTATATCTCAAATCTGCCAACAGTGCTCGCACATAATGTTGCTGCGGCGTAGGAAATTAATGATCATATCCAGTGTGAGTAACTTGATAACACTCGCTTATGGCTGAGAGAAAGACTGGATCCCTAGACACAAAGTTAAAATGTCCCTACCTCCGTAAACTATTCACTGCATTAACAATATTTAAATAATATTACAGATTAATACACATCAAAGTAATTAGTAGAGAAAATGCCCACACATACTTTGACATAATTAAATTTAACCAAAAATGCTCCTGAAATCTTTGACAAATCATGAAATAAGCAAAGAAAATTCAATCATTTTAAATGTATTTTTTTTGTGTATTCTTTTCTAAACCGAACCCCAATGAAAACACGGAGGAAAATTGTAACATAAATTTCCCCATTACCGGATTAAATTTTTAAACCGTGAAACTCCAATTGCATGCCTTGGATACTGGCCAAAGTTTTCAAAAGAAATGTCACCAATAAAATTGCATCCTGATATTTTTTTCGTGGCAAAGAAGAAGTCTTGTGGTTCGGGGAAATAAATTTACGAAGACATTTTAAATGATCAGCCGAAAGAAATTATCTAAATTTTAAGTACGGCCTATTATTACTCTCTGAAATATTTTCTTTCAATGTAATCCGAACACATGGCGGGATATTAAAACATTACAAAAGTATTTTTTTAAACCAACGTAAATTTGTGTATTTACATCTTATATAGAACCGCCTTTTAATATGATATATTTAATTAAACCACGGCCTATGATTATAACATCGTGAAACTAAAACTTGAGGCTTCATTAATCAATATTAATAAATAAATTTGTTGTCAATTGTGAAGACTGAATAAATAGAATTCTTGGGGATCTTAGGTTATGTGTATTTTATTTCTTTGTATTTAATAACTGTTAGACACGAAAAAATAAATCATTATTATTTCATAAATTTGATTGACGACGTTTCGAATTCGGCCAAATAATTTCAAGGGAGAAATTCAAAGACTGAAAGATATTACATATAATTAATCTTTTTTATTGAAGAGTTGGTGGAATTTAACATTTTTTGTACTGTGACTCATAATTAATACGTTAAGGAGATCTTTGACGCCCTGTACGGTTTTAAATTTTGCGATATGCAACGCGTTTTACTTAAATTTACGCGACTGTAATTTTCGTGTTCTTCAGAAAAACCTTATAAATTGAAGAGATTATTGGACGGTTTGTGATAGACGTGGCAATATTCAAGTAATTTGAATAAACAATGGTAAAGGTACCGGGAGTTTTTGTAACGCAATTAAGGCGCCGGTAAATATTTTTTCCCTTAAAGCAACAGGGAATATTTTTCACCGCGTGTATTCTTGACTCCTTTAATGGTTGGAGCTGATTTTTAGTTCCATTGAAGCACCACGGAGTTTTTCACTCACTCAATGCACCGTTGTATTTTTGACTGATTGTGTGATTTAATTGATGTACCAAAGACATTTCTTGACTCGATTAAAGTACTGTGAGTAGGTACGCGTGAAAAGGCAACTGTTCAAAAAATTGATGCACTGGATGACGGTTAAATCAAAAGAGGTTGGTTTCGAACTGAATACTGTACCAGGCTAATACAAATAAATACCCGTTCAACAGTACAAGTTAGTACCAGAGAAAAAAATGCACGATAGCGTTGTATTGCCATAATAATTATTTTAGTAAATCTTTAATAAATTATTTACCAATACATTGTTAATGTGAAATTGAATAAAATCTATTACACTAATACTAGTCCCTTACTACAATTTTTTACAGTAGGAGTTCGTCCAAAGATTTAATTAATATAAAATAGACATAATTTATAAATGTATTAATACGGTTTTCAACACGATCAAAAAGTACGAGAACGAAAATTGTACTGCTCTGTTTGTGCTATATAGGGTTAAGTTTACGTTAATAATTCGTATCCAATTTCTAATATCTAACTCTGAATGGATAAAAAATATTTATTCCGTAACAATTAAATTATTTAATGAAGTATAAATGATTTCTTTTTATTAACAATAATCACTAAAGCAGTTATAAGTTTATAATTGATGTGACCGCACTGCGACATGACAAAAATAATTAATAGTAAAAGACAATGTATCTTTTCATTGGTAATGAAGGTCATTAATTGATTGAACAGAAAAATAAAATAAAAATGTAGTATAAGGAAGAAACTTGAGACATATTCTGGAGATTTTTATTATTCCTGATAATGCAAAAAAAAGCTTTTTGTTAGAAGCGAATTTTCAGGTACTTGGTCAGCTACCGTGACCAAGGAATGAACGGCATCACCATAAGTTGTCGGCGGTGAAAGTTTCCCGTACGTCATGTTATGAGCCGATGAACCGGGAGAGAAACCCAAGAACAATGTACGGTGTACACCTAACGATAATAATAATTATTTTTAATGGTGATGGTAACGAAATTATGGTGATTGTAGTGTGTGTATTTATGGCAGAGGCTCGGTTCCCGGTTGCAGGTACAGTTAGTCGATTCCGTGAAAGAATATTCGGACAGTAGTGGAGCGACGAGGCCCAGGATGAGCGTCTGGGAAGCTGGCACAATGGGAAACAACAATGGCCTGATATCGACGCATCACGCCCAGAAATGACTGGCACTTCACCGGCACAATGTCCATCATTAGTGGTCGTGTTTCCATTCCCTGCGGCACTATAAACTGGTGTACACACTGCTCCGGCCACAAACAGCTTCGAAATGCAGAAACTGGTCCGAAACTCGAAATCCTGCCCATGGTTGTTGATTCTCCGGTTCGAGTGTGCTCATGTCGAGGCGAGGCGAGGAAATAATTTTCCTCGGAGGGGCGAAGGTAATTAATTCCAAGATACGTACAACTTTCTTCTTCTGGGCCGACTGCTAATTACCCACCACGATTCAACAACGGCTTATTTCTCCATGGCAAACGCATGTGCCACAAAGCTAACTTTGTGTCCGCAAGTGGGCGTAGACCATACGGAAGTTGCAATAAATACAGCCTGAACTAATTTCAACGCAACAATAAAAGTCATAGCTAAGATAGTACCAGAGAAAAATGGAAAATAAATCACACCCTAAGCTACATATTACAGGTAGAGTCAAATTCTTTCTTATGGAGGAATAACTTTAACATTTTCTGAATTTGTAAAGCCTCAAGGAACAAAACTGCACAACAGAGGTGGCATGCGCCAAATGTAGCGATTTGGACGATTAAAAGTGGCGCATTGCATCATTGAGCCGGTTTGTATTTCGGACGAGAAGTTCATTTACATTTTTAAAAAGCATTGTACAGTTAGGCATGTATTATAAATAAATACAAAGCACGGCCAAAAGCCACAATACAACAATAACCATTCTTCAAACGGAGAGAACAGATAATTCCAAGTTCAAAGCTGATATCGGTCTCAGGCAAACAACTGTAATCCATAGTTATCTTCAACAAACAAGACTGTCAGCTATAACAGCACCACGAATCTTTCACCCTCTCGTACTTTTCTAGATTGGTGCTTCATTAAAGTGGCGTGAATTAATTTAACTTCACCCAGGTTATTCCTTTTCGTCTCCTAAGCGAAGTAGATCCTTTCTTCATATCTATTTACCAATCCTTAATCATGGATGTAAGACGCTATAAAATGTAAGAGTTATATGACGCATCTGAACTCGTCTGTCAAGAAAATTGGTGCTTGGTATGCAAAAGGACAGCTGTACCCCATAATTAGGTACGTTATTATTCTCATAAAACAATAAAAAAGTAATTTGTTATATATACGAACAATTTAGAGATTTAATGATTCAATTTACATGAAAAAGTAACTACAGTAACTCTCTGAATATTTTTCTGAAATTGTAACGAGAGTTGGAAAATTCTTCCATTTCTTATTTCCAACCTCTTTAATTTTCCAGATACGTTGATGATATTTTTTTTGTACGATTCCAAAATCTAAACTGAATAAATTTGTTAATACGTTTCACAACTTTCAGCCTAACGAAAGTTTTGATTGCTGTATATTTAACGCTCTTGAAAAATTTGGACGAAATCGTGTTGAAAATAATTTGTAGTAATGGAGAACAAGAAACATTTTGATAAGTTTAAATTTAGTCTCTGCTAAATCACTGACTTCATTTCTTAAAATTTAACTAGCAACAACGTTTCGGCATATTTTCATGCCTTCTTCAGGTTTTCTTCCAAATCAGTAACAAAACATAGCAAGATCCACACAGGAGATGAAAGAATAGCGGTTAACTACTTCTGAGAAGAGAATTGCTATTGTTTCAATTCGTATGTGGTTCTTACTCTGCGCTTTGATACTGATTATGAAGAAAATCTGAAGAAGGCATGAAAAGATGCCGAAACGTTATTGATAATTCAAATTTAAGAAACAAAGTCTGTGAAAGGTCATGAATTGAATTTTGAGAAACATTTTGGCTTGAGGAGACTCGAGCCGAGTAACAGTAGGGTCTTGGATTTTATTTCTCCTAATATTTGTGTTTTTTAATAAAATTTAAGAGGTAATTTTTAGAAAAATACAATATTTATGTTGACGATGAGGTATGAATAGAAGAGTGTATATCATCGTTCTCGTTTGGTTAAAATAATGATAATATAAAATTAAATACATGTGCTGAGTGTGTAAGTTTTGAAAACTGATGGGGAGAATGGAAAATTTTTGAATTTATCATCAAGAAAGTTCAGAACTCGAGCTCGTGAGAATATTGTGACTTCGGATGATAATTACTGAACGTAGTGACTATCAGGATAATTTTCGTGTAGTGAAATATACAAAAAAACGTAATATACTGCTGCGTGATTTTCAAGACGCTTTAGCTCATATCAAATCTACATATGAAGAGAGAAACAAAGTTCGCAGAAGCAAATTAATTGTTAGGTTTAAACTAATGCAGATAATTTTATATTTTCAACAATTTTTCTTACGTATTTTCGAAATTTACAGTGTATTTAATGTACACAGTTCTAGGTAGAGTTTACTGTTCTAGCCTTCCCTTTAGTTTCTTATTAGAAATGATTGCGTCTTTTTAAATCAGTAATTTAATGACAACTCTTCGTGAGTCTAGTTTGTGGCCGCGTAATTATTTTCAGAGTATGCTTTAATTTTTGTCGATTCGTGTAGGTGTTTATGTGATGCTGCATTCTGCTTCCATCTTCATGTACGACGCGCAACGAAAGATCCTGTCGGAGTGTGATCTGCGTGAAGATATTTCAATGAATAATGAAAGATATGTTATAAGCAAAGACGTTCCTTCCTTGCTTGTACTTACTCTTAAGCGCTAGGAATTATAAATTTCCCCCGTTTTAAAGCTGAAAATTGTTTTCAACATTAACCGATTGAAGAACTCTACAGAAAATAAACCGTAAGTTGACAATCATTCGATGTATTGTTTCAATAAGAGCTGAAAAACAAACACGTTAATGTGCTTCAGATAAGGCGTAAACATATATTACGATCAAATTTGACTACATCTGTTTCCTTATAAAGGAATAAATCGACGCTTTTGAAACTATAAGGAATATCCGTCTCTTATAAATGGCCAGTGATACTAATTTCTTTATTATGAGAGCTCTTATTGTTATGGCGAACACTTGCTCCTTTGTGGTTTTACTACTGCCCACAGGCTTCTGACCGCAAATACAAAACCGCACGGACCAAGGGTCTACCTGGTCCATTAGTATAATTTGCGAGCAATCAAAGACAAACACGTTGCCTCTATTTGCCAAATTTCGATGCTTATAAATCCACTTGTTCGGGTTTTACTCAGTAATCGGACAGATAACGTAGGTTCCCATAATTTTTTTTAGTTTCTGAGAAAACGAGGCCCGCAATTTTTATTTCCACTTTTTTTACTCTGATAAATTAAACAAGTTGACATTGGACAACAGGTCAGTATTTCCTCTGAGTATTAATATTTCCTCGGAAATCTGAGTTCTTGTAAATAACATGTAAATAAAATGTAGCCTAGTGTTTCCCTACCTTTTGGTTTTACCTTGCCCCACCTACCCTACCATTAAAAAATTTAATTATTACCTAACGAATCTTAATTACAGTTCTTTGATGGCATAAACCTCGGTTTTAGTAAGAAATCACTAGGAAATTCTTCAGAAAAAAAGAACTAAATTTTGACAACATATAATAGACATCTAAAATTAAAGTAAAAAGTAATTTAATTTTTAGTAATCTTTTAATAATTTAACATTAAATGTGATGTCACTTAGGGATTGAATTTAACGATTCCCTTAGATTTGATGCTGGCTGCAGAGAGATAATATTAGTCAGCTTCAGTCTCAAGTCTCTCCTATTAATGAAGGGGAGATGGTCATGGTGATGCATTATATAACAACCATCCAAGGGAACGTACTATTCCTTCATTAGGCTTCGTTAGCTAAACTCTCCGAAGTAAAGTGCGGTTTATATTACTCCAAACTTTCAAGTGTTAATTCACATTATGTATGTCACAAAACGAAAGCTTATTTCAGTTTAAGATACGAAAATGTTTCCTTTCTTACAAGTATAATCATAGCTGGTGGTTGGATTTTGAATTCTAGGCGAGCTCGTCCTCCTGTGGGCCGGGGGACTCGCGTTGGGAAACCCCCATCTGGGGTCAAGCTCAAGTGATGCCTGAATATTAAGCTCAACTATGACCATGCTCGTGGATGATGTTGTTGACACAGTGTGATTGTACGGTCGAGAGACAACAGCTCACTAAAGAAAATACATTTTTTCTGTATAGGAATGTAGGGTCGGAAGTGGCGCGTTGGACGCACGAACACAAAAAAAAATTAGACATGTAAAGAGAAAACTGATTTAAAACATCATCGCGATGTTCTCCTTTCCAGCAATGTAAATCCACCCTTGGTTGCGTCTAAGGAGTGATTGGCGACCAGTTCCAAAGATCCCAGGCATTTCACGCACGCTTGCAGCCGCAATCGATAATAAGACAAAAAGTGAATCTTTTAATAAGTTGTACCACCCCTCAAAGTTCATCCCATGCCCGTAGAATTCCCCTGTCATTTGCCAAACCACGACGTATTTGAGGTATAGTTAAATTTCAGTGAGTAAACTTGGAAATAGAAATCTCTCATGAGAATTTAACATTGTCACTGTCTGTCTGTAATCTACGCAATTATATTTGGTGTCAAAATTGTATGGCATTTCCTTTAGCATTTTAAAGCCGCTGAAGCATTGAATGAAACCCAAATTTGATATGATCGATACGCTTGGCGCACATCCTTAGATCTATGTTTTTATCTTGAATATATATGAGTGACAAAAGAAAAATCGGTAATATTTGAGGAAATGGTTTCGTGATCTCACTTTTTGTCGACGTGCATGAACTTCATGTCCATTGCGTGGATGGAGGTGAAGACGTTGGTTGCTCCCTGGACCACGCATTCCCTGGTCTCCGGCATTGCCACCGGGGTACACGTAGCCAGAAACACGGGTTCGTTGCGGGAGCACAACGGTAGGAACGACAAGTAATGGCCCTGCACGAGAACCACCTGCAAACAAACAAAAAAATTGACGATAAAGCAAATGAAGGTATTCTCGGCTCCAGGTTAAATTTAAAGATAAATTTATTACACAAATGAACGAATATTAACGGCAGAGCTGGGACAATGATGCTCGTGTCGTTTGCAACGGTAATCTAATAAGAAAATTATTAAAGTATAAAGTTTTACGTTGAATGCCTCTTTATGTAGCAAATTAACTTACTTATTAAATTACCGAATTATTTTATTGAAACTAATAGAATATTAATAGCCATTAGCTCAGTGAAACAACACTGTTTTTATCGATCACAATTGCGTCGCCTGACAGCATCCTGTATGTTTTAGACCGAGTGCGTGCCTCTCGACCAAGTTCAGAGATTAGTGAAAACGTAAACTGCCTATCATTTTCAACATTCAATAACTATCAAACTCTATTCCGCTACACGTTTCCAAATTGTCAAGTAGTCCGTATTTGATAATCATAGAATCTTTAACTACAGCCTATTGATATGTTATTCTTTCTTTTACAGTATTTACAGTCTATTGGTGCGAATAATAGAGTTAACATTTCGTTCAGTTGCTCTCTTCTTACACACTAAAGCGACATTAATTTTGTCTGTAAGTTATATTTATTTGCTGAAGCTGTATTCCAAACTTTAGTACGCTTGGAATTTTTCTTCCTCATTCATCTGTGCTGATTATAATCGTTAAATCATAGCTTTCGTATTATTAATTATATATATATACATATATATATATATATTACAGGTTTTACGATCAATATTAAAAATCCGGTTACTGGAATTTTATCTTTTACTTTTCTTATGAAGTTGATAATATTTTTATAAATCAAATTTTATTTCTAAGATTCCATTATTGTTAAAATTTCTTTACTGATTTAGGTGTAAATTTATATCTACACGGTAAAGAGCAGTATTTAATTATGTGTAGGCTTAATTTGCTTAATTACGGAACAATTAACTGCATTGTGTATGCAGAATTCATTTTGACTTCTATGTGTGTTCAACAAGCATACATTTAGGAACTTAGTTAATTGATAATCAATCTAATTATCGCTATTATTTTGAAATAATACGTTCCACTACTTTCTACTTTAAATTTGTTTAAAATACTTTTATGATACAATTCAGATATATTGAAAACCCAACATTTATTTATTTTGGCGGCAGATATCCTTAATATTATTTTATAAATGGTCTGGTTTTCAAATTAATTTGGGGATAAATACAAAAACATAAAAAATCATGTGTCAGTTGTATTAAATTTATAACTCTTGAAGAAAAATTGAAATCAAGTTTCATTTTAAGAATATTGATTTACAAAATGTTTGAGCTATTTACCCAGTGTAATTACTTCATTTCCTGTATAATTGACACATTAATTATAATACAAACGTAAATGGGAATAACGTACAGATTTCTCTGCTAAGTCTTTCGTTATGCAACGTTTTTGAGGCAACAGCGACAAGAATTTTGCACCAAAATATTCTCTCGTTCAACCATAAATCTTTCTTTCAAGAAAATGTTTTGAATCGTTGAAATGGAAAAAAGATGGTTCGTATAAGTGCATGAATTGGTTTACTTTTAACTTTTCTCATGCCACGAAGAATACATAAATCTTTATTTTTATTTATTGCTATTTTTTTCTGGTTACTTAATACCTTCTACTAAAGAGCGTTGGTTTTATCCACTTCAGGGTCACGTCCCGGAACTCGTATGTCCACAGTTTTTAGAATCTCTCCAGTATGTTCAATAAAGAAACTATAACATTACCAGGAATATTTCAGCAAAGCTAGCATATTAGTTGTTTCTTATGGGAAGAATAAGACGGAGAATCCCCGCGGGTAAGGAAAATATGGCTGCGGGAAGTGAACAAAGTCCGGAGGAGCGTTGTTCCATCCTCGGCGTGTCTAAACGAGCTCATACACTCAGCGGAACAAAGACACTGTTGAAATCGTCATTTCAGCACAGATCGACAGCGTCTAAATTCCTGTGTACTGGTTGGCGCATACGCAGTGTCCTCAGAGAATGTCAAGGTAGCCTTGAGCAGGCCACGCCGAGAAAGGTGACCTACCAGCAAAGCTGACACTCTTTCTACGTACAATTAAATTTAGTCACTCAGGTTATGTCAAAGGCTTGTACTCAGATTGAAATAAAAAGAGCACAGGCCAGTTCTTCATGTCTAGAAATAATATTAAACGGAAGTTTATTAATCAGATTTTTTTGTAATGCTGATACAAATTTCTGATCAAAGTCTCGATATCCATCAGAGGTAACGACGAAAATACCGCAGAACTTGTAAACTATACTACTTTCGTGACACAATCGTCTCTACTGAACAAACCTATCAAGAAAGCAATTACAATTAAAGCAAAACTGTCCACCTGATATTCTGTGAAATAAAAGTCAGTTGGTGGCCTTGAGCTCATTTTAAACAAGGAATTTGATATTTAATTAATTTAACAATGTGCTCATAAACCAACGTAATTTAATATCGGGCCAACAAAATTTCACAACAATTATAGAAAACAAGAGAGTTCTTAATTACTACCCGAATTATCCCATCAGTCAAAAATGGACGATGGTGTTTAATCTGGTGGATATAACTATTCTGTTATCAAAAACATCCTTCCACACTACCAATTTGAAAATTGTGATAGATAATCAGTTCATCAATGGTCATTCAAATGTTTTCATTAACTTCAACAAAACAAAAAAGACTACAGAAAGTCCAGTTTTCCTGTAACTACCTTCTAAACTTAATGACAATTCTAACTTCATTGAGTTTTGTAAATTACTAATTTGATTGGTATATTCCAAAAAACCGCCCCAATTTATAGTTTGCTTTTGAGGTTGTAGTTATCCAGTCTCTCGTTGAGCCATAAAGCTTTTTTTCAACCATTTTGCAAATTAATATTTTTAAACCAAAACTTTTCAAATTTAATGTGATTGACACATGATTTTTTATATCTTTGTACTTCATCCTCAAAGGTTTTCTATCAGTCGTAAATTTAAACAATTTAACTACTTAATAATATTTAAATATTAATAATTACGAAAACCAGAACTATAAAATATGATTAAACATTTTCTACTCCAAAAATAAATGTTACTATTTACAATTGGTATAGGAAACCTACTTTCTGGGGTAGAGTCCTTAACTATTACTCAAATCAGCCGCCAAATTAGAAGTTGACCGTACTATTTTATTTTATGAACGTAAAATTTCATTCCGAGAATTTTAACTTGATTTTGAACATTTGACGACAGACTCTTATGCTCCTCCATTTAAAAATCATAATACCAAAAAGAGACTCAGCAAACTTAGACGTTTGGTCCTCAGGGAAGTTACTAAAGATAATCTAAAAATGTCCGTAGTATTACCATTTTACAAGCATACCTGTAAGTCAATCTTTTCGTAAAAATTATTTCAATATTTCTGTTGTATCTAAAGCTACTTATGCCTTATTCCATACGATTATGAATATCAAAGATCCTGTAGACCTTGGTTACAAGCATTGTGATGTATACAAGATTCAATCTAATGTAACGCAAACTATGTTGGTCAAACAAAGCGAGCCTTAAGAACTAGAATTAGGGAGCATCGCACCAACCTAAAGCACCCACAATGTAAACAAAATTTCATCTCAAAACGTATTTTATCAACCAACCATTCATTTGATTGGAATAACGTCATAATTCTGGAGATTGAAAATAGTGTCATATCAGACTGATCTCAAAAATCATTAAAATATAAAATAATTTAATTCTATTTTAAATATCCAGAATGATACAAACAAGTTATATTCTATTACCTTTGTGCTCTGTACATTTGACACATATACAACTGAATTGAATCCTTAAATTCCAATTTGTCTATTTTAACTAAAGTATATACATTAAATATATTCAAGACAGTCTATCAGTCTATAACACTTATTTCATATGATAAATAATCTCTCATTTCAAATCATTATTTCACACAGCAACTTAAGTTTTGAGCGGAATAATTTACAAATTTCAGATATAAACAACAATTACAAATACAGATTTCTTTCAGAAAGACTTCATATTAATGACAATTATAGTTTTCATAACGTCACATTAATATTTTTTGTTGACTTGAATTTATAATGTTTTTATCCATCATAATTAATTGTCCAAATATATGCTATTTCATCTTTTTTATGTGTATAAGTTGTAATATCTTTGTTGTCTTCTTGATTAGGGTGTATATACGAACAGAAACAGTAATTAATTGTTATTTTAATTACCTGTTTTGGCCTTCATTGTAGCTTAATTGACTCGTTATAATCCGTTTCTCGTTGCGACAGACTTCGAACGTGTGTACAACTCAAAGGCACATTAACAAATTCGTACGGCATCCATCTTGGACTACCATGTATATCAAAACATTATTAAGTTGTGTAAGAACAGTAAGATTTCTGATTTAATTTAATTAAAAATTTTTATTGTATTTTGTGTTAAATTTAAAAATCAAATGTAATTAAGCGTAATAATTAATTAGTGGTTAACGAACAGAAAAATTGACATTACCAGTATCTTCATTTTTAAAAATCGTAATTGCAAATAATGTGTTAACAAATAGTTGTATAATAATATGGAAATAATTGTCACTGTGGCCGCTAATAAATAAATAATAAATTAATAAATAAAAAAAATCGTAATGTGGATGGTCGAACTGACAGTTGAAGAATCGAAGTCGGCTGAAGGGATTAGGACGGACTTCAACCGTATTGAAATATCAAATGTTATGATATAAATTCTTCAAAGGTTGACATACTGTTCGGAAACAGGTACGATTAATTTCACGATTGACCAGCAAAGAAAGTTAACTACGGAATGGGTCATATTGATCGATTGGGGGTGATTCGGGGAGATTGACTTATTTCGTTGGTGGAGCAGTGCCGAAAAAATATAGCGCATGTAGAGGTTACTAAAAATTGAAAGTGATTAATAAATACGTTCGGTTGATTGAATGTTAAAATAAATATTTTTTTTACAAAAACGAAGATGAAAGTAACAAAATTGAATTCCTTTACGGGATGATTTCAGTAGTTTCTCGATGCAGTGCAAGTGTTGTGCAGCAAAACCTTAACGACGGAAATGACGGCTTGTCAAAACAAGATAAATCAGGACGCATTCCACACAGTTTACGGACTCGTGTCGCAGTGGACCCCGTACACTCGTAAACCGGTGTCACGTTTCCGCCGAGACAGTTGAGGCCTGTATTTCTTCCGACCCACAAATAATTAATTGGGTGCAGCGTTCGTATGCACCGTGGCCGGAGCAGATGCGTGCGGTTTTGCCTTTATTTATAGACCAATCCACGAGGAGGCGCAAGCATAAAATATGACTGGCGAGGCGAATTTATGGAGGCGCAGCAAGATAGCAGTTTCCACAAGCAAGGACTAAATATACGATCAACATGGAGCTGTGATAGGCCTGTCAATTGCGCCTAGCGTCCCGGCCGTTAAAACGTTAATAACTCATTCCAGTCACAGCGCTTCCAAATAAATTTTAAATTTTCTTCCTTCACTGTGAACACTAAATAACTTTCATGAGGCTGTGTACATAACAGTACGAAAACAATATACGACAATAACGCGAAACACTTAACTTCAAAACCGGACTCGTCTACGCTGTGGAGAATTCAGTCATAGCTTCTCCGATTTCATTTTTTTATGTTTGACGTGCGGAATTTTCCTTCTGATAACTTATACGAATCGACTGCCACGTTGTGAAGGAGTTACATCTTTAAATAAAATTATTCATCAAACCCTCATGAATAGCATTTTTCAATTTTAATTTTAGAAGCTTTATACCTTATTTTGGGTAAGGTAACAACTATCTAAAAATTGTATTACATAAAAATATAAAGTTTTTGTATAAAATACTACATCGGCAAATATTTAAATAACTGTATTGATTTAAAGTTTGCAATTTCTTTTTATCTTACCACTTAAAAATTATTCACAGCACAAAATTATTTTATGTGTAAAATTTAAAGTGCACCGCATTTTGACAACGTATTTCTCTCCAGCTATTGGGGAAATCAGGGTGGAACGGGACTCATATTGTTTAAAATTTTTTGTAAAATTATGGAAAAATAAAAATGACTTCATAAAGGTATAAAATATTAGTTTAATCTATTACCTACTACATCAAATAAGAATATACCTCAAAACAATGATTTTAGATTTTTGATGAATTTTAAAGAAGACACGTAAAAATATTCCGTTCTGCCCAATCCCCTGGGCCAGAACGGGATTGGATGAATTATTTGTACAAGTAGGTAATACAATTAAAATTAATATACTAAAAATCATTACTTCTTTTGTGTCCCATTTCTTATGCTTATTTAGCGTACGGTTGATCGCTTTATCAAGTTTTCCTTTCGCGAAACGATTTTTTCGCATTTACACAGTCATTTCCCCATTATTCCCGTTCCTTTTCTTTCTTAATCTATTCTCTTCATCCTGTAACTCATTCTTATAAGGTGAGTCTGCCAGTTTTTTTCCATTTTAACTTGAATAACACACAACATTTTGTTTTTATACAGTAGTATCCCGTTCCGCCCTGCACCGCACGCTATTCTAAGTTGAAGGTTTTCTACTGAGACTTGATACAAGTCGGCTTAAATCTTAAGTGAAGGAACTGCATTCTTTTTGGATGGACTAATAACACTAGAAGATGAATATTATGCGTGTGACAAGGGTCAGATGTCAAGAAAAAGGATGCCAGAAGAAGGTATTAACTTCAGTGAATTTCACAAGACCTATAGTGTACTAATAGCTAGGGTGGAAAAAATGACAAATTATAAGAAAAAATATATTACTAAGTTTGGAGTGTCTGAGAAAGAAAAGTCCGTTGGTACAGGGAAACGATTTAATGATACGAAGAAGTTCTTAACATTTTAAACAGGATTGTATATTTATTTCGTCTTACATGATAGA
The DNA here is from genome assembly GCA_034510155.1 of Eucriotettix oculatus. Taxonomy (NCBI): domain Eukaryota; kingdom Metazoa; phylum Arthropoda; class Insecta; order Orthoptera; family Tetrigidae; genus Eucriotettix; species Eucriotettix oculatus. The sequence continues at coordinate 59,665,830 of CM067380.1, forward strand.
TGCACTTATTGGCCCAGCCAGTAGGAAATATTTAAAATATATAATTATAAAATAAAAATAAATTATAAAATATAAATGTACAGTAACAAAATAAAATATTATTTTATTAATGTTTATTATTATATAATATGAATTTATAAATAAGGGTAAAACCGTTCGATTACTTTTACAAACCATACCTAAAGCTGCTAATAAAATTTTAACTATTACAGTCCACTAAACTTTAGTTCACTTCACTGCAATTTATATTACAGAGAATTCTGGGGTCATATCTGAAATTTAAATCATGATTTTATTTTCCACTTCACTACACTCTATTTTATTAATACGTATCCCATCATTTTTACAATAAATCTCTAACGGAAGTTGTTAATCTTGTTTAAAAATGCTGTATACTGTATGGTCGCATCGCTACCGAATGATTATTCTATCCCGAATGGTTTTAATAACCCCCGAATTGTTTAGTATCCCAAATAATTCTTTTAAACATACCCTGAATGGTTGTATAAGATTCCTAACGGTTATATTAAATCTCAAATGGTTCCGTTATCCCGACCGGTCTAATTAATCCGGAATGGTTCAAATGATATTATACATCCATTAAACCACGACTGTCTCTATTACCCAATGGTTCTATTAATCCCCAAACGGTTTTATTAATCGAGAATGGTTGTATTCAATTTCTAATGACTGTATAAAATTCCAAATGGTTCTATTACGCTGAATGTTTCAATTAAATCCCGAATGGTTATAGTGTCCTGAATTGGTATATTATTATGAATGGTTCGATTATCCTGAATGGTTCAAATATCCTCAATAGACCTGTTATTCCAGACGGTTCTATTAATCGAGAATGGTTCTATGAACCCGAATCGTTTTATCATGCCGAATGGTTCTTTTATTGATGAGCGTACCCGACCGACTCGAGGTAGCAAATTGCTTTTACTTGTCACGTTCTTTACATTTTATTTAATTTCATTACATACACTTTATACGTGCCTGGAAGAATAATTTCATTTTTTTTTAGTTTCCACTAGCAAACATTTAAGCATTGCACACCTATTATTTTACGATACTTTTCCTTTAGGAAATACCGCAGCCAAGCAAGTGTATTGCGGCTTCTCAACGATTATTAGGAATTACAAAAGTATTTATTTCGCAATCGAGAAATATGACAGAAGGTTTGAAAAATGTATTAAACAAACCTACTACGATTATTGAAACTAAGACACGTATCTCAGAAGAATTTAAAATTGGGTGTTAAAATGAGTTTTCTTTCGTACGAAGCCTCAGGTGACAACAAGCAAATTACTGGACCGTCCAGAAGGAGAAACACCTTAATAATACACGAGTATTTTGATCCGTGAGAAAAAGTTTGGAGGTGTTTGCGAGCCTCTGTCAGAGTATGAATGCGTATTTAACTTTGGCGTCAGAGGATGGTCTCGTTCGATTAATTATTAATTGGTCTATCTGACAACTGTCATCAGAAAAGAAAGAAGGCGTCGTGAATAGAGGTCCGCTTTGTTGTGTGGTTAGGCTAATAGCGAAGTGCCTTTATTGGAATTAAGAGCAGCTATGCGAGTCTGGGGGGTCCCTGGCTATATCGAGATAGGACTAAGTCCCAAAGAGGCTCTTAACGCCTCCACATCTGAATTACTGCACTACGAGAGAAAAAACAAGGTGTTGAATAGCCTCATTTACAATGTACAGGCGTACTGCAGCTTATTAGATTACAGCCTGCTCGTAACAATGGGTTAAGATTGGACCTGGCCTCCAGGCGAAATTATCTGACTCTTCTTTGACACTAGCCTAAACTCAGTTGTATTAATTAGATAAGGAACAACGGTAACCGACTCAACGACCCTCATTGTGTTTAACTCTCTACACTCATTTGCATTTAAATAAATTGACTGGTTTACTACGCCCGTAGTTCAAACATTAATTTCTTTGCGAAGTCGATGCGTTAAGCAGTATATGAAATAGTACATTGTATGTTGTCAAACCTACGCCAGACGTAATCTTTCAGATAGAGCCAAGAAGTAACAAAACGTATTTTAAAATAACCTTGACACTGGAGAAGGAAAGAAATAGACTTAAACGACAAGACCTTGTTCCAAAATCTAACTTTAAGGTTAATGTTTTCACTTAGCCAGCATTTTGCTTTCTAATTATTCAATTACAACACTTTGCAAACTCTCCTTTGACAATCTCAGATAGTGAAATGCTTGTGGTGATATTAAATAGTACTTTTATTTGATTTAGTAAGATAACAACAATCGTAAACAGCCGTCTGATCAATTAATATTTATTTTATTCCGGAACTTATCGTTACATGAACGTAAATTAAAATTTTCACGTAAAGTCGTACCTTTTATTTATAACTAGTACTTTTACTTTATTTTTACTAGTTTAAACATAATTTTTCTGATAAATCAAAATTCAGCCAAATAAGTCAGTAAATAAATTTAATTAATATAAATTCAACGTTTCATTCTCCTTTGTGGACTTATTTGGGTAACTGTACACTAAAAAATATATAAAATCAATATTTCATAGTGATTTTACCATCAGAACACCTTTTCCTTTTTTATCCGCTTTCATTGTTGTTTACAAGCAGTCAAATCTAAAGTTATAAATATGTATTTCTGCTTATAAACCACAACAAAATAGAGAAAAACAGGAAAAGGTGGTCCCATGGAGCAAGTACCGTGAAATAGAGGGTTAACTAAAAGGTGTATATTTGTCAATTTTACTGTTGATATTATAGAATATTCTGTATGCTTTTTATGGTTGTTTTATATTCTGTATTCTGAAGTATTTATTTGTTCTATCACCTACGAATGTTCCATTGAAACGAAAATGTGTAACATTGAATAATTGAAAATTATGTGTTTTGTACGTTGGCTTGGTTCCGATCCACGTGTAAGGTAAATCTGCATTCGTCTCCGATATTTGTCCGGTGGAATCTTGATTATTTCGGAAGGTCCACTGTGCGCTGTGTATTGTTGGATAGACTCCATGACTGATATCTTCCCCGAACATCGGAACAAGCGTGGCCTTTCCACACTCGTGCTTCAAGCCACTTTGCTGTTGCCAATGGATTTCCGACCAGCCTTGTGGGCCAGCTGTAAAAGCACACTTACAAAACCGTAAATGGACACAAAGCAACGAAAATTACTTTTTTCAATAGGTCATTGTTCGACGGTTATAACGCTCCCAATTAACACATCCTGTCATTAACCCAGTGTTCTCCCGGGGTGCAAAGGTCACGTTTACAATTGCATTCTTTGGAATCGGGAAAACAAGTTTTATGTTTTATTGGAAATAGACTTTTTTATTTTTTAATCGAGATGGGCTTCAGTTTGGAGTGAGTGAATTCCATTAGACGTACAAACAATTGCGTACTTGTGGACATTAAAATCGGTTCATCAACGATTTTTCTAATTTCGTAGATATTCTAATGAATCCTATGCAGCTAACTATACATTAGGAATCTTAGAGAAGAGCAAGAAACAATATAAATTTAAGCCTTATTAACGTCTATGTAACATTGGTAAATTTGAGCCGCACTATGAACATTTTCTTGCATATTCTATATCTTAAACAAAATAAATTTTACTGATTGGCCCAACACGTCGTATTTATATGGAGCAGCGGGTGTGTCGCAGTCGAGATATATATATTTTTTTTGGGTTAACAGGCTACATGAGGGTGATTCTGAAACAGGCAACTCCCCTTTAATAGCATAGGAAGGGAATTGAAAAGGAGGGATACGGAAGGTAGAGCAAGGTAGTCAAGGGTTAACTAGGGCCCCCGGGCTATAGTGTAAGGATCCTACCCGGTGTTTCACCTAAAGAGATGCAGGGAAAACCCTAGAAAACCTGCATCAGGTAGGTCGGGCATTGGGTACTATTCTCACGCCCTTCCGAATGACGGGAGACGAGTTTTCTGTGGGTTCGCAGCATTCCCTTCTCCGTGTCTCCACAAGTTTTAGGAGGCAGTTGGCCGACTGATCCAATGGGAACAGCGGACAACACTTGGCATATACCCAAAGTCTTCGGCCTCAGTACATATACCTCCTAAAATAGGTGAAGGTGTCTCGGCATGTGAGAACTTTGAAAAAAATCAGAGAGAATAAGAGGCATTCCCGACATAATCAGGTATGCCCCGCAGTCACTCTGGAGAGAAGCGCCTGCGAAAAATTACTCCCACAGGCACTTGATTCATGTAAAGAGAGAAACATTGTTGTATGTTTTTTTAAGTACTTAAAGTATATTGTTACTTAAATAAAACGTTCATTAAATTTACAAATTGCATCGCACAAAACAAACCAAATAGATGGATCAACTAATACACTGAAATTCATTCTTTGTGTGTAAGAAAGCTCAAATTTCGTACGTGTGTTTGTATGTATGATCTGCATACAAATTTAAATTTCGTACACGTGTTCTTTGCGACCTGAAAATTAGCAGTGTAAGGGTGGAGTGGCGGAAATTTTTTAGTACGCAAAAGCGGTCAATATTTCAATTTCTGGGTTTATTAATTTGATAGTGTGCCCTCCGGTACTGATACCGTATAATTTCAACCCCGTCTTTAAACGGAAGGGGAGTATTCTTAGGGGTACGGGTGGAGGGTCATCACATCGAAATAACCAGAAAACAATATAGATTGGGCCCTAAACCGAAGTAATATAAACCGCTGAGTTTAATTCTGACATTAAAATTGCAATTAAAGTTATAGTTATTCCCCTAAGAAAGGATGGAAGGGGGTAAAACAAACTTCCACATATTGTCTTTAACGAATGGAACAATTTAGACCAAAGTTTGAACACGTGTTCTTGGCGGATCGTAAATCAACCACTTGAGGCGGGGTTGGAGGGGGCATAAATTTTTAAATATCCATAAACAGCACTTATTTCCTGCTGATATATATTTTTCAGAATAAATTAATTTGATAGTATAGTCGCCGAATTTCTTTGCGTATAATTATAACCATATCCAGTGAAGAAGGGGTGTATTCACTTACTTTTCGTTGATAAGACTCGGCTACCATTCGTACGTTGGAAGGGGGTGAAAATGGCAGAAAAATTTTTAATATGCAATAAAGGCTGATGCCTGAGTCGAATAACTATTTACAAGTTGCCGAAATTTGAGTTGAATGAATATTTTTCGTGGGTAATGATTACTGACTAGTTAAATACTTTAGAGTAAATGAACTCCTAGGCATCGAAAGTACCCATATACTTTTATATAAAAAGTTGCAATGTAAGAAAAAATTATATTGTTTCATATATTAGTTTGTCACTTAACGTCTATTTATCAAAATAACTATATAAGAATAAAGTTAGCGACCAATTACAGACAACATTTCGACCTCACGTTTGGTAAATTTCTTTAGAATTTTACTACAGAAAAAACATATAATTTATATATTTCGTTAAAATATAAACGAGTCAAATTTCAATTTCTAGATTAACTTCTATAAAACAAAAAAAGTAATATTACAATTTCAAAGTATGTAGTTGAACAGTAATTTCTAAGAAGAAAGGCGTTATTTTATATATTATATTGGTTCCTTCAAACACTTGTTTTAATGATTTAAAGTTATTTATCCTTATTTATTTTAATTTCCACTATTTCACATTGCGAAGTTCAACGGAGTGCAATACATTGTTGCTTTGTATTCTTATAGCAGTTTTCAAATGGGAAACTATTTGATCATGAAGCTTTTCCTTATGCTCAGCTCTCATTTCCTGAACACCTGATCGGTTCCCACTTGAAGAAGGCTATAAGTCAAATTTCGGTTGTAACTTTCCTGGGCTGCAGTCCAGGTCCTCTTTTTTTACTAAATTTACTATATACTTGGAAATTGCAACTAAAATCATGAAGATATTTTAACTAAATTAATTTTGACAATATTGTAAATTTGAATAGTTCATTTTGTAACGAAATATTGTGTTTTGCACTAACTTCCTGGTGCAGTCCCAAATGTGAGGACGAAAAATTGTAGGAATCGAGTAATTAATGTAATTTCATATGTTTATTATATTGACCAAAGGACATGAATTTTGCCAAGATTAAAATATTTTAACTGTTTTATTTCAAGTATGATAATTTATCCGTACTCGACGTTTCCCTTATCCGCCCAGACCCCGGAAAATGGAACACATATATTTAGACTCAAAAATCTATTCTTTTATCAGTTCTTAATGGATATTAATCCAAAACACTTTGAAGAGCTACAGAAAACAAATCTTTGGAGATTAAGTTGATAGTGAGTCAAATAACTTCAGAGGTTTTAAATGACATCCGCGTCACTGAATCACTAGATTTAAAAATGCCATCTACTTCTGTAGAGAGAAAATAGCATTTTCTTCGCAATCTGTTCTATTTCAAATTACGGGGCAAATGAATGGAATTAGGAATGAATAAACTAGTCAAATTTGACAAAAATATTTTCTTAATTCGATAAAAAATTATAAAATAATAAAATAAAAATTTTCAAGACTGATCGTTCCTTTTTTGAACATCTACAGCTTAAGTTCCCGGGAATCTAACCCGAAGCCTCCCATTAGTAAGGGTTCAGGTATATAACTGATCTACCCGAGTCGACGACTCAGGTGCTATGTTTCTCCATCCACTGAGTAGATATGAATACAGCCGCACCTACAATTTTCTGAATCACATTCGTACACTGCCAAAATTTAGGATTCTATTGGTACTTAAATTTAATATCATAGCCTCTTTGGCTGAGCTTTGTTGAAAGCATTTGTCCTTTCCTTGAATATAATTTTTGTTGCGGCTGCAATGTGTAAGTCAAGTATACACTTTAACAAATTATCTCCACAAAGTTTTCATTACACATTGGTATATCAAGAAATAAATTAAATTCAGACTTGTTAAAATTTTTAGGTTTATACCTGAAAAGGTTTAAAAAAAGTAATGGTACGAATTGCAAGTTTTACTTTTGAATACGTTATATTTTGTATTTTATTAAAATATATTACTGACAAATTTTACTGGTTAATTCGTTTTTAGTCGGAGAAAATGTGTTATTCTGCTTGAAGGTAGTTCTAGTCATTAATGATATTGAATCATTGGACTAAAATAGTTGTTTCACATCGTAACTATGACTACATTATAAGACAGTAAGGTGTGTCTTTGCGCAATCCTGTGTTAATACTCGGAACTAAGTAGTAATAACCACAAAAATCGAAAAAGGGGAAGCGAATCAACATTTTAAAAATTTATATATCGTACACATTCCGATGTTTTAGAATTGTTAATAACAGATAACTGTTTCGCTGTAAAAAATGTATTATATTAGATTAAAACGTATAATACAATTTTTTTATTGTCATAGGTAAACTTTTAATGATTTTCCTATTTTTACCGAAGATCCGCACAATCATTGAATTCGGAATTTATTTTTTGCATCGATAAATTATATTGTTCTCAGTGTAACTGTCTGATTTTATATTAAAACAGATTGCAAACATTTCTAAAACTGACCGTAAATTAAAGGTTCAAGGTGGAAAAATCTGGACCGGACCGGAATTCGAACCCGGGACTTCTCCTTCGTAATGGGAGTTCTTTACAAATGGAGCTATCCGGGTCTCATCCAGTGTACAGACCTGATTATAGGATCATACAAAAATTACCGTCTCACATTTTTACTCAGACAAAATTTAGGTATGGAGATTAAATATAAATTGATTCAAGGTTTAATGATTCCATTTCAATGTTAGAATAAATTCTTTCAACAATTATCAGTCAAGTATGCCTGAGCGTTGTTGAAAGCACTTCATCTGCTCTTGAACTAACCGTAATTTATAGTTGGTTTCATTGTCAAGAATTTCAAAATGAACCAATAAACAACGCGGTTTGCAATAAAATATGCTTAAAGATAAAGGTTTCTACGAATTACACAAAGTTTTTTAAAAATTTCTTTGATTTTTTTTGTAACTGACCCGTTGTTTGTCCCATATAGCATTCTTTGAAAATGATTTCATACACTACATTAAGAAGGGAATTATGATAAAACTTGTTTTAAATTTTAAATATTAATTACATGAATTTTGTTATATTGAAAAGTTTAATGATTTAATTGCGTTTTTTTGGTAACTAAGGTATTGATCGATTTGGTGAGCTATTTGTGATATTTTTATTTGTACGTCCTTGTTATTTTATATTTGTTTATTATAATTTTTATTTAATTAAAAAATTAAATAAATTATGTGCACTCACTTTGAATTATAGTAAGCCAAAATATTTGCAAAAATTTTATTGATTTTTTTTTGTAACTGACCCCTTGTTTGTCCCATATAGCATTCTTTGAAAATGATTTTATATACTACATTAAGAAGGGAATTATGATCAAACTTGTTTTAAATATTAATTACATGAATTTTGTTTTGTTGAAAAGTTTAATGATTTAATTGCGTTTTTTTGGTAACTAAGGTATGATCGATTTGGTGAGCTATTTGTAATATTTTTATTTGTACGTCTTTGTTATTTTATATTTGTTTATTATAATTCTTATGTAATTAAAAAATTAAATACATTATGGGCACTCACTTTGAATTATAGTAAGCCAAAATATTTGTAAATAATTTAAAATGAACTAAACTTCCATTTACATGGGGCTGACGAAAATGCTTTATAAATCCATTGCTACGAGCGTGATACATGTTTGGAATTTATGAATCAGCATACACTCAGCCTGGATTAATCATCGGATATCAGGAATTGTATTGCTCATTATTGGAGAATTTGCTCTGACTTATTGATTATTGGTGAACGTCAGGTTGAAAGCACTTGCACGGGCAAGGAGAGAAGGCAAGGAGCAGCGTGCGCATCGCTATATCAGATTTCCAATTATAGCGAGGGACGCTACATGTTAATGAGGCGCGATAGCATCACTGGGGCACCGGGTTCGAGCTCAGCTCTTCTCATTAACACCGCAGCGCGTGGGCAGAAGAGCTTCTCATGCTCCAATAAGCAAGGTTCATGGCTCGCATAAGCGTCACAACAGAGTCTCCCTTCTGGGATAATTATAAATTATATAGGCTCATCAATAGTCCAAGGAGAACGAGCAGCTATGGTTCGAACAGCCGCCACACAGCCTACTAGGACGTCACATTTAGAAATCGGGAAATGGTAAATGTACTGATTCCCATTATCATATCACATATGAAACACAGGATATTTTAAAAGAGAATTATCCTATTTAAAAAAATTAATAACTACTCGGCTTTTAACCCTGAGTGATTGAACACTGTAGTGAAGAGGAAAATCGAGTTTCACGTCTATTATAAATAGCAGGCTACCTCGACAATGGATCGGCAGTACTGGACAAAATGATTCACCCTCACGTGAATGGCCTCTAAGTCACCGGACCTCGCTGCACGTGAGTTTTTTCTTGTGGGTCTTCATAAAAGACTTATTTTATGTCACTGCACTTCCAGCATCAATGGTCGAACTGCGGAACCGCATGACAACAGTCGTGGAAGAAGTTACTCAAAACATCCTCGCTGGAGCGTGGGACGAAACTGAATGTTTGTTTTGGCATCTGTCGTGCATCACAAGAGGGACGTATAGAGTTACTTTATTTTGTTACGTAAAAACTTTATGTGCTTAATTTATATGTCCATAATTTTTCAAATATAAAATCAGATGGTTGAAACACCCTGCATTGAGATTTACAGAATCACTGAGCTCGACGTAATTTGAATATATGTTTAAATATATTTGATTGAGATAAAAAAATTCTCTCAAGACCAGATGGAATCGAATTATTTTGTAAAAGCAGACTTATTTTATCATTTTTAAGCTTTGAACTCTATAATTTTATCAGAAAATGGAATTACATTCTTTTCTAAAACACACAAACATTGAAATTTTTTCAACTTTTTCCATATTTATGGAATATTTAGGTTGTTTCTTTCCCAGGAAATATATAGTTTCCAATTAATTTTTTGGAGTATTGTTTGGATAACGTTCACGGAAAATAATACAGAAATTATACTATCGATAAAATTGAAACAATATTTTGTTTATTTAAAAAAATGAAGCTATGCCAGGATACGTACTTAGCCTATCAGTAAGTAATTATTTCCTTCAGAATCATCTCACTCTCCTGTTTGATAATTCTGGATTGTTTTTGGAGTAAATAAAATTTTGATAGTGAAATTATTGAACTTAGCTAAAAGTTTAAATTTGTCAAACAGAAATTGTCACTCAGAACTTTGCGATATGCTCAGTGATTAAGAAATGGGGGGAAAATCAACGAGCGACAGATTCTTTACGTACGTTGATATTTTTACATCTAGTCTCAAATGACCTATTTGAAACACAATTGAATAAGAAAAATTTCAGTATTATCCAAAAAAAAGCACAAGGTTTGTGTGGCCTATCGAGAATTTTTTTCTTAAATTCAATGTTACAAGTGAATAATGAGTAGGGAATATAGTATGGGGTGAGTTACTCAGTGTTATTATTTACATTCAAAATTTGATTATTTAGAGGTTAAAAAAGAATTATATTAAGCTGTTGACTTTATTGTATATAGTTATTCCGTTTGTTTCAGTTATTTGAGAAGACATATATTCAGTGAGTGTCTGAAATCGCAGAAAGTAGGTTTCGGAAAATAAAAATGGATAAATTCAAACTGACCAGGACCTCCGGCTTTCCTGGCAGTTTCCTTACCGTATGAACTAATCCGAGTCGATCCCTGATCCGTCCCTTGTATACCTGAACCTCTGCCTCACCTACAAATTATTCACAGCCTTCTATCTAGGACTCGGTGAATAGTGTATATTATGTAAATTTCACCGTAGCGCCCGGAAAGCGGGAGATCCCGTATTCTAGTCCCGGTCCGGTCTAGATATACTACAATCTGATTTTCTAAAAGTAAATTTCAATTTCAACAATTCTTCTGTTCAATAAAAAGAGGGCTTCTTACATTTAACTAACATCTGTCAAACTGATATGGATGCTAAGACATTATGACTTACAAATTTTTCACATATTATTCACGTTATTTTACAATATGTCATTTTTTATCTCTTTATTTAAAATCGAATCAACTTCTATGGTTATTAACGACTACGGTAAGGGGAGCTCGTGATCTGTAGTTTCACACACACAGCATCCATGCCAATTTCCGGATTCGAACCTCTGCGGTGCAATGCAGCAATGCTGACCAATGCACCACAGAAGTTCGACACAATTTGTTACTTAAATTCGATTTCTAAAAATATAATAGCGTTAAAGAAGAGGAAAAATACTCTATCATATAAAAGAAAATTATATCTGACATGAATAAATTATCTGATCAACTATTTTTGGAACAATGAAATTGATAATGAGTTACGAATAAATAAATAAATATATTGGAGGTCTCATTTGTAATTAACTGATGTTACCCCCACATTCATCGTTAGAGACAGTTCAGGACTATTATCTAACAGAATTAACTCTTAAGCTCATAAATACGATTTCTATGACTATTTTTCTTACACGGCGATAATAGGTTGAATTTGTATTAATTTGTATGCGGAACGTACATACATAGACACTCATTATTTATCAGATAATTGTTGTAAAGAAATGAGTTGGTAAGTGAAGAGTTGTGTTCACCTTCTGGTCTCCGAAGCGCATCTGTCGCCGAGCGTTCCGGGAGACGTTCATCCGGCAGAGGAAGAGTCTCCGTTCGTCTCCCGGTCCGGCCGATTGCCTCGCCAACTCCGCCTGCACAGCCGCTTGGTCCTGCTTGTCGATGATGTCATAAACGCTATCCCCATGGATCAGCAGGTCCTCCTACAAACGAAGAAAACAATAATACTCAACAAGGACAGAAATAAAATTTCAATACAATACCTCGAGAAAGAAAAATGCTACTGCGGCTGCAACTTAACTCACCGACACGAAATTGTATTCTTACGCGGTGACAAGTTACAAAGTATTTACAGTGGGTGATCAGTTGAATACGTTGTATTTTTTAAATCACGACAAAATCAAGTTTCTCGTAACAGCTGCAAAATATGGAATTTAGCCCAGTTTTCTTTAGAAACATGTTACCTCCGATGAAAGTGTTATATTTCTTTACGATCCAGAAACCTAGCAGCAATCCATGGGTAATCTGTCTGAAGTGAAGACATTCGTAAAAATAAAAAAAATAGTCCAAAGCCGCCCAGCAGAACTATGACAAACTTCCGGCTGAGCTGAAAAAAATTGTCGTATCCGGCTTGAAAAAAAAAATTCGTGACGCCCCGATGTTTGAGCTGCTGTGACTCTGGACATCTGGCGCAAAATTGCAAAGGACCCGACGGATCCCTAGGATGCGAGGAAGGACACGTAGCTAAAGCGTGTTCCAAGAACTCGTTCTGCCTTCTATGCCGGGGAAAATCAGCCTGCGAACACCCGACGGGTGGCAGCAAATGTCCGGCGTACCAGAAGGTCCTTCAAGCTACAATACAGAACTGACAATCCTCAACACCTACAAAATTACATGTTAGATTAGAAATCCAGGAGGAAGACAGGGCCAGAGAGAAGCAAACAGCTAGAAAATGTAAAGCTCGATGTCGACCGACGTGCATATTAAAAATAATATTTACATCGCTCCAAATGGACGAACTTCAGCACGACGCAACTGATTGCTTCCCATTATAACTGTTTTATTTACACTGCCGCTGGACAAAAATTATCACGTTCCCTTCTCTTGTGGTTTTAAAGTCATATACGTCAATTTGTACATGTGGATAGATTCGAGTTGGAGGTCGGGTAAGCTCGGGTCACTACAGAAGTCTAGAATGAATGTTATTAATAAATATATTTTTGTACGTGAAAATGAGACTATGATATTTGTTACAAAAGGTACTATATAATACTTATTATTACTATTTAAATAAATGAAACGACGGCCAATAAGTGAGCACATAAATTTATTGCTATTTAATTAACATAAATACGACGTTTCGTTTCACTTTGGCGACTTCCTCAGGCATAAAATTTAGCGATTCATGTCATTTCCTTTTTGACTCCCTCGGCCGAAATGTATTGAAATATTTACATGTGAAGTATTTGGTGTCGCGGACCATATCCTGCGACAGTTACAGCAATGAATTTCTAAATTTTATGCCTGAGAAAGTCTTAAAAGGGAGACGAAACGTCGTACTTATTTTAATTAAATAGTAATAAATTTATATGTATATATATATATATTATTGGCCGTCTTTTTATTTATTGTAAACTTAAATTCAGAAAACTATTTTTGTAGTATTACTATTGTTTATTTATTTATTTTAAGTGGCATGAACCGTGTGGTCTTTAGCGACTGCTACATTTCTACTTAGATAACACTTAATTGTTGTCATAATGTGTTACGGAACTTAGGGTAATTAATTAATTTTTTGTATGACGTATTGTGTTTGTAATGTTGATGAAGACATTTAGATAGAGCAGATTTCTGTTTCTGTAGACGTGTGTTGAATTGCATTCCAATATTTGTTTGATTGTTATAGGGCTACTACAGAATTCGTAGTGTTGGTGTTTCTTGAATAAATTGGAGTGGCCTTTTCTTAAATGCCTATAGATAATATGGTCTTTTCTGTTGTCTAATACGATTTGTTTTTCTGTGTAAAAGATATTTCTCATATCGACAAGTTTATCTGGTTGGTATAGTAATAATTTGATGTGGAGGCGTGCGGAGGGTTTGTAAATGTGCGCTAAATTTAAGGGCAACAGAAAATAAGTATATGTAACACTCCTCAAGGAATATAAATTATATATGCCTGGTTTTCAATCATGAATCCCAATTGGTTTAAAATGAGTCTCAATATTATTCATTATTTATTTTGTTTAAAAATTTTATAAACTAGTTTTCGGCAATAATCGGTTGTAATAATCTTTTTAAATAAATAATTTCCAATTACAAATTATAATATTTGTGTTGGGAATATTGAATATAGGATTATGGTAAAATTATTGGCCGAAAGCTACTTTTTAATTTTTCGTTTAAAAATTAGTAAATAAATATTTATTAGTTGAGTTTTGAAAACTATTGAGACTTATTTAAACCACGAAGATCCAATACGTAATTATATGTAATATTATTCATGGAAGGGGGACTTAGCGACACAGTGGTTCTGTCATCTCACGCAATCAATTCATTGTAAAGTATAGTAATAGATATTCAAGATTGCGTATGTGTGTGTTCCTTGGTTCTTATTTACTTTGATATCATCAGTAAACGTGAAATATACTAATAGATATATGTTCTTGGTAATTCCTCTGATTCAGCAGACGACTCTACACTTTACCTTTTAAACTGATGATTGGACTACCTTCGCCCTATAGTTGATAACCGAATACTGATAAAAGTATGCAATAAATTCGTGTAGATGCAGTCACTCTTGAACGAGTGTCACACAGACTAGAATTAGTTGCGCGCAGTCAGCGATCACTAGTCCACTTAGTGAGTAATGGAGCGTGAATAGGACCTTTACTAATCCTCTGGGCCAAGCAGGGCTCCGATACCTGCTACTGGAACATTGCAGCCGCAATCGTTAGTTGATACGATCATGGTGGTGAGCTTGAGGATTATGGTGAACTACTGGAACCAAAATATCATCAAATGTCCAGGAAACCAATGGAAGTGATAAATAAGAAACATTAGTTTTCAAACGGACCACCAAGTAAATTCAATGGACTTTCATGATCAACATTGATCATCCCTGATTCAAACGAGGAGCTAATTTCTGGTAACATACTCAATTTCTTACTGGAAAGTTGTAGTAAAGGAGGAATCCTGATTTCTCCCAACAACTGAAAAAAAAAATCGTCAGATTCACGAGTTATGGTGTCGGAGGATTTGAACGTATGGCACGCGCTCGTTTGCCAAAAGGGAGGAACACAGCCTCGAAAATGTTTTCCAATTAGGAAGTAAGAAAACTTGATACGATTCTAAATGTTAAACGTAATAAAATAATAATATCTGCCAAAATAAATTAAAATAAGCTATATATAATACTTTCGTGAAAGGGCGTTTAATCTTATTGATTAAAACACCAGGATTGTCCTTGAATAATTTTTAATCTTTACGCTGGATACTCACATATTATGATGTGCAATTCCTATGAAATTCGAGCGCCCACAAATATAACAATAATAAGGTCTAGAGTTGGTTACAAACAGTTAACATGTTGCAATGGGTAATTTGAACATTATCTAGTTGCTAATGGTGGTAGACCATAACTCCTGAGACAATTCACGTAAGTTACATCAGTAAATAAGGCAATAAGTCTGGAGCTTTTATTCATTAAAATTAATTTCAAAATAAGGATGAATTAAAATGTATTTTAAGGAGTAAACAAATTAGTTTTTCAGAAATTAAATTAAATTTGATAAGAATAATGAAGCATATCAGGACGTTACGTTTCTTTTATTTCGGTCAACATTATTTTGGGTTGTTCACCATCCAATTTTTAAGAGTTTATATCACTTGAATTTGTAAGTAATGATACATAAAATTTCATATAATTGTATATTTCACGTTTGGGAAAATCTGCTTTTTTCGCGGTAGTAATTTATTTTTCCACCTGAAGATGTTCCAATGCTCGGAACGCAACGTACTCATGTTTTATTATTGAATATTATTCTATTTCTGACTAACTAGGCTGTTTACAAATTTACTTTCAATTAAGTCATAACAATATAAGGTTTAAAAATATTTAATATGCAAGATCAATGCACATAGCGATTAAAAATCAACTTTGGATGTCGTAATCAATAAACTGTAGTTAACTGGACTCCACTTAAAAAATATGTAACAGACAAGTTCTCTGCACAGACTCCTACACTAGCAAAAACAAATCGTGTCGATTCGTATTCTCTATAAGAAAATTAAAAAATATGTTTCTGAATTTATTTCATTATCAACTAATATTTTTATCTTAAAAACTATTATTAAATCTTTGAATCCCTTGGAATTCAAAATTATTCGTCTTCTCCCTCCTGTATCCTGAAAACTAATCTATGAGTTTGGGGGTCACATGAAAAAAATTTTGCCAGGGTTTTTTCCTGTCTGAACATAAAATTGGCCAATGAAATTTGAAAGAAATGCAAAGATAGTAAGATCAATGACTGTAAAAACTGTTGTACTGAGAAAAAAATAAAGAAGAAAATTAAGAGAACGTGGGCTTTCCCGGTGTATATTATGCCATTGAAACGTTGTGTTTAAATTCTATACTTACCCGGTTGAAAACCCGAGAATTGTTCATGCAAAAGAAGAAAATTAATCTGTTTGGTTTTCAAGAGTTCTAATTAGGAAATTTCCATGAGATTCAAGGAGCACGTGACTGATAAAAATTCTTCATATTCCGCATCAACAGTTGTAACGTCTATAAATAACAAAGAAAGTTGTAAATTTCAATTAATCTTTGCCAAAACTTTCAGGGTTTGGACTTCTCAAATTTAAATTATCCTAAAAAGAAATACTAAATTTTCTTATAATATTTTTGCATACCTGGCAAATTGCTATCATGAGTACTAATTACAGTTTTACCATTATTAATTATTTCCTCCCATTTTGTGATATAGTGAGTTGTTAGACGCTGTAAATGGCTAGTCTAAACTGACGAATAATACGACGGCAGTCGACGAAGGCCCCCGACACTCGAAAGTAACAAAGAATTATCGACGACCTTTATATTATGAATACTAATTGATACGTTAGTGCGCTTTAATTAGTTTGGTTTGCCGAGAGACAGATACCCGTGCAATTAGCGAGTGGACGGGACAGAACGACGGAGGATTTCTCCTGTCGCTCCTCGGGGCACTGACACAAAAAGACCACGACTCGCTTCGCTTGTTCTCTTTCTTTGAATATTAATGCCATCTGTTCCTCTGAGCTATAAATCAAACAAAAACAAAGAAATGTACGCATTCGCCTAACAACCCGCCCATCGTCACCTCCAGCGCGCGGAATTCTTCAAATGCATACAATCGGACACGGCTCTCGGTTCGTGCTTAATTACTCTTGTACGAACAGCTGCTACAATCGCCTCTGGCTTTCAGCGCCATCTATGCCGTCGTTTCCGGAAACTGGGCAGGATTATTCCAGGATGTAATCTGCCACTTGAAAAAACCAACCCGTACAATCGTTGAAACCCTCCTTCGGCCTCTACTTCAGTGTTTAATACGGGGGACATTCAATAATTAAACATAAATTAAGTAGGAGGTCTTTAATACTTTCAAGACTAAGTTTGGATCACTAAAATAATCTGAAAACTCCTGACTTACATAAATTCTTTTGTTTATAACTTCAAAACTGCATTTAACAACAGTGTGTCCGCTTGAATTTTGCGTACTTGTTGGACAACGTTCAGTGATCCGACTGAAATATTTTCTTGAACGATTTTACAGTATGGTGAAAGTTGTACGAAACCCTGAAATTTGTATAACCTGGGCTATTCAAATTTCTGGGGTTCATACAACTTTCACCATACTGTGAAATAATCAGAACTATTTAAAGACAGTCGAAGCTCAGTTGCTGACTCACAACGTTCTGGCCGGCCAGTTGGAATGTTAACTCCTTCTCTCGAAACCCGTACTGACGACAGTAGACCAACGTATTATACTTGTCCCGGTTCAAACGTTATCGGTAAGAAGCTCAAGAACACCAAAACAAGTTCAATGTGTTACAACAACAACACACGGTCTGTGCAGACTTGAAAGAACGCCATTACAGGGAAGGTGACCATTCATTAACCAATATTGTAACGTGTGATGAAACTTTGGTCCCGAAAAAAAATCGGAAACAACAAGGTGGTCATGTAATTTGTTGGAAACGAGCCCAAAAAAACGAAGACAAAGACTCATTTACATCAGGTGTAACCTAACTAGTTTATCGTTGGAAGCGGATTACACTTGAAGTATTACAAGTACAAAGACTTATTTTAAGTATAACTCCGCTGCATAACATTTACATGGGGCCTCGGGCTTAATTTTCCACATGTGGGTAAGGAAAGCTTTCATACAATCACCTCCTGAAATTTATAAAGGCGAACGACGTGACGAGTTGCCGAATATAATTTACAATAGTCTTAATTTTCCTTTCTTTACTGCAAAAAAAAATTGTAATTAGGAGTAATATGTACAAGAAACTTCATTATGTATCGGCTACCGGGCTTGCGCCCAATTGTAGACGAACATTAAATACAAATATAATACAATACAAATAATAAAGTATCCACAGGTCCTTGCTTGGCACTGTCTTTTCTTAATGAATAATGACTAATTTACACAAATTTCAAAATCAGCCTGTGTTAAACGGAACAATTAAATACACAAACAATTGTTTCTGGACTTCACCGACTAAACATTTCAGTTTTAAGTGTGAATGTAACACGCGTTGTAACAAAACTTTGCTTGTTACAGTTCTAAAATATTCGTAGAGGAAAAATAGGAACAAACAAAAGTCCTACGTCTATAATAGACGGGCTTGTACTTTAATGAGAAAAAATATTGGAACTGCTGTGTGAATCCCGGTTGAAATGGATTGGAGCAAGCCAAGCGTTCGGACTTTGACATCAGAAAAATTATTGCGACTTTGTATGAAAGTCGTGAATAGCAGTAACGGAATCGCAGTTAATTCCTTCGCCGGTTACTAGGCATGCATTTGTAACGCTAAATGATGCGTATAATTTCTTTTACAGTGTAACAGGTTGATTCATCTCCAAAATTAAAAGCGATTTCAGAAGAATAGTTGCAGAATTGACTCACTGGTCATAGGCTACAAACAAATGTGCGCACTCAAACGAACTTAATGTAACGTGAACAGGAAATATTAACGGATTTTAAAATTAAGTTTGTAATTAATCGTCGTGCAATGACAAAATTAACGCCACCATTTAGATATGATATATGTGTGTATATAAAGTAGAACTGAATAAAAAAAAGTATAAATACGACTTGCTCTATTTACAACCTCTAAAGTTGATTCATCTTTAACGTGAAATTTGTTTGGAGAATAATAGTATTATAATTGAGGAAGAACTTCGTTCTTGAGTTACTTCGTGACGATCGCTGTTCATGAGTTCGCGATAAGTAAATAAAAAAAAGTTCGTGCCCTCACTAAACCGAGGCAATAATTTTTGAGCCCTCAGACGTTGAAGTTATTACCATATCTATCAGTTCTGTGGTGGTGGATATAAATTCCCTGTGCGTCTCGTACGCCGTAAATAAACCCTGACCTTCCTCACCAAAGGCCGTTACCACGAGTTACACATCTCACCACTCGGAAAAATCAAAAATATTCCCCAGGCCATCTATTTTCCTTTGGCCGTGAAGGTTTAGCAGGTATCATTCCCAAATTGGCACAGCGATCGAATGTTTCTTCTGAAACTTTGTATTACCCAAACATTTATTTAGCCCTGCTGGATTCTTTATTGACTCCCAAGTTTGTAAAAATTGATAAAAATCGAAAAAAACTGCATACAATGCAGACTGATCACTTTATTACACGGTAACCTTTCCACTGAATGAATTTGCATTGCTCCTATTTTTTGCCGCCGTAGGCAAACCCGCAAATTTCCACCCCTTAACTTCAAAAAGCCTTTTAATTCTTTAAACGCAATTATAAAATAACTATGCTAACCGGAAATGTGACAATTGAATTACGCCACTGATACTAATACATATTTACGAAAAATTGTTATTGAAACTAATAAATTAAAATTTTTATTGACCTAACGACAGTAAAATTAAATAATATACAAAAACTTAAGTCATATCAAATTCTAAATATAATTTAAAACATTTCTTCAAGTTAATTTCCATATAAATTGAGAATAACTTCTTGTCTGACATGACTAACCGGTTTAGACGATTTTGAGTAAGAATGGTTCTTAAATAATTCATTATTATTAATTTTGGAAATGTCTTTTCGCCGGTAGCAACAATTATGGGCAGCGTTAGCAAATGTCACAGATCAATGCTCAATTTTGACTATATTTTAAGTTAAGGATTAAATTTAAGAACGTCAATTGTACAGATAATTTTTTGTCATGTGTTTTGGCCACCGTAGGAAGTCGCATAGCAAGCCTTCCGCCTGCTGCAATGTTAAGGACAGTGGAGTGACTTCGAAGTTTCTTGAGAGCTAAATAGTTTTATTTGACTTCCACAGGTGACACCAAATTATATTCCTCTTACTTTCTTTATTTGCTTTATTTGTGAGGAAGTCATTTTAAATCTATAGTCGGTTGTGTGCCGGAACTTAGTATAAAGTAAGTGCTAGTTCATTTATCCATTAATCATAATTTTAGATTGTTTCTATTAAACTTATAGTACTATTCTATATATGATATATAAAAAATTGGGAATTAGATTTTCTTAATGTGTTGATCGAGTGGATGGTAAACTTGAACTGGTGTTCATTCAGAACTAATTATAAAACCTATTAAAGTAATATATTTTGCTTTATATTTTGAAAAAGTTTAAATGCAGCTGATTTTAGACTTAACAATTGTTAATAAATGTAATTAGATAAAACGAAAGTTTTAATATACTGGCCGCTAGTAGTTATGTCACTTTTAATGGCCTTTTCATTAATCTATACCTGATAACAGTATTTATTTATGCAGAAGGCTTGAATATAAGTCAAGAGAAACTGTAAAAACTAGGGTAACTAAGAAGAAGATCTGGTTGTTACCCACAGTTTGCGTCATGAGGCGAAAGTAGTTAATACAGCTGAAATAAAAAGTAGGAAGTCGAGAAGGGTAGACTGGCTCTCGCCAGGTGAGAAGGCGCTAAATTAGGCAGTGTGTTTTGGAAGTTGAAGGGTAGAATAAGCAGGGGAGGCGAGAAGTGAGTCTTAGTCGGAAGATGAAGGGAGGCGAAAAGTTCAGTCTCGGTCGGAAGTTGAAGGGAAGAAGAAGAAAATGAACAATTAAATAAGCTAGTATTAATGGGAAGTTGAAGGTAGAAGGAAGTAAGAGACTAGAGATGGAACTGTTTGTGTTAGATTGAGGAGAGAAGAAGGAGGAAAACTGGATTCCTCAACACCGGGCACCATTGCTTTTAAGTTCAGAACTCGACCTGGAGGAAGGAAAATAGTCTAAGAGGATGTTTCAGAATCGGCTAGTACTTACATCCAGAGACAAAAGAAGATCAAACAGGTTCTACCCAAAAAAAATTAAAATCTCTGCTTCACGTTGTTACCCCAGTAATTAACCCTGAGAACTCCCGTTGATAATTCAATTGTAATTCCCCTTAATATGTTTAATTGTAGATATTACACAGAACCCAAATAGTTTTGATATATAAAAAAATTAGTATATCTTGTAAATACACAAATAATTTGTTAAATATTTAAAAATTTCCCCTCCTCATTTATTATTTACAAATGAAATTGGATTGTTAGGTTTTCTTTCTTAAAATTCGGGTTAGTCATAGAAAAGATTCTGATAAAAAGTGAGAAATCGGCAGTTGATCTAAAGTCAGATTAAAAAATCTCTTTTCCTTTGGAATTGACCTATATGATCTTGTTAATCCTAAATTTATGTCGTTTTAGTTTATATTTGATTACGCAGGCGGTCAAAGAATATTTTAAGGACCCCACATTGAGATTCCAAGTTTCGTCATCTCTACATACATAACAAACAACCAGCGTAATTTTAGACCTTTATATTTTTAATTTTAGCAGTTATTCGGATTTTTGCGCCACAGATGAATTTTACTGTTGCAGTTGAGTGGCCAGAGATGTTTTAAACGTATAGAGTAGAGAAATTAAATTGGAGACTGGAGCTATGTAACAGCGGTAAATAAAACCTCGTGCATCATTTTATTGCTAAATTATCAAAGGGAATATATTTAAGGAACAAAATAATCGTCTGGTATAGGATAAATTCTGGTTAAAGCCTCTGATAGTTGTGCATAATAACAGAAAATATCATCTGGTTGGTACAGTGCATGTGTTTGCGTGTTTGTTTGTAATAGAGAAAATTAAGCAATTTTTATTCATACCTATAATATAAAGCCACACTTAACAGAATTTTAATATTAATCTGTTGCACGCATTCAGGAGGAACTGGTCTCGCTACTTGCAGCAGAGTTAAAATTCCCTGGAAGCATGAGCATGCCTTTTAAAAATTTACCAGTTTAAGTGAGAACCAGTATCCACACGTATGCAAATTTTAACGCAATAGCACGGAGACGCAACTTTTTTTTTTGAGATGTCCACAATGTGGTGCTTGAGCTAATGGTGGACGGTGGGAGCTAAGCTATTGAATTTTTTGGCTTTTGTATTCTCGATGAGAACGCGACTGGTCCGTGGCGCTTGGTCCAAGATCCATCGTGCATTAAACATGAGCCGGATGCGAGGGCGTTCCCATATAAATCATGTGTAACTCGATACTCTCGACCCTTTCAAGGACGTTGCTGAAAGTGGCACAGAAATTCGCTACAGTTTTGAAACTATTGTAGTTCTGATAGTGCGGCGACTCTGAACGACACGGTCCTTACAACTTTGGCTTCCAGATACGACGACGCGGGTTAACATCCGGGAGCTGCATGATGACAACTGAAAAGTCCCTCATTGAAGTTATGCCAAAAATACATCATTACCTTCTTATTATCTCGTCTTTCATGCGCATCGGAAACCTAAAATTTACAATTTAGTAACGTGGTACATGACTTGGCACCGTAGATATTTCTAAAATAATTTATTTAAATTGAATATGTCTTCTGAGTGAGTGTAGTGTGATGGACGAAATTTATAATGAATTGTTGTTTTCCTTCCTCATGTATATTCATTACTGATTGGACGCCAACTGACAATTATGTCTACTGCAGAAATTAAAATTTAAAAACCGGTAAAGAAATATTGTATCAGGTCAAAGGAAGTAGAAATGCTTCAACCAAAGCTCACGCAGAGCGTATAAATATTTTTAGAAGACAGACAGAAATGGAAAAATGTCGACCGGTCCAGGTACTCGAATCCCGGATTTCCGGCCGGGCGCTCTACCAACTGAGCTAATCCGAGTCGACGTCCAAAAAGCGATTCAACATTCTCATAAACCTAAGCCAGGCTCACCTACAATCCACTCATCACCTTCTTCACACCCTAATACAGTATATTAGGAGAAATAAGAAAACTATCGCCAGCTATTTTTCGTACTTTGTCCTCGTTACCGTAGTACTTCCAAAAATTGACAGTTATTTGGGGCTAACTTGAGCGTACCCTCTCCCAGGATAAACCATGGTGGTTTGGTTGCAAACTCGAGTCTCGTCACACTTAGAGATTACCAGGAGATTTAAGCGTTGGCCAGAACACTTGCTGTGACCTCGTCTGAGGCTAAAAGCAAGATCCAACCTCCCCCACGGGATCTACTCCAAAAAGTGTCTCCCCGCGTCTTTCCATCCCTTCCTTTGAAAGGGTTTGTCTACTATTATAAGGGAAGCGTGACGGCATCCCTTTGAGCCAATCCCATCGCCCTAGTGCTTCCAGCAAATATTTTCCGTAGCTTTATCCTGAGCAATCTTGACCTGAGCCAAAAATAAAACCTGCTGCACAGCTTGGGATTTCTCCAACCCCATCGTGTACCATTACATGTCTGTCTTCAGCCGCCTGGCTCGCACATAAAAGCAATAAATTTAATAAACGAACTGTCTTAAATGAAGTCGCAAAAGAACGAACTATAGTAGCTTTCAGCGTGCGACGGGATGATAAAAGAGCAATACGAATTATCTGGTCCATGTACAGATCAAGTGAAATGGTAAGACGTGTTTATTATCCGAGAAAGGAATTCGCTTCGTGATCTATTCATATTTTAGGTATGGTAAAATACCGAGATCAAAAGAAATTCATTAGGCCCATCATAATATGCCACAGGGAACCGGATGTGAACCAAATCTTGAGCTATAAATACAACCAGGAATCGAATGATTGGACTACCAGGCTGACGGAGCCTGATAATGAGTTGAAACAGCAATTATGCAGAGGAATGTGTGCTGCTACAATTTGAACTAGCAGAAATAGTATGAAAATTTGGTTGATTTATGATTAATCATACTAAATCGAGTTACTCTAGATTTAACATACTACTCAGCTCAACGAATAAATAAACTCTGAACTACTTTTTCTTCGGTTGCAAACCTGTAGTCATTTAGGTTTCTTACTGAATAAAATACACTATTTTTGGGTTTCACAAAATAAATTTCAGCATAAAATGTAACTGTACGTCTGACATACAATTAGAAAGTCGTTATAGGTAGTCCCTATAAATAGAACATTCTCTACACAGGATATTCTAGTAAAACTGGTATTTGGCTTATACGTTGGAAGCTTCTTGCAACAGAAAAAGTCAGCTTTTGTCTTTTTAAAAAAATCATAATCTAATTTCATCCCTTTGATTTAATCTCAAACAATTTCAAGCCAAGAACTGAAAAGGGAAAATTGTAGTCTGAGGCCTCACGTGAAGTCGATTACCTGTCTCATTAAGAAGGCGACGTGTAATTCCGTGACCTTGTATTACGTTAAATTAAAATTCAGATGACGTATTTACCTTTTGTTCCCGCATAAACGGGGGCAATCTAGACCAGAACGTAGTCGGACGTGGTGCAGATCTTAACTGCTTTTATGTACAGGGCGACTCGCGGTTAGTTGCCCTGACACAAATTTGCAAGGAACGAGAATAGAACCTCATCCGGAAACTCATTCAAATCTTAAGTAATTACAGGAATAATAATTTAATTACTGACTCCAGACTGAAGCAAAATGTGTTACAATCAAAGCATAACTATAAGAGGTGTATACAGTATATGAAAGAATTAATAACCCAATTAGCGATTAATAAAAATTAAATTGTATAGGATTTGTACAGAAGCTTGAATATTTACTATAAATCAAATTATGAACGGTATTGTCGGTATACTTTATTACAAGCGAATTAGAAGTCTTAAAAGTCCAGCCAAGTGTCACGGAATTAATAAACTATTAAGAGAGAAACTAGAACACGAAAAATTTATTTAATTACTTCACAGAAGTATTCAATAATAGAAAACTGCCTTGCGTATATAATTTTATTAAACGAAACACGAGTATTGCTGCTAAACTGGGTGAAGTTACGTTCACCTACCACCATGGGTCGACGGGAATTATTAGAAGTACATCACTGCGACGGGTGAGGGGCAAAAATTAATATATATTCAGTAACACAGGTGAACAACTAACGTCCCGGCACAATCTAATGCTGACGTAATAGCTCGTCTGAATTTATGCTCTTTAAATCTGAAATTAAACGGGAGAGAGCAGCAGCACAACAAAGGCAGATATGAGATGACCCGAGATAAACCCCGGTCTGCCGTGCTAATGCATGCCACGAATTAAACACGCATTGCATAAACACTCATTGATAAGGAGTGTCCGCACCTGCCAACAGGTCCGACATTAACATTTTATCTAAGATGCCAGTGAGGGCTCTAGATTTCTTAATTACAATATATTAATTATTATATTGGCGTCAGTTCCTTCCCTTTACTAGCCAAAATAATAGCATTCCGGATATTTTTAATTCAAAGTTTCTTATTCCGATACTTGTTCAAGCAATCAATAAACAAACAATTCTGTTAGTCTTTATCTGTATTCTCTAATTGGACTTGTTCCAAATATAAAACATTGAAAATCTAGACCAATAATTTCGAATGCTTGAGAAACATTAAAATTTAATCAATATGTTAATTAAAATCTAACGCGACATATTTATATGGCGGAGCGCCTCAGCCTCACCGGAGAGATAAACGTTTTTGTATATTTTTTAAATATTTAAAATACATTGTCACTTAAATAAAAGGTGCATTAAATTTACAAATTATTTCGCGTTAAACAGACCAACTATAAGTGAAATTCATTGTTTGTATGTAAAAAAATAGCTCAAATTCCGTATGTGTTTGTATCCTAACGCGTGAAGCATTTCAATAAAATTTTGCACACACGTTCTTTTGCGACTCAGACACGGCTACCATCCATTGCGGCGGGGGTGGAGGGGGCGGAAATTTTAAAACACGCAAAATCGACCGATATTTCCGTCGAACAAATACTTTTCGGGGTCAAATACTTGTACAGTGTTTCCCGCGACCCTGTTTGTATCCGTCCTACACCAATGACATATAGAACTTACTACGGGATACAGTATGCCTGGCGTGTATGTGTGCGGCGGCGGCGGCGACGACGTTCGCGAGAAACAAAAAGTAACGTAACTTTAGTAAAATGTTAGTTATAATTATGCGTTAGTATCCCGGGCATCGCCGGGTACCCAGATACTCGTAAATAAAGTTATTTAATAAATATTAACGATTTTATAAAGAGGACAGAATTATCCTTTTCGCCCCTTCTGTTGCTAATGGCTTTTGTATCACAAGGTATTTTCTTAAGCAAAAAAAAACTATTGCGCCATTTTGAAAATTCAGTAAAATTAATTTTATTAAAACACTTTTAAAAACGAATTATATAAATAAGTGGATGAATAAAACCCCGTGAATTACCAACCGACCTAAAGTACTAAAAGACAATTTAATAACACGAAACATATCCAAAACAGTAAAATAAATTTAATAAAACGTCTTCTAAGTATACTTATAAATTAAATGACTTGTCACTTATCGTTAGACTACATCTATGGCAACCAACTACTAATTTGGCAATGCCTTCCTCAGGAATGAAAGAAACACAATCATTTTGCAGTTATTTTAGTTCTTAAGGAACTTCAAAGTCGCAGTATTGTCCTTAACTATACAGTTTATAAGAGTAATGTTCGTTGGCTGAGGACAGGGCGGGATTATTCAATCTATATTTTTTCAGAACGATTCAATAGAAGCAAATTCATTTTTTGTAGTCCCAAGTTTTCACTTATTTTCCGAGAAATATCATATACATACACTGAAAGTTTTAAATTTGTAAATAAGACCAATAAATTTATTTAATTTACTTCATCACACGATTTACAATCGAACATTGATCACTTGATAAAAAAATATCCTCAATTATATATTCAAAGATTATATCTTATGAAGAAGGTGATTTTAGCTTAAGTACTACATAAATACTACTGATGTACATAGAAAAGCAAAGAATTTCTTTTGAAAAATGTTTTATATTCGTCAAGCCACCAGAAAAGTCTTTATACTTGCTGGCGGTAAGATTCGCGAAATGAAAGAAGCCGTACTCTAGCACCGAAAATGTTCTCAAACCTTTTTTGTCAGAGATATGTTATGAAATTTTAGACCCCACAAAAAGAGATAATATGAAAACTTTACCTCTTTCCATTGATACAATTTGCCCCTCTAGCTTTTTTTTTGCACTTGTCTAACTAGACACATTGAAATATTTCTTAACAAAAGATAAATATAACACCTTATATCGGAACACTTTTTAAATGCCTGATTATGACAATACTGTATGTCGAAGGTTCCGAAATACGTAACTGAATAAAGTTTTTTTGGTGAGCATTTATAGTTTGCCTTCTTCAACATTAATATCCATTTAACTTCTCAGGTACCAGGTGATCAACCCCGACCATTTTTCCCTGTCCAACCAGCTTCCATTCCATTTGCTCCTAAAATCTCTGCTCTTAAAGGAAAAAACTGACGTCCCAATCATTGGCCCAAACACTACCTCCCAAGTTCCTCGCTGGAAGGTATCACTTCTTCCTACCAACACATCCCTCACCAGTCCTGATTTTAAGGACAAGAAGCTTCTGAGAATTATAATCATCCCAGAGTGGTTTTCACGAATGGTTCAAAGTCTAATGATGGATGCTCGTTTATCTCAGCTGAATTTAGCGATCCAAGTGCAAGATCAGCCACAACGACTGAAACATATGCAATACTGATGTCATTACGAGATTGCATAGACCATCCGTCCAGTTTCACT
This sequence comes from Eucriotettix oculatus, assembly GCA_034510155.1. Lineage (NCBI taxonomy): Eukaryota > Metazoa > Arthropoda > Insecta > Orthoptera > Tetrigidae > Eucriotettix > Eucriotettix oculatus. The sequence continues at coordinate 59,693,757 of CM067380.1, forward strand.
TGTGATCCTGACCGATTGTCTAATGACGATCAACTCACTCTCCAATCACCGGTGTAGAAATGCTTGCATCAACGAAACCAGGGACGTTCTTTGGAAGATAAAAGGAAACAACCAAGATATTACCATCTGTTGGGTCCCGATTCACGCGGGAATCGAGCTTTCCGACAAAGCCGCAAAGCTGGATGCTCGGGTCTTCCGACCTGCTCAAGAAAAGTTATAATGATTGTATAGCTGAAAGTTGGAATAAAGATAGGAGAGGAAAAAATGTGGGAGTCCTGCTAGAGATAACCTATCCACATAGCATCTCGTAAAGTCAGCAGGTCGTCGTTACAAGACCCACATCCTTCCCCTCCTTACGCATTAATTTATTTCTAGGTCTCCTCAGCCTTTCTGCTCCAATTGTAAGACCTCCCTGATGGTGCCACACATCCTCTTTGACAGCCCCCGTTATGACTCCACAAGAAGGTCCACGCTTGCAAACCACTCCAGCCGTGAACTGTGTTCCTCTCCAGTTGTGGTTCACAGTCGTCTAAAATTCATGGAAGAAATTAATGTCCTAGAATAAATTTACCTACGTGCCTGTTTGAACGAATTTTCACTGGTCTGAGAATAATTGTCTCGTCCTACCCCTTCTTCTGTATTTTTTTATTTCCTATTGTGATTAATTTTTGTAGTCTCCAAGAACGTCTCCTGTTGATGCGACTGTAATCTCAATGAAAAATGCTGACTCAACAGTGATATAAAATTAGTTATTTAATTTTTTATTTTATTTGTGTTAGTAAAATGTAATAATATTAATTATAGTTGGCGGACCATTACCATTTTCCTCCGGTCGAGAAACGCTGCTGAGGAGCGTCATTATGAACTTCCCCCCCCCCCCCCATTGGTCAAATTAAAAATCTCAGAGTATACGAAAGCGTCTTTAATGAAGCCACAAGCATGTATGACAAGTACTTTAATGTCCATCCCTGTGGTCTCGAGCTCGGGGCTTCCGGTTTTAGTTTATCTGACGCAAGTTACTATTCATGGGCTTCGGTGGCAAGTAAAATCTTCTTTATGAGAAGTACGCTTCCTGTTACAGCAATAACACATGGGTGGAGCCACAATTCGCCTGTTCCCGATAAAGGAAGAACAATGAGGTCTGTTCTTGTTTGCAGCTGGTGGACTGAATGGTATTTATCAGGTGAGCAGGGAAGTGGATGCCTCTCACAGAACGGGATTCTTTTTCCCATGGACACTGTAGCCATAACCATAAACCATTAGTCTAAAACACGTGCCAACATCGTCGGGTATTTATACCGTTGTTCTTTATATTTGCTGCGAGCAGTCTGAGATTGTAGTTGAGCAGTTTAACATGAACGCATAACAAAAATTGACAAATTGCTGAACAGAGTTATCAGTCGTTTTATATCATAATAGGTTTTTATACAATATAGAAAACTTCCCGGGAGAAAAAAAAACACTAATAGGACAAATAACCACCATTATGCTTCATATATAGCATAGGAATATTTACGAACTGTTATTAAAGTGATTCAGAATTATTTTAATGTATGACAAGGCCCTTTAAAATTATTCTGTAAGCAAATTAATACGTTGAGATGTAGGATTTATTTGAAATGGAATCGAAACGTACAACAATGCATTTCTTCACGAAACTTTAATATTTAACTATGAATAATTGAAGAATTTAGACCTCCACGGATCGATCACCATACCATTTAATGTGAAGAGTTTACAGTAGTTTGTAAGTATCAGTATTATTGAGTATCCAGATTATGTGACAAAATTCAAAAGCCTGTAATCCCGTCGATAATTGTCAGCTGTAGGTTCGAGGGAGCAAAACAATGAAATGCACAGCACTTTGAGCAATTAGAAAATTTAGAGCAAAGGTGCGTAGACTTGATGAAATCCTCGGGGTGCCAACTTTAGTATTGATTTAAATCTTTAACAATTTAGGTTAAATTTTTATTAAATCTCTTATAACTAATTTGTAAGAAAAATTTAACCAATGTTTACTTTTATGAAACAAGAAAACAACATGTTTGTAATATATATTATTGAATAATGGCAAGAAATTTAAAATTTGTTTGGTATTATTTTTGAAGAAACTTATCCTTACAGAATTAAGATTAAATTATTTAAAATCGTTAGAAATTAAGTAAGAAACAAATTAAGTAATTTCCGACCGATTTTTACAGTTTTTATTTTTTATTTAAACGACGTTTCGGCGCATATTCGAGCCTTCTTCAGGTTTATAATCAAATTATTGTTAAAATCCAATTATCAAAAACTACAAAATTTTTGCAATCGTCAATTTCTTTGTACCAAAGTGAGGTCCGAGGCAGCACTAAGAACTTATCTACTTAACAGTTCCGATTAAATAAAAAATAAAAACTGTCTGTAAAAATCGGTCGGAAATTATTTAATAGCAGACGTTAATCGATTTAATAAGTAAACATTTAAATTTTACTAGCCATGCTTCCAAATATTAAAAGTTAAATCGATTTGACTTCCTTGAAAATAAAAGAGTTACCAACTTAGTCAGAAAATTCGCACATTCTACAATTCTTGAGGAATTCTAATTTTAATCTAGCGTAGCTTTATAGAGTAGATAACATTCACTGAAGCATATAAGAGTCAGAAATACTACCGGTATATTAAGAAACTCTAAAATAATTCCGGTACCCAAAAGAGTATAATAACTGCTGGTACTCTAAGAGAATTAAATTACTTTCCGAGCCTTAAGAGAATTAAAAAATAATACCCATTCTTAGGGAGTGAATTACAACTTAACCGGCATGATGAATGTCAGAATTAAACTTATCGGTTTCCATAACCACGGATAAGACACCAACCTTTTTATAAGATTTATGAGAATGCCGAAATATGTAATATGATGTGAGATGATGCCTTTAAGTTTTACATTTGGCATAAAATTTGTAATCCTATTAATTCAGCGAGTAAGCTACTTCAACCCAAAGATTTTTATTTATACCAAGCCACTGATTTATTTCATAAAATCTTTTATAAATATAATTAAGAACGGATGTATCCTTTGTCAGTGTTATTTTAGAAGCTAAAAATTAATGGACCGAACCCGATATAGAACAAAAAGTTTGAATGATTACACCACGTAAAACGAAATTTTTCATATTAAAGTTTAGACGATCCAAAACAAAAATATAAATGAAATGTTACTGTAGATCAGATGACTAATGGATTGGAGCTGTGATGGAACCTCCAGAATAGCCATAACGATCCTTTTAAATTTATTTAAGTTGTTCACGAAATAATGACGTGTGTAAAAATTTATTACTGAAATATTGTAAAAATTTGGTGTAGTAGACAGTGTTTCTTCACTTTTAACAACGAAAGAAAAAGTAATTACGTTCTTAAATTCATCGCTTCCCTTAAAATTGGGCCTAATTTAAGCGGTTTCCTAACGCTATCGGCGAAAGAACCCATAATATATAATAAAATATCTTTTTACGAACCATGCGTATTATAAATCGTCTTAATTAACTATCCCTGCTGGCACTGAATATTAATTAAGTAATAAATTAGATCTGAAAAAAGTGGTACCCAATTTTGCATAAAATAAACTTTTACGCGTTTCTATATTATTTATCTAGCTTCGTTTATTGTTTGAAATGTACATTTAAATTATTTCTGAAAATATTAAGTACTAGTTTTAGTTTGTATGTTCATTGTAGCTGGGTCAAAAAAAATAAAATTTTGATTTTCAATAAAACAATTTCCGTTAATCATTATTAGTATTATTGTCTTTATTCAATTGGTTCTCTTCTTATTCAGTTCTTTTTAATAAAACTTAGGTTTTTTGAAGCGTTGGGGTGCCATTTTGTGGATTTTCCTACAGAGGCTAAAACTGGTCCTCATTTTGGGCTCTATAAAAAAAGAAATTTTAAGACGGAAACGTTACCTTTAATCGTAAAGTAGAGCAACAGATTTTTGAATAACCGTTGAAGTTTCGCATTACTTCTTATTCGTTCAAGACGTGTGATTTTTCTCTCTTTTATTCGTGATATTTTCAAAACTTACTGTATTTCATTTGTTTGATTATATTAATTCGTTTAATAAATAATTTTATTGGATGTTGAAATATGTTAGCTTCAGAAAGTTCAGGGAAGAACTGTGTGAAAATTATTTTAGTGGCAATTTTTAATGAAATTTATACGTTTTATGAATTATGTATATTTCAGAAACGCCTTCTATTTCATGAAACATTGCCGCGAGGCCTGGTGTGAAAATCGGAAAATTTTTGTTTACGTAGGAATTTCCTTTAAACCAGCGAGTGCCAATATTCGGAAGAAGCCGCACATGGGTTAATCTTTTTTGCATGTTCATTTTTAGTGGAGCTATCAGCAGCTAAAGCTTCTTCACCGCGCCACAAAAAATCGCTAATGAACTTCGATTTTCCCGTATGAGGAACCCGTTTTGCTTTAATCGATCATATCTTTCTGCGTTGAAGTTAACACTCCAAACAACTTTTCATGAAAATACCGGTATAATGCGCTCATTCAACACACGATTACTCCTTAATGGACCAATTTTAGTCTTCCTAATTAGCCCTGATTCCCTCTGCAAACACTTTGCTATTGAAGTCAATGAATTGCTGTGATGTTAGACGCGAGTTTCATATTTGGGAAATACACTCGCTCGAGCCGTGACCAATAATTAGATAATCGGACAATAACATTACATGTTCCATTTCTGTCCGCAATCTTACACTTTAGATAATTAAATAATGATATACGTAGGAAATATTGCCCCATCTTAATCGAATTTCTGAACGTTAATTACTACCTCTCATTAATTGCAGTCTCAAGAGTCACTTCCAAAAAAAATGCATTCGATTCACAAAAGTGTATTACTAAATACAAATTGTTACCCGGAAAGGCAAAAAGGAACATCTGGTACACCAAAGAGGCGTTTGTTTACTTCATTTTGCAATATTTACCATTCATTTACTGATTCAAAAGGAGTCTGAAATAAACCAATGAAAAATGTAATTACATAAAATGATAGTGAATTAAAGCAATATTATAATTAAATAAAAATAGTATTGATTGCAACAAGATCATCGAGAATCCAAGGAGTGATATTGAACTTCCATTAAACTCATACCGCATACGAATACATGCTAATTAAAGGTCGATGAGATGAAGTAACTAACGTTACTACTATTTGAAAGGTCATACGAGCATACGTTTGTTTTTGCTTTACCTAGGCCATTACACAGCAACCCGTTACTTAGTTTTAAAGATAACAAACAGCTGGAAAGTTATACAGTCGTAAGATAAAACAGTAACAAATGAACTAAATATTTATGAAGGTTTTTAATGGCCCATTTTTTATAGATCTCGTCGTTTTCTGAGTTTTATTAGCAGGTGAAATGTAACAATGCAAATATAAGTTTCAATTAAACTAGAATTGATACGTCTTTTTTAACATTACAGCAATTACACTAAACACTTGTTTTGCTTCGTTATTCACGTCTTTTATGATAGGCGTTTATAAATAATATATTTAAAATAGAAAAGATATTAAATTCAAAGGATTTTTTTCGCAGGTACATTCCCTGACTGATTTAGCTACTAATATCAGTTTATTATATGGGACAAACACTAATAGAACCTTTTACATAGACAGTATAAATATTATTTTTAGTCGGGACAGAACGGGATAGCGGGGTAGAACGGGATACCTCTTCTTTTTTACTGGGTAGTAAATAGGGGTGGAACTTGTCAAGGTGGTAGTCCTGACAGCCGACTTGACCAAGTTTTGACTCCACCTTGTGCATGAACTCTTGTTTTGGCGTCTTACATCAGTCACTATATAATTTTTGCAGCATTTCGATAGAAGTTAATTAAAAAACTCACCACTTTTAACTCTTTAAGGATGCTACTGTATAAGGCAAAATGTTGTGTCCATCTCAAGATAAAAGGAAAAACTGTCTGACTCCACTTATAAGAATGAGTTACAGAATGCTGTACACATAAAAATAGATTTAAAAAGAAAAATGAACAGATAAAAGGGAAATATGTTAGCAAAAATTGTGCAGTTACAAAAAATATCGTTTTGCTAAAGGAAAAATTGATAAAACAATCTACAGTACGATCTAAACGAAAAATTGATAAAACGATCTACCGTACGATAAATAAGTATAAGAAATAAGAATTTAATTTCATTACACTAATTGTATAAACAAGATATCCTAGCCCGTTTCTGCGTGTGGCAGAACGGGAAATTAGTAAGTTTCTTTTTAAAAATTCATCAAAAATCAAAATTCGTTGTTGTAAGTTATATTGATATTGAATTAAGTAAGTAATAAAGGATAGTAATGTTTTATACTTTTATGAAGTAATTTATCTTTTTCTATAATTTTACAAAAATTGTTAAACAATACGTATGCCGTTCCGCCTCCAAATATATCAGAAAGCCATAGACTATCAGTAACTCGTTGTAAAATAAATAAAGAATTGTATTGTACATTGTTTATTTAAGCCTTGTACAACAAGCAAACACAACGTTATTTCTCGCAGTTACTACAGAGACCTGCGATATCGCTCGTATCAGCGATATCTCTCGTATCATATCTTTGACCTGACAAACTAAATTTTAAAGCCCATGGAATGTCGCTATGAATATCATAATAATTATATGCTTAGAATCTAGCAATAATTTCGTTAATTTTGTTTTGTAAAGCGCGTTTGGTTGTCAATTAACAATTCATTAAATTAATTTTAATCAACTATAGTATTGGGCGTTTGTCATTTATCAAGTTTGTTTAACGTAGTTGAAATATTTCACAATAACATGGTTAAATTCATAGTAACAGAAATCTGTAATCGAAGTTCCACGTTTCTTTTAAATTATTTATAGCGTGAAAGTTCTTAATTTTATATGTATTCGGTTTGGGTCATAAATGATATCTCTTTGACACATATAATTGATTAATTTATCTTTGTATAGGCCTATCACCTGAAATTAGCTTAATTGTCTTACGGGGAGTTATTTTGGCTGAGGAAGTCGTATACATACTGCAATGAATTTGTGTCATTTAGAGGTCAACGAAGAAACGAAAATCTGGCCGACAGGGTCGTTTATATGTTTGTATGGATTAATTGCCGTTTGGAGGAGCACGAAGTAAGGGATTTTATTACATACAGTTTGAATATTAGTTTGGCTGAGTTGGAGAGTTTGGCGTTACAATAGGCCTTTGGATACAGGATAACCAGTTTTATTATTGTCCCAGATATCTGCGATTGTCCGCCAAATAGACTGGGGGAAAGGTACTTTCCGCCATCGAAGACAGTTTTTAGGTTTCGCTGTCAAGTAGTAGCGAATTATTTTGTTCAATCTAGTCGGCTCTAGAATTTACAGGCAAAATAGATCTGTTAGAAGGAACATAATCGCGATTTGTAAAATTAAAATGTAAATCCTAGCTGTCCCAATGTCCTTAACGACCAGTGGGTTAAGGAGACAAGAAACCAAATAAAAAAAATGCTGCGCTCATTAGTCAACGCCCGATAGTAATGTAATCGCGAGAGATCTACATATGCCGTCGATCGAGGATGAAATTTCAAAAGGATCACCAAGGAAACCTACGTCGATGCTGCCACGCAGGGAGGCAAAATTGTTTTCCTCGATTTACACCACTACCGAATTTCACTCGGGTTCCTTTGAAACTGAAGCTAGTGTCTAGTTAGCTGAGCTAACCGCTATTTTAGAAGCTAATAAATTCGAGGGGGAAGCTACTATAGTATTCTCGGATGACTTAGATGCTATATTGGAGATAGGTAACCCGTACAAATTAAATGAGATCCTCAACCGCATCAGTAGTAACCTACTTGTAGAAAAAGAAGTGTCCAATGAAACATCTCAGTGTTGGATCCCGTCCCATGTGGGAATTATTGGAAATGAGATGACTGATCTTGAGGCGAAGCAAATAACAGCCAACCCATACATAACTGGGTGGAAATCAAACCTATTTCTCGAGTGGCGCTATTGTTTAGGATGATGTTTTCAGAGACAGGAAAGGCTCCCTGGGTCCGGAATGTCCAAGTAATGGCGGCGACCCACAGATTATTTTCCCCTGCTGGTCTAACTAGAAGGAAATCCGTTCGGGTAACACCATGCTTATTGATGCGTACGTATTTAAGAGGGAAGCTCGACCTATTTGTGGGGACATACTAACGATATATACCTGTATACCTGTCACCCTGACTCGGGTATGCACCCCCAGGTGCTCACCAGATCAGAGAAGGGGAACTCGCCCACTCGGAAAGTTCTGGCTCATAACAAACTATTAGAAAAGATATAATTGGCTAATATTCTTTGTAACTACAACTGTAACTGGTTGATTATTCGTCGTAAATGTCTCAGAGTGTAAGGAAGTACCTAATGACTATAATTGTTAATGGGACGTTAAAAAAACTAAATTAAATGTTTTAGTGGGAAGTTTGGTGTTAAAACTGAAGTGCTCGCAAAAATAATGTTCACAAATAACGGAGAAGTGTGCCGATTAAAACGATTCAAGCCTAATGGTTTACTGTACAGGTTCAACCAGGGCATTCGCCATCAGACTAATGGAAGCACCTCCTCCAAGTTTTAGTAGGTACTATGTGATATACAATTTACATATTGACCGTAAAGCACAGGTCGTAAGTAGAAGGAATTAATAAAAAATATACAGTGACTGCCGTAATTCTTGTTTGCATAACACACGTCAATTAAATATAAGTGTTGTTAATTTATAAATTTCCAAGAAACTCCGCTTGTTTAAATATATTATATAAATTTTGGAAAATGATTTTTATGACGCATCAAATTTTGGAGGAACATCCTACATGCAATAAAAGAAGGTTATGGATATTTATGAATAATTGTAGACATATTATAATATATTTATTACTGGAATTGCTTGACTAGAGTAGAATGCAGGCACGCGGTTCAAATCCCGGATGCCTCCCCCTGAAGCTTGCAGATGCGCTTTCTCTACATTTCTCAGGCAAATGAGTTAATATCGGGGGTCCGATTTGTGCTGGCTATTTGGGGCCCTGTGGCGAATGCAGTCGTGCCAAGGCGCACAATCGCCATTCAGGGACGATTTTTCTCCAGAATGGGCTTCCCATCAGCGCACAGGAGTTCGCTAAGTGATATAAATGGATTTCTATCCGTCACCGTTGCCAATCCATTCTCAAGGATCCTCTGTGCGCTATATGAGGACCGAGTAAAGGGAAACACCTTTACAATCTCAATCGTCTCAATCATGTTTGCCCAGCTTACCGTTGGAGCGTGTAAACTGGGCGCAACAGGTCATCGTCATGTCGACACTTCAGTTCCGTTACTAATGGCGGCACACATTAACCGATTAAGTAGCAAACAGAGCAAAATGCGACGTTGATATTGTTGTGCGAGAGCCGCAGCGTACTCTGCGTTTCAAGCTCACATCCCGGCACCGTCATGGATTTTAACGAGGATTTACACATCGCTGAACCGTACAGTAAGATGGTCACTCTTCAATAGAAACAATAACAAGCTGGGGTTTTAATATTATGCTTTCAAACTAACCTACTATTATAATATCATATTTATAACGTGTAAACATTTTCATCGAACATTATTAATATTTACGCTGAATATATTCAGAAGTTTTTAACAATTATTATTCCGTCTGTTCAATTGAAGCTCATGTAAGAGCGTATAGCTAATTTAGAAGAAAGACAAGAATGGAAAAGTTCCGACCGGAACAGGGACTCGAACCACGGACCTCCCGTTTTCCGGGCGGGGGCCCTACCACTGAGCTAATCCGAGTCGACGTCCAAGGACCGATTCAACACCTCTCTATTCCCGTAAACCTAAGCCAGGCTCATAAAAATAAAAATATTATTCGTAATTAAAACAACATTTTCGGTCGTCAGGAGTTATAAATCCCGTATGTAGCCGTGTTTTTCATTGTATCTTCCGAAACTCCTAACGTATGCATTTCCAGTACCTTTTGTTAAAAATATTTCACTTTCATTTTAGAGCATTTATAAAACATCGCATTGAAATTATATATTCATAAATCATTTATCTAAACCATATTTAAATATAAATAACCACTATCAACTAATTAGTTGCACTGTTTGGGTTTAATAAATAGTAAAACAGACTGTAAGTCAGAACATATATAAATATTTTTGTAGCATTTTTATATTTAAAATTCACCGGATGAGGTTACAAATTAAGGAACGAAACGTCGTGTAGTGTAATGAAGTAATGTTAATAAATTTCATATATGTTCTGACATATAGGCTGTTTTATTATTTATTAATAACTGACAACGTAACAGAAGAAGTGTGCGTTTATCTTCCGTAGTAATGAAATATTTAAAAATACCACACCACATCTACAGTTTATATATTATAATTCAATTAATTATTTCACATTAAATAATACCTAATGCTGTAACTATACTTATTTTATATTGTATTTTAAATATTTTTAGTTTCAGTTTTGTCATTTTGAGTAACACGAGCTTGCGTCTCTATTTTTTGGCCTTCTTCATATGAAATAAAACAATAATTCTATATATCGCTCACGTTATATTGCATTACAATACAATTTAAAACATCTGCAAAAGTCCACCAATTTAGGTGGACCCTTTTATATTCTCTCACGGGCGACGAAGAAATTTTATAAAGTAAAAACCATACATTAACAACACGCGGATAGAAAAGAAGACAATTCCAAATATTCGTGAAAAAGATTATGAAAGAAACTCAATGACTTTGTAAATGTAAAAAGCTTTTAAACTTTAATAAAATACAAATATAAAAACGTGAGCGATGTTCTTTATAATTATTACATTTCATATGAATAAGTCCCAAAAAAATCGAAAGCATTTGTTATTCAAAGTGTCAAATTTGATTGTAATAAATTAATTAAAACATACAAATTTATTAATAACAGTTTTATAAAAACAACTTCAAATTTACCTAATTTTATATATTGTAATGCTACGTATGTCTCGACATTTATGAGAACATAAGAATGTAATATATTCATATAAAATTTTAGTTATGCTTTCGTATTTATTGGAGTAGAAAACTATTATTTCACACAATATTTTTCACGAGTTCGTTTGCTCTACAATCTGCAGTTACGTCTATTAAATATTCGACAAAGACCAACGAATCAAAAATCATATTCTGACTTTAAATAAAAATAAATAAAATGACGGCCAATAAGTCATCAAATAATTTATTATTATTTAAGTAATACATATACTACGTATCATCCCACTCTGTAGACTTCATCAGGTAATTATACAATCAAAATTAATTTCGAATACAAAACATACAAAAAGTATGTCATTTATTTTACTTTATATGGAATATTACACTTAATATTTTAACAAATTTTTATTTATTTGAAGTTAATTTTGATTTTATAATTTTGGTGTATAGTTACCTGACGATGTACACAAAGGTGGATGAAACGTTGTATTTGTATTTATTAAATAGTAATCAAATTATTTGCTGATTTATTGGCCGTCTTTTTAAAGATCAACTATCCTCCTCTCAATAATGAACTGGGTTCTCTGTTTCGTCAGAGGCATTTCGTAGTCAAGAATCATTTTTATTTTTCATCCCGAGACCTCATCAAACTTTTTAATTGCGGTACTCGTAACATGTTACAATATATATGACCTGTAGACATCATTGTAGACGTGTTTGTACATTTTAAGCTACTTTTGACCATTGTATTATTTTTTATTTAATTGTTTTTTCCCCTGTTGGATTAAAAAATATCCAACTAAAGTAACAAATTCTATTTGAACCATAATACAGATCAAAATTTTATTAACTATATTTTTAATTTATATACCGAAGAGGAATTAAAAAATTCTGGAGCGAACCCACTCATGTGATCTCAAATCCGCTACGCATAGTTTTAAGAGAGTACCACTATGACTTGTTGATCGTGATCGTTGATCGTAAGTCTTAATGGAAACTGAAAAAAGGGAGATCCGACAGAATTAGTGGTATTCGAAAATAAAATCTGTTAATTTAATTTCACTTGCCTGTATATATTTATTCGCAGCCTCCTAAAGGTTCAGCTGAGTTATATTTGACTCAACTTGGATATAAATGTCACCGAAAGTCATCATAAAGCTTACTACCATTTTGGACATTTTATTATTTATCATTTGTCTTATCCCAGAACGCCGATGCGTACTAAAATGTGACATAAGTTACATCGGCTTGCCAATGCAAAAACAAAGGAGGGTGACTTAATTTACTAACGGATATTTACATCTATTATGCAGATAATTCGTTGCTTCCATTAAAAAGTTAAAACCGGGAGAAATTTTGACAGATTAATACATTATTGACCAGACAAGATAAATCATTATTTTACAATAACTGTGATACGGATGAAAGGAAATTATCGTCTCATAGAATTTTATAGTCGAGGAACTAAAGATAAGAAGTTAATACTTTTTATCATTATGATTTACTATTCCATCAAAATCTTTGTTTGTGGTTGATTTGCGTATTAGTTTCAATTTTTTTTGGCATGGTATGCACCACGAGAAAATAAAAATTATCCAATTTCATAAATAGTTAATTCAATAAAACAAAAAAATAGTCACGAAAATTTTAAAAAGGATATAATTAAATTAAATAATTTAAATTGACAATAGTAAGTACCCAAAATAATTATTGTTTTGAAGTAGACGCGATGTATACTTCAACAAGGTTATTTACAGTGTCTTAAATGTGTACTTGGTGATGCTACAGTCATGGGACAATTTTTGAGGTGTGATACAGATTAATTAAATATTTTTAAAAAAATGCATAGGAATGTATGGCAGGAATTGACCCGTTGAGACAAGAAAAGAAGTTATTTAATTGCAATATCATCTCAAAGTGCTTCCTTCCAGCAATTTTTACAACAAATGCATGTCTGCCTTCCGCTATTCGTAAAATATTCCATTACGGCTGCAAATGGCGTTTTCAGATCACGGATGTCCAGGCACAGTACTGACCTCTACCCACAGCATTGTCAGCCAATCACAGCTACCTTGTTTGTATTACTGTTGGCGGTTGCAACTTTGAACTTTTATTGTACACGTTACCGGAAATCAGCACTTTATGATGATGTAAAGAAATAATGTTTTTTGGGGGTCTCATTTTTGTGATCGTGCCTCAACGCGACGCTTTTCGCCATACATTCCTATACAAAAAAAATGTTTTATTGAGCAGTGCTACCCCTCAAAGTTTGTCCAAAGACTATAGAACCGCCCTCTATATATGCCTGAGAATAACAACGGAGCTTCAAATCAAAAAGAAACTCCATTTTCTTTCCCATACACCTAAAACTATTAAAGATATGATTGACGTGAAAATTCTTTTTTTATTATTATTGTTTCCGTTACACTATGAATCAGCAGCGAGTAAAGAATATGTCTTTAAATGACTTTAAATACAAATGTGTTGTTACTGATGTTCAAAAACTATTTTGAACTGTTCACCAAGATTGCAGACCATAATAATATATATTTCTGCGTGGCTGTAGATGAATATTCTTCTTTATTAGGACTTATTTGTGTATGTCTACAAAGAAATCACGTTCGTCTGCGGTTAAAGGAAATAATTGTGTAATTTAGTCCCTAATATTAGTGTAACGTTTGCCGTTTATTTTTCCCCCCCTCCGTAAGCGATTGTCAACATTCTCCAGTGCTGAGAGTATTATTTATCATCTGATCGTAGTTGGCTCCGCTTCATGTGTGCGAGATGGGAAGGCATTTCCAATTACTTACATTCGTTTCAAATCCACGGCCAGAGAGGTTGAGGGGAAAGAAGCGCTGAGTCACGTTTGTTGATGGTCAGTCTTTGGTGCACATATATGACCAACTGTTTCCACATTGATGCAATCAGATTGGAATCGGTGCAAACGCAGAACAAAATCTTACTTGTTACCTTTGATAACAATTTATATCTTCTTGCAGTACGGGTGTAATTGCTTAAATGCTTCCGACTCTTAGCCGACAGAAATTCAATGGGAAGGTTCAATTAACTCATATCTCTACAGCTGCGTACAAGATCCGAGTTGTACAGAAACATCTTTCATACCAAGCCTTTCAAAATAATATTAATAGTAATTAAAAATAAGAAATTTATTAAAATTATTGTACTTTTCTGGTTTTGTTTCCGAGAATCAGTTATTTCTGGATGATGAGCCGTTCCTTATTATCTATATATTATAACAAATCACATATAACCTATATTCAATTAATAATACTACATATTTCACTTGGTTCCGATAAATATTTCATAAATAATGTTTAAACAATTTATTAATGTGGTGTTGTTCCTAAGCGATTGAAAATATTGACTACTTCTTACTATATTTTGAAATATTGTTAATGCTGAAAACATTTGAAGGCGTATTTTTTTCATTCTATTTTCCCAGACGCTAATGTTTCACTACGAATATTAACTAATGGTTTTATAATGTTGTACACAAAACGTAAAATCACGTTTTTTTTTTATAATTCAAGATTGTTTAAACAGCAAATGATAAACCAAGCACCATTAACAAGCAAATGATTTATTACACATTAAAATTATTATAATTAGGCTGGTCTTAGTATTAATTTTTTTTCGTCCTTGGCTAGAATTTATTTCTTGTAATAATGATTCAGAACGCAGCAGATTTTGATTAATCTTAGCTATTCCGTTAATACGAAATTATTGCAATTGTTACATTTTATATAGTGCACGAAATTGTCGTAGTATTGAAAAAATTAACATGTGGAAATGTTATTGCTAATTGTTCTGTTGGACATGCCGGAACATAAATAGTGGCCGCTTCTTTTAGATCAAGAAAAAAGGTGAAATAACGTTGGTATGAATTATATTCCAATTATGTGTGCAATAACTATACGTTTCGCAGGATCTAAACTTCGGTCTAACAAATTTGAAAAAAAAACAAAAGCAACCATTAATGAATTCGTCGTTAATTGCGAAATATATTTGGGATAATTCATATAATTATATTTCACTTTATTTACTCTGCTCCATGTTAGTAAACAGCATATTTGTGGCAGCAAATCAGACGATCAAACTTATGGCATTCACTTAAACCTTATGGCTGACAAAAGATTCCAAAGATAATTAAAGAAAGATTGAGGAACAGCTTTCGGATTAAAACAAATTAAGGTTATAATTTCCAACTTTTTAAAAATATTTCTTACTCAGTTGTCCTTTCTTCAAAAGTAAATAATTTATTATGTACAACAGAATACAAATAACTATAGTAATGCTTTCGGCTGTGACATTTTCAGCTATGTATCTACACAAATTATGATAATTATAATAATATTGAAGATATACACAGCATATACATTTAACATTGATATGCTAATTTGGGTTACCCGGTATTATAATGACTTGGACTCCCGAAAAATAATGTTAATGTTGAATGTCTTTCACGCATGATGCATAGGGCTCCATATCTATAAAAAGAATGTTTTCTATAAATTTAATATTATAAAATTATTATTTTAACATTGGCAGAGGGTAAAATGGATTACTCGGCATTTTAAATGACGTGGACAACAGAAAAATGAAGGTAATGATAATTGTCTTTCATTGAATGTTGAAGTTCATGACGTATATGATTATTGGTATAAGGACAGGAGAGAGAGAAACAGAAAGTTGTTGACTTCACAGATGGCAGGCACAATGTAGGGTTTGAAATTTTTGAATGTTATCAGAAGGTGAGGATAACGTTTCCAGTGACGGAAAATGGCAGAAGACCAATTCTAATACTTAAAATATTCATATTGTATTAAATGAGTTGTTTTTGAAGGAAGAATAACTGGTTGACTATTTGGCATTTTTAAAATTATAAATTAAGTCCTTCTGTCTGAAAACTGAATGTTGTTTCAAATATAGTCCAGAAACTCAACCTTAAATTACTATTAGAATCTGAATGTTGTTATAAATTTTATTAAAAAGCTAGGCATAAATTACTATTACAATGTACATAAATGGTATGGAACGAAATAAGCCTATATCCGTGAGTTTTGGCAGTGATCGATTACGTGAAGCACAAACGGCTTGGGGTTTCAGAAATAAAAAAATTCAATACTTTGTTAGTAATAATATAAATTTAGAGTTATAATATTGCTACATTTATTCAAAATTAATAGAAGTAATATACTTAATAAATATAAAAATATTATTGCTCTAAATTTTAGTATCCGTCGCTTATTCCTTAAAAGTTTCAGAATCTCAGTCATCTCGGTGGGAGTTTTCCAATTTTTATTGGTCATTTTCAGGAAGTATTCTTTTGGTAGTTATTAAGGCAATGACCATGTTACAAACAGCAGCTGTTTGACTTTACTATCCGACTTCCCGTCTTACAAACACTATTTTCACTTGTCTCAACGGTAGTTGATTAAATCCTTAATGCCTCAGCGATTTCTCTGTAAGTATCCGACCCTTAGATAAGGTAATAAAATACCCTGAGTTATGTTAAATCATGTACTTTCAAACCGCAGATCCAAGAAGGTTACTGTTAAATTGAAGCGAAAGGTACATTACAGGGACATTAACGAGGAATCGCTTTTAAGTATGGGAGAAGAATTTATATTTTATTGTGATCATTTTACTCACTGTAAAAACACAAACTAGATAAAACGAGCTATATTACCTTGATAATGATATATGTATATATATAAACACGTCCTTAAAGAGGTATGCTCACGTATACAGTAAAGGTGAGCGGGCCACGCACCGCAACCAACCCGTACGTTGTTCATCCGTGCCATGTAACGTCACTATCGCGTACCTTTACGTACTTGGAATTAAGGTCGTTTGTTGTTGTTGTAAGTTTGTGGTTGTGAGACGTTAATCAATATAGAGTACGAGTTATCTGAGCATGCCTTTTTCAATAAATTGTATTTGTGTGCAATTGTTTGTATTCTATTTTGATGCTTAACTCGTAAATGAATTGTTTGGGAGTGTGTTCCGCCACAAAAAAAAAAATCGGCCTCACTGCATGACCTATCATCTCTATTTGTTTGTCGGTGACCCTGCATATTTATAAGTATGTGGCTTTCGAGGATAATCACAACTGCAGCTCACTTGTATGAATAATGTTTAATAATTGTTAGTTAACAGCGTTTTGGAAATTATGCCAGAGTGTAGTTATTTTAACTGTTACACGTTAATTTGTCCTCTTTCTCTTTTCCTTTTGGAAATGTTTAAAATAAACGTACGTAGAAAAGGTTGTTGTTGTCGTAGCTAATCCACAGACTTGTCTCATGTTCTAATCTTTTCATCTCCACAGTCAGCCTAATTTGCCTAACGTATTCTTGTCCCTCTCTTAGTCGTACTTATATACTTCCTTCTAATACTAATTTAACGAGTCTTTCGTGGCTCAACGTGTGGTTTATTAGTCTATCCCGTCAGTGTTCTCTTCTCACTAATTATATTCAATATTTCCATATTTGTGAATCGATCAGCCCATCTCACTTTCACCACATTTCCACGGCTTCGATTCTTGTCTGTTCTGCAACTCCGATTGTCCCTGTTTCGCTTACATACAACGGTTCGATCAACACAACCACAACTCCAAATATATTCGGTACTGGCTATGCCCGCGACTTCGTTCGTTTTTTTATAGCTCTTTTTATTTTGCCCTTAAAACTAAAATGTGGTGTCATTTATTTATGATCGCTTCACAGCTGATTTTGAACACGCCCCACTTTCACATTTTTTGCAAGTAAATGGGCTGAATTATTTGGGGACGTCGCCTTTCGTGCGACAATTCAATGGATTTATAAATATTTACATTAACATCTTCTGAACTCTGCAAGATATCGAAATGAAACATACACGAAAATATAAGTTAAAACTCATGTTTCAAGCCCTCAAATTTTCATTTAAATCAATTAAGCTGTTTTGGAGCATAAAGAGTTTAGGCGACCCGCATTCATTTTGGATATTTGAACGCGCGAGTAACAATAAACCGTTCCCGTAGAATGTTATATATATATTCTGCAATATATCGAAATGAAACACGCACGAATACTTCAGTTAGATCTCCTGTTTTGAAACCCTCAAATTTTCATTGAAACCCGTTGAGCCGCTTCGGATCCTATTCGAAACAAACATACGGAAAGTCAGTCAGATAAACAGACACCTCAATTTATTTATTTTTATAGATAAGAAAATTCTTTTTTTTGCGAAAGTTTTCCTAACCTGCGCTATCTGGCTTTTTTTGTCTACTTTCCTTCTACCATCAACGGTTTATCTTGGTTAATATTGACAGCACCGAATAGTAATGAAATGGGCGAAATTGAACAAAAAGATAGTAAAATTTAAAGGTTTTAGTCCGATATACCGCAGGTAATTTTAATTTTTTCCCTTCCCCAAATTTACGAGCCAGGTGTAACATCCTTAAACTATGTCATACTAGAGCCACTAATTTGTCGTAATGGTTGATCTGGTAATACAATCATCTTTCAGACCTTAAAATGTCTATAAAGAATGGATAATTGTTTTACTGAACATAGGCATTTAATCAACACTGGCGGTTATAGTGGCATTTACTTCAATCAAGCGTAGTTCTATAATTATTCTCCACTATAAAAATTACTTCTCAGACGTGAACATATATTCCATAAAATTAATTAACATCCACACCTATCGACCAACTTTCGTCCTTTCCCGCATCTCCTTTCTTAACTTACATAACTTAAAGGTTTAAATGAGAGGACGACTTGCGAGAAAACGTGTTACTGACAGGAAAATAGCTGTAATAAAAATCAACACGTAAAATCGAATTTAGTAAGTACGTCCATTCTGGATGGTGATTAGACGTTTTGAGGCCGTGCAGTATTCATCTCTATAAACAGGTTTTATCCTTTCGTACAACGAATTTCTCTTTCTTCGGGAGTTCTAGATATGGTTACAATGAAGGATGAATTCGTTGGACTGGCCTGTGTCGGATCAAAGGGCAGTGTTTAGCAGGCAGCTAGACTTTATCTTGCTATATGAAAGCCACAAGCCATAAAGAGCGATTACACAAAAGCTGTGCGACAGTTAAGTCTCCTGCTCTCCAGATAAATTACCATCTCAAAAGAGTCTCATTCGGAGTGAAATAAATCATATTTAGTCGATTCAGATCCATCTCGTTGTTGAGATTCGTTTTATTTCGTCGGACATCTGTGGTACGCTTTTCTCAGAAGTAAAATCACGAGCTAATGACTGCGCAGCTCAGCTGCATAAATCCAGCATTACAAACCTCCGGGAATTCCTTCTTTATTGCTCCCTCGGAGGCGTAAGACTCTAATAATAAATTTTATGAGAGTTAACTTTGTTTATCTAACTTCCTGATGTGCTTCAGTGAAACACAGCATTGTAATATAAACTTACAATCACCCTTTCATTTGTCAATCACAACTTTGTTTCATTTAAAATAGAAACTTTTCAGTGACGATAAAGGTTTTAAGAAATGAATTAAAGAGATTTTTTTAAATTACCTTTAATTTTTAATAATGTTTACGCGAAAGATAAAGACGCCTAATTTAGCTCATCAAATAATACGTTCGCTAATATTCCCCGCTATTTAAGAATCCAATACAGTCGTATCAAAATACAAAACTATACAGTCAAAAAAGCCATCATAATTACCTTTGATTATATTAAACGACCGTTTTTGGCATAAAATATGATATTGACATCCCGAAACATGTCACAAAACCACAGCTTATGTCTGCAGAGCAGGAATTCATTTATGTAAAATTGGTTTTAATATAGGAACAGAGGGAAATATATTTGTTTCAGTTTTCTAGATATTTTTTTAAAATAAGTGGTTCACAACGACCATATAGCCACTAAGGTTTTTAATGATCTTTATAAAATTAATTATTTTTTGGAGAAATTTTAATAACTTTTTAACAATATATTTTTATAAAAATATTTTTTTACAGTTTAGTAACAGTGACTAATATTTTACTGCACTAAATTTTGTCATTTCGAATAACTGCGGTTTCGACCCTATTTTGGTTCGTATTCATCTAAAATATAATAATAATTATATTTTTACATCTCCGATACTTTTCAGTTGCACTGGCAGAATATATTTGGTGGGTTTCGGTTACGAAAATACATAAGTATTTTTTAATATCCATGTAACGTTGACGTCGCGAGAAAAGTTTGTCTTGCGGTGACTGGTCCACCAACGCACCCTCAAATTTCTTAACTTCGTTTGACTATTTCATTTTTCTGGTTTAGACCAAACGATCTACGTACAAATATAAACATGGAACGTTATCAAAGTGATTTCCGGTAATTCTAAAGATCGTAACTATATACAACTAATAAAGAACGAACAGCCTATATCACGTAAAGAAGCAGCATGGGAATTTAACTCGTATTTTATTAACGTTTCCCGTTATATGTTAGAAAAGCAAGGTGTAGAGAAATGTAACAAGCACAACTTTAGCGAAATGCTGCACAAGTCCAGAAACCCGGTTACTAAGTCTTTCTTCCTACTCCCGGTCAATAAAAATGAGACTTTTAATGTAATAAAAAATCTGAAAACTTCGAATGCTTCTGACATACGGAATCAACAATAAGCTCATTAAACATTGCTGTAATGAAATTTTAATTCCAATGCAGATCATAATTAACTTGCACTTTTCCTCCGGTATATTTCCAGATGCTCTAAAAGACGCAAAAGTTATACCGTTACACAAGAAGGGTTCTACAACAGACGTCTCCAATTATCGCCCTATTTCCCTCTTACCATTTATCAAAAATTTTTGAAAAAGCATTACTTATGAGAATTACAGATTTTCTTACAAAATTCAAACTTATTTCCACATTGCAACATGGATTCATTAGTGGAAAATCAAGCAACACGGCTTCATACGACTTCGTTCAAAGTAATCATGACACACTTGATGAAAGACTTGATAAAGTGACTTGCATTTTTGCTGACCTCTCGAAAGCGTTTGATTTAGTAGAGCATAATATTCTACTCATAAAATTAGATTTCTACGGAATCAGAGGAGTTCCCCTTTCTTTATTGGCATCGTACTTGCAAAACAGACGCCAAAAAGTTGCGATTGAAAACAACGATGGAAATGAGCATCTGTCAGAATGGGAAACAATTACCTGTGGTGTCCCTCAGGGCTCAATTTTGGGACCTTTACTTTTCATCGTTTACATTAACGATTTACCTAATTATTTAGATCCCTTAAAATGAGTCCTCTACGCTGACGACACAAATTTGGTAATCACGGATAGCGACTCGGAAACTTTATGCGAGAAAGTTGATACTGCGATGTGCCGTCTCTATCTTTCGTTCACTGCAAACCAAAATAGTTAACTTCACAGCAAACACAAACAGTTTATCTCCAAACTTGGAAAACATTTCAGAGCACGCGCCTTTTCTTGGTCTGCTGATTGACAATAATTTGAAATGGAATCACCACATTAAAAAAAACTTTACGAGTTAGCGCGGGAAACCGATATAGCTACATCAAAAATGATGTACCTTGCATATTTTCATTCTGTCATGTGTTACGGTATTGCAAATTTTTTAATATTTTTAAATACAATACGTATTAGCCGTACGAATAGTATCTGGTGCGGAGTGGAATACCACTTGCAAGCCTTTGAAATTCTAACCTTGCCTTGTACGTATATTCTAGAAATTTAAATTTTGTATGGGGCAACATCAATCTATATGCTCTAAACTGTACAAGCCATTCGTACAACAAAAGAAATCGCTCTCAGCTCCGTGTTGAAAAACATCGTCTAAGTCTTTTTGAAACAAGCATTCACTATTCCGGTATAAATCTATACAATACTCTACTGGAAGAAATAAAATCTTTAAAGGTTGAAAAATTATTTATAAAGAGTTGTAAATCTCTGTTAATGAATGTAGCGTATTATTCACTGAAAGAGTTCGTAGATAGGAAGGACTAAAACAATTTGCTGGTGTCATCAAATTATTCTATTATTTTACAACTATACTCTACTAGAATTTAACTGCTGATTTATTTTCTTTTTCATGTTCGACGGGAACCTACGCACGATCTTCTGCTAAATCCTTCGTCGGCTGATAGTTGAAGAATGAATTTTATCTTTCCTCTTTTTGTCCTTCAATTCTTAATTGTAAAATTTTGCATATTTCTTGTAATATTATATTTGACGTATCCTATTTCCTCAACCGAGGACTAATGGATTGAATAATAATAAATAAATAAATAATACAGAGTATTAAACATTTATTCACTTCCACATTGCTCAAGTCAATCAGAACAAGGAATGTTAATCTTTTGAATATTCAAAGAAATACAAATATTTAATTTAGATCAGAACTTTAAATTTAGAAATACAAAATTTTAATAAGTTGTTTATGGTGGTGATAATAACACAAATTGCCGAGAGCTGTGATATGTAAATGTTTGAAAGTTTTACCAGTTGCATTTTATATGGGTTGTTATCTTTATTTAAGGGAAGAATTAATTTATACTATCTGAATAATAAATCATTACAAAGTCTTTTACATTCACTCAACGCATGTCGACTTTCGCCGCTGTTCCCAGTGACTTTTAAATGTTGACATTCCCTGAATTTAAGACTTCCTTCTAGTAAAAGCACGTTAATTAGTATCTTCGTAATTTTTCTGCCTGTCTCTTTAATACACATAAGATAACATAACAGAAATTTGAACACAGTAGATATACGCTACTGGGAAATGACTGATGGTCAACAACCTTCGTGAATCACAATTATGACAACCCAAAATGATTTTAAGGTAACAGTGCCAGAAATGTATATTTGATAGAGCTCGTTATGACGCAAGACAGAATTGTTAACATTTCCTTCATTGTCTATTCCCGGTAACAGCTTTCCTATAAACCGAGGTTTTTCATAAAGCGTCTCTCTTGATGGTATACCGAAAGACTAGCTTCAGAAAATTAGGGAATATCGGCGAGTAAGGA
The DNA here is from genome assembly GCA_034510155.1 of Eucriotettix oculatus. Taxonomy (NCBI): domain Eukaryota; kingdom Metazoa; phylum Arthropoda; class Insecta; order Orthoptera; family Tetrigidae; genus Eucriotettix; species Eucriotettix oculatus. The sequence continues at coordinate 59,716,807 of CM067380.1, forward strand.
AACATTAAAACGTGAACCGTTCCAGATAAGTCTACGTGAAATCAGTGAAGAAGGCGTCAAAAATCTGAAGCAGTCAGTAGCAGACGAGTCTGTGGATGTGGACGTAGCCGCAGAACAAATAAACAGTCTGCAGATACATTTGCAGGGAAAACTAAGTGCTTAATAAAGTGCGCGTCGCGACATTCACGGTCTAAGGGCGATAAATCGTTTGAGCTAATATTAAAGCTGGTGATTGACAACGGCGATGTGTCTGCGGTTTGTGTGGTCGGCCGCAAGCTGTGAGCGGCTATACTCGACTTCGACTGTGCCTCGAATATACGACTATTGCCAATAGTTGGACGGAAAACTCATACAGCCCATCGCAGACACAAACCTTCAATTTATCACGGCCATACCAATTTATCAAAATATACAGTTAACTCGTCAAACATCTCTAAATTCCTTTCCTTGCCGTCTTGCCTAAGCAATGACAAAGATCTGCTATTTTCGTGTTTTAAAAACATTGATTTTCTTCCCGGAAGCTAAATGAACCTCGTTACAGGGAACGACTTCTTAAGTTTAAAATCAGAAGTATTCAGGGTAACGCCATTTCTTTACCGTACCAAGGAACTCCTATCTTTATAAATCGGAAAACGAAGACCGTATGAGACACAATCTTATTCGCAGAGCGCTGGTTGGGCAACACTACACTTAGGTAAATTTGGAAATTTTGCGATTTATCAAATTATTCCCCGTGACCACATAAATATAGCAAGAACGTAAATTGTGTTTGGGGCGGTATTTCTGGGCAAAAACGGAATGCGTTTGTTGCCGGTAAATGAAATTACACTATATAAATTATAAATCCATCCCTCTGATGTGCAAAGAGAGTGACAAACTACGTCATCATCAGATGTCTTCAGTGACAAAGGTAATAAAGACAATTTTTTTGGTCAAAAGTTAAAATTTTCCCCTGGTTTCGTCAAACGTATCAAAATTTTTCATCGGATTACAAAACTTATAAATATAAGCTTTTAATATTTTTCAATAAAACTAAAATTACCAGTTTTCCATCCGTTCAAGATCTTCCCCAAGTTCATTATTTTGCACTTATATCACAGCTGAAACCTTAGATCGAGGATTTTCATCTTGGTGCTGCGTTTTAGATTCAGTTTGATATTTTTCGTTTAGTTATGTTTTGCTTTAGACTTGTCTTTTGATATTTTGAATCCTGTAGTATGGGTCCAGTCTACAATATCACTCGAGGCTTGTTGAAGTAGGTTTTTTTTGTTGATAGGTCTTTGCCACTGCCAAGATTATTGATGCAAACAAGTATATATTTATTGGATGGGGAATTATTTTTGTTATTTCGCTGATCCCCATGACGAAGATCTTTGCGCTTAATACCGAGCCTCCATAGCGAATCTATTTTGAAATTTAGCTTGAATGAATCTTTTTTTAGGAAGTTTACGTTGAAGAATTGTACGTTTCCGTTCATTGTCATTTCCATGAGGATCTTGAGGATTCTTGTAATGCCACAGGCTTTTTTACAGTTACGATATGTTGTTTGTTTATGTATGCAGCACAGATGTTGGTTTCAATGTTTGTGAGGTGGTCGGTAGTCGATCTGTGTTGGCGAAAACCGCTTTGAGGTGGTGAGAGAAAGTTGATGTTTCCAAGGTGATTATTTTTTCTAGCAGCGTAAACGTTAGATCGGACGATAGTTTCTTGGGTCTGAGGGGTCTTTGTTTGGTTTAGGAATTGGGTATGACAGTAGCTTCGTTCCTAGCATTTGGGAACGTTTTTGTTTTTGTAGAGTTTGGTGATGGCTTTTGACGTTGAAGATACCGTCTGGACCTGGGGCTGGTGTTTCTGGATTTAGCTGACGTGTCTATGGGGTGATTTAAGTTGAGATTGGGTTGCTTGGCGTTCTACAAGAAGTACACAAATCTTTATGAGCTTACATCCCCACTTATATAAGAATTTTAATGAAATAGTACGTCTCTTTATCAATAACTTATTGTTACCAGAGTTTACATTATTATTATGAATTAAAATGATTTAGAGTTCAAGATTTACAATTTAATTGTCATAAACTACTTATTTAGATTTATTATTCAATCTATTAGTCCTGGGTTCAAACAGGATTCGTCAAATATAATATTACAAGAAACATACAAACTTTTACAATTAAGAATTTAGAACAAAAAGAGGAAAGATAAAATCCAATCTTCAATTTTCAGTCGACTAAATTGTATTTTAGTTTAACCTTTCAGGTATCAGAAATTAAAATATTGGTCACCGTCAGCGACTTATAAAGGGCATCATCAAGGCTGAATCCGGCCCTGGTCGAGGTGAATTAACCTTATACCTTAAATCTAACAACAGTGCGAAGTTTAAAATGATATAAATGTCTGCAGTAGGGATGCAGCAGTTAATCGGATGCACTTCACCAATTCTTCTTGAAGAAAAAAATTATTGAAACATTACATGTGAAAAATGATTGGAGGAAACCACAGTAAAAATTGGTTTTCCAGTGTGAAAATGTATACAGAAAATATTTAGATGCACAAATTGATGCGCTTTGTTAAGCCACAGGATGGTAAAACTTACAGAGTGTACGGTCATACATATCTAAGTAATTTTTAACACTTCACCGTATATTACTCCTTTATTATTATATGTATCTGATTTTTACGATTATTATTTTCTAATTCTTATATATTTCACTTATGTATATTCTAAGCGATTTATTCTACTTTTTGTGGTCTGATATTTTTCGTTTTGTACTTGCCCCACTTCCTCAGTACAGGATCTATTGGGATTATCAAAGAAATATATTCTATGGGCTGGTATCACAGAGTTTTCAAAGAGTGAATATAATGCATATAAAGAAAGCAACAGATTTTTACCTAAAATATCTGATTCTCTGTGACTGATTCACGATAATAGACTAATGTGTTGCGTTCTGGTGAACTTCGTGTGTGTCGACTTCCTTCTCGCATGTTCCTCCTTTCATTATTTTAATTGGGAGGTAATAATCTTGCTTCTACATTAATCTAAATGTTATTCAATCGCTCTACCTCCTCTTTCTTCTTACGGTCGCCGCAATTACCATATTAGCTTGTACAGGAAACCCACTAATCATCTCCCCAGCTTCTTGCAGCTGACCTTCAACTTTTATCAGGCTACATCCGGTCACTTTAATCACAGAACCCCACCTATACCTTTCAATTGAATTTCAGTTAAGTTTCAGCTCAGGTTTCGCAGCCAATGAGTGTCGGAAGCATTTTCCAGAAATAGTAAAAGAGCATCAACAAGTCTAAATTCAATAATGGTAACTAATTATTTCAAATGTTTGTTAAAAAACTAATATTTTCTTTTCCTTTATTTATTTCTAAGTTAAATTATATTTTACAGCATAATTTTTATATATATTGTACTTGGCTGTGTGATTACTTAATTAAAGAATAATTTTAATCATTCTACCGTATAACTGGAAGTATTGAATGATTCTTACATTAAAACTAATGTCAATTAAATTAGTATAACTGTATTGTTTGGTGTACTTCTGCCATTATTAATTTAAAATGACTGATATGATTTTGGTGTTTTTGTATTTTGTCTGCAAAGCCTTTTAACAGTCGCAATGAAATAATTCGAAAGTATTTAATATACTTTTTAAAAATTTTCGTTTTCTCAAACCAGGAGTTTTAGACCGATATTAATATTCATCTATACAAAAATTATATATTTCTTAAAATGTATAATTCAAAATGGTCATACCCGGGGAGTATAAAAACGGATGTGGGCAAATATTCCTTCGTAACCAGAGCAATAAGGGACTGGAATGCTTTGCCTGCAAGGGTACTAGAGGCTTTCGCTAAAAATACAAATGTTTTCCAAAAAAAAGTAGGAAACATTGAAATGTTAGGAACTTATTTTGTGAAAAAATATCAATACTGCCACCGGGAAATTCCCACCTGTGGTAATATGAAATACAATAAAATAGTTTTATGATCAAGGTGATTCTACGGTGATGGGACAAACTTTGAGGAGTAGTAAAGCTTACTACAACATGCACTTTTTGTATAGGAATGTATGGATGGAAGTGACGCGTTGAGGCAAAAACACAAAAATGAGACACAAAAAACATTGTTTATTTACGACATTAGCATAGGAGCACCGTACATTAGATGCACGTCTGCCTTTTATTATGCCTAAAAAATCTCCCATCACGGCCGAAAGCACAGTTGCAATCGACGTTTTCCGGTAGATACATCAAATAGCAGATGGCCAGGTACACTACTGCCCTCTATCCACATCATTGCCATACATTTCTACTCAACGAATGTATATCAATTCAAAAAGAGAAGAACTTCTTCAATTGAAACTCAAACCAAAGGCCATCAAACTAAATTTAGAAAATCATAAATTAAAAATATGTCTACCGGACCTGGGATCGAGCCTGAGCTTACCGGGAGGATGCTCTAACCACTGAGCAAGTCCGAGTCAATACTTGGTAAGCGGGAGGTTTCGGGTTCGATTTCTGGGTGCGGGCAACATTTTTCCATTTTTATTTTCTAAACAAACTCATGTTTCAGTAAGCTGTACCGCCCCTCATAATTTTTCCCATGAGCGTAGAATCACTCTGTATTTGTTTCCAACATTAATATTCATTAAGAAAATAAACTACTTATTATTTAACAGTACAAATTATCATTTTGCCAAATTGCAATATTTTTCATGCGAAACATGTCATTTTTGTCAGTGTATCAGTTTCCAGGGATGTGAGTCCTGCGATCCAGATACACGCCGTTTCTAACTGATCACACGCTAAAACGTTGTCAAACTAATAAAAACAATTCAGCACTTCAATTTTATTTTTTCGACTTAAAACATCGATATGTATCGAAATTTAAAAAGACGTCAGTCCTAAATATTTCTTAATAATCCAACCTTTATTAATTCCCTAAAATTGTTGCATATGGCTTTGAAATCTCAAGTTTCTTTATTAATAATTTAATGTTGGCTTACTTTGGGACAATAAAATACTGAAAAATTTTTAAAAATAGTTCTTATATCAAGCTGTTTACAATATTCAATTAAACGATTCTCAGAAAAATAAAGTTCATCTCACAACTATAACGTTCAGTGATTATTATAGTTGTTCTATAGAAAACAGAAATTGTTAATTTGATTAAACTTAGCGGTTGAATTTGGCAGTTTAGATTTGAAGGTAACAATGACTCGATGAGAGCAAAAAGTCTTTGGGTTTCTCGACAGTCTGTTTAGAGTTGGTATGATGGCGGATGTAAGAAAAATTTAGCTGATAACTATAAATCAATGCTTACTTTAAATTTCAGTTTACGCTCAATATCAGAGTTGTTAGAGTTACGTACGGTCTGATTAAATTGACGTAATGGGTAGATCAGAATCTTTCAGATTGCAGTGAAGAAAATTATCCACGTGTAGAAAATAGGTAGAGTGCGAATCTCAGGACTTTTGGGGGGGTTTAACAAATTATAGACGTTTTAATAAGTGATCTTAGGTAGAAAGTGTAGAAGTCTTCTTGTCTATTAACCGGAGAAGTACTAATTCATGGGATTGAATTTCTATGCGACGTGTTGTTTAGTGTCTTTAAAACACCGCAATACTTCGTTGTCATTACTTTCAGACGTACTGCTTAATTTATTAACCTATTATTTAGTTTGTATGAGTCTTTACTTTTATTGCGTATGGTTCTTGTTAGTTCCAGTGGATTATTTGTACTTTCACTCGTCCTCGCCAAACAGAGAAGGTTCTGTGTCTACTTCCACCTGTAAACCTGACTTGAGGCATGGGAACCGTCCAGTCACAACGAGTTGCACTTATGCAAAAGAGATGTTTGTGTGTTTATTTTTGTAACTCACCATGGAGTGCCCCAGATACTCGGCAGCGTTGTCGGAGATGTAAAGGAGCTTCCCGTTCTGCGTCATCATCATGAGGAAACCACTTAGAGCCTGCAAAAACAAAAACACTCCAGTGAGCGGAATTTCACGCATGGCCCCGTCAACGGGACTGAGAAACAGGCTCCCCCTGCGTTTTTTCCTCCCGCTTATTATACAATCAATTGGCATAGATAATTGTTTGATGGTCGTCTGAATATACTTATTATATTGGTATTTAATGCGCAAGTATTGTTAGCTGAAAATAGCTGCGGTGTAATTACTTATTTAGAGTTGGGCTGTGAGGCCTCCTCCTCATCCTCATCCACATCCTCAGCCGATGCCTTGCAACGTGTAATCAAAATCATTAGCTCTAATGTGCCGCAAAGGACAGTGCACACTTAAATGGAACTGCTACGCGTCCGGTCCGGTCCGTCTTGTGTCACAGACTCTTCCTAATTGAAAACAAGACGTTTTTCTGACATGCTAGCAAATATTTAACGATAAAGATATAATAAAAACCCTTTGATGGTCACAGCTTTAAACTGCAATAATTCATCCAGTTATACTTAAAACAATTCTACTTTAACAATATTACCAGTAAAACGTACTTCGTAAAATTTAAAATGATTGTATTCTCAAGACGTCGTCTGGTCAAAACTAATAATTTAAAAAAAACTGTGCACGTCCAAGGGTTTTTTATTATCTGTTCATCACAACCGAATGAAAATATTTACCCCAAAAAATTAAGTTTTTCTCCCTTTTATCTGTTTTAATTAGCTCATCTCATATAAAACCTACTATCCAGTTCCGGTTACAATTGGCACCTTTAAAAAACACAATTTTCGGCAATAATGCGTGCATAAGTAACTACTGTTTCAGAGATTCAGATCACTACTAAGCATATTCGGGTGTAACACCTGATACATAAAACTCCGCTGTGTGTGTAAACTGCTTGACCGATTTTGATGTCTTTTTCCTTTGTTGGGCCCGGTAGGTGACGCTAGATACAGAAATATTTTTAGAATAAGAAGAACAACCAGGACAGTCTCGGAAAACGTCTTTATTGTATTTAGAAAAAACTTATGGAGCTTTCGACATTCTGTCATATTCATCTTATTTGCTTACTTTCATTTAGCAAGCATACAGTGCCTCGTCATTAACAATAAGCATTATAAAACGCGGTTTAAACTTAATACGCCACTGTCTTGATTTGTAAATACAATAAAAACGTTTTCCGAGATTGTCCTGGTTGTTCTTCTTATTCTAAATCATCGTAAAGTCTATTTGATAAACAGAATTATTTTTAACTTTCCCATCAAAATTTGTTTTAGTATATATATTTTTTGTATTTTCCTTACATAATTCCAAATTTTAAGCCTGGCCGTTTAAATTATCAGAGCCATTTGGCGTACTTATGTTCATTGCGTCGTAGCTTGCCATTGTTTTGACATTTGGATTTCGGATTGCTGAGTTCTAACATTCTCCATGTATTGAAATTTATTACATACTGAGTGTATTATTTATCGATTAATTCGACATTGAACAAATGAAATATATTTGAAATAATACTTTGTGCAAACGTGAAAATTGCAGTCTTTGAATTACGATTCCTGTTCGATCAGCGCCATTCCATCTAACCTCCTAAATAAAATAAAAAAATTCAGCGTTCATTTGCGCGATTTCGATGATAGGGGACGAGAAAAGGTAATTTTTAAAAAAGTAATGATGTATCTGATGATTAAATTGCGTGTTGACAATGAGATTACTGTAGAATTAAATACTGGAGCGGGGTAATATAAATGAATAAACCGGGCACGCCGGGTACTTGGCTAGTAGTACTTAAATTCCTATGTTGCAATTAAATCAACTGGCGCATACGCTGAAGGGCAACACCAAGTAGTTATAACCTGTGACAATTTTACCTATTAAAACTACCTAGCGATTAAATTATTTTATTTTAAAACACAGACTTCACTTAATACTATCGTCTACATCAGTTACCTGCGTCCGTTTTTGAACGCAAAAAAAAAACTTAAAAAAAAACACTTGTTTCGGCAATAGCGGATATGCAACCAGTGTTTCAGAGATTTAGTCCTCAATTATGCTCAGTACATAAAGAAGTTTCCTATGTTTTGTGAAACTTTGTATTACATAATAGCACAGAAATCACTTCGCTTACTTTAGTTGTCTAGTTCTCGTTTCCTAAATCGACGATAAATTACCTTTTTTTCGGCAGTGGTGGATAATTAATAGGTGTTTCAGGCATTAAGACCTGAATTACGCCACGTAACTGTAATTTGTGACACATTTACGTTGTGAAAGTGAATACATAAATTGCTACATAATAACACTGACTGTCATCACTAAGTAAATACTATAGCACTCACGCCCACTTTATTATCCGTTTTCGATTATCACGAAAAATACAAGTTTTTTGGGTAATAGTGGATAGCTAAACATTGTTTCAGAAATTGAGACCGGTATTAAGCGTATTCGAAGGTCACAAAGTACATAAATTCCAATGTTTCGGAATGCATTAGAACCCGCGTATACATTAGAAAAGACGACTAAAATTTGTGACAGTTTTACGTACTAAAATCATCTATCGATAAAAAAAATTATGTTAAATAATAACACTGACTTCACTAAGGAATACTATTGTCACTATATGTCCAGGACATCAGTTTCTGAAAATTATCTCCGAGGTTGGATTTGAGAACAGTAATTTGAGACTCTGGAGCTAATTTTGGAGTGATACTCCAAAAGTTCTCCTCAGATTCATTTTTTAGGGTTAAAGAGTATAATTATCGTAAGAAAATAAATATTAGTGTCTCCTAAAAGTAGTTACATAGTGGCAGCTTCTAACTTCTGGTGTAAGAATAAATATTAATTTTGGTTATTTTTCGACCCAATGGTTTTTTAAGTATAAGTACTATCATTCAACACAGCTTCATTTGTTTCATTACATTTGTTACAATTAAGGAATTCGTGACCGATAACACACAACCGATAAATAATATGCGGAATCAAAAAACCAGGGATTAATTGAGCCAGCGGCTATATTTATAATAAATACAATGATTTAATTAAAGTATAAATACGCATAACATTTCGACTTCAATTTATCGTTTTTTGTATTCATTTAAAGACTTGACGTTTAATTGTTTTTCTTCTTAATTCTTTAGTTAACTTAGTTTAGTATTGCAACTCTAAATTTCACTTATAAATTCAATAGTTTCCACTAGATAACTAGGTAACAATTTTTACTACTATTTCCTTGAAATAAAGACAATATTTAAACCTAATAGTCTCATATACATTTAGAATATCTAAATTACTTAAACTTTTTTCATACTGCATATCTCCTTTAAATTACTCTAATAAATTTTTTTTATTAGTTTCTGTACGTAATCGTTATAATATAAACAGTAATACAGTATTGTAATTACTGTTAACTATGAAGGTCATGTGGTAAGTTAGTTACAAGAAAATTCTGTGACTCCACAGCATATTAGATTATTAATTACACTGCATCTATACAATCTCTGTGTTACATACGTATCCTCCTGAATAACCCCGTTTGTAGAAAAAAAATAAAACAGAATTTTGTTTCTTATCTCTCTGATTGAAACATATCAGACAAATAAATTAAGTGTAATTCTGCTAATGACGAAAAAAGTATATAAATGATTATAGATAATACAATTATGGTCTGACCTCCCCAGTCTTACGTAGCGTATAATAATTTATAATTTTGGAAATGCGCTGTAGTTATTGGCTAATATAAGCGTTGCTAAGCTTATCATAGATGTTTATTAAAGCACTACTAATTTAGGGGGGCAAAAGTAAATAAAAGAACGCGTAAAGGAGCAAGTAACCAAAGATTACGTGCCTTCGTGATCGTAATATATAATTACGGTATTATCATGTCAAGAACAAAGTAAATTGTGGGGAGGAATGTTACCCTTAGAAAACTAACAACAATAGTACACAATAGAAAATTGTATTTAGAGCCCAATGCAACGTAATAGTAATTAGCCAAGTATTCAATTATAAATACAGTCAGGACTGGGAAGTATGCACCCATTTCAGAGAGAATATTTTACGGGGGAGCGGGGTTCATTGTCCGATTTATAAACGGAGTAACGTGAACTAAAAGGAGTAGAGAAAGGATTAGATCGAGTGAGGTGAACGACATTGCAAAGGTAACACACACAAGTTTCGTACTGTAAAAAGAAGCATGCGCATTAGTATTTAGAGCCCTTTCCTTCTCGTTTTAACGCAGATGAGGGAACTGATCCATTTTCAGGGCACGAATAAAGACGTGAAATATGAAGACGAACAGAATTGTGCCCTCACTTCTTCCATCTGAAACAGTAATTTGATCTCAATTCCCTCTCCATCATTGTAAACATAGGTCGTGAAAAGTAGCATGACGTGTGAAGTTTGCAGTCTTAGTAGGGGAGAAGGCCAAGGTCTTTTTACAACCTCAAGGTTTTATCCCTTAACCTTTAAAGATCAGTTAAAATATAATTTTCTGACTTTAAGTTTAAAATAAATAAAAAGACGGCCAATAAGTAAGCAAAAAAAATTATTTGATGACTTACTGGCCGTCTTTTTATTTACTTTACAGATAAGGTTTTTCACACACAACATATTCTGAACTGAGAACAATATGATTCCTTTTCGTCAATGTTTTCAAAATAGTTTGAACACTACCAAATTGCCGTAACAATAAATAGTGTTAGAGCGAACTACAAATATGAGGAAATGGGCTACTGCGAAACGTATTTTGGCACGACTTGCTATCTCTCTCTAGCGATGAATCTATTTCATACACTAGATTAAGAAATAATAAAAATTGACTTGTTTTAAAGAAATTGTAATTTGGAAAATATGTAAGCTAGTTAGGGGTTGTGTTTCACTCAAGAATTTTCCTTTAATCTCGTAACATTGTTTCTTGGGTTCATTAATAATTTATTTACATTAACACTTAATATTTCGGTGATTCAGGTTTAGTAGACATCACTGTTAAATCTCGATATCTTCAGAATAGAGGATCAACTATCATGATGATCTGAATTTTGCAAAAATATCTGATTGAATTTAGTACTTATCCGGACCATAGGGACATGATTTCGATAAGTAAGACACTTTCCCATAGGAAGCGGTACACTGAGAGAGAATCTAAGCTCCACGTAAGTATATTTTAGGGAAATATTTTCGAGACAAACGTGAAGGCGTTTAAAATAGAATCGGAAGTCATTTTGCTTTTATTTTAAAAAAGAGTAAGTGATATTATTTTTAAAATATTGTTCTAAAAACTATTTCTTTATATAGATGATAGTGAACAATGTGGTCAAACGTTGCTGTAAAATATTAATATTATTATATTTATTACAGAGTTTGTTAAATTTAGAGACTAATTTAAAGCCAAAGGGGAACTAATTACAAATAAACGTAATTCATCATTTTAAATGTATATTCCTCGAAGAATAACAGGTGAATATTTTATGATAAATAATAATATAATAATTTTAGGCTTAGTTTTGTTGAAACAATTTAATTGATTTATCCGCGATGGTTTTCTGAACTTTGGAAAATAAACACTCCAAATTATATGCTGAAATATTAAAACATATTTTTAAGTCGAATGAAATACACAGGATTTTAAGAATGCTACTGGCAGCTTGTACTAAATGAAATTCTCAAAACATGTTAATTGTTCCGGAGTTAATCGTGTTTTGTTTGAACATAGCTGGCCTCCGTTATTAAGTAAGGAACGTATGTTATTTCCCAAGTAATCATTAAATTATTTGCGATATTTAATTGATAAAACTATATCTATTGTACTGCAATGACAAGGTCGTGCCCCATGTAACCCGAAATAGCGTGCTTGCAGTCCACATGGAACTGGCTTGTTCCAGGAGTACGTACGTATGAATAATTTAATGCTAAATGTTATGCGTTGCTGATCTAATCATGCAACCGAATATTATGCCGTCTGGGACGGATTTTGGTCCTATATCTATAGTAATTACAGCGGCGAGAGGTGAGCATGCTTATAATTGTATACATTTAGCCTTCAACGAGGGCAACAAACAATATTTAGCCACTACGTGGCCATTAGCAGTGTCTGGCGGCGTGGGAAACCTTGTCAATGAGAGAATCTTGTCTTTGTGTGTATGATAATAACGCTCTTCATCGATTTCCCTACAAATGGTATTCCACTCGTTTTTTCCTTGCCCGCGCGTTTCAGTCATTCTTGTGCAGGTAGAAATCTGGATTCTCGTGAGAAGGACGGCGTCAGGAAATTGAGTAAACGAAGAAGGTAATAAACCTTTTTAAATTGGGTTGCATGTCTGCCGAGATATATTTCTGAATTTCCAAAAGTTAGAAATGGAATAATTTAATTTGAAAACGTTTCGTCCCCTAACTTTAAGGGCCTCCTCAGGTCTTTCTACAAAACAATGCATATAATAAAATATACACAGCTGAATTAAAATAAATAAATTTGTTATGCACAATTAAAATATTTTAATTAATTATTTTTATTAATTAAATAATATTTTAACTAAACGAAACTTTTTAAAATTAAATAATTCCATTTCTGACTTTTGACCACTCTTTTGATTCCGTTTATAATATTAAGTCAGATTAATGTAATTAGTTTATTTTTGATTTCTGAAATTCGTTCACTGCCCCAATATTAAAATTGGAATTAATCGTGCAAGACAATTTTCACGAAGAAAGGATTATTATTCTATTCAAGAAGGCAGCAGGTGTACAAACTTGGATATTAATATATTTCATTCTATGAGACGGCCAAACAGAAGTAATTTACAATTCCGCTGCAGCGAGTAATTTTTTGAAACGTTCATATTTTTCATAAGCAACTAGCCGAGTGCCAGGAGTTACCCAGGTATTTATTTATAAGCACGAAAATTTCAACACTAATCTCTTGACCAACACGTGTGAACCTGACTGACGCATAGCAGAACGTAAACAAATAGTCACCATATTATGCGCCATTAAATATGGTGGAATTTTAAATTCTTTATAATTACAAAGACAGCCACCATTCCGTGTATTTGTTTAAAACATGAAGCTTTCATATAGTAAACACGTTTCACTGAATAGAAAATGAGAAAAACGAAATCCGTCAACTATTCAATACAAAAATGTCGATTTTGTGTAACGTCGTTAATAAACAAGAATTCTAGCATGAAATTAACCGTCAGTTTTTGCACGTTGGCAATTATACCTATTATATACACACATAAAAAAGAAAAAATTCTCATTACCATTACCAAACAATACTCATTCATCCAAATATTTCAAGAGAAATACCTAATTCGTCAGTCTTTGGACGTCAACAATAGAATCTGTTAAATTATAATTATAAAAACTTTTGTATTGATCGTTATCGTACTTCGATGTTTCCTGGAATAAGAAGGAAATAACTAGACAAAATCGTGTTTGGTAGCACAATCTTGGGAAGCCGACCCGTGAAATTTCACGTGATGCATTTCATTAATCGGTTATAAATAAAAAGAAACTCGCAAAGTTTTAAAAGAAAACGAATATATATCTGCCGTCAATTTATTTAAAAAACCAATCTCAAGAAAACTAAAGCAGTTGTACTGTGTTTTTTTTTCATTAGCATTACCCTGGTGTAATTGAGGGTGTTACTGTACATTAATTTAATCGATAACGTGAACTTAAGAAGCTCTACAGTAAACGTCACAATCCTGTGTGCACAGAACATTTTATGAAAAATTTACACATTTTTAACTAATCTTCCTTTCACCTTTGTGCTAAGTGTTTCCCACCCCAACTGTGTTTTTCTCCGGGTTTTTATGAAATATGTCTATCAAGTTTGTTGTAATTTCCCCATGGGTTTATTTTTCTATGATGAATATACTTTTCTGTTATATAGGTACGAATTAAATATTTGGAGGGCACGTCGTAGAACCAAGGAGATTCGTTGTTACTGAGAAGGTAAACGACCTACAATTATTACAGAGTTGGTTAAGTCTATTTTCTTCATCTTTTTGCTTAATACTGCTGTATATAGGAAGACTGCTGCGTTTGTTTCCCCAGTTTTCAGGAAATTAAATTAGAAAAATAATTCCATGGCAATTAACTAGACAATTTTACTGAACTGAATACGTCGTTTCTGTGAAATAATTTTTCTGTCTGATTGAACTGAAATTGAACGCAGGCAGACTCTGTTTTACAGGTTGTGACACACAACTGTAGCGGATCATACGCGTAGTGACGTAGTGACGTAGTAACGTAGTAACGCCGCTAATCTCCTACCGGGCTCCTGAGGTCGGCAGAGTGCATCTTGCATCGCCATCGGCGCCTTCTTGCTATTTACTCGATGAGGAATTCAGATTGTGTTCATTATAGCTTTAATTAAAACGGATCTCGGCGCAATATTGGCGACATCTAGTTTCCCTGTTCCGTGCGAACGAACGTAATTAGATGTAGAGATGCTCCGCAAATAGAGCAGGCCGCAGATATTGGCGAAATAGCGTTAATGAAGTGCAGATTTCTTTGAGATGTTCGAAACATCCACCCACGCCCTCGGTTCCACGTACTCATTTACACGTAACACATCTTCTGAAATTCAGTCCGTTGCAAATCAAAAAAGTCCAGTTCTCAGGTTTCAACCCGGGCCAATGTTTGTTTCAATAAATTGAAACACATTCACCGAGAAAACCCTCCCTTACTAATAAAAGCCTATTATTGAGAATAGCTTATTGACTCTTTATAAAAAATAAATAAGACTTTATAAAATTAATTTTGTTTGTAGAATAAAGCCTTCACATGACATTTTTAATTACAGAACCCATTGTTTAAGATTGACTATTTTAAATATACATGCATCCATAAATTTTACCATTAGTCACATATCATTAACAAAAATAGAATAAAAAGCAAATGAGAAAAAAGTTTCAGGGAGCATAACTTTATTTCGGTCAACTTTATTCACCAAAATACAATTAATGAAAGATCTGAAAACTTTGCAATTTTAGAATTTTAAAATGTACCTGACTCAAAACTAATGTTAACTAATTTCAAAACTAGACCATTATAAACTGAACATAAAGGCATGTTGAATGTTGCATAAACTGCTATGGTCATTAGCGCGAACTCAAACAGTCTGAAAAATAAAAATTAATTATGGCTACAGAACATTGGTAAAAGAGAAGTGGCCATTCACTACAGATGACATTTAAATGGTATTTTGAGATAGTGAAAATAAATACATAGTTAAGCACGATTTTAACTAATTTCCGTCTCTAATAAATAAAAAATAGTCAATTTGTCAGAAAAATATTTAATTAGCATTTAGTCAATATAATTTTGACCATTGTGCATATATGAAAGCTTCATCAGGTAACTAACAAAAAAATTATAAAATCAATATTAATTTTGAATACATAACATTTCGCTTAAATATAAAGTATAATGTGTATAATGAAAGACCTGAAAACTTTGTAATGTTAGGATTTTAATATGTGCCTGTGGCAAAATTTATTAAAACTAATATTTTATTCAATATGAAAACTAAACCATTACAAACTTTATGTAAAGGCATTAAAATAATTTATGTACAGGCAAAATACTTCGTAGAGATGCGGCCATTCACTACAGATGACATTTAAATGTTATTTTGAGATACTTAAAATAAATCCATAGTTAAGTACGATTTGAACTAATTTCAGTCTATAATAAATAAAAATTACAGCAAATTTATTAGAAAAAAATTAAATTAATGTTGAGCTAATATAATTTCGACATTTCGTCCATATATGTAGGCCTCATCAGGTATAGACTAAAAATTTCGCAAAATCAGTATTAATTTTGAATCCATAATATTTCGTTTAAATATGTTTCAATTAAATAAATAAAATACATTTTAAAATAAATAGAACTATGACACATGTGGATATTCACTTAAAAATATAAATCTGTTATTTATTTAATTAAAAATTGTACGTAACATTTATACGAAATTTATGTACTCAAAATTAACATTCATTTCACAAACCTCTTTTGTCTAGTTACCTGATGAAGACCATAAATATGGACGAAACGTCGTAATTATATTAACAAACTTTATTGCTTATAAATTGGCTTTTTTTATTTATTATACTTAATTGTCAGATAATTTATTAGTTAAATTTCCGTCACTATTATTAGTCAAAAGATATGCAGGAAACCTGTGAAAGACGTTTCGAAGCTCAAATCAGTGTCATGGATTTTTATTTGCACCTTCTACGTTTCGTTACGAATATATTATAAAATATTTAAAATAGAAAGAATTCCGTCATTTTACAACTGAAAACATAAAATCCTGTGTTCCAAAGTTTCGCGGAAAGACGAGCACCCGAAACTCTCAATATACACTCAATACTTTCTGAAATTCGATAATCCAAAAAAAAACGAGATCGGTAAGTTTCGACTCAAAAGTCAGGTAAACAAAAGGGCTTATAAATTAATGTGCTTATGTATTCTATATTTAGTCTACATAATTAAAGACAATTCGTGAGGTTATATACAATATTTAGGTCGTGAGTGATAAATCCTTAAATTTTGAAATATGAAACTGACTCACAAATCTTTGCTCAAAAGACACCGACATATTTTTAATGATTTTGAGATTAATATTTAGTCAACGTGCTCAATTCTAGATAAAATTGACCTCAGTCTCTCAGAAGTGTTATTTATTATATTCATATTTACGTCTGTATTTAAATACAATTCAGGTGGACCTTCATCAGTTTTAAAACATGACAAACTCTTTTTTAAACTTCCCATTCAGCACTCAAAATACTTTTTTCTAATAAGAAATAGTAACAGTTTTAAAGATATACAAAGAGCTTCCAGCCATTCGGACACAATATATGTAACCGAAATTAGTTAGTTTGATATATACACATATATATAGATATATATTTCATGCATTACATAATACTTTCTAAATCAACAAATTCAACAAAATGTTTACCAGTCTTGGGAATAATAATTAAAAACCAATTATTTAAAAAACAATACATTAAACCAATAAAAATTATGAAGTCAAATAGAGAAACTAGTACTATAAATTGTTGAGGTAAATACAATATTTTGGTCGTTAATATTCTTCACAACAATTATTAATTCAGAAACGTAAAAGTAGTATTTATAATTACTATTTTAAATTGTGTACTTTAATTCTTGATTTACTGAAATATGAAATTTATCGTTTTATTTATTTTTAATTAAAAGTCTGAAAATTTTATTTGAAATTTATCACAGTCCTATTTCATTTTTGATAGGATTAATAAACACAAGGAAAATATTTTTAACATCTATTTTATTAATACTGATGCTTTGAACTTGGCTTAATATATTTGGTTTTTAAATTGATTATTATTATGACTCGCGAGGCAGAAACATATTAAATATTTAAAGTCTTTTATCTTTTATTCGTAGATTACTTTCTGCTTCGTATAACTCATTCTTAATGGGTTAATCAAATATACTGGGCTTTGAAATGCTTGAACTAAAGCATTTGGTTAGATGAATTTTATTTTAAGGGTCCAAAAGTCACTTTTTATTCTTAAATAAATATAACAAAAAATTTTGTGTAACAAATCATTTCCTTTATTATTTGAATATTCGTTTGGAGTACCCATTTTGGAAGGACTGAATGTGAGCCTGAGTAGAAGTTTTTCTTTCGGCGTATTACTACGGTTTGATTGATTTACGATTTGTTACCGATTATTCATTTGAGAAACGGATCTAAAACAGCTTTACTCATGTTCCACAAGCGACGCCGTGACTTAAGAAAAGAAACTACTGTAAAGGTGATTTTTTTAATAAAAATAATACCTTATTTTACCGTGATTCAGGTACGTACCGCAGATTAGCAGTAAACAGGATATATGTATAAATAACGCCTCCGTTCACTTATAATTATTCATAAAACTTGCCGCTACAGGGTCACTTTAGGGTCACTATGGGATTTGAGGATATGGAAACGAGTTATTGCCCGTACTAATTGCTGTCATAAGTTATGTTCCATTAATATGCGCATTGATAATTTACGAAAATTCAAATTATGTCATGCGGAGGTTAATAGTTATTGGATTTTGTGGGCGTTTAAACGTGGTAGCAACGCAAGCAAAAGATGACAAGATAAAAATTGAGAATCTAGACAGTGCAATAAACAAAAAACAGCTTCGACTTTATAAATATTGCAATAAATGACCACGAAACTTGTTGCACTCAGGTATATATATATATATATATATATACACATATACTGGAAATTTTTTCTTAACCTTCTGAAAAGTGGACGGTGCCTCCGAAAATTCAAGAATATCAAACCCTACATGGTACCTGCCATCTGTGAACTTCAGGTAAGTCACAAACTTTCTGTCTCTTTTTCCTGTCCTTATTGTTTATGTGTGTGTGCTGATGCATTTTTAGAATTGTCGTATTCCTCGTATTTGGCAAAATTCCATATTTTTTTGGCATATCATTGCACCGGAAATTGTGTATAAAAGAAATGAAATCACAAGCACTTCTCGATACATTGATTGAAATGGCTGTAATTATCTGACTTACATTTAAACTTAAATGAAAAAATAAATAAACCAGCCAACCAGTCAGATATATTTTAATAATATAAAAAATTAGTACTACTAATTTTTATTATGTTTTGAAACCTATTCAGGTGGAACGAATACCTTTATTATACGTAAATTCTTACAAGTCTGAATCTAAAATTTCAAAGAAAACAATTAATATTAAATAGAGTTATGAGAATTTAAAAAAAAATTAAACAGCCTATAAGCCAGATATAAATTATATTATTTAACGAATAAGGTAAGCTACAACGTTTCATCCAGAATTTTTGGTCTTCTTCAGATTAAAAGAAATATGATCAAACGTCTTTCTGTATTAATTTTTTTGAATGGATATATTTTGATTAATAATTACAGGTCTATTAGGACTTATTGTTTTATAGCCGTCATTGGACGACGTCTAGGAGGCATAATTTTCTCTCTTGGGCCTCTATTTTTTAGTTTAAATTTCGCATCCATTCAAGAAATGAAAAAGTACTACCTTATTGACTATTGTAATGACTATTTGTTAATTTTATAAACGGCAGATATTATATACGAATAGTTATATAAAATGCGTCCCATTTATTTCTTTAAATATCAATAAAAATTAAAATTATGTTTAGAAATTTCTTAAGGTGTGTGCATCACAAAAATATATTTATTTATATAGCCAAATGCATATATTTGTAGCTTTTATTTAAATTTCTGCAAAATAAGTCTTAAGTCTGTAGAAAAGCTAAAATAAAATACAAAAGCAGTTCAGAGACTTAAATATATAGTTGCGGTATTACTGGTTATATTACTATAAGTGAAAATAAATCTTAATGATGTAATATATTAATATTAAAATAGAATATCAAATATATGTTATTGTAAAAAAGCAAAACCTTTAAAATAATTTAATAGTATTCTTTATTTGAGTTAAATATTGCATATTAGATGTAATAACTTGTATGTATATGGAAAAATCTTATACAAACAATTTTCATAGGAATTATGACTTAAATAAGTAATTATATGGATAAATAAATCAAACTTATTGAAAGCTCTCGCAGAATTAAGGAAAACGAAAAAAGGTTGTCATCAATTTATTTACCAGGCGTAAGGCTCAATTAATTTAATTAAAAGACGCATTTCAAGGAAACGAAAATTAGACTCTACAACTAAATCTTCCGTGGATCGTAAAACCTTTCCTATTGTTTTGATTATCATTCGATGTACCCTGACAGTTGTACATTTAATTCAATTGACAATGAAAACTTAAAAAGTTGTCCATTAAGTTCACAGAAGATTTTAGAGAAAAGTTGAACATTCTACATTACTATTCTTAATTACTTTTATAATTTTTTTAATTTTTAATTTTAACTATCAACAACACACTTAACAGCATTGTGTAAGTAACATTTATTTCTGTTGCAGTGTGTGTTTAAAGCACAAAACATAAGAAATTTATCTACAAATTTTTAAATACTTATTAATATTACAATAGTTAATTTCCAAACAAATATGCACGGAATTGTATTATGAATATCATGTTTGTAAAAAAAATCGTTTTCTTCCTATTTTTATGTCCAGACTTGTCAAAATCAACCAAAATATTTGTGCGACTGAAGAGGTTCCAAAACATAAGAATGATACAGAGTGATTCCTCGTATTTTATCAAAATGACGTGTTGGCTGGTTTACTCATTTATTATTACGTACTACGACTAAATAAATTAGCAGAAAAATAAAAAAACTAATTTGCTATACCATGCAGCTTCCTTAAAAGCTTTCGTGACACGGGTATAATATCCGCATTCAAGTGTTATTAATACAACAACAATGCAGTAATCCGCGCTCAATAGTTAAAATACATTTTAATTTTCCTTTAAATCCACTCTTATTATGTATGAAGCCGAAATAAAAATATCAAATTTCATTGGCATCTTTTTCAGTCTGTTTCTTAACTTTATTCCATTCAAAGGAGACCAATAGCGAAATAACTTACATATTTTGAAAACGACTTATAACTCAAAACACTAAAATTTTAAAACAAAGACAGTTTAACTTTATTCCTGCATTATTTCTGACCAAACTTTCAGGTCCTTTAAGTTCCGTTTCTACACGCGCGTTCAAGTTTCCACGCGTCGCACTTGAAACAATTCCAGTTTTCATTTCATTTCTCTAATCTACTACAACGTAAAACGGTTTTTCTCTCTCGGTTATGGTATTGGCAGCAACAATATATGTGAAACTTACGAATACTTGTCAGGGTTTTGTTTACACAGGGAGACGATTTTGAGGTAAACATATCTGAAAATCAATTGTTCCAAATAATTATATTTAGGGCTTAAAATTTTATATAACCGTTGTTTGTGTATTGATCTAATTTAAAAATGGATTTCTGTATAATGAAGGAACAGACTGCACGAAAATAATTTACCAGTACACCGCGTTTACTAACGCGTCACACCTTCAACCCCATTACTTGCAGACACGCAAGCTTTCTTTCGCATTTCGCTTCAGCACCGTTCCCAAATATTATTTATGTTAGGATGATCACATAATTTATGTATATATGTTTGCATATTCTTTATTGAAATTTAAATTGGTGGAGGAGTCACAATTGTACATGTTTTCCTAAAACCACATAGGAATGAGAAGCAGCCCCCTACCCTTTTCCCAGCATAAAAGTTAAAGGAACTCAAGCTTAAAACATCTGCAAAATTCTGCTGAAATCGTCTTCGCAGGTCTGTGAAAAACAGCATCAACAATGAACGAAAGTACATATAAGTCAATTGAATTAAGATAAGAGTAATATCCTGAAACACTACGCCGAGTTAATTAGAGCTTTTCAAATAATTATTGATGACTTCTACGTATTAAAATAACGTTTCCGAGGACAACTTCTGACGTTTGTAGAGGAACTTCCGGTATTATGGAACAGTAATAAAATAGGGGATATTAAGATTTTACTTAGTTAAAGTGCTGATTCCAAGTGTCGTTCAACTGGCGGCTTCTGATAGTGTTCAATAAATACAAGGAATGCAAGGAATTTTTAATTTTTTAAAAGATTGATCCTTCCCTTATATGATAATCGTGAAGTTCCTATGCTTATCAGTCACACCAATAAATTAACCAAAACTGTAGATTAATTTTGATTCCAATAGCCGAAATTAGCCACGTCGAAATTTAAATCGGTAAAGTGTCGATATTAATCGTAGAACGAGTTTTGATAAGTGTTAAGTCCAAAACAACAATTTTTTAATTATAGCTCTAAAAAATTTGATCCAGTCCAAAACTTTGGCGTAGTGTTTTGATATTTTAAATTTGTAAATGACTATGGCAATGCAGAAAGCTCCTGAAAATTTGAATAAATTTGGAATCAAAATTGATACATAGTTTTTGTTAATTTATTGGTGTGACTGATAAAACATAGGGATTTCACCATTATCATAGAAACATATTTGTTTCCTTCTTTGGGGAAATTTCAGGAGGTAAGTGTTGAATATTGTTTATTCAATATTGGAAGTGATAAATTTACATTGAAACCAAGGAAAGATTTATCCGAACACAACGATTTACCACATACTTGTCGTTTTGTTTTTTCTGAAAAATCCCAAATAAAACGATTTTTTCCAAAATGGCGAATCGGGTTATATGGAATACCAGTATTTAATTGTATCTGACATTCCATCATACTACCTAACATACAAAAACCCGTAAATACACTTTGCTTTAAAATACTTTCAGCAACAGTTTTAATTTATTACAAACCGAAGGACAGGTAGATGACGCAAACAAGCGGAAGCATCCTTACATTTTTTGATTTGTGCAAATGAACTGGACAATATTTTGATCTGATTTTTTTTGGAAAATTTTGTCCGCTTTGTTCCTTTTTGGTCGATATTCTATATTAGCCGATTACCTATAATACCCGCCAAATGAAATTTCATTAACTCTGTTAACATGTGTTGAAATTTTTAATATTATTTTTCACTACATATAACTAATCGCAGATAATTGTATTCGTAATGGGTATTTCATTAATATCGGGCTATTGAATTGCTTAAATTGTATTCTATAATACCTGAAGTTTCTATTGTTGGTGATACAATACAACTCGTTGGATCGAAACTGTTAAATTAATGCGCCATCGTACGAAATTTTGGACGCAACCAGAAACATTTAGATTCCATTAAAAGTACAATTAATTGTGCTTTATGCAAATTATATGGCAAAAAATATTTTCCGAACTTACCAAAGATTAAGTTTTAGAATTTTCAATTCACCTAACCCAGTGAGAGGAAGATTACTACCTGAGCTCAACCATATTCCTAAATCTTCACACCCCAATGTGATAAAAAGAAAACATCAAGAATGGAGACTCAATCAAATTTATTTTACATATCCCCCAACCGGTATGTGAAACCTGCAATGTGGCCACAACGATACGACACATTTATTCGATTGGCCATCCTGCCATTGAACAAAGTTGATTGTTACCTACCAGTGGACACCATAACTAGCTTCATATCGTTTCCAGTTCTACTGGATAAAATTTAATTATATATACCATTTGCTGTTAACAATTATGAAATGACAGTCACCAAGAACCCCAGGGTTGACGTTACTTTGAATCTGTAAATTTCAAAATAATGACAAGTTAGCTGGTTCATTCGTCAATAACTGTTCTGTGGTGTTCGTTGGTTACACCATCAAAATATTGTTGTACAATCAAACGAACAATAATAATAATAATGTATTTAATTTGAATAGAAATATAACTCAAATTAAGTTATAGTGGAAAACATATAAATTTACGATATCAATTTAATCATTAGCTCAGTCGGTAAAAGCAAAAATAATAATCTACGCAGCTTCTTAAATGGCTGCTCCCGGGAACGCGGGTGACGAACGATATAGTTGAAAATTAAATTCGCGAATCAGACGAGAATGGTTTGTGTGGAAAAACCGAGGTAAATTGCCGTTACCGGATGTTAACGCCTGATGACGTCGTTCTTCGTTTTTGTTCGTATGCCGGTTGTTCCTTTCCTGGGTCACGTCTTCTTCATATTAAGATTCTCTAGTGCCTCTCCTTCAGATCAAATGTTGTCTTTTTATTTTCTGTACTCCCACCAAATGAATCTCCTTTCTTAAATGTGCAGAAACTAAATTTTATACATGTCGCCTTGTTCTGCCACTGCTTCGTCTCTCCCTAGCGTCTCTCTCCGGCAGCCTCTCTGCAACAACTGTCCAATCTAATCTCTTCCAGGCCATCAACAATGTTGCAGCCAACAATGTTGCAGACGGTGACGTTTTCCCGCCTACTCGGCCCCACCAAGCCATTCTCGTCTTCCGTCCTGTATACGTAAATAACAAAAACTAAATTATTTTTGCTTTACCCGACTGTAAGGGTCATGAATCACCACAGTTCGTAGAATTTTCCGCAATTGAAACAAATGTCTTATCGCGATGATTCACTCATTGCAACTGAAAACAGAGTTTCCTATCTGTAGATAATCATAAATTAGCCTTGTAAAGACCTGTGGTAGAATTGCAATGGCAGGGGTTCTGTAACGATCCACTGAAACTGATCGTTCAATTATATTGGTAGCTATTAATATATATATTTTTTTAAATCTGCATATACGGCCTGTAATTAAAATGCGTGATGTTCCCGCGAGTATGCAACCAACAATACAGCGTACTATTTGGAGCGCATCTGAGGACATTGACAAGCTGATAATTGGCAGCTTGCCATAATTCCCAGAAGTGTGACGCGGACGTCGCACACAACAGCGTCCAGTCTCTTTCCTCTCATACGTTTACAATAAAGTGCATCATTTTGGATGAATCCGAGAGCAGAGAGAAGCGGAGACTGCAGAGATTTCCATAATTCCCGGAAATGTGACGTGTCCCGCGCTACAGGAATGCTTTCATTCTTCTCACTTTCTATAGCATTGAATTAAAAAAAAGGTGAAGAAAATCAACAGAACAATCGTAGAGGTGTCCCATTAATAAACAATTCACGGACTTCTGAGAATCGCTACTTGTGTTGAGCTTATGAAAACGCTGGCTCATCCCCTAGGCCCAATTAAAGCCCCTAGCGCGGATTTCATATCTGCCCCGTTTCGACACGCAGACCTCGGCGTGGGAACCTTGCCTTTTGTTTTCTAGGAATTGAAACACAATCCGCTGTCCGCTCTTGGCCACAGAAATCAATTAGATGCTTTCTGGTCTGCTAAGCATGCCGCCGAACTCTGGCATTCGTCATAATAATTCAGTTTAGACGAATGGATGACTCTGGGCGCGCATTCGTGTTCCACGTGGAAACAAAAAAAAACACAAAAACTTGAGAATAGTAAATTTTATAAGTAAACCGAAGGAAATACGACAGGTTCATCATCATTTGTGTTAATCAAATAAAACCCTTAATTACTTCCCGAAGGTAATAAACTGTTAATGGAACACGTTTATCTACCGGGCTATAAACACACCAGCAATATATTTGAGTTTTTTATTTAAATTTCTACAAAATACAATTAAATACCCGGGCAACACCGGATAGACAGCTAGTAATGAAGCAAAAACAGAAAACAATTATAAGATTTCTTGATTAACATATTTTGTTTTTATATTATAGTAGCTGGGTGCCCGGTGACAGACTTTTGACTAAAGTTATATTAGTTTTTATTTCGCGAACGTCGTCGTCGTCGCCGCTGCACGCATACGTAAGGGCAGAATGTATCCTGTTCTATATGTCCTTAGGGTAGGAGGGATAAACCGTAAAAGTAACTGACCCCGAAAAGTATTTATTCAACGAAAATATCGGCCAATTTTGCATATTTAAAAATTTCAGCCCCCAGCAGTTCCAACCCCTATGGGTGGTAGCCCTGTCTTTACCCCGACAGTGCTTTTCTCCGACTTGCAAAGAACATGAGTGCAAATTTTGGTTGTAATTGCTTCATGCGTTTATATATTTATGCGGAGCATACATACACACAAATACGAAATTTGAGCACCTTTTACACCTAAACCATTAATTTCATTTATAAGAATAAAGTAGTTGATCCATCTATTTGGTCTGTTTAGCGTGAAACAACTTTTAAATTTAATGAACGTTTTATTTAAATAACAGTATATGTATTAAGTACTTAGAAAATATACAAACTTGTTTATGTTTTGAGTGCAGCAAACACACTATTCCATATAAAAGCCACGTGTTGGGCCTCACACAGTCAAATTTATTCTGTTTAAGATTAAGATTTTATAATTGTAAGGTTGTATTTTCACGTCTGATTTTGTAATAATAAAGTATAAAAATTTCTGACCACTTTCAGACATTGTTTTCAACAATTTCCAAAGTTTATTTTCCTCTTTGGAAATTGTTAAAAATAAAGTCTGAAAGTGGTCGAAAATTTTTACTTACTTCATAATTGTATCAAAAGGACCTTTTAAGGTCTATAAGGTAAAAGCCCAGAAGACCTCAATTTTTCAGCAAAGAAAAAATTAATTTAATTTTCGTCAGTCAATATAGAAGCTTTCGGTGACTGTGTACCATATTCATATATCTTTTCTAGTCTTCTCTCTTCCAATTTTATTAATCGAACAAAATTAATTAATTTATTAAAATGAATCTCCATTTAATAACAACGTACACATTCGGACTCTCTTTAAGTTCTCATATGGGATATTGCTGTGAATGTAAAATATGCAGAAAAAATTATCCTTACCTCTATTTTTTTATAAATTAAACGATCATTAATTTCCAAAAAATAGAAAATAGAAAATGTTCAATAAAAAGCCGCATTTAAGTTTTTTAATTTTAGCACAAAATCTTTTTAAAAGAAAACTAAATCACCACAGTAGTAACAGAAAACAGATATCATCAGAAGAAACAGGAAATTTTGTAATATCATGGAAATGTGTTTGTTGGATATTTCAAACGGTTGAAAATTTTGCAACGAATTTTTTTAGTATTTCTAGTACTTTAAGGTAGAAAATATTTCATACAATTTGCGGAATTTCAAGTAGCCGCCAACATATAAATTCATCTTTAAAAAAATAGTATGCTGCAGATAGGAAAAATCTAACAAAATTTGCGTTACTTTCATATGCACTAACTAAATTATGTGTACCGTCATGAAGCCCACAAGACACGTTAGTATATTAATTATTGTATTAAAAACTTACGTGGGCATTTAATTGCACGATTAAACTTGCAAAACCGTGAATGCATGCTTTATATGTTTAAGGTGAAAATTTGTTAATGACTATTTTGCTAAATAAAGTTATACATGGCAGTGTTAATAAGAATTATATTTTACTTTGTATTCAATTAACGCGATCTTTCTTAAATTCTCCCTGTCAACCGTTTTAACAATGCAGTTACTTGTTCTTTTTGTAATAAATTTGGTTTAAATAAAATTGTTACATAGCCGTAGTGAATTAAAATATGTCCAAGTGTTACATTTAACTAATTAAAATAATTATAAATTTTTATACCTGAAGAAGTGTCAAAGGAGAGAGGAAATATTTCATATTTTAAATTAAATAAAAACTGGCAAAGAGGCTTTTATAATTCATTTAATTAGTAAAATTAAATGCCAGTTTTTATTTTATTCTCTCATTTGAGACTTCTTCACGTATAAATATTTTAAATAAAATAAAAACTGACATGTTGTTCATTTCATTATTTATTTAAATGTCAGATAAATTATTTATTTAATTTAATTATTTAGTTCGTAATTAAGTGATGTCAAGAGATGATATTCACGTCTCCCCTCATTGAATTTCCTTTATCTCATTTGCTTAAGGTTCAAAATTAACAGCTCCATGGGGTGATACCTTGTCCTTTACTTGTTATTATTTTTTTAATTGTTGTGTGTGATTATACTTACTTTACTTTATGTTGCCGATTATTGTGAAAGTCTACATATAATGGCCTCAGTATCTCTGCAGAGTTGACGTAGGCTTTTGTATTTATCTCCATCAGACGTTTTTTATTTCCCATTACTAATACGTTTTAATAACAACTTGAAGAAAAAAGAAGTGCGACGTCTGATTGGAAGACTGGGTTTCCCGTCTCCGAGAACGCGAGGGAACTGGTTAGCCAAAACTGTTTTAAGCAAAAAGCCTGATGCCCGATCATGAAAGTGCTGACTCATAAAAGCAATTTTTCTCGCGCGCAATGAGCTAATGAAAGGACCAATTCAATGTCGGAATGGTTGTCACACGAATATGTCCGAAGATGATACGGTCTTCACCCGGCGTAAGAGGCGAGTCACAAGAAGTCCCACGAGTGAGACCAAAATAAAAAGTAGTCCTTCCACACGAATTGCGAGCTGGATACGAGTAAATCTGAAACCTCGCTGCTCGCTTCGTGTTGTAATGAAATATGAGAAGATCTCTGGCAGACGCGTTGCAAATGCAGCGAGAGATGCTTTGTCAGGAGCATCTCGGATCTTGTTTCACTTTGTGCCTCTGTGTTTACTGTTTTGACGAGATAATCGCCGTCTATCTTTAAAACTTACTTAGGTCTGCTGTTGGGATTCTCCACATTTAGAACGGTGATGTCACGTTCTCTCAGTGATGTCGGTGTGCCACGGATCACGTGACCGTCAGCATCAGCCAAGATCATTTCGTGAATGACCAGGGACCTTGTCTCACTTGTACGCTGAAGTAGAGCGTAAACGCGGTCCATCGCTATCAGCCGTTGCGTCGCGGTCATGACAGCTACACAAACACAGCCTGGTGTTAATGGCAGTCAGCCTTTGCTTGGGCCGGTGAACCCGCAGTCCGCAGTCTGGAATTAGGCGCTGTGCAAATGGTTCATGGCACGGCTTTACGCAACACTTCGTGCGCAATAAGTAAATCCTCCATATATCAGGTCTGACTGTCGACGTGTGAAGCAAACATCTGTGATCCACATATCCTGGAAGATGTACGATACTTTTACTAATTACAACCGGATACAAACATCTTCGTCAGATTCCACTAAATTCCTTGGAACTTAAGATGTCTTCGGATCTTCAAATAAAAAAAACCTCCAATATCTCGAACTCGTTGTCAAGGTTTCTTTCATATGATTTCTTATTAATGACGTAGGGGAAGTCGGGAGGCAAGGGGACACTTATTGTTCAACAATTTTTGTAAAATTTTGGAAAAAACAAAATGACTTCTTAGAAGAATAAAACATTAGTTTATTCTATTACCTATTTCATCTAATATCAATATAACTTAAAGCAACGAATTTATATTTTTGATGAATTTTTAAAAATATACAAATTTACCGTTCTCCCCCCCTCCCCGGATAGCAGAACGGGATAGGATGTTTTGTACATATAATAAGTGCAACAAAATTTAAAATTTTAACACGTTTTGAGTTTTGTTTCTTATTCTTATTTAGCGTACGGTTGATCGCTTTATCAATTTCTCCTTTCGCAAAACGTTTTTTTTTGCAACTGCACAGTCTTTGTTAACTTTTTCCCGTTCCTTTTCATTCTTAATCTACTCCTGTAACTGATTCTTATAAGGCAAGTCTGCCAATTTTTCCTTTTTCTCTTGAGGAACACACAACATTTAGCCTCATAATGTAGTGTCGCGTTCCGCCTCGTATGCTAGTCTCAGTTTAAGGTTTAATAATAATAATAATATTCCGTAGATCCTGTAAAGAAGCTAAGCTTTAAGGATGTGGAATGGGTCAGGGTGTACATTTATTACATTATTTTATTGTATAAAAGAAAATATACTTATAACAAAGTTTTGTATTATAAACTATAATAAATTACTCTTCTCCGATTCTTCTATAAATTCCTTTATTGAATAGAAGAAGTGGCTAAGCAAAAATGAGCGTAATTCAGTGTTAAATTTACCTTGATTATCGGACAACTGTTTAATTCTGTGCGGCAGTCTGTTGAAGATGGATATCCCTGAATAATGCACACCTTTCTGTGCAATTGACAATGTTTTACATTTTTTATACAGATTATTTTTGTTCCTTGTATTGAAGGGATGAATATCAGAATTATTCAAAAATAAGTGCCTATTTGTGATTAAAAATAACATCAATGAATAAATGTATTGGCACGTCAAAGTGAAAATACCTAACTTTTTGAACAGATTTCTGCAAGAAGTTCGTGAGGAAACCTGACATATTGCTCTAATAACACGTTTTTGACTAATAAAAATCTTATCTATGCCTACTGAGTTGCCCCAAAATATAATACCATATGATATTATTGAGATTATTGAGCATTAATGTAAGTAAATTTAAACCTTAAACGTAACCTATATTCAGCTAAAGACACCTAGTTTACGAATATATAGCATTAAAGAGTTGAAAGCGAAGAGGTTTGTATATTACCTCCAGTTGAAATGCTGCAAAAATTATGAAGTCACAGATGGAAGACGCCAAAACAAGAATTAATTCACAAGGTGGAATCAAAATTTGGTCAAGTCGGCTGGCAGGACTTCTTCCACCCCTATTTACTAGCCTCAGCAATATCCTGTAAAAAAATAGGGTATCCCGTTCTACCCCGCTATCCTGTTCCGCCTCGATTTCCACGATGTTTTTTAAAAATAATATTTATTCAGTCTACTGTGTGATATATTGGAAACTTAAATTATGGCATCGAGATATGTGGTGGCTGAGCTGCTGCCAAGTTCACGAACCGGATTATTGGATTTATGGTTATTTTTGGAATGAAACGGCGTAATTTCTGTAAGCCAATCTGAAAACAATACAACATTGGGGAAGCGTACTCACTTTATGCCTACAATTCTGTACGACTTGTATGAAATTATGAGAAATTCCGTATACAAAATCTTCACCTCTACCAGGGGCACTTACTAACTATTACAGAGTCAAAACCAAGTTTGAAAAATTGAAATTAAACTTCTTTTAAAAGGCTCGTTGTTATACAAAAAAAACGTATCCAAAAAACAAACAAATATCCTTTTATTTAAAAAAAGTAATTACCTAAGAAATCTTTATATAATAGAAGTGAATACTATTAATTGTAATTGTCAACTTGTTTTCTTCCATTTCGCTTTTATAACGATGTAAAACTGGCGACATTTTTTATATGGCGTTTTCCCATCTTTTAATTTGCAATTAATGGAGAAAACTTACTTACGATCGATATTCCATATACAAGCTAAACATTTGACGACAACATCCTCACTCGGAAATTGTATAAAAATGTATAAAACAAGAGGAAAAATGTACAATTTGAAAAATAATTTCCAACGCCGTTCCAATGTTGAAAGGAAACCAGACTGGCGTCTATTTTTTAATATTTTTCTAATTAACTAAATATTTCGGAGAATAAAAAACAGATAATCGTTTAAGAACAGAAAACAATTGCAGGTACTAGATGAACAATGACGATGAAGTTAACACAACCCAAATCTTCCCACGTTTTCTCAAATTCCATAATCTTGTAATAAATTCACTTCTGTTTAGTAAAATGATACAATAATACTTGAAATATGTACAGTTTTAATTATCGGTCTTCGTGAAATGTCCCATTTTAATTTCTTTTATACTTCAATCCTGTGTCCTTATTGAAAGCATTGAAAGGGAAAAACACGAAACAATTGAATTCCTGACTGTATATTGTTTTTGAAGCCTAAAAATTTTTCTGTTATATTAGTTTTACAAAGTATAAAAATTAATTACAACTGTTGAATAACATTTTTCGTGTTCCAACTTTCTTTCAACTTTTTGTTGTGATTAGGGTATTATTTCAATTATTTTCTTTCATATTAATGCAATTTCTATATGTGTATTCTATGATGTGTGAACAATCCTTTATGAGCTCATTGTCTTGTTATAATTTATCAGTATAACTAAATTTTATAAAGGTTATTCATTGCGTTTTTCTTTGTCTCAATGGTATAATTGAAACAAATATTTTCTTACTTCCAATTCTCCACCGCTTTATTCTAGTCTACAATATTGTATTATATTTTTTTATCCTCTCGTCTATTTGTTACCGATGGGAAATTCCATGAATATAATACCAGACTATGCAGATAGACAGTCTCTAACTCTTAGCCGGTAGTTAGAACCTATTTGTTAGGAAATGCAAGACTCCGCGTATTACTGTTCACTTACAGGGTTTTCTTATATCAGTGGGGTATTTCGCACGAGAATACTGTTTTAAATAAATTTATTTGAACGTAATCTTGTAACGCACCGTCTAACTTAACGAAATCAAAATTATTGAACGTAATTATGCATATAAACAAATTGCCCAGATACTATTTTTTTAAAATACATCGTACATTGAATATATTTAAATGACAAACGTAAATTAACTTTTTGTGGCTAGCTCAACATCACGCCAGTTATTTTCCTCAGCACGTGGGTGAAATAATATTTCCTAAGATTTTGTCCGTCGTTTTAAAACGAAAACTTGCCAAGTTAAACTCTTTGGAGACGTTTTGTTTTAAATTATGTATAATTAAAACCGGAGAATGAATAATAGTGTGCTATGGAGTGACTCCAAACAGGACCAGATGCTCTGGTGGTACTGAACACGTCTTCGCAGTGACGTCATCAGTCGGCGCCCAGATGCGTCCACAAATCCTGATGGTTGTTTCCTTATTTAATTAATCGCATATAATCATTCATCGAATTATTGTATTGTAATTTATTAAAAAATTATAATTCCAAGCAGATATCTTTTCCAAAATATTTAAAGTCTCCAAAGATAATATACAGATTGCTTTAAAGATCGAAAAATATATATCAGCACAAAATATACTCTCTGTGTATATGTATGTGTGTAGAATAATGCAAAACAATATTCGAGCCGTTACAATCTTCCAAATGACGCAAACCAATCCTCTCAAATATTGCTAATATGTCCTTATCGTCATCATTAAACCTTGAGTGTTTTTTCTAGCCGTCTAATTAATACGTATCAATGCATGTGCGAAGAGAAAAGTCTCGTGGGAGAAAAATACGGGCGCCTGTGCAATTATGTGTTGGTCTGCGGTGGCCTTTCTTAAAAACAGGCGACCCTTCGCATCATTATGGCCGCGGGAAAGCACAGCGCCTTATGTGGGTTAAGTCGGACGTGTTAAACACGGCCAAAAGGAGCTATTAGTCCTCATCGAGCGAAAAATAACATCTTAACATAAATACTTGGACAACTTGAACTTTCTTCGGCTGGCGTGTGAACCGACGAGAAGAGAAAGTGTGGGTTCGAGGTGCAAATGTGGAGCAGTTCAGGGCTGTCCAGGCCACGGGGTACTTCACTTCTTGCTTCCTCTTAAAATATCAAAATCACTTTCCCTTACCTTCATTCGTACAGTCAGTTAAAGCCTAACCATTGAGATCGAAAGTCTTCCTGGTTATTGGATATCGGCTTGTTCCGTCATTTTAAGATTTGACAAGATGTAAAAAGCCTACTCTATAATAAGGACGATCAATATTTTAATCACCATCTACGAATAGTATGGAATTAAGTACGTAAGTTAATTAAATTCCGAAGTAGGCGTCGTGACGCTCCAGGGCCCAGTGGCTGTGTTACCCTTATTCAGCCCAATAAAAGGATTCAGAGGATAATTCAAAATTCCTTGACTTATACGCGCAATTCGTTGCGATAAAAATACATATACATTGTATAGTTTATGTGATACAAAATACACATATACATATTGTATAGATTATGTGTAGTATACTAATATTCAATTTAATTAGATTTAATTACGCCTCTTCAATAAATTGTTTGTGAATTTAGGATACGTTTCTCATTTATCATTAAACCATCTGGGTGCCCGGCGATGCCCGGGAATTCATTAACCCGCTACAGTATTTAATTTGACAGTAATCTCTGTACCAAAGAGTGATAAAACCGTGAGCGAGAACGTCACATTATTTTAAAATTTACATTTTCATACCTTTATGAGAGCTGAATTTTATCGCGATGACTCAGTACATTAATAGTCAATTCTACTCGTAAGCAGAGATGTACAGAAAAATACAAAGAGCGAATAATATAGACAGCTTCTCAGTACAAAATATACTCTCTTGAGTAAATGTATGTGTGTAGGATAATGCTAAACAATATTCAGCCCGGGAATTCATTATTATATTATATAATTGCGGTCTGATTACCTGGACCTATGAGCGTAGACTCATGTATTCATCTATAAAAAATAAAATTGGGTGTGTGGTCCCTGGTCTTTATATAACGTGCCTCAATCATCTGCCCTGTGACCTTGTATATTTATTAACTTCTTAAAAGTATTATTATTTTAATAAAATTTTAGTTTAATTTTGGTTTTCGTATCACGCTTGACAGATATATTCTATTCAGTCTGATTAGCTTGAAATAATGTGTTTACCCTGACGTAGCCTGTCATCGTCTTCGGCGTCGCCGCCGCGGCACAAACCAAGTGCATAAGGATCTCGCTTGGCAGGCTACGTATTGTAACTTCTATATGTTTTTTTTAGGGTGGGGCGTTTTTTTGGCCTGAAACGAGGGAAGAAGGAACTTAAAACTTATGTATATATAAATATACATACCTACGAAATAAAAATTGAGTGTGTGGTTTTTATATAATCACCCCGACTTATAATTGCGTATTTATAAACTAATTAAAAAGTATCATTACTTATGATTATATGGCTTTTAAGCGTATAATAGCGTTTTAATAAGTAATGCTGCTTTTTAATTGTTTTTCGCGAATATCGCATCGGGTAAGTGACGTTTATCTACAGCCGTAATGCTGAATCATATGTATTGGGACTTATGAAACATAATGCATTATTATTAAATAATTAAAAAGTATCATTACTTATATCAAATTTTTTGTTAACCGTTAGCATTATTTCACGGAATATAGCAATTTAATTGTCTCATTTGACAGGCTACGTGAGGGTTAATCTATCCATTTGCAAGTTCTACATATCTTTAGGATAGAATACTTTTTGGCCTGAAAAGGGGGAAGGAAGAAGGGACCTAAATTTTCAAAAGATCGACAGATATCTTGTTTGGGATTATCAGCGCTGAACACAAAAATACTTAATGACAATCGGTTAATGGTTAACGCCCAAGGGAAAACCTTATAACTCGCAGTGTGTTTGAACACGCCGAATATATAACCTCAGAAGTGGGCTGCTTACGTTGTCTTTTATTTATATAAAAAATATTTTTAACCTTATTATCCGCAGACTTCAAATACTTGTGGTGTCGCGGAAAATCTGGGAATCACTGTTATAAACTGTTTAGTGGAATTCTAAAGAAACTTGTGACAACCCCAAATAATCCCGACAAATTTCAGAGAAACGGTTTTAAATTAAAACATGAGCAGACGTACACATGAAATAACTAATTAAAAGCGAAAAGCACATGCAGTTGTTATCGTTCATAATTTCACGTTTAATTTTCTGTCGCTCAAAGCATAAGGAAGAATTTCTTACAAATTTTTCTCTATTTATTCATTTATTAAATTTAGTCATTCGACGTGATCATGGCGAATTATACCATAAGACTGGCATCTGATTTAGTGAATGAACATTTTGAGCTCTGGTTCTCAGTATTGTGTTTACAAAATAACTTTCTTAGTCCGCAGTACCACTGTTGTTGGTATTGCACAAACTTTTCGAGACATTTGGAAGATTCCATACAAATAAATTAATTTAAAAAGTTTTTAAGTGAGAAATACCTAGTGACATAAAGAAGCCTCTTCAATGATCTCAAGTACTAAAACACTAATACAAAATATATCAAAACAGTACAATGAATTGAATAAAACTACTCTAAAATTATGATTATAGTTCCAATGAAGTATTGTATTTATTAAATCTACAAATGGGCAGATGCCCGGTGGCAGATACATAGAAATTAAACAATAATTAATAAACTGGTCGTAAGGACCACATTTAACCTATTGAAAAAAAACTGGAAATATAATTCACTGTAGTATATTTTTAGAGATTTCGCAGCACTGATCACTTCACTAACTGCACTACACGACAATAAACTTAGATTGAGTCGAAATTTTCTTTCTTTCTTTTCTAGCTGACAACCAACTATTAGCTTGACAATGGCTTCCCCAAGAATGATTTATGCCGCATGTGGGATCCCAATGGAACTATTTTTATCCCGCATTGTTCTTATATTCTATTTTATATATGAAAATGTTCATGCACTTGATACGGGTTTCATTCACCCTACGAGTTAGTCTAATTAATAGACGGTATTCCCAAAAATGATTCTGCAATTGGAGATCTAACGGAAGACACGTTTTAAAAGGAGAAATATTACCCTTCGTCTCCGGAGTCAGGCTACAAGACCATCCCGGCAGTAGGATTTGTTGGCTCGAGTATTCTGAACGAAAGAAACAGCACGATTCCAGAATTTCGTATTCACGACGTCACTTAATTCGACAATAGTTTTTCTCCCTCCGTAGTAAGGAATCGACGTATTACGTTGTAGCGCTTTTTCCGCCCATTACTGTGTAACCTTCGAGGAATTTATTGCGTGGTGAAGACATTAATTTAGCAGAGTTACTCTGCACAGGAGCCTGCGGAACGTAATAAAAATCGGAATGTTAAGCGACATGCGACAGTTACGGCCCCTGCCAGGCAAATTATAAAGCATCCTGACAGTCCATTGTCGCGTCAGATTTATGTCCGGCACGGCCACCGCGCCAATTATTCACACGGGTATGACTTACACCAGATTCCTTTACTCACTACGGTCAAGCTGTTTTATTTCCCCCAACAGTCCATAATCTATTATGTTAGCACTAGAGCCGTATTCCGTGGAGTCAAGAATATGTTTTATTGGACAGGCCTCTTCAGGATACAAATCTTCGGAATAGAAATAATTCAGTAGTGTTTTTATCACTACGTTATTTTTCCCGAGCTCAATGTTGGGGTCGCCAGACTTTCACTAAGTTCTTTCAAGGGAACTTATAAAAATAATTTTGAGGAACTGGTCACTTTCTGCCGAGACGTTGTTTGAAATGCGAAGCTATATTTTATAATAATTACGCTGTAACGATGCGAAGTGCCCGTCGTACAAGCCTTCTGTCCTCCCAAGCAAATTTATTGTTATTGTGAGGGTTAGAAGCTTGCATTGTTACTAGTGTAACCGCAGAATGTTGACACACGTCTGTCCTCCAGGTTTGTGAACCTTACTCTTCAACTTTGAAAAATTAGTACTACTTTTGTACTGTTACACATAAAACAACACAAATGAAGGCAGCTTCCCTGGTATCTACTAGTTAAAATAAACTAGATCCATTCAGCCAAAATTCAAACCAAACAAAACATAATACTACGCACGATTACAAACTCTCCCTGGTACCTAAGAAATTCTGTCATCCACCATAACATCAAAATTCCCAACGTTAACTCAGTAATCTCCAAATCCATAAGAAACCTAATCAAAAGCGCACTCAACCACCCAACCCCACGATCCAGCAATTTCATAACAATCCTCCTTCACCTCCACGCTTCCCTAGCCTCAAAAGAAAACTCCCAATTGACCTCATCCTCCCCCCTGATCACCCTAACCCACTCTAGCATCATGCCCGCAGACCACATCCTCATTAATCCTCCAAAAATCAGTTCACTGCTTGTCAATCCTCACACACCCTCGTCGTATGCTCCTCAGATACAATTAAACCTAACCCGTTCGGCTAAAGTCGGTTAATCAAATTGATTAACCTACCCTCACACAACCATGTTAATTTTTATGATTTTTTTATATTGTATGTACTGTATCGATATTGGTTTTTTATTATTTATTATTATTATTATTTTAAAAACTTTTATCGTACAGATTATCAGTTAGGACGATAACGATACAGTATATACAATATTAAAAATGTATATAATTAACATGATAACGTGAAGATAGGTTAATTCATTTAATTAACCTACTTTAGGAGAATTGGTTAGGTTCATTTATTTTTGCGAGTACCTGAGGGCCATACGACTTAGGTGGGTGATGATTGACAGGTAGAGAACTGATTTATGGAGGATTAATGAGGATGTGGTCTGCGGACATGATGGTAGAGTGGGTTAGGGTGATCAGGGGGAAGGATGAGGTCAATCGGAAGTTTTCTTTTGAGGCGACGGGAGCGTGGAGGTGGAGGAGGATTGTTGTGAAATTGCTGGATCGTGGGGTTTGGGTGGTTGAGTGCGCTTTTGATTAGGTTTGTTATGGATTTGGAGATTACTGAGTTTACAATCGATATTGGTCTAACTGATAATCTGTATGATAATAGTTTTTATATATAAAAATAATAAACTACTATTCTAAACAACAACGTCCCGTGCACATTAAAACCCTGTTTGCTGTTGTGTGGCCCCAAATATGTCGTGCAACACTACCGCGTTTGACGAGAGGTTTAAACGTGTATGTCATTGTTTGACAGTCTTTGGTTTGTTTCACATTATCCGTTTTTCTCCCGGATTGTCCTGTCCGGGAAAAAAACTGACGGTGGAAACCCGGACGGTTACACGTAAACATTCTACCGGAGAAGACCCGGACGGCGACAGAGAAGATGTTCTTAATTGGAGGATGAGTATTAATACAGAACAACACTATGCTGTCAGTATTGCAAATACTCCATCGTATTACTTACTTTGTACTTGAGAGAGGTGGAGGTAGTGTTGTGAACATAATTTATATCAAGAGTTTCCGCAAGAGAGACTAACTGCGAATATCCTGAGAAATATTTTATGTAATATTTTTGTTTCTGACGTCGGAAGTGTACCATGGAAACGGAAAAAATTAAAATTTTTATTAATAAACTCAGACTAAATAAAAAAGTATTTAAAAGTAATTTCAGTACATTGATTTCATCTTTCAAGAAAATAAATGCAGTATGCATTTGTAAATGATAGTGTTACTAATAATTGTCTTCCCAAGCGCATATTTATCATCTTCATCAACAACATAAAATTGTGGGAGTAGTTCTTCGCAAACTTCATGCCAGACATCTTCCTTAGCATTCCTGTTTCTTTGTTTGTCATCAAATTGGTCCCACGTCACAGGTCTGGCTTCCACAGGGGTAATCGAAACTTCTCCATCAATATCTTCCATTATTTTTATTAACACGGGAGGATTAAAAATATGCTTCGACCCAGCACAGCCCACAAAAGAAAATGACTCGACGTCATTGTTGTCAGAGAAACATTGCCGTTTTTCTGCCCCCCCTCCCCCTTGTCACCGGACAGTGTGTAAGCTGCTTCAGTCGACTAAAACAATGTCGCCGTCCGTTTTTTCCCGGATGGGTTTTAGTCGGGGGAAAAACGGATAATGTGAAACAATTCATTCGATTTTATTTGAAACTCATTTTCGACGTCCAGTGTTTTAATCATTATTTATTATAGCAAATTCAAGAACTGTTGAGGAAGAGGAATTTTGGTGTGAGTTTATAGAAATCTATCGTGAAATGTGGAACGTGAAAAGTGAAGACTACAAAAAATTAAATACGAGAAGGTGGTAAAAAAAATTTAACCTCAATGCAGTTAGGGCTGAAGTACGCACCAAAATTAATGTTTTTCCTACTTAGTACCAAAAATAAATAAAGTGAAGGATGGTATGAGATCTGGCAAAGACACGTATGTTAACTTATCTAATTTATGGTATTTTAATTATATTGCTAGGCCAAATGTGAGGAAATTCCACGATAGTTTTTACTACTGTAATTAGAAAATGTTTTTAAAAACTAGTAGGGCAACAAAATATAGATAACTCGTCATTTTCTAGCAACGAAGTAGATGTTTTATTTCCAAACTAGAGTGGTGTAGTTAGCGTCCCCGCCTCGCATCACAGAGGCCTCGGGTTCGAATCTCGGCACCGGCATGGGTGTTTTTTTTTCGTCATGGTCTGGAGAACACTGATTGTCATTGAACGAGAACCGATACGCCGATCACGCACCACTCCAAATTTCTAATGTGTCATGGAAGATGACAGTCCGCATCGTCCCGGTGGCTCGTCGAAAGGAAAGGAGAATGAAAGAGAAAAGTAGATGCTTGATTGATTTCTTCTTCTCCGACGAGACGCCAATAACAATCGCGGAACAGCATCCGTCTGTGTCGTTAAACGTACCTGGAGAACATCAAGGGGTTGGAAGGTGTATGGGCCAATGTCTGCGCAAACGTGTAATGAGGGATTCGACTCAGTTTGTTATCACAACTTAATATATTATTTATTACATTTATTATTATATATTTTCAGCTTCTTTGCGTGTGCGACATGCATGTCTAAATCTTTATCCTTTTTAATTTGTAGCTTCCTTAAAATCTCACCAGATGCGGCTCTAAAATTAGGAACGAAACGTCGTGTACAAACTACTGGTATTAAAGTTTATATTAATTTTTTCTGACTTATAGGTTGTTTTGCTATTTATTAATATATTATTATCGTAGAAAACATCGCGAGACGTGTAGTGAGGCTGTAAGAAATTATATAAATTGAAAGCAGATCGTGGAATTTGTCCATTACTCCGAGAAGAAGAAGATGAAAGTTGAATTATAAAAACTAGTAGTAGTAGTTGAATACTGACAATCCCGAGAAAAGTTGTCATTTATCGTCGTTGATATTTGAAATAGAAATATGTTAGTATCGCGGCGAGGAGAAATTAGAAGGTTGAGAAACCGTGACGAAGATGACAGAGAACGTATTCCACAGACCACAGAACAAAAATAGACGAAAATCATCACTACGCGTTGAGATACGGATAAAAATTTAAAAATATTAAGTTTACAGAAGCTATTTGCCAACCCTCAGAGATAAATCCTAAATAAATTATAATAATCTTGATTAAATTTATAAAATCAAAGTTAAATCGCGCAAAAGAATCAATGGTACATATGCTTATTCATTGAGTAAACTATTTTGTTTTAGAAGAACCGGTGGAATGTTACAGAATCAGAACTTCTATAGTGACATTTATAATTTGTAGCAATCGATGTAATGATAATGTCAAGTTATTAGCGTTTTGGTACTCGTACATGTTTATGATGACGTCGCGTTTTGATCAAAAAAGTTTCAATTTCTATGATTTTAAGAAACTAATCACTTCATTTTTGAGCTTCCGATCTGAATATGAATGACAGGCACAAAGATCATATGTAGAAATTTTGAATAAATGTTAGCCTAATATAAATAATCGACTTGATTGTATTTCTTCCACCTGTATATTTTTTGAATGACAAAATATGCTTCTTCGTCAGCTCAGTGAAGATACACACAAGTAGTATCACTTCTTTTATTATAGTTCACATAAATACAAGTACACATACATGCATTTTAAACTCGTCACACATCGGAAATAAAATAATGTACTATGGACTGAAAGTTTGAGTATTTTGTTCCACAGAACAATGATACTAAACGTCTTATATTTAAAAGTCACCTGGTATAATATTCCCTAACCTACCGTTCCTAACAACAAAATCAATTACCTTTTTTTCGTTAAATATAGCGGAAATGGTTTTCCTTCTAGAATTATAAATTAAAAATGAATTTTGGCGTCTGAAGGTTTGTAATACTGAATATGAAGTGGGTCATTTTATAGTAAATATTAATGTCGGCAAATACCGTATTTGTGGAATTATAAATTCCTTTTTGTTTTCTTATAGATGAATATGGCCTCTTTTCAAAATTATTATTTTTTAAGTTAAGCAGTTGAGAATTTTTTTTGATGGCCTCTGCGAACATAAACAACAACTGTAGTGTTTGTGAGCATAATTATCTTTCTTCTCCTTCTACAGAAGAAAGCTGAAGTCAGATGGGCAGGCGGTGTCTCAAATCAGAAAGTCTTGAATAGAATTGGTGAGGAAAGAACATTATGGGGGACCCTGAAAGGACAGGCTAAACAGACACAGGGAAGTTGCAGGGTAGGATTAAAAGAAAAAGACCAAGGATAGAATATGTTGCTCAAAACAGGTTATATCTGAACTTTAGTAGTTATGTGGGCATTAAAATATTAGCAAAAGATAGAATAACACGGAGATCTGCATCAAGCCAGGCTTTGCTCTGACCACAAAAAGAACAACCGTGAAATCAAAATTAACCAAAGTTAAAAACCATATAAGAAGCCACCTAGACGAAGAATCACCAAATGTAACGTAAATAAACATATCTAAATTTAAAAAACAACAAATGTGTGTTAACATTTTTTTATTATATTGAACGTTTAGAGTCGCGTCAATTTTTTTTAAAACAAATTGCTCAAGTTAAATATTGTTTTCAGTTGAAATGTAATGGTCATTAATAATGCGACATTGAAAAGTAACCACTAATAAATGTAATAAAGCCGCTATTTCACCTCTGACTTTGCAGTAGATATTCAAATAATGGTAAATACCTGCTGAAGATATCTGAGCGCTTCTTGTGTGAATAAATACCCGAAGATAAAACTCGTCGAGCCACGGACTTTACGTAATCTTATTCCTCTTTAATTGAAACAATTATGATGTTCAACACTCGAGGAAGAGCATAAACGCCTGTTTGAATTAACGTATAAATGTTTATTGCTGTTATTTAGAAAAGCTTAGTCACTAAAATTACGATAGAGGCATTTAAAGGATTTCCCGGTCTAAAGGTCAACAAACTTGTTCCGCTGTGGTATTAAGTGCCGATGTTGTGCTTTTTTTTTCTAAGTAGCTGCAAAACCTATTATAATTTTAAACGTCCGATACAGCTCTCCCTGACTATTTAGATAATTAAGTAAATTTCTGTTGCCGTAAATAGAAGGCGTATCTTTATTCATCGAAAGCACTACTTGAGAGTTTGCCCTTAAATTCCAAGGCAATTATTGAAACCCTCAAATATGTATAACTGGAATATGTTCCGATCTCGTACGTTTCCACAAAAAGAAACTTGTTAATTGAAGCATGGTTTTAGCTGTTCGGTTCCCATGAGGGTTGCATCCGAAAGCTTCTGCAACAAAAAACTCTTGACCTTGGCTCCCCCTACCTTTCAAGGTACAGAAAACGTACTTCGTTCTCATTGCAGAGCTGTTTGAAAAATAACCGCTTCAGGTAGAGCTCAAGTCCTCTCCGTATCCAGAATTTTTATAGACTTAAAACCCATATTCTTTTACAACAGGGCAGTTTATAACTGAAGAAAAATATATGGACATATGACGCGTTCGGACAAAATTGTTTAAACGGCTGATGTTCTCTTAAAGGACACTGCTACATTTTATGCAAATTAGACGATATGTAAATTACGAAACATTTATTTCTATGCGTCTTTGGAATAACTCAGAAGTCCTCCAGATATTAAGAAAAATTATGCATACAAAAGTTTCTGTGAATCAGTATAACAATATTCTGTTAAAGAGCGCACTTATCTCTGTACAGTAATTTCTTGATCGTTCCCCTAACAGCTAAGAATAATTTTCCTGCCAAAGTGTTTAATGCGTTGCTTTGTAAATATTCTATTATTCTGCATAGTTTTTTCAGGTCTTTTGTTCGTTTGTCTCATTTACAGCCTGAAGCTATTACGAATGGTCAGATTCCTCGTCGTGTAGCTCCAAGAAGTGACGTTTCCATTGTTTGTGCTTCTCATATGTTTGCCTTTTTTAGTGTGCATGTCTTGTTTACTATAGTTACATACTTAAGTGTTTTTGCTATTTAATGGTGTCTTATAATTATTTGTTACTTAATGTAATGTATGAAGTTTCCTAATTCTTCAACCGAAGACTGTTACAAGTAACACTAAATCCAAATATATTTACAATAAATAAAAAGACGGCTAATAAGTCAGTATATAATTTTATTGATATTTAATTAATATAAATGTGACGTTTCGTCTCCCTTTCGCGACTTCACACTCAGCCCTATCCATAGTTACAGTAACTGCACATTTATCTGTTTAAGTAAATCTGGATAATTTTTTTGTGGCACGAATGTTATTAAAAAGCTGGCTCATATGACCTTTATTGTGTGAAGTTGTATTACTGAAGTTAATACTTTGCAAAGTTTGTGATACTTTTGTTCTTAATTTATTATAGCCCGATATAGGGAATAAATTAATGTTTGGTTCAAAGATCTTTAAGAGATCAATAATTAAACTTTTATTGGAATTTATGAGTAAACAAAAATTTTTCCCAAAGAAACAGTATATATTATTTCTTTAGGTAATATTATTCTTACTTTAATGTTTAACCGTTTTTTTTCAATAACATTGCGATTTGAATGAATTGTACGGTTCCTATCAATTTTGAAACTGTTGTTAGAAAAAGTCTTTGATTAAACTCTTGTCTGATATTAAATATATTTTATATAATATTAATACTTATGATACATCCTTAGGAATACTATCTCAATATATATTATTTCTTATTATAAAACAACAAAATTTTCTGATGATTTTAAAGAAAGCAACGTCTTACACAAGGCAGTAAAATGGACTGCAATAATAGTGTTTTTTAAGAATAATAAGCATTATTATTTTCTAGTTTGATACAAAAAATGAACTTTTTTATTTATGAAAACGATTACCACTATGTTATTCCTTATGAAAATGATAATCTATATGATAATAACGTGCAAAACTGTATTTTTAATTCCTCTGGTCAGAATTATAATAAAAGCATGTAAAAGTTCCACGAACACAAAGTTAGCCATATTGTTTATATTTGTTATCCATTTGGTGACATTATCAACTGTTAATAAAATATAAACAAGCATTATTACAAACATATTTAAAACCATATCTAAAAAGACGTAAAACCAGTGACGTAAAAATAAAAGGTGTGCACTCCGTGATGCTTAATGTTATT
Organism: Eucriotettix oculatus; assembly: GCA_034510155.1. Taxonomy (NCBI): domain Eukaryota; kingdom Metazoa; phylum Arthropoda; class Insecta; order Orthoptera; family Tetrigidae; genus Eucriotettix; species Eucriotettix oculatus. The sequence continues at coordinate 59,761,105 of CM067380.1, forward strand.
ATCTTAAAATCTTCAAGACACGTAAATAATTAGTTACCGTGTGGTTTGGAATTAAGAGTCTAACCTATTTCATAATGTACAAACTATGTACAGTTTCCATTTTTCTCACGTCTAACTGTAGGTATCACCTCATTCTCGACAATAAAAAAATCGATATAGCTTTTCATCGACCTGTTCGTTTACTCGGTTAAATTAATTCCAAAATATTTGCATATAATTTACCAGTACCCGGCCTCTATTTCGAGCGTTTTTCAAAACATAAATACCTTCTAAGAATTATCTCTTTTGGCAACTGTTCAATTCATGTAAAATTTATACATTATCGAAATGAATCATATGTTTACATTTTTATGGTTTAAGGAAAGGGCTGTTTTGGACTTTGAATGGATTTCCATACCAATCATAGAATTATATTCTAGTACTTAAATAAGTCCCCCTGTGATCCATATAATTTTTTTTACAATTTTTGCAAATCAAGTTTTATGTATTGAATTTTCTGTTCACCTGTAGTGATTATATCTTTAGCTGATGTAAAATGTAAAGCATTATTGAATCCTTATTATAGGAATCCCAGAATTGATGGTCTTGTCAAGGTTCACAATTCTGTAAAGTTATTAAGACCAATGGTTGATGGTAACAAATAGCCTATTATATAAATTATGAAATTCTACAATTATTTAAATTTAAAAGACACGAAAAATTATAATTAGATAAAATTAGTCTATTAGTCAGTTATGATGTCATATACTAATACGCCTATTGAATTAGCTCTCAAATTAAAATTACAGTTCGAATCTGTTTGAACCATTTTTTTCCGTAATGGATATATATCATTAAGGTCTCAAATTAACGTTTCAAAATTGTTTCTTTTTGTTTAAACAAAAGCTATTTAAGTATTTTAAAGATGTGCATAGGGCTAATTAGTTAAAAAATCACATATAAGTATTAGTAGTAGTTCTGTTTTCCATTCTAACGTTGTTTCATGTTTGATGTATACCTTTCGGTACGAAATGACGATATTTTTAAAAGTGTATTGACGTAAATGGAAGAATATTCGATGTAAATATTCTAGCAGATGAATATGGCAGTTAAATTGCTCCTGCAGATGTAATGGAAATTTGAAAATAAAGATACATATTGAAACAAAATTGTGGTTTGATTTTAGCAATTATCTATAAACCAAGAAGTTGTTTAATAAATAATAACAATCCTTGATTTTATTAGTAAGCTTTTCATCTGCTTGTAGGTTAATGGAGTCCTGATTGATATTGTGGAATTCAGAGTAGAAATAAAACAATTTTACTCTTGTAAATGACAATAAAAACTAATTTATTTTTCCTATTTGGAGTTTCAATGGGCTTCAAAAACTTTTCGCACATTCTGCGAATACGTTTCGAGACAGAAACGAGTAATAATAAGGTAATATTGGGAAAAAGACATAAATAACATGGGACTATTTTATTATAAATGAAATACTGAGAGATTTTCCGGCTGATGTGTAAGCCATTGCTTAACTACGTGTGATATCATTAAGCCATTACGCAGAGAAGCAATTACGTTGGGGCAGAGCAGAGGACCGAATTGTCCACCCCTGCCTGTTATTATAGTGGTCACCCCTGTCGTTAATTTACTCCGCGACATGTCCCAAGCTTCTTGCTAATAAGCCTTTGAAATTAGTCCATTAATGGGACGAATATCTTTACAGCACCTTAAGGTAAAATACGAATTAATTTCCTTATAATGTTCCTACTTTATATAATTTGGTGCGAGGTTACAGCGCGTGGTCATTGGAATGTAATAGGCATAAGTTTATAATTAAAATTCGTTAGCCCTTTGTGCCATTTTAATATGCAAATTTGGATTTTGTTGCACCTGAAGGATAAGGTAATTTCAATTTTTTGTTTCGGTATATTAACATTTATTGTTCTGACACTAAATTTGTAATTAAAGCCAAGGGAGGCTGTTAATGATTAAAATCAGGTCGAAAATGATATTCGTTTTGGAGGAGCGATGGAGGAATAGAAATTATCTTGGAGAATTGATCAGCTCGCCAACCACCTCGAGAAATTAAAAGAAGAGAAGATACAGGTTGACTCACTGTTTACAATGAGACAATCTCGCATCTGAAATCAATCAAAGATTTACTAGCGGAAAGTTAATTACTGCGAGCATTTTTAATACACGTGGGACGTGCACGTTCTTCCACAAAATTCGGGAACAAAAAACCATTGGACACTTTGAGAGTTTCGGAAAAAAAGAACCGTGAAATCAAACCGTAACCTTAATTTTATCATTCCTACTTTTCAAGTTCTTGCTTTCAAATTGATTAACAATTTATTACAAGTCCTTGCGCAGTAGTTCAATTAACTGAAAATGGGAAATCACTCTTTTCGATTCGATCGGTTTCTTTAGAAATATTCCAAATTATTTCAGGATTAAAAATTTTGCAGCTAATTGCTACACACAGTTTAGTGCTAATACAATTATTGTTAATAACTGTTTTGCCCGCAACTGTCGTCGTAATACAAAAGCAATCAGCGCCTGAGAAGTACGCCGTCCGTGATACTTTAATTCCACGTAACAATATATTGTTTTATAAACAAATAAAAGTATTTTTTTGCGTTGATCGATTACTGAATTGTTGAACACATTTTTCAATGATAAGTGTTGGGGAAAAAATCACAATAGGCCACAACATTTTTTGAAAATTTTAGTTGATGAATTGTATACGGACAAAAGTTGGTATTTTACTAATTTTATGAATAAAGAAATATTTAAATATTTGTTTTCAAAACAAAGTTTCAGTATTTTAAATGAAATGTAACAGCCTCTTTGTCAGTTTTTTCATTTTTTTAAAAAAAGATGAAGTATGCTACGTTTCGTCTCTCATTGGAGACTTCTTCAAATATACTAAAATATAAATTACAAAGGATTAAATTAGGTAATATGCTACAACAGCTAAATTTGTAAGTATAAAACCATGTATTGTATTTTTAAAAAATTGTAATATATTACCTAATTAATGAAACCCATTGTAATTTTAATTTTAGTATACCTGCAGAAGTCTCAAATGGGAGACGAAACGTAGCATAATTCATCTTTTAAATAAAATAAAAAATTGACAAAGAGGCTGTTATATTTCATTTAATTGTTTTTCAAATGTCAGATAAACTACTTATTGTTTTTGTATTTTTTTCGATGGCAATTGTTCTTTTACATCAAATTAATTTCTAACAAAACGAGTTTTCGGTCCTCAAAAATTTTATTTGCACAAAACGGCAAACGTCACAAACTAAACATTAATGGCATAATTGTATGAAAAAAATAATCAACGATAAACTGTCTTCAAACTCCAGTTTACAATAGTATCAAGCACAATTGCGTACATATTATTCTGGTGCAACTAAATTTATAAATTTTAAGAAACACATTCGCAATTCCACAAGAATCTTATATAAATATATTTTATTATTTAACTAACTTTCAATTTGTCAGAATCTATTCTTTCTTCGCGTATAAACAGTGAAACTTTAAGATAAAGACGCCAATACTGATCTCCCGTCATTCGGAAGGGCGTGAGAATAGTACCCAATTCCCGACCTACCTGATGCAGGTTTTCTAGGGGTTTCCCTGCATCTCTTTAGGTGAAACACCCTGTAGGGTCCTTAAACCATAGCCCTGGGTCCCTAGTTAACCCTTGGCTACCTTGCTCTACCTTCCGTATCCCCCCTTTTCAATTCCCTTCCTATGCTATTAAAGGGGAGTTGCCTGTTTCAGGATCACCCTCATGTAGCCTGTTAACCCAAAAAAAGAAAGAAATATTTAAAATATACCAAGTACTTTTATTACTTAAATTTAGAGTGAAAAAAATCCTATGAGGGCAATTCATATTAAGTTTGATGCAGAAATTATTTCGCTGTACCGTTCGTTTATGCCCTAAAATCAAAATCTGTCTTGAGCACTATACATACCAAATAATTCATTTATACTAATTTTAGGCATTAGTGATATGTGATATCTGAAAAATTTCCTTGTTTATTGTAGAGTTTGAAATCATTTTGATTTACAAAATTCCACAAACAAGTGCAATATAAAAAAATTAAGATCAGTAATTATGCCTGTGAAGTAGAATGACATAATCAAGGAAAGAATAATAATATTTGGTTGTGAGTGTAGAATTAATCTGACAATCTATGTCCAAAGCTCTTGAGATTGAACGACGATATATATATTTTTTTCCCAAGGCATCTCACCAAGCATAACATCAGTACGACTTCTACTCTTCCAATAGTCCTGTTTATCATATTAGACACTACACGCTTGTGCGAAAAAAGTTCTTTCATTATTCTCTATTGTATAGGGATAATATTAGTGAAACTTTTGCTGAAGGCCACAGTAATTGAATGTGAAGTGAATTCGTCAGTTAATCTCATTGCTTTGCTCGTTATGTCGTAACACTTCCAGTTATTGTTATTATTATTATTTAAAATTTCAGTCCTTTTTGTACCAATATTAAAATGTGACAATTTCTTCGACCAAATCGCCTGGAAGCTTTTTCACGCATTTTAACGACATCAAAACTCTTTCTCGAGAAGGGAAGGGGCTGTTTATTTAGAAGGAAACCATTAATGTTGTTTTTCGATATTTTATTTCGGAGTCTCTCCGCTTGAACGGCCGTCCTTGTTGAAGGTTCCCGAGAATTTTGAATAATGAAACGAGGCGGCTAATAGTTCCGTAAGAAGCAGAACGGCTCCCTCCAGGGAGGTGAGTCTTGTTCTCACGCCCAGACCACAATAAAACAGCCGGTAATAGCAATCCGCAAGGATCAATTCCATCCGAAAGATTGCCTCGGCCTCGTGTGGTATATGGCATCCCGTGATTTCGCCCGCATTGTTTCGCTCGTAATTAAAGCTGTAAGCTGTGCGTCTATCGACCCTGGCCGAGCGGGTGAGATAATTACGGTAAATGGGTCGGCTTTGATTTAAAGCGACAAACAGACACGTGAAACACGACAACAAATTTTCTTCTCAGGAAATAAACGTAAATTCTGCGAAGTTAAAGAAAATGATAGCAAAAATATGCCTTTAAATAAATTAAATTTTTAAAAATCTGGTTATATGATTACTACGATGACGCGGAAAGACCTTCAAGTATTGTCGGAATCGTTTCACTCCAACTGTAGGCGATCAATCAAATTAATCGCGTGTTTGTTTGTCGGGAAAGTACGGAATATGTTTTGAGATTATTTTAAATAAAGTAAAGAACTAGGCAAAATTAATTGAGATAATCTTTTATAACAAGAACAATGAATGCTTACAATTGTAATGCAGCCATAAAAACTATGAAACCGGATTTAGAAGACCAAGATGGATTACATTGATTACCACATAAAACCTTAAACAAATTAGAATGTGATAATAAATAAGATGTAAACACTTTTTTTGACATATAAGAAAACTGATAGTTGTAAATATTTTAACTTCAAAGTAATATTGTACCTGTAAGTCTACTCGAATAATGAGATATGTCTCCAGGAGTGTTAATAATTTTAATAGAAGGTACCTTTCATCCTACTCGATCATTTTCAACCTGTTTGTGTATCAGTTATCATATAAGTGAGCATTAGAATAATTTTATACATAACACGTATATAGTCATCACATTACATAGAATAGGATGTTTTTACTTTCGAATTTGGATTAAGACTGAGTTTGAGATTATACTTCGTTGTGTCAAATCCTATATAAGACAAACTGAACACGCTCTTGAAATAAGATTACACGAACAGAAAATTAATCATAAATCCTTGAATCACATTGTTGTGCTATCCATTAGGAAAAAAATCATGCATTTAATAAGGACAATATTAAAATTTAAGGATTTCTCTAAACCTAATTTATTTATATGTTATTTATTAAAACAAGAGTAAACAGTCTAAATTCACATTACGATAATTTAAATTTGATTTGAGTTGTATTTACAACCCTTTATTTTTTACTTTTGATAATTTAAAAATTAACACTTTAATTAGTTTTTATTGATAAAATTTATTGTTAGATTAAGTGTGTTCTTCATTATATCATATTGGTTTCTTTTAACAGTTTTTTATATATAATGTAAATATACTAGGCATAAAGAGTAGGATAGCACAGACAAGAAAGGTTTTCGTAAAAAAAGGAATTTAATTAGGCTAATATAAGTTTGAATATAAGGAAATCATTACTAAAAATGTTCGTATGGAGTGAGGCGTTATATAGATGCGAAACGTGCACGGTAGGACTTGCAGAAAGTAAAAGAATCGAAGCTTTTGAAATGTGGTGTTGTAGGTGAATGAGATGGGTGGATAGAGTAACTAAGCAGGAACTTCTAAGCAGGATAAGAGACAACAACATGGAAGACTTTGACCAATAGAAGGGATAGATTAATAGGCCACATTATAAGTCATGAGGGTCTTGTAGAGGGAAGTGTGTGGGGTAAGAACAGAAGAGGAGAATGGAATCAGCTAAGCAGATTAGGGAGGATGTGGTAGTTAATGTAGAAATTAAAAGACTTGAGCAGAAAAAAATAAGCGTCGAAGGATTCATCAGGCCAGTCTAAGGGCTGAATACTACAATAATGCTTCGCATCCTCGCAGTCTTATTTATTTTAATTTCCCACTATTTCATATTGTCAAGTTTAACGGCCTACAGTAAATTGTTTCCTCTAAGACGACCTGTTTAGAGCACAAGCTATTTAAATTCTCACGAAGTACATAGTACGTATAGCGTTGTTGTTATTTTTTTTAATATAATAGGATGAAATTGGTAATTTAACTGCCGTTACCGTTATAATAAATTAATCATTAGAAAAATTTGTGATCGTCAGAAGATTTAATTTTTCAATATCAACATTAAACGGTCAAAAAATCCAATTCAAACTTTCATTACAAAAATACGTTAAAGGAAATTCCTATTTTAACAAATGGATATGAAAAAGAGGTTCAATTTTACATCCGATTTATGTCATAAATTTTCATGAAATTTTATGTAATTAAGATATGAAAAGATATTGACGAAACCGCCTGCCGGCCTACGGCAAAATATAAATGAATTAGAGTTTAGTTAATTGGAATAAAAATGGAGAATATAATTGGTATCGATCTGCGTATCAAAATTTTTATTTTTCTGAGAGTTCTTAGAGTTAGAGAAATGGAAAATTATTAAGGATGTGGGGAACACGCTGCAGGTTCACCTTTCATCGACATCCAGTAATAAAAATGGCGACAATGAAAGTCATTGTGAAGCAGAGTTCAGATGTAAATCCGCCAGCTAAATTTGATTAATGTTAGACAGTAATAAAGTTTTACGTTTAATCTGTTACGAGCTTTAGGGAATTTAACATATAAACTGCACGGAACCAGGTCCAAATAAAATATAAATTATTTAAGGTGGTCTTGAACAATTTCCAAATTTGGTATTAGATAGAGGCAGTGAGTGGTCGGTCGTCTCTCGCCTCCCAGAAGTGTCAAGAAGCGGCTCTGTGAAGGGATTTTCCCACGCACTCTCGCAGCTATCGACCAGAATCTCGCAGCTGCCCTGAAGAATGATGTCATCGACTGCGAACTGTGCTCTCGAACCAAAAGATACCATCTGCTCGGCCCAAAATGTTCGCGGGAAGCGCACAAGTGATGGTCATTAATGGAGCCGCCTTCATTTCAAGCGGAACGGATTTCGAGATTTCCTCTTGTATTTATCAAGTCGGAATGTTGCCCCGTATAACACTCGACGTTTGCGTTGACCAGAATTTTTGGAGAAATGCTTCCAACTATAATTTCGTGTTACTACAAGCTAATCAGACAAATTACCAGATAAAATGCACATGTCCTCCGTCATTCCCAACGTGAACTGGTTTCGACGGTGTTGCTTTTGAGTTGACAGAAATGTGTAAACTTTATCAGCTCATAAGAACTCAACTTATCATTAATATTAAATACTCAGTACAAACTGAAAAATTAAACATATTTGCGTCTCGTTGTTCAATAGCGTTAGAAGTGCAATTCTTAAAATGGTTAATTATACAGGCGATATAAAACAAATAAATAAAAGATGAAGGAAGCCCTCTTTGAATTTAGTTTTTAAATACATCGTTAATGATTTAATAGTCTAAAACCATTATAAATTTATTGTCTGTCAGTCCATATTAAACATTAGACGTTTTGGACCGTTACAGTGATTTAACCTATTCCCCGTACAGAGGAGAATTCAACATTGATTACCACGCATTGTTTACAATAACTTCTAGAAACTATTATTTTACAATATCACTGACTGGCATTAAATTTAAATTATGTTCAGACTGTTGAACCATTAACATAGACAATGTCGCTCTTTTTATGATAGACTTTGTCTTCAAAAAGAATATTAAATTACAATTAACACATATTTCGGTTTCGATATGTATAAAAGTTTCAAACTTTCTAAACATAGATATTGTTTTAAGTATAAAAATACTATTTGAAAACATTAAATATACACGAAAGTAATTTTTTACGGGTTTACGAAAATTAATTTATTACAACACAGTAAAATGTATGAGACAAATAATATGTTGTACTCATTTAATTTGTATGGTTTTATATTAATTGCAGATTTATATTTCCCTTAGTTCATTGGATTATGAAAGCCAAATTTTTCATAAATACATTTTAATAAAGAAAAAATTATAAAACATTAATAAAATATGCCTTTTTTGTGCCCTCTTTAGTTGCAAAAAAGTTACAAGTTTGAATATAAAATACTGTGGAGAAAATCACTAATGAGTGCATTTTATTCACACATTGCCGCTGAAAATTTTCAATTAAATACTGGCAATTCAAGAAACAAATTATATTCAGACTTGTTAATTTTTTATAATTGCACCTGAATGGGTTCCAAATAAGGAATAATTAACGACAATTTTTATGTTATTATTATGTTCTACTGTTTGTTATTAAATATATTTGTTTCAAATATGTCTGGTTTAATCTTCTATAATATTCTATTTGTCAATGTATCTGAAATTAACCGGGTGTACATTCTTTGACGACGATTTCAGAATTGGGCCAATGTGTTTTTTTAATGATAACTGTATTTTTGTACGATTGAGACCTCATGTTGTTAAAATAATCCTTGATTTTTGTCGTCACTGTTAAATTTTTTGTCCTGTATAACAGTGGTTTTTAAATATTATATTATCTGAGAACCTTTTTTCTTCAGTTGAAGCTGTTCCAAATGTCGTAACAAGACAAGTTGTGTTTAACAAAAATAAAATAATACTTTTTTAAAAAAAATAAGAACAATGAATACTTGAACTGTGACTGTAAAAGTTCTTATTTTCCGGAAAACATTCTATATCTAAATTCTTAAAAGCTTTGAAAGGCTGTTTAGGTGATGATAAACAGGCGACTCAAACAGTAGTATTCAATTTAAAAATTCATATTCAGTTTTTAATCCAAGGCGATTAAAACATGTACTGTTAAAAAGAGGTATTTAATGATAGGCTTCCCAGACGAAGGATTGTCCGGACAGGACAAAATTAATAAAAAGTTCTTGCGCTTCAACCCGAGTCATATTAGAGTTTAAAGACTACGTTTCGAGGAATATCTCATTTATCTTTATCAAGTACTAGAAAGCCAAGAACTTTATATTCAACAAATTAACCGGGAAAACCTACGATCTTCAGGACAAAATTAGTAATCCTTACAGCAATAGAGTCCGTTATCAGCGGACCTCACTACATGTTATTTTTTCCTAGTGGAGGCTTATACAATAAGGTTTTCAATATGGGACGGTCGATTTTAAAATGAAATAAAACAAGCTGTGTATGAGGTATTAACGAAATTACTTTTTTTTTACTTGAAAGGCCCAAGCATGTTGTTAATACTTCACACACAGCTTGTTTTATTTCATTTCAATATCCACCCGCCCTTGTTGAAAACCCCAATAGATTGAATTCATGTGCCCATACTTCCATCAACAATGGTTGAATTGCGGAATTGCCAAACAACAGCCGTTGAAGCAGAAATTCAAGACGAATTAGAATACCACATAGACAAGGGAACACATTGAGCACTTCTGAGCTGTTATATAAAAAAAGGCTCTACAATTTTTTTTATTAGAGAGTTAACATTATTTATATGAGATCATTATTTTTTCCAAAATTGTACATGTCGTATCGGATTGCTTTTATTGAAACACCCTGTACAACCAGCGTCAATATACTCAAGAAATTAAATTCTATCTGATTAAATTAACCGTGTTAACGATTTCTGTCTTAGAAAGGTGTTTGAAGTTGAATAGGGAGAGAGAAAAAAATTAGCAACCTATATTACGGAAATAAGCATTACTGTTGATTGTCTTAAGTATTTAGAGACGAAACTATTAGGACTGGGTAGATGGGTTGTTCTCGATTCGTCTGAAAAATTGAGGTCATTAAGCGTCTACAAAAAGGAGAAAATACAGTTAGTTTCGCGACCAATTTTTGTGTAGGGCAACGACTGTCGATGATATTGAGATATATAATGACAAAATCATAGATTGTACACTCTGTAGTTTGTTTAAAGCACACGTATATATTTTAGAAAAACAAAGAAATATCGAGAAACGTTCATTTCGGAAGGAAAACTTGGCTCGCTCGTCCGTCAAAACTTTTTCCAGTGACTAACGGTTAATCCAGATTGCTCTGTACCTCATTCCACGGGAATTTGACTTAAAATTGTATTTATCATAAAATAAGTACACATTAACCACGTAAACTGTGAAAGTGAAACATACGTTGTCGTGAGAATAAATACACGATTATATTTCATACAGACGTTTACGAGCGCAATCTTTGTTGCTTTCTTTCAACATCTTGGACATCCACAACCTTTATCAACATCAGTTAATTTGACCACAGACGTTTAATGTCAGCTCCACCGTCGAGCACGTTTTCAAACAGTAAGAGAAACTAAGCTCATTGGCAACGCTCTGATATCCAATATGCATATTTCCCCATACTTCCGCGTAATCCACTAAGCCATATATTTAGAAGTTTTGTTTCCAACCAGAACTACAAGTAAGTATGAGATTTATTTTCACGTGTAGATATGAAGCAGAAGTGGTTCATTAATGTTCGATAAATTCAAACAACTAAAAAGTGCCTCCAGGTACATCGATACGTAGCGGACAACTTAATTCATTATTTTCCCCCAATTAGTTCAGAGACGAATTAATTAACTTCGTAGAACAGACCACTAGACCATGTTCCCGGACAGGCTCTTGTGCCACTTCGAGGAGCTCCTAATTGCATATCTGAATCTCATAAACCGTTGAGGAAATATTCAAATTAAAATTTCTAGGCTTTGGAGGAGAAATAGGAAACGTAACAACAATTCTGAATTAAATTCAAAGAACAGTAAAATATGTTGTTTGTTAAACAATTATTTAAATCATTGTGTAACCGTTTAAATGTTCATATGGACTCTAAACCCCAGTAAAATCTAAAGAAATTCATATTCAATAAAATAAATAATTTGTATTCCCAGAAAGGGGCTCTCTTGGTCATAAACATGAATAAGGCCTACCAGAACGGAAACAAACATATTCGGTGTCATTTAAAATGGCGGAATAAACATAAACAAATAGTCACCATATTGTCGACATTAAATATGGCGGAATTTTAAATTATTTATAGTTACCATGAGATCCACCATTCCAACCATTTTTTTACAATTTTAATCTCAACGATTGAATCATATTCTACATCTTCTGGAACTTTGCTGGATACAATTGTATCTATATATCAATAAAATGTTTCTGATTTCCTGGAAATAGAATTAATTTCACAAAAGGGCTATCAGAATGTCAACAAATAGTCACCATATTGTGGGTCATTAATCATCCTTATCCAATTATTCTCTCTTTATATCCTTGGTTGACGTCACAGCCCCGCGCGCGCTGAAACATTTGGACGTTTTTTAATTAAAATTCCTTCCACGTTTATGCTACGGGTTTCTCGCCCACACAGTGTCTTTCTCCGGGTATTTTAATAATGAGTGTGCTAAGTTTTGTTGTCATGTGTCCACGCATTATAATTTATTTAAATATTGTACAGATGTAAAGCAAACACACATCCTATTTTTATATAGATGAGTAAATAAAATAGACAAGTTATAAAATCGAAACTTTTCATCAATAAAAACTGAATATTTTAAATGAGGCATTATTATTCGATTAGAATTGAGTTTACATTAGAAAATTTATACACAAGCAAGTTCTAAAACATCATTCTTATTTTAACCAATAAAAAGTTATTTATAGCAATAGAATCTATGCACAATGAATTGAAGTTCTATTTAAGAAGTTGTGATGGAACGTTTTGTACCTTCGAACACTCCTCGGCAACTAAACGATGGCACCGAAGCACTGGAATATTTGGAAGAACAGAGAATTTTGTGAGTCCATTCCATATTTGTGTTTTTATGGATCTCAAAACCATTGATATAAAAATAATATGGAAAATAATGTCTATCGCATGGTAACATACGAATTATCATATGTAGATCAAACTTTAAGCCGCTTGCTGTGCTGTAGCGATCAGAGTCACCGCTAAAGATCCTGGGTTCGAATAGTCATTTTCAGGAAAACAGGAGCTAATGCATTAAATCCAGGGAATGTTTTGGGTACCGGGATGATTATTCCCTCTAAAATACTTAAAGAATTATATATAGAAAAATTCACGTATTAAAAAAGTCTGATAAAATTATAAACATTCTCATCATCCATCCGATTCCTACAATCATCATACTGAAATTGACAGAAAATTTACGTTTGTGCCAATCACATTTACGGAGCTTCATGTCCATATCTTGCAAGTGGAGCGAATGAGGGTAACCAAAGTTGCCAGAGGGGTATAAAACTAAAACATTGATCAGAAGTATAATTGAAAGGTAAAAGAGAGATGTAGTAGCTCGGGTCATTCAATACAACATTCGAACAAAATATTTCCCTGCGAATAATATTTATTCGTCTTACATTAACGTATAAGTTATAATACGGTATGAATGACGATATCGTTGGTCAGCGGTAGTGGTGTTTGAGTATTTATATTCTAAAGATATTTTGGTTTTTAAATTATTTAAGGTACCCAGGATCTACGTACATTAAGAAGATTAAAGGCTCACAATTTCGCAACGTAGAACGGCATGACGCCGGTTCCCACGATGGATTGACGGCTTCATTTTAATGGGTGGTTTCTATCCATTGCCAAGCTTTCACTTCTTGTCATATAATTTTTACTGACTGCATCTTAATGGCCAACTACACAATTATCTACCCATTACTTCCAGTATTATTGCTTTCGTTATGTAGTAATGAGGTATAATATTAAATGTTAACGTTTATATAAATTTCCGCAGATTAAGGTCAACACGCATGGTTGTCACTGTTCTTAGAAGGGGAAGGAAGAATCATTGACGGTTGTCAGCAACTCAGAATGTATGCACATCTAAACTCTCGAGGCTGCGCCGGTTGCTTGCTTTTAGTAATGTTGAAGTTCGCGTCGAAGCCAGTACGGTCTCTACTGAGATGTAATCAACTATTGGGTAAAATTAGCATTGTCAAAGTAATTAAAATAATTGGTACTGAAAGAGAAATTGAGGACCGGTGTCGCAATGTGAGACAGGAGAAATTTCTTCAAATTTTCGGAGGCATCAGCCACCTTCAACAAGAGAGAGGTACCACACGTACCGTAGACTTCATTTGGGAAACAGGACACAAACCTCCAGTAATATTTGGTGAGTCCCGTTTGGCGATTCTCTCGAAAAGCATAACGTTAACGTGCCGACCATTTTCCGGCGTAGCTTGATTATAATCAACGACTCACCCAGCGCTACTGAAATTAATCGAGTTCATATAACTATGAAGGATTAAAACTTTAACCACTCTGTTACGTTAAATTCAGAGAGAATATTTGTCGTGAACTCACTGCCGATAGCTTATAAGAGTTAAAAATTTGTGGATAAGTAAATTTGTTATATTGTAGCACATGGTCGCGGATTCTTACGACCTTCAGTCAACCAGTGCAGGGCCCCGAAGGGTGTGGCTTACGACAATCTCTTGACGGAGAAATAGTCCAAGATGTCTGAGAGATTTCAGTGAACAAGCATTGTCAAACAGCCTCAAGCTGACGTTTTTTTTAAATTTGTAAAAATGTACGCGGAGCTCCCTGAAGAGGAGAGATAGATGGGACACTTATAAGCGGTAGATGGTCAATGTTCGTCGTGGTCAAACTCAGTGTAATACGGGGAGAGAGAAGATAAGTGATAGTGCAACGATGTGGTTAAAGAAGTGTAGTCAAAATATATAACGAAAGTGAAACTGCACAAAAGAAGAGTACACTGATTTTTTTCTTTCACAAAAGTGAAATTGTCTTTCCAAGATCGTGAGGAAGGGAAAATTTACTATGGATCATCAGATAATATTAAATTAGCTATAGTAAAATTTTATTCATATTAAGCCACGGTATTGATTTTTGCCACAATCTGACGCTGTAAATGACCCTGAGATCCGTGTAATTTTTTATAAAAAAAATAGTGACCAAAATGTGTACTATTTTGTATTTCACGTTATTTACTATATTGAAAAGGAAATATATATATGTACTGTGATTAATAATTATAAGTTGAGACGATAGTGGAAATGAGCATTTAGAGAGAAAATGTTATAGATTGGACAGGAAAAAGTTTTTACCCATTATTTCAGATTACAACAAAACTTAAGTCGGCAATGACCTACTTATTTCAGGCAGAAGGGTTTTCAAGCCCGCTTGTCTTATATATCCATACGTCACTCTAGTTTCTGATTCATGCCAGTTTGTGATAATGCCACTATTCTTGATAAAGGCTCCTGTTTCATTTTCTTTTGTTCACTTCATGTAATTTCGTCAATTAGTAATTTAAGCCTCAAAGGCGTTGTTATAATTTAATCTGGATGTTCCTATGACAAGAAGTTTCTTAAGATTAAGGTCTTCATGGAGGTACGGTACATTTTCCGTATTTTCAGCGCGCAAGAAAAAGTCTCCGATGATAGCCGGAGTTCCCGAGTTGCGAACCGAGACCACGGCAATATAAGTTGCGTGCTGGTAGCTTGACAGCCATATGGTGCAAATATGTGCCAATTCTGAGCAATTAGCCGCTCCCAGGCTGCGCAATCAGATCCCACATCTGGCTGGCATCCACCCTAAAGGCGCAGACACAAATAAAACTCCGCTGCCTTTTATTCCCGATGACAACATTCGTATCCACACATTATACGGACGCCTGACAGATGAATCGCCGACGAGCTCCATTTAAGGATCACAGTTTAAAAAGTGTCTCCGAATCGGTAATTTGATGCGAGCATTCTCAGTCCGTTATCGCCATCTTCCTGGGTGAATGGAGATTGATGGAAAGATGCTGCTCCTATTCAATGGGCGGATTGTTTTATGCTGACTTACGAGCGGCGAAGCCCGCGGTGATTGCTTCTTTGTGTGTTGGCTTCATAGTTCGTGCCTCGCATCCGCGTTATTACCGTTTGATTTAGTGTGGAAGTCATTGGAGACAGGTCCATTACCCAGATTAAATAATAAAATTGAGTTGTTTTGCGGCGTTCCGCTGGATTTTTACCGGCCGGAACATTCATCACCTCTCATTTGGTTCGGTGCAGCGTGTAAGTTATAGAGCACGCCGTTCCCGGAGCATTGTTTTAATTGCTTCTTTGCCGCCTCAGACGATAGCTCTTCACTAATAGTGCGTCCGGAGCGCCGGAATTGGCCAATTTATAACTAACGGCCGGTATAAATATTGACACACTCATTCGTAAATCTCTATCGTCCAGAACAGGCGTGGATTAAACGGTATACGATACGAGTACCACTACGTTTCAACGCCACTTCTTCTATGCATATTTCCCATCAACCTTCAAATACAGTCCATATCAACTTATACCTTCAACATCAAATACGTTCACTGGATTCATACCCATGATGATGAACCCTCACTACTAGGTCTACTTACGAGTTGTTCGTTTACGTTGTGAAATCCTTTCGCTGTCTTGGAATCAGAGGTCTAACCACTCTACAAAAATTCATTTTTTATTGAGACAGACATTTATATGTTTCTCACGAAGAAAATTTAAAAACCTAAGGAAGTAGAAGAAAAGTCATACTGCTAAAATAGTGGAAAATGTAGTTTAGACAAAAGAAAATCAGAGCTGAAATGATAGATAGGAAATATCGTTATCGTAATATATTATAGCAGAGCTTTCCGACATTCCGAAAAGCGAGGACTGTCGTTCGTCTTCGTATTAAGCATTAAAGATTTCCATCTTGCCTGGCTTTCCATCTCAGTGATCTCCGTAGGCAGCAACGTCACGATGGCTTGATCTATCATCTTCAGGTGAAGTGCCGATTCCGGTATTTGAAGTAGTTTTTTTGATTTCCGGAAGAGGTTGGATTCACAGCTTCCCTATACAACTCCATACACGGGACCCGACACTTTGCCAGAAGTTGCTGACAGATAAAGTCAACTGAGCGTTGCTGCCCACGCGGAAAGCAGAGATGCGTTTCTTATTTCAAATGTATTTAACGACCATTAACACCCTATTAACTTTTTTAAAAAAATTTAACAGCACGACAGCGTTCCAGTACATATTTTTGTCCGCCTCAAATTTTATGTCTGAAACATTTCCTCAGTCTGTCTACGTTAGTTTACTACGATAAAAGAACTTCAAAATAATTGATACGTGTTATTTTACTTATTATATATAATACGGATTTTGTTAGCATAATAAATCAGATAAAATTGAAATTTCAAAGTAATGAAAGAAACAGTATAATTTTTGAAATTACAAATCTATATAAAAAATGATTTTGATGTTCTGTTATCGTACAAACCAGAGTGAAGAAACGTTTCAGTCACAGAACTTGAAGCGGGTGCAGAACTTAACGGTTTGTTGTCTTTAAATGTAAAAAAAACGACGATTAAATTTTTTTATTTAATTTCGTTTCTACCTGTTTTTCACCTTTTCCTGCAATAAAGGATCCAAAACAATTATTTTATAATGTTCCGGAGTGTATCTATCATTTTTTTCTAATGTAAATTAACGATGGCCTAATGACAGAAAAATTGTGCGACTCCTTGGCTCGATATGCCTAATTATGAAGTTGGTTAAAAGTCACGATCCAATTAATAGCAACCATTACCTTGCATTATATTATAGTCTTATTTTTATTTAAAAAATTGATGACAGTTTCTTCAGTCGAAATGTTAAGACATCCCATGATTTCGTTTCGTCGAAATTTAAAAACCTCTTATTTCAAATATCAGTATTTTTTTTCGGAATGTATTAGACAGAAATAGTTTTAGATGATATCACACATGACTGCTATAAATATTCCTCTTAGTCGACGTTCAAGTTACCCAGCACTTTATACCGTTTTGGTAATTAATATAGAAATGAATATATTTGGAAAGCACTGAAATCGGACTAAATATAAATTATCATAACCAGTTAAGAAAGTATTAAACTTTTCTAAAGTGAAAATTTTGAAACACTATCTGCAAGGTGTGTAGATATTTTCTCTTATGTGAAATGTACCAAATTTTATCAACATTTTTTGTCAGCAACAATGTTGAACTACAAAATTTGTCGACAATGTTGCAAGAAAACCGAAACAAACAATTTGTGGAGAACATGACGTGGCCTACAGCCTGTAGGAAAACATTGCTGCCAACTCACTGGGAGGATGTTCGTATTGAAACAAAGATTACGTGACCAAATGTCATTTAACTACAGCTCAATGGTGTTGACATTGATCCAAGTGCGATTGATTGTAATAGCGGAATATCTTAAGAAAGAATGATTCATCGGCACCACAAACATGATTCTTACATACTGATCGTGAGAAAAGACCAAGACCCCGTTTGAGAAGCTCGTCCATCATGGTCGTCTACACTACGACGTAAAATTAAAAGCGTACAAATCGGTTCCAATTAACTTGTTCTACCTTCTTTTCAGTCTCATAACGGCGACGGTTATGAACTCAAAAGCTTCGTCAACTTCAGTAATTCCATATGAATATATGTCAGATAATTAAAATCAACTTTACTCTTTCGACTCCATTGGATTGTTTTGCTGAAGTCGTAAGTTCCCCCTGTTAGTATACATTACGTTACACATTATTACATATTTCTGTGTGAATTTACAAGTACTTAATTTTAGTTTCACCAACTATATGGGAGATTTATAACAGTTAGGCATACAAAAACTATACTGGTAATGCGGGCAGGTTCGTCTCCACGTCAACCTCTCACCAGGAGGAAGTGACGTTCAGTCAGCTTTGATCAAGTGATTACGACGCACTACCCAGTGTTTCCCACCTGAATTAAATGACGCAGATAATGTTTCCCTGAGATACGATAATGGTGGCCATAAAGCTCAGCATGGATGCTGGGAAAATACCAATCTTCACGGGAGAAAACGCTAACGGATGGTCGAACTGTCGATTGTAGAACTAAAGTAACCGCTGTAAATCATCCTTCCTCCTAAATTCCTTAAGTAACGTTAGAGCGAGTGACATAAATTACGTGGTAAGTGCTAATGGCAGGCGAGCCAGCTCCGGGAAAATGCAATTACATCCAAGGAACACACCTTTCTACCCCATCGAAAGGAACTCGCACCTATGAAGCCTTCGGACAGAATTTTATGCCCAAGGCTCAAAGAGGTACACAACTAAAACAAGAAATGACGACGGTTCTGTAAGAAAAAATTTAAGACAGTTATCTAAACTGCAGTGCAAATTAAAAATAATATTAAAATGATTCTTTTAAAAAATGAATTATGCTACGATCTGTCGCTATACGTACTTCTCATAGATTCTAAAAACGAATAATGTTTGTACATTTTTTAAAAAGGATTAAAACAAATTGTAACAAATATTCTTAAAAACCCGGTTAAAACACTTGAAAAGGCGGGGAGGGGGCGACGAGTTGAGAAATAATCGTGGGAGGAATTATAGTTAAAAGAAAAAAAGACCAAAGTTGCAACACGGGTAAGTTTGTGAGTTCACCGAGCATTGATTGAGACATAATACGACTGATTTAATTGCGCACAACATGACTGCAGTTTCCTTACGCTTCTCCCCGCTCACATTTGATCAATCGTATCCTGCAATACAAAAACCAGGAACACATACAACATGTTAATAAACGTGAATGATTTTTTTAAACTTTGTAACTTCGTATACTTGACTTTTTCAAAATTATATCCTGTAATAAAGGACATTAGGTAAGATTCTTTTAACGTTCTAAGTTAATAAATTTGTTGTCAATTGCAACGACTGACGAAATAATTTAGATGAGAATTCTTTAGAATCTTAGGTTGTGTGTGTTCTTTTAAATTTTGTGTATTTAATAATAGTTAAATACGGAAGAACATTACAATCACTATAATTTAATAGATCTGACTGACGCCGTGTAAAGTCATGAAATAATTTCTCAAATGAAAATTTCAAAGAATTAACGACATAATTAATATTTTACTGTAATTTTCGATAGTATCGTATGATAACATTATATCCGTTATGTGGAAATTAAAATTTTTATTTAGTAATACAGTATGAAAAATTCGTAATGAACTATAATGAAATCTGTGCTGGTGTGCGTCTATATATCTAAAAACCTTTGTCAGTTTTCCAGAATGTATGTCACAGCTACAGGCGTTCAAACGATGGCCCGAATTTGGCCAAATTTGACAAACGTGTTCCAATGGCCTCGAAGCTGCCCATGATTTTTAAATCTTTTAAATATACTGAAGTTATATACGTGGAAAAGGTGAAAAACATTTAAATTGAAAGGTTTCGTGTCCCATTCACGGAACGAGATCTCCTAAATTGAAACCGGGTTACCTCTATTCTCGGTCTACATTGCTAAATATTTTGAAACTGTAAACTTTTCGCGTCGTAATTAACCTATCGTTGGCAGAAAGGTAACTCCCTGAAAAATAATAAACTTATTTGGATCGTCGATACGATGCATACGTAAATTATTTTCATTTTTCGCGTGAGGTAAATTTTAATATTTAGTAATTGCTCATTTGTAAATGCAAATAAAATATACATTTGATATGGACATTCATTACAGGTACTAAATTAATTACATTTTAATAACAACAATACTGTACATAAATGAAAATATCAACAAACCTCCTTTTTCCCACTTTTTGAAGACGTTTTTGGTGGCTTTCCGTTTCTACCAAAGTCCATATTCAACTTTAATAAACGAGTAAGGGCTTATTCTCTTTGCCAAGACCTAGGGCTAGAAGACAATAAAAAAATAATTTTAGAACCCCTCCAAATTTAAGCCCCCCGGTGTTCGAAAACTGATAATTTTAGAAATAATCTGAGAACACATAGTTGATTCGAAATTCGATTCTCTACAGTTTTGGTCTTCCCAGACCACCGGAAATTGGTCAAGATGGCAACCTCTCTGTAAAAAAAATACCATTTTGACGATTTTTCGCTATTTACACCTAGTATCGAAAATAAGTTGCCTTTCACAACGGAAATAGATTGTCATGTACCATCAAGGACTGTAATAAACATACCTTAAATTACATTCCTGCTTCATTATTTACGTGAACCCGATCTACGCCGTCTGATAATTTCTATTTTGGTAAAGTGTTTAATGAATTGCAGATGGGTATAAGTCAAGTAGTGTTTGAACAGGAATAATTAACAACAGGGGATATTATTTGAATTTTCATATCATTATTATTTTATTTTTTAATAAACAGTAAATAACTTCCGTTCTCTCGACGCTCCCTTCGAGATACAATAATGTGATTGTCGAACCTTTTCTTCTACGGAGCCGTGGAGCCGCGGAAACACAGGAACACCTGTATCGATAGAATTGGAGTCTCCTCCTCGCATACAGTATGAGCGTTGTGCCAGAAAAGAACTTTCTCGAAGTAATCTGATCCATTATTCTCGTCAGTATTCAGTCGCGCAGAAAAACCAGTCTCATGAAGAGTTCTCGTGGAACAATAGTGTCATGGAATTCCTAACAACAGTTCGGGAGGATCCATTAAATGGGGCTGGTTGTGGAGAAAATGACCACCGGAGGAAGGAACGAGATTACATCTGGGGCGTAGGCGTCGTCCGTGGCCTTATCCCAGCATCCGCGTGGGAGTGACGGGGAAAACCGCGGAAAACCAATGCCAGCGCAGCTACAATTACTATCAAACGTGAACATGGTCTATTGCAACTATTCCGGTAAAGCCAATGCAAAAAAAACAAACACTGGTTACAATACACGTCAAGTGACAATTTTCATGAGTTATCCCACGAATTCCTTGAATACGTATTTTTACTTCAAAAATATCATAGGTTTCGGATGACTTCCAGAATTTAAATTTTAAGTAAAACGAATTAAAATTGCATTTTCTTAATTTACCTCAATCGCGAATCACGGTATATAACTGATGTAACGATTGCCTGACCATTGTTACAATAATTCTAATGATAACGCTCTTATTAGTCTTCGGTTTAATTTATGACAATTTATGCTTATTTTTGAATTCAATATTTCTGTCTTTTTTAAATTGGTGTAAGTCATGATTAATGTTTTCATTAATAATTACTTGTGTACTCATTTAACCCTGTATAGATGGTTGAAGAATCTGATTTCTTCACAGTAACATTTACTTAACAATACAGGTTTACCAGAGGGTTTCATCATATATACACACATCAAAATAATTGTTACAAAATTACTATTACACAATATTTAATTCTGTACAAAGTAAATGGAAAATGCTCTATTTTTAATTTAAACCTGGCAGTAGGCAAAGTTTGCAAATTAATGACATATAGGCTACACGTTGCGAACGGAAATACCATGAGAAACATTATTATGATTTACGACTATTAGCATCGAAAGACAGACTTATTTCTAAAATTATTATTACTTAAAACATTTTTCCATCCTTATGTGGACCTTCATTATGGAAAAGATGTTAGAAACGAAAAAAATACAAAATCAAACAGAGAATTAAAAATTCTTAATGTACAAACATCTCTGATTTTATTATTACTCAAATAGAACATATAAAACAACAAATGTTAATTCATGAAAACATTTAAAATAAATTGACAGTAAATCAAGAATTTAGTGACACGATTTCACTCAAAAATTATAAAGGAAAACATAAAATTAAGTAAAAAATATTTCTGCTAATTATGTTTTCAATATTCCTGTTCCTGCATCTGTATATTTAATGCCTTTTATATATTGTGTATTATTTCAAACACTTTTGTAGAACTCTAAATTAGGTACAGAAATTAATTACCAATCAAAATTAGTGTCCATGTACATTAAATTGAAAATTTACGTTGTATTTACAATGTATTAAATTATCAGGCATCAAGTCAGCTTAATAATATTTAGCTCTCTCTTCGTTTTTTCTTTTTTCAGTAATACAGATCGACATAAGTAGCGAGAAATGTTTTAATATGTCTATGGATGTCCATTATATTTGACGAGCAACAGAAAATAAGGACTTTAAGGATATAGAAATAGTAAAATAATTATGTCTGTTTCATACTAAGATCATTGAAAACGTAACAACCAAAATAAATACAAATAAAATTTTCATTCAAAACCTGGTTTCTTCATTATTTAAAAACCTTCTTTCATTTTTATGCCCGCCATGTTGGGTCCTTAACACATAACTTTGCTATGAATTATATAATTTTTCCTTTTAATATCCGCTATAGTGGATCAACCATTTGGTTCTTTTTGTAAAAAACAAATTAGCAACCTCAAAAATATAAGTATATTGTTTAGTTCCTGTACTTTTGTTACGGGTTTTTGTAGTGTTGGAGCACTATGACTATTCAGTTTAATTTGACCACTTAATATATATCTATATAGTATTTACATATTTCTTTTTCTTTATAGAATTGTCAATTTGTTCATTTCATTAATAAAGACATAAATTGTGTTTATTACGAATTACTCTTGTTATATGTAGCTCTTATGCCAGCATTTCATGAAGAATGTCGAGAATACTTGGAGTAGGCTGGAAGGGGAGTCGGAATAACATCTCGATTCAGAAGGGATTTCCGGTTTAACGACCTTTCACGTGATACCCTGAAAAGTCTCCGTATCCGGCTGGAACTGAACCCGTGACCTTGTGTTTTGAAGGCCAGCGTGGCGTAATTAGGCGATTTGCCCTAGCTCAAAATTAAATGAGTTACATACCACGCGCTGGGTGACGACATTAGACCCCAAATCGACATATATTCGTGAAAAATGGAAAAAGAGTCGTACGAATCAGTTCGTGCAGGGGAAGGAAACGGAGGAAAGTGCGATTGATACAGATTCCGGGACATGATGATGCAGGTCGCAGATGTCTGCGTGGGTGACGTTGCAAGTCTGCGATGCGCTCCGATAAAGAGAGGGAACTGCAACTGAAAGACGGAGGAGAATGCTGCTTGCTAACTGCCTCCACTAAGAGTATTCGCATCCTGGAACCGACACCCTAGTCAATTTTCCCTATTCAACAATGGCATCCGAAATAAAAATAAAAATCTTTCGAGGCGTCTAAAATCAACATTTCATATTGTTATGTAGACGTGCTGTCTGGTAGCCTTTGAACATAGGTTTTCTGAAACTATTACCATAATTCTATTTTCAAACAACCTTATTTCAGTTTTCATGATTGCTTTGAGTCATTCCATCCCAACACAAGACATTTTTATCCATACGAATAAATAAAATTGAAGTGTCTGCCTCTGATTTCAAAATAAATGCCAAAACTGAAGTAAATAGTACTACTTATACCATGCCCAATCATGAATGAGTGTTTACAAAATTTTTGTCTGTCTGCAAGTTTGTCTCTAAACTTTGGCTGCAAACGGCTCAATGGATTTCAATTAATGTTTTAGAGATTGAGACAGGTATTTTAACTTAATATCGCGTGTGTTCCACTCCGGTATCTTGAAGGATTCAGAAGATATTAAAATAAATATTTATAACGGCATATAGCGGGTACCGTGACCAACATGCCGCGCCAAAGCCGGCTAGAGTAGGAAATTCTCAAGGACTGACAGCTTAGTTTCGTTTGATCTGTTTCGGCGCTGCTGCAGTATGAAACTTTTATAGTCAGAGGTTTGATTTTTTGGCCTATGTCATTCTCAACTGTCAGTTTACTAATAAAGATTAAATTCTGTCTATTGCTTTTGGTCGATTCTGGCGTTGACTTTCGAAATGCTGAATTATTAGGTAATGAAATCCAAATGTGTGATTCAGTCATGTCTCTCATCAACTACTGGGAGTGCAAAGAGAAGGTGGAGTCGACGGGAAAATGAATCTGATCAAAAAAAAAGAGAGCATCGGTGCTATTTATCCAAGTCTCGCGCGAATGAAGTAAATAGGAGATTGGAACTTGTCTAAATCAAAACAATAAATGATGAAATTAGGAACTCATCAGCCTTCAAAACAAATGGGAACATAACAGAGAAATGAGAGTGTTTATTACAAATCAGATCAAGATGAAGGATGTAATCCAATAATCCAGGGATGAACAATTCCTGTAGAAAACCGGCCAGCTATAAATTTAAAACATTTACAAAGGCTTTATATATAAGAAACATTGAAGTAATAACAGTAATGCGTAATAGACACAATTTATCTCTTCACGGCTCTCTCTTAATGTATCTCTCATTCCTATCAACATATTAAGCTTAAATTCCGTCCGTACGCAGCGGACATCCCACAGCTACCAATGTTTTAAAATTTTCGCACAGCTCTCCAAATCTTTGTCCCTTCCCTCTGTAATATATGTTACACTGCCGGTACCTATTAACCTTTCATTATACCCCGCTCCGAACATTATACCCCCCCCCCCCTATCCCCAAGAGCTCGGTAATACATGACAAAACATGTCTCAAAATTTTAAACATATGTTGGAATTAAAATTTTCATCTCATCACTCTTTCCTGCTTGCCATATATTTCTATACTCGGAATGTTTAATGACGATTTTGAGTGCTAATATTTCATTTCACACTAGAAGGGGAAACGTCGAATTTATATTTAAAAAATTAAAAGTAATGCTTAGACTAGCCGCAGTTTGCTCACCCCAGCAATAATCTAAATATGGACAATAAGGCTAAATATTTTAAACAGTCAAGTATATTGAATATACCTAGTTTTGTCTGCCTGAATGTGACGACAGAGCACGTGGTCGTCGAAACGTCGCGTTTTAATCGCACCTGTACCCGAGTGGAAACCCGAGAACTATTTCTGCATCAACTACACCGGGAAAGCCTTAGTTCACTGAAGTTCCGAATTAAATTGCTGGCCAAATACAGGCAGTGTAATTATTTTAAAGTTAAATTAATACATTAAAAAATTTCACTACGTTTTCTGCATCATTTTGTGGAGAACATAAAATCGACAAGAAATACACAGAATTTAAGATGAATGTAGTGCATCATTTATGTTAAAGAATCACCAGGTTTCGCTTTAACATTACTAGTATGATTATTGAGTTTCAGTTATTAATAAACAATCCTCGTATTTTCATAAAGATATGTTAATTTGATGATCTATATTTAATTATCATAGAATGCTTGTCTATCGGCAGTTTATAATTTGACCTGTGTTCCTTAGCTCTGGCTATCAGGGCTCGTTTTGTTTGACCTATGTAGACAGCTGGACAATAAATTTTATGTTAGTTTGTCCTAAGAATTGATAGAGTCTTTACTATTCTTAATAAGAAAGGATTTGTGGAATTATAAATAATGTTGATCAGCATTTTGTCCGCCACCACTTCATGAGGTCAACAAATGTTGGAGAAAACGCAGTGAAATTTAGTAATGCATTAATTTAACTTTTTAAATAATTGTACTGATCGTAATTTGCCATCAATTTAGTTAAAATTAATATTTAAAATTATTACTGGAATAACTACATGCATCTGTCTATCATTCATCAGATAAACAAGGTTTGTTCACAAATTTTTAATGAAACTTGATCAAAGCTGACATTTCTGAGAATACACAAGTGAAACAAACTTCTTAGTGTGACAAAGTCAAATTTACAATTTATTTTAGATAACGTGATTAATTTATTGTTTGACAAGGTTCCATTTCACAGCAGCCCTTAATCAGATTCGATTACATATTATTATAAATATTGATCAAACACATTTTTATAATAACGAGGACAAGTGAGTAAGGGTTTTCAGACAAAGACGACGTGCTTTAAATTTTTAAATCTTTAAGTATTTGGGAGATGAATAGATCATTTACGTTACGTTTCTAAAATTTATATCTGCACCGCAGTCGGTAAACCTAACCAAACTGCGTTCCGAAACGGTTCTTCAAAACGTTCTCAGGCACTATTTACGTATAAACTAATTTTTCAAAATATTTTATTATTATTTCAACTGATATTTATTGTAGTGTTTTATTTTATGAAATCGCTTTTAATAGATTTTTATCAATGTAGTTTGATTATAGCCTTATGAAAATTTCCAAATTTCAATTTATTAATTTTTGATTGTATTACAATATTGAGTCCATTTGTTTTATCTAGTAGGAACGTGAAAATCCTGAAAACTTTATAATACGAATGTCAAGGTCGATATCAATTTTTATAATTACGAGTCGGAACATTGTCAGATTCTTAAAATAAAAATTTAGTTCAATTAAAATTTGTAAAGGTAAATTTTCTTCGTGTGAATAATGAACAGTGAAGTATGCACGACAGTTACGTTACTTCATATAGATTTAGAGAACGCCTGCTGTCGATTTCAAGTTGTCATTGTGTAATATTTGTAAGATTCTCCGTCTGCAGCATTATATGACGTGCTAATGCAGGGCAATCAGCTGTTTCCAATTTTCCAGTAATTAGCACCGAAATCGACAGCGTCTACGCTACTGGCCGACCCCCTGCCGTTATTTCCCAACCGAAACGCCCTGTGGCAACAATGGTTCAACAAAACAGAGATCGCTGAATTTCACCTCTTGCCCAACGAGGAGCTTTCCTTCGGGATGCTCTTACCTTGGAGAATCCGATGTTCGGCGTCGGGACCTGGTGGAGACCTACGTCGTGTCTCTTGAATACTGAAACAGACAAAAACGTATCTCAATGTTGAATCTGGCCTCTCCCACAATGCAGATCTCTAAAACTACGGGCGGAAAAAAACAAAATAGTCACCACATTCAATCATATTCACGTAAAAACAGAACAATAATTACATACATTAACATTCAAACCTTTATTCTTGTTCCAATACATTCACACTTTTTTAAAGTGCTCATCAATTATAAAAAAGGGGAGCTTCCATCCTTTTCGGACATAATCATCCCTGCAGGTCCCCTAGACAGTCCTGGAGCGTATAGGGATAATTATGTCCGAAAAGGATGAAAGCTCCTCTTTTTTATAATTGTGTAAATGTTTGAATGTTAATATATATGTTAATAATTCAATCAAATTTTGTCTCCTAGTTTCGAATTATCTTTTATAGATTATCATTTAATGATTGCATTTATATCTATAATGCTTTTTAAATGAGAGCCGGTTTGAACTTCGAGCTCTTGTGTCTGACATCCAATTAAATTCTTGCAACGTTGTCACATATTATTGTGCACGTTAATGCGGGAGTGAGACGTTGTGATAACGTTCGTCTATTTCTCCGCTCTCATTCGCTGAACACCAGAATGGCCCCCACTATATATCTATATTCTTCAACGAATCAATAATCTGTCTATTAAGTATGAATAAATAAACAATACAGGCAACTTGTCAGCAACAATATTAATATTTATTTAATATATTTACGACATTTCGTCGATATTTGTTGACATCATCAGGTAAGTAGACAAAAATTAGTAAAAACAATTATAATTGTAATACAGAATATTACGTTTAAATATAAAAAGTACAGTTGTCAAATAAATAAAACTTTTACATTTTAAATGATTAACATGTGTAAAGGTGGATAATTTTGTGTCAAAAAATTTTGTCCTGAAATTCATAATTGCAATTGTTTTCGTAAAGTTTTGTCTAGTTACCTGATGAAGTCCACAAGTATGGACGAAACGTAGTAAATATGTAAAGAAAATATTAATTTTGGATGCAGACAAATTGGCTGTATTGTTTATTTATTTAGTTACATTCTTGCTTACAATAGAATTATAGGGTTTTCCAATGAGGACCGTGTATGCTCTTTCAAATAGAAATAATTTATTTTAATACCCCACACACAGCTTGTTTTGTTCCATTTCAACATCGACCCACCCTTATTGAAAAACCCTATAGAAGTATATTCGAGAATCTAGATATAAATAATTTTTTTGACCATACATGTTTATCCGTCATTGTTACGATTCTTTCTTTGTACTTCATGTGAATGTAATTTTTAAAAGATTATTCTCTTAGTTTCATTTTAATATGTTGGGCATTGGTGAGTAGTTAAGGGATCTGAGTGTTGTGGATTGCGGGGTGCGTCCGTGCCCCCGGCGGGGGAGGAGCCCCCCTCAGCCAACAATGGGCAATACACCCTTATCGTGCATCGTGCGTACACAATCACCGCTATTATGTGTAATATGGAAATCTCAACATCGAAATGAAATATTTGACAGTGGTGTGAAATTCAGTGCGGTCTCGGGGACGGGGTTGGCTTGTTAATGCAGATTTCGCCGTTCCCGCGCGAGCGGGCACCGCCTGCTTATAAATAGCCGACACAATGAACAATATCTACATGAGCTACGGCGACCCGATTACCATCGACAAGACAAGTGGACCTATTATTTAATAATCGACGAACGGCTGGACGGCCATTGTTGTTTGGGCCAAATTAGTGGACGCTGCGCTCGAAACAATTACCGAAATCATCGCGGCAAACGAGCATATTTCACCGCGACGTTTCTCAGTTCGGCGTCAACTAAAAATGAGCCACGATCGCAGCCGATTTCTTTCTTCCTTTTTTGCCTGAACGCGCTCCAATATACTTCGTAAGATAACGAACGATGCTCAGATGGCCAACTGTGATCGTGCAGATTTACGCGGCAATTTTTGCTCACATGTTCTTATTTGTCTTCAGATAATAGAGCGTATAAAAAGAGAATCAAATTATTACCGGAGCTGTAGAAAATGTCATTAGATTCTCTCAAGCTGAAGGATTCCATTTTGTGTTTTCTCCTGGCTTAAAAAATAAGAACGTTCCAAAGGAGAACCTTGAACTGAAATAAATGAGCCATGGTCGTCCGTTCGATGTCTTTGATTTCTCAATAACCATTTTCCTATAATGTCTAAGATTGTCCAGATATTTGAAATCTAAGGCGCATTAGAAGTGAAAATATAGGATTGATTTTCTGCAGAGAAGGACAGTTTAGAGTGTCAGATTTTCAGAGCCAAAGTCGTGTGTTCTTAGAACCGGCCTATAACCTTTTTACCGCCATACGCAAACCTGAGAATGCAGCAAAAATATTCAACAACTTTGAATTTTTAATAATTATAACATAACCATGTATACTAGAGAAAACACATAACTCAATTACGACAATAATACTAATACAAACAAATTTCTTGAAAATTGTTTCGTTGAAATTCTAAAGTTTACAATTTTAAAAATCTAATGACATGAACTTAAAACTATTTTAACACTAGTTAAATAATATACAAAATCTAAGTCTAAATTAAAACACTCCTATTAGAAGATTATTTCCTGCTTCTTTCAGAGTTAATTTCAATAGTCAATAAGACTAAACCATTAAGACGGTTTTGAGAAGGCATAGTTCTTACATAACTTTTACTTACTTCAAAATTTAGAAAGTTTCTTTCGCCTGTAGCAATAATGGTGCTGCGTAAGCAAAATTCTCAAATTTGACGCACATAAACAGTGCGTAGACGACTGTTGATATCAAAAATTAATTTTTCTTTCTCCACAGAAGGAGAGTCAACACACTCATCACTTTTCTTATGTGAGACTACAGTCTGGGTCTAATCGTGAAGGGGGAAGGAAATATGACGTGAATTGTTTTCATAATAAGTGTTATCTCGATTTATTTTGGACTGCAAATTTTAACTTTTTCATTTTTAAGTTTTTTAATTCAAAGAACTGAATCTTATTAAATGTGCAAAACAAATCATTTTTATTTTACCGCTAATAATACGAGGGTAGTCAGAGGACAGGGCCGTCTTATGAGCGACCTCTCAATCCCCTAGTACATATACAAGACCTCGCTCATAGTCTTAAAGCTCGCTGCGAGTTCGTGGATTGCATTCCTTCTATGATGCTTTATTATGCGATTACTGCATTCATTCTCAAAAGAGATATATCCTACCTGACGTATACCGTGTCGTTTTTCCTGCGGACGTGCTCCTAGTGGACACAAAACTTTTTACACCCATTACCTCGCCCCTTTCTCCCTTGCGCCCCTCAACCATGGTCTTTACGGACACATCCCGGGAGGGATGAATCAACAGGCATGAAAAACCGAAACTATTAATTTATCCATATACGAATAAAAACTATCATAAGTTTTATAAAGTGAAATAAAAAATAGTTCAAAAATAAGCATTCTGGACAAAACGAGTTGGAGATGAAGTTTTAAAACTAGAAGTATATGAATTTTGAATCATAATAATGTAAATATTGCTAAAATAAACTGTCCTGTATAATTTTTCAGAAACTTGTCTGGATTTGTCATTACTATTATTTTCATTAAAAAATAATTTAACTGTTTTGACTTTAGGTTACGTACTACATGTATGGACAATGCTATCTAATTAATATGTTAAATTTTATTATATATACATATAAAGACATAAATAAACTCAAAATTAAAGACCTACACGTACATATGACCCTAATTTCAATAATAAGCTTACAATATTATTTCATCCAACATTTATCCTCCCTTTTCCTAAGTGAGTCAGTGTCACATTTTTGAGAACCAATTCGAAAATTACCCTTTCTTCCTCTTAAGGTGCGTGATAGTAGACCGTGACTGATTAAATGAATACGGATTTTTGTTATATATTCGTAACATACTTGTAAGAGAAAAATAATTACTACGAGTTCGCCAACCTGTCGCCGATTTCAACCTTGAAGGAGATCGTGCAAACAACAAACGGATACAGTTCTCGTAAACGTTTTGACATTGAGTGCTTGCTTTTGTCTCATTACGAGCAAGCAGATCTTATTCAATAAAAGGTTTCTTTTTTTCATTCATACGTGATCGCATCGAGTCATTAACAGTCATAAGATTAAAGATGAGGTCATAGCTGCTTGGATTTCGTACATCCAAAGTTATTCAGCGGAAAGTAACATCATTATCTTGTAATGCATACAAAAGGACTAGCGGTCATACCGCTTATGGAAGCAATTGAGACTTTAAAGTAATGGAAATTAAATGGCACAGGTCTCAACCGATCATAAAAATGATCGTATACAGACTGTGTACGTCAATAAAAACTTATAATAGAGGACATGTTAATTCTGCATCGACGTCAATAGTAGGAACGAGTTTCATAGAGAATAAACAAAAACTATATAACTTTCACTGAAAATAGGATGCTCATAACTTACTGAAGATCTCTCAATATTCACAATATTCTCCCAAATTATATCAGGTATACTCAAAACGTTACTCAGAAAAAAATACAGAACTTGAGAAGCTAACTTCAATAAACCAATGAAATAATTCTGGAGCTTCATTGAAGGTAATATTAGTGCAAAACAATTATAATATTCCCCAATAAAATTTATAAATTTTTTATTGCTGAATTTAAAATTTATATTTGTATGAGTAGGGTGTCCGGCGTTTCCCAGTATTTAATTCTACAGGGATCTCTTTGTCAATACGTGATTAGACCTAACATTTTTTAAATCTACCTTTACACGCCTCCTGTCATCGAAATCGCAAAAATGAACGCTGAAAGTAAAATGTTTTATTTAGGAGGTTAGATGGAATGTCGCCAAAGTAATAAGTGCATAAATCGTAATTCAAACAATGCACTTTTCACTTTTGAACAACATTCTATTTCAAATACATTTAATTTGTTCAATGCCGAGTTAATCACTAATTCACTCAGCATGCAACGAAATTACAATACATGGAACTCTGTAATCGGAAATCGGAATGTCAAAACAACGCCAAGCTACGACGCAATGAACTTGCACATGTATTGTTGTTCAAGTTAAATGTCATAGATTATTCAAAGCGTCAAGCTGAAAATTTTGGATTCTATGTTTCCTTATGTGAGAAATACAGCTATACTGATGTTAAATTAAGTAAGTAATAGAATAAACTAACGTTTTATACTTTTATGAAGTCATATTTCTTTTTCCATAATTTTTACAAAAAAAATATACAAACAACTTTCGGATGAGTAACAAAGGGGTACAAGTAGGCTCGAAAAAAGTTTTGAGCACACAGGAAAGATACCAAAATAAACATGGAGGATAAGTACTGTTACAGATATTATAGACCTAGCAGGAAGTTCAGGTAATATCCAAAGTTTGTTGGTGGATCGACCACAATAGATTGACTAGGCAAATATCCTCAGGAAGTAAGAAGATAACCATCATTCATTAATTAATTGAGAAGTAGGATACTCATGGAATATAATCATCATTTTAGAATATAGATGTGAGACGGTGGAATTTAAATTGATGTAAGGGTGGCTACTTTAAAACATTCCAGTAAATAAAATGTATGTTTATGAAATGAGGAATATAGTTACTTATGCACCAAGCGAATGACTTCATGGGATCTAAATAATTCCGTTTGGTATAATTTGTGATTTTCATGTGGAGGAGTGATTTTGAAGATTACTGTGGACGTAACATGTTTAATTAAAACCGCATACGCACGCTGTTGAAGGTACGAAGTAAATATGGATTGTGCGGCCGTCCTTGCCGGGTTTTCCAAATTTCTGAGCGAGTGCCGGATAGGGCCGCAATGCAAGGCCAGAGGCTCCTTACTCTCAAGGACATTCGTGTCCTGCTCACAGCTCTTCCCCAAAACCAGTGTCATTCCACGGCGTAAATCTCGCCTTATCACGGCACCACCGATTAAGGAACACAGGCTCCTGTGTTACACCTTAACTCCAACCTCAACCTGCACACCAATGCGTCGCCATTGTAGCTAGCGACGAAGAAAACAGGTAATGAGTCAAATACTCGGAACTAATAGAGGAATTCTTAAAAGATTCTGGCTTGATCAATATTCATAGTGATAGGAGCTACCGGAAGGGGGTCAGAAAGTTTTGTTCGTAATTTGATAGTATTACATTAAGAGACACGCGACAAAAAAATTCAAATTCCTGTAAATAAATTGCTACTGACCTGAAATTTTAGGTCAGTCTTAACAACGCACATGTATAGCAATTTACAAATTTTCGTTTTTGTAAACTTGTTTCTTGTTGAGATATTTTGATATTATTTTCAAAATTTGATGATGTTCCTTGCGTTACGTACTTGAATATGTTTTAGTTTTTTTTAAGTTATGCGTAGGACTGACCATTGTTATCACTCGTCAGTATTATTTTTGAAATTGAATAAAACTGTGGAGAGAAAATAATTTTTTTAGTTAGAGCTTCGTACGGTTTCTAAAAAAATTGGCACTTTCCAGCACTTTAAAAACTTTTTTTACTTAAACTGCTTGAACAATTAAGAACTTAATATTGTGTTTGAAGTTATTAGCATGTAGATTATGTACAAAAAGAATGAGAACAATATCTTAATATTTGTGACGCATAGAAGGGTTTTGGTACCAGAAACCGTGAAGTTGTAAAAAACACATTTTTCTGAAAAACAGTAATAGTTTATTAAATTAGAATCAAACATATTAATTAAAATTGTCCTGCAGCATGTTACGCCTTCCTTCTTTAGTTTGGCAGCTTCGTTTTTCATTTTACTGAATTTACAGGCATATTAATATGAAAAAATTAGAAAATCGTTTTTTCTTTCATGTTTTGTCCGAAATTTCAGTTCCCGTGTCCCTTAAGAGACTGCGACTGGACAGTTCCAGGCCCAGGTAGTGACAGCTCAACTGGCCCGGAGAATTAGGATAAACCAAATTAATAACGCCTTACTTACTTAGATGGCCTCTTCCTATAGGGCATTTTTGAAAAAGAAATATTCATCTATATGAATTGAACGCGCCATTCCAAGAATTGGAGCGCAATGTGCCAGGTAAATTTGGCGCAGAGTTAACTTTTCCCATATAACACCTGTAAAAATTTTGGATTTAAATTATTTTAGCAAACTTCTATAGTTGTTTGTATTATATCTTCCGGTGTAATAATATTGGGGTCAATTATAGATTTCTACTGTTTTTTCTATCTGTATTATATACTACATTTTCCTTTTTTAAGTTCTTAATTCATATGTCCTGTAAAGGTGAGTAGAACTGTTGTAGATATATAATGAATTGATCTAACTTCATTGAAAATAAATGAGTAAACAGCCTAGCAACTCAGAAATGAAGTAAAATTTAATAAGAAAAATTTAGTACATCACGACGTTTCGTTCCATTCAGTGGCACCTCTTCCGGTGTAATATATATATATTTAACTAACATAATTTTATAAACATGAAATGTATCATACAATTATAAGAATACTTATGCAACATTTCTCAAAAATTCAAGACATAAAATTGTAAAATACTGAATGAGAACAACGCACAAATATTGTGATCCAAATAAGCGCATTGTTGTTCAAAAATGAACAATGAAAAACTTCACTGCATCGAATGATAAAAAATGTTCATAACAATAATCAATCATAAATATTTGTTTAAATTATTTGTATCATTCTTCATATTTTGGCCGAAGGATTTCACTCATCAATCTAGTATTCTAGAATACTTCATCTGAAATTAACAGTTTTCCAATGAAATTTATGATGATCAAATAAATAAATATGTTTGGACATGACTGAATAATTTACAGCGCTGAATTTCAAATTATTTTTGTGTTCATTGACAGGAGTCTTTAGAGAGCGTTTTGTTTGGCGGATTTAACAATATTTACTATCTAGGCAGTTAGTTTTGTATATAACATTGTTTGTCTGAAATGATAACTTTATCTTTAATATTATCAACATCATAATTATCAAACAACGTAATAGGTTTAATCTGTATCTTTTCAAACAAGGGTCGAGCTAAAAAAATCTTTATCTTACTAGGCTTTTTGACAGGTAATTTATTAATTTCCTATTTAAATTTAATGAATCTAATTTCGAAATATTTGTAAATAAAATGTAACGATAATTGAATAATATAAGCATCTCTGATAAACTGAGTTATCTAACAGTTTGTCAACCATATATTTTTTACATATCTTAAATTTGTAAGGAATGTTCCCATGAGCCTTCTTTGAGAGTTGTATGTTCCGGAGTCGCAGACATTGTGCGTACGCCCAACAAATCCTGATCTTTCATGATCGTTAGGGAGTTGGACGAGTACCAAGACCCCAACCTACCTAATGGTGTCAATATTGTTTTCCCTGAAACACTTTAGGCGAATGGTGGGTAGGACCCTTAAACTACAGCCCGGAGTAAAAATTGTACTACCTTCCGCATCCTCCCTTTCCTACCCTCACTATATTAGTGGGGAATGGAATCAAGCGTATAGCTTCTCTTTCACTCAAAAAATTATGTTACTTGCAAATCTAAATTCTTTTGTTTGTTCAAAACGGCGTAATTGTTTAACAGTTACGTGAACGCGATATCCTTGCAAAGTTATCTAATAATGATAAAATGAAGCAATAATTTGAAGTTTTCTGTCCCAATAAAGCTATTCAGCTTGAATCGGAAACCGTTCACCGTTTTATTAGCAATGACTGTTAAACAACATTGAACAGAATTTATTTTATTTTGATTATATCTTGAAGTCAACAAAATTTATAGAACCATTTTAATGAATTTGACTAAAATTATTTAATTTTAAATTTTTTTGGCGCTTTCGTCAATGTTCCGTGCCTGTCCATAAAAAGATTATCATCAGAACATTTACAATCTATACATTTTTGGTATAAAAATTTAATGTCCAGTACATTACTTGTACTAATACACTACATGTATTTGTCGTAAAATATTTGTTCCTATATATTTTCAAGTAAAAATGCTTACAGGATTTCCGTTTCAGTAAGTTATATTGTCATTAAATTATGTTAAAACGTGAAGGTAATGGACTTTATTATTTATGTAATTTAAAAGACACCAGCGTTGCCTCTAAAAGTCCTCATAATAATTTCAAAGCTTTCGGCTATCAGTCATCATCAGATAGAAAAAGGGTAGAAACAGTGTTTCATTAAACGAGAGGTAACGGTTTCATGGAACAAAACTCATATTTGCTCTGCATTTAATGATTTGCCTGTTCAAGTGCATAACTTTTAAACAAAAAGACGTATTTTCATACTTAACCTGGGAATCCGTCTTCAAACATAATTTTAAATTATTTTTGTAAAAATTTATTAAAATACGTATTTTATTTTTTCAATAATCATTCACAGAGAGATCTAGGCATCAACATAGAAATATCGGGAAATATTGCGTATTATATTAGTATTATTATGGCAAGGATGGATTGTGAATGTGTGTTGTTTCATTAAACATGTTTCGTCGGTGTGCATGTCCAGTTGAAACATGTTTCATGAAGCACCGCGCCTGACCTTCCACTAGATAAAATGATATCATTTGTAAGTTAATTTGTTGAATTATTAATGTATATATTTTAGATAAGACTAAGCAGTTTTATTAAAGTGAGACGGGGCTGGGTTTCTTCCTTTGTAGACCAATTATAATGTAATCAATTAAAGTATAAGGTGGTAGAGGGTATATATATATATATATATAGCTATTAGTCACGTAGGCTATAAGTAATTTGTTGTATTAACAGAAAAGTATTATAAAATGGTTTCTTTAAGCTTCGGATATGTACACTGTTTTCCTAGCCGTTACCATGGCAATACCAGCGATATCGTTCGTCTCTGCACTCTATAATCCCTGTGGCGCTAAATTCCAAGGAATGTCGCTAAATATATATGAATATCGTCTTAAGCTTAATATCAATTCCGTCTATCTTTACCACGCTGAGAATCGTAACTAAACGCTGTTCTGCAAAAATTAGTCAAGAGTTGTGTTCCTTTTTGGAACAACTGCTTTCCTTCAAAGAAGTTTGAATTTTTGTTGCTTAAAATCAATTTTGACGCTAAAGAAAATAGGTTTGGTTAATAGTGAAGCGGATGCAGTGCGCATGCCGTCTGCGTGCGACTTTCACGTGCTAACCGGAAGTAACTGACGTAATGTATGCGCCCTAAAAGATTCACTCACTTAATATAAATATCATGTAATTACTCACTACGGTTGTACCGGACGGCGATCGGCAACAATTTTTTGTCGGCCAATTTAAAGCAACCTGTTATTCTTCGCCAGGTTTGCATCTGCTTAAATTCATTCCTCGACCCGCAGTTTCGACGATGATTAATTTAAACATTCCCCCATTATGTATTACTCGAGTGGGAGCATTTGGGTACATTAATTAGTGCTTCACAAATTAAGTTCGGGCTGTAAGCCCACATAGGCAACTTCGTTATCATCTTGAGTAATAGGCCATAAATTTGAGTTAGAAATGACGGCTTCATCCACACGTAGCCAAAGAAGGGAGATAAGCGTCCTTACGTGCGAAAGTCGACGCTGCTGAACTTCAACCCGATACATGTTTCACTTGCCTTTACGCCAATTACCACGAGCAAACAATTTCACATACGGAGGAAACGAAAACACGAACAAAACAAAGGAGATGACCTTTGGAGAACGCGCGGAGCCGCTTCCAAAACAACGTCTCAATAACACACAACCAATCATATTACTATCGCCAGTTACTCAACTTCGGTTGCCTCATTCTTACATTCCATTGCTGTAATCATAATTTGTACACAACCAAATTTTGAAAATGGCAAAAATATTATTTATCCTAAGTGATAGTAATTAAAGTCTCCAAACTGAGTAACAACATATTTTGGATGAACTTATAAAGTAATTCTTTTTCTCTAATGAAATGTCAGTAAAATTTGGTAACAAAAAATTAGTAGTTTTGGTCTTTGTGAGCCCAAAGAGCTTTTTATACCTTACGTTACATGTATAAGTGGTATATAAAGTAGTGCAATATAGTGTATAATTGTGAGCGCGTCTGCGCATTTTGCACAAAATATAAAATTTGATATGGAAGGAAATGCGGTTCAAGTTAAATACTTTCGTGATGTATCTAGCAACAGCTTATAAGCCCAAATAAGTTAATTTGGTCATGATCACAATGATAGGGTCTCCCTTACGGTGTACTTGAGTATAAATCTGTATTCGAGCAACACAAAGACGACCCAGAAAACGAACTGTGAAGTTCTCTCCGAGCGACTGGGCTCATTATGAAGGAATCCGCTCGCAATCTTCCTTCAGCTTTGCCTCTAACCCACAAGTAATGTGAATCCCAATGTTAATGGCACAAGTATCGGTGTTCCACTCTGTGAATGAAATTGATAGTTGCCGATATTGGAACGGGTCCGTTTTCCTCTCCCAGTCCGGCAGAGCACTCTCAGTAAGATTAAAAGAAAATAACAGCATGGCCGGTATCAGAGTTGAGAAGTGGTTACATAATGCAGCTGTGGCTATGTAATTTGCCTCATCTGAGGTCGACGTTGACTGAAGAAGTTCCGCCCCCTACAATGGCCGGCCACGTCTTTGTGCGCTTCCCAGAAGCCCAACAACCCCGTAAACCCGAGCTTGTGTCATAACACATGTCAATGCGAACTTCCCAGAAGTACTCACGCAGGCCTTTTATTGACCTAAATCTACTTAGGTATATAATTACCACACAAATTATAAACAAATTGGAAGGGTGAAACGCAGCACCCAGTTAGCGTAAACGACTGCTTTAATGTAAACATTTTCGCTATTTCGAGTCCGTGAAACGAATGGCTGACAAAGAAATTATATTGAAGCTTATTATGAAAATGGTGGCACCTTTAATGACCCTGCTATTATGAAAGACTTTTTGGCCGAGTAATATAAGTTAACAGCCAGGAGGCAACCAAGCTCAGGACGGACACAGAGATACGTTTCAAAACGTTATCATCTCTACTGCAGTAATTAAAAAGCTGAAACTGAATAGGAAAAGTGAAAATAAGTTAACGGCGATGATGGTAATATAAATTGCTGTCAATGAAGAAGATATTATGAAATGATTCCTCGACACGCTTGTCAGAAAATAAAAGCTACAACTGAGTTCGGTTTCTCTTGAAATCGAAAGCCAAATGACGAAACAATTCTTTCGGCCATGAAATTAAACTGTTTACAAACCATTGCCTACATAAATCTAGACCATACAATATTTTATCAAACGACGGGAAAAGAAATTTTCAGAGTAGGAAAGAAACTGATTTCATTTCCAATTATCTGGAACTATTTGTTCATTTCTTTACATGTTTATAAATCTTCTTATTTGAGAAAATTATATCCATTTATCAGACACACACCGAATAATCGATTATTGTTCATTGTGAAGAGTTAAAATTTGGATAATTAAATGCGTTGAGTTCTTATGACCTTCAAAAGGCCCGTGCAGTGTCCCTGGAGAACGGGCCTGACTATATTGTCCAGAGAGATGGCGATGAGCAGATGTGTGACATCTTAGTTGAGTAGTATGTTCAGTGCACTGGGACCTGACGGAACTTCAAGAAAACGTAAAGTTGTCTGCAGAGCTCCCTGGACAGCAAAAATAGATGGGTGAATTTTAAGCAGTAGATGGTTAATGTTCGTCGTGGTAGTTTATACGGAGAAAAAAGAAAGGTAATAGAGCGACGAAATTGTAAAATAAGTGAAGTCATTATATAAAGTAAAACATAATTGAAGTGATTCTAAAAAGCGTAGTACAGTGAAGTGGACTTGTGAAGACAAAGTTTGTGAGGGCGAAATCTATTCTGGACCATCAGATAAGAATATATTAACTATACAAA
The DNA here is from genome assembly GCA_034510155.1 of Eucriotettix oculatus. Classification (NCBI taxonomy): domain Eukaryota; kingdom Metazoa; phylum Arthropoda; class Insecta; order Orthoptera; family Tetrigidae; genus Eucriotettix; species Eucriotettix oculatus. Next base: position 59,801,175 of record CM067380.1, read on the forward strand.
ATTTCTGCAATAAAATTTTAGTCATAATAAGCCACGTAATTCTATTTTCCCATTTTATTGCCCGCAGTTAATTACCCTGAGATAAACACCCATCCAATTTCGTTTTAAATTTAAATTTGTTTCCGCAAATTTTTACTGTAATATACTAAACATCTCTACCTTTATATACTGTTTTCTATAAGATGAGTAGTATAATGGAATTGATGGGTAAATTCCTCTCAAGCCTTATGCGCCAGCTAAATCTAAGTGTGTAAAAATTAATTAGTAAAATAGCCAAAAATACATCCTATTAATGATGTAAATAATTATTACAATTATTCAATTCATTTTTGGCTTCAAGTATCGGGGTGGAAAAATCTCGACCCGACCGGGAATTGAATCCAGGGTCGGTCCTTAGTTTCACTTTAACCCCAGTCGTCTTCAGATCGATCAATCAGTTTTACGATCTCACTGAAGGATTGATGTTATATGTAAATTGATCATAGGTTTTAATTATATCAGTTCAAGAATAGAAATAAAGCTTTATTTAAAGCTTTGCCATTTTAATTTAGGTATTAGGATGCTGTTTTGGTTATTTTACTATTTTATATCTGTTTTACTATAATTCTTACACAGCTGATTAGTCACTCGAAAAGTCAAACACCTGCACTAAATTTTCCAGCAAGTATTCTTTTCCAACAGTAAGTAATTCAAAGAGCTATTCTCTAAACAAACAATAATTTACTTGATCAAAAAGAAACTTTGAATAAGTAACAGAGGATAATTTTGTGAAAGTGTTTTAATTTCGGCTGATAAATCTAAAGTGAAAGAAATTAACCTGGGATGAAGTAAATTGAAGAAAATTGTCAGTCGGATCTAAATAATTCAAAAACGAAAAGTATATAGCATTTTAGAAAAGCGATTGCAAAACTTTAGTGCCAGAAATTATTATAAACAATTATTATTATTTAATATAAAGTAATTAAAGGCAGATACGAATTAATCCATGTATTCCAAGTTTTGATTAAATTTAACAAAAAATTTTAGATGGAAAATAAAATTATTAAATCTATTATATAGAATAACAATTCCTCTGTTTTATAAGATATAAATTAACATGCTAAGATGTAAAATTATGTTATTTTACACAGCGTTATATTCGTATAATAAGCCAGGGGTGAAAGAATGATAATAAATTAAATTAAATAATCAGTCCTATATAAAAATTTATAATATCCAAAGAACTGTTTCATTATTTACAATTTATAACTGCAAGTAAAACCTAATCTATAAATAGTACAGTAATTGAATAAAAATTACAATAAATAATGACTGCTACATATCTCAATCAAAGAAAATTACTGGTTATTTGTATATAATTAAAATTATGTCTGTGTAATTTTTTCACGCAAGTAATTGATTCGATTATTGGAAATCTTTGATAAGATTTTCATTTGATAATGTTCGTCATTCTGCATACCTTCAGTTCTTAGAGAAACTAAAACCTTTGAAATATTAAAATAGAAACAATTATGTGATTCTAAGAGCTTTTAAGAAGTAAAATGCAAAATATTTAACTTTATAAAAATCGAGTGAGAATTGAATCCACAGGATTGTCGAAATGTGAGATTGTAAAAAAGTACTCGATTTGTGGAAACGAGATCTTGTAATGTGTGAAACATATATTTATTATGAAACAAAATAGATACATAAACGGAGTAAACGTCTCTGATTTGACGTACCCTTTGAAATCAGCCCTACAACAAAATTGCAAATCTGAGGGGACTTGAAGTCTGCGACGATCATACAAGTGGTTTGGCTGATTCGAAATATGAAACTTTGTGGAACTAAGCTGTGAAAACCTAATGATAATTTTACTGTAACTAATGATGAATAATGTAGGCCGTAATGGAGTAATACGCACGCTTTATGTATGTGTGTTAGTGCGAGTATATCACATTGAGAGATAGAGTACAAGGTCAGGACAGTAAACTACTCGCAGAGGTCACGGAGTTGAAGTTTCTACGCCCAAGCGGAACAGGATCTGGAGAACAACCTGATGACCAGTGCATCTACTATATCGGTGTTGTACTGCATTCCGAGATATCCTTGTTTGTAAACAGTTTTCTTCGTTCTAGGTTAATTACATTGCTTTTCTTTCATTTTTCAACGGACGTATTCCTCTCATTAAAATTTATTTCGCGTGTATTAAGCTGCAATGTATCAATGAGTCGTAAAATATTTCGTGAAGCTAGTCAAAGATTTTAAGTTCAGAATAGTCTATATCGTTTGCCCTCAAGCTATAGCAGTCCCTCAATACGGATTTTTCTGTTCTCGTTTCTCCTCACTGGCTTAAAAATTTCAGGCATACTTCGTCGACATCCAATTTCCTATCCATATGTTTCACTTCAGAATTTCTCCTGAGTTTTATATACCTTCCTTTTCGTTTCTGGGTCTTAATCTCCCAACTAGATCTTTGGCCCGTTCTCCTCGTCCATTTTCGCTCTAAATTTTTCAAGTTTTTCAATCCCTACATAATTAACAGTTAAACGTTGGCTTTGAACAGTGTTCTTCTGTCTTTTCTTCATAACTCCTCAACGGATATAACTACAGTTATTATTTCCCTCCCACATTAAAACACACAAAATTTGAATTATTTCGTGTACTCAGTGTATTTCTCCATTTGTTCTCAATTTAGAACGATTTTCGTCCGAAGGCGGAAATTATTATGTGCACCACACGATTTCATTTTTAGACATAAAAATTCTGGCTGCCCTCCGATAGTAAGGAAAAGTTATTTTATACCCTTTATTTCATTTTACATCACTAAAAAATTATATTTGCGTAATCGTATTGAAGTGATTGAGAGTTTATTTTTGTAGCACTAAGTTGAAAGGTAACTATCCAGTGAATGAGAATTGCTCATAAAAACTGGAATAATAGGAATCCATTGCTGAAGAATACATTGTCAAAACAACTTTTGGTTATCAGCCACAGTCTAAAAAAGTGTGACTTCATTGTATCTATGATCATAACTTTACAGACTTTTATTAATTTTTTTGTACTATTTTTATATATTTTGTGTTACAAAAATGGATTTCAGTATAGAGTTTACGTGGATTTGGTCATTCAGTGGATATTGTGCTTAATAGCTTTTTAATTAATTTATTCCTGTCGAATTTTCCAAATTATGCAAACATTTTGTGCCTAAGAAAGTACCTAGCGTTACATAAGTCATTAGTGAAGGATTGTTTTGCTTTCTTTGAATGAATGGGTGGATTATACACGTTGGATTATTTTGTTACAGACATGCCTACAATACGGACCCTATTTAATTTCATTCCTCGCCACAGAATAAGGAACTAGCATGTCGAGTGGCACAGTTCTCAGTACGGCGCCCCTCAGCTGTTTACCTGACCGCACACAGCTATCACTTCTGGTAAAATGCAGCCACAAATAGGCTCCCCATAGCTTTTACTGTCTAGGGCGTCCACTCTGTACTCTGATTATTCACACACTTGTCAATAATTCCGTAACGCTACTGATTCAATACGAACCCACAGGAGATGTAATTTATTTACACTAGCAAAAAATGTGACGTTGGGGGCGTAGAAAATGGTGTTGTAAACGGAAATAGGAGAACCTAAATGTGGTCACCCTCTGAAACATTTCTTTGTGAAAGATTTAGATTTAGTTGAAGAGTGTTTTCAAGCAGTATTAAAATATTCAATTCATTACAAACGTAGTGGATCTTGACTACGTACGGCCCTTTGGATATTTTCACAAATTTAAGAAGCTGTGATCAAAATTTTTTTGGGTTAACAGGCTACATGAGGGTGATCCTGAAACAGGCAACTCCCCTTTAATAGCATAGGAAGGGAATTGAAAAAGGGGTGTGTGGAAGGTAGAGCAAAGTAGCCAAGTGTTCATCGTTGGGGAACAAGTTTACTCATGCTCCTGAGGGTCAAGTAATTATAATTAATTGTAAACAAACCCTGAAAAGTTCTTAACACCTCAACAGAAATAGGACTATGAATATTCTTTTTATTCGCCCTCTGTTTACAGCAATCATCGAAAGGATTAATTAAAGTTGTCTTCTCTGTCTTGACGTTGATCCGTTCAGGAAAGCCGTGGTTAACTTAAACTTCGGACGCATTCTGCAACGGGCTGGCTGCTATAAGTTATACTTTTCAATCGCCCTCCCGCACCTGTCAGTCAGGATGTTGTTTGGAATTAATGTTAGCCAGGCGTGCCGGAAACGCAATTATGCAGCGGTGACTACTTTAGCTCTCGCCGTAACTACCTCCTAAGCTGCCCCGCGGGGTCAACTTCCAAATTAATTAAAGTATCGGCTTCATGTCAGGATTCCACTTCTTCGCACGTTCAACGATCATGAGCTGTTACCTTATAAGCCAGGCATGTACTTAACAACGAGTATCCGTAAACATTTAACTGCAATTCGAAAGATTTTCGGTAAAAATACGAGACTTAGAAATAAAAAAATCAAGCTAATTTTTCAGCAAATCATATTGATATTTACGACATCTGGTTCGTATTTGTGAACTTCATCAGGTAAATTTTACATTGATAATCCTATTTATACATTTTTTCGTCGTGGACTGCATCAGGTGACGGTTATGACCTAAAATGAACTAAATAAAGTGGTTAAGGAAGGAAGCGACCTGAAAGAAATCATGAGGTGTGTGGAGAAAGAGCTTTGGTTAAATACACACACGTGCAGTCACTCTAATAAGTTAGGTCAATTGTTTGCGCCTCGGAATACACGTCTACGTAGACCTTTCCTCTGAATCGTTTGCAGAACTGTAGGAAGGCACTTTCTGCCTATGCTCTAAAAACAACAAAAATTTGAAGCTGGTAAATATGACGTAATGGACAAGCAAAGAGTCGAACCAAACTCTAATCGACTGTAGTGAATATATGAAGTGATCTCTTGTTCAGAGCACTTTCAAGGAAAACGCCGCACTTCACTGTTGAAACGAAAAAATAATTTATGTCCATAAATAAATTTGATTAATTTAACACTATAATATAGCTTAAATTATTATAAAATCAGGTAATGGGAACCAGGAACTAAAAGATTGAATGAAGTTATTTGAGATTGTCTTAGTGAATACTATATTTCAAAAAGTGACTGTTCCAGAAAAGAAACAAGTGAAATTTATTTGGAAAGAATCCTCAATACAATTAATTTGGTAATAGTGATCGATATTGCCGAAGTACCTGTTACCTGTCAAGGCACCAGAGAGTAGCAAATTCCGAACCATTCAAATAAAGGAAACCTTATTTCAAACGTAATTTACGAGTATAGATACGGAAATTATTAGTAATAGTCACGGTCAGCTCAGATTTTGTAGCGACAGCCCAATAAATGATTTTGACTTTATAATTTTTTATTTTCGATTGAACAATTGAACAAACTTTACAAGTCAAAAACTTCATTGCTATATTTCCATTAGAAGTCGGGATAATTTGAAAACCCCACGTCATTGCTGCGTTAAGTAATTGCATTGTGATTCTCGTGAAGAAATAAAAGTAGGAAGAGAGTTCCAGCTCAGTAAAGCCTAGGATCATGTATTGTCCAATCTATTAATAAAATAGCAGGCCAATAATAACACCACCATGCGAGGTGGCGGCCATGGTTAGATGCGTTTACACGGAAGATATGTTGGAACAATACCACCTTAGGCCGAGAGCCAATCAGGACAGGAGACGCACTACACTGACAAGGTACGTAGTATAAAAACGACGGGCAAACTATAGAACGACACTTAATTTGAGAAAGAAAGCAGAGTCTTAATCTTTCTCTGACCCGGGTGGAAACCCAAGAACTATATATCCAACACACACACCAGGAAAAGTCTTCGATCTCTGATACCAATAGAAAAATTTACTAAAGTTAATAAAAATTATATGGTGCCCTCTTCGTTATCATAAATACACGTGGAAACGTACTCCATATGAAGATTTTTTAATTATGCATTTGATCTTATTTTACAACATGAAGTAACATGGGAATCACAGTTGTACGTTTCTCTTGGCACAGCAGCATTTTTGCTGCGACGTATTATTGCCACATCGCATAAAATGTTCATTGATGTGACAGTAAGTTTAATTTGAATCAGAAACTCCTCTTACAACAATTTCTATTAAATCGTTTCCAGATATTATGAGACGAGTTGTTTAGTTAAAAGTTATTGTTTCTCTCGTGGTCTGCCATTGTCAATATTCGAAATTAAATATTTGTCATTCATGATTTATAGAAATATATTTATATTTGAATCTGCCCACTGACATTTTTAGTGATATTCAGGAAATTGGGTGATATGCAGTGTAAGAGATACATTTCTCTGCTTTCTTAGGGCTGTAAATATCTGTTTAAGTCTAGCTATAGACAAGTTGTTACCGGTTCAGCCTTTACTCTTCACTAGAGAGACTAATAGTAGTAAATTACCTGAGTCTACACGAGACCTCTGACGCTGTCGGTGATTAAACTCTACATTTACATGAAAATTCTTCGGTTGACTTTTTCAACCTGTCGTGTACCACAAAAAAACCAAAACTACTGCATCTTACAATTTATTCTCTAGACTTAATCCTTAATGGAAAAGGAGGCGCAGAATAATCTTCTAGTACTACTAAATGTCTAGTTTTCTCCATCAACAATAATGAAATTACGCTTAATTCTCTGATGATATAGTAGGTGAGTCTTTCAGAAACTGATGCTCAAATTAAAATAAACAAAGCTATTGAGAGAGAGACGAGATTTTTTTTTACTTCGCTATTAAATATTCTATGGTCTCTGATCAAGTAAAAATGGTGGTGGTGAAACTATAATATCTCATATTAATATTTCTCGTTTAGTCGTCATACAGAACGATGACACCGGTAGATCACCCTTTCGTGAAAATGCAGAAAAATTATCAACACGTATTTTCAACCATACACAATTTTGTGGAGTCGAAGATTCCTTGTCGTCGAAAACTATTGTCATGTATTGAAATTTTATTTATTTCCCGTGGTCATTTAAATGTCCTTCGGCAGCGACGCAGAAGACGCAGTGTCGTCAACCAACAGTTGCTGAACGTTGTTCGGTATCACGGAACGATAGAATCTGTATGTTACTGGTGAGATTTACTGTTCTATTGGATGAATAAGTTGCATCGTGCTCATCTATGCTAATGAGTTGACAGCTGCAAGGCCAGCTACACGGAAGTAAAGATGCCTTCGCGGTGTTCTGCAAAATCCGGGTTCTGATCATGTCGCAGCATCCCTTTAAACTCATTCAGACACTTCCTACTCGAACTAACTGCTAATTTAATGTAACTGAGAAACCGCAAACGAGGTTTCCTCGCTCAGGGCATATCTGAGCAGGATCAGGTGGAAGGCAAATTCTCTGAAAGATGACAAAACATGCTTACCGCTTCCTCTTTATTTGCATAAATCGCTGACGCAAAATATCTTCATTTTCCCAAAGTACTTAATATTGTTCAAGTGTATGACGTCACGAGGTGATAAAAATATAAACCGTGGGATGACTATACCAACTGTAATAAGATACTTGAAATTCGTAAATAAAAATTGATCTTTGGTTAACCAATTGTAACAATATTAATTATATGACACTGCAAAGCATTGGTAACTTTTACTTTTAACCCATTTAGCTGTCATCATTCAACTATATGATTTAATGGTTATGGAATGGAATGAGAAGAACAGTTTGGTTTTTGGAAGAATATAGGGACAAGAGAAGCAATATTGACTTTGCGTCTAATTTTAGAAGACAGGATAAGAAAAAACAAGCCTACGTTCGAGAAATTTGCTGATTTAGAAAAAGCGTTTGATAATGTGAACACACTATTAAGGATTTTAAAGAACACATGAATAAAATATACAGAAACAAACGTCTACAGAAGGCAGTCAGCAGTAATTAGAATTGAATATCAAGAAAAAAAGCAGAAATCAAGAAAGAAGTAAGACAAGGATGCAGTCTGTCACCCATGCTGTTTAACTTATATATAGAACAGGTGATGAAGAAAGTTAAAACGCAATATGGAAAAGGAATCATACTACAAGGAGAAGAAATAAAAGCCCTACGCTTTGCCGATGTTATTATAGTATTAGGGGAGACAGAATAAGACTTGGAAACCATAATAAATGGCATGAACGTGGTCATGGAGACAGAGTTCAATATGAGGATTAACAGAGGGAAAACCAAGGTAATGGAGTGGATAATGGGAAACTGTGAAATAATAAAGGATGTTAGATTGGGAAGGGATATTTTGAAGGAAGTTAAGGAATTCTGCTACTTGGGAAGCGTAATAACTACGGATGTTAGAAGTATAGTAGACATAAAGATTAGGATATCACAGGCAAGGAAGGCTTTCGCGAAGAACGAGGAAGTTCTAAACAGAATAGGGGAATATTGAACAATATTGAGAACTTTGACCAAGAGAATGGATTTGATACATGAGGGTCTTGTGGAATACGCTAAGCATATTAGGGTGGACGTGGGATGTAGTTATGCGGAAATTAAATCGTTTGCGCTAGATAGGTTAGCATGGATGGTTGCTTCAGACCAGTCTTAGGACTGAATATCACAACAATAGAATGATTCCAACCACAGAAACTTCTACATCCTATTTGAATACAGTTAGGACCACAGATATCTGTTTGACATTGACAGATCTTTAGAGACGATGCATTATCAATAGTTTACTTCATGTGCTGGTACCTAGAATTACATTAATTATCATTTGGACAGCAGAAACATGCTTTGACTGAGGGAGTCGTTTATGTACATCATACTTCGAAAAGAACCATCCGATTTCCAAAATTCATAAATATGAGGCTTTTAACTAGACATGACCAAATAATATACTTTTATAAAGACGAAAATCTTGAGTTTTTGAATGATAGGGTTCCTTGAGAATGGATCAGCCGCGGTGGACAGACTCATTCATCTTTACATCACTGTCCTCCAAGGTCACCTGACTGCATGTTTTTTTATTGTGGGGGTTTATAGAATATTCTGTTTATGTGCCTCCACTTCCAGCAAGAATTGATGCAAAGATTCAGCAGAAGAAGCAGTAACTCAGGACATGTCCACTAGAGTGTGAGACGAATTTGAATACGTCATAGACATTTTCCGTATATCTCAAATCCTTTTTGTATTTCCTGCCAAATTATCGTTAACTTTATATCTACATTATTTTTTAAATATATATATGTGTCAATTCTGACGGATCTTCTTGAAACACTTTGATCGATGGAATTGTCGTGTGGAAATCTTGGGAGAAACACTGAATTAAAAAGCTCGGCTATCGAATCTCCTTCCTGTTGTGTGACTGATCGGTTTCACTATGCGGAAGACTAATTTGCAGGCGGCCAGAGTGGACTTTGATCAGCTTCAACAGTCACATTTTCATACTTAAACTGGAATCGTCATCAACCGATGTTCTCTCATCTTAAACTGGTGACTTTTTGTGACCAAAGACTTCACCCCCAAATACTGTTTTCAACATTTTACTTGATTTGAAACTAAACTTTGTGCAGCCACGTTTCTCTCTCAAGCGTGACGTCGTCAGTTCACCGAGTAGAACATTCCACCGCAATGACAAGTTAGGAGGGACCACGTAGTGTAAAAAGTCACATCAGATTCATCTGAATGAATTGGAAGTTAGAAACAAGATTTTCTGCAGACAGTGAACCTCAATCAATTTTGCGACGCACGCAATACACAGTTTTGGAAAAAATGGTCTTAAAAAATTAACGCTGCCACGTATCACAAATTCACTGGACGAAGTGCTTCACAAAGCACGTATAAATTATATTTATACGTCTGTTTGGAGATTCATCTGAATTTTATTTCGCAGTCATAACATCCTAGCCCTCCGAAAAACAGTGACATGAAAACCGTAATAAACGAATTTTATCTGAGTTTATAAGATGGCAAACAGATTTATAGGAATAACAGTTTAAGAGGTTTCAAAGTTTTCTCAAGCTTACGTCCACGATTACGACAGGAGAACTGGATTCATAGATTATGTAGCATGACCGTTAACATACACGGCGACAGAAACAATTTACAGCAAAGCTGGAGACTGTTACAAGTTTGGCAAAGTTCCTAAGCACGTGATATTGACGCCTCCACGCTCTACACCCGCGATCAAACCAATTTCCCGACCAAGTTAAGAGAACCCTGGCATTTAACCCGTAAATGCCACAGTAATGGTAATATTGATAAGATTATTATAGCTTCACACGAGGCTATATGATATGGACGGCGCGAAGAGGACTTGAACCCATGACCCCCGCGGCACCGTGATCGCCGACGTACCGTAATGACAGTGCTTACACTTAAAATGATTGTGGTATTGTGCTGCTAATACATAAAGCACATTTGAAGCAGCTGCTATGTTATTTCATTCGTCTTGCCGTAGAGGTCGTAAAGATTTGTTAACCGCATGCTCGGGCGCGATACGTTCTATAAAAGGACTCTGCTCAATTTTATTACTGTACTAATTTGGGCAGAAAGTTCTGTAAACAAAACGTAATGGGTTGGCTATTAAGGGATTCGTCGAGGTTGGTCGAGGTGCCGAAGTCCGTGAGGATGGTTACGATCATGTTAGCACGTAGTTTTCAGCCACCACCGTGAAATATGACAAGTGCCATCGACTGCTATAAACTCACATCAAACCAGAACTTTTAAAGCCATAGCCACCAAAACGGCTATAAAAAAATCTTGAAATGGACCTTATATTACCAATAAATATTTTAGACTTCATTCAAACTGATAAACATTATTGAAAAATTCACAATTCAAAGTTGTCGTGTACCTACAAATAACAAGAAATTCACTTTTGACTTACTCAAAATAAAAGTTTTTATGTAATTCTTTCACTTCAGTACCATAAATTAAATAATGTATTTCCTTTTTAATTGAGGGTATGATCGTAGAAAGAGTAAGAAAAATGTAAGTTGTTTGGTATGGTCAACTTTCTTTTTTTGGAGGGTAACAGGCTACACGAGGGCGATCCTGAAGCATAGGAAGGGAATTGAAAAGGGAGGATGTGGAAGGTACAGCAAGGTAGCCAACAGCCACCGGGCTATAGTTCAAGGATCCTGCCCAGTGTTTCACCTAAAGAGATGCAGGGAAAATCCTAGAAAACTTGCATCAGATAGGTCGGGCTAATGGGCACTATTCTCACACCCTTCCGAATGACGGGAGATGAGTTTGCTGTGGGTCGTATCATTCCCTTCTCCGTGTCTACACCAGTTTTAGGAGGCAGTTGGGCGACTGATCCAATGGGACCGTACGCCCAAGGTCTTCGACCCCAGTACATACACCTCATAAAATAGATTAAGGTGTCTCGGCATGTGAGAACCTTGAAAAAACCAGAGAGTACGAGGCCTTCCCAACGCAGTCATGTAAGCCCATAGGCGTCCCTCTTTCAGCCATGATCAACTTTGTTTAATTTGCACAACCAATGCTTACATTCAACTGTATACAAATATAACTTTATTTAAAGAAAGAAAAACCTTAAGAAGGTGCGAATATACACCTAAAAGTCGTCATTCTTTAATTTAAACAAATAGATTTGTTTGTAAAATGATCAAATTACTTTTATTAATATTGTTAGGTTATATTTTGCTTTAGTACTGAAATTGGTTACCAGATGGAAACAATGCATTATTAAGTAAACAGGGTTGTAAATAAATATTTCAATTGCACCATATAAATACTAATGTATATCAACAAACTTAAAATTTGGTTTTTCAGAATTTTCAAAAAATTGCTATATAAACAGCTAAGCCAACCTATCCCATCTGCTATAGCATGCTAATCAATGGACTAACCTCCTTTCATGTTTATATGTGAACTATATATATTATTTTAACTTCGTTTATTCTACAGCAACTATTGTAACAAACTGTTACAAGTTTATAAAAAAATAAGATAAAAGTTTTGATATGAAATATAAAAGAAAACAGCTAAATTGTCAGCGTTCAGAAAATATTTGTAATCAATGATCGAATATGGTGTTGTGTCAAAGGACTGTTACTGAATTAACGTGAAATATTTAATTTTCTAGATTTCATGTATACATGATGCGTAGTTTGTATTAGTTTTATATGATTATAAACAGCCGAAAGCTTCTTAAATTGATCTTACGAGAATGAAAATAAAATTCTTGTGATTCCCTTCCTATGCTATTAAAGAGGACTTATTGTTTCAGGATCACCCTCATGTAGCCTGTTTCGCAAAAAAAAATATATAGTATTAATTTATTTTTAAAATTATGCTGCTGTTTCTTCTTTCCCATCTACGACATGAACTTATGATAATTTTTCCGCAGCTAGAAAATAAAGTTATAATAAGAAAAAGAAGTTTAAAATTTCAATGAATTACTGAATGAATCTGCTACTCGACTGAACAAGAATTAGGAACGCGAGATAGAAACCAAATATATGACATTATTATTTTACTATAATTATTTCATTCCTGGGGTATTAATCGAATGTAAACACTCGTATTAAATTTATTTATTAAAAACTAAGAATCGGTTAAAGCCATGACCATCGTCTACATCAAATGAAAATTTTGAATAGGTAGTTGTGCATAATTTTGTGAAAGTGTTTAATTTTTGGCTGATGAAAGAAATCAGTTGTATATAAATAATGTTAGAATGCTAGAATATAAAGTATATGTCTATGCTTGTAAAAGAAATGATAAAAATGTGACTACAAAAATTAATTCCAAACAATATATATTTTAACGTTTTTGAAGGATCGTGAAATACAGTAACACACTAGAGGTTATAGACGTCCATTTAATAAGAAGTGCTATACAGATGCTCGTACTGCGAAAGACTGCCTCCGCTTCGAGGTTCAGTACAATTTAGACATTCGTGGAATATTCCAGAAAATTCTATAAACGAAAGGTGAATAAAGTAAACAAATAAAAAGTGGTTGCGTCGAGTAGGACTTGAACACGCATCCACATTTATGCAGTCCAGCTCTCAATTCCTCAGATATGGCTGCAGGCTCTCAGCTGTGGCAATATAAATAACATAAGATCACAGATAATACGATCAACTGTTCGTCCTGCAGCAAATATATACGGTTAACAATCCAGTAATTGACCCTCCTCCCCGTGAACGAATACTTCTCATGTAAACTGAAATATTAAGCATTTTTGAAGAAGCCATTGTCACCTCAATAATTTGTTGTCAACAATAGCCACAGAGTAGTCTAAACACAAGTGCTATTTCATGGACTCGACAATCATAATTTTAGAGGACGTTTATTGTACTGTTTATAAATATTTCGTTAGTAAAGTGTCCGCTGTTAATACACTGGGTATATTATATTTAAATTCTGTGTTTAATAAATTTAGTTGTACGGAATTGTCCAAATGATGTCATCATTTTGTGCTTAAGAAAGTAAACAGCCATAAAAGTGATATTGGGGGTCGAACAATTGTTCATTCACTTTAGTGTCCACACTGCATATTTCATCATTTTTGTCGTCCATGCAGTATTTAAGAAGTTATATGTAAAATTTTCACATTTGTCATTTTCAAATTTATAATATTCATATATTTTCTATGATTTTATTTCCTCAGTTTTACATACGTTAACTACGTTTGTAAAATGTATAAACGAGTTTTATTTTAAAAATAGAGAACAAAACGAACTGTTCAATTAAGTTCGTTCAGAAATTATAACATTAATTATGGTAACTTTTCATGTAATTCTTGGGCTCATAATCTTTGTCTACATTTAGATTTTTGAGTTTCTAAAAAGACGAAACAACTATATTCAACAAATATTCGTTACGTTTGTGTTTTAATTGAAGGGCAAAGAACACCTGGGTACGACTCTTCGAGACAGAATTTCTTTCATTCCCGAGGTATTCTCAGTAACATAAATTAGGCTTACCTAAATAATTAGTCTACGTCCCAGTGTTGAAATAAATATTTTAAAGAGTTAAATTATTTATTTAATATTTTACTGGTATTGTAATGTTTTTTATACGGAAGGATATGGGAGTTGTCTTTGAAGGAGGAATAAGAAGACAGAGTAGATGTGTCGAGTACCACCAGGAGTCAAGCCGTAGCACAATATTGTTCGTTTTGCGAGGGGGAAGGTGAAACAAAATCTTCTCAAAAGAGTTTCACTTGGCAAGTTTTCCCTTTTTAAAACGACGGGCAATAATACTAGGACATTTTGTTTCACCCTCACGTGCTGAGGAGCTTGTGTGATGTTATGGGACTCTAAAAATTAAGCTAAAAACCATATTTTTATTTCTTTAAACCGTACACAGCCCTTTCCATAGCTCTGAAATTGGATGTCATTCAAGCTAATTTACCCCACCATACCCTGATGATCGTTTTCCATGCAATAATAAAATTCTTAATTAATAAATTAATATTGCAATATATTCAAAATACGACACAATCTCAGATGGAAGAACTGATAATTTTTTGTCGACTAGTCTGGTAGATAATTTTTTTTAAAGATTAGTTCGCCTAGATGACTATATGTTAGGAATTCGCATCCCAGTACCGCGGCCTAAACTTCTGACCTTCATTATCTGTCGCGAAATTGAAGTGGCAAAACATTCTGCAGACAACGCTCAGAAGAGCGCTCTAGCGGCGAGTCCAAGAATTTCAAACTCTTCTGTGCAATCGCGGAATTTGTACCGGGAATTTAAGATACCGGCTTTCAAGGGAATGACGTCACTAAGTGACAGTTATTCAAATTTTAAGTAAGATTTTTTGAACAAGGCAAATATTAGATTCACTTGTAATTCTAATACTGTAAATTTTCACTGCGTTACAACTTATTCTGAACAATGTTAACAGAAGAATATCAGCTCCTCTCAGTTTTTCAAATTTTCTATGCTGGGAAAGATTCATCAGATACATCTGAAGTTTTAACCAACCGAGCTTTTTATTTAACGTTTAATAAATTTCTCATTTCCATTAATTTAACTCAATGTAAAATTATCTTTCACATTATCGTTTTAATGTATGTTGTTATAATGAAATAACTGTGAAAATTTAAAGATCCAATAATACGACTTCTACTCGTTCTCAGCAACGATATGGATTAATTTAATATTGATTGAAAATAATTATGATAAGGTAACTGCATGTTACGAGAAAAATTGGCCTTATACACAGGTTTAATTGGCATTAGTGAGACATTTATTTAAATTTAAAAACTCTGTGGGCAAGTTTACTGTGAATGCTTGTTATTCATCTCGTTAAAGTCAGTGACGTCAGCAAAGAATTTTCTCCTATTACGTAAATTCGATGCTGTGTAAAACTGATATATTTTTGTGTGTATTGAACTGGCTGTAACTCTCATTTTAAAATTTAGTGTAATTTATCCATTCAATTGGAAAAACAATTCAAGTGTGCAATAAAGTGACAGTCATTTCGAATTCGTGAGTGCTAGGCTTAACTACCACTCAATGGAAATGTTAAATGGCAGAAATTTTCTCGTCACCCAATGAATCTGAATTGAAACACAATTTTAGCAAACCAACTAATTTACTGTCGTATCGGCACGGAGGTTAACTCAATAAGTATTAAAAAAGTAACAAGAAAGTTATTATTTATATTTCTCAGAATAATCTCCTTCCAGTTCGACATGCTTCTCCCAGAATTTCTGCAATGAGTTCAAAACACATATTTATATTTCAGAAGGTCCTCAAAATGGGCGTTTGTTTCTAAAATGCTCTTATCCAAGTGAATTTCTTTTTCCGCTTTCGGTTTCTCATGTTTGTAAATGAAAAACTGAAACTTTGGCCCCTTTCTCCCTCGCCACCTTCTTCGAAAACCTGTTCGCTTGTGCAAACCTAAATTTCGACTTTTTGGCCTGAGGAGTTAAAATGGTGCAAACCAGTTTCATGAACAGTAATGACAATAATGCGACTAGCCAGACTAAGAAAACGCAGCATCCGTCTTGCCAATATATTTTTCGGACACATAGAATTGAGCCACAGAGCGGTAGGATAGAGTCGAAATGTGGTCCTTCTTAGAAACAAACATGTTCAATTTATATTATAATATGGGAAAAGGTTAAGTTCTAATTTAATTCAGAGACCTATTCCCTTCCTGAAATCAATTTTATCATTTAGAAATCGTGGCACATACGCTGACTGCATATCACTCCAAATTCGAAATGTCATGCAAGTGAACTGTCCGCAGTCGACCCTATAGGCCCAGGCCCTCAATGGGCTGTAGAGCCAAAGAAGAAAAAGAAGAAGAAATCGTGGAAGAATTATAAAATCGCAAAGCTTTCAGCCGTTCGGTCATATTTGTGTGTAAATTGAATTGATACACGAGTCATTTATATATATATATATATATACATCATACATTATTTAAATGTCTTATTTTGTCGTTTTTTAAACGACCGGTCAAAAGTTTCGTGTATGATTTTATAATCGTAGTAATATTTCTAAACGAAATAAATTGATTTTAAGAACGGAATAGGTGAAACAAACAATTTCTATTACAGCCAGTACTGTCGTCTCTTTTTTTTTTGAGTGACAGGCAACACGAAGGTCACCTACGTTGTGGCCTCTCCCCTTTAATAGAATACGAAGGAATGGAGAGAGGAGATGAGGGTAGAGCAAGGTAGCCTAGGGTTAACTAGGGCCCCCGGGCTATATTTTAAGAATCCTACTCGGTAATTCACCTAAAAGGGTTGCAGGCAAAATCCTAGAAAAACTATATCAGGTAGGTCGGGCTATTGTAAATCAAGTATACAACTCCGCTAGCTAAAAATTTTTTTTTATATCAAAACTCTGAAGGATCGGTCTCGTTTTCTATCTATTTGTGTATAAACCGATTTGATTCATCTTATTTGCAATATAACTCTCCTTGCATATATTCCATCGACTCCAATGCGTGTCCTCCAAAGTTTATATGAATCCTTATGTTTCTCTCAACTCTCCAAAAAGGTCGTCCTGATAAAATAATAAGGTAGTATAACTACAGATAATTACGCTTTAATATGATGTTCGATAGTTGCCGCACTCGAATTGAAATACTGAAACGTCGGTTGTGCTTAGTGCACCTTAGATTACAATATAGCTCATGAAGTGAAATAACCATCATAGATAATAATAATAATAATCTTTCGTTACTTGTGATCGACAGAGAAGGATATAAGGTTTATTTCAATATAATACTGGTAATGTATGTAGACGTATTTAAAGAACAAACTCAATGTTTCTTTTTTGTTTCACACTATTACAATTATTCTTATTAAAAATAAATTATTTTTGTATTCATTAATATATTAATGTTCATATAAAATTAAATAAACGATCGAAATATGCCAATCATCACTTCATTAGGTACATTTAAAAGTTTTCAGGATTTTATTACAAAAAATTGTGCAATAAATTAAAAAATAATAATGTTACAACATTTCGTAAAAAATTATACAAACTTTTAAGTTTTTCATTTAATTTTTGACAAAATAATTAAATTATATTCAAATTTTGAAGTATGAAACCAAACATTTATTTAGTCAATAAATTAAGTCCACATGGTCTATGGCTGAGCTTCAATTTGAAGTAAGTTTTCCTTCTTTAATTTAAAATTTATTTTTTGATAAAAGTTTTATAGTTAATACTATAGATTTAAAATTTTTAATTTTTTTATGATTGGTAATATTTTTTACATTGAGATTTAATGATTATATATCATTATCTATTTTAATTCCCACAAATTCACAATATCTACTTTAACTGTCTAATGTTTTTTTGTATTTTTATTTATTTTAATTTCCCACTATTGTGAATCTGAACAGTCTACAGTAAAGTGTTGCTTTGTATTCTTAATAGCATTTCGGTTGTAGCTGTCCTTGGTGCAGGACGATAAAAGTTGATATATTTGGACCTCTACTTTATGTCTAAATTGGTGTTTAAGTTCATACTACAATATTTTGAGCGATATTTTTTTTATTTTAACAAAATTAAGAAACGGTAATTTGAAAAATTATTTTTAACGGAATATTGTTATAGTATATTTCACACAACTGTCTGTACATTTTTTGTGGTTAAATCCTGAAGTCCAAAATGTCAGGACGAAATGTCGTAGTATTTTTTTTTGTAAAATTCAAACGTTAAATGGTACATAATTATGTTAATAATAAATCTGATAACACATAAACTAGGTTCCTGAAAGGGGATTCATTATCTTGAAATAATATTTGCACAGACCTTTTTGAAGTATTGCAAAATGGGTAACAAAGATCCATCTTATTTTAAAAATTATTTATGTCACATGAACCTTGTGGTCATTACAGAATGTAAACGTAATTTACTTCAAAATAACATGCCATAGATCAATAGTTGCGCCTTTTACTCATTAGAAAATTATTTTCGTTTAAAGAAAATTCTCTAACAAAGACGTCTGTTACTGTAACAAAACAAAAATTCGTTTGACTACTTTGTTGATGCGACTGTAAGAGAAAAAAAATTCGTTGATTTCCTATGGTGGAACTAAGAAACGTTAGTATTGAACAATACTAGTTTCGCTTTTAATTTCAGAGTTGTATTACCTAAGGCTACATCAAGGCGTCATTTCAAGCCAAAGATATCACATTTTATGTGCATAATTCTAACGACGTTTGTCGATGATTTGAAGGAGGACCGTAAATTTGTACAGGAAAGTTAATTACGGGCATCTAAATCTTGAAATAAGCAACATTTGTTTTTGTCTTGATTTTGAACACATTTTCCGACTAAAAAAGTGATTATTCCATCAACGTGTTCCAAAATGATAGCAGAACTGGAAGTATCACCAAAATCGGGAATCTCCTATTATGTGAGTCGTTTTATACCGCTATGAATGATTATATTAAATGAAAATAATGGACACAAAATTTAAGAAATACTTAAATGTCAAAAAACTGGTCTGTCATGTACATTTGCCCAAATAATCATTGTAAAGATATGGCACGAAGCACACGAGTCCAAACCCGGAAACGTTTAATGAAAAATTCGGCGAACACCAGTAATAATTCTTCTGGGAGTGAAAAACCTTTGCTGTTAACGAAGTTGACAAGCTCGTGGGTTGATATTAGCTGGTCGACATAATTTTTCGAGAATTTTGTGCGTGCGGAATATGAACGGGAGAAAGCACACGCACGCAAGGCCAGCTGACGTCACGCAGGATCCGGGTTGATCACTAATGAGAAACAGCTACAATCAGCCGGGCCCACGTAAAAATCAGCACTGCACAGCGAAAATGTCTCGGCCTTTTAATTGCCCCGACTCTTCCACGTGCATACAGCAGGGTTTGACGTGTAATGAGGAATCGCAAAGGCAGCGTCCTCGTGCGGAGGATTTCACAGTGGAATCCCAGCTATCACTTAATCCTTATTAAATTCGACGCAGGTCTCCGAGGCTAATGACGTCAGGCGTGCCGATGCACCCACCGAAGTTGTTAGCGGATATGCGAGATTCTGCTTTTTTAAAAAAAAAGTTGAGTGGCTGCGGGCAACTCTGATTCCACGACTCCAATTTTTGTTCCGCCCGAGAGTAGCGACGGAATAAGAGAAAGACTACTTATGTTTTAAACGTTTAGCGGAATTGGATAGGAGTCCTCATTTTCCATGCTCTTTATTTTGAAGATACACGTTCGAAACCAGTAGTCTGCTTTTGGATAATGACAGGTTGACCATTAGAACCTCTTAAAGGAATGGTAGGTCTCTTGGTAATCGGCAAGTCGCCGACGATGAACTCGTTATATGACTACACTTGAGCTTATTTTCCCCGAATCATTTGACAAAAAACTGGTGAAATCGTATTTATGTTTCACGACCTGATTTTCACCACTATCTTGAAGGTTTATTCAGTAGTTTAGAATTAAAATTTCTTTTTTTCAGGATTAAATAAAGGTTCTAAAATTATAAACAATCTAAGGTAGACTAATTAAATTATATGAAAAAGAAACCCAATTACAGAGTCAAATTTTAATAATATACAAATACTTCAGGAGCTTTCTACTTCAAAAATAATATTCACCTTTCTAAGAAACAAAAATATTAACAGTGATTTATAATCTATACCAAGAAATAAAATTGAAGTGTTTGTCTGTCTGTCGGTATGTTTGTCTCGAAAATGTTCTGAAACGGCTCAACAGATTTCAATACAAATTTGAGGGTTTATAAACAAAAAAATTAGTTCATATATTCGTGCATATTTCATTTCGATATATTGCAGAATAT
The DNA here is from genome assembly GCA_034510155.1 of Eucriotettix oculatus. Lineage (NCBI taxonomy): Eukaryota > Metazoa > Arthropoda > Insecta > Orthoptera > Tetrigidae > Eucriotettix > Eucriotettix oculatus. The sequence continues at coordinate 59,821,433 of CM067380.1, forward strand.
AGTAATAGAATATAATATAAATGTTAATATAAAGCATTCTATAGGAAAGGTTTATTTTTCATTCGCGCGTTAAAATCTCCAACGTGAATGCTGAATGCCTATACTTTTGATCTTTTTATACTCCAAAATAGTTAACGGATTTCAATAAAAAATTGTGGGATTGAAACTGGAATTTTAACTTAAATTTTCGTCTACGTTTCATTTAGATATCTTGAAGACTTCTGACGATATTGATGTAAATATTTATAAATCCATTGAAAAAAAATATATATTGTGAACCCGTTTGAACTGGATTAATCGAGAAGTTATAATAATATTTAACAATGTTATCGTAACTCATGTATTTATATTACATCTGACAAACATGCCTTCGATTTTGAAAATTTTTAACTTGTTGATAAAGATTGTAGTTATAAGAAAAGATTGATTTCGGAAATTATTCCAATTAAATTGTTGGGACTAATGGATTAATGTACAAAATGATATCAGGAATGTCAGCAGCATCTATGATTAAATAATTTCTTACTAAGTTCTTCGTAATTATTTCTTTTTTACTAATGTCGTAGAACTGGGAATGTCAATTGTAACGTCGCCGCCTGACGAGGACCAAAAGATATTGTAGGAGACTTTGGGAAGTGTTATTTTAACTTTTTAATTATGAATAGTGTTACCAGTATATATAAGAAATTAAGACAATAGTCTCAGTTGAACTTTAAATAAGTAGCTTCCGACTATTGAAGTCATAATTATCTATAGAAATCAAAATCATAAAATTGGTGATTAATAACAACTTTATCATACAGTGTGGATTATAATAGTCAAGTTATTTTAAGAAGCATAATTATTACCTCTGCATGTAATTAAACACAAAAACGTCAATTATTACATTGCAAAGTATTGCATTCAAAGTACTCCCAAGTAACTTCAATAGGAGATATCCCAAGGAATTTAGTTGCATATTTATTAAAAATGGCTCAATAGTATTTAAACTGTTTCCTTCTTCTTTATCATTAACAATGTTAGGTCTATTTATATTTATTAATATAACTTATGCTAATTTTATATTTTATTTTATTTTCCTTATATAAGATCTTAGTATCATAAAAAGAAACACAATGATTTGTTGTTTTACAATGATTTAGACAGAAAAATAGCAAACTTTGTTTTAATTTTAAAGATTAATGTGTGATTATAAATTAGACTTTTCAGAGAAGTCTAAGTATATAAATGTATATATAAATTTTTACAGTTTACACCAGGTATATGTTAAACAAAATTTTTATCCTCTATTGTCAAATTTCTATCTTTCAGTGGTGTAAAAGTTGTAGCAATACGATTAAGCGGTTTCAGTATTATTTATATTAATCTCGTTGACGTTGTTTTTTAAAAAATAATTAAGAATCTCAAGAAACTAGGAAATTTTTACTAATTATAGTTTCTGTGGTCTAGAGGCTGGCGTCGCTGCCTCGTAACACGGAGGTCCCGGGTTCGAATCCTGGGATGAGCTTAAATGTATGTGTGGTCATGGTCACGGAGACTGGGATTAAGGCTGTTGGAGAATCGATACGCTTATGATGTATCATTCCAAATTCGGAAAGTGTCATGTAAGATGAGAGTCCGCAGTCGACACGGTAGGCCAAGGCCCTGAATGGGCTGCAGAGCCAAGAAATTAATATGATAAATCCAAGAAAGAATAGGTTTTAAAATATCTCTAATATTATTGTTATTAATTCCTGTTGCAATATTTGTAACAGATTCATTCTAAGACGTACACTTTGTATTGCTGTTCTTACAATTCAGGAAGCATAATTTTCTAGTAGGACAAAACGAGTATCTAATTATTTCTTAAGTTATTTTTTATTATTTACTTAAGTAAACCGCACATAATTGAATTTTAATTATTGTTTGAACCGTAGACATTTGGACTAGACTGTATTATTAGGCTAGACTGTATTACTAACATTATCGTTATCAATCGAAATTGTTGGGATATTAATGCTTCCAACAAACAGGAAGCAACTCTAATGACACTTATCCGCTGGACATCGATGTGTGAGGGTCGCTATAAAATTCTATGTTCCAATCTAAATCCCTCAAACTTTTGAGCAGTCCATTGCATTTAGTTTTGAGTGTTAAAATCAATTTCCTGAAAGCAATAGAAAAGTTTGGATATGCGTTTCCTGAATTACGGAGATTGTAGATTCCTAGTTTTTTATTCAAACAAATCGATTTGTTTACTGCTTTAATGTTTTGTAATCAAGTCTTTGTGTGGCTAGTTACATGTGTTTATTTTGAAATACATTTTCGTACTAAAAATGCAAACCTTTAAAGGAACTATCCCAAATCTAGCTGCTTTCTGTTAACATCTGTTAGGGCAGCCCTGCATCCAGATAATAGCGAGAAGTAACAATATGAGGTTAACACCTATATTACGTATCATATTAATGTTTTTTTTTACTTGGCGCCTCATCTGTGTGGCAATAATACTGATAAATGTGGAAAATGCAAATGATGTATCATTATTTAAACAATATATAGGTCAGAATCAAGCAACTGTTATTAGAATCGTTATATATGTGCGATTGTGTGGCAATCATATAAGTTCCCACTGTAATATCTAACGCGAGTCGTGAGAATGATAAATTGTCCGAAATTAAATGCAAGCTGTAAATCTCTGTTCTGAAACCTAGGTAACATTCCTAAATTCTTATATTCTCCGAAAATTAAGGTTATCTTGGCGTACCGTCGGTAAATTTGCCATAAACTGCACAAATCATCTGGACGACACGAGGCATCTTCCACAACTACGAATAGAAAAACGTAGTTTTAACCTCTTTGACTCTAGCATAAAGCAATACAACAGTTTTCCAGTTTATGTAAAATACATAAAAATCAGAATTTATTTATTAAACATTTTATAAACTTGTTAATTGATGGAACTTTTAAATAAGTTATACACTGATGTTTTCTCAGTATTATAAATTCATGATGTAATCTTAAGTTATCAAATAACTCAACATTTCTTTATTTAAATTTCTAAATTTAAATGGGGACCGCCAAGGTGGATGGAATAAAATTAAGACTTGTACGATATGTCGTACTAAAATGTAGTTTTTATATTGGTTTGATGTATTGCAGCAGATGACTATGGCTAAGGTAGCCGAAAGCTTCTGAAAATAAACAAATGTGTGACTGTATATTGGTTTTGAGTTATTTGATATAGTGTTGAACCGAAAACAGTTAAATTAAAATTGAATTGTTTGTAAACTTAAATTTATCTGTATAATTTTGTATGGAATTTATGAATGGATCCTATTTACTCTTTCGAGAACTAATGGAAAAATAATTATCTTAATCTAAACATTTCGTGACGTATAGTGTTTTTTCTCGTTCATTAACAGCGATAGTATATTTATTGAAGTGACAGAATACTAAAAAATTGCAGTTTAATTTGTTTTCGTAATGACACTGGGGTAGATTAATTGAGAAGCAGGGCCGATGAAGGATAGAGGGCAGCGAACCCTGCAACCACAAATTAAAACTCAGGGATGTGCGGAACGCGGTATCGACGGACGGACGGATTCTTTGTTTTCTAAATTATAAACACGGTAAATGAATTGTTTGTGTTGAGTTGGTTGTCGGTGCAAGAATGCGCGACATTCGTGCAATGCCGCCCGCCTACATTCAAGCCTCGTTTCTGCCGTGCTCGGAATTTCAACTGTAATTTGTTGCGACAAAAAAAGGTGTAAACATTGCCACTTTGCCCAGTGGCTATTTATAACAACCTACGGAGCGTAACTAATTAAATTAATCACAAGCTACGACTACCTGTTAGCAGATGTATTTTAAATTAAAAAGCATTTGACCTCCATAAATTTATGTTGCAGGAACATTACGTTACTGAACTTGAGGTTACATTTTTGCATAAATATAGCTGAAACTGCCTAAAAAGAACGTTTGAGTAAATTAGTATTTACAGCTATATGGATCTGACTCCACTGAAAATAAATCAGTAAAAACCCTACTTAGTCTCAATATTTTCAATAATTACCGCCCTAAATTAATCTACACTTTCAAAATTGAGAAGTATTACTAACTTAATTTTCTGGTTATTTGTTCACAGTTTCTAACTAACTAATTGATATCATTCTTATTCAGGAATAATCCTGTAATTAACCTGGACAAATTGTTAATATTCTTCTACTAAATTATTATCCACAACATTTTCTTTACAAATACATAAAAATTATTTTGGTTACATGATACGAAATTAACTTGTTAATAACCCTAGTAATAAAATGGCTCTCATAGAGCAATTCTTTTTTAAGAAAAACAGTATAGACTTATAGACTTCAAATAATTCAAATTTAGTCCAAAATGTTAAAATTAAAATTAACATTTCAGACAATCATAATGCTAGATACAAAATTTACTATTTAGGTTGTAAAGCTTGTTACATTGGCCAAACAAAACGCTCTTTAAAAACTGGTATCAGTTAACAGAAAAATAATTTGAAACTCAGCGGTCAAAATCGTCCAGTCCTGTTCAACCACATTTATTTTGATAATAGTCAAATTGGTTTTCAAAATGTCATAATTTGAGATTGATAATGTAATTATTATTCTAGATTGATTTGTGAAATTTTATAGGTAAGATCTAATAAGTCGGCCAATAATAAGTAGAATGATACTAACAATATGATCAATGTTATGATTACTTTTTATTATCATTGTAATTGTAACTGTTTGAACGTCAACAAAACGGTTAACAACCATATGTTTGTAACAGTTATTTCGGCCGCAATTTTTGTGTCGAAAACATTCAAAATTTTATCCGTTTATTTCTCCTGAATTTATTAGTATCGTTCCACAAAATTTCATATAATTTCATTCTAATACAGTATGTCATGTTTGTAAATTCCAGTTTTCTTTGAACCTTTAAACTTATTAAGAAGAGGTTTCAAAGTATCAAACGCAACTTTGAGATGTACTGAATTTTTTTATTAACTAACTAGGCTGTTTTCTCGTTTAGTAAGATCTATTCTTATTTTTTCTGAATAATGTTTAGAATTATAGTCATTGCAAACCAGATAGGGATCCCGAAGAGTTGTTCTTCTCTGCTTTTTAACATAGGCAATCAGGAATATTTTTTACGCCTTTAAATTGCCGAGAATATCTATGACTCCCTTATTTTACCGCATATTCTTTCATTCCTGAAGGCCTCAGGAGCTGTTTTTACTCCGCGATGGTATCGTCATTACTTTTAATTGCCTTAAGGTACAGAGACTTCTTCTTATTTATTCAATATCCACGTGGATTTTTGACTCTCTTAGGGTAACGGGGGTAACTCGATTAAAGTCTCATGTTATTTTTCAGTTGCACCGGGATTTTATTGACTGTCTTAAGGCAGCGTGTTTATTTAATGCACCAGGAGAATATTTGACTCGGTTAAGGTTTCGTCAGTCATCAATCCGGTTAATTTGAAACTAACCCCAAATTGGCATATGTCGGGGTTAATGGTCAAAAAGAAGTGACGGTGCCAGTTCATGTCGGCACCGAGCTATTAACAAAGAACTGCCACGAAGCAAAATCGATCTTTTTTTTTTAAATGTTTCCGTTTTTCCCCGGAATAGGACGAACTATAGACTCACGAATACAGTGAGACATCACTTGTAGGTCTTTGGTTCGGCCTATTCTTGAGTATGGGGCGGCGTGTTGGGTCAGATACACGCTTTGGACAGGGTTCAAAATCGGAGGAAAAAGCAAATAATTGTAGAGAAGGGTAATCTAGAGGAGCTAACAACTCGAAGAAAGAAGGTTTGACTTTGTGCACTGTACAAAGCGTATACAGACGAACCGATCTGGAGTCATATCAAAACTCGTAATCATTTACCGACTTTTGTAGCGAGAAATGATCACTCATTCAAAATTAATCAGAGAAGAGAACGAACTGACGAGGATAAATAATATGTTAATAGGACCATAAAAGACTGGCATGATTTGCCTGCAAGTCGACTAGCGACTTTTCCGAAGAGTGGAAAATCATTTAGGGACCGAATTAGGAACATGATTTAACTGAATATATTTAAGCTTAAAATTATTTGTATATTCAATATTAAAAGTAGTATAATTTTTTAAACTTATATTCCTTTATTGTAATATTAAATGATGCTGCCGCCGAGCTCAGCCCATTGTGGCGAAATAAATCTATCTAACTAATTCCAGTTTGTGAATTAGCGCTGTGTGTTAACGTCAGTACCACATCCGGTAACTTTACAGGTCTGTGCGTTGATTACTGTTGTCTTGTAAACGTTCCTTTTAATTTGTAAATTATCGTAGCTGACACCGGGCGTATGAGCAATTATAGTTACATTTAAGAAGAAACGCCGAGTAACCTTTCCTAGGATGGGATTTAGCGATCCAGCGTTAACGTCGTGTCTTTGTGTGAGAAGCACAGCAGGCAACTTTAGTGGGCTGTCTTCTGGCGTAAAGTGATGACCCTTATTATGAGCATGTTGCTGTGCAGCGAGTGACGAGATATCTGGCGCAGCATCTGCCATTCACCGGCCTCTTTGTGCTCCCTTCGACATTCGTCACGCGATGCGCCGACCTGCCTCTACTTGCTAATTAAGCAGTCCTCAAACTTCGCACTCCGTGTCACTTCAATGGGAGGTCTGCGGAATCGAATTTGTGCGCCATTCCTCCCGTCAGCTCTTATCATTTAACACGGCGTTTCAACAATAACACCCACCCAAAAGTTGGTTGGTTGATTGTAATCACTGACCTCGGTCCCTTGATGAAACCACTGAAAGCTCTTTTAATTTATGGCATCTCCATGATGATGTGGCTGTAATTTTATCTAATAACATTCGAATCTAACAATGTTTGGACAGAGCACACATTTTATGGTCTCTATAAACTGACGCTTATTTCCAACGCGTGAGATCATTACGCACTGAATATAAATCCTGACAAAGATATGTCCCTTGTTATCAACATTTACATTTATGGGTCACGGAGCCTAAGGAAGACATGTCTTGTTATTTTGTGAGCAGTAAATATGAATGTTCACAGTTATGGGAGTCTCATATAAAACCGTAAAACAACATCGTTGGAGCTCACTCCCTGGAAATGAGGAACAATCCGCAAACTAACAAGGAAAACGTACGCGAACGGGTTTGAAAAACGAACGAACTTAACCAGAAGCGGGATTTGGAACCCACTGATTTCAATGTATGGAATCTTATTAAGTTCTCTGACTATAAAAGTTCAAGCATCTCAAACCCTACATGGTGCCTGCCATCTGTGAACTTCAGGTAAGTCACCAACTTTCTGTCTCTCTCTCCTGTCATTAATTGTTTTAAAAGAAACACACTACCAGTAAAATTAATAAATTTGAAATAGGAATCATTTTTCAGAGTATAAATTTACACTTTGGAAAGTGTGCAGCACGCTCTTCTTTGTGAATATTATCCAAATAACCATTCTGCTATGGAGTTTTTCGTTTTCTCGCTCTGTGCAGATATGTCACCGAGGCCCAACGATGTCAATTATTCACGTTTGGTAAGACCTTTACTACTAGTAAATAATATCGCTGTACTTGTATTATCTTGACTAGCAACGGAATTCAATTTGGTGTCAAGTTTCGATAATTACTACGTTCTATTCGATGTTAATTACATTGTATGCTGATGAAAACTCACTGGTGCACTATGATATACACTTCAATTCGTACTTGATGAAATAAGGCTGGTTAAGAATCGGTAATGAATGACAAATACTAATGTGAATTCATCCTGGAAACAACAGAATTTCACTTTGATATACGTTGATTTTTAATCCAAGATCCGGTTAGCAATGGTATTTAAATTGGGGACAGGATTCTGCAGTCTGGCTTCAAAGCGAAAAGAAAACCGCTTGAAGTACATTGGCTAGACCCTTCTCTTGTATCAAAAACATTGTAAACGATATGAAGCTGTTACGGAGATTTTTTGGTCTGAATTAAAGGAAGCAGTAACATAGAAATAAATGAACGACCATGATTTTTATTTTAAAATTTCTTTTGATGATAATTACAGACAAAACCGTTTACAACCGACAAATTAAATTGACAAAATTTCGTTAAAATATGAATTGTTCAGTTTTGAATTAAATTATTATAATGTAAGTAGTACACATATTGTGAACGGGTGCAAATAATTAGTTTGTAATTTGTATCATATTTTAGCAGATTAATTTTTCTCTATATTCTAATTTGTTCAGTAAATCTGTTACAGCTTTAATGAACATAAGGTTAGGTTTTTTGTCTGTAATTATCAGCTAAAGACGTTAGGTGATACATTATTCGTACTAATAAAAGTTTACCCGTTGTGAACCACAGTAAATATAGTTTAAAAGGGAAATGAATATGTATCTACTAAGCAAAGACAAATATATGTCAGAATACATTCTATGATAAGGAAAAAAATCATTACTACAAACTACTGTGAGTCCATTTATGTACATAGTCATATACTTTGAGATGACATCACACAACTTCACTTTAGTTATGTTCATACTCGCCATAACCTCCGCTCTCTGGACAGTTTTATATTATATATTTATTTATATATTTAAAAATTCTTCCAAAATAGTTGCCCCCGTAAACTGCGACGTCAAAAAGATAAATTATTTGAAAATGCAATTAATGGTGACACAGTGTCCGGAAAGCTCAAGAACATAACTTGAATAAATATTTTAAAGACTATTTCTGAATTTTTTTTACATATATTTCATTATAAATACATAATAAATCTGTAAGTATCAAATTTTTCCCATTGCGTTGGGAGTGTACGAGGCGGACATTTCTTGCAGAGAAACACTCGAGCTTACTCGACCGCCAACCTGATTGGACGAGAACCGTGGATATATACATATATATATATATATGCACGCGGTAAAATCGAGTTCCCATCTATATATATAAATATGAACTCGATTTTACTTTATAGTGGGACGTTACTGTTTGATGCGCTGTCATTGTCGTTTGCAAACCGTGTTATTTATTTGTATGCATTACACAGACGTCCAATTCTGTAGATTCCATACATTATTTTAGACCTGTATTTAATGATGCGCCTGCTTTTCGTAGGGTCAGGGCATACTTTTTAAACAAAGCGACGATTTTCCATAAGCGACCGGTGATCCGTCTTCAAAGAAAATTTCAGTTATGAATTTTTTTCACATTTGTTACATAAAAAATGGTTAAAGATTCAAATTTTATTTTCAATGACCGTACGCAGCGATATCTAGGCATCGAGATATAAATGTAGGGAAATATTGCATAATGTAGTACTATTATTATGGCATGATGGAGTGTGATTTAGTATTAGTATTAAATCATAGTAGAACTTCAGGGATGTGGAACGAGTCAGAGATTGTACACAAATTGTAATGATTACTTAGTAACTCTGTTACTATTTATAATTATGTTTAACTTACAATAAAATATGCTTAAGTGCCACAGAGAAGACAAGATATATAATTTGTACCTGCTACATAATGTTGATAAATAATGCTAATATCTTATACTAATAAATTAGTGCCTAAACAATGTAGTATGTCTATTCGTAAGGCCTATATTAAGAAAGACTTAACAACAAGAATTTTTCAACAGAGTAGGAGTGGCTAAGTGTTTAAACTTGTTTGTATTTACTTTTAACTGCTAATAGTATCTTAATGAACACCTTTTGTATTACGGTTAGAGACTTCCCTTCCTTGTGTAAATTCTTTTATTTCTGGTATCAAAGCTATGAACATATGAGTTTGTTGTAAACAGATGTCTGTTATTAATCACAAATAACATCAGTGATTGAATATACTGGAAAGTAGGAGTTAAGTATTCCCGTTTTCTTGAAGAGCCCCCTGCAAGATGTTTTTGGTGAAACCTGACATAATATTCTGACAACTTTTTTCTGTAGGTTAAAAACTTTGTCTTTCCCTGATTCATTACACCAGAATATGTGTGTTGTTTCATGAAACACGTTTCGTCAGCGTGCATGCCCAGTTGAAATGTTTTTCCCCAGTGTGCACCGCGTCTTTTTCCCCCCCTGCTTATGGGAGACTTTCTGCCAGGTAATCACGCTCCTTAAATACATAGATTTAGGGAGTTATACTTGTACGTATCAGCTTGAGCTAACTGACCCTAAAATTGGGATATAATAAGATGTCGACGGTGGTGCTTGTTGACGAAACGTCAGGTTTAATAAACGCCACCCGAGAACAATTCCAGCAAAAAATTCTTTGCTCTTAAGGGACACGGGGGCTGAAATTTCGACCAGAAACTGGAAAAAATAGATTTTGTAATTTTTTTCATATTAATATACCTACCTATAGGCCTTACAGATCGTATAGCAAAACTTTTAATTCTATTTCATCATTTTAAAAGGCTCGCAAGCAATTCAAAAGGGATTGATTCCAAATGAATAAATTATTACTTTCTTCGGAAAAATGAGTTTTTCTCAGCTTCATGATTTCTGCTGGAAAAACCTTCTATGCGGCACAAATATTAATATATTGTCTTCATTATTTTTGTGCATAGTCTACATGCTAATAACTTTAAATACAAGTATTCGTTTTCGAATTGTTCAAGTAGCTTAAGGTGAAACAATTTTTCAAAGTGATGAAAAGTGTCAATTTTTATGTAACCGCATGAAGCTCTTAGTACAAAACTATTTTCTCCCCACACTTTTATTCAACTTCAAAAATAATACTGAGAACTCAACACTGCCAAATTTTGAAAATAATTTTCAAAATATCTCAACAAAAACAAGTTTGCAGAAACAAAATTTTGTTCATTACTACATATGTGTGTTGTTAACACACAGTTAAAATTTTAGCTCAGTAGGTTTTCATTTAATGAAATTTCAAATTTCAGTCCCCGTGTCTCTTAAAGACTGAAAAATTTTATTGTCTTTATTACTTTTCACGGTAATGTTTTGCACCTTCTGTTTCGCTGCAGTCGTCTATATTTTTATTTTTTGGGCTATTGTTAAGGTTGTTTATAGTGAAGCAAGCGGTGTGATTGTTCTGACAGGCAGGACCTGAAACGTGCCACCGACACCCGCTCGCTCCACTTTTACAAGTTGTGCCGCTTCGCCGTCCAAAGTCCGATTCCCACGACAGTCTGAGATGTCAACGGACCGAATCTGGAGTTTGTTTAATTCCTAATTGATTTGTGAGAGCGGGTGACGGAACTTGAGTGTCATGCTGTGCGAGGCTCGCGCCCTCTCTAGATTGCATCTGGCTGACTTAATAGGAGGAATGCATCTGAACCCCACCGCTTCACATTCATAACACACGCCCCCCGTGGTGAGGTTCCAAAGCCTTTCCCATATATGAATCCATAATGATGTGACTTCTTTGGTTTTTCTGTATGAGCATGAAATTTATGCCCTCAAAATGTAATAAGATTTTTTTGTTAGTTTCGTCTTGGCCTTTGCTGACGAGTTTATAGTACGTCATGGTTCTCGAAATTATCTGACACTCCGCAATATTTCAGAACGGCGGGTCTGCGCCGTAACAAGGCCCGATTACACGGGCTACAGCTGGCGGCCCGCGGGCTCGGCCACTCCCACGTGCCAAATCTCAATATTCATGCTGCCTTCTCACAACATATTTCTATTTTTAACTCCGTCCGCGGTCCCCTACTTTGTCGTACTTCTTTTTTTGCTCGCGTTAAAAACGTGGCGAGAAGTGATTCCCTATTGCCCGACTCGCGCATTAGCGTCAAATAATAAAAATCGTTTAAGTGGCTGAGCTTGTGCTCAAACCGTGCGCCTGCCTGTGTTGGCCCAATCGTGGCGCCGACAAACGCACTTACAATCCCTAAATTAATTCCTCCAAAGTGACAAAAGCATTGGTGACAGTTTTAGAATGGTTACACGTATCTCACCACGCAAAAAAACGTTCTTGGTTAACAGAATCAAAAATAATTGAAAACATCCATCAGACACACATCTTAAAATCAGGTCAATCCTTAACTTCTCCAGAAAAAAAAACGTAATTTATATCTTGACACTGTCAGAAAAAAAATTCCGGTGCATTCACTTACGCTTTTCCAATAAAAAAAAGAACAAATGATGAGCAAATTGTAGTCATTACATTTGCGAGTAATTTTTGTAACGAAAACGCTTTCCAGAACTGACACCCTATTGTTTTCAATCCATTTACAATTTTTTTTATATTTATTTAAATTGTTAATTTACAATCTGCAACGGTCACAATACAATGCAATAAGTAAATTGTATACAAGTATGACTTAAAAACGGGAGTAGGATAGTCGTCCAATGATGATTCCCTAGAAGTTCAATGGCGTGTTTTTTTTTAATTTTTAAATTTTTTTATTAAAGTTGCATGGACTGCCTTGTCATTAGCGACCACAGTGACAATTATTTACATATTAGTATACTATTATTTATTTACAAAATAATATACTGGTAATTTCCATTTTTCTGTTCGTTAACCACTAATTAATTATTTCTCTTCATTACTGTGATTTATAAATTTAAAAACACAAAATAAAATACATTTAAATTAAATCAAAAATCTTACTGTCCTTACAAAACTTAATAATGTATTTTTGTTATTCATGGGAGTCCAAGACGGATTTGTAATTTTTGTCCTGTAGGTAATGGTGTGTTTTTGTTTGACTAGTTTCTGTCTCGCTTCACCTGAATAAAATCTGTAGGCCACGATCTTCCAAGTCTTCTCTGTGTTTCAGGAGGGTATTAGACTATTTTTATGTCTCTTCCATTCTATTTTTTTTTGTTTCCTCAGTGATGAATGTGATGTTGAGATCGTTGTGTAATGTAGAATTGAAAGCAAACCATGGCGCATTGGTGATTGTACGGAGTATTTTCGACTAGATTCTTTGAATTATTTTTTGATTCGATGGCTTCGTGCATCCCCACAATTCCATGCCGTAAGAACATCTACATTTGTGGCCATTTTTCCCCTTAAGTCGATTTACAAAATCAAAACGTCCGCTGCGTCTGTTTTCTTGCTATATACAGGCCCTAATAAGGTATGCACAGAAACGTATTAGTGCGTCAAGTGGTTGTAGAGCATCTAAAAAAAACTAAATTTGTTCAAGGAATTTTTATTGTATTAAATGACTCATTTTTTATGATGAATAACGCTTGGTTTTAAATCAGCCAAAAATTTAATAAAAACCTAAATTATATTTCAATTTTGATCATACAATTTATTGAAATTTTGAGGAGCTTTCGGCATAACCCATAATCTAAAATTCTGTTTATGTATTGTTTAATATATATTTTCTAATTTTTTCATGTAATGTACAGGATTCCAAATTGTGTTGGCTCACACATGGCATTTGGCGAACTTCATATTCACAAATTTTACAAATTCTCCTTCCCTGTGCTTAACGAACATAATCGGCAACGTTTCGTCGGAATCTTACATTGAATTTTGATTTCAAATGAGTCCAAACAGTAAAAGTTGATAGATCAGAATTTATTAAATTCGCTGAAAAAGTCGACTTCCTACATAAAGATTAAAATAGATATATTGAATCTCGAAGAAAGAGATAAGTGAACGTCCAAAAAACCGTTCGTTTAATCTTAAAATTTTGATATTTTCAGATATCTCATCACTCTCTTTCCTGGAATTCATACCATTATCATTTTAAAATGTGTATATGTATATATATATATTCTAAAAAAAAATAATTTTATTATTTTGACTATGTACCGTAATCAATTTCGTGTTTCAGAAATAGATGATGCAGTGACAAGACTGTATTTGTTTTGATATCACTTTTTGCATTGATTTTATGGTTGTATATTCTGGTATTAAGATTAGTTTCTGTGTCTCATTTCTTTGTTGCAATTTTTACAATTAATTTTATTTATTACTGAGTAATGATGTTATATTGATATTATCTCAGTTTTTACTTTAACGACGGAATACCTGTTAACTATTTATCGTACCGGCTACTGCGTATATACACCTGGGGCATTTTTAATGAATATTTTTCATTTTACGTCTGCATTAATTATATAGAATATATTTTGTGTTTATTTATATCAATTTCATTAAATTTAAGATACCCTATTTATTCCGCTTTCATTTATTGATATAATTTATTGCAATTAAATATCAGTGATATATTTTCAGGAGCTTTCGACTCAATAAGCCACATTAATCGTAATTTTTCAGAAAGGAAAAGAATAGAAGCCTTTGAAATGTGGTGGTACAGGAGAAAGATGAAAATCAGAATCACTAACGAGGAAATTATAAACAGAAAAGGGGAAGAGCGAACAATATGGAGGACGTTGACCAAGAGAAGGAATAGATTTATATTTTAAGAGATGAGGGTCTTGTAAAATTAGCATCAGAGGGAAGTGTATGGGGTGAGAACAGAAGTGAGAGGTAAGGATGGAATACGCTAAGTGGATTAGGGAGGATGTGGGAGGTGCTATTTATGCTTACGAAGATAGGTTAGCATGGAGGGTTGCATCAAACCAGTCTTAGGACTGCATACCACAACAACAACAGTACTGATCATTGTTTTTTTATGTAGTAACGTAGGTGAATACCTCAAATGAGAAAAAACGACATATTTAATTGTAATAAATTATATCAATAATCAGAGAAGAATCAAAACACTATTTGGACCTTCATATTACTAGTTGTTTAAATTGCGCAAACAGAAAATTCTCCATTAAGACAAACAACATCATAATCATAATTTGTCAGTCTTTATTGGAGCAGAAACTTTCAGCGGTTTATACCATATACTAATAATACATAAAACTGACTGACAAAATGTGATTTTGTCTTAATTGACGACCTTTTAGAGCAATTTAAACATAATTATATCAGTAAATGAAGAGGGAATAAATAAGATATCTAATGTTTAATAACTCTTTTATACATTATTCTTTAGTTGTAATTTAATGTATAAAATATTCCTTGAAGATATGATCTCAGTTTTTACTTTACGTTACGATCTACTGCGTATATAAACTTGGGGCATTTTTAACGAATATTTTTGATTTTACGACTGCATATAATTATATGGAATAAAATGTAGTTCATGACCAATAACGTGCAATATTTTTAAATAGATTCAGTTCAAAATAGCAACGTATGTTTCTTACTTAGGTCGTAACTTGTCTAAAAGTAATATTAATGAAACGGTCCCTCACTTCGCTAATCAAATTTGTTCGGTACAAATAGGTGCCGAAAGGTTATACTGTTGAAGTGAATTAATTTAATAAACTACATTTTATTGAGAGACTGTTTTTTGACAATTTATTTGTGTGTGAGTGGGGTATTTTGGAGGATGTGGACCCCGGTGCAGGTCTGTCCCCGCAACGAGATACTCGACCGCGATACGACAGCGACGGAGAAACGCGAAAACAACATTTAATTAACTACACAGTGTGACTCCGAACGTTTCGATTACAATTTTGACATTATTTGATTTGAGAAAAGAGGAACCGGTATTAAGGCAAAATTGAATTTTCCAATTAGACGTGAAATATAGGCGAGCCTTTGAGCGGCCGCTGCCACGTTTAATACCGGCGGGGAAATCTGATTGAATCCACGGAGCAGAACGCGATCGAGATGGCAATTACACAGTTTCCCTGTATCTGAATCCAAGTGCATATCCTGGTCGGATGTTAACGATATTAATTACGATAACGAGTGATAAAGCAAATGGAGTGGGAAGACGAACTCGTTGCATAATACAAAACCTTGAAAGCAATGATGCGCGGCGGTGAGATCGCCGATTACGTTATTAATACACAGCTCGTAATTGGAATTGCTATAAACTATGAACCATTACTCGTACGCTTTTTTTATATAAACTATTATTCGTTATGAAAGGGAGGCGAGATCAAAGCCTCTCCCAATTACAAGTTCACGTCCTACTGGCACAAGTGAGAAGTGCTCTGTCTGCGCCGTACCGTGAGAGGGTAACAATTGATTGTATCAGCCCGTCCGTCTTTAACATAAAACTTTATTTATTTATACATTAACAAGGGGGCTGGAGCAGAAGATCGAATCGGAACGTCAGATATTCTAGGAGAGCTAAACGTGTTCACTTCGCTCCAAAGTTGTTATAACCACCTAAGTTCATTATTCCGGTGAGTGAATGATTTATAGACGTCAATGGATGCGAATCATGTTGGGAAAAGGGGATAATCACCGACCGCATCATCTGCGTGCGTGGATCGCGGTCATTAACAATTTACCCATTTTGGCGTCAAAACTTCTCGGCATAACTCGAAGCACTGCATTCACAAACAACCCCACATCATGTTCTTCAACGTACCACTCGAACAAAATCGGAGTCTGTAATAAACTAATTCAATTACATTTAACAAGGTATTAAATGCCAAAGACTCGTATTTCTCATATGATTGATTTACGAATTTAGTTACGTCGAAGGCAAACAATATTAGCATCGATCTGAACGGCCCTAGAGTTTCTCCCGCCGCACGCAAACCCGAAAATTGCTTCAAGAGAACGTTAAAAAAAATTTATGAATGCAATTATAAAAGAAAGGTGATACAAGGAAATTGCACAGAATATTTTTAAATTTTATTTCAAGCCACATCGACAGCTAATGGCATTAGCGACTACTTTTACCATTTTGGGGATCATATCTTCATTGTAAGAGTTACTCGATTTGGGGACACAAAGACGCACACAAGCACCCCAAGTCCTTGCCAGGAATGGAACCCGGGCAATGACTCTAGTCACTAGACCACACAGTTCGGCGAAAACAGAACAGAATAATTATTGACGAGGTATGTCGAACCGAAAAATTATTTTCAGTTATATGCAGCTAATTTCCTTTTATGTTTTCAGTCAGTTAATTTTTTTTCTTTTTAGAGAATGTAGGTTTTCCCGGTGGATGGACTGAATAAAAAGTTCTCGACGTTTCACAGGGGTTATATCATTTGTAAAACACAACGTTTCGAGTTACCTGGAAACGATGGCGTAGTTGGCTGTCGAAACGTTGTATTTTACAAGTCATATAACCCCGGTGAAATCCCGAGAACTTTTTATTTTTGGTTACCAGAGATTTATAGGAATTTTATTTAATGATTTCTTCCGCATATTACGTATGTTTTCATTAACCAAATACGTCAAAGAGTATATTAGATTCGTAGCTGATTATAACATACAGTTGTTTGCATTCAACAAAGTATTTTGTTAACAAATTAAATTGCAGAAGAAAAACTATCTTGTAATTATTCATATGCCAAAATAATTAAATATTTTAACGATTCGGCCTCAGCCATAGACAGAATTTTTCCAAGGTTTGACAGTGTTATCTTTGGTTTACGTCGTCAGCTGGTGCCTAGAATTGAATTACTCGTCGATTTCGAAGCAAAAGAGAAAAACGTTTTTGACTGACGGAGTCGCTTACTGGATATAGTTTGAATATTATTTATCTGTGTTGTTGCCTATCTTTCAAAGTGTTGCAATTACTTTCGTATTACAGATGTCGGTGGTCCGCAGGCTAATTTGCAAACGGCCAGAGTAAACCCAGGTCACTTTTGTAGTTGTTACCCTCCAATTCTGGTAACCGAAGATCACATTTTGTTTCCGCCTGGATAGGAGTCTCGACGTTACTACGAATTGTGGATTATGTAAACAACTACCTTTACATGCATTATAAACAGCAATATGATTCTATTTATTTATTTGTTTTACAAGCAAAATTTCTCCTCAAGAATTTTAGATTTATGTAACTGATACTTTATACGCAATCCTTATCAACTTTTAAAAAAAATATCTTTTAGTTTTATATTGCCACTGAAAACTTTGGGGATAAAATACATAAATAGTAAAGTTCCTTTGCTCAAAGTTAGAATATTTTCTTCTTATTACAATATGTTATGAAGCATTGATGCATAGAAGGCCCATTTAATTCTCTACGACATCACTGCATGATATGTGATAATGAAGTCTTTCCCTGTGAAATTGTAAAATGGATGACGATGACGGAACTAGCTGTCGAAACGTTCTTCCTTCAAGCGACAGAAATGTTGGACATATATTTGCGTTATTCCACAGTTCCGCAGGTAAGACACAAAAAATAATTTTATAATTTAGAATTTGGTTTTAATGTTGTCCCATTGTGATTAGCTTGTGTAACGGAACGGTCAATCCATTTGTAACTGTAACGAAAAAGCAGGAGTATTATGAGCTACGGTATGAAAGCTAACGATTGTGTGTCAAATGAATTACATCTGCTTTTTTTTGGTCCAGCTCTTAATGGCTCACATCACATTCTCCTCTTACAACGGACGCGTACCACTAGAACATCTAATAACGAACTAACCATGCACTCGTATTTGTGGGAGAAAGTCTGTTTATGGTTCAATACGCTTAATATTTTTGATGACATAGTATTGAATGAATGTGCAACCTCACCTTCTATGCGATTAAAAACAATACAAAGGGGTTCACAATGACTTCATCAATTGGATTTCATTCAGGATTTTTATGTAACCGTTATTCAGTAACAAGCATAAACGTGTCGAAATTCCGTAATTCACTTCCGTCGTGAGAAAATTTGTAATATTGAGCTGAGTAATGTAATTAAGGTTAATTGACGTTTCCCTCTAAATATTCGTTTTGCTTATCTTATATTTTATTTTTGTCGCCTATTAAATTTTAGTTTACATACAATGACACGGATGGAAAATTAACAATTTGCCTGATCTACCATTAATGAATAATAATGAACGCATTTCCCAGGAAGTTTATTGAAGAGAAATTATGACTATGGCGGAACTATCTGTCGAAACATAAATCATTTACAAACGCTAAGAATTGTTTATTGAATGGAATATAGTTAAATTATATCACAATCGCGCAGATATTCCATATAAAATAGTTTTAGAAATTATATAACGCCTTCCACAAGACCTATTTCGATAAATAAAGTAAAACAACAGAGACTTTCCCAGTGTATTGGTTTAATAATACTGCGACGTTGTTGAGCTGCAATTATTTTGGTAAACAATTTACCGAGAGTCATATATTAAATTACCACATTTCAATGCCTCTTACGGACTGAACTGCAACCTAAACGTAATTTTGAATGTCAGAATTAAGCCCAGCGCCTTCCTTATCCCCAGATTTGACACCAATCTCGTAGTTTCCGCGTTATTTTGGTGTAACGGCCCAATCGGTTCTCCCCATCCAGGCGTAATGTGGTTGAACAATATAGGGAGAAACACTATCAAACTATTTCACCCAGCGAAATATTTACTCAGCGCAAATATCAGTCATTTTTGCTTGTTTAAAAATTTTGGCCCTCTCCAACCTCGCCCCTACGGGAGATAGTCGTGTTTTACCATCGGTTTGCAAGGAGCACGTGTACAAAATGTGGTCGAACTTGCCCCGTGTCTTTAAACTTGTATGCGGAACAAACATGCAAACATACACACGAACAGTCAATTTTATTTATGGAATTCATTAAAACTACTTTTTCTGTCATAGGGCAAGAAGAAGATGTCATGTAGATATCAATCTGCCATCCGCCATCAGGATAATGCAATAGGTAATGTTCCAAAACAAGAAAAACTACATATGTAACCCGTTACTTAATTTCATCCCCTAAAAGTACTTCATTAAATCAATAATACATCTCGATTAGTTTTTAATCACATTTAAGACGAAGTTGCAAACGCCATCAAAAAATACAAAACCGTAATAATAGTTTATCCCACAAATGCGAGTTTATCTTTATTATTTCTATTGTAAAATTAATATTTTGTTTACACAGTCATAACACGCTTTTTACAAAGTAATCCGAGCTTGACAGACTGTATTTTATGCATTAACCTTTTCAAGAGATGGATTACAATGTGACAAAGGCTTACCCTAACAGATAAAATAATACTGGTTAGGGATGTTTTTCATGTTTAAAAGTGGTAGTTAGCCGATCGGTTTCTTGTGATAAACTAATGAAATTAATCATCTGTCATTTTATCTCAAGACGGCAGATGACAGCTCGACATGTATATATATCACTTTTTTGTGGGTGTATGTTTCATCGAAAAAAGATAAATCCATATCAGACCAAATTTTTCCGAGTTAGATATGAGAAAAATGATAATAAAAGATTATATTGATTTTGTGAATGAAATGTAAAGATAACCTAAATTTATTGATTCCAAGCAGACTAGTATTTCATGTCTCAATGACGGGTACAGTTACACTCAAATTTTGCTCCTATGAAATGTGACAATTTTGCGACCTATGAGTGTTTAGGATTTGTAGGTTTAATAGTATAGTTTTTACTTTCCGAGCTCTAAAATTTCAGAAATTACTAATCACGAAGTGCTTAGTTTTAAAATTTTAAATGAGCATTAATTTCATAAAAATTGAACGTAAGATTTTTTTTGAATCAGGAAGTGACTGAACGTGCGAAGAATTGATTTTTACTCGAGGGTTATTTAATAGCACGTAATCTATTTTTTTATTATAACGGCATCAGACCTCTGAAGTGGGTCACTACATTTTTATTCGACGCAGCGAATGATCTTGTGTGCCACAGTTTCACATTGGCCTATAAATGGGCTCCAGTACGCACGAAGCGGTAAGAGACATACAGTCTCACGTGCTGGAGAGAAAGTAAAGCTATAAATGATAGCTCCCCTTCGCCAGCCAGTCACAGAATTTGTGTGGCCATAAGCATAAAGCTGGACTCAATTAGTGAAGTGCATTAACATAATGCGGCGACGATAGCATCGGCCTGATCCTCGATAAGGCTGACGGCCCTGCCTCGTGCCCTGCCATTGGATCCGCATTCGGAGCCTCTGTGAATTGCAATTTCTCCAAAAAGTCCATCTGTCGTGCACACCTGGAAGGACCGCCATTCCGCCTCAGCCGACGTCGTTGCTCCGGTGAAACGAAATTATCTGTTTCAAATCTGAGAACCGTTGCTTACAAAACATTTAAAGTGTTATAAGGCCACGGGTCACTTCTTGGCTCACCTATTCAAAATAATTTAAACTGGAGTAGGTTTATTAAAAACAAATTCCGCTTTCTACACAGGGATTCAGGAGTCTATCACTTTCAAAGTATCGTCAATGTCTATTTATTCGGTTTATTTTATTTCCCGAAACAGATAATTATTAGTGAATACTATACGACCAAGTACGAATGCTTCACTCGTGTTATTGTAGGCGCTTAAATCGAATTATTCGGTATAATACACTCAGTATGCACGCAATTTAAATACAAGGAACATATCAGAAGTCAGCAATCCGAAATATAAACGTCAAAACAATGCCAAGCTACGACGCAATGAACTTACCCATTTATTGATGAGTAAGTCGAATTCCAAACGATCAGGCTAAAAATTTGCTATTAAATGTTTCTTAATGTGAGAAATCCAAATAAAATTAAAGATTTTTGCTCTGAATTTTTTTAAAAACTCTGGATTTGGTCAACAGCACCAGCTACTATAGCTCAGAACCATCCAGGTGATCCCGTAAATATAACAGAAAAATTTTTATTCAACATATACAATATCTATGCATACACCATTCCTGCAATACCAATTCCCATCTTATGACAGTCAGACCTCGGTTTTAGTTGACATCTTTTACCGTCGGTCTCGGTCTTTGTTGACTTTTTGGATTTCCTCGTCAAGGCCAATCCATAGTCCTACCTATTTTTGTTGTCTTGCCCAATTTTGGTTTCACTTTATGAGAATTGCCCCCGTTTAGTTAAACTAATTGTTTCTCAGTCCTTTTTGTTTTATTTTTTTACTTATAGGGACTGAATAATATGATAAATTATGCACTTCTTTTTCAGTATTCAGTAAACTGAGTTTATTTTCAGATTTTCAGTCTAAAAATGTACCTATTTACAAACCATAAATTAGCTCATTACTTTAAGCTTCATTATGTGACAAAAGAAAATTTCCAAACCTTGTGAACACAATCGATTTTAAGAAAAAAATTATTCAAAAGTTCAATAGTTACGAAAAAAGGAAGTAATCAAGGATTCTAATGTAGCAAGAGGCGTGAATGTACTATCGAAACAAAAAGCGCAAACAATTGTCCAACTGTTATTATTGATTTGGAAAAATCAAAATTCTGTGGTCCTAGAATCTATTATGATGTAAAATTGTTCCGTAACGTGGCCAAAGCAATTATACTGTGTTTTTATTAAAGTTTATTGAGAAGAACATAAATTATACTTCAAATTGGCGAATTGAATTCCTAGCCTCTCAAGGAAAAAATTATGTTGCTTGTTTCTAGTATCTACTGCACATGGTACCGCAAATAGCATTGAGGTAAGACTTCAAGACTTCCTCGGTTTAATTTAACGTGTAGATGCAGGCTGATAAGCATACTTCCTATCGTGATCACCAGCTGTCGATAAAAATAGAAACTCGACCAGTTTCTTTTGGCATTAAAACTATTATTATAGTAGTGCTATAGTTGTAAACTATGGAAATGTAAAGGAATATTTACTGTCCGTATTAATATGTAGTCGTTAAATTTTAAACAACATGGGGATATTTCGTACTACTCAAAAGAGAAAGAACGTGGATACAAACATAATCGAAACTTAATGTTCCAGCCATAGATTTATTGCCAATAAATTAAAATTATTCCACATCAAAATCTGTTTAAATATGTATAACTATTAGAAACTAACTTCTTTTAGAAAAATGGTAATTCATTATGGGTTAGAAAATAGTGAGTCTGATACGAGATACTTTCCAGGATCATTGTAAATTAAATTTCTCACGGTATTAGTTTTTTACAAATATTTGGTAATCTTGTACGAATAAAAATAAATATTATTCCTACTACCTGCTTTATATGGAAATAGGATATGTCATAGCAGTATTACGTACGTATAAACGAAAATAAAAGCATGGAAATGGATCAATGAAAGAAAAATAAAATTGTCAATTTATAAATTCATATATTTATATATATATATATATAATAACACAGTGCAGATATTTTACAGCTTTACGGAGAAAGTTTTAAACACGACAGTCTCAGATTATTTTTTTTGGATCACAAAAGACTAGATTTAAAGCCAGTTTGTTATTAATATTTTGAAACGTAAAAATTTCTTCCCGATGTGGCAATAAATCCAGTAACAACTAAATTTGCTATGATACACAATTTACTACATATCAGAACCATCATTGCACACTCTAAATTCTTTTTTTAAATGTACCTATATCTTGGTCGTGTCTGGCGAATGATTTTATGGACTTCAACGATAAAATGAGATTTTAAAAAAGACCACAGAACGCTAATTTGCCTCTAAATTATCTCCCATAATCGAAAGACGTTCAAAAGTTTTAATAATTTTGCATTAGTTGTTGGAGTATGTTTAAGGCATTTAACAATTCAATATCTCTACTTCTTAATAAATGCAAAGACACTATCAATCCTCATGACAAGCAAAATATAGAGTATAACATTTTTTGCATTGATTGCCCTGCTGTTTATATAGAACAAACGGAACGAACCCTAAAAGCTAGAATTGAAGAGCACAATTAGTAACTTCTGGTGGATAAACAAGAAACGCTCTAATTTCCCTTTCAGCTCTTGTGGAACAAAGAAAACTTAAAGTCGCGTGATATGCATTTAAGATAAAACCACCTCGGTTAAATACTATAGTTTGCAGAACGAGAAAATGTGTTAAGTCTGTAACACTGCACGTGTTTACCATGGAGAGAATTCGAATAGCTACTCTACATATTCATCCGGGAATGCGCTGCACTACACAACAAGATGTTATTTCACATTTGCATAATGCATGTGCCCGAGATAGAAGCATTTATTCGTCGCAGTATATTGTCAAAGGGAAAATTATTAGCACTGGATTTCGCATTGCAGCTCAAACGCCATAGTTTTAATTAATGCATGGATTATTGCCATAAAATTACGTATGCAACATCACGGTTTCTCGAGAAAGTTTGGAAGTGATTAGTCTAGAGGAACCACTAATCTATGCTTCACTCCATATCTATATTCTAAGACCTTAAGAAATAACACGTTCACAAGGTACACATTTAATAAAACCAAAATAATTGTTATGTTTATTTCGAAAGTAATAAAAAATAAATGAGAACCGTAATAATATCTGAAGTACAACGAAGTAGAAAAATTCGATTAATCCGCTGTCAGTTCAAACTAATCAAGCATGTTTAGTTCCCCCTATAAAACAATAAATCCTGTAACTCCTTTAATTATCCACATCCAACAAAATAAACTTTTACAAATATTAAATTATCAACTTCGTTTTAAATTAATCTAGTTCTCTTAATATACTTAAGCCGCCACAAGGAAAATATTAGAATCGATTTACATGCGTAAAAATAAAATAAGGAACAAAATACAACAAACATTATAAAGAGATACCAAAATTATACTCAAATATTTAGCAAACAACACCACGAGGTAAAAATAAGTAAGTAAAGGAACATATTTTTAGCGGGTTGATTTATTTTAAATTATTAAAGTCTTTATCCTTCCCCCACGTTAGGCGCCATTTATTGTCTTTGCGGTTTTTTATCTTGTTACTTGTTATTATCTTTGACAGGTTGTTATACTTGCGCGTTGTATTTCCGTCGCATTTCGTTTCCATAGAATACATACACGGAGAATGATGGGACTTAGAAACTTTCAGCGACCCAATAACTTAAAATGTTACTTCATCATCTGATAAACACCTATTATTTTTAGTAACAAAAACGCTTTGAACATTATCAATTAACTCAGCTCTTTTTCTGAAATTTCCGTACATATACACTTTTATCACAGAAAAAAAACAATTTTCAATTTTCGTATACGAATAAAATAAAAAATAAATGGTCATTGATAGCTGTATCGATGTAATTTATTTATTTTAACAAACTAAAAACGTGTGTCGCAAATTATTTGTACGGAGCCTTGTTTCCTTAAACATAAATGGATGATTATGATAAACTACCCAAAACGTTCCAAATGAACATTTTCTTGGAACAAAGATGTTTTTAAATTTATTGCTACCTATTTAAATTCAACTTACATTTAAATTCCAGCTCGTAAATTGTATTTATAATTACATGGGGTTAGTGTAGTGATTAAAAACAATTTTAAACCAACTTCAGGATTTAAGAAATAATTTTATTCGATACGATATTTTTTTATAAATAAAGTCATTATAATACTTTATTCAGAAAACTGATGGAATCGCAGAACCAAGATACTTTCTCCGGTTCTATCATATGTACGTCTTAAAAAGGAGAAAAACTTGCATACAGTATTCGCGTTGACTATTTCTTTTTATAATTTCAAAAGTTTATAGCTCTTAAAATCAAAATAGACAAGACGTCCCGTGTCGTCTAACTGCTGTACTTATTAGTATCGTCCTACAATTCTTATTGTGAAGTTCTAAACTTGATGTGACAGAATATTAATTATATCAATAACGAATAGTTACATTATCTGACGTCATTTACATAAATAAACTCAACAGCTAAATTATAATTTTAATTTTTCAATAAAAATATCACGACAAATCATTCCTTTATTTGAAGCCTCTTTAAGTGCAACTATAAAATATAAAAATAATGTGCTTCAGGAACTTTTCTCTATTTAGTTTTATGAAATACATTGATTATAAAAATGTATATTTTCAATTACAAAAGGACCGAAGAAGTTAAGGAAACGTCGTAATGTTTTTATTAAAATTGCGGAGATTAAAGACGGTCAAATTTACCTACTTAAACATGTTATACTAAATGTTATTTATAGATTGTTCACACCTGAAGAAGTTCCAACGATAGGACCGAAACGTTATGTTATATTCAAGCTAATAGATATTGCTTCCTACAATTCTTACTAATTTCGCCGTCATTAGCCTGAATTCTTCGAGACACATTCAGAACAATCATCACAATTAGTTTTTATTAAAAATGATCTAACATTTTTGTTTTATTAAAATTTATTTCTGATTAATTTATATGTAGTATACATTAATAATACCAATTCTTTGGTAATATAGTGTTTTAAAGTCTCGTGTTTTATACACGTTCTTAAAGGAACATAAATTAAAAATACTATTTGTATGTATCCTACTTTTAGTTATTTTTCATTGTGATTTCTTGAGCAAAACAATCTTTTTTAACATTTGTATTCCATATAATTATGTCATATATCTGCTACCGAAAACTCGAGAAACTAATAAATCAGTTTCACGTTGCAAAATGATGGCTGTTCCTGAAAGTCCACACGAAACATACGTTTTATAATTTGACAATAAATTGATTGTTATATTTGGGAAATTTTTATATTATGGGATGTTTGTTCGAAGGGACGTGACAAATTGAAGACAATGATTGAAGAAAATAATTTAAATCTGGACGAGAGATGAAAAAGCTGATTCCAATACGGCGTGAATATTTGCAACGGAGAACAGACTTTCGCCCTCAACCTCCCCTCCCCCGCATTTCTTTTTCTGAATCTAAGGGAACCTCTTTCAAAAGCTTCACAAGTAGATAAAATAAAATTTTATAAATCCAATTCTCTCTCAGCGCAAAATAATACTCTTACGCTGTAGAAAATAAATTTACGATATTAATTACTCCAAAGAAGTTGATTGAAATACAAACACACGTGCATGATTAATTCCAAAATTGTTAGATATTCAGCAGGCTTAATTTGCGGACGAATATATAAATAAATATAATTTTCTTTTGTTCATATCCTTGTAGCTCGCAGCGGTAACTGTTTGTGAGCCATCGAGAGTACAGCTGTAAATGTGTTTCTCATGGAAATGGGTTGCCTTTGCCAGACGCTTTCGTTCTCTGATTACAAATTTCCGAGGTGCCGAATGCCTGGTCTGGGGATCGAAGCTAACTCTCCTGAATACCAAGCGCTGTCCCGCTACTTCGCTCGATAATGAGAACGTGTGGGCTTAGTACAATACGACGGAAAATAAAGTGTGCTTTGTTTTTGGGGTGTGGTTAAATATCAGTATGGGGGCTTGTGTGAGCCTGGAATGCAGAGAATGGCCTGCAAGGTAACGGAGAGAAGATGGCTCCTGCATAATATTATTTGCATAAAGCGGGATGGTTCCCAATAGCATGTTGAGCGTTGCTTCTCCCAGGATACAACATAAAAATAAGCAAAAAATATTACTTTCATTATTCAAGAATTGTTTTCAAGAATTTTTATACTCGAACTATTAAATATGGCTTCTACCGATAGTTTCTCGTACCACAAAATTGAATTTAAAATTATTATAAAAGATAATACACTTCTTTTAAACAGTTACATAATTTTATTTTAATGACTTGCATTAAAATTTGTTAAAATTCAAAGAGCTTACGGTTATTTTTTTACGCGGTTATTTTCAGATAAAATCAAGTAATAAAGGGTTAGATTTAAAACATAACATTTTTCGAAAATATTTAAACCGGACCAAAAAGAAAATAGTTTCACAAGGATGAGGATTTGCACTCCATAATTCTTTCTTATCACGGTTGATCTTATTCCACTATACATTAGTTGTAGCAATACCCATTTTATACGTCAATCAGGATCACTTTGGAGATAGACAAGAAATACAGAAGTTCAACTTCTTATTTGCAATTGCAAACTTATTTATAGCAATAATATTAGATATGTCCAAGAAAAACTGAATCTCAACAACATAACACTGTAAAGTTCATTAAATTAATAAATTATTAAATTTACATTTAAAGTTACGTAATTTTATAACATATTAATTAAAATGTTATGAAAATGTAAGATCTCTACAGAATTAAATATTAGATATACACAAAAATAAAATAAATATAATCTATACATATATTTATTCAAATGTATGTCTGTCTGACCTTTATATATTACTATAACATTCATCGGATCGCCATGAAACTTTGGGGAGTTGTTGAGTACAATCCCGCAAAGGTTTCAGGCATAGTAAATCTAACCTACGATAATAGCTTCTATATACATAAACATATAAAAAATGTGTCATTCTAGGGCATAGGGTTCGTGGTCCATACATGCGTCAAGATCGCCAAAGTGAATGGGGGCTGCCTATACTCTTGATCTATAATACTATATATTTTTTAAATTATCAACATGTCGCGCCGTAATTAACCTATCGATGAAAGCGGGACCTGTTCAAAACCATCTGCGAGTTATAAAGTTTACCCTTAAGATTAGATACAAAAAATAAAACAGATACATAAATGATACCGAACATTTTATATTCTCACTGAATTCAACTTAATGAAATTTCTGTACATGTTGTTCCGTTTTTCAGGACAAAATAAAAAGCGGTATTTGTCCAATTGACTGTATCTGTGTATTTTTCTGTGTATACGTGTTCACTTAAGGTATTATTAAGATATGAAGCCATTGCTGTGGTTAAGACGGCATAAAGTAGGGGGCGCGAAAAGGAAAATTAACAAAAATGAGACGCTCTCGGTGATGGTTTAATCACGTGGTGACTAAAGATTACTGTCGAATTAAAATACTGTGTCGGGTTAATATCAATTTAGTCCCGGGCAACGCCGGGCTCCCAGCTAGTTATACCAATAATAATCCTAATTACAGTAATTACTATCCTATAAAAAATAAAGGAATTCCGTAACAAGAAAAGTAATACATTCAAATAAAGAAAGCCATATAACATTAAACAAAAGCTTTAATCATTTAATTAATTTTCCCTACCTATCACACTAATAATTTTTTAATATCTCTAATTTATACAGAGGGCTTCAATCCTTTTATGATTACAGATCAATATGGCTACAACATTGAAAACCTATGTGGAACATTGTTTTAATTGAAATAATTAATAAACACGTTTATTCAAATATAGTTAATAACATGATTATTACACAAAAATAAAAAATTCTTATTAAAATTCATCAGATTCCTCAAAAATCTACGGAAAACAAATTTTAATTGTTAATATAGAAGATTTTCCGTGAATAACCACTTCCGAAACCTTCTCAGTTTTATTTATTTTATCGTTTCTATTGCTCATCTGTTGACGAAATATGGCATGTCCTATTTTTTATTTAAATTTATTAGAAAATATTTTTTTAAAACTGACAAAATAAAATTTAAAACATATTTTCAAAATACAATTATGAATTTGAAACCCCCAAATTTTAAATCGTTACATACTGTACTACATATTACACACACACAAACATATATGAATGTAAATTTTCGTTAATATGCTTGTAAATGTTTTATGTACTATATATATATATATAATTCTGGAATCGGATAGTTATATTTGAACTGGAACTTTGCTGAACAGCTTGGTAAAATGGCGTGCTATATTTTAATTATCATAGTGCTGCGTTGCAATTTTAGTAATTAAATCATGAGCCTTCCCAGCAGTAGCTGTCGAGGAAACGAAAAGTGCTCAGCATTTTAAACCCCAGGTTCGAGAAACAAGATGTGAAATTGCTTTTTTAATAAACAGCACATGAGATATATAAACACGGGAAACCGGTTTTCGTGGCTGCAAAGGTCAACAATTTGTAATGGGCTCCTTCAAAACCAGGTCACGCCGTCAAACTTTATAAAAATGTTTCTTTCTACAAAGAAACAACAAATTATGGTCCTAAGACGAAAGGGATGAGGACTCATGAATTGTTATATTACTTGTTTACAGCGCTTTACTTCACTTTAAACCGTAATGTGGTAAATCGTAATTTATGGTACCCAGTCTCAATTAAATTCCCGTTAAATGTGGTCTCAGAAGAACAGTAATATAAATATACACAATCTTAAGTCCACTTTAGATGTTATGGTCACGCTCAAGGTACAGAGTGACAGATGGTGTTCAGTGTCTCATGAATTTAAACAAGTAGTCATTTCATTCATCTGGTTCTCAAAATAAATTATATTTCTGCGACTAAATAGTCTCTATCATTTTCCTATAATTCCCGTTTCTTATATCTTCCGTTACCATCCAAATAAAAATTGTTAATTGTGATTCCTGTAGCACAGAACAATAAATTAATAATATTTTCTTACTTCATTGCTACACTTTATGAGATTCTACATGGTGTGTTTACATGCGGAGTAGTGAAAGGAGAAGGGGAGTATTGTCGTTTGAGGAGGTACTACACCTCCAAGAGGCCCGGCGGAACGCTACCATCAGTGTTAATAACATTAACTGTCTCCATACGAACGGGATACGGAGACGACATCTGTTTAACAAAGGCTATACTTATATATTATATTTTAAGAATGCGTTTCTTGACGTATGACAGCAATATATTTCCTAGCGCCAATATTTTCAGAACTGCTTTCACACTACCGACTTGTCTCAACAAAAACCTGAGTAAAAGGGAGCTGATGTCTACCACCCACTACAATATCGGCGGTGCTGTCCACAGCACATCGTCTTGATAGACGACTAGCTAATTATCCTGAATTCCGTACTATCATTAACACTGTATAACCATAATTACAGTAGAATGATGTATAAGATAGTAAATTACTAGAAATTAAAAAGAAGAAGAACAGGATTTGAAAGGTTCGGGAAAACCAATATCCACATACAACATTTCTGGACGTTTAATATAAAAACTTAAAACTGTTAAAATTATGCAATAATTTAGCAGAAGAAAATTACAGTCTCAAAATATTTATTTTAATTTTTCTCTCAAGTTTTTTCTTTTTTGGGTTAATAGACTACATGAGGGTGATCCTAAAACAGGCAACTTCCCTTTAATAGCATAGGAAGGGAATTCAAAAACTTGGGGGATGCGGAAGGTAGAGAAAGGTAGCCAAGGGTTGACTACGGACCCCGGGATAAAGCTGCAGGATCCTACCCGGTGTTTCACCTAAAAAGATACAGGGAAAACTCTAGAAAACCTGCATCAGGTAGGTCGGGCATTGGGTACTATTCTCACGAACCGCCGAATTACGGGAGACGAGTTTGCTGTAGGGTCGCAGCATTCTCTTGGCCGTGTCTCTGCAAGTTTTAGGAGGCAGTTGGCCGACTTAGCCTATGGGATCAGCGGACAATTCTTGCCATATGTCCAAGGTCTTCGACCTCAGTACATATACCTCCTTAAATAGGTGAAGGTGTCTCAGCATGTGAGAACTTTGGAAAACCCCAGAGAGAGTCCGAGGCATTTCCGACATAATCAGGTGAGCCTCGCAGTCATTCTGTAGAGAAGCGCCTGATTTTATTCTTGTTGTTCATAATATTAAACCAAATTAAAATTGACTGTGAGCGACCCAACGCATTGCAGTTATTTGGCACAGAGGGCGCGCTGCACTCCAGAGTTAAACATTTTTTTATATTTTATAAGTATATATTGTTACTTAAATAAAACATTCATTAAATTTACAAGTTATTTCTCTCTAAACAGACCAAATAGATGGATCAACTACCTTATTCTAATTAATGAAATTCATTGTTTATGCGTAATTTCGCACGTTTTTGTGTTTGTTTTTGTATATGTATGTTCGGCATACAAATCTAAACGCGTGGAGAAATTTTAACCAAACTTTGCATACATGTACATGTTCTTTGTAACTCGGAAATCAGCACTGATGCCCGGGATATTAATAAAAGAGATATTTTACTTAAGTCATGATACTTTCTTATTTCTCGCGGACGTCGCCGTCAACGCCGCACTCATACACGTAAGGGCATACTGTTCTATATGTCATTAGGTTAGGACGCATACAAAAAGTGACCCGAGAAACACAGTAAAAGTAATTTGATCCGAAAAATATGTATTCGACTGAAATAACGGCCGATTTTGCAAATTTAAAATTTTCCGCCCCCTCCACCACATCCGCCCCTGTGGTTGGTAGCCGTGTCTTATCCCGACAGTGATGATTTCTGAATTGCAAAGAACTTGTCTGCAATATTTAGTTGCAATTGGTACACACGTCTGTATGCAGAACATACATACAAACGCATGTACAAAATTTGTGCTTTTTTACGCATAAACAATGAATTTCATTCATTAGATTAAGGTAGTGAACAAAAATTTTTAATAGTTCAAGCCGACGTGCTACACTGGCCATTTAAAAACATTTTATGATATGTTACATTTTAAACAATAAATTATAAGCATTAATTTTTCTACTATCTGCGTTTTTAGAATTTTATTTTTCACGTTAAAGCATTATACTGTAGCATTAATTTTGATTAATTGAGCTCTGCACAAAATTTACTATCTTTAGACAGATTGTTAAAAAATTTAAGAGTAAAAAGAACTTATCTCTAGATTTTTTAAGTTTATCTCATAAATATTCACCAATCAATGGATTTGAGATTCATTTTACCATTTATAGGTTATATTCTCTACGTAAAAAAAATTTCACGACAGTAGGAATTATAAAAATTGTGTCCTGTTTTTATACCACCATTTTTACTATTCAAAATTTGATCAATTAAAATTGCGTTCTTTTATTACATGTGATTGCAATTCTTTTTAAATGTTTATTTCAGATCGATTGATCTGGGGTTATTAGCGAATCATACAAATGCATTGTGTACATCGCAATTTACACTCAATTCTGGAAAACCATTTGACAATTGCAAGAGTACAAAAACTTTTACTTCTTATTACATAATTACATTTAAATTTGAATTTAAGGGAAAACAAACACATTTTAAAAATAAAACTTATCACCTAGACCTTTGTCTGAAACAGAAAAATTAACTAATTTAAATTTTATTAAAACTACCTATTTCAACAATAAATATTAGAACTTTTCGGATAGTGTCTTTGTTTGTTGTTCATTAGGATTTAAATGTCCCAGCAGCTCTTGTATGTTTTTTTGTATGTTTTACAGTTCATTAATATGTGTGGAATCGTCAGGTCCTGCATATAGGTTTTTCTTCTCCTGTAAATAGAAATGCAATGTTCGGATTCTGTTGACCACAACTTGCTGTTTCCTGGATAGCTTTTCCATATTTATTATGCCAATACTATTCACTATATCTTTTAAAAACACACCACTTTGTTCACGACTTCTGTTGTTTGACGCCGAAATTTTTCGACTTCTTTTCAAATGTTTAATTCAAAGAAAAAGTGTTATTTAAGAGTTCTTTCTTAGTAAATACTAGAACAATTCCATTTTGCGCTATTATTTCTTACATTAAACTGCAATCCACGGAGCACGTGAGAATTCTCTTTGTGACACAGAGATAGACGAACGTAGTTCGTCGGCAGCAGAACGCAAGAATAAATATTTCGGTCTTGTTCGCAAGAGACAAAGGGAGTGTAGAGCCATACCTAGCCGTAAACGATTGTTTGGATAGCCTGGTTTAGGATGAGACCTGACCCTATTTTAAATTAAAAGAATAAAATAAGTAAAACTTTCCGACCACTTTCAGACTTTATTTTTAACACTTTCCAAAGAGGAGAAAAAATACGTTTCGGTATTTATTTGTACCTTCGTCAGGTTATTATCCTGTGGAGAAACATTCATAAGCCCCGTGTAAGCAAATTTTTTTATTAGTAATATATAACTAAACAAAAAAGGTACGCAACTGAGAACACTCACCTAATTATCAATCATCAAGTGCCAATTTTTAATACACTATATTTATAAACCAAAGCCGAAATATTACAGTATTTTAAAACGTCTCCCCGAGGCTACACGACAAATATTATACCCAGTGGCGGCTCGATGAGTACTTATGTGCTACATCACCCCAAGGAACAAATTTTAGGAGGATAAAGATATTAATTATACTACAACATCTACAGTGTTGAATAAAGAGTTCTTGGGTTACAACCCGGGTCATATTAGAATTTAAAACCGACGTTTCATTCATCTTTACCAAGTAAATTATTTACTTTATAAAGGTCAATGAGTTATTCATAGAAACGTCGGTTTTAAATTCTAATATGACACGGGTTGTAACCCAAGAACTCTTTATTCAATAAATTCATCTACTCCACGACCCGTAATATGCTACATTTCTAATGTCGTCTACCTAACACAAGTTTAAAAATTGTAAAAAATAAAATAAAACGATATTGGCGCAAATTTCTATTTTTAATTATTACATATTATAAATAAACAAAGTTAATTTTAGGAAAACGTCACATATTATGGGAATATTGTATGAATGATCGTACGGTAATTTTCTCAGAATTATGAAAGTCTTCAAAATTCCTTCGGTTAAACATTTTTTATTTTTATCAACTTTGATTTAACAAAGTAAACAACAACAACTGCATAAACAATAATCTTTTTATTAATTCGTCAATAACCTTTAAAAAACTGTATCCTGAGGAGGCCGCCTACAGCTTTCAGCACGCTCACTCTGACGGCGCTGTGCATTCTGTAGCTCAAATTATTGTTGGATCTTAGACGAGCAGGAGAAAGAAACGGTAATACTGAGCATTTCTCATTCCAGACAAGATTCTCGTGCTATAAAGAATGTAGCCAAGATATATACGGGAGGAAGCGCGCTGGAAGACTTCGAAATCGAAGCAGAAATTCACACTCTTAACGTACTATAATTTTAGAATTTCTTAAATTAACGAAACAAATAATTCCTCCTAAATTAATTAATCTGCAAAGCCACCACTGCTCAGGAGCGGAAACAAGAGGTTCTGGCCAGTCTCTAAGATTTAAAATCTGTCACTGTTGAAATGTAATCCAAAAACAAGTGTGGGAGCCTCAGTCACTATTTAAACACTTGAGATGGAAAGACTTAATTCCGCAATCCATTTATACCTAAATGATATAAAAAGTTATAAGAAATTTATTGGTTCATATGATATAAACAGTTAGAAAATATAATCAATAAACTAAATATTTACTGAAATATTAATATTGCTTTTTTTTCTCCATGGCTCTACAGCCCATTGAGGGCCTGGGCCTACCGAGTCGACTGCGGACTGTCATCTTGCATGACACATTCCGAATTTGGAGTGACACGTGGTCAGCGTATCGATCCTCCACCAGTCTTCACGACCAATTAATATTGCTACCTACAAGTAATTACCGAAACGTTGTTTTTTCTCTTTGGAAATTGTTAAAAGTGAATCTTGAAAGTGGTGAGAAATTTTTACTTATAATAAATCAGACGTGAAAATACAACCTATAAAAATAAAATGTTTTTAAAAAATCGTAGCTTAATATTTTACAGTTCGTTAAGAAATACGAGTGTAGTTATAAATCGATTTTAAAGTCACAGAGAAATCAGAGAACTGAAATTAATTTGGAAAATTTTCGTTCTTCAGAAGACGTAACGCCTGTTCGCTTGAAACGGTTTAAACTGCCGTTAGTATGAATCGAAAATATGTGATGTTTTCCAAGGAATGGGTTCCAGAGAATTTCTCTACTATCATACAGTGTTATATGGGGGGGGGGAAGAAATGGCGCATCACCCTATTGAATTGAAATCTGACCGCGAGCCAAGAATAGAAGAGATCTGATAGGCAACAGTGGCTAATTTGAACCATCCTGTAATGAGAACACTCGACGAATCCCCACGGCCGTGTCTTCGGTTTTACTGCCGTAGCTAGAAACCAGTTTTCCGTCACTGGTTTGTGCCAGCAGTTAACCAGATTCGAGATTCAAACCGGGGACCGGGTCTTGGTGTTGTTATCGTAATCTACCGTTACGGGGTCCTTGCGCAAGGTCTCGTAGGGATCTGAGCGACGAGGTGTGAGGAGTTAGACAGGGAGCGCTAAGTAGTCTGCACACGCTACTGTGGCAAACAGCGAAAAGCGCAGCTGTCGCACCAGTAGTCGAATCGATTCATGGAAAACACCAATACCTCACGACATCACGACATTAACAACAAATTTGCCACAAACCAACCTATTCACTATCACTTTTGATGGCGTCAGAAATAAAAAGTAATTCAGCGTGGAATATGAACCAAACGCCTCAAATGAAACTTCTGTAATCAATTATTATTTAAAATATCGACTATTAGCATATAAGTAATATGAATTAATTGACGTCACTTATTTGTATCGCTTTTTGTATACTAGAACGACTTTCATCAACTTCCACGTGGTCATTTTTGTTCTCAATAGCAGTACTAGTAATTATTTGCGATGTGAGCGTCTGAAAGTGATATTATTTTCTATTACCTCATTTTTTATAATTACGATATTTTCATTTATTATAAAATTTTATGATACTTTATAATGTTGATAATTTTTCACTAAAAACCAGCGAAAAAAGTAAAATGTAACACGCTGACGGGAAAATATGCAATAGTAAGAGATACGAAAAAAAATAGAAACAGAAATTCGTCGTGCTGTAGAATTATAGCTGAAAATATTAACTATTTTTGGGAGGTAAATATTTTTAATGCCTATAGTGATGTTTACAGTGCAAAGGAAAAGGTGCAGAGAGCAGTAGGGCACCTTACTAGTATTAAAAATATATTATTTAATTTGGGCAATTGAGCGGAATGTATCTTATTTATTTTTATCTTATTTTATTTTTTCCCCAATTTTCTAATGTAACTTTTATACTTTAGTTTGTGTTATTAATTTAATGTTGCCACCGGGATATGCCCATTGCAATGGAATAATTCAATCAAAATTGTAATGGTGTTTTAAATTTATAAGGCAAAGAAATGAGAGATTATAATTGAGCCGCGTAACAAAGTACCTCTATTTGCATTATCATTAATAATTATCTTTATTTGTTTTTTTAACATTATTAAAAAATAATTAAATGACCACTTGACAGAGAAATTAAAAAGTCTTATTCTACTACAACGGCGTTGTGTCCACTAATTTGGGCAAACAAATTCATTGAGGTGTTAGACAAAATATCATGCAAAAAATTAGAAATTTCACAAACTTGTATTAAGTTATTTTTATTTTTCAAATTGGAAAAATTTATATTTGAACAAAAAATAGTTTTCTTCAGTTTGAACCTGAATAAATTTGTTTTACACGACACATTCCGAATTGGAGTGATACGTGGCCTGCGTATCGATTCTCCAGCAGTCTTAATCCCAGTCTTCGTGACCATGACTGCACAAACATCCAAGCCGATGCCAGGAATCGGACCCGGGACTTCTAGGTTGTGAGGCAGCGACGCTAGCCACTAAACCACATAAGGTCAGCGAAGAAATGTGTTTAGTTGAAAGAAACATTTTAAATTTATCATTTAATTTATCTTTATCTATTTAAATTAGTTAGTTCTCTAGTGCATAAGTTATCTCCGTCTGAAATCTAAACTTCTGCGACAGGACAAACACAAGAAGTGGAACCCCTGGGGTTGTTCTCGGAAAATATGACCCGAAAAAGAACTTCCAAATATTTAGTCTTTCATCCTTCTTCTAAATCCATTTTTTCGCTCTGACTTTATTCTGACATTCCCGCATTCCGAGGCCAACACACAAATTCCCGCCATCTACGTATCATATTCTCGGCATAAATAAGAAACTTTCTTCACATCAAAAAAATTGTATATTTGGCCTCTAATCCTAAACTTCCTTCAGCACAAAATCCGTCTCTTACAAGATTGATCTACTGTGGTTTTCTGCAAGCATTATTTAAGGCCGTCAATTTATTATACGTGTTCTTCTATCTTCCTCCAATCACAATTTTCATTCAGGTCCAAATCTTACCTCCTCCTTTCAGCATATCCGAAGAGTAGTTGTCATCAGAGTTCCCATCTAGGGGTTCTTTGGTCGAAGTCATTGCCTGCTTATTTGTCAAGCCAGTATGAGTTCTGTCTTTACTGCCAACAGAACTGCAATATCTGTTCCGACGTACTGGCGCCGATTTCCTACCCTCAAGTCCAGTTCCGTCTAGCGCTCTATAACGAAGAGAATTTGTGCGTGCTGCGTTGATTTCAGTTTAATTTAAGAAATAATAGCGAAATATGGAATGTTTATATTATTACTCAGCTCGGATATTACAGTTAAACAAGTCGCGCATTTATTCTGAATTAAATTCGCAACTAAATATTAAATTATTTCGTTTGTTACGAAACGTTTGCATTTAAACACGCAAACTAATCACGAGGCTGTTAGTCACTAGTTAATCGTGTGAAATAAAAAAGAAAGTCGTGGACTTTGATTCAGACAAAAGTCTACAACTAACTCTTCGCATTTTCCGTCGCCTGTCTCGAATGCCGCGACTTCACTCTCGTAAGCGAGACAAGTGTCATAAGTTTGCTAGATGTTCCACAAGCTTCTATATCAACACTGAAATTCTTCACACGGCGTCTGCTCGTCTCACTTTCTCTTACAGGTATCCCCCAATATCATAATATTTTCTCCCGCGGAGAATTTGTTTTACTACTGTCATGCGTAATCTCCGCGGTTCGCTTTCTAAATTCTTAAGTATAAACTAGCTGAAGAACAGAATGGTAAGGGTTAGTATAAATATTATTATTATTACTTCTCAAGATTTATCGAGCATTGCATTAACATGATTTCTGCATTAAGCTGAACTAATTTCAGTTAAATGTTCAAATTTGTGGCATAAGGATGTTCCAACACACAAAGGCTATGTCATATTGTGACAAATATTTTTCCTTTTCTTAGCTTTACATGTCAAAATTCTGTAAAATTCCATAATACAGATAACAGGATGTGGCTGTCTGGGAATAACGCCTTAATAACAACAAAGGCGTCTTGGTTCCATTTGCAGAATTAAGGTCACGTTCAGTGGTTTAATGGTTTAATGGTTTAATGCGAACGGACTAACAAATAACTGTGACAAAACACATTTCATGCAATTTCACACACTCAACACAACTTTACAATCGATAACACTTAAATACGACAGCAAAAATGTAAATGAAACTTCCTCTGTTAAATTCTTAGGTCTCTTAGTAAATAATAAATTAAATTGGACTGATCAGATTAATCAATTACTTAAGAAACTCAGCTCAGCTACATATGCTGTCAGAGCAATGTCCACCTTCAGTGATTTAAAAACAAGAAAATTAGTATACTTTGCATATTTTCATTCTATTTTATCATATGGTATTATATTTTGGGGCAACTCAGTAGGCATAGATAAGATTTTTATTAGTCAAAAACGTGTTATTAGAGCAATATGTCAGGTTTCCTCACGAACTTCTTGCAGAAATCTGTTCAAAAAGTTAGGTATTTTCACTTTGACGTGCCAATACATTTATTTATTGATGTTATTTTTAATCACAAATAGGCACTTATTTTTGAATAATTCTGATATTCATCCCTTCAATACAAGGAACAAAAATAATCTGTATAAAAAATGTAAAACATTGTCAATTGCACAGAAAGGTGTGCATTATTCAGGGATATCCATCTTCAACAGACTGCCGCACAGAATTAAACAGTTGTCCGATAATCAAGGTAAATTTAACACTGAATTACGCTCATTTTTGCTTAGCCACTCCTTCTATTCAATAAAGGAATTTATAGAAGAATCGGAGAAGAGTAATTTATTATAGTTTATAATACAAAACTTTGTTATAAGTATATTTTCTTTTATACAATAAAATAATGTCATAAATGTACACCCTGACCCATTCCACATCCTTGAAGCTTAGCTTCTTTACAGGATCTACGGAATATGATTATTATTATTATTATAACAAAGTTGCACTTGCATAAACTCGCATTTAACTAGTAAAGTAGGTCCACACGCCACTAAATTTTAGATTGTGATTAGCTATTCTCCCACTTTATTACACTGACCGAACTGAGTGGGGGTAACCACCGAAGCTCTTCAAATGGTTACAGCTATGTTCGGAATTCTTTTCTGGAAAAATGGATAGGCTCCTGGGCTCTCTTCTGCTCAGTACCTGGTTTCTAATTTATTAAATCTTCTATTTAATCTTCTAAATCATTCCAACTTCTTTGTTGAGGTTTCAACTGCTTGGTAAAAGAACCTCAAGTACCGAGTTGTATCTATTATCTATCCTGAATTCTCCTTACTTCAGTCGCTGCAGAAGAGAAAGCAACGGATATATTCCTAAGTCCAACTCGCTTTTAGTCTGATCAATTCCTCTCCTTGGTTAATAACTTAATTTCAACATCCATCTTATTTTGGTTTTCTCAAGTTTTAGCCAGGAACAACATTTCAGCTTGATGCAGAACTCCTGTACTAAATTTAAAATACCCAAAAATATGGTCAGACATTTCAAATGTAAACATTTTCGAGAATGCTGGAAAGTCACAACTTTGTTTTTTTCATTTTTCCTGTCGCGTTTGTCTACGTCAACTATTCATCATTAAAATTAAGGTGTTTTCATTAACTGTTCCGCACAATAGACTAAGTGGGTCATCTGTACAAAAGATTCCGGATCGGTAGGAGTGTAATATTACTTGCAAGTGAGGGCCTGTCGGTACACGAGAACTAGTACCATGGAGGTCCGGTAATCGACCAATCAGCGCATATCACAGAGCACAATGAGTCTAATTAATATCTGATTGGCCGCAGGGATTCCACACCTCGCTTCCATCAGATCGACGCTCTGGAGGAGGTCAATTAGTTGATTCTATTTTATTCAATAAAGGTACAGCCCAGTTCTGCACATACTCAAAGTCTGACCCGTGGCCTCCGTTTCAACACCCATCGTACAACTTCCTGCTCGTTGAAGTCAAGAAATCTGCTTTGTTAACTGAATACCTTTATGTTTTCCCAGCAGGACATATTTCATTCAAATCCACTAAAAATGGCAAATAAATACTAATTATTGTTTACACGACTGCAGACATTACCAGAGCAATAATGTCATGCAAATTAATTAAACTCAATTGAAAATTTATACCGTATCTGTTTACCAAAATATACCAATATAAAATTATGGAACATTGCAAAGCAATTTCTTGAGCAACGGGCAACTGCAGCCACAGTTGCTTCTAAATTTAAATACAATGTGTTCTATTAAATTTGTTTGCAGTATGAGTGGCAAAAAGAGAAGATCACAAACGAATTTTAAAAATACAAGTTTAAACTATCACGACTCAAGCTGACACCCGTTCGCAATATTTCCGAAACTTCGCATAAGCAAATTCTGGCCTTTCATAATTATAATTCCACAATTCCAAGTGATAACGACAACACTTAGACACACATCCTCAAATATTTGCTGAAACGACGTCTTAAAAAAAATTGAAAATGTATTAATGTAAATAGCCACAAATCTCAGATCTACTTCTCTACTGTAATTCTTGTATTCTTCCGAAAGTTTTAGAAACAGTTTCCTCAGCAAATACGCTGACTGACATTATTAGAGATTTATTAATTATTAATCGACTATTTCTCTAACGTAGTCCATGATTAACGAAGAAGTTCTATTATTATTCCTACTCCTCAGACCGTATTAGACAATTACTCCATTGTTCAATCACTTCGGTTTAAAAGCTAAATTGTTATGAATTTTTAGAAATTGACTAGCTGGTTGCCATGCAATGTCGGGGAATTCATTTACATTAGCCCCCTACAGTATTTCAATCGACTTTATGTTTAGGAACACCGAAGGAAAACCTTGAACACTCACAGTGTGTTTGTGCAATTCCTGTTATATAACTCAAAAGCCAGCTGCCTTAACCACGCGTCTTCTTCTTCCCACCGGATCCTCCATTAAATCCGCATGATTATTCCTAATCCCATTCAGGGATTGTCTAGCCCTGAATCTAACCAGTCGTTCATTAGCCATGCGTCTTCTTCTTTCTACCAGATCCTCCCTTTAAAATAGGTTTAGAATCTATTGAATTAAAACTGACAGGTTTAATGGAATCAAACGGTTAATATTTATTTCTATGGCCCAAATAGTACTTTATGCAGTAGCCATGCGTCTTCTTCAATATGTTATGGTTATAGCACTATTAAATAACACTAACCTTCAACCACTTTAAACGAAACAATAAATATTAAGTATGTATGTAAATATAATTGATGGAAGTCTATAACTTACCATATGCGAGAGAAGTATTAAGCAACTACTTGGAGGTACTTCAATCACCTTAAACTAAATAATAAACATTAAGTAATGTAACGTAATTGTTATTGTGGAAAACTGGTTTGAAATGTCCTCTCTGCAACGTAATTTATTTGACGAAGCTAAAGCTGATCGTTTACGTGGTTTTCCCGAGCGTTTCACGAAGATCGTTACTCAGGACTATTATATGTAGTGATTATTCTTTTTGAAACACCCTGTATATTTATGCATACATATAAAATTCCTAATAATTACTGTTTTTTATTTACGTTTACGTGTTTTATATAGTAAATCAGTCCTGTTTCCAATGTCTACTATTAAAACGTTTTCAGTGTGTCTAGTATGTGCAATGAAACAGCCTTAAAAGTGACCACGTGCCACTCTAAAAACAAAAATGTGACAAGTACGATAACTTTCTGGCAAAGCTTTCAAAGGACTACTAAGCTAAGTAATAATAATATAGGATACATAAACTATCTCAGAGTTAATACAACCTACAAATTATGTAATCTACGAAAATAATTTCGATTCTAAATACAAATTCGTAGCGTGTCCTTAGTGTTGTAAGAATATATTTCTTCTAAACATCAGATGAACTAAAGGAGATACTTATTTAGGACACGATCTGTCCGGTACGAACCGTTGGATCCCCGATGAGCGTGGCAAGTTTATTGTTCTGCAGAATTCGGCACCGAGAAAGACTGACCTACGAAGTTCCCACACAATGTTACCAGCGTCCCGAATCCGGTCCGATTAACCTCGCGATTGCTTACGATACCTAAGGAATGCTGTCAAAAAGTGAGCTTTCGCCAGCCGAGATCTCGCAACAATACGATCAGTACAAAAAGTCCCGATCGAAGCTCGCGCCATTCGTAGCGAGCTTCTCCACAGATGAAAACAGTCCACGCCATTGTTCAACCACACTAAGTCGAACTACTTAAATATTTATTGTATGTAATATAAATATAACATATACGGTGGTTTTATAACATAGGTGATCAGCCGTCGCCTATGCATATGAGTCATATTGGTGAGAAGTGGGAAGAAATTAAATTAACGGCACGTAAAAAAAAGCAACATCGGTTCGTCAAGATATTGACCTCGACTCACAGATGAGAATCTTTAGGATTATTTGCGCCAGGGAGATCGTCATACACTCCTATTTATAAAATAAAATGCGAAAGATCACGCGCTAATATTTTGTATAAAAAAAATCCTTTTTATGTTCCTTTGATGGCACATAATTTTAATTCGAAGTATAAGTCGTTGTACTTTTCCGAATTAGTTCCGTCGTCTTTCACTAGCTGGACGCCAGAAGTTTCAGCATATTTCGTTTGAGAGAACTAGTTCGCACACTTGACAGCACTGAATCGAATGAAATATAAACATCAACATTTCAGTACGTGTCCGCTGTATAC
Source organism: Eucriotettix oculatus (assembly GCA_034510155.1). Taxonomy (NCBI): domain Eukaryota; kingdom Metazoa; phylum Arthropoda; class Insecta; order Orthoptera; family Tetrigidae; genus Eucriotettix; species Eucriotettix oculatus. The sequence continues at coordinate 59,864,798 of CM067380.1, forward strand.
TGTCAAATGAAAATAGATAAAAAAAAAAGACTCACACAACTTCCTTGCTTTTCCCAAGTTGATTTGTAAAAGTTATCACAAATCATTGGTGTCGCTGTTAAATCGGTTATGCCACCCAAACGACTAGCGATATGATTTAAATATCTTCTGAAACGTTATAGCCTAAAATGTTTTCTGAAATAAAGAGAAATCCTGAAGCGATTTTTTTAACTAAAGTATTTAATATATCCTGTGTTATAGTAAGTACAAGATTCTAATGTTCAAGCACTAAAAAGTTCAATTATTTTTGTTATATACTTATTGAAAAGGTAGACTTTATATCGAAAATTAAGAATAGCCAAGCAGGAATATTTGACGTAAAGGCACTTTTTAACCCTTTTTTAGGTAAAGGTTAATTTTTTACCTATTTAATGTACTGTGTGTATCTTGGGAACATATGAACTAAATTAAAGCACGGGGAATTTTTTTCACTCTCTTAGAATACTGAGATGTTTTAGACGCTCTAAAGGTTCCGTGCTTATTTATTATTCCAGGAAAATTCTTGACTCTGTTAATCTACCGTCATTCATCACCCTGGTTAATTTGAAGCTAAAGTATAGGTATAGGCCAAATGCCTAGCACACACTCTCTTCTATAGTATTGTTCAATTTAGAATTTTTTTGGCAACAATCCAGTTTAAAGTATTATCAAATATGTTCTCCTGTAGTTGTTTTTAGTACTATTCATTTGTAGTCCTAAATATCTATTAACCTAATGCATATATTTATTCATATTCGTAATTAACCTCAATTTGACATGTAGTATTTCCTTAGTAGAGTGCTAGTAGAACTAAAATATGTAATCTAATATAAGGTCCACTGTAGTTATTATAAACTAATGATCATACTCATAGTTTCTTCCATTGTATGCAACATTTTTATTATTATACTACAATTGGAACAACTACATGGTATCCACATAAATGGACTTCCGTCTGTGTTGTACCTACAAATAAATCATGTGTTGACCAAGAGATTATTGTAGTATTCATTGATTCTCAGGGTTAATATAAATTAATAACCTAGCACCCGGCTAGTATTCTATAAAAATTATCCCTAGATGAAAGTAGGTGGCGCCCGTCGCCCAACTGATATTTTAGAATGTGCTATAGGGTACCTAAGGGTTGGGAACCTATCGGGTTACATCATCCGTACTCATTCTTACGACTGTAATTTGATACTGACCGCGTGATAATGATTCCAAATTACTGCATTAAAATGAAAGAACAGGTACGGAAAGCGCAGGAGTCGTTTCGGCCGCTCGTAAGCCGGTCCGCGAGCGAGACTGCCGATTATCGCAGAACGTTTCCAGAGTCCGGAAAATGCAGTGAGAGAAGCCGGATTTATAATACATGGGCACAAAAAAACGTCTCGGACGTGTTAACACGGCGTTAGATTGGTTCTGTTACAGTTTCGGCTTGGCTGCACTGTCGCCTTGGGCACAAAGGCGGCGCCCCGCAGACCTCAGTTCCTCCGGCCTTCCTCGCCAGTAATCACTTCCAAAAACACTATTTACTTTGTGGCACATTATTCAATATGTACTTGATGGGCTTCAGTCAATACAGAGGGCCAATTTGCGATTTTTTTATTAACGATTCTACACCGATTAATCCTGTATTACATGTAGGGATATCCCGGAGTAGGTCCACGTTCACCTCCAACTTTCCTTCAGTGTGTTGATGTCTACATTTTTATCATTGTGTTCGTCATAAAGTTTCCGTTAGACATAATATGAGCAAATATTTTTAAAAGATGCATATCTTCTTCAAGGAACTTTTTAAATTTTAAAAGACTGATTTTTAAATTATATGATACTAGTGAAATCCCTAGGTTTTATCAGTTACACCCCTTAATTAACCAAAATTGAACATTAATTTTGATTTCAAATTTTTTATTCAATTTTGCAGGAGCTTTTGGCATAATTTAAAAACACAATTAATTGAAACATTACAAACAATTTATGTAATTTTTACAATATAAAACCAAGTTTGGTTCCAGAAGTTTCTAGAACTCCTAAGTTCGATAAATGTCCTGTGTAGACCAGCATTATTTTACAACTGAGGGTATGTACAGTAGATTTAAGATCGAAATCATGTTAAAACCAAATTTGTGTCGCCGGTAACTCTGTAAAAGTAATTGACCCCGGAAACTATTTATTCAACGGAAATATCGACCGATTTTGCATTTAAAAAATTTCCATCCCCGCCCCTAGGGGTGGTAGCCGTGTCTTACCCTAACAGTGCTGATTTCCGAGTCGCATAGAACACGTGTGGAAAATTTCCTTGAAATTGCTCCATGCGTTTGTATGCGCAACATACAAACACACATACGAAATTTGAGCTTTTTCTACCCTTAAAAAATTTATTTATTTTATAAGAATGAGGTATTTGATCCATCTATTTAGTCTGTTTTGCGCGAAATAACTTGTAAATTAAGTGAACGTTTGATTTAAGTAACAATATATTTTAAGCGGCTCACACGCTTCGGCAATATAAATACGACGCGTTTGCCACATCCCCCTTTTTCAATACCCTTCCTATGCTATTAAAGTGGAGATGACTGCTTCACGATCACCCTCATATAGCCTGTTACCAACCATACACCAAAAGCTCACAGTCGATCAACCCATCCACTCAAAATTAATATAAACGACCACAACAACAAATCCCTTGACAAATCAACCCCATCTATTAAATCCCGTCACCCCGTGGTCATCCAATCCATTGTACACAAATGCCCTGAAGATATAGAACCCATCAAAATATCCTTCCTATAAACATTATACCCAAAATAAATAAATAGAAAATGTAATTATGTAAAAATAATTTGGCTGAAGAGAGGGCTTAACCCACACTAAGTGAGGAATGAAATAACAAGTTAAGGGGAAAAAACCGCTCACAGGCAATTTTATTTTAAGACTAACTGGGGACCCGGCGGTTTTCGGGTATTTATTTATAGTATCCCGGCACACTATTTAATTCTTGGCCTACAAATAACGAAACCGACATCAAAAACGTCACAATATGAACCTCAAATATACTTCCAGTACCTCGAGAGAGTTTAAAATACCCCCGGTACAATAGCAGGAATGAATATATTTTCAGTATTCTAACAGAATAAAATTTTTCCCCCGTCCTTAAATTTTTACTTAAATCGCATAGCATAGCGACTCGCATTACACCGGTTTCGACGCCAAACTCGATAGTTTCCTTTTTATTTTCATATTATCAATTACTAAATTATAAAATTTTATTGACGTGAGAAATAAAACCAATTAATGTATACATTGTATCAATGATCCAAAGAAGTTCAATTGTTCTCAGCCTGCTGCAACAATAGATGGTAAGTGGGATTAATGATATAGGAACCCGTAAAAGGACTTATAACTCGCAGTTGGTTTTAATGTCGGGGCAATTCCAATAAATCTTCTGGTGGAATTAATTTATTTATTTATTCATGTTTTATTAATATCTTCTGCAATATTTCTAAATTAAATATGCATCGAATATTTAAATTAAATCTCCTTTTTTAAACCCTCAAAGTTTCATTGAAATCCGTAGTGTCTATTCGAGACAGATAAACGGACAGACTTCAATTTTATGTATTGGAATAAATTATAACCCCATAGATTTTAATCAATCTCAAATAATGATTTATAACTATATTACTTTATTTTTTATAAATTGTTTACGTGTCATCATTTTATAGTAATGGAGAAAATTTAAAATTTACAATCTTGATTCTTATGATACTTTGGAGAATTTTCTAACGTGAGACAAGACAGAATCGATGCGTATCGGGATCACAGGTACATTTTCAAAATTTTCTGTACGACGCAGAAGTATCCTGATAAAACCGACGCAATGAGATCATATCGATAACATTCCACATTGTGAACTATAGATGATTTTTTTATCTATTGAAGATGAATGATGATAAATTATTGTTGTAAGCTCCTTGGTTTCAAAATTAATTTTTTCAGTATATAGATATGTAGACTTACTTCACGGATATGCTTCCTCTATAACACACTCGAAATATTTCTAATACGACCCAACGCTACACGGAGAGCCTTTAAAGGGCGTCCTCAGCTTGATTTACAAGGACATCGCGAAAGATTTATGCGAGAACCTTCGCGCTCAATCTGATCATGTCGCAGTTTCAGAGTCGCCATGCTTCCGCAGTACGATACCACTCCAAAGAACGAAGCGGAAGAGAGAATCGGCCTTTCAGTAAGACGTACTGCACGTTCACGATGAAGATATCAACGCTACACGAAGAAAGTCCTCTCACACTTGGACAACTCCGTGTCGCTAGCGGCTGGTTATCTTCTTATAATCCCCATTTCAATAAGAAGAATTATGTAAGAAGAAGACTAAATATGTTTTAAAATTAAACTATAGCAATGAGAACTTCCTCGAGGATGTATCTATATAATTTACATTAACATCACCTTCGTAGCTCACACTGGTAGAAGCGCTGAGTTACATGACGTTTTGGACAAGCGAAATCGCCTTTATTTGTTGAATCCTATCATTTAAATGATGAATCATTTGAAGACTAACATTTAGAACACACACACAACCCACACCGGCAAGTGTTAAATCGCATCTCGCGCTGCTGTCACGTCAATTTCACAGACATCAATCATGTTTCTGTTTGTCAAATCGTTCACACTAAGCCAGACAATCCCCGCTCTCGGCCAAGCATTTTACACACGTCTAGAATCCAAAGAAGTTTGTGCGGGAAATGCTTCTTGGTACTTGGTCGTTAACATGTACCCAGTAATTCATTATTTTCTCGGGTTCAACTGACGACATAAACTGAGCTGCAGGTACGTATTGACAATCTCAGAGAAGAACACTTTCAAGGTTGATGACGTAATATGTGAGAATAATTCCCTACAAAATTGTGAAATCGTGTGGTGAAGGCATACGGAAACACAAAACACGAAACATAAAATCGCAAGCTATACCGTCGCCGATAGCTGATCGGCATTAATCAACGCGTAATAAATTGTGGAATACAATTAACGATAAAGATTGTCTCAGAGCATAAATTACCATTATTTATGCAAGCGAATGCTTAACAATACCTCATGGAATCTGATTTCCTAACAACGTTTGATTTCTTACAATAAATTAACAATAAACCACTTGTAACTTTTGAAATTTCAGTTACATGATTTATTAATTACGTAATTTGATCTTAGGGTTAACGCGACTCTAAACTTTCAATTAAAAAAACGCGTAAAAGCACACACATCAATTAGTTTAATGTTCCGTGACCGGAAAAACCTATCAAGTAATATTCATAGACAGACTAAATAAAAGGAGTGTACAAAAATGTGCAGAAACGTTGCTGTGCTGTTAAATAAAAATTTTTAAAAAATGGTCTTCAACTCCTATCGTCCACGTTTCAATTTCCTAATATTCGTACTTGTATTACCGTAAGTAAATAACTCTTTTTTGCGAAAGACTTCCTTGCCTGTGCTATACTACCACATTTCTACTATCACTAGTATTATGCTTCGTAAATACCAGAATTCATTAACTTGCTTAAAAATATCCCTTCCCAATCCAAGACCCTTTGTTATTCCACTATTTCTCATTCTACACTTTATCACCTTGGTTTTACCTCTATTATTCTCGTGTTGTACTCTTGCTCCAGGTCCACGTTCATTCCATTTATTATGGTTTCCAGGTCATCTGACTCCCCTAATACCACAATATCATCAGTAAACCTTAGGGGTTTTATTTCTTCTCCTTGCATTTTCATTTCCATATTCATTTTTCACTTTCTTAATCGCTTGTTCTATATATAAGTTAAAGAGCATGATAATATATATATATATATATACGTCGTTTTATAACGTCTTGCGTCTTCCGATTCCCAAACGCCACTCCTCTCTGTCTTTCCATAAATTTTCTTCTATTCCTCTTTCTCGGATTTCTTCATTTATGCCACTAATCCAGCTCTTTCTGGGTCTGCCTTGTTTCCTTCTTCCTTCCGGCTTCCATTGTAGAATTTTCGGTAGTCTTGTTTCTGGCATCCTTTGTACGTGTCCGAACCAGATCAGTTGTTTTTCTCTTATGTCATCAATTATGTTGTGTTTCACATCCATAATTTCTCTAATTTTTGTGTTTGGTATCCTGTCCAATTTTGATCTGCCTACCGCCCTCCTCCAGAAATCCATTTCGGTCGCTGTTAACTTTTTGGCCATTTAATAATAAATAAATGAAATAAATTAACGACCAATTTTTACACATTTTGTTGAAGCTGTCTATGTAGGTAGTCAAGTTTGGATTTTTGTACATTCCGCAATTTTTTTTCTTTCATAGCAATTTCAAAATTTATCATTAAGTTACCTGAGGAAGTCCCAAACGTCGATTAAACTAAATAAATACTGTGTCCATAAAAACTGGTCGTTAATTCAATATTCATACACTTAACGTAGTTTTTAAAAATCACAGTCGAAGGTTACTTTAAGAAAAAAACATTTAAGGGATATCATTTCGTTGGCTTGTATCACTGATAAATCGTGCATACAATACTGCCTTCATTCGTGGCTCGTTCCCAAAATTAAATTTATTTCTAATATTTACGAAGGAAAAATACTTTCATGTCAGAAATTTACCAACTTGGCACTTTAGAAAATTCGAGACTATTGGAATTAGAAATGTAGAATATTACAGTTGGATAGTTTGCCATAGAGCATTGGCAACGCTACCGCTTATGAAATATTACCAATAAATTTGTAAAGATAATTGTTTTCTTAGCGTGCTGTATCACGAGTCTCCCCAGGTAATCAGTGGATAGTAAAAATCTTTATGTACAGTAATCTAGACAGAAGAACAGAGAAAAAAGAAAAATTTAAATAAATACTTCTTTTAATTTCAATGTTTAATTGTAAAATAATTTCACTAGTTTCATGGAAACTGTAAGTCAAAATCAAAAGGAGTCTGTATCGGAGATTAGCTGGATGGTCCTCGATTCCCGGGATATTAATTCTTAAATATAACAAACATTTTACTTAAGTTATGGAACTCTTTGTTTACTCGCGAACGTCGTCGTCGCTGCACGTATACACGCAGGCTACGTAAGGGCATAATGTATCCTGTTCTGTACGTCATTAGGGTATTACGGATACAAATAGTGCGCGGGAAGCACTGTAAAAGCAACTGGCCCCAAAAAGTATTTATTCGACGGAAATATTGACCAATTTTGCATATTTAAAAATTTCCCCCTCCTCCACCCCCGCCGTGTACAACCCCAACAATTTCCAATTCGCATAGAACATGTGTGCAAAATTTGGTTGAAACTGCTCCACGCGTTTCGATTTGTATGCGTAATATACAAGCACGCACATATACGAAATTTGAGCTCTTTTTACACATAAAGAACAATTTTCATTTATGAGAGTAAGGTAGTTGTTCCCTCGGTTTGATATGTTTCGCGCAAAATTACTTGTTAATTTAATGAACGTTTTATTTAAGTAACCATATATTTTAAGTTCTTAGAAAATATAGAAAACTGTTTGTCTCTCGAGTGCGGTGCACATATAAAGAGCCGCGTTGGGCCGCTCACAGTCAATTTTGTTTAAAATTTTGCATTTAATGAATTCTGAAAGTTCGTCGGAAATTGTCTAGAATGAAACTAGTGGTACTATTTGTCATTCCACGTTACAAAATTATTCAAAACGATTCTTGATACATTTCGTGGTGCAACCTTACAAGTTGTTTCTACTGGGTAGTTGTTAATACTTGAAGGGTCACACTGATTTAGGAAGGTGAAAGAATGAGTTTAGGCAGAAAATGCATGCGGGAATGAGGATAATGCAAAGTTGTTCATCTAAGAGATTGAAAAAATGATCGGCAGTTACAAATTAGAACAGCTCTGCTCTTCTCCCCAGTAACTGTGTCGCTCACTCGGTATCCAAACGGATTTACTCAGTATATTGTGTTGAGTAACGTCGGCACGTAAACCGACAACAATTGCCCTTTATTGAAGCATTTAAGTACGACGATCGCTAATAGCAAAGTACTGGTTTCCTTTGTGAGGAGGACAATATTCGCCTTGCTTTACTGCGAAACTCGATGAAAACTTGAGCGCTCCTTTCCCGTAGCGGCGTGAAGCGTGTTAATTTTACACGCCACTTTATATGTAGATGACCAACGGTGAGATGAAAGAAGTTATTACGATGGCGGAAATGTCCTTCAAGTGCGGGAGGATAATAAGAAGAGCCGGCCATCACACCTGGCGCAATTAGGATTTTGTATACGGAAACGGCGGCGCGTCTCGTAATCCCGTCCAGGCAATTAATCAGCGCGCTTTACCTCCAATATCACGCACGGTGACACCCACGCGTCACCAAGTACGTGCCCCTTACACGCAAGCGGCTTCGTCAAACAATTTACACGGCACGGATTTCATTCTGCACCCGACGTCCTAAAATTAAAATTACAGAACATAAGGAACCATAGCGATTGATGAATTCCTTAGCAGCCCACGCATATTTTATATAAATAATTAGTGCAACGGTGTGATTAGTTGGCCTCCAAACCACAGAGCGTGATTTCGAGCTAACCGGTTCGGAGATTGTGCTCGACACCAATTTTATGAACTAAAATCAGAGTTAACATATACCTTTAAAATGTACGCTATTAGTCAATTGTCTTATCTGTAACATCCTCCCAATAGTGATTCCTAATGTCAAACAACAAACAGATATGTTGCGTTGTTGTAGTCTCCCATACGCTTTGTCACTCTTGACTATGGTTGCCAACTGCCGGACATTCCTTTTTCAACACCCGGCTGTCCTTGTCCTTTCATAAATTAGTAAAGGTCGTCTTTTCATATTTTGTAGGCACAAATGTAATTTCCAATCAATATTTAATATAAAAAATTTGGTACCATTGGAATTTCAAGACGAAAAAGGTTCAGAAGCATCCGGTATTGAGATTTGTAACTATCCGTATTTTTACTTCATCAGTAAAGCATGCCATTAGAACGAAGATATAATTGAATAATTGATTAACTAGAATTGAAAGAAAGATTTCATCTAAAAATGGACGACCTTTTCGTAGTAATTTTGAAACTCTTTGTAAGTCCAAAATATTTTCTCAATGTGAAATTACACGACGTTAAATAATTCTGATGAGGTTAAAAGAAATTCCAAACATATTTAATTAATATATCGTCTTCCATAAATAATTTTTATATCATTTCATCATTGACGTGACAGTAGCGTTCGGCCTCTTAGGCCATATTCATCTCTTCCTCCAAAATCTTTTCTACATTAGTCATTATACTGTCACTTTCAATGATGAAATGATATAAGATAAAATTTTATACAAGAGGACTGTAGTGGTATATTAATAAAATAGTAAACCTAGAAGTGTTTAATGTAACGCATATTTGTTTATGTTGTCTATCCCTGGAACTTGAGTTTATTGTGAACGAGTTTTCACTATCATGAACGGTTAAATGGCGTAACGACATAAACTGACGTTACCTCGAGTGAACTATTAATTTATTTTTAATACTAGCTAACCCCCGTGACTTCGTTCGCGCTGAAATAGTTCTTTTTATTTTGCCCTAAAAACGAAACAACAGGTGCAGAATTTTGATAAAATTGAATTCATTGAATATATAAAAAAGTACGGTATCATCTATTTATGATCGCTTCAAGACAAACGTTATAACTCGCAGTTGGTTTTGAACAAGGCCCGCAATCATACGTTTAGGAGCCAATAAAAATGAGAAATTACTAAATATTAAAGTTAACCTGACGCGTCAAATAAAACCAATTTACGGATACATCCTATCGAGCATCCAAAGAAGTTCATTATTTCTCAGCTCTCGGCCAACAATAGGTTAATTACGGCACGAATCCAACTGAAACAATAGATGGAATGAGAATGCTCGCAGTCTCTCTGTCTCTCTCATGCTGCCAAAATTACGCTTATAATAACACAGTAAGTACAATGAATATTATAGGAACGCCTAACAGGATTTGGATTTCACGCGCAGTAATTCAATAGATTTATAAATATTTACACTAATACATTCTGAACTCTGCAAGATATCGAAATGAAAAACACGCGAGCATTTAAGCTAAAATTCCTGTTTCAATCCCTGAAATTTTCATTGAAATCCGTTAAGCCGTTTCGAAACATTAACAGATCTAGAGTATAGGCAACCCACATTTACATTTTGGAGACTCGAGTGGACATATAAGAAAAAATCTTCCCGTAGAATTTATATTTATATTATATTAAAATCTTCTGCAATATATCGAAATGAAATATGCGCTAATATTTAACTCCAATCTCCTGTTTATAAACCCTCAATTTTTCATTTAAATTCGTCGAGCCGTTTCGGAGCCTATTCGAGACAGACAGACACTTCAATATTATTTTGAAAATATTTTTCAAATGTAATATAAAATCTTAATACAGTGATATTTATTTGTACAGCTAAAGTAGTCATTTTTTTTTCATTATATTAGACCTTAGGCAAATCAAACTAAATAATAAATAAGTCTGTAGCAACCGGGAAGACCATTTGATGTGTTATATTTCTGTTCTAACTGGATAAGTAACTCATCTACCGATAAGCTTTAATTAAACGACAAAATTGTTTCTGGGTGTCCTTTTATGAAACTTTATGCAGTTACTGCATAACCTACCGTTAACATACTTCCAATTAACTTTATAACCGCCTCTCCAAAATATTAAACGTCCGTCTCTCGGTCTCCTGCGATATATTTCATTCCAGACCATATCTTTCTTCAGCCATCAGCACTCTTCCTAACGCAGTGTCGTGCCCACTGCCATTTCAAATTTCTTAATCGTTTTACTACGCCCGTAACGCTCGCCCTACTTCTCACGAAGTCGTTTGTCATGCGATCTCCTTTTCTTCTTCACAACAAGGCTCGATCCATACTGGTTGTGCAGTCCAAGTCTCTCAACCGTATGTCAGAACACACACTGACCATACCAATCCATTCACTTTACTGCTATGTCACATTCAAATATTATCCTAGCCAGACAAAGAATAAGTACGGAAAGTCAATTCGGAAGTAAGCGACGGAGAAATAAATCACCTAGTCACCCTTATTTCAATAAACGCTACAATTTATCTCATTACAAAGAAAATAATTACATACCTTTGTCACGTTCTACTCATACGAGGAACAATATAAATATTATATAAAACGAAATTAAAAACGACCAATTCACAAACAAATCAAGTTTTTATGCAATTCCTACTTGTCGTCCTCACATTTGCGACTTCATTAGGTAAGTTTCTTCTGGATTTTACAACAAAGCTTTAGAAAATTTAATGTAAAATTTTTTATTAAATGATACATTACTCAAATCTTCCGTTTCTTAATTATTTTCGTTAAAATAAATAAATAACATTATTAAAACTTTTGAAGTACGTAGTTTAATATTAGTTTTAGAGGTCCAAATATATAGAATTATTCTTCCTCGATTGCATCCAAGGACAGGTACAACCGAAATGAGCAACAATGTGGCGTAGACAGTTAAACTTGACGATGTGAAAATTAAACCACTACACTGTTCTTCATAAACCACCTGTTAAGTTCTCATGCGTTGTATTATCCTTTTTTATTAATTAATTACATACCCATATTCTTTTGTAAACAAATATAAAAGTACAAGCAACAGTATTTAGAATTGACATATAAATTAACGTTTACCTGGGATAATAATAAGGGACGAGATTTAGCTAGACGTGTGTCTATAGCTGCGTAGTAGACAAGTTCCTTGGGCAGTCAAGAGTTCAGTCTACCTGGAGACTTTGTTGATAAAAGTTGGTAGTGTAAAATTAATTCTGAAAACATTAGCGCTAGGAAATTGTTTTCAGTTCAGGATATGTTAAAGGTCAAGAAACTCGTCCATTTAAGCGTTATTAGGTATAGGGCGTGGTAAAAAGACGTTGCCTCAGTCAGTATAACCCGTTCGCACGAATATAATATACGCTTTCAACAATGACAGTAGCGTTGAAGGGGAAGTTACTTCTCAGAAGGCAATACTCCACTTCCCCTTCTCCCGTCTCAACTGTGCATGGAGTATGCCATGTTAAACCTCACGAACTGTACCTGTTGTGTTACGTTCTTTAAAATATATCGTAGCACTACACAGCCATTTTAGTCAACACGCCTGTAAACACTTGCATGTATATCCCAACTGCACCAAGGTACTTATCTTGTCAAAAACTCGCCCTAATCTTCATTGTTCTATTACAGATGTCATATTGCTGATCTTTATTATAAAATAAATTATGAGTACTTTATTAAGAACTGTTTAACCTTAAAAGTCTCTGTAAAATTATTTGAATCTTTAGACGGTTAAACTAGACTATGTGAATTTGAGGGAAATAATAACGATATATTTAAAAATCATTGAATAAGTGTTTGAACAAACCAAATACGTAAATATATTAAATAACACCTTATGGGCCCAACAATAAATGCTGTCAATCGTCAAAAAATAATTTATAACATTAATAAATTAAAAAATTTAAATTTCTTTAATAAAAGCATCAAAAGTCACCAGATAAAGTCCCTATAGTTGGAAATGAATAACAACTTGGTTTGTCTCTGAATTGGGCGATTCCAAATATTTTTTCTTTTATATTTTGAAAAACTGACGCTAATATTATTCATGAAAAATTCGCCTTTTTAACGAATTGTCTTGTATCGTGTATGGAAGTTTCATTAATGGTAAATTAATATTATTAACTTTCTGAAAAGCTGCGTACGTTGCGCTGTGACCTGTTGACGTTCAACTTTCATCTGGATATCCAGTCTTGTGGCGTGAGGAATAGAGGATTTTCTTTCTTATTTGGCTCTGCAGTCCAGTAAGGGCCTTGGCCTGTCTGGACGACTGCGGACTGCCATGACTCATTCAGAATTTGGAGTGATACGTGGTCAGCGTATCGACTCTTCATCCAGTCTCCGTGACCGTAATACAAGATTTAGGTTTGAATAATATTTTTTTAATATTTGAAATAGTTGGGGTTGGTGAAGTTCTGAGTGTATTTAGTCGTGCGAAGAAGTCGAATCAATATTCTCGGAACAGGCACGCACCTTATCTGAAACACACTCCAATAAAGCGAATGCGGATGGCTATAAAATCGTAATCGACCGGAAAATCGGATTGAGGTGCACATTTTCTCCAATATATCCAAATTTTCGGCAACCATGTGACATCATGGGCCTGTTGGAGGTTCGCCGTCCAGAGAAGCCAGATAGATTATTGGAAAGTCTGTTGCGAGTGGAGTAAGCGCGAGGAATACATCCAATCTTGACGCTCAGAGGAGATATTCAAGTCCATAATTAAATTATCTGGACAACAATAAATATTTTCATTTTACTTAACAAATTAAGAATAAAAATTTAGAACTATAAATAATTTCAAATTGTGATGTGAATAATCTGTCTTGTTTAAATAAAATTCTCCAATTAAAGTAACAACACCACCAATCTCTGCTGCAGTCTAAAGCAAAAGCTGCTAGTGGCCTGCGTGGTAAAGATCCACAGGTGTTTTCCACGACCAGTATTTCAAAAAGAAATTTCTTTCCAACGTGACGTTTACCAATCCATGAATTTTGATTATTCATGCTCAGTTCATTGCGTTAAAGTCCTTACAGCCAAGTATTAATATGAAAGTGGTGGAGCGGTTTTGCGGACATTCGGTCTCTCGATGTTCAATGGTCTCAGTAATGACCTTGCTCGGCGAAGGTCCTGAGATGGGATCCCTGCAAGGACAAGGTTGCGTGCAGAGTCTTTCACCATTACCTCATCTGCATATCGTGATCGAAGAATCTATCATAACGATTGAGTGTGATTTACATCTATCCAAATACCAACTACCCCCTTCCCAAGCCGCTTACAAATTGTTACCTGTTGCACTAGCATGTTTCCGAGTTATAAGAATATATCTTGAGTTGCCAAAATACATAGCAATGGTTTTAAAATCGATAAAAACCAAATGAAAATGAACTATTATGAAATCATGAGAAATTATCCGAAAAATGGATTCTAAATGACGGGAGATAGAACGAAGCAACTTCACTCCCTATTCCTGTCTTTACATTACTACCACAAAATTTCTATTGACTGTAATATTGATGCCGGGAAAAAAAATTCCTTCACAGTGAATGAAGAAAACTTAAAAAGTTAGGGAAAATAATGTAATCCGCGGCCTGGTCAGTGTGAAAGAAATCCTTAAGTGTTAATCTGTGGTTTGAGATCAAGTAACCCCACGTATGACTCAGAAATACTTTAACACGACGAACACCTCCAGTGCGTCAAGGCTTTGCATTCAGGTATTCAGATTTCAGTACAGAAATTTATTTTACTCGCCCCAACAGACCTACTACTTTGGAAGCTAATGTCTTTTCAATCGCTCGGTATATTCTTAGGCACAAAATTTTTCTACAATTCAAACATTTGAGTACAAGTAAATTAATAACAGCATTTAAGTACAAACTACCCAGTGACTGAACAGTAGACCTCAACTACTAGAAAATCCTTCACTAGCACAAAACATTTAAAACTGTACAATAAAATTAATATTATTATTTATACAGTGAAATAGCACTTATCTTTTCACTAGACTACGGCTGTGGCTGACAACTGACTATTGACTTGAACATGCTTTCCTCAGGAATGGTAAAAATAATAATAATTGGATGTCATATGTAGCGGTTCTATAAAAGTATTTTAGTTCGCTAACAACATAAAAATTACTCCATTACAGTTTTATTGTCACTGTTTCTAAATGAGGGAGGTAGCGGGTTCATTCCCTGAACAGTTTTATACAAGTTTAATACAAGAGTCACTATGACTATTTTATCTTGTTCATACACTTAAATAAATTTCAATATGATCTTAAATATTGAATTTGTTTATATTCAACACTAACATTTTTTTCTAATAGGAAGGCTTTGTTCTTGCGGGGTCGGGGGGGGGGGGGAAGTAAAGGCGACAGGCAGGCAACATGACGCTAATAAAGTAGCTGATAACACCCCTTTAATAGAATAGGAAGTGAATATGAAAGGGGCGATGCGGGAGGGAGAGGAAGGCGGCCAACTGTTATCGAGGGCCCATGAGCTACAGTTGATAGATTCTAACCGTTATATCACCTGAAAGAGATGCAGGGAAAGCACTGGAAAATCTGCATCAGGTAGGTCGGGCTATTGGGTACTTGTCTCACACCCTTCCGAAGGACAGGAGAGAGTTAGCTGTGAGATAATAG
The DNA here is from genome assembly GCA_034510155.1 of Eucriotettix oculatus. Classification (NCBI taxonomy): domain Eukaryota; kingdom Metazoa; phylum Arthropoda; class Insecta; order Orthoptera; family Tetrigidae; genus Eucriotettix; species Eucriotettix oculatus. Next base: position 59,880,129 of record CM067380.1, read on the forward strand.
CATTCCCTTCTCCGTCCCACGACCAGTTTCGGAGGCAACTAGCCGACTGATCCAATAGGATCAGCGGACAGCTCTGAGACCCCGAAACATACAGACAGATAAAGAAGCATCCAATCATCTCTCTCTCTCTATATATATATATATATATATAGAGAGAGAGAGAGAGAGAGAGAGAGAGAGAGAGAGACTCCTGCAAGAGCTAAGCTGATCTCCTATTACGCATTCCCTCCCCGTTAACAGTTGGGGGATAAAAGACTACGAAAGGATGATCCTGAAACAGGCATAGGTAGCGGAATTGAAAAAGGGGGGGGGGGTGGCCGTGTTCTGTAATGACTGCAATTTTCTAGCTAAATTATTCCTCCACTAACGTCACTGGCTATATTTTCCTGAATGAAGGTCTGAGTCAAGCAAGACCTTTAATATAATACACTGCCCACGAAAGAATAACTGACAAGTGCAGAATTTACTATAAAAAGTTATTCCCAAAAACACAACAGGAACCATATAATCGTAGAATCCCCACAATGTTATCATAATTTCGTATGATTACTTCATGTTAGTTAATTTGCTAACGGCACAGCAGTTTTACAACCATAATAATATCAAAGGACAGCCTTCATAACGGTTAGCGAAAAAAATTACAGCGATCAATGATCAAATTCTACGAAATTGCAGTTCACTAAGTTTTCTATTTCAGAAGTTAAACTTTTCCTTAGCGGTTGCGTAAGAGCGACAAAACTGTCTGAGCTACAATGCAAAAGAATTCTCAACAATGTCCTAACGCTTTAGAACTGGCCGACGAAATAATACTAACCTCTTTACTTTTAACAAAGGAACAAGATCTAGTTGACGTTCTCCAAATTTATTATTACTCCCCTCAAAATCGTGCCAAAGTTGAGAGTTGTAAGAATTTTGCAAATGCTGCCCATAAGGACCTTTCCTATTTTAAAAATAATACATTATTATTTAAGAAACTCGTCTACTCAGAATCGTCTTACTGTTTTAGCTATAAATTGAGCTATGAATCAAATCTAAAATAAGTTATTTGCGATTTTGCTGGAAATTAACTTCGAAAGAGATGCTTTTTATTTAGCTTTAGACTTTGAATATAATTAGGCTATTTTATTTATAGTTTTAAATGTATATATTAATTATCTCTAAAACGGTAAGTACTTATTTCAGTTTGTAAGTTCATTATCGTTACCTCATAAAAAATGAAAATTTTTATTTTCAATTTTAAAATTTTCCATAAATTTGTTTTTATTAATATTGATAACCTTTTGAATTAATAAATTTCTATAATTTTTTATTAATATTGATTACCTTAATTCAATAATGGTCTTTTTAAGGTCAACATGTTTCTTCCATATTTCTGTTAGTAAACAATTTCAATGTTTTTTAAACTTGGTGGGGGGATGGCATTTTTCGGCGGCCAAAACGCTAGGGACGGTCTAATAGTCCAAATTCAGATTCGACTCCCCTTTCCGCACTTTCCATGAGTTAAACAGATTTTTTTTTCAGAAATTTGGAACAATTTCATTCTTTCTTCTACGACCCTTTTATTTGTCTTCACCGTTCATTTCGCTCAATTCTCTTTCCTTGTAGGTTACCTTACTGTCCAATATCCGTCTACTACTATTGTAGCATTTACTGCATTTTGGCCTACTCTTATCCATACCACGGATGTCAGACGAACTTCTCTACTGAAAGGAATTTAGTTTAGCAACAGCCTGTTGCAGATTGCAACTTTGAGACGAAAAGTCGGAGCCAATTTGCCATAATAAAGCTCAGTTTCATGGAATGTTGTATTAACATTGGGAGGTTTTACACGTTACACCAAGAAGGTTTAAAGTCTAATGTCTGTTTGATACATATCCCCATGTGCCATTCCATGGCAATGAAAGAACCATACTTGGTGCTTGAAATGATGCCGTAAATATAGATAAACTTTTCTTCTTCTACTTTCTTCTTTTCTTAGCTCGGCAGCCCATTCAGGGCCTTGGCCTATCGGGTCGACTGCGGGCTGTCATCTTACATGACACATTCCGAATTTGGAGCGATACTTGGTCAGCCTATCGACTCTCCAACAGAACTACCGAAAACTGGAATCTTCAAAAATTTTAGGATGTGAGTAAATTTACCAATCATTTATATTAGCCTCGAAATAATTTCAATTTCAAAAAGAAATAATCGAAAATATAAACAAGACAACAACCAGATTTTGTTCAAATTAACAGAACGTTTTTATTAGGGCGGTGAAAATCCCCCACTATCCTGCATATAGATTCATTAATATTAACCAATGTAATGAACAGGATGCCTACACTGGACGTATGCGTTAGGGGGCGAGGAGTGGCAACCCTCGTAACCTCTCTGGGTAACCAGTAGTAAGGGTTTCTTTCCTTCAGAGCAATTTTCCCCTGGTAAGCTATATTTAGCATATACAGGGTCATACGGATTAAAATGGAACCCAAAAAAATTGAGTCTTAATCCAAGTCTCCGTAACCATGACGGTATAAACATTGAAGCCCATGCCAGGATTCTAACCCGGAACCTCAGAGATGAATTATGGTTGATCTAAATCTAACCATGATAATGTCTACTTAGCTCGCCCTAACAATCAAGGCCGCCGACCACAGCTAACATTATCTGTCGCAGACCTGAACACTCCTCCTCACTGAAGGAAATAAATATTCATTGGGGATTGGGAAGTCACTATTGTTAATTGCGTCTTAACCTAAGCTAGGTTCCTACTGGGCAATTTTCTAACAATACGGGCATTTAAAATTAAATCTAGGAGGATTTATTCAGGAGAGGAAAGCTTTAAATATTAAGTAGAGGCAGATAAAGACTACTTATATGTTGGGAATTTCGATTTTTAAAAAATGTTATCACTGTTGAAGAGTCTCGATGAAAACGTCACCCAAAAGAAAATCTTATGGCGATGATTCGTGACCCTTAGCTTCAGAAATTCTGAAAGGTGATATAATAATAGGCTGGTGCTCCTGTTACAAGTCTGAGTTGAGAGGGAAAGACTGGTTACCAGTCTGAATTTACACGAACGTTCCATAGAAGTGCGATCTGCCATTGACGATATTTTGTTTTCTTCAAGAAAACAGATGTCATTCGGCAATAATTAAATAGTTTAACAAGTTGACCAAATCATTAGACAATGGTCGAAAAGAAATTTCCTGTTACTAGCACCACATTTTACCATTGATAAACCATGTACCTAGGGCCATGGTGCCTGGTGGGGTTCTTGTCACCTCCAGTTTGGTTTGACTAGACAGCCAAATGATATTACTTTTGTCATTGTAAAGCCTGAGATCAACTGGATTGCATTTCATCCCCGTCTTGTGTTTTTTTCGGAATGAGGCGAGATTAGGAATGCGTTGGTCTTTGCGCTAGAGAATTTGTAATTAAGTCGAGCGCGTTGCCGAAGCGGTTGTGCACCTCGAAGAATCCTACGGGCCAGGGTGATTGTTCTGTCGTGTACAAAGTGAACGTTTTGTTCGCACGTTCTCCCAGAGCTTTTGTCACGGCAGTGACGATGTCTCTTTCAGCAGCAGAGCCATGATTTTCTTGCTCTCTTCAGGCCATCAACTTGTTGAACTCCAAGGCCAATTATACCAAGCTCCTTTATGACCGCAGAAACCATTTTTTTCATTATGGGAGTTTTACAGGGCGTCGGGTTCTCCAGAAATCGATGAAAATATTAACATACACACGAATACCCAAGGCCGCTAAACGAATTCTGAAATGACAAAACCTAAAATTGGACTTTGTTGTCTGACACGTAATCGTATGTGCTTTATCATAATTTTATTGCTCATCATTTGTAACTTCATCGCCAAATAACAGATTTGTCACAGTTGTGAATATATTCTCGGGATTCTCTGTGGCACTTAAACCACGTCCGCGAGTAGCAACATTGCTGAAGAGCTTACAGAGACCTAAGCCTAAATAAATTATTTATTTCTACACCCTAGTTTACAGTCACTCGTTTCCTCAATGCATTAGTATATACATTAAATACCATACGGTGGTTTTCCGATCATATTCATCTACATCCTGCAAAACCATTATTTTATTTTATTTTTTACGAAACATAAATGTTCACCCATTTAGTGGAAATATTTATATAAATAACACGGTATAACTTCAAAACATATAATTATGGATATAATTTACATTACAAATTTAAGCTTTTAATTTAGATATTTATATATTACATACCCATTGGTTTCCAATCAGTCTCATTAATATACAAAACTCCATTAACAAATATTTATCTTAATAATTTTGTTACATATTTCATATTTGGCCCATGTAGAATAGGAAAAATTCCTGACTAATTTAAACGTACGTGTTTTGAAATAGAGGCCGTTTTGTTTTGTCTTAATTTCATTAAATGCCAACTTTAAAAAAAGAAAGTGTGAATGCTTGGTAAATTATATATTGAAAACGTTTTATATAAAAACAACTATTCTATTTATAGAGATGATTTTGGAAAAATTAAAGCCGAAAGCACCTTTTTGAAATTTGTAACAACATAAATAAATAAATATTTATGAATGGAGTTCTGAATATTATTGAAACTGATTTAAATCCCATGGGGTTGTAAAACATAAGTATTGCTATGCGAAATATTAATCCCAAATCTAGATATCGAAAGCCACTGCTGAAGTGTAATTCACATAAAAATGCAATAAGTAAACCGTTACTACAAATGTCGGATTAAAAATAAATAATTTACGAAGAATTAATGCTAATAATTTTAATATTTGATAACTGTTAAAAGATCATCCACAAAAGAGGTCCTAGGCCTATAATAATTACTCGTTTCTGTAACTTTGTTCACTGAATTTCGCCAACTTAAGTAGATTTTAAGATCCGTTTGTCGCAGTTTGATTGTAGAAATGTAATTTTCCTATGTAAATTAAATAAGTGACGTGGCTGTACCGAGATGAGTTAGGAGCTGAATATGTTAAACCTTTTTTACAGAAAAATCTTTATCGGGTGCGTTCAAAATACCTCATTTCATAGAGTAGCCTGAAAATTCCAACTCACCGATAGTAAAAGTTTGTCATCTTTCTGAAATCACGATATTGGTTTCATGGGCCAACTATTTCACTTAATTCTGAAACAAACATACTATACGGGAACTAATGCAATCGTATTTCGTGAATATGGATTGATCGTCTGGGAAACTGTATTACATTTCAAAACACTCCTGTAGACATCAGACACAATTTTAAAAATATGGTTGAAATTATTCAAGGCATTAAAACTTCCTTTCTACAAAATCAATTCAAAATACTTTTGATTTTGTGTAAGAATTCCATATCTTAATTTATAAACACCAGTCTATTACAGACTTCTAACGAATTTATTTTAATTATAAATATTATCGAGTTTAACAAATAAAACAAGGATCTTTTGACCTTTTGGCCATAATCGTCGGTTAATTTTACTAACATAACAAATTAGTTATTTAATTATATTAATTTAATTAACATATGTTCATGGGCGAACAGCCGCAAACTCAACGTTTGATATTTACAATATTTACAATTAAAATTAACTGTGCAGCTGTTTTTCAATTTGAACCTAACTTTTACCAGTCTTAGAGTTTTCATTGATGTATGTCAGTTATATCAATGGAAGGATATTAGTATTTAAAAGGAGGTCTTGCCGTATTTCATAATAATATAAACAGAACGCAACTAGCATACAAGACCTATGAACGGTTGAAAGTTTCTTTTCAATAACTGTAACAAGGGTTAAATAAGAAAATTAAATGGATAATTGTGAACCTATAAATCGTATTCTTCCATCAAAATTAATTAGTATATTAAAATTTTTAATATAAGGTATATAACGCTTATTGCACTATCCAGATATTAAAAGCCTTTGCCTCAAAAGGTTAAATACCCCGTATTATAGCTGAAGATGTAGAGAGAAATAATCGAAACCATCGCTTTTCCAACATTGTTATAAAAAAACGAACAAACTAACTACAGAATCAACAAAATATGACAACCGTTTCCAGTTTTAATACGAAATTACGAGACAGCCTTAATAAAGCACAAACAATAATGTCGAAAACTTAAAGATTTCTTGTTTTCGTAAGGCTAGGGAAAAAAATCTCAGATTGAATACACTGTTTGTGATAAGGGTGGGTTTCGTCTGATAATTTGTTTCATCAGTATGTTTTGTGTGTTGTACGTTTTGGTTATTGCATAACACAGTCTTCTTCTGTTTTGTAAATGTATTTTCATTGTAACAAGAGGGATTGCGGTAAGAGACAGAATAAATCGTAATTACTTTATTACTCCGTAACGAGCCCCTGGAGAGCGTGGGTCAGTTACACCAAAATACTCAGAAGGTAACACTGAATAGTCTGAAATTTGATCGGTGGAGTTTTATGGTTCATCCTCTTTACAGATATATTTTATGCAGAACTGTTTTTTCACTCAATTGGTGAACAATAATTACGCGTATCAGGTGAATAGACAAAGTCACAGTATCAGTCGTTTTATTATTTTTCTGACAGACCTAGTTACTCTGGCTGTGTGAAGCAAGCTGACTGATAGGGTGAACAATCCAATGAGTGAACACTCGGGGCCTCAGGTTAAAATTTTCAGAACGTTTGAAAAGCTAGGTATTTTAATAGAAACAAAATATTTGCAATTTTTGGTAGAATAAGAACAAATAAACCGATTAGAAAAGGATTAAAGGACAGAATATACGGGGTGTTTCAACTTCGAAATGACATAACTGCGAAACATTGACACACAGAATGGTGAAACAAGTGGTACGTTGGACAGACAGATCTGGAATTTATTATTCACTGGTTTTCGGAAGTAGTTCCAATGTTGGACAACAGAGCAATGAATCGGTCACTGAAGTATTCTTCAAGGACCTCAAACACTGCAGTAATATAGTGGGTGTGGTCGTGTCCCATCAGAAATAAACGATGAATTCTCTGTTGCATTCTCTGAAGCTGGAAATGTAGCAACAAATTGCTGCTCTCAATTATTGGTATGGATCGGCTTCAGTGTTCCCCAGATCTGAATCCATGTGACTTTTCGACGTGTTTACTCTAAGAATCGTTAAACGTTGTAACAGCTTGAACAATTCATCTGTCAGGAATGTGCGTCCGTTTCAGTAAAGACAACTTTACTCTTAGATTGCATCATGTCACTGACATGAACGGTGGCCTTATCGAAATCATTGTAATTTCATTTGACCCCTACTCACGGAGCACACTTTCAGACACTGCTCTGTGACTGCAGCACCCTCTGATGTCTAATATTGCATCTATTGCTGCAACCAGTGTATGATATATGACAGTCCTGTCCGTCCATCATACCAATTGTCTCACCTTTCGCAGTTCCGTCACTTAAAAGTTAGGGAGTCCTTCCTGAAGCACCCTGAAGAAAATACGCAATGAATGAACAGCAAACCTCACGTTATAAAACAACTTCCTTCTTCTTCGTTGGCTCTGCAGCCCATTCACGGCATTGGCCTACGGGATCGACTGCAGATCTTACTGACACATTCCGAATTTGGAGTGATACGTGGTCAGCTTATCGATTCTCCAGAAGTCTTAATCCCAGTCTCCGTGACCATGACTACAGAAACATCCAAGCCCAAGCCAGGATTCCAACCCGGGACCTCTGTGTTGTGAAACAGCGACGCTAGCCACTAGACCACGGGAGGTCGGCTCTAAAATAACTTTACTAACACAAAATACACAAAAACAGTACAATAAATTTAATAAAATTTCTCTAACATTATGAATATAGATGCAATGAAATAGCACTTTTGTTTAGACTGGGCTATGACAACCAGGTATTTAGTAGACAACAATGACTTCGTCACGAATGAAGAAACCGTTTATATGGGATGACATTTGTAGGGTTCCAATGGAACTATTTTCCCTTTAAATTACTCCGCTATTTTTAATATTTCTGGTTATATGAGCAATGGTCATTCACTGGACAGTTCACCCTAATCGTTTCGTTGACAGTGGTTCTCCGATGATATGCAATCTGGGAAGAATGGCATCGATTTTGGAACAGCGCTCTTACAGGAACAGGAGCGTGTTATGAATCTGGAGAAGTCAATTTTGGTTACGTGCCGGTTTTTGGCACAGCAATACGAATAAAGAATTGTAGAATCATCATCGGAAATGACATGTGCGGCATGTTGTTCAATTAATATTACGAAGTGAAGCTGATAGCTGCCGACGAAATTCATAAATATAATCCACACCTTTGAATTATGTTGGACATTATGCAGACTAAACTGTGGCCGAAAGACGAAATAATTTTAGAGCAGCGAGCATTCAGAAAGTAAGAAAGCAGAGATAATCCCGGGCGCAGAGGTGATAAATACGGCAACATCGAAAGGGACAATCGCCGGAACTCGTCGTATTGCTCTCGGTGGCGCTTTTTTGTGAAATGTATTCTAAGGATCCGGAGGCTTAGCACGTGTAACAGTATCTATCTTCGTCTCGAGAGGTAGGGGGAGACTAAACTTAATTGCCTAGCAAATAATCTCTCTCTTACAGCACCCACATCAGTCGGGCCCTTCGTACTTTCTGACTTGACAAATTACTGAGCCATCTCTCTCGGGCTCTTCTTAAAACGTCATCAATCATGTATATGCACAGAGGGGTCGGCCTAAAAGCCGTCGCAGACAAAACTAATGTGTACCAAAGTCGGCGAAGAGATGACGCAGCAAGCGGGACACCCCTGCTTACCTTGCTGAAAGTAGTTGGCTTTGCGCACGTACACGCACACCAGCGCCATAAGCTGCAGCTGCGAAAGGCGCTGTCTGGTGGACGGCGGCAGGGGGAGCAGGTCGCGCAGGTTCGCGATCTCGGCGTTGATCAGGTCACGCCGCAGCTTCGACGCGCCCTTGGTCGATTTGCTCGAGTCGAACCTGCACAGAAAAACAACGGTCCATTTCCATTGCCATCGTCATTCCCGCGTGCGATAAGCATCTGACACACTTGGATTCTTCTCAAATTGACGGTCACAGGCCCAATTGGCCGGATGAACAAAAATCACTCGTATTTATACTCGAATCAAGAATGAAGGAAAGAGGTTCAAGATAAAACAAATTTGAATTTTTCAATTGATATTAATTGCAAACTAAGACTACTAATTGCGAGAAGCTTTTTACAAGCGTGGCTATATAATGATTTTACTTTTCACATTCCTTACTCAAACTTAATAATATATTTATTATTAACTAACATAGGCGTCCCCCGGTGTATTGATTTAATAAACGCTTATCGGGTTATCAAACGGGTCGATTACTGCAACACACCTTAATAGGCAAATTCAGCCCCGCAGCCCATATCAGGTGATTAATTAAATATTTTAACTCATAACGTGAATAAGTCGAATTCAGTTACACTTCGCCCCCCCCCCCTCTCCGACCGGCACCAACCAAAATCTACGGTACATACAGGGTGTAACATAGATCGATCGCAAAAATTTCAGGAATCGATCCCTCACATTGAGAAAAAGAAACCAGTGTAGTACAACATGAGACCGGGAAGGTAGAATTACAAAGCTATCCAAACGTTTAGTGCATGCCCTGCTATCTAGAGTAAAGTGCAAGGCACTGGTTAATCTTTTAATAAAAAAATTAATTTCTAATACCGTAGCATTCGGCCAGCGGTCATATTCATCTGTACAGAAAAATATTATAAGTATTCAAAAAATTTCACAATTCCACGCTTGCAAACATCAATATTGCCTTTAATATAGTTCCCATTTTATTATATTTAAATTCTACACAAATGTCAAAATTTATTTCTTCTCCAACTTAGAATGTTGATTATTTCATCGTGGAGAACTAATAAACTTCAACAAACTAAAAGTATGTAGAATTTAATCATAAAATTGGTCATTTTTAATAGAATTTTAATGATGGTAAATAGGGTATGAATGGAATTCTTTCAGAATTGTAAATGTGTTTTTAAATTTATAATTTAATATAAAGTGATATCCAATAAAGTCTCCGTAAAAAACTTTTTATTATATTCGGAAGCTTTCGAGAGATTTCTGGCGTGTGTTTGATCGCAGGCAGAGAGATTCTTTCTCGAGTGAGCATCGCAGGTTACCAGGCAACGCAGTTTGTTTATTTTTAGATCGCTGACATGACTGTACATTTTATCAAATATAATAAAGCTCATAAATAAATTAACTCTACAACTGGTGACCACGACGTGATATGAACACGCAACCTTCTGAACATTCAAAACATTAATATTTAATATGCACTAATGTCTTTTTTGTAATTTCTGCAACAATATTCAGCAATAACTATGAAGTAAATACATTCAGCTTCAATTGTTCACAAGAGCGAATGAACAAAATTAAGTCTATACTTTCAACAAGAATCTCTCTGCCTGCGATCAAACACACGCCAGAAATTCTGTCAAGTTGAATATATTTTAAAACCTATATTTTCTCAATATCAGGCAAAATGCCTCGTCATTACGTCTAATACGGTTGGACTGAACCCAGTCAGTGTCTCGACAATGTGTCGAACATTTTCGAATGTAAAAAAGATTCGATACAGATGCTATGTTAGTTATAACTTTATATTTAATATCTAACAGCCTACTTCGTATAGAAATATATAATATTTCTTCTGTAGAGATGAATACGGCAATCTTACCCGAAAGCTCTTGTAAAATTAAAATTTAAAAAAAGGGACTTAGTTTACTTTATTTGGCTCATAAAAAGTCTTTCGAGACATAATACAAAATCTTCAAAAATCATGTATCAGTCATGAAATTTACAATTCTTGAAGAAATATTTTATCTCTGTTTTTTCCAGATTTATGGACAAACACTGTGCAAAGAACGAGAACAACTGGGCCGATTTTAAAATAAAAAATTACTGTGCACTTAAACGTAATAAATTATTAAACTTGTTTTTATACTACTGTTTTAGAAATTAAATGCTCAACAGCTTGTATGATATTATTGTAATAATTATTTAAGTGTTAGGGGAAGTCGGGGCAGAGCGGGATATCGTACTTTTTTTACTGGATAGTGCTGGAGGTTAGTAAATAGAGGTGGAACATTGTAACTGGTCAAGGAAGAAATCCTGGTAGCCCAATAGTCCAAGTTCTGATTGCACTTTGTGAATGAACTTTTGTTTCGGCGTCTTGTATCTGTGAATTTATAATTTTTGGAGCATTTCTACAGAAGATAATCTACAAAACTCCTCGCTTTTAACTCTTTAATGGTATATATTCGTAAACTAGGTGTCTTTAGCTGCATATAAGCTATGTATAAGGTTTAAATCTATTTGTATTAGGGTTCGGTGAAAAGCCTTAAACTGATACTAGCGTGCGAGGCGGAACGGGATACTAATGTATAAGGCAAAATGTAGTGTGTTCCTCAATAAAAAAAAGGAAAAACTGGCAGATTCACCATATAAGTATGAGTTACAGGATACTGTACCCAAATAGAATAGATTAAGAAAGAAAGGGAACGGAAAAAATAGAAAAACGATAGCAAACCAGTTGAAAAAATCTCTTTGCGAAAGGAAAACTTGATAAAGCGATCAACCGTACGATAAATAAGTAAAATAAAAGAACACAGAAAAAGTGTTACGATTTTTATTAGATTTCATTTTATTACACTAATTGTAAATACAAAACATAATGTACTTGTTCTTCCCGGGGATTGGGTTGAATAGGAAATTTGAAAGTCCCTTTCTAAAAATTCATCAAAAATTTAAATTCGTGGATTTAAGTTATATTGATATTAAGTTGAGTGTATAATAGAATAAACTAGTGTTTTATACTTTTATGAAGTGATTTTTCTTTTTCAATAATTTCACAAAAAATGTCAAACAATAAGTGTTCCGTTCCGCCCCTAATTCTAATGGCAAGTAATTTTGCATGTTTTCATGACATGTTTCCTCAGCTGACAATAAATATACGTAAACGTAAACCCAACTAAAACCTTCTTATCCGTCTGAATGACGTAAATTTCTGCACGTCTAGTCTGAGTATTTTCTTTTTGTCACACTTGCGTGTTGTAGCTCAGCTGTGGTTATCCATTTCAGCTAATCACTAGGTCATGTATTTTGCTACACGATAAGAGGCAAAGGTCTAGGTGAACCAGGTGCCCCTCCCACTCTGCGATACTAATAGCTTCCCATCACAAGCTGACGTCTCCATCCTCGAAACAAATAGATTTACGAACCCGAATACGCATATTTGGCGAAGCAATGTCTTATTCAAACGCCTCGCGTCTAACGAGACTGCCGTTTGTATTCCGCTAAGTACCCACAAGAGAAATACACGTCATCGTCGGTTTATTCAAGAAAAATATGACGAGTATCCCAGCGTATATTCACTACCAAAGAAAAATAAGTTCCTCAATACATTAAATAACTTACAAATTTACATCGAAGGACGTAATACGACACGTAGACGAAATATGTTAACAGCCGTTTAAAGTGATTCCGAGAACTTTAATTGATTATTTTTTTAAAAAAAATTCCTGTAACTTAATAAAATGGTATTTAATGAAGTAAGCGATTTAAAAACAAAATTTTACACTCAAAACATGATCCATTGTTTTTTTTTCTTCTCGGCAGAAACTCGCCGAAAATATTAAATAACTGTGAAAACATTTGTCTTAATTTTCATAATTCCAGGACTCATTTCATTAAATAAAGAGAATACAGTCCATTCGAATCCTGTCTGCGATATACTTTTTTTTTAAATAATTTAAGCCTTTCCACAGTCGCTAATATTATATTCATATCTTTCGATTTTGTTAAGATCATATTCATAGTACAACCATAAATTAAAACATATTCTTACTCATAAATACTGCCATATAACATTAGTAAACTGTCTTATTTCATAGTACATTAACTTTAACCGTGTCGTAAACAAATGATAAAGAAATGTGTACAAATATATTTTATTTCCTGCCCCTATCATTGATATAATCTTACTAAAAAAGGGACGCTCCGGTTCTTTAAACTGTATGAATAACATATTAGTGGCTGTTAAAGACATAATTTGATACAATTAAATGTCAGTCATATTTTTTCAGGAGTTTTCGGCTCATCTGAGGGTTTTCTCCTACGTAATTACATATAAAACAATATTTGTACTATCAGCAATACGTAACATTGTCAGGCCTCTGTGGTTTACGATCTATCGCGCTTCATTGTTTACGCTATACACAGTATATTAGTGGTTGTGTAAAGCTTTTAATTGCCAGTTTTTGAAAAAAGGTGAATACATTTGTAAACAATTATTTCGAAATTAAAAATGTTAACACAGACCTTTTACACGTTACGCGTGTATTTAATTAAATACACTCAAATTGTCTTTAAAAATATTTAGTATGATTTCTTTTGTTGGAAATGCTTAGATTTTATGTTGTTAATAATTTCAACTTTCCCTCTAAATTCTAAGTTTTAAAAATCAGATGAAAATGGCGACTAAGGCTGAAAGCTCGGGTCTAACGTTGTAACGACAATTTATAATATAATGTAACTTAGATGTTTTGTGTGGTTAAAATTATTTATTTTAAAAAGATTCTTTGCGTTGATATTTTAAACATAAGTAGTTTCATTAAGATATAGGCCGCCATATATTAATCGACGAATTATACATACGAAATGTGAGCTTTGTTTCATTTAAACAGTGAGTTTTATAGATACATAATCAGTGTAATTTTTTTTATCAATTTAAAGAATGTATTATTTAAGTAAAAATATTTTCTAAGTTTTTAATTAATATGCAAAAAAATAAGTCACATATTCCTCATACGAGGCTCCATATAAATAGAAGGACCAAAGCCTCTTACACTCGTGGGAAAACAGAGGGTTTTATGGGTGTGTGTAAAGAGCTAACTTCCTCCTACTGGTTTTCCTTCCCCTTGGTCCAGCCCAATCTATTCTCCCAAAAGACCAGACGAGTTTGGTCAGTTTTGAGGCGTGTATGCTTCGGCGTCACAGACGTTAGACATACGGCAAGAGTTGTTCACTGTTCCCATTGGTCCAGTAGGGCTTGTTGCATCCCCAAACTATTTCTCCCGTTATCGGAAGGTCGTGGGAGGAGTACCAAATGCCCAACCTACGTGATTCAGGTTTTTGTGGACCAGGTAGGATTCTTAAAGTAAAGTTCGGGGGCCGTAGTCAACTATTGGCTACTTTGCTCAACCTTTCATATCCACCCGGTTTCATCCCTTCTTGTGCCACAAAGCAGCCTGTAACCTGTCTTCCTAAACAAACGCTGACAGACAGTTTTATTTTTAGATAAAGTTATGACATTTGTCGGGTTACCAGAAGGTTTTTCGGAACATAATTTCCTCCTCGTAGTGTCAGTGATGAATTAGTATGAAGACGTGTATGCATTGACCAATGTTTGAAATTTATTTTTAATTTTACTCAACCTGAAAAGCTGTAGTGAGACACCAGATTCCCAATTGAGATTAATGGTTCGAATAAAGAGTTGAAATTGAGTGTACCCAAAATAAATAGGTTTTTCTGTTGGCTATTTAGTACCCCTTAATATCGCTCAATCGTGGACTCTTTGATGCACGTGTTTTACTGATTTCATCCCCTATGCGTCGTCCAAATTCATCAACAATAAAAGATGATCCTCGGTTCGGTCGAGTCGACAGATGCCGACATACACTGGAATTTAGTTGTTGGGGCGAGACGGCGTGTCTGTGGTTCGAGGCGGGATCTAATATGCATGAAGCGGAGGGTATTTATTCTGGGCATCGCTTCCGGAACCGTACCGGCAGGCTGGCAGGTAGGCAGGCGTTGTCACCGGCATGCGCGCCTAATGCGGCCTAATCATAGCTTCGCGGGGCAAAATCAGCAAGGAAGCGGGTCTGCTGTAATTAGAGGCGCGCGGGCGCGGAGGCCTAATCACAGACGGCGTCGGCCACATTCCTCTGTGTAAGGGCGCCGCCCCCCAGAGTATTTGAAGAGAGCACGCCTGCAATTAAAATGTAAGCTACGCTTAAATCGTGCGACCATATTTATACACACTGTGCTAAGCTCCGGTCGTGTCCCCCGCCGGAGAGGACAAAACCGACGCCCTCGCGGTTTCGCTACCGTCGCCGGCAACATTGCCAATAATTAACATTTCATGCTACGGATATATATAAACGTTTGTTTGTCTAAAGTAAACTTAAACGTGATTCGCAGCCGGAAAACCCCCACTGCAACTTTATTTTTTGCACCACGTCTTTCCTACTACGGGCAATTTACATTAAAAGACCCACATATCATCCCTGTAACGCTCCTATTCTTTATGCCCAAAAGTCTCATAACTAAAATCGTGTTAGCACTACAAATAGACACTTCTAAACATTCTAAATTATAGGGATGGATCAATAGCCACACATTCTCCCATAAAAAGCATGATTTATAATCTGGCAGATAAGGCCGTGACGTTATCGCATCAGCGGTATCATAAATTTAACCTTGACAAAATTGTTAATATCTTTCCACTATTACATCTTATTTACAATATAGCATGGTGCCCGGCGTTTCCCGGGAATTCATTAATATATTACCACATTTCAGAACCTGCAGCCATAGTTCAGATGTTGAGCGCTGGACTGCACAAATGTGGACTCAACGCTACCATTCTTATTTGTTTACATTTAGTTTTTAGTATTTTCTGTTTCGAGAACGTTCTGTTTCTGGAGTATTCCAAGAATGTATAAATTGTACTGGACCTCGAAGCGGAGGCAGTCTTTCGGAGTGCGATCCTTTGTACAGCACTTCGTGTTAAGTCCCCAGCAGTGTGTGTTACTGTATCTCACTATCGTTCATAAAAGTGACATTTCTGGTGGATTCGAGAGTAATCTCGTGACTAAACCATCAGCGAGACCGTCACTTTTTTTATTTACCTTTTCACACACCCCTTATTTACAAGAGTTGAATTTCATCATAACCACCAGGATGACCAAGTACCTTAATCGATCCAAGAAATCTACTGATACCTTAAATAAGCGCATACATATATACAGAAAAATACACGGAATCAGTCTATTATATTTATAAGGGAAAGATTCTTGAACCATCTCTACGGGATGATTAGTGTGAAATAATGTGTGTGGATTCATATATATCTTCGAAAAAAAAGCGAGTGCTGCCGTACTCTTCATATAACATGTCACAAATCATTTTCACTGTGACTTCAATTTCTTTGCCCATATTTATGAACTAATTAGAAAGTATCAATGCCTAAATAAAATGTTTAATAACTTCATAATTATTTCACGCTCAGCAGCAATTGAATCATCTCGTTATACATGTTCTGTGAGTTCATAATCTACCCTCTTGCAAGCTCTATAAGGCCAGAAAAAGGGTTAAGAAAAGAAGGAACATAAATCTTCGAAAAATGGACATAAACCTTCTCTGGGCAGAGCACTACAATGCACCAAAATTTTATGGCAATTGGATGAATTATATAGGAACGCATATGAGACAAACATGAAGTCGCATAGCAGATTATTGAGGGTAGACCTCTTTTTGTCTGAAAGGAAGGGAGGACTATAAACGACAGAAAACGTCTGTGGGATGAATCCCAAATTTGAAGACAGAACGTCGTAGTTGAATAAAACTTCCGAATTGCCCGTAATAGTAGTCATTTGATTTATTCCTGAATTCGCCTGAAGGGTCAATAAATCTTGGGTAATCTTATTGCAAAATTTCAGTAATTTTGTGTTCACAATTTTCTTCATACAAATGACACACAAACATATTTTTCTGTAAAAGCAGCTCGGAAGTACGTTATTTAGATTGTCAGTAGAAGAAAACATGTCGAACATACTCGTTTCTGCGTGACTCCCAGATGTTAAAAGTGACCCGATGCAAACTACGGAAGAGTACAGTATCTAAGTTGTAGATAAGATATTGCAGCCGGATCTATTTATGCCTTTGAGAGTTAGCAAGTACTTTTCCGGGACAACATTCTACCTCAACGGTGAAATGTTGCAGCAAGTGCAGCTATACAGATTTACATTCGATTTCCATTGTGGGGGCTGCTGCTGCTACTACTACTACTAATACTACTACTAGCTGCAGATGCAAGTTCCGTCTCGACCGTTGATGTTACGAGTAATATGAACAAATGCCCTACTGTTATGCTAATGCAAAAACTATCGCTCCCACTTACAAATGCTGAGAAAACCGTAAGCTCAGTCAAAAACACGTATAGAAATACTTGCTAAAAAACAAACTCTGGATGTTAACTTTACCAGAAAGGAATTCATGACAAGCGTGGAAAAACTCTTACGCTGTTTAAAAGTAATAGTAGCGGTAGGAAGTTATTCAGGACTGTAGATTACAAATAATATAAACCTGAAGTCCAACAATTTTATGGAAAGTATTTTAATGTACTCTAGTTGTTATCATCACAGAAGCCTATGGCTATTTGCCATAGTCATCTACGTAAAAACATTGCTCATCAATTCATCTAGTTAAAACATATAGACAATACATGACATTCACATATATATTCCTTATAATTTACATTTATGCTCCTCTTGTGTGTCCATGTCTTCAATCTGACGGTTTCGTTCAACAGGTGCATCAAAACAATCACGTGACTGCGTATAGAGCCATCAATCGGCTAAATGGCGTACTAAACGCACGTACCTGTCAGATTAATTATTAGTGATAGACAAATAAAAAATCGAATAGTTACAAATTGAATATATTTATATATTCTTATTTTCTTAAATAGTTCTCTGATATAACCAAGTGATTTCTCTGACACAAGTTGTCAAGTGTTTACTCCAAGAGAAACTCAGAACGTAAAATCTCGCAGTTAAATCACTTTAAGTGGATTTTAGAGTAAAATACAAGGACTACGAACGCGGTAAGCGAAAGATAAAAACTCACAGTCGTCTGGAGAAACACCACAAAAATTATCTAGGCTTTTACTGCGGTACACAATGGGAAGAAAGAAATTAGATTGCTGTGGGTGCACCTCGAGATATTGCTCTGTCACTCAGCGCTGTCAGAAAGGCTTTGTTTTTGCTTGTGAAACCAAAGTGGAGGAATTATGGGGAAACGAAGGCTTATTTTATTGCGCCTCTGGAACCTTTTTTCTGGCGCTTGACACAAGGCATTTTAATGCAAATGCTTTCATTACACGAGATATGCTCCAACTGGCTGTAATATTACGAGCACCTGTAACGTGAAGTAAAAAATAGAATTATCAGTCCAATCCAATCAGAAGTACGTGATTTCGGAAATTTTGAAAGCACCTACCCTGTTTCCGAAAGAGATTTAAGGATTTGAAACACCTACTTGAAACATGAGGATAACACTGTTCGATATTATGACTTCTTCACTCACAAATACGCAACGCGAATCCCTTTTCTTCTTATATTTTCCAACTTATTTTAGCTACGTCATATTATCCTTTTTACACACACTTCAATAATTAATAGTTATAGTTATCTGCCTTCAATGAATAAGCCCGTCAAATATTTTCAAACATATATTTTAGTAAAATAAAAGTTGGTACGACGCTGCGTTTCATTCAGGTACCTTTACGTTCTAAATTTTATTTTTTATTATAATATATTTCGGACAAATTTGATTGATTTATTCATTTTTGCTTCAGCAATTGTTACTTCCAGCTATTGTGACGCAAAATCAATTAAATGACCATTTGTGTTCATTCAATCCTTTCTCCTTCTCTAGATTCAATTAACCTTCGAACGATTCTGTAATTTTGAAAAAAGCTACCTCCGTAGGACAGGGAAATATTGAAGTTAACTATTCTTTGTAGAGCCGCACTAAATATTCAACTGAAAAATGAGTGAAGTTACCAAATTAACGGAACTACAGCGCGTCGTTTTGACGGAATCCTCTATTCCCCTTTACACGAGAATAATGGTACAGTTTTGAGATATATTTTGACAGGCTACGAACGGCTCGATAGCTGTTTGTAAGGTGGTGCAGGACCCACAGTGTTTCCCGACTAATTACCACACCATTATGTGTTTTTTCGTCCATTTAATGCGTTGCAACGAGTGGGTTCAAATATCAATAAGTGAGCACTTAGAACCGAGTCTTTATTTATAGCCATCCATTTGTCAACAAGGAGCTGGCATTAAATTTGTCGGCAGAGGATAGATTAGGCCATCGATCTACGTCGCAGAGTTGTGTTCATTAATTTGAGCGATGTACTCGAGCTACTGGTGCGTTCCTCAAAAAAACGGGCGAGTATTTTGGAGTCGTGGACGGAAAAGGTTTGAACTGTTTCCGATAATCCGAAGGGATTGCGTTATATTCAGGAGAAAGGTAAAGCAGCAATCTTCGAGATCCAATAAAGATCTTTGGCAATTAGACCGCGATGTCAATTGACCTTTCCCTCCCGTCACCTATAAACATTTTTCTTCCGTTGCCCGAAACCCGAATTCACGTATTTAAAATTGAGAAACTTAGGGCGAGCTTTCCAGTGAATAAACATTGCTCATTGGAATACGGAATATTAAGAATTGCCGAGCAATTTTAAAATTCCCAGGGATATGGAGTAGTTCCATTGAACCCTACAGATGTGTTTTTCCATTCCCCAGGATTGTCAAGAAAATTGCTGGTAGTCAGTGATAATCATTGATTAGTCTAAATATAAATGCTATTTCGCTGCATCTGTTATAATAATATTTAAGAACTTCTTTAAAACTTATTTTACAGTTTATATATATATATATATATATATATATATATATGTCAGCTGTTCATTCACTAGGTATTTCGAAATTTTGGTCATAAATGTTTCTTTAATGAATTGATTGTACTGAATGATTCGGCATCAGAAGAAAAGTATAAATACTTAATTCAGTGTTAATACTGAATCCCTCGTGTCGAGACCTGAAAAGTATCGATTGCTGAGAGGGTGGAATGATAATCGGAGAGACTAAAAACTTATATTTTCATAATACCTTATGAAATGACATTAAGTTTATCTATTGATAACATCTTAATGTTTACCATAAAAGCGCAAATGTATAAATCAATTACAAAATGAAGTAAATTGAAATGGTTACCGTTTAAAGATTGGAATAAACTCAAGTTAAAGATTTTTTAAAGAATAGCTACTCCGAAGTTAGGTCAATAATTTATATTTATTTCAAAGGAAGTCGAAATTCTTCAATCGAACATCAGGTAAAGATCGCATAGCTAAATTTAGAAGGAAGACAAGAATGGAAAAATGTCAACCGGACCCAGGACACAGTCGACAATTGTAGGTGAGTCTAGCTTAGATTTACGGAAGTGGAGGGATGTTTAATCCATCCTCGAAAGGTCAACTCGGACTAGATCAGTTGTAGAGTACCCGTCCTGAAAGCGGGAGGTCATGGGTTAGGATCCTGAATCCGGTTGGCATTTTTCTATTCTAGCCTTTCTTCTAAACCTACATTTATTTTACACATTAGAAATATTTTTTGTATGTATTATTAATTCATTTTAATAAAAATAATTTCTTTTCCTTACTTACATACTAAAAGAAACTATGAGTTTTCTCATAAAATATGCGTAACAAAAAAGTTACAGAGAAGAAATACTCCACTCTTCTTCGTTTAGATCGGAATAAAATCTTTTGCAATCATTTGGAGCGATTCGGTGCCTTTAAAAGAGCTTAAAAAATAAGGTTTCAGTTGAAACTGATATTAATCAGAAAGTATCTTTTCAACTGGTGGAATCAAGGATAATTTTTTCCCTTGTCTTCCAAAAAACTGATGGGGTTCTGTGGTCAAATGGTAGACAAATGTACGTGTACCCTTAAATATAAAGTGAGATCGTTAACAGACTGATTTACGTTCCAAAACATCATTCTTGGTTGGGGGAACTTTGCACACTCGCTTCACTGGACCTTAATTCAGTTGGTTATACACATGAGGTGAGAGACGATAAAACAACTCAACGCGGAAAACGAACAATTCAAAACTGGTAACAATGAGATAAACGACCTCAAATTTCCGAAACAAGTATCGATACTTGAAAGTATCGCAAAGTTAAGTGTCGAATAAAAATTATTTAACTTACAAGATAGGATATTAGATGGCCCAATATAGTTCTATAAATAGCATACAAAATGAGAGTAAGGAAGCAGGAGGGCGCAGACTACAACTTGCATGATCGGTTGGCGTAGCTGTAAAGCGTATTGAATGTGATTTTGTCGTGAAGAAGAAGCCGACGACGTGGCCTTAGAGTTGATGCGCTGGTCCGTTCAACAACGGCATTCGCTCCTTGATATTTGAGCGCACAACTTTCACTGCGATGCAACCTTTGAGCCCTGACCGCAGAGTCATCGCGCTGATCCGGACGCTACCACCGGCAACGTCTAGATTATCCCCCCAGGGGAAAGGAAAGGTAACATCCGCAATCGGAGCACTTCCCAACAACGGCAACATTCCATCTCTCATCAAGTGACCACGGTATCGAATCGTTATGAGACGCGGAGAATATGCAACGTTTAAATTGTAACTTGAAATTATCTTTCCTTTTCCCAAACAATTCCAGTCCGGTGTGGTTCCTAACAATCTAAAATATCTTACTCTCATAGCCATAGCCCATACACCGACGTCATGTCGTCACGCTGTAAATCACAATTCAAACGACGTTTCACTGAAATCAGTCCTCACCCGACATTTATTATGGAATTTTCGAATTAACGTTTGCCCGCCATTACATAAGTTTATCTCTTCTTCCTTCAAACTTCCGTCATTTACATATCTGTACATAACTTAAAATTCTAATAACCAATATTTTGCATAGAAAAAAGAAATCTTGAAATGACTGTAAAAATACCACCCATTTTTTCTCAATTGCATTTTCACCGCCTTCGATTCCATAAAAAAATAATTCAAGAAAATTTAGTAAATATTTTACAAACTCCAGTAATACGGCGACCGTAGATATTCTTCCAGGCGAGCCTTGAAGTTATTCGACGCATTCCACAGTATTGCCAGTGAAATTTGAATACTGCGCATGAGCAGAATGTATTTTAATTTTTTATAAATTACGTAGCAATTCTTCCTAACTTAAAGTATGTGCTGTAGCACATGAGCTCGTTTCCGTGTGCTCAGAGCTGTGGAGGGTGGCACACTGAATGCATCCTGAAATTCCTGGTTTTTGACTGAAATACCTGCCGTCCACGTGGGAACAAATTTTTCAAGATGGCACCCACAAAAACGACAGAAGGAATGCTCAACTAAATCCTGTATATAAAATGTTAACATGACGGATTTCATGAACGTGGTAAACTCAAATACGGTTGAACAGATTCATCATATTTGCGTTTGTGCTTTGTCAGGATACGAAATTGGCTAGAGAAAAGTAATAACACATTTAAACTATTGCCTACGTATAACTGCATTGCCCTTAGAACACAATTATGATTGCTGGAAGTTCCCTTACGAGCACCGCTCTTTTTACATATTCAGTGATAAGTCAAGTAACAATACATTCTACGATATTTTAAAAGCGCCGAGTATTTTCACTCTGGTAAATTTAAGACCTACGAGGAACGTCTTAGCTGATATGATATTCTAGTTCGGCTTATCAGAGGAAATACAGGATATCTTAGTTGCTCACAAAGTTTACTTTGGCGCGGAAAGTAAGTACCAAAACCGTAGCCGAGATTCACGATTGGTCCATATTGTTCGGGCGAATGTTGAGATGGATCCCAGAGCTCCTCCGCTAATGGCCTTAAGATGGTGCGCGGCTCTAAACCAAATAAAAAAAGACGTTAGCACCTATAAAGGAAGATTGGGTGTGGGTGGAGATGACCTTGACCCGATATAGGACTATCTCAGCGCTCACCTGAACGATGTCGGAAAAATGGGAAAATGCAAATCAGGCAAGTCGTAAAACTTAATAGCGTTCTCCAGACATTTTCAGACGAGCCAAAAATAATATCGAAATCAGAGCATCCTTCAAAAGTTACGCAAGTACCTTTACTTTGTGAGCATAGTTTAATTTTTAAGCACCAGGAAATGAGGAAACGTGCATATATAGTTCAAATTTAAACTGGGAATATTTGAAGGGACCAAGAATTTGGTTTCCATGGCTTCATAAACTGTTTAAAATCTATTTCATATCGTAAATTTCTATTCCTGTTTATTTCGGCAAACACTAACGTTTTTCTCTGTTTCTCCTTCCATAAAATCTCGTTATTGCGGTGACAAATTATATTATGAGACAGGTGCTTCTTATAAACCTGCTACAGGTGGAGAAACTGTAAATATGAAGCAATTAAAACTTAATTCAGTGATTTTGGAAGGACCTATGTGTAAATTTTATGCGGTGGCATCGATTTATAGAATGTGGGGAACAACGATTTATTTTATCTCATTGACCTAATGGAAAGCAGCTACAGAAAGAAAATATTAGAATCAGAACACTATAAATGGGAGAGATATGAGAAGTAATATGAAATACTTTAACAATGATACATCGACCATTGAACCTAAACACAACAACCAATACAGTCTATATACTCAAATGGGCTACATCTACTCGTAACAAACACGTAGAACGCTTCTGAAACAATAAATTTTACAAGTATAATGATTGGAAAGTAGAGGGTTTCAGAAGATGAATCAGAGAAAATTAAACATTATCAAATATAAATTTATATGCACGATAAATTAAATAATTAACGACAGAAATTGATGTTGAAAAGAAAAGTTTTTGTAGGAGGTGTTTTGTACTTAAACGAATTTAGGTTGGCATCACGGGAATGACACGCAATTTGTCTTGTTTAAAACCCCAAAATTGCAGTTAACGATGGTGTGTGCGCTTAATGTTTGCACATTAATGTTCACATTTCTTCTAAAATATCTATACGCTCCTGTTTGAAACACATTTCAGTGTTCCGGTGAAAAACCAGCTAAAATCTTTGTCCCGACTGATTTTACAGTATGAGTTCAATAAGGGTCGAGCCTCAGGGACTGACGGGCAATGTCCTGGCCGGCCATTTCAAGAGTCAACTTCTTTGCTTTAAACCCGCATTGACGATATTATTCGTAAAGACTGACGTATAACTGTTGAAGATATATCAAAGAAAGGTTGCAGTAAGTGATGTCACTGTTTGCAGACTACAAAGAACGCTATTAAAGGGGACGTGGCTCCTTTCTAAACAAGATTGTAACGTGTGACGTAGCTTCGGTTCAGCATTTTGAACCAGAATTCAAAAGCCTGTGCAGCAACTACGAGGTGCTCAAAGAATTTGTGGTAAACTGGTTCAAATAAAAAGACAAAGACCTTTTTGGCATCGGGTATAAAAAAATCTGGTACGTCGTGGAGAAGTAGTAAAAGTCTGATTTTGTAAAAATACACAACTCTTTTCTTCTAGATCAATTTGTCTCTCTAATTATTGAATGTCCCTGATGCATGAATCATAACAAGAAACAGGTTACAGCTTGATTATGTTTCACAACACCATTGCTAAATAATGCTTTATATTCCAAACTGTTAAAGGCATGAAAATGATTTAAAGGAACCGGACGTTCCTGATCAGTGAACTCAACACATGAAAGCTTATACACCATCAGATGTGACTGTTACATGGAAACTAAACAAATATTCTATATACTTAAATCTCTGAAGCTGCTAAACGACTTTCTTCCTCGTTCAACGTCTCCACATTTTTCTAATAAACATATTTTTGGAATATTTATCCGTATTAATTCTTTCACATGGCTAATGTGTAAATCTATTTTATGGATTTATCCGTCGCTCTGTTTCCACAACTAAGAAATACTTTGGTGTTTTTCGAGTCGAATATTTTATATTCATAGCACGGTCAGAGGAATTACTCTAATTTTATTTAGTTTCTGTGATCGAATTAGGAAACAATTTGACACATGTAGTTGCAACGCATGTTGATAGCTCAGCAATGCTATAACACCCTACGCATGTAGAGAAATGTGTTTCGAAAGAGACGACTGAGAGTGTTACACAAACTTGAAAAGAAGCTCTGGTTCCTGCCCTAGCTCAAAAAACTTAAATACGTCACACGCTGCATTACCATACGTTAAACTACCAATTTACATATCTAATGTCATATTCCTAGCGCATTTGTCTTAGTATTAATAAACGTATCTCCAGGCGACTACGCGTGGAATTCATTTTAAATTCTACTAGAACGCTGTCAAAATTAAAGGCCGATCAGTCACAAAAAATTAACAGACTTGAAAAATTGAAATTTTTATATACTTCTGCATAATTAACGTGTCGTTTTCAAACACCTTTAATATCATGCATAAAACATTCTCGGATTTCTAACCGGGTTAAATATTTATTAAGGCACACCGTTTATTTTGCGTCGTCTCCAATCAACGTCTAGTAGCGTCAACAACTATTTACGATTACAGATTTCTATTTAAGTCTTACCCTACTGGAAACCCTAGTGTTTTATTCTCGGTAGTCCTCGCCGTGATATTCTCTTGATAACATTCCGTATAAGATTAGTCATCGAAACTAAACCCGAAAGCTTAAAATAATACCTTGTTATCAACGTGAAATACATTATTGATGAAATGCATGTCTGTAAAACATATATATTTTCCATAAAAATAAGCGCAAGCTTGGACTACGTAACTTTGAAGCATTAATCTACAAAGGAATAAACTAATTAATAAAAGAAACTAAGGTGCTGAAATTGAAACCAACTATGCAGAAATTATAATTTTCAAATCTTAACGAAAAACTGAGTGCGTTTGATATATTAAGTATTTTGATCCATAAATAGAGGTGAAATATATGACACAATGCACCGGCGATAATATATACTTCGTGGCACAGTACACCGATTTTCGTAGAAATTAGTTTAACTATAAATATGTTTTAGTGAATTATGTGAGTGACTTTTTAATCGTATGGAGGAGTTTGTTCTTTTTATTTGTATACCTAACTGCTTAGACAGTATATCTCGGGACTCCAGATTTGGATTTGCTGATGTTTCGATTAGTTGTTTATTTCGAGAAAGATAATCTTATGGCATTGCATCGTCTGTGGTACACACTATTATTATTTATTTTCCGTCGTATAAACAACTAGGTCTTTAACGACTATAAATCTACAATACATGAATTACTTTGTTGGCTCTGTGAGTTTCCTGACTTCTTTTCCTTGGATCGTATTCTTTGCTGTCTTGTATAAGATGGCTTGTTGTTACTTGCACATTACAAGCATATTTGTGGTGGGGATATTATTTAAAATGTGGGTATATGCTATCTTTGTATGTCCGATTCCAATTTTCGTGGCAATTCTCTCCTCCCTTCTGTTCAGTTGGTTTTAGCAGTAGAAATCATTCATATCATTATGTAATTTCCATACTTTCAGTTTTTTCGATCTTATATTCATTCCACTTCTCTTGCACCTCCTTACTTATTTCGTACCATACTTCCTTTTATTCGTTTCTGCGACTGTGAATTGTATTTTTTGTGCACGTTAAGTGTGCGGATTCGCGAATCAATATAATGTATTTTAAGCTTGTTTTATTTATTAAGCTCTTGATTTTAGAATAATATACCTTTAATGCCTAAGGAAGTAGAAATGCTTTCACCCGAAGCTCAAGCAGGAGCGTATAGATATTTTAGAAGAAAGACATGAATGGAAAAATGTTGACCGGGCCAGTGATTCGAACCCCGGAACGAAGACAATGTCCAGTCTTCATGTATTTCCTAGAATTAGGATGTGAAGAGTGTGGTTAGGTTTAAGGGAATGGAGGGATGTTGAATCGGTCCTGGGACGTCGACTCGGATTAGCTCAGCGGTAAGAGTAACCACCCGGGGTTCGAATCCCTGGTCCGGTCAACATTTTTCCATTCTTGTCTTTCTTCTAAAATAACTTTAATGATATAAGGGTTTTGTGATTTCATTCCTGAATTATGACAGATTTCCCTTGATCCTTTTTCGTTATTGACAGTCAATCGCAATAAATAATTGGTTTACTCGGAAAAACAAGCTCCTGATGCATTAAATTAATTCAATGGTGCACTGCACGACCCTGAAACTTATGAACAGAATTTCTTGGTATTTTTTGTGTGTGTTCGTTGTGAAAGTGAAGAGAGGCATTTCACATAATCCTAACCTGACCAATAGGATCTTGCAGAAAGTTGGAATCGACGAGTAGAGTTGACCGACACTGGACTTGTACGGCACCGAGCTCCAGCGCTCAAGGTTGAATGTGATAGAGTCACCTCCGATGCTATCACGATGTAATTAAATTGCCAGCCAGCGCTTACACAGCCAACAAGGAGGATGTGTGATTTGCAAGATCCGTGCCTCCACGTGCAATATACGTAATCCTTGGCCACGGCGTCGACGCGAACTGAAGCGATCCGATAAAATCTGTCTCAAGGCGCCGTCGTCACGCGCTTTATCATAAGAAGCAGTTCGCTTTTATCTGTGGAAAAGTGGAAAGAACAAAACGTCCGAGACCGTAGACCGCATTCCTCACCTCTCCGGCATCGCACATAAAAAGGCGAAATTTGGTGCGTGTAGCGAATTGTGTGTAAAATAGAGAGGTAATGGCATAATTAATTAGAGGGGAAAAGCGCTACCGAGGCGCTCCGTGTCCGATATTATCTTGCTTGCCGTGTAGCTGGGCGTCTCCACAAGGTGTCAGCACTGTATTGTTCGAGACAATGCACAATACGGTCGCATCGACCTTGAACGGCCACCCTTCGCAGGGTGCATTAAGAAACAGCCATTTGCGTCCTTCGCCGAGCTTAGTCTTATCGCTTTATTTACTGTTAAAGCGGAGCGCACGGAAAAAGAACCGAGAGGCACCGGCCGGTAAGTACATAGAAATTACCCGTAATTCGTGTGACAGGGCATTTTACTCCGGAGCGCCTTTTTTAGAAGTGAAAGTTCCGTAATTGATAACGTTTAGCTCTGACGTTTCCGATTGCGAGAGAGCCTCGAAGGCACGGTAATGGCTTCGCGATCGGGGCCACCCGGCGGAACGACGCTTTTGGGGCGTACTGTGAGGGCCATAAACCAATAGCTCACGGTCAGACCGAGTACCTGAGCATAATTACCGTGGCCGAGATTCCTCGGGTACAAATTGGTGCGCTCGGTGACAGACGTGGGATCGGATGAGGTCCTCGGCCCCGTACTCCCCGGGGAAAGGCGCAATGATGCCGGGCCGGGATATTATCAGCATCACGAATGACGACGATTATCAATGTGCGGCAGCGTAACCTACCACGATGCAGGGCAAGCAATTTATTTTGGGCGGAAACTGCTCCATACACGAACACGACAGTTCCATCGTCGTACATTTCTCCCACATTAATTAAACTTCCAAGATTCGCGCCGAAGGCGGGAACCGGCGGTGGACTAAATGGCCGGGGCACATTCAGACAGCCTGGTAGCGTCCCGGAGCAAGAAAGGAACGGGATTAACCGTGATTATCAATTTGCGACCGTGTAAATTCCTCGTGATGACCGCGTGTCACTCGGCGTGACGGATCGCGTCGTATAAAAGGGGTACGTTACTTTCTCAGGAATGTCCAAACGGCTACCTGCAACAAACGTGTCTCTTCATAAGTTACGGAGACACGTTATACACTTTATTCGCTGTGATTTTATTTTCGAAAATTTTGTGTTTATTAAATTTTAAAACTAATTAATTCACAATTTATATTTAATTTCAAATTTAAAGAATTCTTAAAAATTAGTTACTGAAGCTGTGATGTGAGAGTCACAGGACTTCTGCCTTGTCCAGGTGATTAAGAAAGGCCCTATTCACGTCACATTAGATACCTAAAGAATGTCTTTACCAGAAACTCCTCTTTATTTTATTTTGCAATCTATTTAAAAATGTTTATTTAACATAAGTTCTACACATTACAACAAGAAAAATGATATCAAACAATCTATAATTTAACGAAATATGTAATAAGACATCACGTCCGCTTTATTTGATGAATAAGTTGGTGCCTTCTCTATTATCTTGCAGTGATATCGTACGATAAATTCACTTTTGCCTGAATTGGAATAAGATTGGAACATCCTGCAAGGAAAAACATGAGGCGGATTCGTTTTCCTAACGGGGATGTCAGGGATCATTTTATCGACTCATCCGTCCAACTCTTTTCTTCACTTTTCCTCAATGAGATAATTACAAACTTAAAAAGTTATTGATGGCTTCTCAATAAAAATCTTTTTCGTTAAATTTTGTATCTAAAACCCTGGCCAGTGAGCTATAACTTCTATTAATAAACCAGCTGCATTTAAAGAATTCATTACTTTATACAAAGCCATGTATCTCTTTTCTCAAATAATTCTGCTACTTTACCATTCATCCAAACTGGTGTTTAGTCTTTGCGTGTGCAGAAATACATAGGGATGGATTGGTACTTGATCTGACCTGTTTCCTTCCAAACCTTCCGTGGATTGCTCCATGATGTACTCTTGACTGTCAGATCCAACCGTCTTCAACACTTCATGACCTTTTGTTTGTTACTGTATATTGTGATTATTTGTACAAAATGGATGATTGTGTGTCTCGCCTATGAATAATGTTATATTTACTATCTTTGCTCCAAACATAGCTACAATTCAGTATAATTTACATTGATTGTTGTCATTTTCCGTGTAATAAGGTGTAAAATTAATATTTATATACGATATTTTAAAATAAAATGTCGTGGATTGATTTACAGAAGTCCACTAGGTAAGTGATAATAATCCTTTGGGTTAGGAGTGCGTCGTGCTACACGTGACTCGGACATACCCGCCGCAATCGCTAGTCGACACTACTAATAAAGTGAAGTGTGTAAGGTTACATATATAAAAGGTATAGAAAAGACTGGAATATGTTATGAAAATCAGGTATGTCCAGATGAACAGATTAACGCAGGATAGATTAGTTTGGAAAGCTGCATCAAAGCAGTCTGCGGATTGATCTCCACAACGACAACTATTCCTATGTAGTTTTTAGTTTTGATCAAAGATCTTTCGCTCAAGGATTCATAGAGATAGTAAACACAGTGTGACATGCACAAATTTTTGTACGTTTTCTCTGCATGCACGATGACAATTGTCTGCCTTTGTTTGTCTGTGGATTGCGCTCTCAGGCTGCTACGTCACGACTCCAGACCGAAAGACAAACTTCTGTTCGCCACGATAATTATTCTCAAAAGCCAATTTTCATCGTCTCCTCGATGGTAACTTCATCCTCATCATGATACATACAACTCCTCTCCTCGATTATTAACTACTAACTTTTCTCCTACTCAGAGTACTGAATCATCGTCGTTGCATGTGAAACAAGTAAACAGAAAGCAAGGCACATGTAACCGATATCATGGTAAAAATGAGAAAGAAAATTAATTTTATTAATTTTTTCTCTTACTGGTTACCTCCCGCAGCATGCAATGCGTTGACTAAGCTTCGTCCGTCGCTCATGTGCATTCATCTCTGCCATGTTTTAAGTATATATATGTTTCACAACTACTTTTTGCAGCTTCACTGTAATATCCCTCATCTTACAAACGACTATATGACAGTCGTTTCTCTTCTAATTTAATAAAATTTTAATTTATCACACATCCACGGAAACTACGATAATTTGTAACACAAACAAATCGCCACCACAGAGACCCGGGAGCTAATGAAGTGAATGTGCGGCTACTGGGACTGTAGAATTAGATTTTAGGATCTGACATACTTCCCACGTTATTTGAAGGTCATCAAATTGTAATACGGAGCGTTTCCTCTGCCGCCGGATAAACACCATAAACGCACAGCTTTACGAGGCGCCTCGAAGCGATTTTACGGAACTAAGCCGCAATCAATACCAGACATTAATTTATGTACTAAAAGCAGGAGCCTTGACTTTGTGCTCATTCTCAAGGAACATACTAAGTAAACTAATTTAAGTACAGGTTAGAAGTAGAGGTAAAATTTGACAAACCTCCGTACATGAAGCCAATTTTGTATAACAAATACAGGGAGAATAAGCTTGCAGTCGCTAATACTTTCACGTTGCAGAGATCAAATTGTAGACCAACTTTGGTATTCTACTGGGAATTTATCGGCTGGAGTCTAGACACGGTCGGACCTCCTGTGGTGCAATGGCTAGCGTTGTTGCCTCACAATACAGAGGTCCCGGGATCGATTCCTGGCCTGGACTTGAATGTTTGTGCCGTCATGGCCAGGGAGACGGCGACTAATACTGCTGGACAATCGATATGCGGACCAGATTTGGAATGTGTCATCCAAGTTGACAGTCTGCAGTCGACCCGATAGCCAAGGCCGTCAATGGGCTGCAGAGCCAAGGAAGAAGAAATATAGGCACGGGAAACATTTTCTACTACTCTAGAAGTCCAAAATTTTTTTATGACCTGGAGACCAAAATGAACAAAACAGTGTGCATTGTTACGAACATACATTCAAACTCATTTCTGGGGGGTTATCGGCCGGATCCTTCACTAGAGGGAAATTTGGTTGAGAGGAAAGTCGTCTAGGGAAGTCCCAATGTATTAGTGACAGTGTCAAGTCGTCACAGAGAGGAACAGTGACCAAGGTATATCAGCAGTTAAGCTCAAATTTATTGGTTAAAGATTTTATTTAGAAATGAGTTCGAAAATTATAATTTGGATTGTTCTGAAATGAGAGTAAAAAATATTGGGAAGGTTAAGTGAAAGTTGTACCGAAGAGCGGTTTTATTTTTAATTGTGATTACTAGAAGGAGAGATACGAGAAATATCCCGATTTGTACCTTTTGAGTATTGCAGACAATCTATTTTATCGATAGCCTGCCGAAATTCTAGGAAAATGCCTGAAGCGAGAAAAAATAGACATTGTCTTTAGATAATTGAGACAAAAAATTCACCTAGGATTATGAAAGTCTCTTCTATTTTAAATATCTTCACCCTAATATTATATTAACTGGTTGAAATGAACTTTCTAAATGTATTTAATATATATTATGGCTCAATAAATGACATTAAAACAGTTCATGTGAATATATAACACTCAATTCAATGCTTAATTAATTATTTTGATTACATTTTGGCTCCCCAACGTGGGGCCAGATCCCCAACAAAATCTTATGTTGTTTTCATTTCTGTACTTGTGTTACAACGTAATCCAACACTAATCATTTATTATTAATTATTCTAACATAAATGAGAAAATAATCATTCATAAATTATGGTTTCATTTTAGTCTCATATAAAGCAAGTAGACAATGACAGAAGGCCAATTCCAACAAATATTATATTCTTTATTAAAATACTTTCCAAATTCCATATCAGTTGAAAAAGTATTGTTTAATTTCAGGTTTATCATATTTTTGTATTTTTACTCGATGAGACAAATGACAAATGAGGAATGTAAAATACAGTCTGGTGTGGACTCTTGTTATTGAAGCCTTCAACATGCTTTAAAGGAATATTAAATAATGAACTGTGGAAGTATTACCATCATGTTGTTCATTTCCCTTGTATGTTTGTTAACATATTTATGGTTTTGTAAAGAACAAAAACTTTAAATAAAAATATTAATATACTCTAATCGTTTATGATCTAACTACTAATCTGATTACAGTTTATATTATTGCTAGGTCATTTTAGACTAAGTCTTCTTTATGACTGAAGACGAAATTAGTACGCGACGTTGGTAGAACCCCTTATGACTACTGAACCGTACTGAATTACAGACGGTTCCCTCTGGTATGCTAATTGAGGAAATAAATCACACTTCCAGTAATAATGTTTAAAATATCTTCTTTATAGAATTTTAAGGAAGCGAGCATGCTGCAGGGTACAATGAATTAACCAAATGAGACGCCCAGGATCTGAATCTCCTGGTCTGAACCCATAAATTACGCAAGTCAAACATGATTGCAGAGGGCCGTACTTTTTTCTGTAAAAGTATCCTTCACCGGTTGACGTGTTAGTTGTTCGCGATGGTTTACCTCCTAACGGCGACCAAATTTCTAGTCGGTGAGTAATCGTCATTTTGTAAAAATGTCCGAATATCCATCACGATGGCGTCATTACACTCTGGAAAATTGGTAATGAAATGAGTTATCTTTGGCTCTATTCCTCAAAATGGGGTTAGGAACTCTAATCATTGATGGTTTGTTTGGATATAGACGTCATGAGGAAAACCCTCATTGTTATAAATAGAGAATTTCTGGGTCTGTTAAATAGTTACGCCACACTCCTTTCAAATTTATGTACAAGAACGCAATATTTGACACACGGTGTGCCATGATCATTTTTAAGGAGTTTTGCATATTTAGAATAAATAAATATATTTATCGTAATTCCTACTCAAAATTTCATCTGTACGTATCACTGCGAAAATTTAGAATCAATTTATTTATGGTTGCTAGAAATTAAACCTAATTCAATTCGTCTCCGTCTGACTCGTTATTGGTGTCATCAATGTACAGTCTCTGTATCTGTCTTTTTGTTTCTGTTTTCCTATACCGTCCATATTTAGCAATATAGTTACAATCCAACGAAGTATATAACTTACAGAAAATATTCCCAAAAAAAAAATAATATTCTATACATTAATTTAGCGGTACTTTTCTATTATCTTTTAGTCAAGCTAAAAATGTCTCCTTGATTTCTAATTACTTTTTGAATAAACAAACAAAAAATATTAGTAACGAGTTTTCGAGTATTCGTTTAGCATAAGTAAAATAGTATTAATATAGCTGTATCTATAACATTGATAGACTGTGTTTAGGTCCTAGGGACATGGTATATTCTTGGCTTGTGCAAAACTGTCATGACACAGATGCTACTTGCAAGTCACTTGATGTAATATTTCGTAGAGTTAGTTCCCTGAGGCACACAGTGGGACATTTTAAGGAGTTAATTAGAATCACGTTATATACCATTAACATGACATGCAGTCAAGATTGTGTGACCTGCTTTATAATACCACTCCTAAGGAGGCACACTCTGGCGGAATTCCTGGATTTTAAAAGGATGTATATTTATAGTTCCCTGAAGAAGAAATAACGTTGGTTCAATTAATAAATTATTACAAAACATTTAACTGTACCCACAGTTATTATGTAAATTGTAATTATAAGGTTAGCAAAGGAATTTTTCCAGAAGAGATTTTAAATATATATTTTAATGTTCACATTATAACACAAACATTGCTCCGATATTATCTGAATTGAGATAAAATGTTAGTATTAATCGTTTTATCACTGCAGGTTTTTTAAATTAATTTTAACAAAAACGCTCTCTTCTGAATTTGGAATAGAAGTGTTAGAGTTAGATATAGTGCTGTACACTGTCGACAAGAATTTTTACTTGTATACAGAAAATTTAATTAAAATTTTCTCGGAAGTTAAGATCAGGTGAGGCCGAAGGGAACAGGGGAGGACTTGTAGTTAACATCTATTGGATAATTTTAGCACACTATATTATGTTTGGAAATTTGAGGGATGCAGAAATCCGTGATAGGTGGTTGTTTGGGTTATACTGAACCACGTAAGTCAATAATGAATTGAATGTATGAAATTTCGTCGAAGTTTCCTTCAGTTATAAAAGTAATCTTTCCCCTTTCCCTACGACGTAGCCCAAGTCAGTAAGGGTTACATTAACACGTCTACTCATTTTCTCTTCTGAATCAGACTACAAACTCTTAACATAGAAACTTTACCTTAACTGCTGCATATTATTATTTTCTTCAACTTTTTCCTTATACGATTTTTTCAAGCAGTAGTTCATATAGAAGCAAATCTTAAATCTACAATATAAAATTAAAGTCCGTTTTAAATAAGAAGTCTTTTGGCGTGAATGTGTGGAGGGAGGCTTGGTTGCCACATAGAAAACCAATTTTACACTGCTCCCAAGGTCACACTCCTCTCGGTGCACGTTTTAGACACCCTCGCTTGGCTCGCGTGTTATTTCAAGCGCTGTGATTGACTCTTTCAAGGTCCCACTCCTGGCTCCAACAAACCGACATCGGACTTCTTATTTATAACAAACTATACAGTCAAAGTTGGCTACAAATAAGAACGACGGGACCGTAATAAACGGGATTCTTTACTTTCGATTTTTGCAGTTATTTTGAGCGTTACTTGATAAAACGCTGTCTATTATTATAATAATTATAAATAATCAATATGACATTGTATAACTAAGCTGTAATAAAATATTACTTGTTACAGGAAAAAATTTCTGTCTAAACGGTTTGCTTGCACTTTCAAGATAGAACCGTCAAAGGTAGATACAGAAACATCGTTCAATTCTGAATTGACAAATTCTAAATTTCTTTGCGCCTGTTATGTCGTTTTTAAATGAAATATAGTACAGCTTGTCCCCCGATAAAGTTGAGACAGTGGAAATTGACAATCTAACTTCTCTAATGATTTTAAGAATGTTACTGATAGAAAGACGATCGCAAATACGTGATTCCAAATCCGTAAAACTATAACTGAAAATCCTTTTTGCATTTTCAGTCTTATAAAGGTCAGGGCTAAATGTGACTCTATAAAACATTACGTATCATAAAATGTTTTCCGTGTGTACAAAGAATATCAAACGTTCATTTAGACCTCAAATGGTACACTCTCGAATTACCCGCAGTAAATCAGTCACTGTACGTAGGTAGTGGCTAGGATGATGTATTGTACAAACTTCCGACTGGCCGCAACCGCCCCAAGGAAGTTTATGAAGATCGAGTTGTTTTCTCTTTAGAACTGGGGTTTGTCTCATTACATCTTGGTCAATCTATGCACAAAACTAAGGTTTTAAAAATTGATAATTTCTCGTTATAAACGAGTTAGACTGTAAATATTTAACATACAAAGTCTGCCGACGCAAATAGTCTTGGCTGCGGTAAGGAATAAGGCTTCTTAGTAATGCAGAATATGAAAATTATAAAGTCTCGAGCGGTGGTCCTAATAAAATCCCTTGGAAGCAACGACAAGTAAGTCACAGGCACAATAACGCTTACGTGTGTGGCCGCTTTTAATGATCCCCATATCATTAGATTTAACGTGGATTTAATCAAGGCAGGAACAGTATGGTGGCCGCTAATTGACATAACATGGCGCCGGCTTGCAGAGATAAATAAAGGAGCTGGCGACAATCCGCAGAATTAATTGCGTCCGCTACGAAGTACAGCGGGAGCTGTCTTGTTCGCCCCTGAATACTAGGCCACCCAACGCACGCCATTTATAAGCGCTCAGCCAGACGCAATTAAATTCAGGTGCTGCGATAAAATCCCTTCTCAGTCAACGTTCACTCATATCAGCTGTTCACATTATGCCAACGAACAGGGTGGAATGGAATCCTAAACATCATTACACATCAGACTCGCAAATTACTTTTGTCATTAAAGGGGGAGTAGGTTCTCGGCTTGCTTTCTCAAGACGTTCTTAAATTAAAATATTAATGCCTCATATAAATACGTGGAGATGTGTCAAAATCAATACAGATTTTTCAAGGACGGGGCACCTTGATATCACCAAGTATGCGCACACTACCCGTCTAATCACAGGAAAAGAGAACCTTCTAAGTAAACTTGATCCATAGCGTAAGTTTCTATTTCAGTAAAGTTTCCAAATGACACTTTGGGAATCATTTTCGGTGCGATTCTGGTATTGCAAAAACTGGAATCGAATTAACATTCACGTCATTTTGTCTATGTAAATTAGTGCAGAAAGAGTCAATATTTCATGTGAATTAACATAAAATTAGCATTTTGTAGAAGTTTTACAATATTTAATTAGAATACCTTCGCCACTATTGGACATAAGTGATCAGAAGGTTGAATCAGGTTCTGCTTTCGAAGTTAGGTTATCAGGTATTCCAGAAGGTAGGGTAATTACAACTTTTCGGACACTAAGAGTCTCCATCAAGGCAGTGGCTACGGCCTCAAGTCCGAATATGTATAAACCTATTAAATTCAGTCTTGACCGAAAACTTATCTTGGATACGGAATATAGTAAGAACGTTCCACCTCTGATATCTTTATCCCTAACGATGAACGAGACCGTTAATTATATGAACGTATATTTTTCCTTTTTTTATCTCTGCTACTACTTAATTCCAGAAAAACCAATTACCAATTGACGTGTGTATATCGATCTTGTTAAAAGTACAAAACTTTTAAATATACAGTGTGCAGCAAAAGTTAGTGCACAAACTTGCAGGAACGATAAAGGAGTGAATGCAAAGATTGCTCCCTGTTGGAACGTGAACAGAAACACTTCGTTACTGCACAATTTCAGAAAAGAAAATTGAGAAATAGAAGCTGGCCTCTGATCATCCTCGCCAGACACAATAATGCCAATAGTTTCTCCAGCAACAGGCAAATGGCCCCGAATCCCGAAGCTTGGTTTTGTTTTCGGACGAGACCACAGGGGCTGTTCAATAGTCACAACCAGTACTTCTAGGTCTAATGCACAACTTCCAAGAGACATTTTCAGATAACGTGTGGTCTGGTTTTAGTTGGGTAATTCTCCTTGTTATTCATGAGTTTGTCTGAGGCAGTAGGCGCCCTTTTCTAATTACAATTCTGAGTTTACTTTTCTTAAATTGTGTCAAAACGATACGTCTTAAACAAAATTTCCAAGACGGAAAAATGTTTTTAACGACCCCATTTTTCCTCCCTTTAACTTTGCGCACTTACTTCTGTTACACACTCTATATAATTATACTGAAAATATCCTAAATCCTTCAGTACAATTTATTAGTGTGATGAATATAACGGTTGTATTCATAATATTTTACTTTAGGTATGTTCACATTATACCAGCTAAGGACACGGCGTTGATCAGTTATTTATTTATATTATCCCGGTACATTATTTAATTCTTGGTCAACACGTTATTAAACCGGAATCGAAAACGCCACAATATGAACCTCAAAAATACTCCCAGTATTTCTAGAAGGTCACAAACACTCCCGGTACAATAACAGAATAAAAATTCTCGCCCACGAGGGATGAATTTTTACTTAAATCGCATATTAAAGGTTATAATGTAAGACAACGACTCGCATTACAGCTGTTCCTTGTTATTTTCATATGACCCCCACCCCTCACATACTGGAAGGGGTTGAAATTATACACAAATACAGTCGGGGATGCACTATAAAAGTAATTTTTTCGACTAAAACATGGGTCTGTAATACATATAAAAATTCCGCTTATTCCATCCTCTCCCCCTAGATGTGGTAGCCGTGACTTACCTCCAGTGTTTGGTTTTGGGTCGCGAGAAATATGGAAATAAAATTTAATCAAAATTGTTCTGTCCATTAAACGTATTACGCAGAAGTGTTTTTAACTCCGTCCCATCCCCCTGTTGCGGGATGAACTGCAATTTAATTCCCATTATAAATGGCAGAATCAAACTCAAAGACTCCCATACCACCGATTTCGATACCAATTTTATTTTCGTATGACGCCCCCTACACCCCCACGATGAATGGGGTTGAAATTATATGTCAAAAAGCGCTATCAAGTTAATTGACCCAAACAAATATGTATTAGAAGTAAATAACGGCAGTTTATGGATTTTTAAATATTATTGCCTCTCCACCCCCGCCAGACGAGGTGGTAGTCGCGTATTACCCTAATTGCGTCGAGTCACTCTATATTTATAAATCTATATGAGTATTATATAAATTTTTATCTGAAGTAATATTTTGTTAATTCTTAAGCCCACTTATGAGAAAAAATTTTTTTGTTCTTTGCTGTTTTTTTAAAATTAAATTGCATAATAGGTTAAAGGACTCTTTATAAATGAGTTTTAGGAAAGGTAAATTTCTAATAAACTAAATTCTGTTGCAAGTAAAATACGCTTGACTACTTTGCTCTACCTTCCTCACCCCCCCCCCTTTTCAATTCTGCTATTAAAGTGGGTACCTATTTCAGGATCACCCTTATGTAGTCTGTTACCAAAAAAGAATTCATGTTTATATAAAAGCTATGTTATTATAGAAATTGTTACACATTGTCGTTCATTATTGATCTGTCTAGCATGGAACATTGACGATTTAAGAAAATGTCGCCACTAATTATTATTGCGCAATATCATTTAATAATCATATTTGAACACACACAACAACCAGAGAGAATCTGAGATTGGTTAAGGGATAAAACGTAATCCATTATCAATTTCTTTTATTTATTTAAACTGTGGAAAAGTTCACTTGATGTTTGACCGTATCTTTAAGGAAGAGGACATTTTAATAACATTAACTGAAACAATACATTTTATATTTACTTAGGAAATATGGCGGAAAGGTCTCGTCAGACTCTATATATTTTACTGGAATTACTGGTTTATGTGTCCAATAAATTTAACAAATTTTGTATTCACAATGTTCGTGAATGTAAACATTATTATTTCAAACAAAGATTTTAAAATTTTAATGGCTAGATAGAGAATTCAAGATTTTATATTTTGTAGCAATTATGAGACTAGAAATATCGAGAGTTGTATACTTTTAAATTGTGCGCTAATATCGTGAACTGTCAAACTTCTTTGCCTTTAATATGCTAAATAACCCAACTGAATTGAATAAGAATTACCAAGGTTCATTCTTCGAATAAAGCACTGACCTTGTTAATAATTATCAAAACTGGAATGTATT
The DNA here is from genome assembly GCA_034510155.1 of Eucriotettix oculatus. Lineage (NCBI taxonomy): Eukaryota > Metazoa > Arthropoda > Insecta > Orthoptera > Tetrigidae > Eucriotettix > Eucriotettix oculatus. The sequence continues at coordinate 59,919,779 of CM067380.1, forward strand.
TGTTGAAACACTAGCTGGGTGCCCGGGGATGCCCGGGAGAGTAATGCTTAAATATAACAGACATTTTACTTAAAGTATGATACATATTTGTTTATCGCAAACATCGTCGTCGTCGCAGTGTAGTCTTTTAAGATTAAACAGAAACAGCAAATCATTAAAAAACTACATTTTTAAGCTCAAGCAAAAAACTTAGATTAGTGTCCATGAAACTATTTTAAAATATTTACGGTTATATATTGAATAAGGCACTTCTAAGATTTTTACTGTCCTTTCAATCGTCCGTAAAACAATGTGGCTAAAACACAATAGGAACCGTATTTCCAGGTTACCCGAGTAAAATAAAGTCTACAATAAGGCTGTAAACACACTTACGTTATAATATTTAGACGATCTAAAAAACAAAATTCCCGGTAGTAAAAGATGTATACGATACTAGGTTCACGTTTCTTAACAAACATGGATACGATTAAATTCTGAAAGTTACGCGAAAAACTACCACAAAAACTGAACCCAGCAAAGCGTCTATTGTCCACATTGTCTCGATTGGATACAGGGAACATTTTGTAAAGAAGCCATGCTTGTTTTACGGTTTTTAACCACTCATCGGCTGGGTAAGAGCTGTGAAGGTATCTCATGACATTGGCTCTTGTGTATAATAAAAGGAATGAAATACGATGGCCCCGTTTCCTAATAGCAGGGTCAATAAAATGTTCTTGATTACTTAGATGTAAATTCTGAGCTGGACATCCCGTAAAATAATGTTATTATTATCAACGGTTCATGGACGTACATCGATAGGAGGTTTTAATGACAACATAGAAAAACTAGAATGTTTTGCTAACCTAGCAGGCAGCAATCAACCAATATTGGAGTGTAATAGATTCAACGTTAGACTTACGCTAATAATAATTGCGGTAAACACAAAGCTGACCTGTCAGAAAATGAAATACCAACCTGAAATATTGACTTCAGATGTTTCAGTCATTGAAATAGTAGAAATTCCTTATAACAGTATTCGTCGGAGGAAAATTACTAATATTCCTGACCATACCCTGCATTGTAAACCCAAACTTATATAGATTATAAATATATATAATAAAACTTGACGATTGTGCATATATATTTTATATAAATTTAAACGCAAAGGTAATTGCAAAAAAACTTGATCTTAAAAACACTATGGGAGGGGAGGATGAGAAACCCGTAGCACAAGCGTAGAAGGAATTACAGTTCAAAATCTGTCTTTGATGTCAAAAAGACAGAATACAGGGAAATCCTCCTCATTTATTGCCCACAATATGTAGTGACTATTTGTTTACATTCTGAAACTCCCACATTTAATAAATTTTATTCTGCAATACAGATACCAGGAACAAATAGAACGATGATAAAAGAACATCATGAACGGTTGTTGAGATATTTAAATTTGTATATTTTCGTTTTATTTAGAACCGCCTTTTAACATGACACATTTCACGGAACCAATGCCCATGATTATGCTCGACATTTGCCCGATTAGGAACTTCAGGAAATATCAAGCAGTAATAGAAAACCTTAGGAAAGACTTTTTAATCATTATAGTTTAATATATTTTTTGCAAGGAAGTTGACATAATTTGAAGTGAGAATTCGTAGGAATCTCAGGTTTTTTATAATTTGTAACTATACACCTTTTACATTCTTTATAAAACGTTTTTGTTTTATGGCCGAAACGAATGCTATTCGTTGTAAAATTATAATTTAATATTAGTGTTTTTCTGCAGTTTATCTTGACGTACCAAAATATAGTCTTGAGAGTGCGAAAGCTCTACGAAACAATTTAAAAGTATTTCGTTGCTTTTTGTTTCATTATTTGCTATTCGTTAATTTATTAACAGTTATCACTGTCGTATTTCCCATTTCGCAATTCTATTTACACTATTAAAAGAAGTTGAAAAGATATTGTTTCTTTCTATAATTCTTTATCTTCCTCCCATTTCTTTCATTGTATGTGTCTCTCTACGTGATTACATATTCTCGCTCGCTAAGAATTCCTTTGCAACTTCTTAACCCTCCTTAACTTAAACCAATATATGGAAATGGAAAAACCGACAGTAGTATCTACTACAGATTCCGCACCGTTGACTCCAAGTTATTAATGTATATTCTATGGTACAAGAGGGTTGTCTGCAATTCTCATAAAAAAATCGAAAACAAAATTTATAATTTGTCATTGTTTAGTCGTCATTTTTCTTTAAGAAACGTAAGATAAAAAAGATTATGAAAATTATGTACGTAAAAAATTTCCATGCTGTTTAATTAACTAACGTAAAAAAATATAAATGTGAGGAACAAACTTCCAAGTCCATAGATAAACTTTTGATGTGTATATAATCCTAAGAAAGAGTCTATCCAGCAATGAAGGTACAACTGAAAGGTACAAATTAGGTTTTACCGATTTAATCCTCTACGGAGGAGATTAATAAAGTTTTCATTTACTGTTCAAAGTAATGCTTTTCTTCTTCATTCGGTTCGTTTTAGTAAATTGCTATTTTCAATCTTGACGTTGCCTTCAGCCTTTTTAAAACTATATTTTTCTTTCACTACAATTAATTTCACATTTAAATTATAATGCCAATTTTTTAATGTAACTCATTTATTGTATATTTAATTGTCAGATAAATTATTATATTAAATTATAATAATTACATTGTTCTGTTTCAATAAATCTCGTAAACTTTTACAACAATCCGGAAATAACTTAATGAAGAGCATTCTATAAATCTCAGAGGAGATGAGAAGAGTGCCCTTGAAATTAGGTCGTATATTCTCTGTTCCCCCTGGACCCATCCGGCGGCTTCATGATTAACGGCCCTCTCATTGGCACAAAATTATAGCGAAAGATTGTTTATTAAATCTGGCCAGCCCAAAGTGTTCAACGTCTAATATGGTACGCGTTACTCAATAACGATTCGAAATGAAAACAAGAAAACCTGTTTTACAGAATGTAAAAAAAAAAGAAGGTATCGGATTGTTAAAGCTCCGCGACAAGGGGTAAAATATATTATAGGCGGGAAAATAATGACTGGTAAACACAGGTACCTCGAAATCAACTAAAAAGTTTCGCTGCCGTATATAAATGAACGAACGTAATTATTGATTTGAAAGTTATGCAGAGAAGGCCTCTTCCTCTATTACATCACAGTACCTCACTCTTATCATTTATCTTCTGTATAAAAATGATGGTACATAAGAAGTTTCCATACGCCTGAATGAGGCATCGAATCTTCCACAATCACAAAATAATATTCATAAATATATTCTACTGTACTTTGGTTATCCCTTAAAAAGGTTGATTAATATTAAAATAAAATATGGTGCCTAAAATTGTAATTACAAATTCATCAGAGTAAGGGCTCATATTAACCAGAACGTACATAATATTATCTACAGATACTTGTGTATCTAAATACAGTAACGAATTCCGGAATACCGCATCAAACACTTATAAATGTTCTTATTTCAAACAGAAAACTGGCCTCAAATTTTCTTAATTCAGGAAATGTAATTTATCAATTAAACAATCTGAAGAAATGTTTATTTTCTAATAATTGTGGTTTCGCTTTCATTCCTATCGGCTGTCTTTATCTTTTTCATTCCATGTGGGATGTTATTAGAACACAGACCAACTCTCTGGAACAACTGTGTGTAATCAGCGGAAAATGCTGTCTTTTCTTCCAGGGATGAAGAGGTGACAGAAAATATATAAGAGTTATTCAAAAGCATTAACTGCAACTGTTCGGGATTCAGGGAAACGGTCGATTAATCAGGATTGAAATGCTAGGATCTGTTACAACCGGGTATTCCCACGAAATTGCTCTACAAGAGATACATATAATCGAATGGCAACAATGAAAACTCGTTGCTCTTGGGGAAGCAACATGCTAACGAAGCTGTAAACTCCGCAAAACTTGAGACGTAAACATTTCACTGACCCTTCATTGCTGTCGATAATACCAATGATGCTATATTGTGGTAGTCGATAAAAATAATTGTAACAAACTACTATTTACAGATACGTTTATTTTGATGTTCGCGACTTTTCGATTTCTCTGTATTCAGCAAGGACAACAGTGTAAAACGACCGCTTTAAGTGGAAACGACACAGTATTACAGGAACGCCCCATCGTAATTCCACCGGATAAGAAATCCCCTTTGTAACATGTCTATATTATTTATAATATATAATAATATTTATATAGCAAATAATTCATTAATATAATTTAATATTAAAATATCAACAAGAAAGAAACCTGTGTGAGTTATCCAAATAATATTTAACAGTATATATATACGTACTGTAAAATATTGTTTGCATAATATAAATAATAAATATATTATAAATAATCATTCGGTTAATACAACTTCATCGATTTCTATCTTTCTCTACACAAATTCATCATTTGCTTATTAAAATATGTCTTAGCTTCTTTACGGAACCCGTCTGTGACCATGGCATCCTCAACTCCTGTCTCTACATTTAATTTAATTCTTTCTCTTGTTCTGATTTCATATATTTTTTACATTAAATTTCACTTAATTTTATATGTTCCTCAACCCGTCTTTCTGAAATATTTTCCATTTCTCTATATTAGAAAAACTTTAATATTATATTAATGATACTTGTATTTCATAATATTTATTAAAAATATTTATGAAGACATAGTTGAATGCAAAACAGCATGCTGGAAACCCAGAAGTAATAGAACTGAGCAAAATGGCAATTGATAGCACAAAAAGTGTAACTGGTCGTGGGAGGCGAATACAAGCACTGGCGCCTACGCGGGGAATTCTTTTTCTAATCTCTATTACATATAGGGTTAACGCCGTACTTGAATGACCTAAATACTTTTTGACTCGTGTTGAAAAAAATGCTTAAAGTCCCGTCTACACTCTCCGTTTTGCTTGCGCGCATACTTTTACAAACTATCAAAGAACGAAGGTTTTCCCGGTGTATTTGTCGAAGAAAATGTTGTCCGGTTTCCACACGGATCGAACAGCGAGACGTTTCGACGGACGAAAGCTCTGCCGTCATCTTCAAGCGAAGAAAAGATGCTTGAAGATTACGGCAGTGGTTTCGTCAGTCGAAACGACACGCTGTTTAACCCGAGAACATTTTCATTATCAAACTAGTTTGCGTATGTAAGCGCGTGGGTGAGGACGGCAGCACTGTAGCTCGGGAAAGCTCAAAAGAGCGACTTGTGCAATCGTCGACTTGCTGAAGATTTGGACATAATCAGGGATGTCACTTCGTACCGTTTACTTTCCTATCAGAGACAGAATTACAGAGATGGCTGAGATGGGGACGAATCTAAGTACGTATAAAATGCAACCAAACGTTAGATCCATATAAAACCCTACGTTGGTTATCTTTGTGGTGCTTCTTTGCCAGAAAAGTGTATAGAGGAAAAACTTATCCTGATCTGAGGATAGAAATACGAGAAGAACATAGTTGTGCGTTAAAATAAATCAAAATTTTGACTTGCAAGTTTGTCTGCGTCATCTCCCTGTTTTCTGCACTTCAGGTTACTTTATCAGGCTACCCTTACTCATTTAATGCAACATGAGTCAAAATATGTCTTGACACGTCTGTTGTTAACCCTTAAAGAAAATGGAATCCCGCACTGGATTAGGATCCGGCCTCCCACGAAGAGTTGCAACTTTTTTGTGCCAGCTATTGCAGTGTCCCTCGGTGCTATTACTTTTGGGTTCCCAGCACGCTGTTTTGCATAGAATTACATGATTAGTTGTACGTTGGCACCGTATCGGAGCTGTCAACTAAGAAGCGCCTAATAACAGAGCAGCGAAGCCCGAGGGCCCCCGTGATAGATAACCGAGTCATATTGTGATTAGTCTGGGGTGCAGATCGCTCTCCAAATGTTTCAATCTGTGTTCCAACAAGAATGTTCTCACACTGCTCTGTTATTAGGCGAGCCTAAAACAAAACAATGGCGCTTGGGATACTGGTACTTATCATGGTCCGGCGCTGTTAATGCGGTAGCGACCGGCCACCATAGCACAGACATTTTCTCCATTCCAATTATTTTCCACTTAGTTGTCGAATCAGGTGCATGCCGATAGTTATTTGGTGTTTTAATATTGCTCGCTAACTGACGTAGCCGAAACTGTTTTTGGACGAGAATAACACAACTGTTTCTCTCGGATCTGGTAAACGTTACGACTCGCTAATAGCGAGACCCGGGCCAATGATCAGCTACTACAGGCCTTAATAGTAACTCATAATATTACCACTGCGAAATAAAAAACGGTTGAAATGGGGTAATAGTTCCATTACTGGAATTCGGTTCCCTATACAAGGATGATGGTCTCCTTGGAAATTTTTTATATGTATATCAGTCCACAAAAACTGGAAAGTGTGTTGAACTTGGGTGGCTGCCATTAGTTAACAAGCAGCTGAAAGATGATCTATACGTCCTATTACACTATTATTACTAAATATAAATAAATAAATGGCCTTCACTCAGAAAAATATTTATTACGATAACCTTACTACGTTTCGTCATCTTCTGTGACCCCTTCAGGTGTAACAATTTTAATCTACAATTTACAGAAAAAATTATGTATGTATTTTTAAAGAAAAATTGTTTATAAATGTTAATTATTTTAATATTACTTACAATTATGTATACAATCCTTTATTAAATTAATTATTTCGACAAGTAAAATTTAGAGTCAGTCTAACCGAAATGGAAACAGTGAAGTGGAGCCGAAAACGATGTATTATTACTTGTATATCTTAACACTGAATAATGTTTTAAATTACAGCATATTACGAAAAATAAATGCCTAAATTATTATATTAACTGAGTACAGTAGGCTCTCGATTATCCACGCGCGGTTTTACCGCTTTGCAATTTATTTTAAAGAAACAAAGGGACTAACAAAAATGCTGCTAGATCAGATTCAATCTTTAGTAGTGGGAGGAAGAAGAGCTGTGTTGAAGGAATTGTACGATCCTGCCTGTCACTGAACTGTCTTGTTATTAATACAGTAGGCAGTAGGGTAGTTCAGTTGTGTGGTAAAATATATTTGTTTGTGTGGGATAGAGCCGAATTAATTTTCTGACCGTATTTTTTTGTGTACTTCATCTATAAATCTACGATAGAACTGTTTCAATTACAATAGGCTATCTAACGCGTTATAAGACATCATAAAAGTGTAATTTAAGTAGATTGTTATAGCGTCAAAAATTAACGTTGATGATTTTACACTAGTATATGTACCTTGTTATATGTGTACTTCGGTTTTTGATTATCCACGCCAGTTCTCTCTACCCTATCAATTTGTCGTTTAAAATATTAGTAACAGATTTTCCATGTAACCCTGTTGAAGTGGATCGGTTATGTAACATGTCACTCACACATTTGTTATTAGTACTTAATAATTTTCTCATATACAAATGTCAGAAAGCTTAGGTAAATTTTCATTCCTGAATACAGCCATCATTGATTTGTGTCTTTATCTTTTGTTTCTCTCTGGCGCTACAGCCTATTTAGGGGCTTAGCCGACCGGGACGACTGTCAGAATGACTGTTTACACAACACATTAAGGATGTTTACGAGTGTCCCGTGGTTTATTCTTAACCCCAGTTTTCCTGGCCATGATGAGCACAAACATATACGATGCAAAGTGATGATGCTGACCGCTGATATACTTATAACTCCCCTGGAAATACTTATTAAGTGCTTTTTACATAGTCTTTGATTCAATTTTATAATATTTATCGTTTCATTGGACCACGCTTAGAGAATCTATGTAGCACTGAACCCACTAATCTATGAATCTGAACACAGTAGCCTGATTCTGGTTACTGAGGATCTATTTTCCGCGGATATTGTTTTTTTTTACTCGGTGAAAAAGTAAAACTCAATTTATCGACTCATTTTCAGTAGGTCAGAACTTGAATATAATCGTGTTTTGGTGCTGCGTCGGTTATGCAAAGGATTTCAGTTAAAGAACGGTACGCAGCGATGTAATAGTGGAACGACAACAAATATAGGCGTGCTCTTACGAAAGCCATTGGAGCCTAAAAGTACCGAAGAGCGAAGAAGAATTACGAATAAACAATTACGTCAAGTCCGATTAAGATTATTACAACGCAGACTTTACAAATGATCGTAGCTCCAGTAGTCAGCGGTAATGCAGCTAATAGTAACTGTGTAAATGATGGGGATATACACCATCCTTAATCTTACACTTATATCTGCTACCGACTCACGATTCTTCAGCGTCCAATTTTCTCGTTGAAATCACTAGACAGGTTTGAAGACGTTAGTCCTGGTTACGACCAGGAAACAAATAGGGACCATTACCCTGACTGTGGTAAACCATGAAATCAATTCTCAACCAAACAGACTGCAGTTCGACAAGCATTTGCGAATGTATAACGAAAAAGCGACGGATATAACAATGGCCCGGACACGCACAATTTCAATATTAGGGACCCGGAACTGAGAAGGAGATCACTATTGTCCATCAGAAACATTGCACGCAGCTCCTATCTGGGTCACCGACTCTCAGTTTCTTTTGAGATTATGTAGGCCTGGGGTCCTTTTTTGTGCTTATAATATGTAACAAAATCACAAACTTCTGGACAGTTTCATTTTCTACCCACTAATACAAATTATAACGCGGATCAGCAATAAAATCTGGATGCAACGTAAAGAATTATGATTGCAATTGCTGCGAGAGGACGAAAAGAATATAAGTCGGTCACTGGGTGTCAGAGGGAGAAGAGAGTCATTTATAATCAAAAATGTGAAGCAGAATAGTTTCACATATCGCCGTCACCACTAACAGATAACAATTACAACACGCCTCTTCCAGAAATCATCTCGCCAGCGACACAAAAGCGAATAGCAAGAGTGACCCATTTTCATAACTTGAGTTCTGAAAGTTTGAAATTATTCTATTTATAATAATAAACCCAAAGAAGAACCCCGAGCTATTTGTTCTAAAGTACGGTATCATTTATTTACGGAAAATCTTATAACTCGCAATTGGTATTGAATTTGTCCCGCTTTCAGTTATAACAATAGACGGAGTGAGAATGCTCTCGCGCTCTCTCATGCTGCTAAAACTACGCTTATAATAATACAGAAAGAGGGATGAATGGTATAGGAACACCTAATAGGACTTTTAACTCGCAGTTGGTTTCGCGGCAATTCAATGGGTTTATAAATATTTACATTAATATCTTCTGAACTCTGAAATATATTGAAATGAAACATGGACGAAAATTTAAGTTAAAATTCTTGTTCAGTTCCTGACATTTTCATTGAAATCCGTTGAGCCGTTTCGGAGCATATACAGCTTAAGAGTATAGGCAACCCGCATTTTATAATTTTGTAGATTCAAACGCACGTTTGCGAAGAAACCTTCCCGTAGAATTCATATTTATATTGTATTAAATCATCATCGAAATGAAATATGCACGAATATTTAAATTAAATATCCTGCTTTTAAACCCTCAAAATTTCATTCAAATACGTTGAGCCGTTTCAGAGTCTATTAGAGACAAACATACGGACAGACAGATAGGAAGACAGACACTTCAATTTTATTTATTGGTATAGATACCAAGCGTGTGCTATTTACGATAGTGTTATTGCACACATATAAATATTTCTGTTGTTACTGTAACTTAAATTATTTCTTTGGGCGAGAGAAAATGAGACAGCAATTTTGTTGAGAATTGGTTAATGTTTGTGGAACCTGTAATTTACAACACGTTAAAGAGATCCAATAATGCAATTCCGTATTGTTAGGTTTTGAATACATTGTATTCGATAAATAACTTCTACCAAGATACCAAAGAAATATCCCAACAATTATATCGACATATGAGCACAGTCAGATTATATTAAATAATATTTATGTACGTTTGAAATAAGAAACGAACCAAGAAATCATTTACGTTTCTTGTAACATGGCATCATATATCTCCGTTATATATTCAGAAAGAAGGATATAGTGAATTGTTTAACTACCAAAAAAACAGCGTGTATAATTGCATTATTCCTGTCCCAGTCTCAACAATACCTGAATATTAAATGGCAGAGACGAACTATTTTAAAAGCAAATTATTCGCCGTCAATGTTAATAGTGAAGAAGAGTAATGGTGTTTCACTTGTGTTCCATCATATGCAAGTGTACTTATGTACCTAGAAAAGCCCATTGGAGCAAATTGATGGAGGTAATTATCTAATAAATGAATTAAATCTAAATCTTACCTTATCTATCAGCTTGACGAGTGTAGAAATGTTAATTTCGGCGGAGTAAATTTATTAGAATTTAACGTATTTGCTACACCTTCTCATTAAGGATTATTTATGCTTAATATGTGTCAAAAATCAAACGGAATAATTCACATTGTGCAACACCGAAAGAAAACTCTCCATAACCGGAGGCCTTGAAGCAGATCCGTGTACCACCCAAACTTAACTGCACAAGACTTGGAGTAAACTCACTTCTCAACACAAAACTCGAGCACGATGACAACAATTCGAAAAGATTGTGGATTTCGTCAATCATGATGTGAACCGAGGCATCTATTTGGCTGCAGAAGTAACGACACACTGCATTACTCCGTTCCGGCTGTTTCCGGCGTCGATTTACAAAACGCAGAGTCGTCGGGCATTGATGACCGTCGATAAATTGGATCCTAAAATTCATCGTAATCGGCGTGACTTGAAATTGAGTCATCAAATCTCATGGTACATTCAATAAGCACGCTACCTTAAAAGTGTCTAATACATCCTGGTGCTCTGAGAAAATGAAAATTTCCCCGATACTTTAATGGACTTAAAAATTCTCCTGGTCAAAATACACGGAATGAAAAATATGCCCTGTACCTTAAGTAAGTAAAGCATTATCCCTATATTTTATTCCCTCAATCTTGCAACGAAAATCACAAAAGATCCAATCAAAATGTGTTTCTGAAGAACAATAATTTATACTCCGCATCAATTTATGAAAAACGCGTTGCATTGCACGAATAATCCTGTGCGCGCACATGAGTTTTTAAACTTTAAGTACGAATGAGAATAAATAAATCAGTCCACTTTTCAATTGAAACATTTTTAATCCTGTGTAATGTCGCTAATTCTTTTAAATTTTCGTTTCAAATTATTTCATCAGACTGAACTCATCGTCAATCAAATCTATTGCATTTATAATAATTAAAAAATCTTTTTCGACATTCCTTGATATTTTCTCAAGTTCGTATTGCAGGATTTAAATCGAGTTAGAAATCTGCGCTGCTTCCATGAGTATGTGTCATTATAAAAGGTGGTTCTAAATTTAACGAAAATATACAAATTTACATATTTAGAAAGTCTTTCGCAGTGTTCAGCGTCATCGCTTAATGTGCCCGTATTTTTCTGAGTATTTTATTAAATGTGGTAGTATCATACTGTAAAGAAATAGAATTCGATATTGAGCGGAATTTAATATGTAGTATTTTCCAGTATATCTCAATGCTCGATGACGTGACAGACTTTCGCGAGCTGACATATTCGCATATTGTTTAACCTCTGTATTGGTGATTTCTCGTACCCCACGCCTTTCCTCCAGTGCTTTTTGTCGGGTCTTTAATAATGTGTATCAAAGTTTGTTGGAATTTGTTACTGCTTTTAAATTTGTGTAAAGAAGGTCGTAGGTTTTTCCGGTGAATCTGTTGGATAAACAATTCTTGGGCTTCCACCCGGGTCATAATAATATTAAACCACGACGTTTCGATGGAAACCTCACCAATCTTCATGATTTGATAAAGATGGGTGAGATTTGCATAGAAACGTCGTGGTTATGGCCCAGGTGGAAGCCGAAGAATTGTTTATTCTATATAAAGAACATACTAAGTTACATAAAAACTTTTTTATCGTGTAGATTCACAGAGGGTGGTGGTTTTATCGTCAAGATAAACCACCACTAGTCTGAAATTGTTACCATTCTAAATACATAACTAATGAAATAGTATCCTTTTATATTTATTTTTAGACACAACCATAAATACCCAAGGCCTTGCAGCAGTATCATTTTCTAAGCAGAACATTTTAGCAAGAGAAGTTAGGAAATGTGTCCCTATCAACGTGATTTGACTAGAATTGGTCTTTTTATTCGTGTTCAAAATGCGTATCCCTGATTCTACGTAAGATGATATATTTACGATCAGGAAAAGCATGTGAGGTCCCTGAACCATGAATAGGATATAAAGCTTGATACAAATGCTTGAGGTTACGACCCTGACATTCTGCATTGATTGTTCGACGCCTTGAACTCTATGAGTATCAACGAAAGCAGCTCAAACCCTAACTGCTATGAAAATAGTTTACGAAACAATTATATCATCGTGGTACATTGCAGGCTGTGGAATCCTTGCCACAAGAAAGACCATGATAGTTTTTCAGATTACAGAGGGTGGGAAGCTCGTTTTCGAAAACCGACGAAATACCCGTCGAGATTTAACTGACTGGCATTACACCCGGTCATTTCATAAAATTATTACACGCTATCGTACTCTGTTGCGCGGTTGCCAATTGTGATGGCACAGAAATTAAACATGGAATATTTATCATGCGTCGGTATAGAAAATAATATTTTAACTTAATATTGTATCCTCTAAGGCAGATCACATTTAGTTTAAATTACTTCCAAAACTTGTCTGAAATCAGATTTGAATCAATGGCCAATACAGACATTACGGTAATTAAAATGTTAAAACAATACTATACATCGTTTTCTCCAATATTTTGCAGGCGACGACGTCACATTTCATGGCCCCAAATGCAAGACATCCGTTTATGAAAAATTAGAAAGAACTCTGGAAGAATATATTGCATCACAGATGCTGCTAAGGCCCTTGGTATCACTTAGTTAATCTTATGCTTTAATTGTAACTGATATTCTGGCCACCAATTGTTACCATAACATAAAAAACTATCGACTTCCAAAACTAAATATTAACTCTTTGTTGCTCTTCCATTTTATTAATTTTTGCACAATAGCTTGAGGAGTGGTTTTAAGACTCATAACATTGGCATTAAATATAATTAAACCAATTTTTTGTTATGCTTTTATTTAAAGTCGCATCAAGTACTATGGTTATTAGCGACTACGGTAGGTGTAACTCGTGATCTATAGTTTCACAATTTGAAAACGCACACACACAACATCCATATCCATGCCCATGCCAGGATTCGAACACAGGACCTCTGATGTGAGGCAGTAACCACTATACCACAAAAATAAGATAATTTACTGTCCATTCTTATCAAAAATAATAAAAACCCTGTGAATTCACATGACAAATATAGCATTGTATACAACATTTCGAGTAATTATTGCCAAGCCGTTAACATAGGACAGACCAAACATGCCCTAAAAACAAAATTAAAAAATACAGGTCAAATTTTAAACTGCCAACCGATATTAATAACTTGACATTCTACATCTAACATTCACCTTCGATATTGAAAATCCAAAAATTGTTCACAATGAATGTAGTCGTAAGTCCGGATTAATTTCTCAAGTTATTGTGATTAAATTGTGTAACCATACGATTAATGTATAAAGTGCTACCACGGGTATTTGCAACATTTGATGAGATCCAAAAATATTGGAGGGAACGTTGTATAGTATTATTTTAACGTTCTAATTATTGCACTGTTTTTATTGCTGACCTCAGAAACAAACAGAGTAACTATAAAGCCTGATATGTTTGCAGTTAAGAAGTCGTCTGAACATTGTCCAATTTAAATAACAAAATTGCTTCATGGTGTGAATGGAAATTTACAACACATTTAATTGAGTATAACGATTATCACGTGTAAAAACATTCCCACGTAACCTGTTAGCAGGGGCCCCAGACTAACTGTAATCGATTGTGTGGCCGAAAATACATAAAAAATTAGCTTATTGGTTTCTCTCAATAAGACCATTTGTGTACCTGAGAGGCATAATAGAAGCTCTAATTAATTAGGCGTTGTTCATAGAAGCAATCAGGCCAACCTTTGTTGCAGGCTCAACTGTCAAGTTATGGGTAACAGGGAGCGTGGAAAACCAGCATAGGAGGTTTTCCCTGACGGGAAACAAACATCTGCGTACATCGCCGCCCGTGTGTCGTTTGTACCTGACAAACAGCAACAGAGCGAAGCAGGCCTATTCACAAAGCTATAAACTACTCAATGCTAAACTTATCTCGCGCCTTTATTGCTCTGAGCTGACCAGATTGTTTTGGAAGAACGGATTTTGTGACGTCTCGGAGAAAGGAAAGACATCTAGATAAAAGCGGACGTAGAAGCCGGTGTGCTACTATGTTATCATGTGACTGCGGATTTTGATGCTCGAGGCGATAAATTTTACGGCCCATTTATTGCCTGTCTGTTCTCGTACGTGGCTCTTTGATTTATGGGTGAAAGTAACCACTACATCAAGTAGTGCGGAGATAAGAGACAGCAAGAAGCTAGCCTACCTTACCGGCTCACACAACTCCGGTTTTCCTAACACACCTCAAAGATCCACCCCCGAAGTCTTTGGCCTCCGTTTATGCCAAATAAGTGATATAGAAATACATCTTGCACTCCGGAAATATACTTATATGGGGGAAACGCCTGTCAGATATCAGAAAACCCAAATCATTTCCCTCATACTGTTCATTCCACCTCACTCACGCTTGTTCTACAATTCATGTGCTATTAAATCCAAAAGATAAGAAAATTAAGGTAAACCCAAAATAGGGTGAACTGATCCAATCAACGGCCCCTCCCCCATTATCAGAGAATAAAACATTGGTAAAAAAACTGTAATATTAAGAATAGTGGGAGCAATTTTGATGTTCCCTGAGAGCTAAAATTTTTCCGTTGAACCCCTGCAGATGCAGAAAAATTGTGGTTTATTCATTCCTGAGGAAGCCATTGTCAGGTCAATATCAGGTTGTCATCTTAGTCATTTCTTTCTTCTATAAAAATAATTTTACAGACCTTTTATTAAATTTACAGTACTGTTTTTATATATTTACGTTAGTAAAGTATTTTTAAGTACCTGAGGTCTGATACTCATTCACGTGAATTCGTTCATTCACTGAGTATTTTGTGCTTAAATGCTTTTTTAATAACTTTATTTGTACCAAATATTACAAATGAAGCAAATATTTTGTGTATAATAAAACACCGAGTGATACAAAAGTGATCAGCAATAAAATTAGTACTAAAGGCGAAGAAAAATCTGTTGACACAATTCTGAGAAGCTGAATGCAAAGTGTTCATTCACTTGAGTGTTCGCCATACACTTCATGGACGAGAGAACTATGGTGAATTGATGATACTGAGTTTATTTTAGGTTTTCAAAAAATGCCTGTATGTGGTAGAAATCCTGTTGTTAATCTGAGATTCAAAATTGATTACTTTCCTCATTTTCTGAAAAGTCCGTAAGACGGAACATTTTCCGGAACGGAGCAAGTCCAAAAAAACAGCTGAGAAAGTATTTCTGGAGAAGTGTGTGTACTGTCTTCATTATTCCCTATTTAGTCATTTTAAATATTGTTATCGGCATATTCATTTTATTAATTTCATTTTGATTGATTTTATTATTAAAAAATTACTGAAAATTTTGTGTTCTGAAAAATATTACGATACGAACCTGTGGAGCTTTTTCGACTCCCACGATAACATTACAATTTAGTGTTGAATAGTTTTGTGCACCAAAACGTCGCTTTGCAATATTGTCACCTGGATGGAATCCAACCAATGTCTCTGTAGTGTATACAGCACGAGAAATTATGATAATTAACAGGTGATATTTCTTTTACCTGTACTATTAATTGTGCTGCAAAATTTCTTGATTTAAGAGCAGTTGTCCATGTGGAGCCCTGTTAATTGTGTTTCTACAGTGGCGCCTCCTCCCCTGTAAGTGTACACTGTACACCCTTCCCAGAAGTGGAAGCTGAACCTTATGGCCTCACAGCGTAAAAGTCTCGTTATTACAGAGCCCCGGAGCCCAGCGCTGTATACTTTTAAGGACGATTATGAGATCACAATGGACGCAGTCCTCTCTAATGGTATTTATCCTCTGCAGCCGCAGTCCCTTAATTGGTGCGGACTTGGCGGTTTGTGGGTGTCGGGGACAATTAACTCCGTGCAGGGGACGCTCCGAGGTCATTAGCGAGAGGAATAATTTACTGCAAACAAGCCTAGCAATTGATACCCGAGTGTCCCACCAATGAGTCAGCAGAAACGCACGAGCTTATCTGCAGATCTGGACATTCCGAGCCTCAGCCGCACAATTTCCTGTCTCAATAATGTTTGCCCTTTGGCCCGCTTCAGAGAAACAATTGATACTCATTACTTGATTGAAAGCGTCGGCCTGTTCTTCTTTTTATCGAAGAGGAGAGGGAAGGGGCCGGGTTAATTATTCCGCGACGCCGCCACGGAAGTTGGCTATTACCTAAACTACTGTCGTAAAATAAAACGGGAACGCATTCACCTCTCATTACTATCGCAAATACGTTTAGTAAAAAAATCTATGGAGACAAAACCAAGGGTGGGATGTACTTACATCGACGGTAGCGCATTATGACTCCATGTTTGAATGAACATTTAAATCCTACACGTGCAAAGTATTACTTATGAACAAGATTAGCGCCATACCGTTTCGTGGCATTCAGAAAGGGAGGAAATGAAGTCAACATTAGAATATTAGTGGGAACGCAGGGAACGAGCTCAATTTGCAAGTTGTGTAAATGAATCATGCAACTGAAATCAAAACGAAGGTGACAGCACACCGACGCTTAGATTTTCTGATGGTATGGTCCAGATTGAGAGGGTAGCAAATACGTTTATAGAAAGGTTTCTCAAATAATTGACAAACTACTTGACGTCGCTTCGGAAAAAACGCACAATCTTAAGATACTATTAAATTCTAAGCACAATTCAGGAGCGTACTGTAAAAAGCAACAGAGATTCCAAACTAGGCCCCTATGTCACTACGAATGAGGTACAGGAAATGGTATACGGACAAGCATTCCGAAATTAGACGAATAAACGTTTTAGTGACATAATAATATTGAAGACTATCAGTCTGTAACTATAAGAAACTAAAATGAAGAACAATAAGGAACGCTGATTCCAACCGATATCAACGTTGTGACAAACGTTGATGCCTGGATGTAATCCCAAAAACTCTTCATCCATGAAGATAGTTAAGTATTAAATGTTAACAGTTTCCATACCGTAACAATACTTTTCCATAAGCCATCATTAATGATTTGTTTCGATATGTCACCATTTAATCTATCCTGCATATAAGGGTAACAGCAATGGATGAAACATCCATCAATACTGAACGAGGTCCCATATACATTACTTTATAGGGAGGACACAGAAGTGAATAAAGACTTTGCAATTCAAAACCTCTGATTCGTCTAAACCGACTTTTTTATTAGATTATTTTTGGTCGCATCAACAATTGGAAGTGGAAGTATTTTCTTCGTTCCCAATGTCACTGTTAATACTAATTACTTTTGTATCGCTATTTATTTTTTTATGTACAAAATTTTTATACCATTTCGAAGATACGACACAAATCTTTTTCATTTTTAAGTATTTAAGTACAAAGTATGCGAAATACCCAGTGAATGATCAAGATCTCCCGAATTATCATAAAAACCTTGCGTACTAAAAAGCACTTTAATATCATAAAATATATAAAAGGAGTGCAGCAAATTTAATAAAAGTACTCTAAAATTATGATTATAGATGCAATTAAACATTACATATCTTTAAAATAGGGATCAGTAGTGCTACGGTAGTATTAAGAACTAAGAGCGTAAACAATCAGTATAGTTTGATTCAATGAGTTTTCTTTTACAGGGACGATGCCTGAGACACTAATAGCAAAGGATTTTCAATTTCTTCTTGTATTTTGCCAGAATAAACAGCTGAGGGGCGTCGTACTGAGAACTATGTTACTGCTCATCCTGGTTCCTAATTGTGTGATGAGGAACGAGACTAAACAGAGACCTTATTGTTGGCATTGTGTGTAATAAACCAAAGTGCATAATCCACGCAGACAAACCAACACAATCATGCGCTCATGACTTTTTTATCGCTAGATATTTTCTTAGGTACAAAATGATTGTATAATTTGGAAGATTCGGTACAAATAAATTTATTAAAAAACTGTTAACAGCCAAATAAACACGATACCCAATGAATTAACATCATGCCTCAAGTGCTAAAGTCATTTTTCTAACACAATATGTATGAAAGAGTGCAATAATGTTAGTAAATCGGATGAAATCTTCACGGTTAGCCAAACCGGGTCAGGCTTTTAAAAAAACACGTTTCTGCGGCCATTTTCTGCCGCCGTCTTCAGGCTGTATAGCCTTGGACAGGTAAATCAGGGCAGGAGGATAAATGGAAATTCTTCCAGAACCAGGAAGAATAGCAGACGACCCAATTAGGAGGAAGGAGCTGGAATATGCACTGAGCCGACACGGTAATTACCCCTGTGACTCTTTGCTGATGTTCTGTACTGCCAGGTCCGAGTAGATTTGTGTAAAACATTTTGTTCTATGAGAAGACCCATAATATACGACCCTGAGTGTAGAGTTAGAAAATTGTTAGTTTTAAGAATTTAATTTGTTTCATTTTTTTGTGTAAATATATTTGTAGTTTTCATTGAGAAAGAACTGCCGGCATAAGAATCGAAATATCAAAATTGTAATTATTAATGTAAATATGTTTATTGATTAAGTAAATCGTGTTCTTATTTTTATTATAAAATCTTATTATTAATATATGAATATCCCCCTCCATATTCATCTCAAGATGATTTGAGCAATCATACACTTTAGCTTACTGATTGACACAATTAAGGCGGACTCTCAATGAGAGGCCAAGTCTAGATGTCGGTAGTTAACAAATTACAGAAATGTTATAGTAAGACTGGCTACAAAATACACGAATTACATTCACTTGTCAATTTCAATTCTTGTCGTATCTACGATGATATTTCGCCACTCCTTCAAGAGCAACTATTTCTGAAATTATGTTACTTTACAAAATCAATTTTCAACAGGTTATAAACATTATAATCAATAAATTGTATGCGAAAGTATTTTTTGATTCAAAGAATTGTCACACGCAGCCTCCAGAAAGTAAAATGATCCCTGAAATTTAAACAGTGCAAAGAGTTACTAGATTAAAACCGTGCGTACGCGATGCAATGTCCTTGGAATTAAAATTATAGCGCCTCAGATTTAATTCATTCACAGCAATTTAAATTAATGACATCCTTTTCTGCCGTTCCTCACAGTCGACTACCAGCGTTATAAAATTCATTGCAGCCGAAGTTGTCTCCAAGTTAAAAAAACGAGGATATCCCCAAGAGTCCCGACGTAATATCAGATACCTGTTAAAACACCCAGCTGTTAATAATATCAAATAAGGCCTTCATACAGAGCTTTAATCGTGTCAAATTTTTCTCGTGTCAGTTACGACAACGACCAAAGCGGAGCTCTATTATTTATAGCATTTTATAACGACACGATGTTACTTGACACCAGTCCGTGCATGTTCCAGAGAGATACAAGGAAATTTCGCTAACCCCATCGCTCGTCACTCAACATCTATAATAACCTAATCATATCACCAATTAATTTTACAGTGACTTCAATATTTCGAACGTATTTACACATTAACAAGTTAATTAAAACGGAAAATTTGTATACAGTAACTTATATCTTTGCTGCGGTTTATATGAGTCATTATTGGCACATAAGCGATTCAGTTTCGGTTTATTTCTGTGACGAACCTACTTGAAACTTCTTAGTTTCCTATGTCCACGTACAGCGTCTAGTTTTTTGTATGTTTGGGCTAGTAAAGTGTGTATGAATTCTGTCATTTTTTTTGTTTATATGTTAACATACGCGTAATAAAGATTTTCAAACAAAGCGAAATTGTCTTCCGAGCTGCAAAGCTGTAATGGTATGAGTCTAATTCTTGAATAAGCCATAGAATTCAACATATATCAGATACAAATCATAACTAACAAGCAAAGAAAGCAGATTTGTAATAAGGAACAAGCCGGATTCTCTGTGTTCCTAGTGCGAGGCCACTTATAAGGTGGTAACCTTGGATGGTTACATATCCTTGTATTCTCAGTGTGAAAACGAAAATCAATTATTTTTTTATTCTTGTTCATAATTTTTTTCAAATTCTTGATACTTAAATTGGCTTCATTTTAATAATTTAAAAATTCATACTTATATCATCTGGCTTTATGCGTTTGTTTCCGGAGAGTGAATGAACATTGCTCACATAACCTAGAATATTAAGAACAGTGGGGCAATGTCCATGTTCCTTGAAAGCTAAAATATTTCCATTGGACCCCTACGTGCAGTCAATCTGGGGATTTTTTCTGACTGGTCCATTCCGGATGAAACCTTTGTGACATCAACAGGTGGTTGTCAACCATGGACTAGTCCAAAAGTGCTATTTCTTTACATCCATTATCATAATTTTATAGAAATTTTATTGCACTACTTTCGTACATTTGTGTAAAGTATTTTTAGTAAACAATTTGCTGGAGGGTCTTCAAACAATTTTGTTCACTCACTAGGCATTTTGTATTTAAATATTTAAAAAAAACATAATTGAACCGAATCTTTGAAATGATGCAAATGTTCTGTGCTTAAGAAAATACCTGGCAATACAAAAGTGAATAGCAACAAAAATAGTATTCGGGGCGAAGAAAATAATTCTGACAACCTCAATGCAAAGTGTTCATTCACTGGAGACTAGAAAACCATACCAACCCTCTTATACAACCACTGCTGAAATATAGAAACCACAGAAGATTAAAATGATGGTGGTCAATTGACTTCAAAGTTGGGGTCTAGTCACAGGAGAGGGCCTCATCAGGACACTTCGAATACATCAAAAATAGCTTATAGAACCTGTTATTCTGTTTGCTATTTCAATAAATAATTTTTTTTAATTTACTAGAGTGTTCAACGTATTTAAGTAGGTATGTTACTAATTTTCTATACGTGAGTATAAAATTTACCAAGTTAACAAAATGTTATCAATCAAAATTACACCATGTATAATAGCATTAGTGTAATCTACTTGAAGAAGACGAACTATTCATAGTGGACTACGAAGTTCTGGTTAGATTCAAAAGATTTCTTTATAATTTAGCTTACATTGGTGTTTTTCGTTTCTCTCCAATATTTAAAACAATAAATAATAAAGTCAGTCAGTCGAAGTTGTCGTGAACTAATAAAGTCGGTGAATCATCATCATTCCCAGAAAACAAAACGTGATAATATTTGTAATGGTAACCAAATCTAAAATCTCACACACATCGCATAGTCGAATAAATTATTGACGTAGTTTAATCATAAACCTTGTATATTTAAATGAAGACAGCTTATATATATATATATATATATATATATATTACGACTTACAATTCACTTCCTGTTTAGAGCATTACAGCCACGAGTAACCATTCATTATGTGTTGAATGAATTTAATAGCATTCGTCAAAATTATGAAAAATTCCATTTTTGGAACTTCTAGCTGCCCGTTATTCTTTTAAGCGGTTATTCAACTGAGGACTATTTCATTTTGGTAACAAAAAATGTGTAACTATTCGAGTAATCTGCAGAATAAGAGAGGTTGAATTTTTATAAAATATTTATACGCGAACGAATTGCAAAAAAATTGTATATTCCATGTTTAATAGCACGCAATCAGGCGTCTATTTGTTTACAGTGTTCTACTCTCACTTTTGATCAATTATTTCCCGTAAGATACGATCACACGGAAGGATGATGAATTATTTTATAGTTTTTTAAATACGTAAGTTTGCAAATTTACATTTTATTCAAAGTGGCCTTTAAACGTGTCATATATTCACAGAAAAACGGTATGTTTCAAAGTCGACTTTTGCCCAAGTATATCCTGTAATACGAACTTATGTAAATATCAAATGGTGATAAAAAAGAACAAGTAAGATTTTTTAATTATTACAATTTAATAGATTTTATGTCAATTGCAAAGACTAAGGGAATAATGGAAATGATAATTCCTGTCAATTTAAATGTGTATATTTACACAGTCACCCATATATATATATATATATATATATATATATATATATATATATATTATTGACGATGCTTTACGTCTGACAAAATAATTTTAAATGAGAATTTCAAGAAACTAACGACACTGCACTTGGTTTTCTATTGAACAATAGCGTATTTTTTATTGTTTTTAAAAATTGTTTTGCACATTGAACCATAATTCAATTTTTAAGCTTCAAATCTACTGTGAGCAAAGGATTTTATGTTTCCCGCTACGCAACTCACAGGATGATCTTCAGAAACGTCGTTCGATTGTACGATTTGTCGTAGAGAGAATTTTTTCTTCTTTAAAATACAGGGCGTATTTTTCACCGCGTACATTCTTGACACCTTTAGTGCACGGGGAGAATTTTTAGCATCATTAAAGTAAGGGGAACATTTTCATTTGCACAATGACGCGGGATGTTTTCCAAACTTTTAAGGCAGGGTGCTTATTTAATATACCAGGAGATTTCTTGACTCGATTTAAGAGCTGTGAGTCATCACGGTGGCTATGATGAGTTAAACATTCTGTCGGGATAGGTTCGCGTGAAAAGGTAAATGTTCAAAATATTGACGCGCTCGATGCCGGTTAAATCACATATTGAGCAAGTGATAAGCATCGAATTAAATACTATACCAGGTTCGGAACAAATAAGTACCGGGGCAACGCCGGGCACCCAGCTAGTACTACAACTGCAATTTTTCATTATATCTAGTAGTAGACATGATTACGACGTGGATGCTATATGTGAAGTTGGGTCGGCACTGGACATTTATTGTTAAACAATTTTTGTATAATTTTGGAAAACGAAAAATCGCGTCATAAAGGTATAAAACATTAGTTTAAACTATTATTTCGTTAACCTAATATTACAATTACAATTTTTGAAAAGAAACTTACAAATTTCCCGTTATGCCCCACCCCCGGGGCAGAACGGGATAGATTTAGATTTATTGTTGTTTCCATTAATCCTCGATTGAGGAAATAGGATACGTCATACATTAAAAATTAAAAATGAACAAAATAAAGTACATAATTAAAGATAAATAATCTTAAAATAAATTAATAAAAGAAAATGTATATAGACAAAAGTCAATATAATGTTTTGTAATTTCAATTTATAAAAAAAAATTAACTACGAAAAGACTTAATATATTTTGTGTTTTCTTTCTTATATTTTGCAGACGGTTGGTCACTTTATCAATTTTCCTTCCGCAAAGAGATTTTATTGTAACTGCACAGTCTTTTTTCCTAGTATTTTTCCCTTTCTCCCAATCAATTTATTTTTCAAGGTATTCTTTTTGGGCACAGCAACCTTGTAATTCATTCTTATAAGGCAAGTCTGTCAGTTTTTCCTTTTTTCTTCTGGAACACATTACATTTTGCCTTTATACAGTAGTATCCCGAAACACCCCGCACACAAGTTTTAGTTTAAGGTTTTTCTCCGAGCCTTAATACAAGCAGGTTTAAACCTAATACGTAATTTATATGTAGCTAAATACATCATTAAATAGCGGTTTTGTAGCTTACCTTCTATCGAAATGCTGCAAAAATTATAAATTCACAATGTAAGACGGCCAAACTAGAGTTCACTCACAAGGCGCAGTCAGAACTTGGTCAAGTCGGCTACCGGGATTTCTCCCTTGACCAGTGACCATTTCCCACCCCCCTTTACTAAACTTTAGCACTATCCAGTCAGAAAAAATAGGGCATCCCGTTCTACCCCGAGTTCCCCTACAACTAGTATACCTGCAAGTATAAAGAGGAATCGTGTTTGGCTTAAAAAAAATAAGACATCCGCGGGGAAAAACATTCGTTTCAATCAAGTCAATAATTTAGTTTCTAGGAAACGAGGCATTGATTCCTAAAATAATGTTGAGGTAAGTGCCAGAGGTCAGTTAAATTCTGCTGGAAGCATGACATTGACTTTCGAATCAGTCATTTGCCACTTTCTGGAGTGCAAATAAATTTTGTTGGTTTTACAAGTTCTGCTATAATTTTATCGCAGTCTGTCACTTTCTTAGAAATAAGATTAATAAATTTCCAATCTAATTTTGATATATATATATATATATATATATATATATATATATATATATGTGTGTGTGTGTGTGTGTGTGTGTGTGTGTGTGTGTTTACTACATAAATTGGCGAAAAGTACAAAGAAAAATATAATTACGTAAATATGTCATTTACATTTATCCAATGCGGTTGTACAAATTTTTAAAGTACTAAAGTAGGCTGGAAAGCTAATTTACCGATTTTTAAATATAGTATGATGGAATTAAAGTTAAATTTCAAATAGTACTAAATTGCCAAGAGACGCTAACAAACATTTGTACACTACAAAATGCGTTCCTTAAAATGGCCCGTTGTTGAACCATACGTACCACATACTTTTCTTTTTGTGTTTGACCAATCCTGACTGTATACAGCAACGGCATCAATTACTGCAACAATATCGTTTCAGGGATCTCTCGTATCACATCTTTTGCATCACTGTTGAGTCTGAGCCTGACCGACTGTTGCCATACTGGGTATTTGTGCCATAAATAGCCGTCTTCCCTTCTCTTTGCCCTGCCAGAGGCTGGTAGTGCCAATCAAATGCATTTCAATTCCATCATTATCTTCTATGCATCGTATCAAACGGCGCTGTAATCCCTTCTGAGACTATAGCGACTTTCGTTGCTTTGCTATAATAAAATATAAATTGTATTTGATCCATTTATCGGATAACTCAAACGTCTGTAAGTAAAATTTGAATCCTGAATTAAATAAAACTCATAAATAAGCAGTTATATTATGAATATAGTGTTTTTTTGCTTGATTGCGCACACCAAAGGTTTTACTTATCTGAGCCTCAAAGCTATTTTTCCAGTTTATCTTTCCAGACATTCGATTCCATGTAAAGAAGATTCTATGACCTTTTTATTCTAATTATTACACTGAATAACCAAGTCCCAATCCTCATCAAATATCAATTATTTTGACTTCATATAAATGGCCTTTAAAGGACAAAACTTTTTAATTTATGATATAATAGTTGAGAAAAACCTTTATTCGGTTAATCAAAATGCACTATATTTTCAATTATGTATTCGTCATACAAGAGTTTTCGACTTAATAGTCATATTTATTTTAATCAACTGTGCATAAATATGTCTTTAAATATTAAGTATTAACTGGAATATTACTGTGAGATGTTGAGAGCACTGTTTTTAAAATATTTGTTTAAAATGAATATGACTAATAAGTCAAAATCTCTTTAAGGATGAATACAATGTTGAAAATAACTGTATTTAGGGGAGCAGAATAAAAATTTTCTCAACTCTTCTATTTAAAATAATTGTCAGTCCAAGTTAAACTTTTCTAATTTTATATTTTTGGTAGAGGTTACCTTTACACACAATTCATATATATTGTGATCAGTTCTACAGTTAATCTTTGGCAAAAAAAATCGTGTATTACATAAACACAGTTGCGCGAGTAACGAATGACGTTAAGTTACGTTCGTTAATTTAATAATTTCTATACATTTCTGAAAAAGCCACGAATGACTTCATTTGTACCGGACAAGTAGGCAAACTCAGTATAGAGTAAATTAATTAATTTCTTCTTCAAGGATTTAAATTTAATAGGACTTAATTTTAATTTTGATATTTGGATTACAGTATGTTTTTAAATAGGTCTGAATAACATCACAAATCAATAAACATTTATTTCTTTAAAAAAATTACAAAGATTAAGTTTTTCAAATAAAAATTTCAATTACAAAATGCTGTATTATGTTTTTCACATTAAAACGTTCCTATTATAATATCAAATACAAATCAAACTAGCGTTTGTAATTTTTTAACAAAATAAATAAAGATGTTTATAGAGTTGTGAATATTATTGAGACTGATTAAAAACCCAAGGGGATACAATACAGTGTAAATGTAATTTCTGAGCCTGGTTTCCAGAAAGCCTTTATAAATAAATGAAGTAATCTTTGATACAGCAACTCGTCCATTCACTACTAATAAATAGCCCATAAGTCATTCAGTATTTTGTGTTTCACCACTGGAAATGGTTAGTCGCGCTTATTAAGTGATGGGAATAGCATCAAATCAATAATCAAATATTTTAATTAAATGGGCTCCGTCTCCAACATATTATTCCCCTTGCCACTTATAGCGGGTTTTAGTAAACCGATCTGATACATTAAGGATAAACCCCTATTTCATATATTTTTTAAAACATTCATTTCTATACAGTTTACCATATTGAGCTTTACCAAAATTAGAAGCCTAACCAATCTGTTACACCTATTCCTTAACACAATTCGTTTAATAATAACTTATCTTTATAAACTTATGCTGGTCGTCTCCATGTACCGTCATAAACATCGATCTTTGAATAAACTGACGTCTCAATTACAAGATGTATTCATATTTCTGTATAATTTACCTCGGTAGACAAACCCCCTACCGTTGGGGAAATCTGTTTTCTTGAGTTTCAATTGGACTTCCCCATCACACTGATATAATAGTTTAATATATAACAATATTAAAAAACTTTTAAAACAATTCCAAAGTCTTTATTTGTGAATTCAAACGTTTGCGAACTTTCGACCTTAGAACGTAATCATTCTAACACACATAATAAATGTATCAGAAAATAATTATTGTCAATTCCATAAGCATATCATCGCATTCTTAGCCCTGTGCAACATTCATGTTCCCTAGATATAATCAATAGATGTCGTTACAGTTGTACATTGCCAGTATTATACAAAATTGTGAGAATCTTATAATTTTTAAAAATGTTAATATTAAAATTATATTCTCTACAGCGTAGGGTTTGTATTATTAACTAGCTTTGAAATCTGGGATACAATATTTCTATAATATCTGAATAAAATCAGCATTCTGCAATTCAGTTTCTGACTCTCTCATTCCGGTTATTTACTAATGATTCTCAATTTTGATTAATAAACATCGCTTCTACAAATCTAAGTTTTATTTATGTAGCATAACAGTATTTTCAAAATTAAATTCATGAATGAAGGAGTCGACTTCGATTTTAAACTGCTTTTATAGTTGTACAATCTCCACTGACTTGAAAACATCAGTCGCATCCTTATATGCAAAAAAAAAAATCTGTCTAGTCCATCCTTACTTCCTAAGACCCTTACGAGAAAGAAACAAGTGACCCTATTTCGTATTGGAACCTTACATACTAAGCTCACACATGAGTATTTATTTTCTATAGAGGAGACTATGGAACACATTCTTTTGAACTACAATAAATTTTTGACACAGCGTAGATTTCATCTCAAGAGATGGCAGCCTAAATCATGAAACGAAGATCAAGAAGAAATAATTAATGTTATCAATTTCCTTAAGGATACTAAAATTTTAATATTATTTAATTCAATGTATCAATTTAAATGTTCTAAGTTGTTTGAGGTTTATTATGTAATATTTTATAAGTAATTTGTACCGTCGGCAATGACATACTGTACTAGTCCACCCGGCGTTACTTAATTTTTGCAAAACTTGAATTTGTCGTATATCCTGTATAACGCGTTCTTAAAAGGTTTGCATTTAATTTTATATTCAACAGTACTAATATCGGACGTAATAATTTTATCTTTATGTTTAGAACATAGTACATAGTTAACTTGAATTCTAAAATCATTAATTGTTTTAATAATTTTATGGTCTGACTAGTAACTCAATTAATATATCTGAGGTTGAAAAATTGTTGGTAACCTTGCTATTATGACAGTTTTGCGGGAACGCGATTGTAATAGTATCCGGATGGTGAAAATTAAATTTACACCTATTTAGGTTGGTGCTTTAATAATTTTAACGTTGTTATTGTTAAGATTCGGTTCGTGGAACGTTGTCAACTTAAAAAAGAACTTGTACCATAAACACCAATTCAATGCGTCACTTTGGAAACATTTTGAAAGATCCGTGGGTTGAGAGTTCAGGGTATTTGTCACAAACTAAGTTCGAAGAAATAAATTATGAGAAGTTACACAGTACCAAAATGGCCATTTTCCCATTACAGGAATAGCGAAATTTTAAATAACATTGAAAAAATTCTATACGCCATACGCCAACTTATAAAGTACATATATGTACTTCACAATTTGTTGGGGAATTTATTACTTCTTTTCCTAAGTGTTAGTCCGACTTCCATAAATACATCCCAAAACAACAACAAAAATTATTTTTCACTGCAGAAAGCAGAAGTGTGATAAATGAACGGAGTTCCGAGAAGCTGGTGACGTCATGATCGACTACGATTACACTTAAATTGGCCTCTTATCGCCAAGATGACACATCCTTATAATCTCCTAAACCAGACACTTGAAATAATCCTTGTCTGACACGTTACAACCTGGAAAGAAATGAATAGCCGTAAATCAGTCACGAAAGAATTCCACGTCTGTAAAATATCAATCTGAAAACTTTTTATTGAAATAGTCCATTCTAAAATGGCGTTTTATGGAAACTCCTAACTCCATCCCCATCAAGTTCTATTTTGAAGTGTAGAATAAATATCCTCAACGAATCCTAAGAATTATAATTCTATCTTTAATACACATAATACGAATATTACAGCTTGAATCGTGAAGATCAATAAGCCAAATGTTTTTCGGAATGTACAAAATTGTTGTTGCAGTCTTAACGAAATTTATTTGTGAGAAAGTGTATCACTTCAAAAGGTGGAACTCTGAGCCTTTGGTTTCCTATTAAAATGTAACACCTTAAGAATGAATTATAAATATGAGTTGCTAATAATTCAGCATTTCTCTGTTATCTGCGTAAAAAAAGTCCCGGACTTTTGAGGACCGGAATGCCATAAATATGCAAAATGAAAAATAGGATGGATATGTATAATAATTGTTAATCATTATAGTTTTATATAATCGTCATTAATATCTAAAAGAGTTTTTCGAATTAGTGTAAGAATAATTTACTTAAAGGAACGTTTTTCTAAGTACAGGATTTTCTCAATCGTTTCTTTTGAATTAATTGTTTTTGTACTGAAAAATTGTTGAAACTATTTATTTCATAATTTGCTTACTTTCCGTTTAACTTTTTCTGCTCTTTTATTTGTTTGTTTCGTGTACGACCCTGGAGTTTCTACGGAAGGACAGATTTCTCATCAATCCGTTCTGTTAAGTGACTTTGTGACATTGCGCTTCTTCCTAGCGTACATGTATTTAGTCTAAATAATTATTTTACGTGGTGTATGTTTGGTTTGAATTCATAAATATTAGATTATACCCTTAGTAACGTTAAATTATTTTTATTAATATAATATTGTATTTTTAATTATGTTGGACAAGAAAACTTGTGTCCCGATTTTTTAGTTATGAAAGTTCAAAATTCTAATAGATATTAATTGTAGCTTCTAATAATTATTTTGTAATTGTATGAAATGACTTGTCCCATTTCCTCATTCGAGGACTGATGGAATACATCAAATAAAAATTCCGTCCTCTTATTGGCCAGCACTAAACAATCTGTCTTTTATTATTTGTCGGTCCTGTGTAGACCCTTTTAGTCTTCATGATAAACTGATCATTTATAACACCCGAGGATATTACAATCTATAAAAATATATAATGCCTAAATGTGTATTATTAAATAAAGTTAATTATTGTATAATTTGAAGTTATTAATGTCTGTTTTCAAATTAAGTATAATTAATTTAATAATTATTATAAAACTTCGTAAATTATGGTTTCACGCTTTTATAATTTTTAAAGCATTAGGGGAAGTCGGGGCAGAACGGGATACCCTATATTATTATTATTGGATAGTGCTAGAGTCTAGTAAATAGGGATGGAACATTGTAACTGGTCATGAAATAAATCCTGGCAGCTTACTTGACCAAGTTCTGAGCGCACCTTGAGAATGAACTCTGGTTTTTGGCGTTTTACACCTGTGACTTTGTAATTTTTGCAGTATTTCGACAGAAAACTCCTCGCTTTTAACTCTTTAATGGTATATATTCGTAGACTAGCTGCATATAAGTTACGTATAAGGTCTAAATCTACGTGCTCGGTGAAAAACCTTAAA
Organism: Eucriotettix oculatus; assembly: GCA_034510155.1. Taxonomy (NCBI): domain Eukaryota; kingdom Metazoa; phylum Arthropoda; class Insecta; order Orthoptera; family Tetrigidae; genus Eucriotettix; species Eucriotettix oculatus. Next base: position 59,950,055 of record CM067380.1, read on the forward strand.
CCTTGACTAGCGTTCCGGGTGGAACGGGACTCTACTGTTTAAAACAAAATGTAATGTGTTCCTCAAGACAAAATAGGAAAAACTAGCAGACTCAACTTATGATAATGAGTTACAGGAAGCTGTACCCAAAAAGAATAGATTAAGAAAAAAAAGGAACGGAAAGGGGGGGAGTGTTAGCAAAGACTGTGCAGTTGCAAAAAAATCATTTTGCGAAAGGAAAATTTAATCAAGCGATCAACCGTTTAGGAAATACAACACAAAATGTGTAAAGATTTTTCTTAAATTTAATTTAATTTTATTGCCCTAATAGTATGTACAAAACATGCTATCCCGTTCTGCCCCCGGGGGTGGGGTATAACGAGAAATTTGTTAGTTTCTTTTTAAAAATAAGTAAAAAAATTTAATTCGTTGGATTAGGTTATATTTATATTATATTAAGTATATTATAGAATAAAGTAATATTTTATACTTTTATGAAGTCATTTTTCTTTTTCCATAATTTTACAAAAAAAATTGCTTAACACTAAGTGTCCAGTTTCGCCCCGATTTACCCTACTTCTCAAATTAATGTCATATTCAAAAAATAGTTTCCAAATGCCCGACTTAAAAATAAAATTCATGTAGCTAGAAACAAATAATGGTGTAATCCCTCTTGCGCAATTCCGCCATAAACAATTCATAAAACTATTGCCAAACACTATCTTTCCAAGTTTTTCGTCTCTTGGTTATCTGAAAGAAACTTAGTGTTCCGTAAATCATAGCCTGCAACATTTTAAAAGCACTTTTCGTGCTGCATTGTCACGTAAAATCCATAAACATATGCGAAGGTCTACAATACCAGAAATTAATGACTCTATATGATTTGCGGAAACTTTAAAACATAAACTGCCAACTCATCTTGAAAGCTTAAAAGTATTCTTATGAAGGTTTTGCTCGTCTCTCTCAATTTACTTAAAGCAGATCTCGAGGGATCAGGCATCTTTACAGCGCGTTTTTCAAATAGTCTTCTGGTCGCCGTGATTTCAACGGTGCTTCAGGCATCACTAACGCGAAAAGCTGCGCTCAAAATTATATCAAGATAAGGAAGTCGTTCCGCCTCACAGTGTTTGTTGTAGAAGAGCCACAGTTGTGGATCATTAATGTGAGAGCGCCGCACGATTTAATCACAACCCATATATTCGTTTAGGTGTAAATTGTGTCTGCCAATCGGCCATTTGCTAGATGAATCACACAAAGTTTATACCGAAAGGAACGCTATCTATTCATTAATACCAGAATACACGTAATACATTGAATCCAATTCCTTAGACACTTTTAGAGGGCATTATCCCCCTCCCCTCCCAATTCACACAGATAAGCCAATTGTGTAAGACCTTAAACCGAGCAAATAAAATCAAACGGTAGTCACATCGCCCATCACGACATCTCGTTATTCCCTTCAGTAGGAACGTATAAACCAGATTAACAGACAACATTGCTACCTTTATTGAATTTCACATTCCCCGCAGAAAGTGGACCACAGACCGTTACCGAAATTACTGGTACAAATAATAAAAACATACAGATAGCAAGAAAATGCGCAGTGGGTGTATAACTAATTAACCTGATTTTATCTGCTCAAACCGAAGCCACCTTCTCGTAATTGTAGTTATTAAAATAATAATTATTATTATTTTGATTATTCTTAAAAGGCAAATCTTTCATCGGTCAGTGATGGAGAGATTGCATGATCAGTACGTGCACTTAATTGCCATGTGGACTTACGGGAAATCGGTTTCCGCGTTAATGGACCACAAAGATAATTGAAGAGCAAACTTTCCAAAACGCAGCTTCTGACAAAATCTAAAAGTTCGTGTACGATTATTGCGGTACGACTTAACGAGATTGTGTCGCGTATATGCGGGACTCGCAAGGGGATGATCACTATCCTTATTCCCTGCAGCCATTGCTGCTATTCCTTTCAGTCAGTCGAGTTCTACTACCAATTCTAAACGCAAGAGCTTCAAACTATCAATTTTTATAAACAGTTCCCCAAAGCCTGTAACCATTTTCTTGTAACAGCTCAATGAGTGTTATGTTGGTAAATTAAATATACTTATCCCCTCACTAATTGCATATGTTTTCTTTTGTTTCGTACAACCCACTGACGGGATCTGCTGTGGGCTTCCAAATGAGCCCGGAAACAAACAAAGCCTGTTGATATTTTGAAGATTAATTTTAATTTTAATTTAATTTGAATTTGAAGTTACCGTATAAATATGTTAATTTTCCCTGAACGTTTCACTTCAACGTTTACTAGTTCATTTAGTTTCTCATTCATGTTTTATTATATGCGTAACTCATAGAAATTTTATATTTTTTTCAGTTTGCATTTATGTATTGTAATTTTTTGACTTCTCCTATTTTCCAAGTACAGGGCTAGCGGATGCAACAAATAAATCTCCACTGCTGTCTCCATAATTCCATACAATATATGGGCAAATCCTGGGCACTTTTTTGATATAGTAATAATGAGATCTATTTAAGGAAATATAGTTCTTTATTCCCGTCTTATTTCAAAATAATAAATCGGTACCGTGTCTCGTAATATGTCCAATCACTATAATCACTTCGTCGACTTCAACCAAAACCATTGGAAATGATTTGATAATGTCGATACATTATTACGTGTATACATCCCACATGCACTAATTAATGATTTTTTGTGTTTAATTCAACCGTGAATTTTTTGCACATGTACAGTTAATTAACTTATTTTTTTAAGTTTTTACGATTTTAAACCTCTAAACAATTGAATTTGACTTTTGAAAAATTGTTGATTTTAATCTATGCATTCACATAATAAAGACTTTGTACTGAAATGCCATTCACACGGCCATGACGAACACATTTCAAAATTAACATGGTCTGTACTATTATTACATTATTAATTACATTAATTAATTATTACAAAATTAAAATAATTTACTTTGCGTATTTTCACTTACGTGTTAGGGCACTCCAATACTTCGGCATATTCCTTATAAAAAATTCTAGACAATTCAATACGTAAATACTAATTAGATTAGTAATGTCTCCTTTTACAGAAAGAAAGTTGATCCGAAATTTTAATACTTATTAAAAATTAATTACTATAGTAAAACTGTGAATTTCGTTGTCATAAATTTGTATACCAGTCAAGATGTATAACAGTTAAGACAAAACTCGAACTATAAAAAATATACAACAATTATAGATACATTATAAACTACAAAAAGTTTCCTAACATGGAAGTATTTCGGTTTTGAGAAGGTTGACTTGAATTAACTTTGTTAAATTCACTAATAGTAGATTAGTGGTGATGTTATATCGTATTGCTTTTAGTATGAATCTAAAGATGATTTGTAACTTTTAACCAATGTTAAACCATTAATAATAACCGTTTACTATCCTTTGCAGAATGAATATAATTTAAAATCTAATGATTTTATTTGTACAGAATTTGTTCCGAAATAACTTAAAGACCTTTCATTTGTTGATAAATACATTAAGAAGTTACTTTTTTATTTTAATTCAGACTACATAATTAAATTGAAGAAGGTTTCGGTTAACTCCAAAGGAAATTGTCACATCATTTATCGAAAAGTTGACGAATAACAGAATACTAGAGGGATAGATGATAAATTTCATTTTATATAAATTTGTGACTTTCAAAAAAAAATATTGTTAACATGAAGAGTTTTACTAAACTATATTAAACGTGTAATAACTATTCTTAAAATTGGAAATAAACGTTACTGCCAAATAAACTCGAAGTGCGTAAATAGAAGTGACATGAAATTGTTATTAAAAACCTTAATTTATCGGCAGCAGGTGATGATGAATAGAGGGTAAATATTTCCAGGACATTTTACACGCAGAAACGAGGCAGTCTATGACAATCGAGCATGTCGTAAAATGGAATTTAAACAAATTTGTATGCTACTGACAGAATCTGTAACGTGACGTAGTGTTGCATGAGACACAGTTCAGATGCATTGTTAATTATTAAACACGATATTACTCTTTATCATTGTCAATATAAGTGGAATATGTGCTACTTTTAATGTTTACAAATGGTCAGCATGCGCCTGACAATTCAATACGTAAATACTAATTAGATTAGTAATGTCTCCTTTTACAGAAAGAAAGTTGATCCAAAATTTTTATTTTCATGACGTTCCTTAAAATAAGAATATAACCTTGACCAAATAAATTACTACTAGAAGTTTTATGTATTTATTTATGTCATTTTAAGAAAAAATTATTGCAAATATTTGGCCATGAAATTGTAAAAAAAAATTGTGAGAACAAAATTCTAGTTGCAAGGTTCAGTTAAGTTAATGCTGTATTAATATTTACTTACGCTTATTCCTTATACAAACTTACATAAATATTCACACATGCAACCCGAAGGGGCAAAATTATAAATGTACTGTATCATATTTCTGACAGAAATCAAGTCTATGAAATCAAGTGCCTAAATATGAGATCTTAAAATTCTTTTGATCAATCACGATCAGAATATTAACCAATACTGCAATTCAATGAGTAATTCAAGGGCGGTTGCGTGAAATAAAAAATATTGCTATAGTATGTTGCCACGAACCTTTCTAGAATCTTTGAAAACTACGTACTTGAGTGTGATTATACAGTTTCACCCTTCCATACCGGTTACGATTCTCCCGCACACTCAAACCACAATGATCTTGGACACTTCCATAAAACCACAGTTCTTTTTTCTTGGATGAAGGAGGAAGGGGGGGGGGAGCGTTTTCTTAATAGGCTAAGAGGTGTTCCAGACAACAACGGCACGATTCTATAGAAATATATAACGATTCATTTCGTCACTTCATAATGCGGTTAACCAAACTGATTCGCTTTAGAGTCTACCGTATATACTTTTTGCCGCTCGTGAGCTTAAGTATGATGGGGAGGATCATTAAATTTCCCTCATAGATTTGCGACATGATAATTTACGTACATTGATTATATATAAAATTATTTCAGTGCCCTAACGTCTTATATATATAAGAACAGATATGAAACTTATTGACATATGCAAAATTAAAATAGTTTACTTTGCGTTTTTTCACTCACTCACGTGTTATGGCAGCCCAATACTTCGGCATATTCCTTATAAAAAAATACATAAAAATTGAGGCATGTAACGCATTAAATTGAACCCGATGGGGAAAAATTTTAAAATATCCTATATCATATTTGTGACTGAAAGCATGACCCGGTAATTAAGTCTCAAAATATAGAAAATATTTGATGATAAGCTAATCAAGTTGCAAAACCGTTCCATTACAATACTTTCTAATAGTAAGCCATTCTTCAAAAACATCGAATACAATCATGAAATTTTTAAAGGTTGTAAAACGGAATCTATTTCAAACATATGGCGAACTCCAGGAATATGCGACTAGAAGTCGATCAACTCTTAAGACTGTACAAGCATCGCCTTTCTCCCTACCAGAAAAAGTATTCACCATCAAGGATAATTTTAAGTAATCGTCTTCCTCGAGAGTTAACGAACGATAATATTTATAATAATTTTGGAAATCAGAGTAAGAATATTTTATCGAAGACGCGTTTTATACAATAAAGGAATTTCTTGATCGTTCCCCTAATAAATGAAATTATTTTTCTGCAAAAGAGGCGAATGTGTAGATTTGTAAAATACCCTATTTCGTTACTTGCATACTGTCAATTTAGATTTTTATTCACTGTTCATTGTTTGTTTCATGAGCAACGTATTTCACATAGTTGCGCTCCCAGAATTTTGTTCAGTGATTGTCTTATTTGGCTTTAAATAATTTGATTCAATATGAATTCTAAGGAGACTTATAAATATTAAACTGTATTCTTTATAATTCTAAATTCGTTTTCTGTGCACCAATGTTATTTAAATGTATTATGGCTTTTAATAAATTTGTAATTTTTATACTGTATTCTTAGTTATACTGTAAAAAAAGTTTGGCTCTAGGTTAGTATACCATAGTTTCAAGTAAATATCTGTAAATTCATTTATGGCGTATCCTACAACCGAGGACAGATGGAATTTAATCTATTCCAATTTACAATAGACTGAAATAATTTATTTTGTTCGTCTCAAATCAGGGGAATGTAAACGATCATTACTCCACTCCACTGAACATTTGACATTTTAAATTTTACACAAAAGCAAATATTGTACGAGACTGGTGCAATAACTTTTAATGTCAGTACAATATAATGCCATAAAGGTAACTTCACTTCACTTGTTTCATAATTTTGGTATTAAATCTTCTAATACTTTAAACCTACTGAAAAATATTAACGATAAAATTAACATTTCAGACATACGGAATGGTATGTACAAAATAAAGTGTTAATACTTTTATAGCTACTTAATGGGCCAAATAGAACGCTGTTTAGAAACTCGTATTAATTAACATAAAAATAATTTGAAATTCATAAACTATTCAGTCCAAATATATTTATTAAATTAATCATAAATTTGGCAAACTGTTATAATTTTATTTTATTAATGTAATTATAACTCTAGATTGATGGGCGAAATGTTGTACATCTTATTCAATAATTCGGCCATTAATAATTTAAATAATACTTATAATTTCTTGTTATGATGAACTTTTCTATCATTCAAACTTTTCCATAGTTAATTTTCGGATACCAACAATACGTTAAACAGCTATGCGTTTATAAGTCATTTCGGCCCCAATGTTTGTGCGTTGTGCGCATTCAAAAATTTATCCGTTTAACTCTCGTTGTAAGTAATGTTCCATAAATCTTCAAATAGTTTTAAGTTAAAAATCTAGTTTTTAAATTTATAACAATTGATAGTTTCACCTGAAGAGGTTCCAATGAAAAGGAATGGCACATCGTACTACGTCCTAATTTTTTCTTATTAAATTTTATTTGTGACTAACTTTGCTGTTTTACTCATTTATTTTCAATGAAGACAGATTAATATAAGTATTAACTTCTGGGTTGTTAATTTCAACTCATTATTTATTTCTGATAGCATAAACCATACTTAACAACTTAATTGAAAATAAATTTTTGGTATAGTGATATAAGAGAGCGAAGACTCTCCCGGTGTAAATTATGAATAAAATATTCACGTGTTTCCAACCGGGTTAAATACTTTTTAATACATCACGTTTCCGTGGTGTACTCTGTCCTCGTCGTCATGTGAAATGAGGTTACTTTTAACAATTATTTGCGCAGAGTACGTCATGGAAACGTTGTTTATTATTGTATCTATTCATCCCGGATGGAACATCAAGAATGTTTTATCCAATAATATTAAAAAATAGAAATTGTTGTTGAATAGTCTTAGGAGCAATCATAATAACACTAGAATTAATTAATTACAAAATAAGAGACATCAATATTTTTCCCGTTATTTTACAAACAACTTTAGGGTAATGCTAGATAAATTGATATGGCTGCCTGAGGTTGATTACGCGATTTCTTTTTTTTAACTTTACGGAAGACCTTTTTTGCAATATTTCTTGCTTTCTATGTGCTTCGATTTTTTCATTATACAAAAACTAATTTCATTATATCTATTATGCAAATGAATTCAATATCAGAAGAAGCGGAGAATTACAATTTCTTCCCTAACTTGTACCTCCATACGGAAACTACCACAAAATAATGATAAGACTATTATTTTCCTGATGATGTGAGTTCCGTAAGTCTGTGACTAACCGAAGATATCATATCTAATCTACCGTTTTTAAATTTTATAGGTTTCCCGTTACTGCATAGCTTGAAGTTTCAGCACATTTAGATAATTGTTACTTATTACTATGTCATTATTCCGTAACCCCCCACCCGGTTTAGGCCGAAAATGAAACCATAACAGAAAAATAACTGAAAATATCAGTTTCAATACAATAAATAATGCCGTCGCAATAGAAACTGTAATACCCTTAGTCCGAACATTTTCTTCAGTGTATCAGAAAAATATTAGCGATGAATATTCAATTATGTATTCGTGACTTCAGAAATGAAATTTGTTAAATCGTGCATCTGAAAAGTTCAGTGCTAGCTTTATTATAATTATTTTTCTCAGGCAATTAGACAGTTGTCTGCGTTGTCTATCTATAATTTCAGATTATTAGCACGTACTTTTTTCTAGATTTACATATGCTAGCATGACTTCCTGCTCTTTTTGAAACCGTCATTAGTCTTATACTAAATGTATTCGAGGTCAGTTTCTGTTTAATATGGTTTTAGCTATAAACTGAAATTAACTATAGTTGTTGATAAGTACAGTTTTGAAAATGTGCAAAAAGATTATTGTGATATATTAAATGTAAACAGACAATATAAAAACGTGAGGAAGAACAATGGAACTCGATTCGGTCCGTAATTTGAGATTTTAAAACATTAGCTTCAAGTTACTGGAAACCCAAGACACGCACATAGCACATTGATACCAGGAACTTTCATTTATTGAACGTTTAAGTAAGCAGCGTTTAAGAAATTTGAAGTTTCTGCCGTTTCTCCTGAACGTGTAGGTAGCATTGTGTCACTGTTAGTCACTCAACACAGTCAAAGTGCGATTTAGTGGTGATAACGTCCTCTACATAGATTTGGGACTGTAAAATTGACGTTGGCAACACTGGTACGGAACTCGCCGCCATTTCGCCACTCCTTGACAATTGAATTAGAGACATGGCGTAACGGGATCTTTTTAAATTCTTCACATGCGTTTGCTACTACTCTTCACTTTCGTCTCTGTATTTTTAGTCGAAACGTTTAAGTATTCAAGCTCAAGATAGTTTTCGTTCCCAGGGAATGAACACTTAACGGTAGGTCAGCGCGGAGATTGTACTTCAAGAATCATTAGAACTCGATTTTTTTAAAAACTAATAAAGTCAATAACTTGTATCGGTAGCATTCGAACTACAGTATTGTCGGATGAACGCACGGCGAAGCATCCGTGGAATGAAAGAAAAACGAGTCACAGAATAAAAAAAAATACATTTTAATCGTCCCGCGGTAATGATATCAAATTAAAGTACACTGAAGAGTCTAACATGTTACTTTTTTCTAGCAACCTCCAGAGTGCTTCTTATATCGCGGAAGTATTCTGTAGTTCTTGTTTGAGGAAGTGGTTTTTTTTTCTTTCAGTGTAACCATTACAGTTTATTGTAATTGCTACATCGTCCAACACGTTTCAATTATTGCCTCGCTTCTAGGCGTAGACCAGTTATTAATAACGCCTAATATTCTTACAATGCAGTGCATTTTAAACTGCAGCTTCCACCACACGTACACATACAAACAGAAAAAAAAGGAACTAAGTATACCGTTTACAGTAACGCTGTTCCGAATTTCTTTGAATACGCTCTTCCAATTATAGACACAAACATCTTAAGATTTCACGTATATTTCCTATTTATTTCAAAGTTTCTGAAATTACTTTTACTTTAATTACATTACTTACTGGCTAATTGACAACGATGTTAGTATATCCTCCAATAATCTAATAACTAATAATCCTCATATTCGCAATATGATCGTACGTTTCCGGTCACATCGACCTGTTATTTTAAATGTTCTGTTAAATAGCTAAAAATCGTATGTATATTTCCAAAGTAAAATTAATATCCACAAAAACGTGTTACAAATGATCCGCGGATTTGAAGTCACAAATATTGATGTTCAAAGACGTCCGAACCCAATTAAATCGAAATCCTTGTTTCGTTAGGATAATATTGCGCAAGTTTCTACCGTGCTAGTACAAGAATAATAATATATTACAGCATTTTATACAAAAAAGGTGCTCGATTTCTCCACGACCATGTAAGAAATTGGCTCCATGATCTTTTAAGGGATTATTTTGAAATTATCTATATTTCCGGTCTCATGACATTTATGATAAACGTTCCTTACCTCTAAGATAAAAACCCAAAAATAATTAATTTTTTCATAAGCTTACACAGAAACAATAATATAAGCTCACATTTTGTCAATATTTTGAATAATTCAGTTTTGTAACATATGAACAAGAAACATGGAACATATTGTAAAAACCAATAACAACAAGTTTTAAAACACATTAAATTAATAAGCAGACTTAGTAGTACATTTTGTACATTTCGGACAGTTGTCATTGAGTAAAACAAAATACTTTATTGAGGTAATCAAATTGTGTTAAAAGTTGTAGCGTATAGTACAGCTTTATGAGTGCAATTGATTTCAGCTGCGCTGAAGAGAATAAGTCGCCATAACCATTAACGAAATAATGTACGTGATGTTTTGAAAACAACTTATAACTCAAAACACGAAGTGCAAAATAATTATTTTTAAAAAGGCATTATTTGTGAGCAAGCTTTCCTCCCGATCAATATTTGTGAGCAGTCGTGTCGACAAAGTTCTGTTTCTACACGCGCGTTGAAGTTTCCACGCGTCGATCTTCAAATATTTCCAGTGTTCATTTCAGTTCTCTGATCTACAATAACGGTTTTTCGTCACTGAGTTGACTTCGTGATGGTGCTGTCAACAACAATATATGTGAAACTAGCGCAATGTGAGGAGGTTTTAGTTTAGAACTGACGGCTGCCTCCGCAAGGAAAAGCCTTCCCATAAACGCGGATCACAAAGACAGCTTACGTTTAGGGCGCCATAAAGCTGTGAAAATGCATTTAATGAGCTGCAGTCATTATTGAAATTATTGACCGCCATTAAAGTGTTAAGGCTGGCGCTTAATGTATCTCTATAATAGAATTTAGTGGCATTTAATAAAATGATCTACCGCGGAGCTCTTATGGGGTAGCATTTATTAGAAACCCGCACTCCTTAGGTCCGGCTCTGATTCGCAACCTTGTCCACGCCGGATTTCCCAATGTCTTCGGCGAATGGCGGAGTTATGATTAAACAAGGCCAGTCTTGCTATTTACAAATTTTCTAAGCAGCAAATTGTCACTTTAGGAAACGAGCGGAAGAGAACTAGAGTAGAACTTTGGGAACGGCACAGAACGGAAAGGAAACCTTGTAAGAATACGAGGCATATCGAAGGTTTGATACTGCGGTCACCTTGAAAACATGTTATAAAAATAACCAAACCGTATTCCCAACTGGGTTTGATGCATGAACTCTGAAGATATTAAATGTAAAATAGTACACTGAAACGAAGTATAGTTTTAAAAAAATGTTTGTCTGTCATACATAGAGATCAAGAAGTCATATTTATTTTTCTAATAAACCATCTCTAAATTATTTTTCTCTTGCTTATCAACGCTATCAACGAAAGCAAATCTCTGTAAATTCATCAAGAACCGTAACTTCAGCTCTGATAAATATTAATTGTTGACGGGTTAACTACAATAGAGAATAAATAAACTCTATGACACTAGTATAATGATAACAAATTGAATTTATTAAGTTTTGCAACACAACACATACTGGTTAGTGTCCACTACTTCCATAAATCTGAGAATTCTTCTTTTAGTGTATCAAGTGTCAATACTATCAATCATTCACAAGTGAAGTAAAATATCTACAAAGAAAAGCTTGGAAGGGCTCATATACGAACGCAATTTATTACAGAACGTCTGTAATCATCTATTAATCAAAAGGAAATATGATAACGAACCACTAGCATCGAATCGAACATTTTTCTCCAGACACATTTTGTACAGTTGTTTATACCCTAGAAACGCTATTCGTCTCGGAAAAAAATAAGTTTATACTTCCGTTTTGCTAGGAGCTTTATTCGAAAGCAAACGTTATAACATGTTTTACTGAGCAATATGTTAGATTAACTAGTGAAAGTATGTTATATTTCTATGAATCTAAATGATGCACAAAAAGGAATCTTAAAAATTATGAAGGTATAATAAAATGTAATGACGCGATTTCGAAAGTGTGCCCTTCTTTAGGTAACAAGAGTGAAACATTTGATAACCGTATTTGTTAATGGCGCAGATTCAATGTTGTAGTTGTTGTAGTATTAGGGTAATAATAAGAAACTTCCGAATCTTTGTCAATTACTGTCACGACGTTTTGCTGAAAATTATAATACTTAAATACGGATTTCTCACAGAATTACAATCTGTGTCCAAAATAATGAAAGAAATAAATACATATTACAGAATTTGTATAGAGCTGATGATAATCGTTATTAATTATAAAAAGGAACCATATGTGAAGCAGAATACATTTTAACACAAGGTCCACGTGATACGACGATTTTGTGATTCAATAGTTTGTGTGTTTGTGTTAGACATTCGTCAGTAGAGGAATAAACTTTTTTAGTTCTGTATAGCCTATCCGTGCAAAACATTCAGATAATATTACATAATTTTTATTGTAAAATAAAATACGTAATTTTACGGCACTTTACAACTATCCGTCGAAATACTAAGTAGATTTCTATTTTTAATTTAATATTTTTATGTATCAGTGCATGCAATAACGTATAATATTGAGGGAGGTGTAACAAGGTTGTTAGGATACAGAAACGAAATTATATCGAGAATTGTTAATGACTCAACAGTACTGCACTCGCATACTTACAAAAAAATTAATAGGACCCAGACGATATACATTTTTTTCTGGAATATATATTAAATGAATGTTAGTTCTACTCGTAGCTACGGTCTTTCTTATTGTATCCATAGATCTACCCTAGAAAAAGTTGCTCTTCATAAATTAGAACGCTTCTTTATAGAAATGAAATTTTGAGATGTAGAAATATTTAATAGAATTCATAGACAGACGGTCTACCCACTAAGTGAAAAATCCTAGTTACTATTACTAATTTCGCCTTACCATGTTCCGCGAGCGTCGTTTAATTTGTAAGCAGAAAAAATTATAGGACCTTGGTGAGGCTTGAATGTAAAAAAAAATTGTTTGGACCACAGGAAGTGGGCCACGGAGTGGCGATCGTGTGGGGTCGAGTTCTCGCCGTCTGGAAGACCCTCATATGGGAGATGGTACCTAATTTTCGGTGCTCGGTGACAACATAGCTGCTTACGCACGCCGCACGTACCCGGAGTCCCGTTCCCACAAACAATGGAAACGTCACCCTCGGGGAAACGACGAGCGCTAACGAAGCGTATAAATTGTTTAACGAGCGGACGACGGTGCGCCGGTGATTTATCGGAGGTGGAGGCGGAGGCGGCGGCGGTGGTGGCGGCGGCGGGGGCGGGGGTCTCGGGGCTCGCAGACCTTGGCTGCAGCCGAAGCCGAAGCCGGAGCCGGAGCCAGAGCCGGATACGACGCGAGCGAGCGCCGGCCGACGAAGACGCTCAGCCACGAGGAAGCGTTCCGACAGCCAAGGACGCCCGATATCGCACACGTCACCGAACACTTGCCGGCAGAACAAAAATGTATCTATATCTTCCCGTACATCGACGGGGATCATTTAAGGCATTGGACGTGTTACATTTCAGCAAATACGGCCGACGTAGAGCCAAAATAAATATTCTACGAACGGCCACTTTTGTCACACACGATCCAAATAACCATTTTAATCGCAATTAAAGAAGCGTACGCGACAGCCGCGGTTTGCCTCTTCGTCGAGGGTCCGAGAGCGGGCCGCACGAAGGGGGCGTGTAGGGTCGCGCGCGGGTACCGCGGGGGCGACGCAGCACATGTACCATCACCGGCACTGAATCACACGATATCACTGAACACCGATCGACACTGCACTATCTTTTTGGTCCTTGTGTGGTTTCCTTATCCGTAAATAAGTGCACCTCCGGCGTCTACGGCTAGGCCCGGAGACTCGGACGCGCGGTCGGAGCACGAACTCGGCGGTCGCTACCGGGGATAGGTGAAGAAGGAAAGGAGAGCGAGTCATACCGTACCGTGTGAACATGTTGGCTAGGTCCTGGGGCACATGGCGAAGCGGAGCCGGCACCTCGCACCACGCGCAGCGCGCAACTGCTCCGCGGACGCGATCCCTCCCCGGACAGCAACGCCCCGCGCCATTGGTTGCCTTTCCGCCCGCCCGCCGCTGCCATTGGCCGCCGCGGCCGCCGACGTGATAAATGCGACTTGGATGTGCGCACATTTTCAATTTCGTCTCGCCGAGTCACGAGACGAGTCCTCCTAGTTCATTTTACGTTCGAGTCTTCGCGACTGCCCGCGTGGTTACGCTGGAGCATTCCCGGAGGCGTGCCTCCATTGCCAGGGGTGGTCGAGCCTTCCGCGTTCAACGTCCGGAAATGCTTCCTTCATTTCGTCAAGTCCATATGATATGCTGTCAACTGTTTCGAACGAGCAGTTAACTGTTAACAAGTTCGTACAGTATTCCACGATTCAGAAGTATCGAAAAAAGATACAAAATAATAAATATCTTATGTTCGTCCTTGTTGGTATTCATATATAAGTACCAACAAGTAACCCTTTAAATCTCTTCAAAAAATTGCGTAGTTTTACTCTGTCGTGCAAATTCATCTATTCGTTAACTTATTTAGAAGCAATTCATGTTACACTTTTATGTGACGCATTACATGTTTTACAGCAGTTTATGTAAATGTTGCTTCAGGTAAGAGGCAGTTAATACATAGAAGAAACTTCACTAGTATCTTTACTGTGCATTGGGGTCATATAATAACTTCAATGGGAATACAATACGGAAAATTAACAGTTTCATTTATAGGTTTTAAATACTCATACAAATTTTAAATTTTAATGCTCAAGAGCCAACCTGCTGTAATATCTGTGATAAGGCTTTGGAATATACTTTAACAGGCTGCAATTTTTCCTTACTTGCTGCTTTTTTTAACAGAGCAGTGGAAGAGGTGATTTTACAATCTTCTTGTGTGAGTTTTTCTGAGAAATTTTAATACATGAGTCATCATCATGTGTTGTTGCAATTGACATATAAGACTGAGTAGGCAGCATGAGTCATGCAACTAAATCATTTTATTTTATAGGATATTGTTACTTTAAAGTTAAAATGATTTTAAATAGCTATCATGCCCTATTACTGTCATAAGAGAAAAAATTTATGGGCTATAAATGTTGAATTAAATTATTTACACATTAAACTAAATAAACACCCTGACATCATTGTAATTTTGGCTTCTATATGGGATCTATGGTACAAGATTGTTATTATTATTCATATTCATGCTTGTTTACGTTCAAAGGTATACCTACAATCCACCATTTTGAAACTGCCATTTTTCTTAAAAAAAACTAAGTATTTTACGTTATTAAAGATTATAAATTCGCATAAACATCAAATAATGCTCTCCAATTCGTGTCAGGAACCGTAATTCTATATCTTCATGACCCTCTTTCTCAAGATGCCATTACCACGCAGTCTCCCGGATAATCGCCGTTTCTTCTCACTTATATTACTTCAACTAGATGTCAGCATCATACACCACTCAGGATTCCCCAACGTCGTCATATCATAAGTTAATAAAACGACCAAAATCAGTTGTCTTGAATTAGTTTAATAACATTCCTCTGAATATGTTTGAAATATGTTTAATTTTTCATTCCATTGTCTAACATAATTAGAATATAAAGTTGTAGAAATAAATCAAGTATGGTGGCAACTGATATTTATATGTAGGATTTATCTGCTTTCCCTTGTCCCTCAATTTTAGGCAATATATAAAATATTTCAATATCGTACAACGTGTTTTCAGGATCATTAACTAGAAAGAGTATGTACTATAAGTAACTTTCAGTATTTAATTAGATTCTCGTGGATCATGGACTTCACATAAAAATCTCAAATTACAAACATTACAGGGATAGTGATGCAGTTTCTTACCTTGTATGTTGAAGAGTAATTGTGAGAAACAGAATTGCAGTCAAACTTAAGAATGAGATACAATTACAAAGAAATTCACAAGGATCGTTATAAATGGAGACGAAGTATTTTAACGACAAAAACTGAAATAAAAAGAGAACCAAATTGTGAAGAAACTGAACTTAAAAATTGGAAAACAAAATAATCGTCCTCATCCTCTACGGACGCGAAGTTACTTTAATAAATAAAACACAAGCATTAACATCTTATATTATAATGATAATACAATCTTATTGCAGACAGAATAAACTCTGCCATCAACTTTATTCTTAACTTTTCATACTTTAATAGATCTTGGCTATCTGATACATTATCTCAAAGCGTATATCTTTTTATGGTTCATAGATAGGGAAGCAATAATTGACCTGGGTTGCAGTTTCTTGCCTTGCATGTTGAGTAATAATCTGTTGCGAAAACAGATTAAGACGTTAATTTTCACTTTGACGTGCCAATACATTTATTCATTGATGTTATTTTTAATCACAAATAGGCACTTATTTTTTAATAATTCTGATATTCATCCCTTCAATACAAGGAACAAAAATAATCTATATAAAAAATGTAAAACATTGTCAATTGCACAGAAAGGTGTGCATTATTCAGGGATATCCATCTTCAACAGACTGCCGCACAGAATTAAACGGTTGTCCGATAATCAAGGTAAATTTAACACTGAATTACGCTCATTTTTGCTTAGCCACTCCTTCTATTCAATAAAGGAATTTATAGAAGAATCGGAGAAGAGTAATTTATTATAGTTTATAATACATAACTTTGTTATAAGTATATTTTCTTTTATACAATAAAATAATGTAATAAATGTACACCCTGACCCATTCCACATCCTTGAAGTTTAGCTTCTTTACTGGTATTCGTAAGTAGCGTACCTACTTCTTCATACATTCTCATTCTCTATTCCCTGGCTTTATTAACGTGCGACGCTTCTGTTATTCTACAATACGGCACTTTTTCAAAGTGTTCTGACAAAATGTATGTGAATTTTAGGTGTTCGTAAATAATTGTTTTTTTTTCCGTCATTTAAAATCTAAATAACCAAATGGAGGTTGAAGATGAATAGCGTTCTTCAGAAAATATATATAACAAACTATGCAAATTAATGGACAGAGATAAATTAATTCATATTATATTATTTATCTACCAATCATTCGTAAATGATAAAAAGGGGGATTGTTAAAATTATTTGTGCTTTTAATAAATAATAATAATAATTTCATTTATATTAAAAAATATTTATTTAGTGGGTCCTGAGACTATTATAACTATACATATTAAGGAGAATTACTATTTAAATATCAAGGGGATCTCAGGATTAATTACTGGGGTAACAAAGTATAGCAGAGATTTTACGTTCTTTCGTGACGAACTTGTTCCATCTTCGGGACGATTCTGGAACTTCCTCGTAGTAGAGTTTTCCTCCCTCACTCTCCGGCTTCCTTTGTCGGGTTGTGGATTTGCCCTCTGTCGACGAAGGCTCTGGACCTGGTGATTGACAATGTTTATATCATAGCCGATAACTTTGCTAATATGGTAGACTTCTGATGAACTTGTGCTTTCTTCGTTAAGTTATTATAATGACTCTCCTTCTTCTTTCAGAATATAACTGCTCGTCTTTTCTACTGCCAAGATACACTGACTATTTAATTGCTCATTTCTTCGTCTCTCCTACTTCCTCGGGTTCCTGTTCCCTTCCACTTCCCAGCAACACTGACAAGCCTACCTGCTTCCTCGCTGTTTCAACGTCTTGATCACCTCTGCTCGTTTTTCGTCTTCTCACCTCCCAGCTAAACTCTTCTTCCCCTTCTCTAAGGGACACGTGACGTGTCTCCGCCAATCTTTTTTCATCTTTCGTCAAACGCGGGAATTATTTTCGCTGACGAAGCAAGGGTGTTCTTATGGCATTCTCGGGGTTATTGTCCCAGCCTCGAAAGTAACCCTAATCCTTGGGTGTACAAGCAGACACGTTTTCTACGCGACAGCTTGGTGCCTGGGATTCCCATCTCTTGCCTGCCTGTCTCTGAATATTCTTTCTTACTGAATTCCGATCGTTTAAAAACTAAAAATGTGAATAAAATTAGGGAGGGGTCCTACTGCGGTACACATTGTTAGGGTCGAAAAGTTATTAATTAAAGAAGTTTCACTTCTGGTAAGTGACCGTTTTCTCTTTCAATTTACGAATCCCGACACTGGGTTTAGGAGACGAAATCACGAATTAGAAGAGCATCATGTCTACTTTAAATCCTATCCCAAAGTAATTTCTAATACCAGAATACAAAGTTTAATATTTACATTCGTCGTGAAGAAATACGAGAAATATTTTAAGAAAGGAATGTAATTTATTGTTTCATTCTTTCTTTTAACATAAAGTGTTACATCGAAAATTGAAGCGTACTGTTATTCATTTCACTTAAAAGTCCTTTCAGAATAAATCTCGTTCAGTATATATTGTCGCCAACATCAATACTTTGGTCTTCTAATATAAACAAAGTTACAAAAGAGGATCTATACTACAACAAAGTCTCGTAATTCCAATAGCTGCATGTGTTACATTCCTCCTGGCAGACTTGTAATGTACATAGTAATTTACTTTTAAGATTTTCAATATAATAATTCCTTTAAATATTCACCGACCTAACATTTCTTCATTGTCATTGTTGTAAACGTCTACTTTAAACTCGTGTATTCCGATTTTCCGTTCCATTTGCATGCAATTGTTCAGCCGCTTCCCACGATCAAGGCTTCAAATCCACTACTTTTTTATGAATTCCCTTCACAAAGAAATCCAACATTTCACTAATTAAATATTTAAGGCTGAACCTTGCAAAATTTTGGTATTTTAAAGTGATAATTTCGTCCCAACTAGTCATTTGGAAAGGTTTTGATGCAATAACAGGCCAGTTCCACCGAAAAAATCGAATTTGACTTCGAACATTATCCTTTCTCTTCATTTGCTATCCCAATACATCTCACTTCCTCCTTCATATACTCACTATTTTAATTTTTTTCACCTCTATGAACTTTTTGCTTTTGGTGATGTAAAAGGAAATCAAGCCTACTCGTCCTAATAAACACCACGAGTGTCTAATCTTTTTGCACAAACAGGCAAAATGAGATATATTTTGGATTGACTGCCGAATATAATTTCACATATATTAGTTTTGTTTAGTAATGTGTCGTACATGTGGTGAATCTTCCATACGATCACGGTGAAATAAATTAATGTAGGTCTATTTATAATAATAACTACTTCCCTGCAATTTTCAATATTTTCAAAAAATATTTACTGAAAAATCCGATACAAAGAACTTTGAATGAAGCCAATTTTAACGATGTAGTTGTTACAGTTCCATTTTGTACTCCTTGGCGTTTTTGCAGCGTCCTAGTTTATAAAGCGAGTAATTAAAATATCTGAAAGGATGCGAAGGTGCCTGTGAGAGTTTTCTCTCGCAGGCATTTCCCCCCAGAGGTACTGCGGGGAATGCCTCGCACTGTCGCTGGTTTTTTTTCCAAGTTCTCACATGCCGAGGCACCTTCACCTACTTTGGGAGGATTATGTACTGGGGTCGAAGACCTGGGGCATATGGCAAAAGTTGTCTGCTGATCCCATTGGATCAGTCGGCTAACTGCCTCCTAAAACTGGTGGAGACCCGGAGAAGGGAATGCTGCGACCCCACAGCAAACACGTCTCCCGTCATTCGGAAGGTAGTGAGAATAGTGCCTAATGCCCGGCCTACCTGATGGAGGTTTTCTAGGGCTTTCCCAGCATCTCTTTAGGTGAAACAACGGGTAGGATCCTTAAACTATAGCCCGGGGGCCCTAGTCAACCCTTGGCTACCTTGCTCTACCTTCCGCATCCCCCCTTTTCATTTCCCTTCCTATGCTATTAAGGGGGAGTTGCCTGTTTCAGGATCACCCTCATGTAGCCTGTTAACCCCAAAAAAAATATCTGAAAGAAAAATATTTATATTATCATTTTATAGACATCAATCCTTACGAAACCAGAAATATGACGATCATAAGTAAGAACGTCTCTAGAAAAAACTGATGTGGAATACAAAGTGTCAAACGGAAATTTTGAGTCTCAACTTGTTATATATAAACATATATACATAAATGATAAATATAAACACAGTTAAACATTTTGGAATAGTTATCTAGCAGTGATATGTTCGTTTGTGGTGTTTTAAGAGTCTACTGGAGTTGCTACATGATCAACAAAAAAAGGCATCCGTCACCAAATGTAAAAAAAATCTGTAAAATGCGATAATTATACTAATAATCCTTGTCAGTCATAGCGCAGGCAAAATGAGAGTTAAATTCCAGAAAATACAGATAATTTTCACGCCATGTTAAAGTACAAATATTTATTTTGGGCCGCGTTAGTTAAATGTAATGTCCATATGATAATAATAGTCACTTCAGACAGGTTGCATGAGGAATTATGCAACAAATAAAGCATCAGCTCTTAAATTGTGTAATCCAGCAATTGGAGATGAAAAAATGGTCAGAATTTTAGGTAGGCCTTTCCCGATTACAACGCAAAATATTGTCACGTTTCTATAGGATCGTAAGATACAATAACACCACACACACACACACACACACCTAGAGGTTATAGACGTTTATGTGCTGTACAAAGCTCGTACTGCGAAAACCAGACTCCGATTCTGAATCCAGTACAATTTATACATACATGGAATATTCCAGAAACAGGACATTCACGAAGCAATATACTACAAATGAAATCGACCGGGGATCGAAGCCTAGTCCACATTACCATAGTCCAACTCGACACACCCCAGCCACCACAGGCAATATGTTGAAAAGTTTGTGCCCCACGTCATTCAAAGAAAAAGAAACATTACTGGTGAATTACGACCAAACTTTCGACACTTATGGTAAAAATAACGATAGTGGGTCTCGGATGTAATCTGAATGTGACAATGGGTTGCAGGTCGTAAAAGTACGATTCTCTTTGGTATATGGACGCATTACGGTATTAACTATTTTGTTTCATTCGGCCATACGACATAACCATAACTAAGTGTTCAGTGTCAACGGCAGAAAGTTTTGTGAGCGCTTAGGTCACTTCAAGTGCGGAAATCGCGCAATCACGGAAGTCATACTTCGTGGGGATGTTTTTCGGGGAGGTCAAGTTACTGGCAATTCCCCATTAATACAATAGAAAGGTGGGATGCGGAAGGGAGACGAAGGCAGTCAAGGGTTGACTAGGGCCCCCGGGTTACAGTTAAAGGATCCCACACGGTATTCATCTGAAAGAGATTCAGGACAAACCCTAGAAAACCTGCATCAGTTATGTAGTGGTATTGAGTACCTTTTTCACTCTTCGGAATAATACTTTTAGGGCAACAATTTTTGAACCAGCTGCGGTTGTCACTTATTTCCAGTCACCTGTGTTAAAATAAAAACAGAACCACTTTACGGCTTTTTTAAAAAACTGCCAATAATGTAATTAATTGATAATTATCAAGACGTTACACTTAAGACCAAAAACTATATAGTATACGTGTTGGCTTTCAAATTCCTGTCCACTGATTAATATATGTGGAAGTATTCCACTTAATCGTGGGCAGCGCTAATTAAACCCTAACTATAAATCTTTATTATAACAAGGATGTATGTTTGTATATTCATTATACAGTTTTAAACGCTTGGATAAATTGCAACAAAACTTAGTACACATATTCTTAAAATCCAGGGATTTATAGGAGGGGGGTTAATTATAGTTACAGGAAACACGGGAATGTGTCAGCATCCGATAATTTGTGACTACAATGATTTTTTTTGTTTTTGTTTTTTGGGTTAGCAGGCTACATGAGGATGATCCTGAAACAGGCAACTCCCCTTTAATAGCATAGGAAGGGAATTGAAAAGGGGGGATGCGGAAGGAAGAGCAAGGTAGCCAATGGTTTAAGGATCCTACCCGGTGTTTCACCTAAAGAGATGCTGGGAAAGCCCTAGAAAACCTGCACTAGGTAGGTCGGGCATTGGGTACTATTCTCACTCCCTTCCGAATGACGGGAGACAAGTTTGCTGTGGGGTCGCAGCATTCCCTTCTCCGTGTCTCCACCAGTTTTAGGAGGCAGTTGAGCGACTGATCCAATGGGATCAGTGGACAACTCTTGCCATATGCCCAAGGTCTTCGACCCCATTACATAAACCTCCCAAAGTAGGTGAAGGTGTCTCTACATGTGAGAACTAGAGAGAGTGCGAGGAATTCCCGACATAAATCAGATGAGCCCCGCAGTCACTCTGGGGTGAAGCTCCTGCGAGAAAACTCCCGCAGCGCTTATCCTATGTGACTTCAACGAGTATGGGACAGACATAATATATGGAAACCCGCCATATTTAACTGCGGGTAATAAGCCTGCTAATAATTTACATTCACTACGTTCACATTTGATCAATTATATCCAGAAATACAAACGCCGGGAACATATGATGACGAAAATCAACACGAAAGATTTTTTTCAAATCCGTGCATTAGTATGTTTCCGTTTTGTTTAGAACCGTCTATTAACATGACATATTACACGGGACCACGTAAGATTTCAAGCTCAACTGGTAAATATCAAAGGGTGATAAAAAATCATTGTTAAAATTTTATAATCACCGTAATATACTTGTGATCAATTGAAAAGAAAGAAGGAATAATTTGAGTGAGAATTCTTAATTTATTAGTGTATTTTGAATTTCGATCATTTACAAATGCAAGGGCTTGAGAATCTTATTATTTAATAATAGTCAAATACGAGAAAAAATACAATTACTATAATTTGATATATTTGGTTGATGATGTGTTAAGTCTGACGAAATAATTTCGAGTGTGAATTTCAAAGAAATAACACCATTACACATAATATTTTTCAATAGAATATTTGACGGACTCGTTATCCTTTTTACAGTTGTTTTATATATGAACCATAATTCAGACTTCTGCGCTTACAGGGTTTTAAGTTGTGCACTACGGAAAGCATTTTAAACAAATTGGCACGATGATAAATTTCATGCACTTCAGAAACGCCTTCTTATTGGACACCTTGTTAAATGTTGTGGTAAGATTGAGGGAATTAAATAAAGGGGGGAAATTTTTACTTAAGCTACAGGGTGTATTTTGCACCGAGTGTATTCTTGACTCCTTTAGTTTACCGGGAGAATTTTTACCCGGGAATATTTCCACTCTATCAATGGACCGGGATGTTTTAAACTCTTTTAAGGCAGCGCGACGGTAATGATGAACTACATATTCCATCGGGATTGGTGGGCGTGAAAAGGTTAATGTACCTGAATATGACGCGATCGATGATGGTTAAATCACATGTTGACTGAGATATTAGTGTCCAATTTACTGTACCGGGCTAATGCAAATGAGTAGGCGGTCACCCAGCTAGTAAAACAATAAATTGTAATAATTCAGATAACTTAGATGCGATACCCATTCATTTTATATATTTTTAAAAACGTCGGCTGGCTTCGGAATACGATTTGTTGGCGACTTGAGTTCAAAGACCTGTGTACGGCTGTTGACTTGTAATTAATCTGTATGTATACTCTAGACGGTTAAATTTCAGCCCGCCCTTACATCGCGAATAAGAGTTCGTCGTCTATCCCGTCGTTGAAGTCCCTAAATGAAAAACTGAATTTCTCGTTGCCACTGTCATTTGACACCATGGGAAATATTTCCTATCTACTTAATTACTGTTCGTTACACTTGTTTAACAGTTTCTTAGTACCCTCTCTTTACTACATTAGTTTCATAGGAATATTTTAAGAACTTAAAGCGATTACCACAATGGAGTTCACATAATGACATCTAAATTTATGTTCCTGACGGTAAAACACTTCCTTGTCATCATAAATTATGTACCATGTTGAAATGCAGCACATAACTTCTGTGAGAAGCACAAGGTTATGTTTAACAAAGGAGCCTGAGTTTGTGATCAATGTACCTACATACAGCAACTTTTGCAGATTTTTCTCTTTACAGGGTTTAATCATTGTTTTGGGGCAAGATAAAAAAATGAATCATCACGCGGGGAAACGTAGGGGATTACCTTATATATTGATTCTTAGTTTAATTAAACCGAGGCAATAAACAATAGAGCACATATAAAAGAATGTTTTACTTCACGGTATAATTTTATGAATTTTTTTTATTTCAGAAGCATTGTTAATCACTCTTAGGGCACTAAAGAGCACTTATTTCGCTTTCTCTGTAAATCATTCTCAAAAACTTGTCACATATATATTATTACTTTTAAACAATAGACGCTATATTTTTGCAGCTTTCAGCAAAAAAACACATTTTCCAAAAAAAATCGCAGTTTCGGACTGGTAAAATGGTACACTATTATCATCAATTAAACCAATCTGACGACAAGAGCCTTCCTCAAAAGACAACGAAAATGAAGTTTTCTTAAAATAAAAATTCATACCAAACCACCTATGGCAGGTTATATATATAATTTGTGAATTTTTATGACACCGTCGCCAGGGTCCGCAGCGGTTACCGTCGGTCTTTCATGGCAATTACGAGTCCGTTAACAATCTGTGATATCTGGTACTTCTTTTGTATTATAAAAATATCTGCAAGCGGTATTTTGAACCTTCATCGATAAAATTTGTATGCGATTAATGTACAATACACTCAATTTCCTCGTATCGTAGTGCCGAAGAATCGATTATACATATATTACGTTATAATGACATAGGAAAATCTTTCCTGTTCGTTGCAGATTATTCGAAATGTATATAGGAATTAGACGCCCATACTCAATCGTAGGTTATGTTGAATTGCAATTAATCTGTACGTATACTCCAGACGGTTAAATTTCTGCCAGTCCTTACTTTGCGTATAAGGGTTCGTCGTCTACACTGTCGTTAAAATCCCTAAATGGGAAATTAATTTATTTTATTCTTATTGTTGTAATGACAAATTTTTATGCGTCAAATGATATGCTTGCAGACGAGACCTAGGATAATATTAATAAGTATCGTTATCTTTAGACACGCTCTACAAACAACGCGACTGTACAAAAACTGAATTACAAACATCGTTCAGACACTCGAGAGTTTTAGTAAATCTGTGGCAAATATGATCCTATTTCCCTGCCAGAAGAATTTTCAACTTTCATTTGTGACTGTACAATTTCAAAATAGATGTAGTTTCAAACAATTTAAAATTATTACAACCGAATTATAAGATGTATTCGATTCCGCGTCCTGGCGAGGTTTTTCCATTCTTCAACTCAGCCTTTTGGCTTGTTCCACGAAAAATCATTTTCTCTATTGCAGAAACCTTGAAGATCAAAGCGTTGCGAGCAAGAGAAATGTTATCGCACTTCCGGTAAATGAAGTTACAAGACAGATATTATGACTTGTCTAAAATTGGAACCTAATAAAACTAACTGAACCGTATTTTAATCGTTCCCCGATAATTCTTTTATATTAGCACGCTGAAATATTTAATTCGAAAGTAATCTCTTTGTCAACGGGTAATTAAACCATGAGATAGATCGTCACATTTTCGAAAATTTTGCCTTTCCACGCCCCCCTATCATCAAAAACGCTGAAAATAAAATATTTTGTTTAGGAGGTTAGACGGAATTCCGCCTATGAACACGTGTATAAACCGTAATTCAACCAACGCACCTTCATTTGTTCAGTGTCTAATTAATCGATTCACTCAATATGTAGGTAATTACAATTCACGAAATACATCAGAACTCAGCAATCCGAAATGGAAACGTCAAACAATGCCAAGCTACGACGCATTGAACTTGCACATGTATTGATGCGGAAGTCAAGTATCACAAATAATTCAAACGGTCACGCTGAAAATTTTGGATTACATGTTTATTTATGTGAGAATACAAAAATATATTTTTTTTAAAAAAAATTGTGGAAAAATAAAAAAATAAATTGTGGGTCTCGACAACAGCCTCAGCTATAGCTAACAGCCATCCACGTCATCCCACAAATACAAAAAAGTTTCAAAATCGGTGAAACCTTTTAGGAGGACGAGAATTACAAACACACGCACATCGGAATTTTATATATAATTTAAAGATTAAAATATAGACTTACTGTACTACATTCTAACATTTATTCCGTTAATTCTTTCAACAAATGGATGTATGTCAATTTGCGTGTAATAGTTTTTATTCTTCCTTAGTGCATTTCTTTCACGCTATTGTCGTTTACTCCACGCACTTCAGCAGCGGTGACATCTAACTGGAGGTCCAGCCTCCTCTTCAAGTGTCGGAGTTCCTTCCTCGTGGAAACTACTCCGCGTTGACGTGGGATTATACCTATGACACACTAAATACAATGTCATTACTAAAATGTCACTTGTCCACGCACTTCAGTTTCAAATATATATATATATGATGATACACATTTTCTGGTGTACAAAATAGAATGCATGGATTGCAATTATGTTTATATTGGTCAAACAAAGCGCGCTTAGAAAATCAAGGTCGAGGAAAATAGGTTAATTATAAACTGCCCATAGAGAAACATTCAGTTTTAACTAAATATAGTCATTTAGATAATCAAAACTCTAATTGGGGTAATGTGAAAGTTCATGACGTTAAACCTAACGTATATATATATATATATGTATATATATATATATATATATATATATATATAGGTTTAACGTCATGAACTTCCTCGACCCCGATTTTCTAAGCGCGCTTTGTTTGATCAATATAAACATAATTGCAATCTATGCATTCTATTTTGTACACCAGAAAATGTGTGTCATCAGGATCTAAAGGATCTTTACCATTTTTAATATAGCAAGATAAAGAATGTGAAGTTTTATCAATGATACCAAAAAACTGAATTGTAAGAGTAAATTCGAGACCCTAATGTACAGGTCTCTATGGTAAGGAAGGATATATATATATATATATATATATATATATATATAACGCCTGAATTGATAGATATAATACAGAAGAAAGACAAGGAGTGGAAAAATGTCGACCGCTTGAGCTTGAACTTCGTTTGAAGCATTTCTTCTTCCTTTGATAGGTATAATACGTTTAGTTATGCATAAATAATCATATAGATACGGGGTTGAAAGAACATGAAAATTTTCCAATCCTTTTTTCCATTCTAAGAA
Organism: Eucriotettix oculatus; assembly: GCA_034510155.1. NCBI lineage: Eukaryota > Metazoa > Arthropoda > Insecta > Orthoptera > Tetrigidae > Eucriotettix > Eucriotettix oculatus. Next base: position 59,977,051 of record CM067380.1, read on the forward strand.
TTTTCTAGTTATTCTATCCTTGCACCCTTATTAAATCATATGTCAATAACAGACTCAGGAAACTCAATCATACATCGTAGGTGACACACCATGACCACAACGTTTCTGAAATTAAGCTGATCCTTACTTGCCATAGAAACCTACATATTAGGATTCCAATTTACTCTTACGACTCATTTTGGTATCATTTATAAAACATCTAATTCCCTATCTTGCTGCATTAAAAACGGTAAAGATCCTTTAGATCCTGATGACCAACATTTTGAGGCGCACAAAATAGAATGCGTGGATTGTAATTATGTTTACATTGGTCAAACAAAGCGCGCTTAGAAAATCAGGGTCAATCAGTTTTAATATAGTCAATTAAATAATAATAACTTATTTGGGCTAATGTGAAAGTTCGTGACCTTAAACCTAATTCTAATGCCAGAATCAACTCAGAATCGGTCAATATTAGGCTAAATAATAATTTTACTCTTAATATTCTGACACTTATTCACTCCTACTGGATACTTGTTATCTGTGGTCTGCTTATAATTTTATGATTGCAGTTTCGTACTCGTCTGGATTGTTATGTAATTAGTAGTACTTGAGGTCTACCAAGAGGTAGAAGAAACGTTTTACAGTTTATCAAGTTTAGTTTGTTTTTATTTGGTCAATTGTACTTATAACAACAGGTAAATTTGCTGGGGACAACTAACTAATTAGTTATCATGTGTATTAGGTAATCTGTTAGGCAATAAGTCATTTTGTGAACTGAAGGCTTTTCCGATGTTAGCCGGTTCGTCATTTTTCTCTTTAAGTCTTAATGATCTAATTAAAAGGGAAAATTATAATCATTAAATATTTCTCCCGTCTCTAATTTTTATTTAGCAAGCGGAGATCGATTAGAATTATTAGCAATATATATATATATATATATTAAGTAGTTGTATAAGGGAATTAATGCTTAGTGAGCTCCACGTTCCTTATCAAATTATGAGTTGCGGGGTATTTAAATTTAACTTACGCAATGACTTGATTTCGAGATCGTTTCTGTCGGGGAAAATGGAGGGGGGGGGGGTTGGGGAGACCTGACGGCTCCCACGAAGAAATAATTGAAACTCGAGCCAGAAATAAGCAGTAATAGCTTGCGAAACATACGGTACCGGGAGAGCTAGCGCGGGCAATAGCCACTTATTAGATGTTGGAGATAATGGATGGCAGGCAGAAAAAGTCGGATAAAAAGGCTTGGCCTATATTATATGCCTGGACGGTGAGCACAAAGGCTAGCCTCTGACCCTGTCCCTCCGCGGTTGGGGAATCTCTGCGCCAGAGGGTAATTAATTTCGATCATAGCTAAACACACAAGCGTACGCCCCTCCCACGCTTGCAGGCCACACGAAATAGACAAATGGACTTGTCAACCCGATTTGGTTAAGATCGCTCGTTCCGTCAGGTAGGAGTCCCTGTGTCACGAGCAGCTACGAAACTATCGCTGACTCTGAAAGTGGGGCAACGGTTCCAATTTCCCTTCAGCTAATAACACTGTAAGACTAATGATTGAGCCTGCATCTTAATAATAATAAATTAAGCTAGAATTATTTTATTTCCTTCTTTCGGTGCCACCTTCTCCTTAGATAAACTCTGCTCCATATATCATCGATGACCTTAAGCTCCGAAGAGATAGTATTACTCGAGGAAATGGATCTGGAACCTTCTGTAGTAGTCGGGAAATTTTCTGAAATGGAAAAGTTCAGCGGGTACCGCCAAACTCCCGATTGAAAGACTGTTTTTAATATAAAAATAGCATAAATACTAATATGTATTAACACAATTTAAATTTATTACATACGAACGTTTTGCATATAATTTAAATTTAATCCGAAGTAAATTTTCAGGAAACTTATTGGTTTGGCACATAAATTGAATTCCCAGTACTTAGACATGGATACAAGTTAGCATCGGAAAGGGTTTAAGAGGTACTTAGATTTAAGTACATAAATTTTACAATTTGTCCATTTTAACATTATCAGCCGGCAATTATTTTTTTAATACTATATCAAAATCCACGAGCTCTACTCTAAGGCTTGTTTTAAATGGGCCTTCTCATAAGCGGAAATACTTAACATTAATAATCCTGCTCAGAACTGTCAGTACCAGGAAATAGACACAGAAGTATTGTTGGAACATTCCAGTGCCGATTCATCGATGCTCCCGTCTGGATCACGCCTTACTGCCGTGGTCAGGTCAGTTTCCAATATTAACCTTCGGTTATAACCTCCACGTCCTTAATCATCAATTCCTTATCTCCTTCCTCCACTCCTCATCTCCCTAATCTGTCTGCCCCCATCCCCTTAATCTGTGTCGAAATCCCTTTCTGCAGGGGTTTCAAATAAATCTTCCCCATTTCCTTAGTTCATATTCCGTCGGTGGCGGGGCTGGATATTCACCAATCAAATTTATTGCGTGTCCTCTTTGGGAGGATCCTTTTGCCCCTTTCATATAGTCCTTTTTTAAAATTTTATTACTATAATCATTGTATTTAACATTACATAAAGATTGTAAAGTCAGATATAACTCAATACACTCTTATAGAAATTTTCTTTCTTCGAGTTTATTTGTAGCCATCTCAGAAATTAATTTGTAAAATGTTTCTAAACATGAAAAAGGAAATTCCCGTTACAAAAATTCATGTTCATTACAAATATGTATACCTTGTATCTAATACACTCCAATTTACTAACGATTTGGTTATCGTTATACAAGGATAGAAGGAAAAGAGACGATAAGGAAAAAACGAAAGGAAAAATAGGAATACGTAAATATTTCAATAAAATAGAAGATAAATGTGAAGACAATAAAGAAGGAAACAAAGGGACGAACACAGAAAATAATGAAACAGATAATGTAGATAGAGGAAAAAAGAAGACACACAATCGTTATTATGGATTTACATAAGTGAAAAGACTATCAGAAAATTTTGCCAATATAATAAACAGTAACGATTTTACAGATGTAAAATTCGCATGGAAACCGATAAATAAAATCAGAAGAAAAAAAGGATTATATGAAAGACTAATACCGAATGATGAATATAAATATAGCATATATGAGTTGGAATGTGGAGGATGTGATAATATTTATATAGTAATTTATCGACATAAAAGCAATCTAAAACCCAAATCAGAAACAGAAAGAGCAACGTCCAAACGTAAAAGAAACAGGACATACAATAAAATGGGATAAATGCTAAATTTTACATATAAAAGAACGTTACTTGAAGGAATATTTATATACAACAACATAAATAAAACCCTTAATAAAAGGAAGTGAAATAGAAAAAATTTGAGATCAGTATGCAGATAAACTAAATAAATTCAAATAAGTCTAAATATAAAAATCAATAAGACAAGAGGGAATATTAAGATTAAGGTAGCTTTATAAATAATACTATAGTTGTACAAATGAAACAAGTAGGTTTAGAAAATATTAATTGTAATAACAAATATAACTAATTGATAAGTAAAATAAAATATGTAAATCATTTATAAACTATATTTATAATAATTGTACGAAAACAGACTTTTATAAGTAATAATACGCAAGTAGGAAAAAACGCTTAAAGTGTGATATCTTCGTAAATAGTTGATACACTTTGCGATGTTTATATTAAGACGAGAACCACAAGGTGTAAAAAAAACATTTTTATTTTTTAAAAATTTGTAAACAAATTAAATTCTTAATTGAGAAGTGTACCAAACGGTAAGCATATTAGATGATAAGAAATTATAACATTGTATGAGTCCATCAATACTAATATAACTGGTATATTAATAAAATAGTAAACCTAGAAGCATTGATTTAAGTATCTAGAAACGTAGATATCTTTTATCGAGTCAAAGAGCAGAGGTTTAGGTGACAAAGTAGCAGTTGTAAGGTTGGTTGTTAGAAGTCACAGTTGGTAGTACTGTATTGTCTTTTCCCATTCTACTATTGTTGTTCAGCTATATCTTTGGAAGTGTGTGTAAGCAAACCATGAGCAAGTACTAACCTGTATTATAAGCATGTCTGTGTAGTATTAATTGCTAAATAAAACTGTTTTAAATAACAATGTCGTCTCCACTTAATAAAAGTTACTAACCGACTCGGTTGACTTGGGGCTCTTAGAAAGAAACAAACCACGTAAGATGTGTTCAGGCGTCAGCCAAAATGAATTACTTCAATTTTAGTCTGTCTGGATCCAGACTTCATCTTAGTTGCCTTAAACTATATACATGGTTGGTTGAGAGCTCAATTGTCAGCATTTCGTAAATTATCCAGTTCAAAACTGGATGTTTTTTTACAGGTTACATATTTTTTTGTAAGTGTTCCTCAATTTTTATGTTAGGATATGTAAATATAGTAAAAGTTTTGTTAAAATGAGAACTTAAAATATATTTAGCAAGAGCAAACATATCAGGACACCAGGCAATGTAATAGATTTTAAGAAGAAATCTGTTGAGTTCATCTGAAGTCTTACTGAGGTAGGTAGAAAAAGGATAATATTTTATTTTATAGCCTAATGTTTGAAACTAAATTAACTTTTGAAAGTAAAGGATTACATAAAGAAACAAGAGATAGTGATGAGAGAAGCAATCTCGCCAAAATTAAATTTGCACGTTATTTTAATATATTAATCATAAAGGATTTTCTCTGGCGTCCTTATTTTACATTTAAAGATTCGCTGGTTCCAAAGAAAAAAATACATATGAATTTATCACATTTTTGGACCACACATTGTGTTTATTACAAATATAAAGCAAATGGCGGTTAACTCGTCACAAGAACCGTGATGAAATTTAAAACTTATCTTGATCCATTAAAAAATTGATCAACTATCGAAACAAAGGTTCTCACTTCAACTTTTGTTAATATATAATATAGTGTAATTGGTCAATTAACTTGATTCGTAAGAATAAGTTATAAATTGGAGAGCCAGACGAAAGCTTTTGCGCAGATAATATTGCAACAAATATATATTAAATTCCATCGATTTTGACAGGCAAAAATGCAAAGCATGTAAATTATCTGCCATTATTTGTTATAACTGGACAAAACATTATATCCTTTAGTATATTTATTAACAAGGCCATCAAATATTTTCCAGGACAGACAGCCATTCTTGAAGTTAATTTGCTTACCAATTTCTTAGAGCCGATCTCACGAAAAATATGACCTTCCATAAACTTACGACTTCCTTCAAGACTGATTAAAAATGTACTCAAATGAAATATACATTTGCAGCCACAAGGAGATTAATTACTAATGATTCCCTACGCGTCCGATTACTTCTCTGCGTGTAAACTAGAACGGTATTATTAACTAGCTTGGAGGAAGGTGGTGAAGCTCGGAAGACTACTATAAATAAATCATACAAATCGTGACAGCCTAATAAATTTATCGATAAGAAACAATCAAATCATTTCCTCTTCTTCCCCTCATTGTTTTTCCTGTTTAAAAGGTCAAGCGCATGTTTTTAGATTAATTACGCTACAACTGAATAATACGGCTCCCCGTAGAGGATTATGGGATACTTCGGCCCGAATAATTGCTCGAAAGAAATGCATTATTCGGCGCCCGCCTCCTTAATAAGTTTTTTATGTAAACTGATAAAATGTTGGACCACAAAATGACATTTCTTCTAATAAATCCTAGCAATAAAACACACTGGATCGAATTCATCGTTGTTGTAACTATACAAACCTGTCAGAGTGAAATTTTTATAATTTTATTTCTAGACTTAATTATTAACTTTGTGCGCAGGCACAACGTGAATAGCTTTTATCACTTTGATAACCAACAGGATGAATAATGGGAAACCTGTCATCAGCATAGAAGGAAACATTCCTCACATCTGTTGCTCACAGAGAGCTTTCACTGTATTAATTAAACTACTGAGCAACAGAACTTAATCTATTGGTTAACACATTTAGCAATATTAAGCCCAATCTTCAGTAATGATGTTTTTGCTTCCTGATGTGGTATGAAATTTAGGAAGATTTATTTTTCCGTTCTGTGTTATCTATAAAACAAAGTCTGATTTGTCCTTTGTATATTCTATTTACACACAATTAGTTACATTAAAATGAAACATAAATAATGAGACAAAATATAAAGCCACGTAACTGATTGAAATATAAAACTTTATTTCATAAAGATACAAACAAAACTTAAATGTTTACGGTATGTACAAAGGTAGGTATCACTACAAACGAAAATGTTTACGGTATGTACAAAGGTAGGTATCACTACTTAAATGGTTAACGATCTTCAAGCTGCTTGTCTTTTGTTATTACGGAATCATCAAACTTTACCATGTATGTAGTCCCTTTATGCCAATGGGCTGTTACTTTTGCTGGCTGCACATAAGAACATTTACTATTATTACACACCAATTAAGGAAATAAGATAATAGTAAACACACAACTTTATATATATAAATTTTTAAAAAATAATACTAAATAGAAAAAAACTTAATCTCAATACAGTATTAGATTAAAAAGGAAAATTATATAGCAAGGGAAAAAATACAAAAATTTAATATATCAGACAGATACACAGAAAACACCAATAAAAGCTAACCATAAACAGTTCACAAGTATTTTGATGATCAGATGTTTTCCGGTGTAGTTGTTGTATTAGGTCTTCTCGGGAAATCGACCAAGTGGTATAGTTCATACACCACAGCATTTCAGTAACCACCATTGCCACCTTCAGGTTATTGTGGTTCCTTTGTCTAGTGATAGTCTAGACCAGGGCAGCATAAAAGGTATGACTAGAGCCTGGAGCAGATACTTCACTTGTAGATAGTAACCGTGACAGCTGCCAAAACATTGTGGTGTATCAACGATACCACCAGTTGATTTCCTGAGAAGACTTAATACAGTTCACAAGTATGCCTAAACTAATATTAAAACAATACCAAGAAATGTTAATTCTTACATCACAAGCAGCCCAAAAGACTCAACAGTTTATGAATATATAATACCATTGAAAATTCCAGATAAATACAAAAGTGATACTTGACAGACTTTTTGTATGAAGTTAACAAGATAGGAGACATAATAATTTATAGTAAAGCATAAAAAATTATGAAATATGAACTAAGATATGATTAATTGGCAAGACAGAGGATATTACAAAGCAAAATCCCATAATCTTATAATGAAAAAGAAATTCAATAAGCAATTGGGCCATTGAGTTTTCAGTGAGTTATCATCAATTAATAAGAATTTGAAAACTTGTATATTGTCAGAGACAGTAAAGTAAATGGAAGTCACATAACACTGGCTTCAGCTTTTGTCCTACTATTGTACACAATTCTATTTTCCTCACAAACTTATTTTCAGAGCATGATATAATTCAGTTAAGATTATCTCAAATTTATCCAATTTGAATTAAGTCTCTAACTTAAACTGGTACTGAATAAGTAGGAAATTTTGAGAAAGTATACATACAAATTGATGATGATAAATATAGAAAAAGGTTTGAAGAAGCATATAATACAATCCACTATAGTTGGATGAAAAGACTTTTCACAATTTCAAGACAATTTCTTATCTTTAGGTATAATATGATCAATATGATGATGCTGAAGTTGTTATTCATAATGTACATCACAAATCTTCATGGATAGCAGAAACTATCATTTGGTTATAGCAGTTGATACACCACAGATTGAATTAAGCTCAGTTAAATTTGTAAGTTAAGTTTATCAAAAGAAGGAACTGAAAAAGTAAAAATTAAATTTTCATCAAATTCATCAGTATAACCTCAAATTACTTTTGAAAGAAACTGTATCAAGAATCAGAATGAGTTTAAGTGATGTGTGAAAATCTTAAGTTTAGAGAACATTACAAAAAACTGGATAGCCTGAGAATATGTGTTTGTGAAATAATAAAAAGTAATCAAAATATTAAACTGTGGAGTCGATTAAATAGAAAAATTTTAATAATAATTTGTGACTACAACTATAACAACTTTGAAAAGTAATAACTTACAAAGCCACAACTATTCAAAACTGCTTCAACAATGCCAGCAGTGAATGTTGAGCAATTTAAACTTCCTTTGTCTTTTGGTATAGAAATATATTTATTTACCAGAGGATCTTTCTCTATAATGTAATAGGTCTTTTCATCATCGTTGGCATGTTCCAACTTATCAGCCTCCTTTCCAAAGAGTGACTGAAATTTGTAAATAAAATAAGTAAAGAAGTTAAATATATACATTTAGTAAATACACAACAAAAATATTAATAAAACATTAAATAATAGTCTCTACTAGACTGAAAACTATCAATTATTTTTCTCGACATTATCGTAGAGGCATGGTCACTGCATGGCCAGCTGGCACACACAAAGACTCTCCTAAAGAAGTAGTCTTAATGCCCACAAAATTCCTCCTGTACTGCCGAGTGATGGCAAACATCAATTTCAGGTAAGTGACTCAAAGTTAAGGTGTCAATGGCAAAATAATTAATTAATCTGGATAGAAAAGAGGGTTTGAGATAGGTTAGCTCATCTCAAATCAATTTCAGATTGCCAACCTTGGAAGAAGTATCATGTTTAGTTTTTGAGAACCTGAGCTCCCTTCTTCAAGATAGTGTCTGATTGGCATGGTAGCCAGCCAGCCATGTATATTAATTTATTTGTGTGTGTGTGTGTGTGTGTGTGTATAAATATGGGTCATATGCCAGAGCTGCCAACTTTCTGATAAAGGGGGCAGTGCCTCCGAAAATTCAAGTACTCTAAACCTCACAAAGTGTCTACCATCTATGAACCTCAGGTAAGTCACCTTCTTTCTATCTCTCTGTCCTTTCCCCATTAATTGCTTTAATAAACATGTCATTTCCTGACATAAATATATATTTGTGTGTGTACAAACTGATATAGATGATAGGTCATGCAGAAAGGATCTCTTTTTGTAGTAATATATTCTCCTCCTCAATATGTTGTTTATGAACTATGTGCAAATATCGAGTATCACACACCTCAACCAATCCATATGTTCATCTTTACCATTAGTTCTTACTGTTGTAGCAGTATGCGACTGTAGGTTTGTGGTTATGAAAAGTTAATAACATGAAGTACTCTGAAAAAGTTATTTTTTTTAAAAAAAAAATGTTATTTGTATACAAACTGTTTGAATTCAAATTCCCTTACAGGCTAACATCTTTAACTGTACATAACTCATAAACAATGTTTTTGGGAGTATGTTCCTTCACAGAAAATGATCCTCTGCTTGACATATCATCCCTGTTGGTTTCTCAGTGAAGTCTTGTATATATAAATACAAGAAAGAATGTGACATTGTCAGATTAAGTAACACATAAGGACAGGAAAGAGAGATAGAAAGATTGTGACCGACCTGAAGTTGAAGCTCAGTCACCATTGTGGGGTATGATCTTTACTCAAATTTTCAGAGGAAGCACATTCCAAGGGAGGCAATTGCCTTCAAAAATTCTATAAAAAAATCACACTACACACTGGTGACATCCAGCTAAAACTTTTCTGTCCTTATCACATATATATAGTAACTAAGGAACAGGTTGCATTATCAATATTAATTCATTAATATGGACAGGAGAGAAAGAAAAGCAGCATACTTCAGTTGAAAATATTGGCATAGGCAAACAGCATAGTAGACACTAAGTGAATATGGTGGCTATCAAATGAATAGAAAAAACAGCAGAAGTGGATATTACTATGACACTGAAATTAAATCTAATATTTTTTTTTGCAGATAAGTTTAACAGATATCTTGCATCTTATGTAAAATAGTTACATACAATACATTTAATCAATTCAATAAAACTAAAATATATGTATACAACACTTCAAATACCTTAAAATGTAGTAGGATTGAAAAACTGAAAACAAATGCAGTAGACTAAAGAGGAAGAAGCAAACATGATTTCTAAGTTTATAAACATTATTTGGTTCCGCAGCTATTGAAATTGTCACTTATAACCTATGGAACACAACTTTGGGAAAGTTTATATGTTCCTTCATTTGAGCCACACTTTTCAGTTATAAGTCACTTAACAGATAATTTTTGTTTATTTTAACCACAGCTTTGAAAATAAAGATTGGGAAATTTATTATGACATATTGGGGAAAGACTATTGTGACAAACAGACGGCAAGTAAGTGCATGATCCGAATTCCACCCTAACTTGGTAATATTATCCATCATACTCTAATGTCATAAAAGAAATTAAATATTTCACCTTCCAAAGTGTTGATTTAATGAAAACCAGCATGTTTAAGAGTTTTATTTCTCTTTTGCAATTCTTCTCTCTCACAAAAAGGAGATCAACTAGTTTTACACCCACTTCATGACCCAATTCCGCAAGTCTGAAATAATAAATTAATTAATTTAATTTAAGAGTCAATTAATAAGTAACATATAACAGAATACTTTTTCAAACATTTGATAGGAATCATACTTGTTTTGTAATTCAGGAACAGTGTAAACTCTGTTTTGGCAATATTGGACAAGTTCAGAAAAAAGCAATGCATAACAACTTGAGCTTACTTCTCCTCTTCCTTTACTCAATGACTTTTCCAAAATACTTGTTTTAGGGCGAACAGTCGATATAACAATACTCATGATATAATTAATATATCTAACAACTTTACGAAAATAAACTGTTGCAAGAGAAATTGCAGATTACAATTTTCGTTTTGACTCCCTATTTTGTAATAAACATTCATACATTCCTAACATTAACTTGTGTGTTCAAATTGATTTTCCCTTTCTAAAGTGACACTAAGAACAACTGCAAAACATGACACTTCGTAATACAGTGTTACCAACGGTCACAATTTCCCTAACTCCCTCCTCACATTTGTTAGTGGTAAATGATCTTGAGTTTTTTTTAAACATTTTGGATTCATAGAATGTAAAACTAAAAATGTATCCTATAACAGTCGTGTTGATTTTGACATAACCAATTATTAATAATAATTACGGTGAAACTTATTTATATGTGAAATTTAATTTATATTTACAATTTGTATTATTTTTTATATTAATATTGTTTTAGATGACTGGAAGCGTGACATAGTATATTATTTAAAGATAATTCGGCAACTTTCTTTTTGTGCTCATAGTAGAAGTCTGTACATTTATCTATAAATATACATTTCAGAAACATCAAGTCTCCGTAACTTATATCTCTATAATGCATATGTATGTTATAGATGTTTTTCTATTAAGCAATCATTTGTTTGAAATTCTCCTTCTTCATTATATTTGCAGTATCGTCCTTTTTCCAAGCTTCAAACTTATGAATAGATTGCATCTACCTGGATAAAACATTCGATTAGTATCCACTATCCTTGAACTTTTGACACCTTTTCTTTTGAGAGTTAATATTGATATGTTTGTTGCATAAAATTGACCTATACTTTTAGGGCGGTTTTGTTATTGCTATCGGAAGAGCTCAAGTGTTGTTTCAGATGTGTTGCTGATGAATTTACATGTGGTTTCTATCTAATATATCTAATATACATTCGGGTGGTGAAGCTCGTTGTAGACGACATTTCCTAAATTGACGGCACTTCACCTGAAGAAGATGGCGGTGTCAGCCATTAAAACGTCGTATATCACGAACTTTACAACCTGACTGGAATCTCGAGAACTCTTCGTCCAACTCTTGTTTAAATTAACAAATTGTAAATATTAAATAATTTTGAAATCAGCATGTTTGACTACGACCTTTAATAGCATATTAAATTGAAAATGGGGATGTGGAAGGTAGAACAAGGTAGCAAGGGTTGATTGGGTCCCCGGGCTATAGTTTATGGATCCTACCGGGTGTTTCGCCTAAAGAGATGCAAGGAGAACCCTAAAACCCTGCATCAGGTAGTTCGGAGTATTGGGTACTATTCTCACGCCCTTCTGAATGACGGGAGATGAGTTTGTTGTGGGGTCACAGCATTCCCTTCTCCGTGTGTCCACCAGTTGACTGACTGGTCCAATGCAAAAGCTCCCACTCTCTCTAGTGTTCGCATCTGGGATGTGTGAGGTCCCATTTAAATACATATGATGTATGACCTGCTGCAGGAACAAGATGTCTGTGGGAGTTTCCACTCATAGGTATTTCTCCCCAGATGGCTGCAGAGCTCACCTGACTGCGTTGGGAATGCCTCATACTCTCTCAGGTATTTTGAAGGTTCTCATATACCAAAGTACCTTCATCTATTTTATGTACTGGAGTCAAAGACCTTGGGCATATGGTAATAGTTGTCCACTGATCCCATTGTATCAGTTGGCCAACTGCCACCTAAAACTGTTGGAGATATGGAGAAGGGAATGCTGCAACCCCACAGCAAACTTGTCTCCCGTCATTCAGAAGGACGTGAGAATAGTACCCAATAGTCCGACCTACCTGATGCAGGGTTTTCTGTGCATCTCTTTAGATGAAACACCGGGTAGGATCCTTAACTATAGTCCAGGGACTTTTCCAAAAGCTATTACTTAAATTCTGTAGAAAGCTTTGTATGGGCATCCACTACACTGTTCGTTTAAGATTTTCGAGTAAGTTTTTAATCCATGGTAGCTGATGTGAGGTTCATTCCAAGACAGAAAATAAATTTATTTACATTTTATTTGGTTGTTCTAATATACTTGTTCATGTTGTATTTGGCCTCAATATTGTGCAATCATAAGATCTATGGTGATTAATTTCACCAATGCAAATGATAATTCTCAATAAATCGTGTGAAAGCCTATGATGGCCCCTTGTAAATTCTAATTTACCTGTATGTTTCCCCTTGATGTCTTATCATTTGGAAAGCTGAATGATTATCAGTTTGATAGTGAAGCTATACTTAATTGCCTGCATTATCCACACACTAGAATTTCGGAATAAGTAACCGTGCACTCTTCATGGTCCTGAAGTTAAGGTGGCTAACTTTTGTAAGTTGTGTGTGCAGAGTGTGGTTTGTAAACTGTTCTCCATTCAGAAGAAAAATCTTATCGTGTTCTGCCTCTTGTATCTCCTAAAGTTTTCATCACATGAACCACAAAATGTTAGGGGTTTTAACTGAAATTTTCCTAGCAAACGTAAAAACTGCTCTATTTTGGCACACTTTTTTTAATGGGTTTATTTTCGAGCTTCTAAGTCTGTTTCAGCTACAACTCAGGCAGTTTTCTGTTCTAAAGTTAACTCTTCAAAAGTGGGAACATATATTTAAGTTTTAATTCTTAATATCTCAAATTTCAATAAACATCCAGTTAGATGCATTTAATATACACAAATAAATGGGTTATAATAATATGTTAAGTATGTTCAAAAACTGATTTAGAGAAAATTCCAAATATATGTTTAATTATGTGATCAACAAAAACTTCCAAAACTACCATATTCCCTACTATTATTAGATTAGCTATTAAAGTCAATCGTTTATCATAATTATGAAATATACTTTCTAATTTATGTAATAAACTATACCAAAGTATTTAACAGTTTAACTATATAAAGACTTGTTCAGCTGCATGAGCTCCATAACTTGGTCTAGTGATTGCATATTGTTTAGTGTATCACATATTTGTTTGAAAGAAATTTATGTTTTACATTGTTATAACTAAAACACAACATTCTATTCCCTAGCAATCTTAGTGAATGGTAAACTTATCAAGAAAATTTATACTACAAGGCATATGGTCCCACAAGTTTATCCACTGTTAATCAAAGCTAGGTGATGTCTAAATGAAAATACTAATGATGCAATAAATGTGTATTAATATGACAATGTTTCTGCCAACATTTACATGTTGAGCTTTAGAACATGGATCTACAAGTACAACAATGCTGATTTCTTTTTTGTCTTATGCAACTTAAATATTACCTCCAAAAAAATAGTTGTTTTAACCTCACATAACCTGTCAATGAAGCTGTGATTATTACAATTCTAAAAATCTTAATAGTGACTGTGTTAACCTCAAAAGAAAAGATGTATTCTCCAAGTAAAGTTTAAGTGTAATGTTTTATGGCTGGCATTACTCTATTTCATTCTAACAAAAAATGACAAGAACACTTTGTATGATACATTTAACATTAACAAAATCTGCGCCAATATTTGGTAACAATATTTTTATTTCAAATGTGAATACATTAGTTTGTGCAGTGCAACTTTACATAAAATGTAAATATTTTGGATTTAAAATAAACTCAGGTACTGAAAGTTTTATATACTTAATAAATATTGCTATTATAATGTGCTATTTTTAAGATTGTAAAATAATTACCCAATTTATAAAAGCAGGAAAGCTGATGGTTTGGCCTTTGAAATGTAAGCTCATACATAAAGTACAAAATGAGATCAATGTCTAGAAAAATAAGTTTAGTAGAAGGTTTATAGAATTAACAAAAAGTATATATATTTTTAAATAAATACTATACATAACACACACTAAAGAACTTCCTTTGTATAATTTCTGCCATGGTTTCTTGTATAATTAGACAACAAAATATAAATCATTTTTAAAATATTGACAAAACAAAAATAAATTAAAACTTTATATATAAAAATTAACGATATCATAAAGACCTTCAATTTCATTATAACACAACTCAAGATGTTTTTCTCAAGTGTTGAATAGCAAGCAACAAATAATGTTTAACAAAATATGTCAATAATCTATTACATTAAGAACACAAAATCTAATTTTCTGTAACAAAAGAACAATCCCAATAAGGAAACAGAATGTATCTATCTTGGAAAATGAGAGAACAATATCAGTGGCAGTGGTAAGCAATATTCTTTATCATATCTCACATTTATTTTTAAAACTACACATTTAATTACATAAAATATTAACTTTTTTATCCTCTCATTTAGCTAGATAATTATCTCATTGCATATATGGGTCATGATATATTGTATTTATACTTTTAAAGACTAGGAAAGAGAGAGAGAATATGGGTTGTGCATGAAAGATGAAGTACAGAATTCAAAGAAATTTTCCGAGGTTTTAGCCCCATTGTTCAGCACTCACTATATCTACTCTGGTTGACTGCAATGCAATAATCAAATGAAACAGGCTTAAGAACATTTGAGAGGAGGAGATAACACAAAAGTTTACCTTGTATCCAGCATTAACATACATGTAAGCTTCAATCTATATGTCTGTTTGATACATAAATAGTTAATAAAATGCTGCAGATTTGTAACATAGTTCCAAAAGTCACTTATAGTGGACTTATATTATACAGCTAAAACTGTAATCTGAAGACAGGAAGTCTCAAAATAATTATTTGTAAAAATTCTATTTCAGAACATACAGATAAATGATCATTCCTTTACAAATATAGTGATCCTAGAATGTTTAGGGCATCTATATTTAAAGCACTACCACAATAGCAGTATACTTTGATATATATATATATATATATGTTAAAATTAATGGATGTAACATTTTGGCCAATTTTGCCAAAGATAATATGTGACTACCTTAAAATAACTGTGAGTAATTGCTAAGTTTTGGAACCATAATTTCTATACAGAAATACATTTTCATTGTGATATACAGCAGCTACAATCATATCAAAGAATAGTAGGTAATAAGTTTCACGTAATTATCTCTTAACACATTCTCAAACATTCACGAATACATGTCGAGTACACAATAATTATCAAGGAGAGACCAGCTCATGCCTCAAAATGAATACTGCATGATATAAAAACACCTTTAATCACAAATCTTAATATTATATATAGATTTTGGTCTTCACTTTTATTTTACTCTTTACAGTTTGTTAAATGTGATTCAGTCATAATATATACAAATTTAAATAATACAATTTTTGGCTAATTTATTATTTACAATCTGACTTAGTTTGATGGATGATTCTTGCTTCTACATATATGTCAAAGATGAGTCTGAAATAAAACAAAGCAGCAGTGTTAGACGTACTATTAACTTGAAAATAATTCTGAACTTCATTTATTCTTGTTAACATGCACAATTATGTAGCTACAAAACAAACCAAAGTAATGGAAACTAATAATTTACTTTTGCTCAGTGAAAGATGCTGAAATTAGATAAATAAATCAAGGTTACTCTACAACGTTAATTTTCAAAAATACATTTCACTCTAGTAAATTCCTGTCAGCAATAAAGTAAAATCAGTCATACCAGACATTAGCATAAATTTATTTCATATATAAAAAATACTAAATAATAATAAGGGCAATTGCAATGGATATTTACAAGGTATCTACTATTTTATGATAGATAGACTCCTCTTTCACTGCTGTCAATTTCATGAAATTAAAAAAAAAACAGCCGTGTTCTATTTACCACATATTTAAATTGAAAAGGAGTTACTGCAATCGGTGTGCTTGAGTACTAATCATTATGCACCACACAATAAATACATTTTAAATAACAATATATATATATATGACTATTGTGTAGAAATATTCAAAGTAAATATATGTAAAAGTTCTAATAAGAGAACAGTTGCTCATATCAGTAATTGTTAAAAATGTAATAAACATAACTCTGTAATATATACCTAATAATGAGTATATGATATTTTAATAAAAAAAACTTACCAGGATAGTATATCAGTAAACCTTAATACCGCTTAAACAAACAAACTACACAATATAAGGTTGAGCTTTTTAAAAAGGCCGTACTTTTTCAATGTACATGCAAAAGAATGCATTAAAAACTATTTTTATCTATAATTCAGTGTGAAGCAATGTCACTGGGAAATTTTATTTTTTAATATACTATTTACTTTTAAGATAACCCACATCTTCTGTTAAATATATCATTGTTTTGTGCCTATTCTGCATAACAGAGCTATCATCTTTCACGTCTCCCACTTCAGTCTCAATTTCCCAATTGATCTATGCTCAACCTGTCAGATTTCATCAGAAGCACACAACCTTCAGACCACTGTACATTTTTAATTTTTATCAGTAAATTATAATTGAAAGAATGATATATTATGCACCTCATGCTGTGCAGTCAACTGGCATGAGATGCCCTAGCCAGCAATTATCGGAACATGTCTCCTCCTCTCCACCATATTGGTGACACCGATCTTTATTTCAGGTAAACCACCACCTTTTTTTCTCTCTTTCCTGTCCTTCTTTATATATACATACATAGAGAGAGAAATTGGATAGTTAGTACAGATATAAATATAGGAGAAAGTTAGGAACATGCTCTAAAGAATGCATATGGTGAGACATAGAAATACACTCAACAAGGCATAGAGAGGAAATGAAGAAGAAGGAAAGACTGAAAATATTTGTCACAGCCAGGGATTGAACCTGGAACCTTAGCTTTTGTAGCCAAGTGCTTAACCATTAAGCTACTGTGCCTGCCCCCCCCCCCCCCCTTTCCTGACTGCAACAAATATAGCTAGTTCTATTAGGTGTGGTTAGTTAATGTTCCCAGTTCTTCACTTCTTCTTCTCTACCATTTCCAATAGTATTCTGATCTATTAATGCATTCCCCACAGTTAAAAATCACATTCCAATGCCACATACAAACATAGTGTTATATCATCCCAAATTTTATCGACTATCAGACAACACTATTAAGGTGTTGGTATGACAATAGCTAAAGATGGGATGCAAAGATAAATTGGCTGTCACTTTGGTCTAGGGTCTAGCATCACAGCCTCATACCACTGAGGTCCTGGGTTTGATTCCTGGCAAGAATCTGGGTGTTTTCATGTTCCCTGACAGAGCAAACTTGACAAAAAAGGAAATCGATTACCTAATTATAAAGTCGCTAATGACCTTAGATGTTGGTGTGACTATAAAAACAGAATTTTTTAAAAAGATAAATTAGCTCTTAATAAAACAATGTTCATTCAACAATTTAAAAACACCACCTAAATGCAGAAAAAATTCAATTACAGAATCTATATATAAATCCTATCTCTGCAATCCCAGAAATCTGTGTATGTGTTTCTACATAACCTACCTGTTTTAAATGATAATAGTAAACACACGTCAAGAGTTCCAATTCATAAACATTATCTGTTTTCACACGTCAGTTTTTGGTAGGCATAAAGATTTATGTTACTACCCATACAAGGAATATGTAAAAATGTAACTTTTAACAAATTATAACCACTTACTTTGATTTCATGTTTCAATACATATACACAGGTATATTTTCAACTAAGCAAGAAACATTCAAATATTGCGAAAATCCTTACCTAAGCTATTATCTACATTTAAAATGATTTATAAATTTTTCTCAACAGTTTACTTTAAAAATGTTGTTTTCTCTCCATTTGAATTCCTTGATTACAAATTTTTGACAAATGTAGTTACTGAATAGTACACATCAAGTATGGCAGGCAGCCAGCCACTCAATCTCTCTCTTTCCTGTCCAGACAACTTAATTAATATAATAATGTTACATAGCCTTTTGATTTTTGTCATATTTTCTTCCTTCATACACATACATTTATATAGACATTTCACCATTCAGACACAGTGGCTGAAAAAGGGAGCCGAGGCTCTCAAAAATTAACTTTTTTTTATTTCATACCAGTCAACACCTATTATGAACTTATGGCAAGTGGATACTTATTTTTCTCTCTCTTTCCTAACCTATATATATATATATAATCAACAAGGAAAGGAAAGAGAGATAGAAAGGAGGTGACTTACCTGAGGTTCATAGATGGTAGACACCTTGTGAGGTTTGAAGTTCTTAAATTTTCGGAGGCACCGCCCCCTTCATCAGAAAGTTAGGAAGACATTTCCAGTGATCGGCTATCCAATGACTGAGCAGCCAAAATTTGCTGCACTGCTAGCTTAGGTCATAAACAACTGACCCCACCAGGTCACCCACTTTCTCTCTCAATGAGGGTCTGGGAAGAGCCAAGGACTTGATGGGGGTTGGGGAGATGCATACTAACACCCCCCTATTGACACACATTCATTCAAACATCCATCCTCAAAGGTCCCAATATTTAAATATTAACATTCAAACTCACACATACATACGGCAGCTAGCAGCTAAATCGGCTAGTCGTCGGTTAATAAAAACAATTAATAAGTAAAGGAATGAGAGATACAAGACTTACCTGAAGTTCATAGATTGGTAGACACTTTGTGAATCGTCGGCCAGCCGATCACTGGAAATGTCTTCATAACTTTCTGATGAAAATTTAACTCCAAACCTCTACCATCTATGAACCTCAGGTAAGTCACCATCTACTTTCTATCTCTCTTTCCTTTCTTTATTAATTGTTTTAATTAACATGACAATGTCGTTTCCTGGCGCATATATAGAGAGGGGGGGGGGGGAGAAAGAGAGACAGAGAGAGATGCAAGAAAAAATAAAATGACAAAGTCAAAATAATAATAAATTGGATAGGAAAGAAAGACAGAAAAAAATTTATTGACTTACCTTAAATTGATAGCAGGCGTCAGCTGGCAAGGAAGTACAAAAATGTTAATTTTTGAGAACCCAAGCTACCTTCTTCAGACAGTGTGTCTGAACAGCAAGATGGTCAGCCAGCAACTCGTCTCACTGTTCAAACAATCTGGCTGAAGAAGAGAGTTTAGGTTCTTGAAAATTCACACTTTCATGGACAGTCTACAGCTGGCTATCACTCAGAAAGTGTTTCCTCATTACAAAGGGGATAGTTTGCTCTTAAAATTTGAAAAATTCAATCTTCAATTTGAGGTAAGGCACCATTTTTCTTTCTCTCATATCTGCATTTATCAATTGTGTTAATTCTTTTGAAAATTACATATCCTTACTTATATATGTGAATGATCTGAAATGTGACATAGTCACACATTAAATAATTGGATAGTGAGTATGGGAGAAAGGTAGGAATGTGTTTTTAAAGCACATACTTAAAGAAAGGCATATGTTAAGTGTAGAGAGGAATGAAATAAGGAAGAAAGACTGAAAATAATATATATGCACCAGGAAATGACATTGTCATGTTAATTAAAACTATTAATAAGGAAAGGAAAAAGAGAGATATAAAGTATGATACTTACCTGAGGTTAATAGATGGTAGTCACCTTGTACGGTTTGGAGCCCCCTTCATCAGAAAGTTAGGAAGACATTTCCAGTGATCGGCTAACCTTACAAGATGCCTACCATCTATTAACCTCAGGTAACTCACCTACTTTCTATCTGTTTTTCCTTTCCTTATTGTTTGTTTATTTATTTATATATATACCTGGCTGGTCATCACTTGGAACATATGTCCTATCCCCTTAAAGAATGGGGATGGGTGGGACTTGTCTTGAAATTTTTAAGAACACTCACAATCTGTAATGGTATCTACCAGCTTTATACGACAGGTAAGCCACCCCCTTTCTTACTCTCTTTCCTATCCTTATCAACTGTGTTAGATTTTTATATAGACAAGTGATTTATAATAATCAAGTGGTCTTAGTAAATATAAAAGAAAAACTATTTAGAGAGATGGTAAGATATAAACAATATTAATTACTTTTAAATACCATTAAGATGGTTTCCAAAAATGTAAATGAATAATTTTAGAAAGTAGGCGAAAAGAACCTAAAACAATACAAGCAGAAAATGAGATGACAAAGGATTAAAAGTAATAGATTTCACTAATTATTGAGTGAAATTTTCTTAACTGTATTTACAGTAGAAGTGCTCTTAACATGCCTCAGTTTATCGGCTGCACAGCTGAAAGTGACCGAAATATGTACTTGTCACAGGATATGACTCCCCGACAAGTTGCAAGACAACTGTCAGAGAGCTGATAAGTTTAATGTAGTTCAGTAGTGCAAATGTGCTGAATTCATTCTGTTAAATGTATTTATTATCTTTTAAATGTACTGTATCTGTGTCTGTTAAAAATGAAACAAGTTATTGTTACAATGGAGAAAGGACTAGAAGCTTTAGAACAAATTAATAAGGTGGTTGAGTGGCTGGTGATGAGACACTCAAAAATGAGGTTTTTACTGATGAACAGCTGTTGAGTATGGAAACTTAAATGAATCTGTAGACCCTTTGGAAGAATAGGATGATGAAACTCAAGAGGAAAAAAATATGTCGTGAGGTAGCTGCAGCATATATAGAACAACATAATAAACCAACTACTGTCAATGTTTTAGTAATAAGAAAATAGAGTCATTTTACCATCCAAAAAAACTTGAAAAGAAGAAGAGACTCAGTCCCATAGTGGCCAGTTAAGAGGGCTTCTACTATATAAACAAATAAGTTTATGTTATAATTTTTTAACATAAGAAACAAAAACATCTTGTATATAGCATGTACTGTATAATTTATAAACTCTCAGGTTAATGGTTAATATTACACCAAACCGTTTCTTTTAAGTTTTGATAAAAAACCAATAATTTTAATTATTGTGGTACTATTATTTGAATCAGCGATAAATATATTTCATGATGTAGTTTCACTGCATTTGTGAAATATACAATAATGCCAAGTAACAAGATAAGTTTTCTACAAAATAAAATTTCAAATTTTACTGGCATATCATTTAAGTAACTAATAATAGTTACAAGTTTTCCATATATTGATTTGATAGTAACTTTGGCATGGTTTCAATTTTTATGTATTAGCCCTGTAAAATAATTCAATTCACGACTTGTCTATATATAATTATATCAAAATAAATTACTATACAAGCCACTCCTCTTTCAGAAGCTAGCTGTCCTAAATTGCCTGAAAGCAACATTAGGGTATCCAATTTAGAAACCAATCAACCTGCAGCATATTTATTATAGATTTTATTAGAGTAATGAGTCTGCGATAAGAAAAATGAGAGTTTCAAACTTAATATCTATATATTTGCCAAAGTTTCTAAATACTGTAAATATTACACTGTTACCTAAGGATCATGTTTTGATTTTATATAACTTAAAGTGGTCACAGTTTCTACTGAAATAATGAAAGTAATAAGTAAAAATAACTTGTCATTGAATAATACCATTAATATTTTATAAATGAAATTATTAAGATTACCATCCAATTTTCTTAAATGGTATTCAGAAAAGCACAGCTCAACACAGAATTGTTTTTAATGTCAGTTCATATATGAGTTAGACTACAGAGAACATACACACAATGCCATATACAACATGAACAGGCATAAATATATGATATTCTTCACTTAAAAAAATTGTAATTCACAAAATTTACACTGGCAGTTTACAGTTATATTTTTATGACATTTAATACTTGTTCTATTCTAACTAATGTTTGAAACATAACACTGGATGCTTTATTGACACAACTGCGTTTATACTTCACGAAAGTAGCACACTGATACCAACCACGACAAATGTGTTATGAACTATGTCTTCGATGCAGGTACTGTGAAACTAAACTGATATATAAACAACAATTTATTGCTTGCTGCATAACATTTTGTATATTCAATAATTGTATAATACATTTGAATAAGAAATAGAAAATGTTCAACAAGTTTACACAACAATGTAACTGCAAGGGAAGTTATTGTTTGAAGTACCAATGCATACAATCTATCAGAAACAGATGTAGTGAAAGATCTTGAGAGCATCAAAAGTATTTAACACAATAATCAGCAATGAATATGGTTACAATTTACTTCAAGATATTTTGCAGTTCAAAATTTTCAATATTCACAAAATTTTAATACATTATGAATACAGTAACAACTTTACACCACTCTTGATACAATACTTTGCTTAAAGTGAATGAAGAACACAGCTGTATTGTTAATATGGCCCACTAGTAGAATAAAAAAATTCATCAGGCTGCTTGCACAAGATCAAAATAATGAATTAGTTTCACAATTTAAAAAAGTTAATTTAAATAACAAATATAAGTGTAAAGTTCAAAAAGTGTATAATAATACAATATATAAAGTACAAAGTATATAATTACAAAGGCAGAGAGCTTATATTTAACAAAATAAATTAATTCACGGCATGTCTACAAAGTATAGTAAAATAAAGAACTATGTAAAACACTAAAATAATAAACCTGAAAATTGTAAACTTCATTAAGTAATACATTAAAACCACAAAAAATATTAATTTCATGAAAAAATCTATTAATATGGAATTTCAAAGAATGGTGACAAATTTATTTTAATATGTCCTTACATAATTGCTAGATATTAATATAGATAATTTAACTACTCAATTTTTTGTCCACCTGGATTTCACCCTGCTGTTCTTTTAATTAGGTATATCCTTAATTTTTAGTTGTAATTGACAGTAATTTTTTCCTAGAGGACTTCAACTGAACAGTTGACAAGCATATATTGATGATTTTACATGTAATATTAAGTACAATGACAGTAAAAATATTTTCAGATTACCGAATGACAACCAATAGCATATAATTTCTGCAGGAGTAAAAATTGTCTCAAAGCTAGTTGAAATTGAGAGGCACGGTCTTAGAAAATATTAGGATCTTTTATTTAAATGACTGAGGGTTTCAATATTTCCAAATTATTATAGGTATCACTTGCAATAATTCATTATTATAGTTTCTTCACAGTGTTGTTCCAAGACACGTAATTCAAATGTGACTCCAATGTAACTATTATATTGTTATAATAGCAGACTAAATTCATGATTCATGATTTTTTTCAAATTTATTAGTTTACAAAAGGTGATAAATTTAAACATTATAAATTCTAATCAATCTTGGAACCTTTCAGTAGTATTCCTTTATCAATCAGGCCTCTGCCTATTTATTTGACATGTATCACTTCTAATAGTGTTTGTGTATACTACTTCATATCTGTTTACTTGCTTAAGCAGACTACAGTTGCAGAAGAGAACTTGAAGTTAATATTCGACAAAATTTATACACATTTCACTAACTCATTCTGTTTTCTATCTCTGAAAATGCTTGGTAATTGATAAAATTTTGGATACAGGAAGCAACTAGATAAGTATCATTGTTTATGTGATGACAAAATTTTTAGCAAGGCTTTCTGTTTCTAAATATGAAGAAAATAGTTCATTCAACATTGATGACTATTATTTACTTGTCGTATTAAATAGTTTCCAACATTCTTAATTCGCTCATTAAACTTATGCTTTGAACACAAGAAAGATAAATATAATAACAGTTTCAGTCAACGATGTTCAAATAACTCTTTTTATTACTTTCTCATGTAAAGCATTTTAAGTTTACTACAAAAGCATTTTTCTACTAAAAGAAATTAATATACTACAACGTTTGAAAGAAATGCCTAGTTAAGATGTTATGAAACTCATGGCTACAAAACTTTTGGGACAGATGATGTGCAAAATGCAGTCTTATCGATCTTTTTGTGCACTTTTGTTAAGTCAACAGCTGTTTTCTCCCTTTCCTATTGAAATCAATTATTTTTTACTTCCTCATTTTATTATTACTTTCGTCTCTATGCATCCATATAAACACAAATTTCCAGAAAATCCCTTGAATGAAAGCCTTAATTGAGTTGGTGCACAATTGCTTGAAATATAATAGACTAATTTAATTTCCTCTTTGTATCATACTTTTGTGTCATACTTTATTATGCTTAAATAATAGATGAGGCTGAATTTTTTTAAAAAAATGACTTTTTATGGCACTTTCATGACTATATATCTTATTTTTACATTTACTGAAGTATGGCCAATGTATATCTTCAAATATCATATTGTACAACTGTACCCAATAACTACTATGGTATTAAATGTGTGCTAACTTTTTTTAAATCATCCTTGCATAACATGTTCCATGCAATGTGAAAATTAATTGATTAATACCAAATAAAAATCATTCATAACTCTCCATGAGGTTATTGCTGGGTTTCAAAAATAAATACTTCAATAAAAATTATTTCACATTCCTGAAGTAACGTGATGTTATTGAAAGTAGTATATATGTGTGGTGCACATCTAACCTGAGATAATAGGATAAAATTGCAGTTAACAGGTTGTCACAATATAGTAGACATTTGTCAAGGGATTGCCTTTAATTGTGATCAATCTACATTGTTTCACAGCAAACATCACGAGTTCTTCAAGTGCATTAGGATAAATTTACACTTGTGTTTACTACAGTGAATTAATTTGTCTCTAAACTAAACTGCAGAAATAAAATTTACTCATTTTATAGGAGATTCTCCAGTTTTATAAACCAAAGATTTTCCATTAAATTTATTCATGTTGCTTCAATTAATATTTATATTAGTTCAAATAAGGCAATTTATATTTTCTTTTAATATGTGGAATATGTTCAACTTCAAAGAACACATCAATTCTATAATCCTAAGCTGACATTTCCAAATCACAACCATATTCTATTAATAAAAATATTCTTAATTATAATACGAAAAATTAATATATCAAAAGAAGTACAGCCACATGATTGTTGTTACCTCCTATGACACTGTATCTGTTTCATCTAGGAAATAAAAACCATATCACACTTAAATCCTTAGACGCACTTACCTCAATTTTTCTACAATATTAAAGAACAGAAATACAAAATATACAAATTTAAAGTATTTTCAGATAAACAAATAGTTATTAAACAATATGCTTGCTCCATAACTAGTCCTCCGACAAAGGATAAAATAAATAACAATAAAGAAGCATAACTATAATGAGTGTTCATTCATCCATGTTATACATTCCATCATTTTTTTAAATGATTTATTCAAATCTATTGCATTAGCCAACAACTGATGACACTAGGTCTTAAATATCATTTTTCTGACATTAAGCTTAATAATAAATTAATAAAAATATGGCCAAATAAGTCAGCAAATAAATTTAATTAGTATTTAATTAAAATAAATACAATGTTTCATCCAACTTTGTGGACTTCTTCAGGTAACTATACACAAATATATACATAAAATAAATATTTATGTTGAAAACAAAACTTTTGTTAAATAATGAAGTGTAATTTCCAATAAAGTAAAACAAAACTTACCTCCATTGGCAGTTGTGACCGAAATGATGTATAACAATATGCAACACCAAATTTTACTTTATTGGAAATTACACTTCATATTTTAACAAAATTTTTGTATTCAAAATTAATAATGATTTTATAATTTTTTGTGTATAGTTACCTGAAGAACTCCACAAAGTTAGATGAAACATATTTATATTGATTAAATACAAATTAAATTTATTTGCTGACTTATTTGGCCATTTTTTATTTATTTATCTCTAGGTTTTACCTACAAGAAATCTATTCCCCAGAAACAAAATTGGTATACTTTCAAGTTTTTTGTTTACCTTACATATATATTATATTGTATAATAAAGCAACACATTTGAAATGAGATTAGTTAAAAATGCAAAATTTTAATTGTTCTGCATTTTTGTATTTATAATGCAAGGTAATTTGAAAAATAAAGTAAATTAAAATGAATTAATATTCTCAAATGTATAATCAATGCCATCATGCCACATTTTAATTACTTTAGAAATTTTATCACTACTGTTATTTTTCTGTTTTATTATGGAGTTAATAATAATAAATCATGTTACTTTGGAAAAAATAATCAAATTTCACATTATATAATAAGTTTTGTCAATGTTGAGTTTGTAATTATATAAATTGCCACTTTTATGTGTAAACTGTAATTTAAGGTAAAGAAGAGAAAAGCATCTTCACCATTTGTATGACAATCAACTTGTGTGTGTTCACAATTACGTAAGACTTTATTATTGTGAAAAAACTTTATATTACAACAAATCTTGTATAGGAGAGATGAGAAAAAGTTGAAAAGCATAGATATCCATGAATGTAACAGGAGAAAAAAGAATGGAGTCCTAAAATGTAGTACCACTTGGTGTTTGGTAGTTAAATTAAATACCAAAAAGAGAGGAAACAAATGAAATATAAAAAGTATAAATAAATAAATTACAATTATAAACTGAACAAGTAAAAGGTGGATAAATAAATAAAATAGACAAATCAAAATATTTACATGTTCTTTATTTTTAAGTATAAAATCACATCAATAAATAAATTTTAAATGCAGCCAAAGACAAATGTTCATGTTTAGAAAACAAAACATATTAATAGTACATACAAGGAATTAACAATTGATTTGCACTTCAGTTCAAAAAAGAAGAACCAACTAAAGACCAGGGGAAAAAATTAGCTAAAGAATTAATATAGGACTCTTCCATGTGAAAATGCAACTGTAGCAGAGGTGAGAATAAATTAAATTCTGGCCTACTTAACAATACATAAAACCACAAGAAAACTACCAGATATTTGCTGGCAAGAAAGCTATAAATATGGTCTCAAAAGAGGTGGTTGATGTATGTAAGTATCAATGAACATCAATTTAAATGAAAATGCTTGATAAGAACTAAACAAAATTGAATAAACCAAGAAAATATATTCCTAAAATAAAGTTACTCAAAAGAAACCTATTATTTTATAGTCAATTTCAACCTAAAAATTGTGTGTGTATTTAAGATCTAATGATGCACAAGTTTAAAATTCAAAGAGGTTATCTCTATATCCATTTCACTAATAATTTGAATTAAAGCAGGTGTTTTAATTCAAATATAAAAAAAGAGTGACATATAATTTACAACAGTCCATTATTATACTCATAAACCAGGAGCTTTCATCTGTCCTTCAGACATTCATTTAATGAATTCTACTGGAGTGTTGCATTATATGGGTGCAAAACGTGAATGGTAGGAGTTGCAGAAAGGAAAGAATCAGATGGGTGGATAGAATTACTAACGAGAAAATTCTAAGCAGAATAGCAAACTATATAGAGGACGTTGACCAAGGAAAATGATAGATTAATATGTCATGTTTTGAGTCACAAGGGTCTTATAAAATTAGCATTAGAGGGAAGTGTGTGGGGTAACAACAGAAGAAGGAGGTCAGTATGGAATACACTAAGTAGATGTGGTAGTTTTGTGAAAATGAAAAGGCTTGCACAAGATAGGTTAGCATGGAGGGTTCATCAGACCAGTCTTAGGACTGAAAACCACAACAAACAATGGCAGTAATTCAGCTGATGAATGTGTGTGATGAACAGACATAAGCTCTTCGTTTACTTATATAATAACAAGGATGTAAATTATCCATGAACATTTTCTAAATTTTGACGGGCATTAAAGGTATTATTGGATTCCATTTGTGGAGTTCAGATCAATATGTTTATATTAAGTCCAATTTTTTACAAAACTTTATAACAAACGAAGTAACAAATAATATTCAAATCAAAAAATAAAATTATATTATAGCAAAAGAGAAATAAAGGAAAGACAAAGAATTGAATATCAGATACACATGATTTTTTAAAATTGTTCTGAAATACATTGTAACCAACAATATGTAATAAAATTACTCTGAATCACATTAATTATATGTAGACAAAAAAAATTATGAAGCAAAAAATATTAGTCTGTTGACTTTCACATGCACTCTATATATAAAGTGTCTCACTGTCATTAGAGTAAATTTGAGATGAGCAGAAATACAGAATTTAATTGTGCACTTAATGAGGGGATTTAAAGCTGCTGATGCATGATAACTTCCTATAAATCTAGCCTCTTTAGAGAAATAACAATTATAATAATGCACAATTCTGTTTATCTGAATTCAAAGCTTACAACTATAAAACATTAATTTTAGGATTAAATAAATAATTACTAAAACTTTATTGATAACAGTCAAGAATAAAATTATTTTAAATAAATACATAAATAGCCAAAAGTAAAATAATAGAAGATCATAATTCAAAGACATTTCATCCCCAACTTTTGGAACCTCTTCAGTTCTATAATTAAAACTTTAACAGAAATTTTGTGTTACTACCAAACATCCAGGGCCAAAATTCTTAGTTTGAATAATTATTTAATTTATGAAATTATTTTGTTTAATGAATATAACAAACTCATGAATAAGTCAAGAAGTGCTCAATTTCATTGTAAATAAATTCAATACATTTTCCGAAAAATGACTGTTCCTGTTATTGTAAAAAACAAAATAATACAGAAAAAGAGGAAGCAAATATTGTAGTTTATAATTTGAACTTTTTCTTATACATGATAACCAGTAAATTATAAGTATTTTAGAGAATGAAGGACTTCCAGTTGTATGTATTGAATAAAAAAGTTCTGGAGATAAAACCCAAGCAGCCGCTGAAAAAAGGCATGTTTTGATGGATAACTTTGCCATCATCATGTTGTGATGCCTAGTGTACTGCTATCTCTCTCACAGCAACTTTTCAAGTTACACTGGTGAGATATTATTGACAAAGTGCTGTCTGATTGGTCAGAGCATATAAATGTTTCCATCCCAGATTGTGGAGACAAAATAGTCATTGACCAACGTCACTTGATTCTTCAGCAATGTTTGGCAACATACATGAGAGAATTGTGACAGGATATATTGATAAGAATAATGAAGGATTGTGAATAGATAATACCATAAATATTCAAGAATTGTAACAGGTTAATAAAGAATTAGCAGGACTACTTGTGGGGATCAGGCAAAGCAGAATTAAGACAGGAGGTAATGGAAATGGTCTACTACAATTGGGAATAAGAAACAGAAGTGATAGAATTACACTTGAAAAAATTGGAGGAGAAATTTCATTGTTAAGAATGTTACTGTTGCCGACAACACTACAACTTAAGAATAAGAACTGTATAAATGTTAACACAACCCACAAATATTAAATATGAAGGCATTTCTACAGAGAACCATTTGGATTCATAAATAATTTATATAGCTACACTCAGCTGTTCATATGTCAATATAGTTACTGAATTGTGATGTGTGTCTGTAGATACCTCAGTGTCCCACCCAGATGGCATGTAGAAAATGGTACACAACATTATCATGGAACAAAAAAGTGGGGATAATGTATAATTACAAAACTAGTTAGCAGCATTAAAGGTATGACAACCTTCAGTGTAAGGAGATATATCTAATGAACCAGTAACAATGATAAAATATGGTAGATGAGGGGGATTAACCTCATGACAGCAGTCAAAATTGAACAATTGGTGCTTGACTTGATGTATGTAAAAGCGCCAGATGCAAATATTAGATTACATTAAAAATAAATAAATATATATATAAATTAGAATGGTTTAAACAACAGTAATAACAACATAAACAATTACAGATTATGGTGAGATGACAATGAGAAAATCTCGGGAGATGAAAAATAGACAGGACTCATTTTTACATTGCATTTGTGAAAATATAAATTATAGAAACTTATACATGTAAATGGGGAAGGGTAATAGCTGCCAGATGGTAGAAGCAGAAAGTTTCATCAAAGTAGCTGCCATATTATTATGTTTGCAGTTCTAATTCAAAATGAAAAAAGATACTGGATCTTAATCATGATTCCAACTAAAGGGATCATTACACCTTGGATGGTGGTATAGTAATGTTAATGAATGGAAAGTGCTGGTCAACCTTCAATTTCTAGCAGAGAAATTGGTAAGACAATATATTTGACAGTAAGATATCCATCCAGTACTGACACATGATTTTTTCAGAAAAAATTGCAAACATAATATGAACAATTAATTCAATACTGAAGAGAATCAATTCACAGTTTATTGCTTTTTTTCTTTTGATTTATAAAACCTTATGATGTTGATTGAAAACAAAAGGAAAAGGGCTGTAAAAATATTACTGGATGTAAAACAAATAATAATATGGATTCAGCAATAATGTATGTTCAAACAGTATTGATAACTCTTTTCATATTCATGCTTCGTGGTGAAGCACTCAAGAGTAACAGCAGTACAATTGTACAAGCTAGGACCTACTTCTTTACAGGCTTACAAATACCGCTACCCCATTTTTCTACCTTAACTGTGACTGTTCCTGATTGAAACATATTAAGATAATATGCTGTGAAAAATATCAAGTTTAGAAAGCCAGCTATAATAACTTTTAATTTGTATTATCTTAAGTACAAAATTTCAGTTGCCAAATAATTTTGATATAGTAATCCAAGTTAAAATGTGAGAGTTGTAATATCAGTAATAAAAAAATAACTACACATAAAAATAAGTGAACATATTACCCAAAATTAAAAAATAATATAAAAATGGTAAAATATCTTACATTATTATTTTATGAGTAACACTGTTCAACAAAAAAAATATGAAGACGTTATTCCACAATACAACTACAATCATTTCAACAATGACTTAAAATTTTCTGATTATTATTTATATATAATAATAAACACATAACAGATCATGATAAAAAATATTCCACCTTCACAGCTGTTATTGTAAAATAAAAGACAATTAATTCACTAATGTAAGGCTAAAATTGATAACACATGTGAAAGTATATATATATATATATATATATATATACTATCCAGTTTTACAAACACACACACACATTATATGTATAATCATTTGGGTAGGGAATAGATTCTACTTTTGTAGCAGTAAGTTGAAAGAATATTTACAATTTTCAATTGGTCACTTATAAACATAATTATTTAAGTAATATTTACAGGGTTACAAGAAATTACAAAGCAGTACATATGTATACACTGATACAAGCAGACTACAATTTAACATTATTAAGTAGACAGAGTCAAACCAAGCAAAATATTGATATCAGCTCACCATTTCAGAACTTAGACAATCAAGAGAATCTTCAGTTGAAGCTGATTTTGGTCCTTCACTGTTACGATGTATATTAAGGTTCCTTATCGGTGTTGTTGGCACACCTGCATGAAAAATGTTAATTTAGTCCCATAAAATGATTTTTGGAGGGTGTTATTTATTATTTTTGAAACCGAAAAATTATTGAACAAAAACAAACATTTAATTATAATAATATTCAATTCAATAAAGAACTTAAATTTAAAGTAAATACTTGAAATTTTGTAGTCACACAAATATTTTACAGTATAAAATTCACTTCATATAAATTTAAAAAATTAATATTTTACAACTATGAATAACGAAAAACAGTACCAGGAAATTAATATGAAGTTACACTTGAACAATTAAATGTTTAATAAGAAGTGAAGAAATTCTACAGATATTACCACTAATTATAGACTTTTATAAGTTTAGTACCACAGCTGACACACAACACAGTTGAGAGTACATATCATGAGAATTATGTTTAACTGGAATCATTAAGAGTATAACTCTGAGTTATCCAATTCAACTTGATGACTCATTGAAAGAACTATGTCTACTCTATGAACGTATTTGTTAAGGGTCATATGTCGGAGTAAACGGCCGCCAAGAGGTTAGGTTAGGTTAGGCTGCACATGACATGTCTGGAACTTTTGACATTAATTCAAGGGGTGATTATGGTGGAATGAGCTTTCTGAACATAATTTATAGGGCAATTGTGGAGGAGTTAACCTTTTCAACGCAATTCATAGGATGATTGGAGCAAAGTGGTGAAAAATTTTAATTGCAAATTAATGAGTTGAATGGATCATACAATTGACACGTAAATGTGAGTTAGTTTTGCTCAGTTGTTCACTGCTGGTGCATCTTAACCTTTGTTAATTAATGCAAAGCTTTGTAACTTATGGTTTTGCAATAATATATAAAAATAATCTGAAATAGAAATATATTAATAGAATAACGTTTCTTACCTATTTCTCCACTGCTTGAGGACTCTGTGAATGAAGGTGTACCCTCTGTCCACGTAGGAGTACTACCTTCAACAGATGCTGGCGGAGTCCAGGTTAAATTTCGGCCTGTTCCAGAGCAAAAACCTGAAGTTGATGAACTCGATTCTACACTAAGGGAAGACTTGTTGTCCATTCTGCATTCAAGGCGAATTTCCGAAATACTGTTTTTAAAAATCAGACAGAAAATTAAAATTAGCTATGTTCTTTAGTAACCAATAATTAATCAAATAAAATTGTCTAAACAAAAAGTGTATTGTTTGCTGCATTCAGGAAGGGACACTCCATTTTCCGACACGGATTTTTGTGAACAGAAATGCCTTCATCTCCTCATTCATGAAATGTGTTAATACCATGCAAGAATACTTAATGATGTCATCAAAATATTATATGCAACGTGTCAAGTTTGATAACATATTCTGGGACTTTGCTCAAAAAAATAAAGTAGGAAGTCTATTCAGCTACAAATAATGTTAATAAATGATTACAAACTCATGTCATTTATTGTGTGTTACTTAATTCAGCTCTGCAGATTGAATGGTAAAACAAATGTAATATATTTCTTGTATTCTTTTCAATTATGAACAGATTATACCAAAATTGTTGTATGGAATTAAAAAATAAATAAATTATGAATAAAGCAAGAAAGAAATGAGTGAACTACAATTTCAACATTATTTGCCTCAAAGAACCCAAATAGCAAAGCAAGCCAGAAGTTATGTCTGATTTTGATGATTGATACAGTGCTTTAAGGCAGATTACCACTTATGACTACATATTTACAGATAATTCATTTTATATCTTGTTTACATTTTACAGTCATTATTAAATTTATAGTTCTTTTCAAATAGGAGCCAATTTGACCTTGAAGCTCTCCCTTGTCCCATGAAATAAAATTCATGTGATATTGTCACATATTTTTGCACTGTACTTAGGGAGTCATTATTGGCTTGTCACTTGTGGCAATGAAGGAAATTATAATAGGCTATGATAAGGATATTAATCTTCCTTCACACATAAAAAGTTGCATTAGCCATTTTTAATATTATATATATATATATATATATAAATATTAGTCAGGAAATGACATTGTCATGTTAATTAAAACAATTAATAGGGAAAGGACAGAGAGATAGAAAGAAGGTGACTTACCTGAGGTTCATAGATGGTAGACACCTTGTGAGGTTTAGAGTACTTGAATTTTCATCAGAAAGTTAGGAAGACATTTCCAGTGATCGGCTAGAAAATGATCAGTGCCTCCGAAAATTTAACAAACTCCAAACCTTACAGGGTGCCTACCATCTATGAACCCAGGTAAGTCACCTACTTTCTATCTCTTTTTCCATTCCTTATTAATTGGTTTCATTAACATGACAATGTCACTTCCTGACGCATATATATATGAGGCACTGAGAGCACAAGAGGACTAACCTCAAATAAGTCAATATGGAGGAAATTGGCTTCTTAGTATGGGCTAAAAAATAATGTTTTTTGTCCCCCTTCCATTAAGGCGTTTAAAAGTTAATGCAATTAACTGTGGATTATTGAAGCTTTCTGAAATACAAATAACACAAAAATATACTTTATACCAGGATACATTATTTTTTTTGTGGGTTAGTCCATTTTCGCTCTGAGTGTTTTTACATTCAAAATGAAAAGTACATCCATACACTGAATATTTATACTATTTATTGCATACATTCAATAACATGCAGCCAACATTTATGATAAAAATATAATATTATGCATTTTACACATTTCATGTAATATTTTGCATTTTTTTTCTACTTGCTAGACAAGATTATTCACCTCAGAAACATCCCCCAAAATCATGGGCAGGCAACCTTTCTTGATTACTGCAAGTGGTTCTTAAGTTAATGTAGAAATTGTGATAAATTGGTGGTACAAATTCAAACAAATTGACCATGTCCTCCTTTTTGGCTTCTGTAATTAAATTTCTATTTGGATATAGCAAATTGCTGACACTTGTCCATGTTCTTTTGGCCACATCAATTTCTTAAAATGGCTCTTCCTTTAGAGTATTTATAAAAAAAAATTGATGGACTTTTGCTTCAAACTGGAGCCATTGTATGTTCAACCAATGCATTTAACAATTATTAGAGAACATCTTTCTCTTAGTGATATTTGTTTCAAGTTGTTTTGTTGAAAAGAAACATTTGCATTCATATTGATTACAATGAATTGATTAACTTTCTTGGCAGACACTATAACATCATTCCAATGTTTAGGAAGGAAAATATTAGGAATATATATTTTTCTTTTCTGAACCAGACAAAAATCCTGGTGACAGGGCAGGTAAGAATGCCCACTAACTAAAACGGTTGGAATTGGCATAGTACAGAAATTTTAATGTTCCTATTCTGTCCTCTACACTGATCAGAATGCATGATCAGTTTTTCGGTTCTGGCAAATTTGCGTATAAAATACAATAAACAGGAAACAGTTTCTTGTGGCCCTCATTCCAAATGCCTAAGCAATATGTCTACATCTGTTAGTAATAGCAAACTCCAGTTGATATTACTGGTGTTGGTAAAGTTTTCATTAAATCAAGAGTTATGACAGTAGCATTGCCATCTGACTTGCTAAGCAAAGAATCTCTTTGCAGACCTTCCTGTGCTTTTTTGCTGATGGAATTCTATTTCGGCAATCAAAACTCTTTTCTCGTCGTCATTATCTGAGGCAGATATGTCACCTGCAATGTATCACATTTTATGCACGAGTCGGACATTGTTGAATGAAATGAAAATTGAACTGTTCGTAAAAAAAATGTGGATAATGAAATGAGAAACTTGAGAAACTATTATCTGATCTTCCTTGCAGTACAATACATATTTGATGATTTCAAATCTGTAATGAATTATTGTCCATTAATGAAATATTTCTACATGACTATAAGGATAATTTTAGGCAATGGGATCCAGAGGCGAAGCAATTTCTTGCAGAACAAGATTCGGTGACCCAAAAATTGTTTCTAAATATAAAATTGAAAATGGTCGTTCTTGTTGATTCCACAAAATAAAAAATTTTTATAATTTATATTTCATTTTGTTTCCTTATGAAAAACTATGTATGTTTACATAAAATCCCTGAAAAAATGTGACAGTTCAAGGTACCTCCGGAAGTCCCTGAGTATGAAAAATGTTACTGCACATACAAGAAGGTTATCCGCAAAAGCAAATTGTAGTGCATTTGCACCTCCACACTTCTCAAATTCGTTCCCATGTTGAAAAACTGCTTCGCACTGATTTACACTTACAGGTGGTCACTACAGAAACAATGTTTCCTCAACGCACAAATTCCTTATTCGCCGGTGTCACGCGAGATGGCGAAGAGCACAAACAGACTATGCTGCATAGTCCATTATTGCTCCCAGTGATATCTATCGGTTTTTGAGAGCAACAACATTAAAGCTGCTAAAATTCGAAACAACTGAAAATATACGAACTGAAACTCATGTTCATTGCATTAATATCGTATGTTGACATTTGTTAACACAAATAACTCAAATTCACAAAAAATGTGGGTTGGTCCACTTTTGCTCTCAGCGCCTCATATGTATGTTGTTAAATTCCATTTAAAAAGTGAATGAAGTTCAACAATTAATTAATTTGGTGTACTCACCTTGTGCTC
This sequence comes from Eucriotettix oculatus, assembly GCA_034510155.1. Taxonomy (NCBI): domain Eukaryota; kingdom Metazoa; phylum Arthropoda; class Insecta; order Orthoptera; family Tetrigidae; genus Eucriotettix; species Eucriotettix oculatus. Next base: position 60,013,342 of record CM067380.1, read on the forward strand.
TCTGAACTTCTGTAATTACGAACTACGTGTTGATGGTTAGCACCTGCTCTATGACGTACAAGTGTAGATTCCACCAAGTCACCACGCAGAGCGTCTTCAAATGCAGGGGGAGGGGTGGAACAGCAAGGCAAAGGGGGATGATTGCTTGATAATGCACCTGGAGCAAAGATGAATAATTACTTTCTTTAAATACCGGATCTATATCAATTTTTTACTTTACATGAGAAGAAATATAGAAGTTGGAAGTTTATTAAATTAATAAAATTAATTACACAATAATATGAAGCCATTTCAATGTGAATACAACTAATTTTGCACAGGGTGATTCAAAGGTTAAGGTAAAAAAGGACTATGAAACAGTAATTTTACATTATAAAATTTAGGAGAGGTAAATTGTCGGCAATTATCAGATTAGCAAGATTTAATAACTACCATTCCATGTAATAGGATTTAGAATTTCAATTAATCCCTTGCTGTAGGTCATTCCCTCAAAATACATCTATATGTCATAAAACTACAGTATAAAATGTGTAAGGACACAATGTTTATAAGGAAAAGATATGCAAAATATTATTATGAAGGATAAAAATTATTTACCATGCAAAAAGTATGTAATCTAGCAAATTTTTCCACCGGCAACCTACCTGATTATTTTAGCCTACCTGGTGTATCACATGAATGCTATTATTTCATAGAACTTATAAATATGTACACCAAAAAGTACAGCTAAGTATTATGTAGTCAACAATGATATTTGTACAGTCAAATATTGTATAAAACTCAAGTTTTCATACTGAAAAGATTAACATTCTACACCGAAAGCCTACTAAAAAAAAATACAAAATTCCTATTTTTTGCTTAATATGATGCAAAGTGCCTCGTCGCATACATACATCAGGCTAAAGAAATATCAGTAGATTAAAAACAATAATTTATTTTTTTGTACAGGTATAGTGTGTCTATGCAAAGTATGAACTATTGTTTTTATCCTACTGATATTATTACTTTAGACTGACACATGTACATGATGAAGCACTTCTTTTACAAGAAGAAAACATAATTAAATTTAATAAATGCAACTGAAGCCATCAAAAGCTCCTGAAATAACTTCTTATGGTTACCATATTCCTATTTAATGTATAAGAAATTTAATAATGATTTCTTAAATTTTATGTTTTTATCTTTCGTTCGATGAAAATTTAAAATGCATTTGAGTAGATTATTTACTGTAGCTGCTGTGGTTTGAGTTCAAGACAACTATTTCCTTCAATAAATATTGTAAGTATATAAATTAGGCAAAATTACATGAACAAACTAATAAAATTACATAAATTCAAATGAACTGATAATTTATTAGAATTTTATTATTATTAATATGCTAATTTCTACAATGAATGCAAATGACAAGACTTTGCACAGCTATTTAACATTCAAGAGTTAGGGAAAACAAGTATATACACGCTTCTTTTACAAAAATGACATAACTAATGTTACAATTATTCTTTAATGAAATATGAAATAAATGCAACTCCTTTACAGGACCACGAAGTTTCATTAGAATACCATTTCTAGACTCAATTTACTCCAAATGCCTTTTTAATGCGTCAGCTGATATTAAATCAGTGTGAGAAAATCTACAATGATCATATCAAATAAGAACCTAGTATCAAACCAAATGAAAATGCAAAATCAATTTTCAAAGGGGGTAATCTTTAAGGTGTTCATATTATATTCAGCTATATAATTTCTTATAAATGGAACATATACTAATTATGATTGTGACAAAAGCTGAAACCATAATTGTACATAAAAATTTATTCAACTTATACAAAATGCTTTTTTTCTTTCACTTGACAATTCCTTTCATATCTACAAAAGGTAATTTTAAATTACAATGCTTATTACTTACAGTTCTCATTTTAAAATTTGATATCATCACAAATGATTTATTATAAGTTGTAAGGGAATAAAAGCTGAATCCTAGCTGGGCTTTATTGTGCAGAGTTTGTGGTCATATAACATTATCACTGTATTGGCTTGGGACTGACACTATCCAATTTACAAGTTTGGACCTACTAAATATTGACAAGAGGGATAACATTTCTTAAAATCTCTATATTGTAAAATCCAACTTTATTATATATTCACGCCAATCACACATGCACAAGCATGACAAGTCACAGCCCACCCTTTTCAGAGGAAACTATTTAAAAATAGGGTGATACAACTGACATTGATGTGAAGAAATATAAAGAGAGATTAGTTTACATATATAACCTAATATTTAATACTATTTGACACATTGGTATTTACAAATATTAATGGCAGTATTGGGCAGTATTGACAATAGTAAAAATAATTGTTGTCAATATGATAAAAATCTTACATTAAATTATTCTGAGCCACATTCAAATAGGAAAATATAATGCTAGAATAGCAAAAACATAACCAATTGTTTGCTATTTAAATCATTATGTTCACCAGACACAAATTTATGCATGAAAGACTTTCCTTCGGTGTATAGTAATTTTATTTTCATTGATATTTGCAGTATTATGTTTTTTTTTCCATTTTATATTTTTCTGTATTTTAAATGTAAATTGGCACTTTAATATTAGTTTTTAGCTGTATCATATTATCTAACACACACTGCCAATATATAATACAATCACACACAGTGGCTTCATGTCAGTTTACAGAAATGCATTATGTTTACGCCATATCAAAAATTCTTGGACTATAATCAAAAAGGGTACAAAATTTCATTGGTTAACTTAAAAACATACATTTTTACTTTAATAGCCATATAAATATTAAAAATACTTGTTAAAATAGATTGTATTTTTATATAAATTATAGCAAACCAAATATTTAAGACTGTTTACAATCTTCTCCGATAATAGTAAAATAAAATGCAACTCTTACTAAAAAACAAAACGATAATAGTGAAAACTTAATTCATTATATAATTCTATACCACATACATAAATAAGTGATAAATTGAATTAATTGTTCTCTATAGCTCCTACTAAAAAAAAGACTGAAATAAAAAGAGTAACCTGTAGGAATACACAAAGTTGGAATATATTTCTTTTATTAGTATGCATGTATATTTGGAAATTGAATTTTTTATTTGTTTCTCCCATAATCAATGTAAAAACTAATCCTCTTAATGACAACACAATTTTCCGTTTTTTAAATTTTTCTAATAATGTTGAAGAGACCTTTCATAAAAAGACTTGAATTTAGCTGTAGATAAATTTTCTCAAGCATAGTCATTGAATAGAAAGAGTGTTGAACAATATCAGAATCATTTGTATGCTGACAATATAAAATGCAGAAATATAATTATTTTTGAAAACAAAATGGACTGATTTAATGTTCTCTCATAATTAATCTAGATTATTCTCCACACCAATTTTTGTACACATACAATCATAACAATTATTTCTTCAATAAATCAAATACTCTCCAATTAGTACATTTCACTTCAAGTAGACCAAAGCACAGTATTATTTTCACATGATCCACAACGTAATAACATCAATCTCGAAAACACAAAGTGGTCACAGTTAAAAATATATAATCAAACATATTGTCTTCATGTATCCCACAGTATTTCATGCTAAATTCAAATATGCACTAAAGTAAATCCATAAATTAACTGCATTTAACACATGCAATTTCCGAAAAGCTAGACAAGCAGTCATCATTACTTAAGATCAACAGGTGAATTGTTTACTAAAACAGCATTCTTTCAGCTCCAAAATACACAAACATTTGAATATAACACAACTTAAATTATACATGCAAAATAGAACACTGGCAGTGATTAGTTTTATAAAAATATTTTTTCATAAATCAGCCAGCCATAAGCATCATGCAGTATTTGATGCTAGCTCAGAGAATAAGGGTACAATCATAATCCTTTTCATTTCACATTCAAAAAGAAATAGCTGTCATACAACCATAAAAGTGTAACATATTGTACATACGATGGTTATAAAACAATGCTGAAAATACATTATTAATTTTGTAATCAACAACACTAACGAAACCTGCATATATGAAAATCTGCACGAAAGTCATATTACGCATAACAGTAATTAAGGACAACAAATTACGGAAAATCTACTTCCACAATAAGAACAATAATTAAGTAATTTGTAAGGTTCATAAATTGAGACAATTTTATTAGAAAAACACAATTTGGTAAAAAAAAGAATAAAAATATTGTGCTGAGCAATTATCAGTACAGTGGAACCTCAATTATCCATCTTCCTCCCTTGAACTCTAAATCAACCTTGACTGTCAAGATGTTTATGTGTGCGTCTCTGAAATGAGATGTCATTTCACTTTTGAAAACAAAAGGGTGAAAACCTAATTTGCCACAAGAGTTGCATTGTAGCAATTTGTGTTGTAAGGCCAAATACCTGCCAATGATTTAAAGAGGGATGCCAACAAAATCTTATATTGCACATAATTTAATAACTAGAATTATAAATTCATATATGTTTGGAATGGAAAGGAAAGAGGGTAAGGGGCGGCTTACCTGAAATTAAAGTTTGGCGTAACCAGGAAAATTCAAAATTTTTGGAGACACTAGCCACCTTTCTCTGGACAGACTTCCCATGCACTGTAGCAAGCCAGCACATGGGATGTCTAACTCTGTGGAAGGTGGCTAATGCCTCCAAATGTTCAAAGAACTTCCACCAGACCCACATGGTGATGCCAAACCTCAATTTCAGGTCAACCATCAACTTTCTATCTCTCTTTCCTGTCCTTATTAACTGTATTTCATTCTGAAAAATTTCCCGTCTCACTTTACAATATCTGCAATTAACTGTCAAAACTCTAGGTTTGTGAACAATGGTTAATCAAGGCTAGACTGTACTTGTCACACAATCACAAATTATGGGATAAATACAGCAGTACAAATTACTAACAAAAATCTGGTACAGAGTTATCAACAGTGAACTGTTTGTGCTTTTACACAGTAAAATGCTAATGTTAGCCTTCACTCATAAAATTATGCAAATGATGATGGAAGGCAGCAAAAGGTATAAGTTTTAATTATATTCACCAGGATATGTAGCCTTTATTTCAAAAATATTTATATGATTTCAGACTTGTGGAAATTAGCATCATATGATGAGCTGAGGATAGCAAAAAGAGCAGCAAGCAATTAAGTATTCTAAAAGAAAGCAAAAGAGCTCTCTCACACACACGCACACACAAGCAAGCAGTACACAAACTCAAATAAAATATGAGGTCTATGCTGACAACAGAATAAAGAAGCTAAATCATAAATTACCTTCAACTGTTAAACACAGGATTCAACAGGGTTATTATGACGTATAAAAAAATAACTGACCTATTTGCACAGTAACCCCAGAATTAGCATATAGATGTTTGAAGTTAACTTTGGGGAAATAATTAATTAAATGAACCAATTTTAGTAACATCTTTATACAGCCTGAAAACATAATTACAGTAATGGAATGAGTCAATAAATATAAAACATTTGCTTTACTACTTCAGTAGCATAACTCTTAATGCAATGCAAAACCTCATATTATTATCATCATATGGCTACATTGAGCAGCATAAGCACCCAAAATTATAGTATGCCAGTAGGTTTTGTTTCTCTCAGATATTTGTTTCAAGACTACAGACTTATTTAATATTGGTAATTAGCATTTCTTTTAAACACAATGCAGCCAACTAATTGGTCATTAGTTTAAAATGATGGCTTTATAAGTGAGTCAGATAAATGAATGTGGAAGACAGGTATCTAATGCAAAGGTATCTCTATGACTACAAATATAGTCACAATTCATTCCAGAAATACTATGCATAACTAAGTAACAGAATTAATGAAAACATATCAGCATTACTAAAGTCACCCTCAGAAGTGTATTACTTTACAATGTTGAAAAACTACCTGACAGACAATCATCTCCAAATGAACTTGGTATCTTATTAAATAAGTAGAAAAATACAACATGTTAGTCTCCTGGAACAATTATGAAAAATAAAGATTGTCTACAAATCTTTAAAGCCAATTTCAACTATTAACACTTCTATGAAATGAGCATGCTATAGCAATGTAATAACACAAACCTTCATTTGTAATGTGAAAATTACATGAAAAATATCTCTCTTTCTCAATTATGCAGCGTCATACCTTCAATCTGGCTAAATATTCAACAACAACAAAAAACAGCAGTATCTTAATCAGATATAAGTAATCATTTAGTAACAAAGTGCAAACTATCACAAACACGTTGCATTTTTTAGTTCAACGCTTATTTTCGTGTTAAATGCCAAACAAAATGTATATGATGGGATGCTGATTATTGGATTCAGTTAATAGCAGAACTAAATAAAGCTACTGAGAGGTGGATTTCCCACCTCGCTTGCCACCATATGGGGACCCCCTCGGGGGAACTGGGGGTGGCACTCTTGGCCCACTGGTTGCACTGCTTCCACTGCTGCCTGCTATACTTGGACCCAAATTGGCAGCTGCAGGTGGCTGTTGCCCACTCTTTCCGAAGCTGGGAGGGCGGTCCTTCAGCACAGCAGGATATGAAGGAGGAGTGGGAGCAGGTGGGGACGAGTGAACTCCTACTGTGCTTGCTGAAGTGGGAGCTATCGTTCCTGTTGGGCTTCCTGGCATGGCAGCACAATCAGAAGAGAAAGCATATAGTTGAAGAAAAGTGTAATGGAAGGTACACATGCGTCACACTACTACATAGAAAGTAAAACAGATTTTAAATACCACTTAAGAAGAACTTATGCACTTAACACCAAGTAGAACATTAGTAATTAACATATTACACATATGTAAGTAGAATATGAAGTTTTCCAAAATGATATCCCAAACCACTGATGTAGTGAAGTAATATAACCTACTAAAACTACCCTTAGAGTAAGTTGTACATACTTGTACATATTAGACAGTATTGTCTTACAAAATTAATTAGTAAATCAGAATCTTCTTTTGAGTGGGAACTAGAAGGAAGTGGAATACTGGAAAGGAATTACCCCATGCCTTGTTTTGGTACTCTTAAGAAATCTGTGAACCATTAAATTAAAATGTATGGAGAACTATACTATTCATTGTATGGCATACAACCTCTGTTGGTGTTATTTAGTTATTGTATCCAAAAATGTGATACTGCAAATAACATCATGTAATTACTCGTTATTATGACGAAGATAAATTAAAACAATGCCTTCCCTGCTTGACTCTTATGTGTCGGGCTGATAGACGTGATGGCAATAAAATAACATACATTAATTCATTTGAAACTTTAATAAAGCTATTCATATGTAAATTTATGAAGAGTTTGTGACATTTAAATTAATAATGATATACTTCCAGTTAGGCAGGGGCCTTTTATAGCAAGTTTATTAAATGCTTTCTTTGACTTGTAAGCAATGACCCAAATTCTAGTAAGGGATTGTAACAAAGGGTATCATACTAAGAGAAATGCATTCCAAGTTCATATTTGTTTTAACACCTGAATTATGCTAACTTCAGTTTGACAGTACACCACAGTACAAAGGGCAAGAAAGTTTTTAATGAGTATCTACTAAATAAACCCGTTATTTTTTCCACCCCCCTCCCCCATTTTTTTATTATGATAACTTATATCCAAGGATATTACCATTGTTTTTACATGGTATATAGTATTTAACATGGCTACATGATATAATTGAATGTCCAGAAACAATATAAATAAACCCTGCAGATACAAAAACAAAAGAATGAAAATTTTATTATATTACAGGATTAATGAACGCTGTGGTGATCATGGATTGACCTATGAAAAATTTGGAGTTAAAAAAATACAACACTTGGCTTTTAAATCCAAATTATAGTCCATTGTTCAGAAATAACACTTTCTGTAGTTATAAACTACACTATTGATGGAAGTATTTCCCAGATTTATCCTCAAGAAACAAAAATCTGCTAGTAGATCACATGAAACTGGCTTGATACGTACAAATTTTTCTACATAGAAAATTTTAAATACGAATTTCAGTGCAATGTTTCCCAGAATAAACATTTAAGAAATGCAACTTCTAAGTGTAAAGAATACAACCTTACCTAAATCCAAGAACCGTTTATGTATCATCTATACTGGGAATGACCTCTTTTTCAAATACAACCTTATTTAACAATAGTTTGTATCTATTTGATCATTTAAAGTCAAAGGAAAAACAAAAATTCAAAGTTAAGTAGTGGAGTGGTCTGGGAATAGTTATAAAAATAGCACACTGTATATCTTGAGAATCAAAACTAATCAATTTCAATGTTATCACAAATATACACACACAAGAGCAAGTGCACTGAACTTCATTGTTTTCAAAAAATATTTATCAATATTATTCTGTAAATCAATGCAGCCCCTATCAAATGTAATACACAAGACATTTTTTTTGAACCTTTGAAGAAGAAAAAAATGGACAAGTTTGGATCCTTTGGAAATCTATGGCACTTAGTAAAGCATGCCTAAAAAGTTTCATTACCAATATATACATAACAGACTGCTCGACATGTGATGACAAAATCCATTGTTTATATCAAACTTTTTAATATTTTTATTGAAGTTCAAAAAATCAATTCCTCACTGACATTGCTGTCCAAAAGCACAGATTTCCCACTTCTAATGAAGTTGTACCATAGGTTAAGTTTTATACTCATCAGCTAGTAACTTTTAAGAAAGCTTTTCAATGTCAGCTTTAAAAATGTATATGTAGAGGCAAATAATTGTAAATGTATATTTTTAATATAGTGAAATAAAGAGGAGTGAATTTTTTTTGTGATTGACATCCCTGCTTGGTAAAATTCCACTCAGTTTGCAATCTACTTTAAACTTGGCAACATTGGAAGCGCATGGACGGTTAGCAGTGAAGAGTGAGGATAAGCAACTATGGTAGTGTGATAGATGTTGCTTAATACTTCTGGATTATAAAAAAGTATGAAATAATATCATATGGATTATTTGTATTTTAGATTAAATATTGTACAATACAAAGCAAATACTTTGTAGGAAAATAGATGAACAAAGTACCAGAAGTTGGACCAAGAGACTGCAGTGGCAGACATAGAATTTGCAAAATTATGTAATCAAATTTGCCCATAGTTTGAGAATGATCCCTAAGCTGTTGAATATATGAAAACATAGAGCAAAATTTTCATATTTTATCACTCTTGGCTCTTTCGGAAGCTTCCATTGGGAGAACTGGGCCTTTGTTTCAACATCAAGTTCATTGTTTGTTAATATTCATTGAGCAGTTGACCAATGTAGATAAGGAGTAGAGTTTAATTAACAATGTTTTCAGTCAAAAATTCAACAAATATTGCACCCTGAATTTTCACATTTTTTTTTTCTTTCTGGCTCTACAGCCCATCGAGGGCCTGGGCCTACCGAGTCGACTGCGGACTGTCAGAATTTTCACGTGCAAACCATAAAAAAAGTTTCAATTGTGATAGAATTTTCTATCGAAAATATTTATCAGTTGTAAACAGTTGTTTTTCTTCAGAAGGCTCACCAAATCAACATTAAACATTTCCAATACAGTGCAACATTTGTGGTGTATCACTAATTCACTATAGTTGATAAACTTCTGTATAAGTATTAACTCAGGCTATCCTGTTCCAATGATATCTGTTTGACCTTCTGCATGCAAACAACTATCTGCAGTATAGTATTTGTAAATTTGCTTGGAATATGGAGCAATTCTTAAAGCAATCTTTAATGCAAAATATTTGTTCAATTTTTCCCGCAAGTAAAAATCATCCAACACACCAAAACTCTTGTAATCCTTCAACAGTCAAAAATAAAGTAAATATCCTAAGTTGCTGCCAATGTCAATACAACTCAACAAAAAGCATACAGATACAAACATAGCAATTGCACAACTGCATCCTGTGAACTTAAATGCATATGCATTGTATATATAATCTAAAGCTGATAATTTACAGTTGATTAAATATACTGCCTATGTTATTTGTACTAATACTTCCCAAATAATATTCCTTTCATTTAAATATAGCCGATAAATTTACTATTAAGTATAAACAAATAGCTAAATAAATAAATAGAAAGTACAATCTTTTCATATATGGCTGTTAAGTCAATTTATTTACTTTCCCTGAGAGTTCATTTTGTATTTAATGAATGTATTTCCTCATGTAAGTAACCTCGTATAAGTGCATCCCATAATAATGTAGTCCATTTAACAGCTTTATTTACAGAAAGAACTTATTCTTCAATTAACAATACATATTAATTAAATGTTTTCTAATTAAATGTCTCAATATATCTATAATTGAAAAAATCAAGCAAAATATAAAAGTATATTATTATTTTCATGTTTCTGCTAATTACCAACATGGAAAACACAGATGTGTATACAGGGAAATGCACATACATGCAAGCACCGAGACATATGTACATACATTCACAAATACGCAACTACCTAAGGCAACGGGAAGTTTTTAATTCAAGGTGTTGTTGGTATTGAATCATATAACATAATTTTCAGTATATTATTATTTATAATTATTAACTTATTGTAAGCAAAATATTAAAGTAAAACATCAACTGACTTTGCGCAGTGGTGTCCACAATATAGCCGTGTTTCTATAACTTCATTCATGTCACATAATTAAGACACCTTCATACAAGCAAACATGCCAGATTGTAATAAAGACAAATCTATTTTTGTAAGTTTAGCACAATTTTCATCATTCAGAAGAAAAAGGCAAGGGTAAAGATTTCAACCCATCTATAACACAAAGATGCAAAACAATATTGATATCTCAGTCATCGAGAGACTGGCTAATCACTCGGAATGTTATTCCTAATCTAAGGAAGTAGAAATGCTTTCACCCGAAGCTCAAGCAGGAGCATATAGATATCTTAGAAGACAGACAAGGATGGAAAAATGTTACCGGACCAGGGACTCGAACCTAATCTGCTGATGAAGGGAACGGTTGCCTCCAAAATTTCATAGCCCCACACTCATCATGGTGATTGCCAGCTTTACATTTCTGGTAAGCCACCACCTTTCTATCTCTCTTTCCTGTTCTACAAATCATTTATTCTTTTGATACATTTGTTTTTAGAAGTAAATGTAGGAATCTAGCATAAAATAAATAACTCTCTTCAAAAACAAATTTTAAAACATTAACTTGGAAACTGAATAGTAAGGCCTAACTTAAGAAATAAGTACTGTGTTTAGAAAGAGTGGTCAAAGCTTATCTTCAAATCTCACGTCAACAGATCAAGTTGCTTTCATTAGTGTTTGCAGTTTTTTCCGCCTTAAGCTTTTCATTAAATAGTACAAATATGATACGCAAGAGAGACTGGATTTGTGACATGCCTGAATATGAAAGTCTATGTACATGAGATGGTGAGATTTCTTTAATTTTTGGTGTTGTTCTTCAGTAGGAAAGAATTTCTGCTCCTTTAGACTGCCAACTGGACTAAGAAATTGTTAACGTCACAGAACTGGATGTACTACTTGGTAAATAAAATCCACATACAAAACTATTGTCCAATATACCAAGTAAAAGGAGGAGCAAGGTGGTAATTTAAAGAAATCATATATACATGCAAACATGCACTCACACAGAAAACACAACATGTGTTTGAGAAGTCCAAACATGTAATTGGCTGGAAAATAGGTTGGGATGACAGGAAGAAGTTATATGAACCAAATTGATAGCTATCAGATTACAGATGTTAAGTAGATTGAGATAACCTATTACATACAATATAAGAGGAACATTCCTCTTGATTCTTTACTTTACAGGACGAGGATGAAACCTTCGAACAACTGAATTCCATATTCTGTGCATCATGTAGTCCATCTTGTCTACTAAGGAGAGTTTAGTTTGATTTCTTTCCTTTTTCCTAACCATACCCACTGAATACATACATACACACACACAAATACACTAGGGAAAGGTGATGGCTTACCTGAAATAGACACTCAGCATCACCATCCTGAACAGGAAAAAGTTCAAATTTGACCAAATCAGGAGAAAAAGTCACACCCTAAGTGCCAATCTGACAGTTCATGCCTTTCTTCAGGAAAAATGGAGACACATTTCAAGTAAAGGCCAGCAGTGGACTATGGTATTTTAACTGCCACATAGTAAACTGTATCCCATTAACAAAAGACATCCCACCAAAGTACTCACTTTCTCTCTCAAGGGAAGATTATAGCAAACATACATACTACACCTATATATATATATATATATATATATATATATATAGTCGGCTAGCCGATCACTGGAAATGTCGTCCTAACTTTCTGATGAATGGGGCAGTACCTCCGAAAATTCAAGTACTCTAAACCTCACAAGGTGTCTACCATCTATGAACCTCAGGTAAGTTACCTTCTTTCTATCTCTCTGTCCTTTCCCCATTAATTGTTTAACCTTCTGATGAAGGGGGCGGTGCCTCCGAAAATTTAAATAACTCCAAACCTTTCTTATTAATTTTATATATATATATATATATATATATATATATATATATATATATATGAGATAGGAAATGACATTGTCATGTTTATTAAAACAATTAATGGGGAAAGGACAGAGAGATAGAAAGAAGAGGGGGCGGTGCCTCCGAAAATTCAAGTTCTCTAAACCTCACAAGGTGTCTACCATCTATGAACCTCAGGTAAGTCATCTTCTTTTATCTCTCTGTCCTTTCCCCATTAATTGTATATATATATATATATATATACACACAAAAACATACACAGACATACATTCATGTATACATGCACCCACAAACACATACATACTTGAGTAGATTCAAATGTACTCGTGCCAATATGATGGGCACTTTTTACAGGGGGTCAAGTCCAGGGACAGTAGGACTAGTTAAAATACTGCAGTTCACTGCTGCCTAACACTTGGAATACACCTTTTTCTCTCCTTAAGAAGGAGATGATGCCTCTGAAATGTTTTGCAGAATTTTAACTTGTCCTAAATGGCAACAATAATCTTATATTTCAGATAAACCACGAAAATTCTGTCTTTTATTTCCTTATCAATTTTGTTAATTATTTGATAATATATGTATAAGAAGTTATTTTACGGACAATTATAATGCACCAAACATGTAACTATGGAAGTTACCATTTCATGAAAATAGAGCAATTTTTCTTGTACATACCATCATATTAATACTACTAGTATAACTTACCTACAACATCTGACACATCCCCATCTTGAGGTCGCAGTGGTCTTGATATACTTTTACGTTTTGAAGGAGAATGCTTGAGAGCTACAAAGAATAAACAAACATTAGAAAAAGTACTCTGTTAAATTTTAAAACTGTATACTCAAACTTATACACAATGTTTCTAATAATAAGACACAAAATTGAATTATTATTGTACAACTAACCCACTTTTCAGAAGTGATAAAGTGAAGCTTGAAAACCAAGTCTAATTGGATCTTTGGCATTTTATTTAAATGTCTATTCTGGTAATTGAATTACATGTTATTAAAATAATACTAAGCTTATCAAATATAAGTGTACCACATTCTGAACAGAGATTTGTAGATAATGATTGAATGTGTAGAAAATCCAGCCTAAAATAGAGCAGAGAAATGCATCAAAAAAATGTAGCACTTAAAATATGACATGCCTAGAATGTTGTGATTATCTGATAAGGCACATCAATAACTATAAGCCAAAATTAGCAAAAGCAAATATTTAAATTTGATAAGATATATAAGTATTAGAAAAATAATAAAACAGTTTCTGTACAGAAAAGAGATAACTTTTGGATAATAACATCACAAAAAATTAGCATGTCTGGTATAAGAAATCCTATGCATGGACCCCTTGCAAGCTTTGGGTTGTCAAATAAAGCAATAGCAGTAGTATTTATTTATGTAAAATATAATTGGACATATATAAAATGTAAATCTCATTTGCATTTTTTATTATTCTTAACATCACTGGAAATTGTACAGGAATATATTCTACATATCAGACAAACATATCAGTAAAATACTCTGCAAACAATTTGATTAACCATACAATAAACATTTGATTTGTTAACTGGAATTATACTTAAATTTAGAGGCAGTTCACCATTACAATTTCAATTTCCTTTAACCATACCTCTGGATCAGAATTTGGTAAAGTTTAAATTAAATATTCTAGTAAACAACTTAAAAAGGTTTTGTAAGTCAAGAAGAAAATAAAAACAATAATAATACTGACCATTACAGGTTTTTTTTGGTGAACATATAACAAAAATTGCTTTTTTTTTTCACTAGACAAAAACTATCACAGTGACTAAATGCCACAATTAAAAATTGGTTTACCACCAAACTTCTAAATGGATTTAAAGGGACTCAATCAAAGTCTCAAAATGCTGTATAAAATGAACCATTAAGGTTATGAAATTGTACAATTTTCAAGGTTGAAAAGCATACTTTGTCTGAAATAATGAGTATTATTGAGGAGGGTATCTAGTGAAACAGCAGAAATCAGTTGGTATAAATATATAACATTAGCAAGAAGTGATACTTCCTACACTCATACTATATATTCTTTTCATGCATTTAATTACCTTTTAAAAAAAAATTATCTGCAGCATGTTCACGTTATAAATAGCATTAGCTAATAAACTCCAAATAGAGGTAAAATTAACTTGAAAAGTACTAATTCATTAAAAGCACCAATCAACTACAGTACTTAAAGTAAATATACAGCATGTTTCAAAAAGGACCTTACAACTTGGAAAATTCGTATTAATTTATTCTTTTAACTTACAGACATGGTGATTCTGTACTATCATACTACGCAAGTCAAAACTTAATATATTTTGCTGTAAAATGATACGAAGACCATGTCTGTAAGTTAAAAGAACAAATTAGTATGAATTTTCAAAGTTGTAAAGTCCTTTTTGAAACACCCTGTACATCCTTCATGCATAACAATATTGTACTACCTACAGTGCACACAACTGGTTATAACAAAATTTTATAACTGCTCCACTTTGAATTCGTATGATAGCGCAAATGTATAAGACCATAATCTATTTGGAAAATAGATCTGTTCACATGGTTTAGTCATATAAATTGCAAGTAAATTTCTGACTATTATACAACAGATTACAACAATTGAGACAGGCTATGACGAAAATAAAATTTACAATTAACTGGCAAGGTCGTATGCCAGAGCAGTAAACAGCTGCCAAGAGGTTAGGTTAGGCCGTGCATGACATGAGACACAAGGCCTGGAGCTTTTGAAATTAATTCATGGGACGATTGTGGTTAAGTGAGCTTTTTCAACATAATTAATGGGGTGATTGGGGCAAAGTGGTGACGAACTTAAATTGCTAATTAATGAGCATGCAAGGCAAAGTGGATTAGTTATGAGTTGTTGGATCATTTTACTGACATGTAAATGTTGTAACTTGGTTTTGTTTGGTTGTTTACTGCTGGCACATCATAGTCAACTGGCATATTTACTATGAATGCTGCCTTCTCCTACTATTCCTGTGTTCCAATGTAACACCTTCAATATAAAAAAAATTAATAATGATAGGAAAGAGAGATAGAAAGGTGATGACTGAGCTGAAGTGTAAAACTGGTAGATACCATGATGGGTGTGGGTTTGTCTTAAGTTTTCAGAGGAAACTGCACCCTTCTTCAGAAAATGATTGGCCATCATTTGGAATGCTCTACCTTATCAGCACTTGTCATGGTATCTACCAACTTTACACTTCAGGTAAGCCACCACCTCTCTCTCTCTCTCTCTTTCCTATTTAATTCTTTAATTATTCTGACAATGCCATTTCCTGATATGTGTATATACATACAGTGTTTCAAAAATAGAGGGCACAATTTCAGATATGTATTGCCCATATGTAGACAATAAAAAGAGGTCATTAAAACATGGGTCTGGAAAATCTTGGTTATTGAGTTATGGACTTCAAAACGGTGATATTCACCATAATACTTTTTTTTCCCACAGTTGGATTTCTTTCCATAAGATGTTCAAAATGTCTACCTACTGCTCGAATACAGGCCTCACATTGATGTGTCATGGTCCTGTAAACACAATCCAAAATTTCAGAAGTGTTGCATATTTTCTCACAACCGGCCAAAAGTAAATTCCGATCAATCAGGCATGAATACACCAATAAGTTTAAATGGTCTCAATAAATCGATAGAGTTAAAATCATGCAAGCATGGAGGATAAGCAATTGGGCCACCTCTGCTTATCCACTGATCAGCAAACATTCCATCTCAGTAATCCACCACATTTCTCCCTCCTTTCCATACTTCTTTTTGGTGTCACATTCTAACAGTTTTTTTTTTCCAAAAAAAAATGATGTAGTGAAACCCATTATTACATTCAGTTGTGAGCATATGGGCATTGTTAATCAACTAAGTTATATTGCATTTGTATCAATAAAACACCAGCTTCAATGAACACATGATTCAAACAATTTTTTCAATTTTAGTGAATGTATGTTTCCTTAAACTGTTTACCATTATGATCAGTCGCCATTTTTTACTGTTAAACACACAAATTTTCAATATTGTAAAAGATATACAATGCCTTCTATTAGTGTAAAGAGTATAAATTTAAAGTATTCAGCAACATTATCTCAACATAATGTGATCATAATTGTAAATGAAGACAAAATAATGTGTGTAGTGAAATGGAACTTTTTTATTTACAATCAAAACAATCCAGTTCATTAAATTTGAAGAAATTGTTTGAAATGAAGAAGAACTGTTAATTATGCAAAGAAAATTGATACCAAACGTGAACAAAATTTCAGTTTCAAAACTGTCAATTTTGTTGGATTTATTGTAAAGAGCAGTTATGAAATTATAAAGTACAAAAACAGCTGTATAGACTTATAAAATTTGAAGGTGTTAGAAACATGCACAGACCTGAATCTGAAAGATACTACAAAATGGTACATATAAGAGATATTAATGTAAATTTGTAGAATATTTCTGCTTATACTTTAAACACAGAATACACACAACATGCAACAGTTATAAACACAAAAAGCTTCAAGGATAATGAAGAAGATGAAATGATTAGTGTGAACTATAAAGTATATATTTGGCACAGCCTACTTAGGAACAAAGAAATTATCTGCAATATATTAACCTGTCACAGTAGACATTCATAAGTGAAGTCACCTACTGTAGATCTGCTTTTTTTAAAAAAAATCATTACCTGAATAGCTTAATCCAATTTATTTTGTTTACTACTTAAACTAAATAATTATTAATGTTGAATAATACACAATAATACAAACAATATTTTGAGAAACCTTCTAAAGCTGCTATAAGAATGCCTCTGAAATTTTTAAAAACTTCCAGTCCAACATGGTACCAACTGCACTCAATTATAAATATATATAAACTCATTTGGATAGGAAACTGGGATATAGAGCATCTGACTTACTTAAATTGACAGTTGGCATCACAAGACTGGTAGGCAATAACGTCGAATTTTTGAGAACCTGAGGCCCTTCCTCAGGACTGTTTGTCAGGATTGAGGAAGTGGGGAAACCAGTACCCGGCCCCCAGTGTGCCGATAGACTTTACAGGACATAAATCCTTTAAAGTGAAGTGTAAGATTTGAGAACCCTTTGTCAAAACTGATAATGCCACCCTGTGAGACCAGCCCAGGGACATGATGCACAAACAGGGTTTTCCAGAATCACCATCCGACAATATCCCTTAGTCGGCCCCACGGACTGACAGGAAAGGTTGTGCAAGATGCAAGCAGCTCCTCTGCCCAAGTTTTTGACTGTCACATAAGAAATGCACTACACCCGCAAAAACAAAGTGCCCTCAGGGCTGCTGTCTTTTCCAAGGGCTGAGCCTTCAGTACTGAACCAGTGACCAGAATGCTTGCACCACCTCAAGGGAATAGTGAATGCAACACACTGTCCAACAGAGTCCAACCCAATTGTGAGCCGAGCTACCACCCAGTAGAATGACAGCTGGTTCACCCCTGTCACTAAGGTTCTGGTCAGCATCATGACACTCTTTCAAGGACATACAAGACCAAACATTGCCTCACATATCCCTGGGGTTGCCTCACCATCAGAGTTAGCACTTACAGGCCTTCGAGCCTCTTAAGCCTTTGGGAATTGCAAAATCTGGTGGTAAGAGTACTAGCCTATTATTGAATCTTATACTTTTATCAAATGGCGCAGTTCAGTTTCCATGTAAGCTAGTAGCTAACCCCTTAAACCAGGCAGTTTGTGAACCCACCAAGCAGGGAATGACAACCGCACAGTTTTGACATCAGATACCTAAGCTGGCTGATCATCTCCAACCTAAACACCTTAGTCTGAAGACCAGTCAACTGCCAGTCTAGCCCCCATGCTCATACAGGATAACTAGACTCCAGTCCGCTCCTAATCTTAGGTTTTACATACCCAGGCCAACCCCCACAACCAGCTCACCAGTAGTCAGACACCAAAGCACATGAGAACTGCCTGTTACTCCCCTCTTAGGTCAGTAAGGCTGAGTGTCACGCTGGCCAACTGTAGTGTTGGATTCAAAGCCTGGCAAATCAACTATTAGACAGCAAAAAAAATATATATATATAAAATAAAAACAATTAATAAGGAAAGAAAAGAGAGAGAGACAGTAGGTGACTTACCTAATGTTCAAAGATGGTAGACACCTTGTGAGGTTTGGAAATATCTTCCTAACTTTCTGATGAAGGGGGCGGTGCCTCCGAAAATTCAAGAATTCCAAACTTTACAAGGTGCCTACCATCTATGAACCTAAGGTAAGTCACCTACTTTCTATCTCTCTTTCCTTGTGCATGTGTGAGTGACGTGCAATGAATTCTCCAGCCTTGTTTTTAAGAGACACTGAAGTGTATGTGGTCATCCCATTTATAGCATCAAATATTGGTAAAAGAATATGTATATATTTAATAATGTTGACACAATGGTGGAATACAAATGAACACATGATGCAAAAATTCAGAGATGGGTGGAAATGTTTCTAAAGTGATCTTGAAAACTACAGAGCATTTGCTTATTCAGTTAACAATACTAGAAATGATTCTTTTATTAATATTTTAATCATTTTTATTGTCTCAAATACTTTATTAGTCCATCCAGTATCTTATACAAATTATATTGGTGAAACATCTGATCATGTCTTTTTCCTGCTTTCAAGGTCAGGATCTGGGTTTATTTTGTATAGCTATATATAACTTCGATTAACTATGATATGTAAAAGATACTAGACCATCAACAAGATTTGCAAATCCAATATGGTACTTCCCACAATATTTTAATTCTAACTGAAGTGTATTCCCAAGTTAATCCAATATTTTTAGACTTCCAATAGAAGGGCGGGATAAGACATTCTTATATTGTAAAACATACAAATGCAAACAACATTTTTTGTTGTTGCAAAGGTTTCACACTTTCTTTTTGTATAAATGTGGTATTAAATTTCATAACTATTAGGAATCTCAAACATTCAAAACTACTTTTGACAAAGTTCTATTACTACTCCAGTTTGTGAGAATGTGATAGGTCAGTGAAATGTAATATAATCCACCTGAGCATTAAGAACAGTTTACATAAAGTTATAAATCTTTAACAGAAAGAAAAGTTCTCTATGAGTATATATTGGGTTGTTATGATTGATGACTGTAGCAAGGCAACAAAGCTAAGATCACTAAGAGGAGAACAATAGGAAAAAATTGACATATGCTTAATTAAAGGACAGATACAAACACACATTGGCTGATATTAAGTAGGATAGTTTAATCAGAGTAAAAAAGTAGACACATGCACACAGACTTTCAGAATTTACAAGATTCAAGAGCAAAGGAATGCCAAATCCAAACAGACTGTCTAGCCTGCCAGTCTAACGTAGCAACCCTGTTGAAAAATGATATCCCTAAAACATTTCTCTGTTTGATCAAATCATGAACCTTAATATTTCAAAATCAATTCATTCTCTCCACCTACTCTGAAAGTCAATTTCATTTTATGTATTAGGAAATGAAACAAGAATAAATGACTATAATAAAGCTGTAGGATATTGCACATATCATGCAACTAGGATAGGATATGAATTTAAAAATTATATAATTATAGATTTACTAAACACAAAGATGCAAACATAAGTTTGTTACACATCCTGACAAAAAAATGACAGACATCAATATAATACAGCAAACAAATGAATGGAAAGTAAAATTCATTACAAAATAAATAAGTTAAGGAACCTTGAAGTAACATATTTTTCATTGATAGTATATAAAGGAGACAGATTAGTCCATGCCATACTGCATGCTAAAAGATTCTGAAATGACCATGCAGTAAAGAGATAGCTATCATATAGCATACCTATATAGCTGGTAACCAAGGTGCGAAACTTGCGATGGTTGCCTTTTATTTCCGGCAAATCCACTGGTAATTGTTTTAGCAGCACAGGAGACAGATAAATAGACAGAAAGAGTGGGAGATGTACAATTCAATGATGGACTTTTTGTTTTAAGAAAAATAATTCTTAAACTTAATTAATATTTGTGGTAAATAAATTCAATGCGATTTTACTCTATACTTCCAAATGGTAATGTTTAGCCTTGAAGAAATGATACCAGATGAAAAATCTAAATAGTGTATCTTTCAAAAGGAAAAAGACCATTGAACTTATAAAATACTAGGGATGTTTAAATGATACCAAAATTAATGTAGGTAATTTTGAAAATATGATAGTATAAAACCTTTATCAGAGCTAAATATTAATGTTTGTTCAACATAGAAATATAGTTCAATATGTTTTACAGCAATGAAATAATTCTGGTATGTTCAGTAATGTGTAAATTTCATGAAAATTTATTTATTCTACTCCTATCTTCTTTGCAGTGTTGTTAGTATCACAATAAACAGTGTCACTCTGTTACAAATATCAGATCAACTTAAGTGCTTAGCAGGTCATAGTAAAGTAAAAAATAAGCTAAATAAAAGACGGTGACAACCTTTCCTAACTATTATCATATGTTAGTATGGGCAGCATTGATAATTATCCATTAAAATACCCAATACCCTGTCTCACGAGTGTGGTAATTACAGTATACCAATGAGAAATTGTGATAAACCCATCCATCCAAATTTAACACCAGAGAATTTGTTCTAAACATTTATTATTCTGAAATTGAATTGTATCAATTTGGGGTTAATGCTCATTAACATGACACTATGGATTAATGTAACATCTTGAAAAGATGAGAGAAAATGGTGAATCACAAAATACTGCAATAAAAGGAAGAGCGGAAGGTAGAGCAAGTAATAGATTACAAAAAAATTGGAGCAGGATAGAAGAAGAGTAAGATCTGCTTTAACCAGACTTATTACTGAATGACAAGAAAAATTTAAATTTATACAACAAAAGCAGCAATTAATGGACAAAATATGAGTGATTATTTTGTTTGAACAACAATCATTAAAACAATGTACTTTACATAATTTTGCCTACATAACAAATTTTAGTATTATAATTATTTCTTCCTATTATTCAAATCACACAAAACAGTAACAAAAATAATTATGTGAAAAGAATAATATACAACATACTTCCAACTTTAAAAATTAATAAAAACCTGTGAAATACTAATTTATAAGTTGAAATATTTGTTGATATATAAGTGTATGGAAGTTGAGAACTTCCATTTTTATAAAGTGGTAACTGTCTGTCCAGTGATTGAGTCACTCCTTTGCACCCATCGCCAGTAGTGTCCTTCCTCCTCACCAGTCCAAGTGTGTCCTAATGCAGCATCCGTAACAACCGGACATCCTGAGACCACAGCTATAGCCCACGTATTGTCAAGACACCCCGGAACATCCACAGCAATTGCGAACTTGGTGTGGGCGGGTGCAGATGGCACCGAGATGGCAATTACTGTGGACATCCTGGGGGAGTCCTGATGGTTTGTAGGTTACAGCAGCAGAGCCAGGATCTGGTTGCTTTGGATGCAGTAGTAGAGCACACTCGGACTGGGAGGACAAAGGACACTATTGGTTGAGTACACGCTCCATGATGCCCAGCGATGTGTATCGAGGAGAGGCTCAGATCACCGGACAGTTACCACTTGATAATGACGACAGTGACTGCCATAAAAACGTCGTGGCCTAGGCCTACTTTTCCTGGTTAGAAGCCCAAGAATCACTCAAGCAACAAATACGCTGGGCAAACCTTCGCTCTTTAATAGAACAGATATTGTTTGAGTAGCTAACAAAAATTAACATATCACAAATATACAACCATTAATGTAAAGAAATGAATTGCAATATTAGAGTTGATGAAGTGACAAATGCATTTTGGAATCTACACATATAACGATGTATAGTATTGTTGTCAGAAAAATATATGCACTGGAACATTTGTCTCAATTGAAGTAGTGAGTAAAACAAACTGTTAACAATTATTGACTGGTATATGTAACAATAGAATTAATCCAAAATAATTAATAAAGTTTTAAGAATTCCACTTAGTTTCTTTTAATTTCCTTTTAAATAGAGATAGTAAAATTATGAGGTTTTAATAATAATATGAAAAAAGACATAAATCTGAGTTTTTAATTAGAGAATTAATTACTTTGAAATTCAAAAATATGACTTATTATGGAACCTATTTTCTTGATATTCACATGTTGATAAGAAGCAGTCATTTAGATAGTAATACAGAAAACAAAATGAAGACACTGATATATATTAAGCATTAAGATAAAACTTAAACTTAAAGACACGAAAAAAACCAAAGCAACTGTAACACATTCTGTTGGACAACAAAATTGTCCTAACAATGCAACAATATGCATTAGGAACTATACCTGATACAGCAGAATAAAAAATAATAACCTCTCCATTGTGACAAGATGATAATGTCATTAAAATTAACATCCAAATCAATTGCAATTGAAACAATAGCATCTAAAACTTATGTAAATATTAAACTCGTGTTTGTAAAAATTGCAGCACTATGAAGGTCTCCTCTGAATTGAATGGTTTGGTGTCACAAGAATACTGTACGAGGAAATTCTTGCACACAGTCCATGGTGCAGTAGACATCAATGAATTCTTAAAGCACACAATTATGCATCTACAGCAGTGCACCTATGTTCTGCCACTACCACACAAACCAGATGTCTGCCATCCCATGCTGAAGTCACCTTACAGTGTCCACTCCCAGATTTCAGAGTTGACGGGATCCCTAAGCACACTCCTCCCAAACTCACATCACTGCATTGATGTCATGCTCAACACGAACTGCTACTGCATGATAAGAAAAGCATCCATCACAAAGGTAAATAATTCTTCCCCATTCAAACTTCTTAACTTGCTTAATTGATGCCCTCTTTCATTACAGAGACATAGTGATGCATGATATAACAAGCCCTATTTTTATACAGATTCTGCAGCAGTTCTGAACTAATTTTCATTTGCCATAATTTTCAGCCCAATCACGTTATTTGTTCATAATGTTGCAATTTTTAAAAGCTTGAGTATATTTAACAGCCATTGCATAATAGTCATTTAAAGAAATAAGTATTTCAAATTGATTAGAGGAAGATTTAACATCAAAGAAATACTTTCTAAGTACATTAACTTTATGAAGGAATCTTCAACAAATTAAAATGTTTCACAAGAAGCAGAACAAAAACAGAACGTACTGAACAAATATATGAGAAATAAAATTAAAGAGTGTATATGAGTATATCAAATTACCAAGGCTTAATTAATTCACTTGGATAGAAAACAGGGATACATAGAAAGATGCAAGGAAAAAAGATGACAAAGTCATATATATATACATAAATGCATGTAAGGATTTTTCAGTGTCAAAATCATTAATATAATTGATAAGGAAAGGTGAGAGAGAGAGAGGTGGTGGCCTGAAGTTGAAGACAGAAGTCAGAACAGTGATCTGTGAATATTTAAATTTTTGGGCACAACCATCCCTTGTCAGGAGATAAGGAAATTCATTCCAAGTGACAACCAGCTGGCTGATATCTGGCCCTCACTACGATTGCATTTCCTAACAGAGGTTGCTCTAAAAATTTGAATATTCACAATCCACTATGGTGACTCTGACTTAAACTTCAGGTATTTATATATTATAAACACCCTTGATCAAAAGAAAGTATATAGTCCACCAATAACAACAACCTATTTTCCTGGACTACACTGGACTGCAATCTAACCTCGAAATAAAGAACATTCTCCCCATGTGCCCAAGGGTAGCCTTCAGGTGTCCACCCAACCTCTGCAACATACTTGTTCAGCCCTACAAACCCCACACACCCAGTACTCCAACCACACGAAGTTGCAGAGGAATAGGTGCCATGCCTGGCCTATCCTTCTACCCACCACAATCTTCCAGAATCTCACCAGAACACAACCTAAAGAATAATGAGAAAATATAACCTAGCCAGACAGAGATAATGAACAAATTCCCAACCATTGCAGAAGAATCAAAGATTTCAAAACAGAATTTTCCAGAGCTGCCCATTACCAGAAATACAACACTAACCATTCCAACCAGTGCTTCACACTGCCACTCCTCAAAGCCCTACTAATTTGATTCTTCAGGGGCTGAGCTCAATCTGTTCGCAAACTCTCTTTCCAACACATCTTGCAGTCTAGACAAAACCCTGGACTGAACATCTTCTGGATAATAACCTCCCCACTCCACCATCACTGACCACCACCTGCACAAGTACACCTGAAGCCATTTAAGTACATGTGTGTTAATGTGAGTGTATGTGGGTATAAGTTATGTATATATTCCTGTTCAGGTGTAAAAGTGTGTCAAGTTGTTTTGTGGACATGTGTCCAGTTTCTACAAAATCCTTGCTTTGTCCTGACTTTCCTTGAGGGAGAAATTTCAGTGACCTGGTTGGGTCTATTGTTTACTAGCAACAGCTAGCCCTGTAGTGTACTGCGTAGTCCATGACTGGCTGTCACTCAGAATTCATTTACTTCTCTCCTGACAAATAGGGTGGTTTCCTATGAAAATTTAAATATTTACAACCAACAACAATAACTCCATCTTTTACTTCAGGTAAACAAGTCACCATCTTCCTTTCTCTCTTTCCTGTCCTGAACAATTGTGTTAATGATTTTGATAGTCATGTCATTACATATATACATTATAGACTTTATAATAATTTTCCAGCTGAAGCAATTTTTTAGAAAGCATACAGTTGCAGAAAATAATCAAATTTCATTAACAATAAAAGTTGGATCTGTGTACTATAACTTATTGGATTATCCACTCTACTCCCATTCAGGTGTCCATGGCTGTATCACTAATTACACAACAAACATATTTGTTATAATTGAAATAATTTTTTGTCAGGATGAATTCAATTAGTGAAAGCAAGAAGTTAGGTGTCAAGAAGTGTGTATTTTGAATTATATGAAACAATTGAATTAACACAAAAAATGTTATGAACTTGTCAGAAGTTATACACTTGTGAATAAACCAAAAATAATTTTTTCCATGATGCGTAAATTTTAAAATCTAGTGTTAGGATAAATATGGTGATCTCGGTACCTATAATGTAACATTGATATTTACAAAATATGTAAGTTCAACAAAGAAAATTATATTATCAAGAGAACCAATTAAAAGTATTTACACTAACAATGGATTTTATAACAGGAAGTATCATGTGTACTTAAAATTCGCATATTTTTATGATAGCTCAATTATCACACTAAGTTCAATATAAGCCCAAAATAACAGATGAATGATAAAAACAATACCATGGGTATTAAAAATTCAAATGCTAAAAATGACTTACGAGAGGGTATCTTCTTAAATACAGTTTTTGCCATAAAATCTTGGAATCTTTGGGCATAAAAACCAGGACGATGCACCGAAACAGTATCCTGAAAATACCAACCACATAATATTGAAATAATATATTCTTGTTGTAGAAAACAAAAGGTTTTGCTCGATTCTTGTGTACAGGGCTTGAGCAGGAAAATGAACATCAGGTGAATTGTGAACAGAAAAAAGTATTAAAACTAATTTCAAAAATTCCACTACGATACAGTTTTGAAGAAATATGTAGAAGGCACAGAAAATTTGCAAGTGTAAGATATTATATATTTAAGAAAATATGTTCCCTCAAATAATTATTTCTTGCATATGATGAAGCTACAATGTCATTTTTAAAATTTGAGATATGTTTACTTTTGTGTTAAAAAATTACTAAAATTACATCAATATATGAGAAGATATATTATGGTAATTTTCATATTGACAGTTGGAACACCAAATTCAGCTAATTGGCAATGCATATATAAAATATCATGTTTGATTCATTAGTAGCCTCTGGCGATTTAAATGTTTACACAGATATTTCACCATACACAAATTGAATAAATAATGCTACCATAAATACTAACTGAATAGGTTTAGGTTTTGACAACATTATACTAGTCCTGAGACTTCAATTCAACCTCAAATTTGCCCTCCGTTATTGTTTCTGTTTCTTATTGTAAAATGTTTCAAACAGACCTATATTTTTTATGAATTCCACAGTACTAGAAAGTTGAATAAAATGACTGACTTTAGAAGAACTTTATCTGCTTATCATCAGTCAACAGTCTTTCCAGTACATGGTAACCTTAATGCTGCTAGTAAAAAATAATAATGCAGTTTAAATCAAGAAAATAAAACAGCCTTGTTCAGAGTCTCCATACCATGCTCAAAAAATAATTTTGGAAAACCCTAAAAAATACTTGAACCCTTAACCCTCATGATTAAAAGCACCATATATGGCTGAGACAACACTATGGTAACAAATTTCAAGTTGCTCCTTCATGATTGAATTAAATTACAAGAAGTAATTCTGTCATTCTATGACAATTTCACTTAATATGTAACAAATATTTACTACTATTTGACTTTTATTTCCATTATCCACATTCATGACTTTAATTGCATTACCAACTGCCAAAGATGGAAGAGAATAATTGAGTTCCAAACAACTAAAAATGTCAATAAAAATAAATTTCTGAACAGAATTTCACATACATACCCCATCATGTATCATTGCTTTCCACGTATGCTCAAGTTTTTTCTTTAGTCGGTAACTTTGAAGGATATCTATAACACCAATAAACAGCAGTAAGCGTTCACCACGCGAGTTACGAGCAGGAATTCCCCCAGGTCTGCAGAAGAACAAGTTAACAACACATTTACTTGTTCAGAAGGACAATATTTTCAGCTAAATAAGGTGATTCTTGAGACACTAATTAAATTATTTGATAAGATTTTGTATAAAGTGATAAATTCTCCAAGGAACATGAACAAAAACAGCAAATATAGACAGGAAGAAGTGAAATGGTCACTTATTTAAGATAAAGTTATAGAATACACTAACAGAATTTAAATTAAAGCTTTAACTGTACAATTTGGAAACCATTAATTTGTTTACTCTATGTTAAACCTGGTAGTAAATGGTAAATAATGTTTTTATTTTTCCATATAACTAACAATACTTTTCAATTACTTACGGAACATCTTCTTCTTCATCAATTGGTTCACTTTCAGCTTGAATGCTTTCCATTGCTGTGGAGTGAGCAACAAGTCGTTGTCTATTAATTGACCTGGTTCTGTGGAGAGCTGCTGATGTGCTGTGATCTTTTTCAGAAGTAACAGGAATAGAATCTCCATCATCATCATCTTTATCTGCAACTGCATTAGACGCAGTTTTCCTTTCCTGTGAATTAATAAGAAATTTAAAAACTAATATTTTATTACATTTTGTACTGAAAAAATATTATATATTCATATTACCATATAGAAAATATAATCCACCCCTACAAACACCGTACAGCTTTCTATATCAGTCAAACAAAATGACCACTTCCTGAACAGATAGTTAACCACCGCAGGAGCTATCTGTCTAAACTCAATTCCCACTTGCTGCTCATGCCAACAATAGCAACCAATGTTTCCACTGACTCATCTTAAAGCCTAGCCCTCAGAATCATAAGATCTATTCAACAAACAATCAGAATCTATTCAACATATTCAACTGTCCAAGCAAAGCCCTGTACTAAACATCTAACTGCCTTTCCTCTATCACAATCTTCTACTTTATTTGGAAATATAGTTGGCCACTTACAGGCAATGTGAACATGGTAAATTAAATTTGATGTATGATGTCTCCTCTACCAATCGGTAGTTACATATGATAAAATTACCAAAACAAGATGCATCACCAAATAAACGGCATCACTATGGGCACCAGGACGACCCCCTCGTATTCCATCTTGTTGGTGGGTCAACTGGAATAACAGCATTTAAATTTCGCACCATTAAAAACCTTATCCTGGCTATGGTTGAGATGATATTTTCATGCCTTGGACCCATGGACGAGATGCTCTTACAATTTTTATACAAAACCTTAACACTATAGTTCCCACTAAGTTTATTTGGAACTAATTCCCCATCAACATCTCAATGCCTCGATGCTGACATATAATCACCACCTCAGTCCACGTTAAACCCGTCACCTTCAACAGAATGTATTGAAGACATTTTCAGTGATCGGCAAGCTTGATTAGTTTGAAATAATGTGAATACCGCCGTGTAGCCTGTCGAATGTGAAATAATACTTAAATATAACTAACATATTATTTAAGTAATAGTATTCTTTAATTCATTTTCACAAACAAAATTGCTGCCACTGCACGCAATGGACAAGCGTGCAGTGCGTATGACTACATTTGCAAAAAACAATTAAAAATGATCATTACTTAAATGAAGTGTTATTTATGTTTAAGATAAGAAATCATCTATCCTGTTGCAAGTTCTGGGTCTTTAGGGTAGAACCTTTTTTAGCTTGAAAGGGGGATAAAGGAACTTAAATTTTCGAAGGATTAACAGAAACCTTCTCTGGGCAGAGCACTACAATACACCAAAATTATATGTCAATCAGATGAATGGTAAAGCAATGGATAAGGGACAACATAAAAAGTCACAGAGCAGATGATTGACATGGGATCTTTTAAGGTCTGAAAGTGGAAAAGGAAGGAATCTAGATCTTCAAAAGATTAACAGAAAACTTACCTAGGGTGAGCAACACTAAACACCATAATTTTGTGGCAACCGGATGAATGTACAGGAATGTATGAGAGAGAAACCTTGTAAGTCACAGTTCAGTTGTTTGAGCCTTATTATAAATACATGAACATACTACATACATTGCCGTTTATTTATATAGAATTATTTTTCTGTACGTAATTATTCATTCTTAAAGACTACCTTACCGCTTTTTCTCTGGCAGCTTGATCTAGATTATGAATGCCTACTAACAAACTGTAATCCATTATCTTAAAACTTTCAAGTACCTGAAACAAATAAACATTTTAATAAGAAACAGTTTAAAAAATACACACTTAATGATCGAGCAAAAGAAAATCTTACCCTACAATCACGTTGGATTGTTTTAACAAGTGCTGCATATGTGTCAGCTTCAAGACCAATACCTTCTGGGTGGTGATCAATGAAGTCTAGATCTTTAAATGTTGGTGAATCCTTTTGCCTTTCAAGTTTTGAAGCCTACAATCAAGCAAGTATTCAAGTTTAAAGATTATATAGCACATAGTTATATTACTATCAGTCATCTTAAACAGCCCAATATGCTGACAAAATATATATTTAAATGGGAAATATTGAGGAAAAGTTCAAGGACTGGTATGCATTTCCCAATTTAAGTCTAACTGCAAATATTTATGAGTATGTACTTGTTTCTTATCTCCATTTAAATATATTTATAGTGTTCACTAATATCCTTTGTTTATTATAATTTGTAAATGGCTATGATTCACATCTAACTATCTCCAAGTCCAGATTTAGACTTGATTAGACCCTATGCCTACATACAGTGGAATAACAAAGGGTGTTAGATTGGGAAAGGATATTTTGACGGAAGCTAAGGAATTCTGCTACTTGGGAATTGTAATAACTAGGGATGGTAGAAGTATAGTAGACATAAAGAATAGTAGCACAGGCAAGGAAGGATTTTGTGAAAAATAGGAATTTACTTATTTGTAATATAAATGTGAATATTAGGAAATCTTTTAAGGCACAATGGAAGAGTGTCAGGTAAGAACAGAGGAGGGAGGCCAAGGATGGAATATGCTAACAGATTATGGAGGATGTGGGTTGTGCTAGTTATGTGGAAATGAAAAGGCTTGCGCATGGAAGGTTGCATCAGACCAGTCTTAGGATTCAATACCACAACAACAACTGACCCTATGCTATTTGAAATATGGGGCCCTTTACAAGTCCCGATATTCTGGCAGTGAAAAATATGATTTTAAAACATCCAAAGTGTTAAAATGCAGTAGTACAATAATCAGAGAATAATAAATCTTTAACTTAAAATTATTTTTTTTGTGGTGAGGGGCACGGGGGGGGGGGGGGGGGTTGGTTGAGGCCCACCATCAGATGGCCCTGGCTCCTCCAATTCTGATGCTGCATTTCAAAAGTCAGAAATTATTAATACAAATAGCCTTTACTCTTTACCAACAATCCTTTAACATATATGGAATTTCTCATAATTTGTTGATATTTTTGGAAGAGAAATACAAATATTAGATTTATCTTAATTTTGGTTCCATTTTGTAAATCCACAAAATGATGGTGGAAGAGGAGAAATATTATACTGGTCTCCCATAAATATGTATAGTGAAATTAATTATTTTTAAATTTTGTTGTTTAAAATTGGCCTCTCTCCATAGTTTATGAATATGATCTCAGATTTGAAATTCATTCAGGTCAACTTGGTTACCTGTTCCAACCCCATTAATCTTCTCTATAATAAAATTGCCTGTATGTGTGTGGGTGGGTGTCTTCATGTATATTCTACATACAATTCTAACTGGGTGGACCAATTTCAGGCAAATTTGGTACAAGTGTTCTTTGCCACCCTGAAATCAGCACCACCAAGGTTGAAAAATATTAAATAAGGAAATCTGCCATAATTTTTATCATATAAACACATTCTTGGATCAATTAATTTGAAAGTGTATCCTCCGATACTACTAGTGTATAATTTCAAACCCATCCATAATCGTATGGGAAAATACTTAGGGGTGGGGTGGAAGGGCATCACATAAAAATAACCAGAAAGAAATCAATACTGAGGCCTAAATCATTGTAAAGTAAGCCACTTAGTTTAATTCTGACATAAAAAAATGGAATCCAAGTTAAGGTTCCATCCCCTAAGAGCATTTTCACTAAATTTGGAACACATATTCATGCCACCCCGGACATCAGCGGACAACAGTAATAAGGAAAGGAAAGAGAGATAGAAAGAAGGTGACTTACCTGAGGTTCATAGATGGTAGACACCTTGTGGTTTAGAGTACTTGAATTTTCGGAGGCACCGCCCCCTTCATCAGAAAGTTAGGAAGACATTTCCAGTGATCGGCTAGTCGATGACTGAGCAGCCGAAATTTGCTGCACTGCTAGCTTAGGTCACCAACTATCTCTCTCTCAATGAGGGGTCTGGGAAGAGGCAAGGACTTGGTGTGGGTTGGGGAGATGCATACTAACACCCCCATATTGATACACACTCATTAAAACACATCCATCCACAAAGGTGTCAATATTTAAATATTAACACACACATACAACCACCCCTCAAACACACATCAAAGTATACAGAACATACATACATATACCCAGTATACACACATCATGTTTTATCACAATACAAATTCCACTGAGCTTGTGCTGTTATAGGTGCTTTGGCGGAGGGGGGGGGGTAAGGTGAAGGTAAAGATCTACAGGATATTGAGTCCAGGGCTTTGTCTGGACTGTAGGACATAGATGGAGTTCAGCTTCTGAAGAATCAGGAGGTAGGGCTTTGATGGTGGTCAGTGTGAAGCACTGGTTGAAGTTGTTGGTGTTGTGGCTATGGGCATGGGCAGCTATGGGGAATTGTGATTTGTGGAGTTTTACTGTACTGCGATGGTTGGCACTCCGTTCGGGGAGCGGTCTCTTTGTCTGGCCAATGTAGAAGGCTGGGCAGAGTGTGCAGTTAATTTTGTAGACGGTGTGGGAGGACAGAAATTATGAACCCCATCAAGGTTGGGGCCCGAAGCTACAGCTTGTGTACCCTGACTATCCCATCTGTACTATAGTGGAATTGATCTACTATTCTGGTCAAGAATGTACAAGAAGCAAAATGAAATTAAACCACAGACAACTTTCATTTTCCTTCCTATCTTCCTAATTCATGAAAGTCTCTTAACACCATATATGTAAAGATGGTAAAGGTACAGAGAGAGTGAAAAAAGAAATTGACCAAATTTAATTAAAAGAAATTGTCGACATTTGTGGTTTTTACAGTTATACCTATGATATTAAAAAGGGCATACGTCAATAATCATTATTGCATAAAGATAAAGCTTTACCTTTCGCTTATATGTCGAGCCCTTGAGATCATATTTCTGATGCAGTTTAATTGATGATGGCAGAAGGTTATTCATGGCCACCAGACGAACATTCTTGGAATTACACTGATAGCAATACAGTCCAAAAAATTTTGGCAACAAGGTTCTTGGATTTTGATTTAAATTCTGAAAATCATTAATCAAAAGAGTTAAATTATAATAAATAGACGAAATATTGTTTACATGAAAATAAATAAAAATAATGCCTTGTAATGAATTCAAAAGCATAGAATTCACCATAAAATCTTAAATGAAAGAATAATTTTGTAAATTAGAATTATCTAAAAGAAAATATTACTTAAATCAATGATTTCATAGTGACTTCCTTTCTTTATTAATATTGACTTTGAATTAATTACCAAATGAGATTATATAAAAATGTGAAACTAATTGAAAAGTATATATCTTTGGTATAGTATAAATAATTGGATCTAATACATAGATAAACAGCTCAACCAACGGATAAAATGTATTAAAAAAAAAAGAAATTAACTTGAAAGGTTAAGTTGCCGATGCCTCCAAAACTAGCTCTCAATTTCATGCAAATCTTTTAGTCTCTCTCACTCTTTCATGTTCACAATTATTTTGACAATGACACATCCTTACTTGCTTTTGTACTTTAGAGTATATACAAATGACTAAACCATACAATATTGTATTATGAAATTTCATACCATATAATAACCGGGAAGAAGTTTCTGAAGAAACTCTCCTTCTTTATGTTGTACAGTCTTAATTATAAATTCATCATCTTCTGTTAAATAAAATATACTACCACTTGCACCGGGATTTGATAACTCTCTAAGTGGAGCACTACACATCGATATCTGAAAATTGAAGTAAGAAACATTTTTAATTTTATAAAGGTATATAATGTAAATAATTCCTAAAATTATACACTGGTACAAATGCAAAAATAGTGAATAATATTATATTTGTCATTGAAAAACAGTAATTAATTAGTAATTTAGGAGTATGAAAACTTTTATATAGATGATAAATAATTGCCATTTAACAAACAAGATTCCTAAATTGTTATTTTAGGCTTGATATTAATAAGAAAGATCAATATGAATTAGGAAAGATAAGATGGGTATACCATCTGTAGAAGAATGTTTGTACGAAATGTGAAGACCAGAACTATGACATATTATATAAAAACTTTGAAAGTACGTAATTAAATCATCTATGAAAATTATGTATTTTGCAAATGAGACAAGTATAATAAAGTGGGGAGATACATATTACTGTATGAACAGGAACTGACCAACTTAAGATACAACACAGACG
The DNA here is from genome assembly GCA_034510155.1 of Eucriotettix oculatus. Taxonomy (NCBI): domain Eukaryota; kingdom Metazoa; phylum Arthropoda; class Insecta; order Orthoptera; family Tetrigidae; genus Eucriotettix; species Eucriotettix oculatus. The sequence continues at coordinate 60,047,197 of CM067380.1, forward strand.
TCAAAACCTCTTTATGTGTCTTATTCAGATAATGAAAGGAAAATCCAATGATGAATAACAAATATTTGAATAAATATACATGAATAATGAAGGGATGTATTCGATATAGATGAAAATAAATGTTTATTTTTAAGATTGCATCTAATATGGGCATTCACATGGCTTTGTAGGTATGTCCTCCCTGATGTATCTTAACTCATCTTTAGCACAAAAAAAATGATTCAGAAATTTAAGTATCGGTCTTTTGATTACTTATAAAGTGAAGTTTTTAAGAAAAGGCTTAAACTTTGTGATGTGCCAAAAAATTAATTTTTATTACCAGCAATTTTACTACAGAAAATACGCATTGTCTGCCGAACAAACCAATTTTGTAGCCACTTGTTACAGCTACAAATTTTCGTTAAAATTGTTCTTGGTAACTAACATTTTGTTAAGGAAAACACACTATAATACATACTTTTCTTCAAAAAGTACATTTTAAATTATAGAATATTTAAAAGTTTTCTACAATACACTTACCAGAAAATCATCTGGCTGAATGCCAAACAAATCACGAAAATACCTAAATGCAATGGGGGCATAAGTACGAAACCTAAATTCTGAATAATGGTGTGCAGGAGTGTGATTAGATCCTTCAGATGGAAAGTTTGTGGTTTCCACAGTCATGAAATCTTGCATAAGTAAATCTCTCTCAGGCTTAGAAGCAAGACCTCCTACCGCATGTTGTATACCCAACTGGATTGAACCCATAATTTGTGAAGTTTGGATCTGAAATAAAATAAGAAGCATAATCAAATGAAAAAGACCAACTAAAAGTAACTAAAATGAATATAATAATATGCAAAATACCTTCTTGTATGTGATTTCTCCACCAACGCCAACACGTCTATGCCCAATTTTTCTCTCTCTTTCAGATTTATGGCGTGTGATACCAGTACTGCTTTTGTTTTGGCTCTGAAGTTCCATTGCCTAAAATATCAAAATCTTTTAGTCATATACATATTTGGAAAATAGATTGTATTGTTAAAAAAAAATTATTGGTTACATTAAAATTATAATATAATAGACATCATACTTTGACTTGGCGTTACACCTAAAATAATGATTTATGATACACACATAAATCAGTTAGATTATTAATGCTTATTTATGGAAACAGATTTCACAAGTTATATTTAATATTTTCACATATTGTGATTTTTCCTACTATTTCATAAATAAATCTCATCATAATCATAAATACAACATTATTTAACCTTATTTTAATCTTGGTTTAACCAATTAATACAAAGTCCCAAATATATTTATTTTCTCAATATATAAAAGAAGAGAGTGCAATATGGAGGACATTGACCAAGAGAAGGGATAGATTAATGGACCATGTATTCGGACATAAGAGTTTAGTAAAATTAGCATTCGAGGGAAGTGTGTGGGATAAGAACAGAAGGAAGGCAAGGATGGAATGCACTAAGTAGTTTACAGAGAATGTGACAGTTATGTAGAAATTAATAGGTTAGCATGGAGGGTTGCATCGGGCCAGTCTAAGGACTGAGTACAACAACAAAATAAATATTTTCAAAAATATAATACAAAAGAGTATCATATACATTTTAATAACATTTAAAATAAATAAAGCTATTTTTAATTTTACAAAATATTTACACAGGGGGAGTAAATGTAAGAATAATGCTCATAATATATACTTTATACAATGATATATCCATACAGAATACTCTGAAAATTATAAAAACATACCTCAGAATTGGATGCACAAGGATTTCCATCTTTGCCTAAAAAATTAGAAATATATATAATTAGGAATTCCATTCTTGATAGACAATATAAATAAACATTTCCAGTTACAGAAGCGTAATAATCATTTGATCAAATTTTATACGTATACATAGAATAGAATTGCTTAAGTAATAAATGTATAAATAAATATGAAAGAATACTACAATAATTTAAATAATTCTCAGCAGCAGTTTCCACCCCACAATTAGAAAATTGATAAAAGGAAAATATTTGAACAAAAATAAATGCCTGACATTAAATATGTTCGATCATAATTAATGATAAAATAATGCAACCTTAAAATATTCTAAATTTGTCCGTCATAGCATTCAGACGACTGACCTAAAAAATTGGACGAAATTAATGGTACATAACTAAATCCTAGATAATGTTTTCACGTGTAATTCAGAAACATTAGAAATGTCAATGTGTTGATTTGTTGCTGGTACTAAAAATATTTTCACGCGACCTTCTTCACTTCACGAAACTTTAAATTTTCTAAGTTCTTAACGCGGATATAGATGACGAAAGCAACAAAACTCTATTCCTTTGGTGATTAATTGGAAACAACTCTGACTGTATTGTTATTTATGCTTCACTCTAGACGTCACATCATTAAATTAAAAATGCCGAAAACTGCCACTTGCTAGAGTCACGGATATTGTACAGTCGGTAGTAACAATTTCTTACCGTCTTCATCACTTTCATTAAAAACAGTAGTTTTTTTCTCAGTAATAGTTCTAGGGCTTGAAGTAGGATCAGCTAATTCAATACCATCAACACCTCCACAAGCCATCCTTACTCGCGTGAGGAAAATATTAGTGAAATGAATTTACTTTATTTTAATTATAATGTATGTCATAATGTCGCCTTGTTTTCAGGTGCCAGAAGCTATTTTAAACATATAAATAAATAAATTGTCATATTCATGTCTGTTCTACAGAAATCACGGAAACTTCTTGCCAAAGAAATTCGGGTTTCGCAAGAAATTATCGCTCTGATTAAACGAGCCGACAAATGTATTCTCTTTGGGTTCCAAACGTCATATCATAAACAATACGATGTAGTCCATAATAAACACACTACCCATAAAATTCTATTCATTCTGACAATATCTACCACATGAAAGGCGAAACTATATTAATATATTCCGCTCAGTCTCTGAATACTTGAAAAGTAACAAAAATCATTTCTCAAGTAAATGTTTCAATTAAGGAGCTCATAGACAAACGATTCATTCAAAGTTTTGAAAAAAGAAACAATGCCGAGTGAAGTATGTGTAGTTTAAAAGTTTTCTTCCAAAGTTAATTCATGATGATCATTAGGATCCGGTCCAGATTTTTCCATTCTGATCTTCCAAATTCAGTTTCGTGGCCTTTAACTGAGCTTCAATTGAAGTAATTCTTCTCTCGTTGAATTTAAATCATGCTCCTTTGATCAATTTACATAATGTCCATTCTTCATTGATTTCCTAGAATTAGGTTGTGAAGAATGTTTTAAGTAAATTGTAGTGTTATTCTTCTTATTCTACACACAGAACTTAAGGTTGAAAGTAAATTGTGAATATTTCTGTACTGTATCTATAACGATTTCCGAGAAAAAAACACCTATGAATTACTATTTTAACTTTGACAAGACAGCGACTTCCTACTCCCCTTGAACGAATGTGCAGACTAGACGCCTCAACGAATATATGAGGGAGAGTACTTCACTTTACTACTCACTTCTATAACACCATAGGTATAAACATTTTACTCCTAGCCAGATACTGAGAAAACTTCAATTGGATTTACATTTCATAGATAATACACTTTATTACAAAATGTCACATATTAATGAGGATGAAGAACATTTAGAAATAACGTAAACTTTTCGAAACAGTAAAGGGTCCTTTTCTTTAATCATTTTCAAGTATATTTTATGTTGCGTATATTAAATTGTGTATCTATGAATTTCAACCGAAATAGATAGCATTATATTTTTCCAATTAATTGGTAATAATCATTTTATTGCGAATAGACCAATTCTCTTTATTGTCGAGTATTCATTCTTTTTATTATTATATCATAATTTGTCACGTTTGTCAGACTGAGAAGTAAACGACGTGCTTTATAGTAATTCACATTTAATTTAGGGTATTGTTTGTAATCATTAAAAATCTATATGGCATAAAAAAATTTATGGCTGGATATGGCCGGCAATAATGGCTCAGCAATATTGCTCTAAATCTAGAAACATTTTCGGCAATTCATACATATGGCCCGGCTATATATCAGTGCCGACCTCCTGTGGTCTAGTTAGTGTCAATGCCTCGCACCACAGAGGCCTCGAGTTGGACGTTTGTGTTTGTTTGAGAAATCATACTACCTTCCCGTTGGTGCGACTATATATATATATATATATATATATATCGAGAACCACACATTGGATCAAAAAAAGTGTGAATGAAAAATGATCATCTGGAAGGGAGACAACTATTGATACGAAACATAAATGGGTACGCTCTTTTTTATTGCAGATTCTGATTCTCCAGAAAAAAAAATACTCCAATTTGACCGACGATTCGAGTCATTTCAGTCAAAGATGGCTATGTAATTGACGAAAATCGAAGCGGGTAAACCTTGTTGAAAAATGGGAATATCTGAAGAAATAAGCACCAGATCAATAAAATTAAATTAAATGAGTTCGTTATATTTACAAATGCTACTTTATGACACTATAACCATTTTTTATAGGAAACCTTTCTAATATCAAATACCATTGATTTGAATTCATTACTCATGAAAATTATTTCGCAGATTATGCTGCCATCGAAATAATACGGATACGTTCATTTATTCGTTTACTGATAAGTAGTAAACTACGTTTGGCGTTACCCAGGAACAACGACGTAGATTTAATAGTTTTCTGGCTTGTTTTATGAGACCCTTGACTCTCACAATTTATGTTGCTGGTTTTAGGTGCGTTCCCTTGCGTTTTTTGTTCAATTACTTACATAATTACATATCAGTATAGCCTGACAATATTTCCGGTGTGCTCGGACAGGTGCCGAAAATATGAAAACATTGCCCACTTATACTAATTTGTGAGTTTCGAATAAATATTATTCAGTATTCCAATTAGGGATTGGTCAAACTAAAAAAACATTGTATTTATCGATGAAATTCACGCAAATCCATGTGAGCCTTGGAGATGAGTTTAAGAGATCGCGAAGTCAAAAAAGATGTTTTGCGAATAATGGCCAAAAGAATCTTTCAACTTGTGAAATGGGTTATTTGTTGAAAGTAACTTACGAAAAAATTATTGTAATTTATAATTTTTAAAAATAAATATTTAATAAATAAAGATGCCTAACCTGTTCTAAAAGAAATTCATTTAAATCTTCCATTAATACCACGCATACTTCTTAAATGATCTGCGGAATCCATCTCTCGGATACTCTGAACGAATTCATCAAAGATTTATACGAGTTGATGATTCACTCACACACACGTGCCCGATTTACCTAAATGAATCTTGAACCTTGTTTCCATAAAATTCCAGATGATTTTCTAGTAAATATCTGAGTTCACAATTTTTTAAAAAAATTATATACACGTTTCGTTGTTTATCAATAAAGAAACAGTTATATGATAAAATTAATAACTAATACGAAATTTATTTTTATAATTGAGGTATTTGGTTGGTTTCTAATGGATTTGGATTTTTATTTTTAAGAGGAACAAAATTATTGGCAATGTTAATATATTTTAAATTGTTATGTCACTGATTAAAAATGATTGTACAACTCTACAGCAGACAGACAAATAAAACAACAGTATTTTTCCACTTTAAAAGGTATAACGCAAGGGGCAAGCCGACAAAAAATCCCATTAAATTCTTTCATTTGAAGTTTTGAGATTCCTTTGTCCAAAATAAAATCTTTGGCGGGTCATACGAAAGAAAATAGGTGAGATGAACACTTGTTGTTTTGCATAGCAGTGACGCTGAAAGTGAAGGGGAAAGGTGCACCCACCGTAGGCCATGTCCCTTTGTAATCTATTGAGAACCATTGTTAGCATAGTGGCAGTGGGTTGTTCTGTTGTAGAAGTTCATAGACATCTGTGATGACAGATGCTAAAGAGTGTCCGCCGTCGTGAGCGGACGAGAAAAAACCTTATTAAAGTTATCTGCATGATATCTTGTTTAGGAGTTCGCAGTGGGGCAATTACAGAACAGTTGTGACAAAATATCTACGCAGGAAATGAAACTCATTACTAGAATATTATTTTATTGATACTTAAAAGTGATGGTTTCGTATTACTATTAAGTATTGGTCAGTATATTGCATATATTTACAAGTTTTTCATTGCGAGTTTCATTGAGCATACTGCTATTTATTATGCAATCTTTGTCTTTGGCTATATTGCTCCCCTTCCCGTATCTCTTCTTGTGATATTAAAGGTGAATTGCGACCACCTGTATTAACATAGTGTAGCTCGTGACTCAATAAAAAAATATATAATGACAAAAGGACTGCGTTATCAATTGTAAAAAGTTTCTAATGGGCGTTTTAAGCTGATTTTTCAATTTTTTATACTGATCTTATACACACGTATTTTGTATTAATATTATGATGACTTTAACGTAATTAAGGGCTTGATCCAAATTCTACTTCGATATTATAAGAAATGAAGTGTATTAGTAATAATGTTAATAGAAGAATAGTATAGATGGAAGCGATTTTGAGAGGCTAAAATGAAAAGTGTGGGATAACATTTAGCCAGAATAGGTGTAAGGGATGATAAGATTGTATTAGCACAATCAGATCAGAGAATTTCATATTAACGTTCGGTTACAAGATTTGGTGCATTAGCCACTTAATTTAATTTTACCAAAACTATCGCCCCATAATAACGTATCCAGAAAGAAAATAATTCTGATTCACTCACTAACTGCCCTCGGATCTCAGTTCCCGTGATGAGTGAGTAATTAAAAGTTCAAACACTAAGTAGCTCTGGAATTTCGGATCCAGCGATCTGATTCCTGAATGAGTGATTCAAACCCTGGGATCGCAGTCCAAGTGATATGATTCCCGAGTCAGTGATTCAAACAGCTGGTTGCTGTCGAATCACCGCTCTTTTTATCCGATTCAATGATGACTCACTCCGCTGAAGGAGCTAGTTCTTTGAATCAGATCGCCCTTCTCTAGTGTCGAATACGCAGGGGGTTTTTTTTTGGGGGGGGGGGCTATTTGTGTTAGTTCTTTGCTGGCGTATGGAAGTTATTTTACATAGAATACAGTGTGAATCAATATTTAAGGAGACTGGCAATACCATCGTGCGCTGTTTATAGTTGCGCAGATAGTAACAAAAAAATAACGAACTGTCACCAACTGTTAATCTTTTCGCTATTGTTGCTAATTTAAGTGTAACAAAAAAGATATTGCAGAATGAAATAAGAACGGGGATATATATCCGGCCGTATGGGAAGTTTTTTTATTGGATTCCCATTGTCATATTTAGCCGAAAGAGGATTTAGCGTAGCCTTAAATCTACTAACAAAGAAAAGAAACGGATTGTCAATACTGAAACACTGCGGCTTAACATTGTTGAAAACAGAAATGGCACCAAACATCGAAAAATCAGAGTCATTACATCTGGCTCAACCCTCACACAAATAAATTTTTAATTTTTTAAATACAATATTTTAACGACCAGTTTTCAGACAGTTTTTATTTTTAATTAAACAACTTTTCGGTGCATATTCCCACCTTCTTCAGGTTTTTTCTCGATTTGTGGAATAGATATTCACATGCAGTTATACTTGAATTTAAACATAGCCAGTGATAAATGGAGATTAACTAGACCAACAACTTACCAGATTATTGTTACACCCAATCTATTGTTAAAATCTCAGATATTATGAAACATCATTTTTTTTAAAAAAGTGAGATGTCTGAGGCAAGAATGAAACAGTTATTTAGCAACAGTTGACACAATACTGAATGATGGACCGTCTCGTTTTAAGGGGGTTGACCTGTCGTTTTATAATTTTACAACACTGCCCTGTAGCCTTAATTATATTCGTATATAACACACTCTACAAAAAATTAATAGCAAACACTAAAAGGGTCTTCTTCAGAATTATGAGATACAAAATATTATAATGACAATGTTTAACAATTTAGAGAAAATTTATTCATAAATTTTTTAATTTACAAAAATTATAATAAATATTTAAGTAGCAGCCTATCAATTTAACAATAAATGTGATGAATATTAAAAATTCCAAAAAATGGGCTATGAACATTACTTAATTATAAAATATCATTATGAAAATTTAAGGTTTTCATGGTTGTTTTAATAAACATTGCCAAAATGATTCTCTTAAAAAAATTTCTTCAAAATCTGAAATTTGAAAGTTATCCCAATCATAGATTGGATTCCTCCAATTTGTGTAAAGTCACAACATTATGGTTTGCGTTTTTATAATTGTTTTTGTGTTCTTTTAATGTGGTTTCCAGAGCTCGTTTTGTTTGCCCTATATAGTATATTTCACAATAATGTTGACCACAATAAATTCTGTAAATAACATTATGGAACTTTTCTTTGTTAATTTGATCTGTTTCTCTTTTTACAGATTCAAGTTGGAGATGACCTTAAAATTTACATTTGTTAATAACCTCTTTAATTTTTCGCTAATTTTCTCAAAAACGGTAATACTATATACTGTTTGTCACCTTTTTTAGGTTTGATTGTGTTATTTACATTATTATTATTTTTCAAATTTGAATTGTATTTGCTGTTCACATCAGATTTTCCAACGACGGTAACTGGAACATTCTGCTTCCCACCGCTGTCACGCATTACTCTGATTGCGTCGCGTATAGCTTTGATTACGTCGGTTAACTTTAACAATTTCTGTCCCTGAGAAACAACAAAACGAATCTTCTCACGTCCGTTTCTCTTGCATAATAATAATAAGAATAATAATGTAATGTGTATATTACAATATATATAAACATTTATACGTACACCCAGTTGCGGCTCTTGAGTTTTTTAAGTTATGTGCTACATCCTCTACATAATTTATAAGGAGATAATTATGTAAGACAATAGTAAGACTAAAACTGTAATAGAGTTACCGATACTCTGCGTGTCATGTTTGTTTACATAACATATACCTCATTTTTAGAATCAGAAAATTTTAAAACCAAGTTAACACATTCGTAACACGAAAATATTTTTCCTTCGTACATATTTTAAATAATTTTTGGAATACGTCTTAGAAATGCAGCCTCTTAAATGTTTCCTATATTTAAATTAACCTTTGTTTGTGATTGGCATTATGAAAAATATACGAATACTATTTTTTATTTTTAAAATATATACTATTTTAAAATAAGATTTCTAATTACTAAAAGTTTTCGGAATCGAAGAAGAAATTCAAACTCTTAAAATACTTTTATTATAAAGTTTCTTAAAATTATGTAACAAAAAATTATTCCTAAATTAATTAATGAACTGTAGCTCATGAGTGGCTATACACCATCCACCACTACCAGCCATTGTTCTGGTTACAGATTGCCATGTCATAGCTGCGGTAAAAAAAAAAAACATTGTCGAAAATGTTTCCCGGCCATAGAGTTCAGATATGTGTAATTTTTGTTGCTCGTTTACGAACGCCTTGATGTAACATTAAAAGAAACGCTCCCTGTAATGTGTTGATATGAAATTACGATAACAGATGTAATATAAAAAATTCAATCGATTGTCGGCTTGGACTCGTTACTGTCGTGATCAAAAGGGGAGAGAATGGGAACAGAAAATTCGGCAAATAGCTATAGTAACAAAATATTGAGTTTGGCGAATATCATACTTGAAGTTATTTGAATGAGATGGTTACATTCGTTTAAGACGAAAGGTCCTCGTCTCTGTACTGATGATCAAATTGTTGTTAATACATTTGTGAACACATTGTAGAGGACTAATAATAAATGTTTTTGTTCAATAACAACTCAATGTTAATGTATTTTTACGTAATATTATATTCTCTCACTTATTTGTCAAAAAGTTAATTATCATCCTACAATTAATTAGACCCTATTCCAAATTGGTATCACTTGTGTGCATGTATTTGTTGCCCAAATTAGCTGAGACAACGACGCATATTTTATTATTTAAATTGTTAATTTACAATCTACAATGGTCACAATACAATGCAATAAGTAAATTGTATACGATTATACTTTAAAACGTGAGTAGGATAATCGTCCAACGGTGATATAATTTTTTTTTAACTGTGTTAACAATAATGTTATTTTCGACTATTAACAAACAATCATTGGAATGAGAACAAGTATATTGATCTAAAAAATTATGCGTTAACCCAAGTTTTTTTTCTTTTTTATCCCAAAATATTCGCCACTTTTTTTAAACACACTGAATATAAATTATATTTATTGAACTTGATTCAACTGTCTAAGGCCTCGATTTTTTTTACTTGGCCAGTATAATGATATTATTTTATTAGCTTTTCTTCATTACATAGCTTATTTTCTTAAGGGTTTACATTCCAAATTAAAACCTTTTCTCATTATGTACATGTGCTCTAATTCTGTAATAAAAGAAGACTAATTAAAAGTTGACGGTATAATATCTTTGACCACTATCGAGATATTTTAATGGAAAGTTTAATACATATTTAGGTATATGTGTAGTACTTTTGATGTTAACGTGCAGCAATATAATCTGATAAAAATGGTGAATATTGTCATGATTAATATCTCTTAAAGCTTCTGGTTTAAATCAACTGTAATGTCGACGTTCTATTAGTTTCGATAGGGAAAATTAGTCCCTTTGGATTTTGCTTTCTCCTTGGTCAGTATTCTTGTTTACAGTGTAAGACGCTCTGTGCTGTGCGTCAGGCTAACATTCGACAATAATCCGAATATGTAATGGCGGCTCCAATTTTGAGGTGGAAAAGACTTTATAATACCACAGGGCCTCAGCCTAGGCCTCGACATGGACACAGAGCAGTTGCAATTAAAGATTTGATGGTCGTCTTCGGTGGTGGGAACGAAGGAATTGTAGATGAGCTGCATGTTTATAATACAGGTAACAGAGATAGGCACTAGTCTATAAAGATGGCGACAGTTGTCATAGTATATTTAGCATTTGTTTTTGGTTTATGAGATACATCTAGAGCGATACGTGAAGTGTATTACTACTTTGAAGAAATACGGGCTTAATTTACGACATTTATTGTAGTGTTGACATTCTATTTGTGAATGTTCGTGATTTGGCGGTTTGTTGGTATTCAACATGGCAGCCCCCTATAGAAGACATGATTCTCAATAGTATAGGTTAATTAGTGTATGTTAGATGCAGTGGCGCATTTAGTCAGTTTACGTTTGGTTCTTCAGTGATGTGTCAAACCTTTCTTTCATATAATGCTTTTGTGTACCAATTGTGTGTCCGTTTCAAAAAAAAGTTGTTAGCATCCAAGAACATACGCGATTTTTAGTATTTTAGGTTAAAAATGATGGTACCTTTTTCAACCGGCTGGAATTTGTCGTCGCTTAAAACATTGAGGTACAGAACTATTATTTCAAGTTGATGCAAATAATAATTAGTATAAACTAGAGACGTTTGACATGTCTTAATCTTTTTGTTAAATATATTTGGATTAGACTTTTCTGGAAAATATCCTTTTTCAAGTAATAATTATTTTTATTTTTAACTAACCTTTGTTTTCAAGAGTTAAAAATTTCCAGTTTTATTAATGAACATTACTATTTTGTATATATTGTTAACAATTTTTTAAAGTATAGCAAATTAAAGTTTGTACATTTGTATTAATAATAACTAAAGTTTTCTTGTTTCGGAAGGACAATTGTAGACGAATTTCAATATAGTTAAAACCATAACTTTTTGGCCCCTTAAGCTATAGTCGCCTCTACCCAGCCAAAAGCTTCTTGTGAATGTGAATTGTATGACAGTTTAATAAACCTTTTATATACATATCAAAGTGAACTTTGTTTTTTTATTGCTATTAAAAAGTTAAAGTTAAAGAAGTCTTGTATGATTAATTTTGTGTGTACTATTTTTAGCTGAACATGCATTTCTTATTCAATTTTCTCAGTATGTATGTTTATGTTTAGCTTCAATGAGAGAATTATATGTTTAGGTATCTAATTTTATATTTTTAATTCTTGTATTATTTTTAATATTTCTTCTTTGTCGTTAAAATTTCAATTGTTACTTTTTAAAGTGTTTTCAGTAGTTTTTGTATTTATGTGGTGTGCTATACATGTTGAAGACTTGAGTACTAATTTAGAATTCATATTAGTTTTTGTACCAATTTATGTTTTGTGGGGGTAAATGCAAAACAAAATATCTTGTACAGTTTTCATAAATATTGTTATCTGAAGTATATAATGATATAAATGAGTTCTCTATAATACTGTCCTGTATTATGTCTTAATTTGATTCTTACATTAGAATATAAATTGTGCTTCACTGTAATGAAAAATGTGTAAATGTAAATAAACATTTTTTTTTACATTCTGATTCTGTATAAATACCACTTCAAACTGTCATATCATTGAGGTGATATTCTTTTATCCTATTCATGCTGTGAATGTAATGTTTTTAGGTCCTGTTTATCTGTAGAGGCTGGAAGAATAAACTGATGTTTAAATTTAATTTTGGCTTTAAAAAGTGTTTTATATGGTATTTAATTTATGTTATTATTCTAATCTTCAATGCCAAATGATTGTTTCATGTAATTCATAATTATCATCTATCCTGTTGTCCTACTTTATTCATAGTACTTACCATTGGTTTAAATTTTTCAGTAATTCAATTTTACAGTATAGATTTTTTTTATAATATATTTCTGAGTGAATTTATTTCATTCTAATTTAAGATTTTATGGATTACGTCAATCAATCTGTTCTCCAGTCAAGGAACTACGACTTCAGTTAACATCCTTTTCTTTATGTGAAATCTCTTGACTTTTGTAAGAGTTATTTTTTTTTAGTAAAAATATGCTGTTCTATATGTTTTTCAAGTTATATTTTTGGATTTCATGAAACTAATCCCTTTCTGGAGATAGAAAATAAGACTAGAAGGGACTTGTTGTATGCTCTGGAAAGAAAAATGTTGCCCAGATTTTACTGTAAAAATTTTATTTTCAAAAGGAAATATTTTTTTCTGTATTGATTTGTATTGTTTAGTGTGTATTGTTAAAATGCTAACTTTTAGTATATGCTCATGACCCAAATCATTCACTCTACTTTTATTGTAAAAACTGTAAATATTCATGAGGTGGAAATGTGTTAAATTGTCAAACAGAATACAATTTTCTGTAGATGTTCCTCGTTTGCCTGTGTTAATTAAGATGGGTGGTATTTTTAGTTATTCGAAATTAAGAGATTATGTGGAACAGGATGAGTTTGATACCTCCAGCCCTACATCATAACACTACTCAAATGTCCAAATGCATCACACCCTCTTCCTTCCTGATCTTTAATTTTGAAAAGTGTACCTCAAATGAAGCAAAATCCTCTGCTAAATTGCTAATTGTATATTTAAATTTAAAAAAATGAATGCATATATTCAATACATAATTAATATGTATTCAAATACTAACTTGTATTGAGCAGATGGGATGGTTCCAAAATAGAGAAATGTTTTAATAAAAGATTCTGGAAGTCGGTGTGTGTTCAAACGCTGACTTCACCCAGTTGATAAATCCAGAATCCTTTATTAAGTCATCACACCATTAAAGTATATGCTATTTGATAAAGAAATGTTAGTGTCCCATTTTCTGATTCGGAGAAGAAGTGGTAGCTTTTAATACTTGAAGTTCCTGAAACTACATCCTTGTGATCACTAACCTGAAAAGATAGGTGTAAGAGCCTCAATTCTTTTCCACTAAACCTATGCTGATCAGCCTTGAAGACAATACCACATTTAACTGTTTGTTGGTCTATCTTTATATTTTCATGACTTATAAATTTTCACTGGTTTCACCTTCCTTATGTATCTCCTCCAAGTCACATAAGTGGAAAATTGTAGACAGTTAATACAAAATGCGATTAATTGCAAGTGCATTTGCTCGACATTATTTCTGGTTGATAAGGTATGTGCAAATTTAGTTTAATATACTTTTACAATAAAGAAATTAATTGTTTTGACTGCTTTTTTTTGATTTGCAATAAGTTATTCTAACAAAGATCCAAAATTAAACAAAATTCTTAATCAATCTTTTACATCACTAAGTTTACCTAATTTTAAAATTAAGTCTTAATGTATATAAATACATCTGGAAGATGATGTTGCTTATGCTGTATTGATTGATGTACCTATGTATGGTTAGTCTTTTGGGTAAAAATTTTATCTATATATATATATAATTAATAAGGATAGGAAAGAAAGTTGGCGACTTACCTGAAGTTCACAGATGGCAGGCACTATGTAGGATGTGAAATTCTTGAATTTTTGGAGGCACCACCCTCTTTATCATAAGGTCATTTCCAGTGACTGACAGCCGTTGACAGAGTTTTATATGTATATATTAGATATATATAACTACGGTTAACTGTGTGTACAAGGGAACATTAGTAATAGTTTGTGCTTCATAGGTCCATGTGTATCTCTTTTAATTACAAGAAATATTTGTTGGTATTCTACATACATTTAAATGTGTCTCTAAAACCAGACATTCTGAAATTGATTGGTGTTTTTTAAAAAATTGAAAGGGTAGAATTTTAAGTCATGAATTGTAAACTTTTAACAATTGCTAAACATTTATTCACCATTATAAATTGTGCTTAAATGCTTTTTCCCTGTATAATAAACATCGTATTATGAAAAGGCAAAATAGGAGTGTTACTTGCTTAAAAGTATTCTAGTTCCCTCTTGAGCCAATTTTGACATGAATGTGAGTGATCCTAACATGATCTCAAATTATCGTGAAACAGTTCTGCTACTATAAATGACCAACAGTAAATAATGTACTTTGAAAATGTTTTTATTTTTGCTAATAAATCTGTTATGAGATGTTAACTTGACATTTCTCGGTTATTTTTTTGACAATTTTATTACATCATTGAGTTAATATTTATTTTAATCAGTTTTCTAGCTCATAAATATGCTGATTTATAAAATTTTTGTTTCAGTGACCAATCAGTGGTTTATTCCAGTTACAAAAGGTGAGGTCCCTCCAGGATGTGCTGCTTACGGCTTTGTGGTAGATGGGACAAGAATCTTGGTATTTGGTGGTATGGTGGAATATGGCAAATATAGTAATGAGCTGTACGAATTACAAGTAAGATTTTTTTCTGAAATGTTATGTTTGAGATGTTGATTAATTATTTACATCAATTAATCAATAAGTTTGTGGAGTGTTTGCTTAAGTAATGTGATAATATAATTGTAATGTACCAAATGTGAATAATTCTCAACATCTTATGCCTGTTTTATTTTGTATTCGGGGCTGGGGACACTAGTAACTACCAATGAAAGTAATGTATTTGTATTATTTCAATAGTGAATTGGGGTCTCATCTGCACAATTTTACATCTTTTAATTAACATTTGGCTATTATGGTGCCAATGTATCTCTTCTACCAGTGAAGAAACTGTACCAATTTCTTTGGACACAGCCTGAAATATGTCACACATCGCAATTCATTACTGTGCTTCTCACATAAAAGTTTGTATGGGCTGAAGTTTTTTAATGTGTTTGGGCAAATGTGATATGTGAAGGGGGAGATGGGAACTCATCATCATCATTTCAAATGATATTCAGCAAGCACAAAAGATAGGTTCTTCTCTTCAAATCATCAATGACATGCTCAGTTGCCACAAGATATATGCATGATGTGAACCAATTGGAAATATAAAGAAGGTAACAAAAGGATGGACTTGCTGCTGTAAGACAAACTTGAAATGCCAATGTTTGAAGTTTATATATCCAGGATCTCAAATGAATCCAAAAGCTCAAGGCTTAACCGTCAGCACAAAAGTTATACTAACAATTCTTTAGGATACGAAAGGGTCTATACCAACAGATTTGTAATAATAGGGTACTGTTATCCCAGCTCAAGCTCTAATAATTTTTCTGGCAACCAGCTAAAGCCAACAATTAACTGTAAATGTCTAGGTTTCTAGACAGAGAGTGGTGTTACTTGAAAATGGCCACCTACAGATTGCTTTTTACACTGTCAAAACTCATGTTTTGAGGTACTTCTTCCTCTTCAGTTTAAATCTTCCTGTAAGGTTCACAGAGATCTTGAAAGGATACTTTGTAAAGTTGCTAACAGGCTTAGTTGCACTGTATGTGTTGATTAAGTGCCTTTCCTACCTAGCGAAAAAGTCTTTCTGGAGTGAATATTCAAACTGTGAATTTTTGGACCAAGTGCATTGATAAGAGGGAGATGTAGATAAAAATAAACACAAATCCCTACCTTTATGTAAATAATTTTCGACTTTCCTTTATATTCTTCTTGTTGCCTTGGCTTCTCTGTGACCAATTTGTTGTTGACCCCTGTAGAACGTGCTTATTCTGAAAATAGGTTATTTTAACTCTTCTATTGGTGTGACCTCATATTCTAATTTTCCTCAACTTTATCATAATTTTTGAAGTTTCCAGTGACAATTTCTGTCTTATATATGATGTAAATTTTTTGAGTCACATATATGCTATAATGAATTGTTTAAAATTTTACTGGTACTGTGTTGATGAGAGTTGTTTCTTAAGCATTTCATACAGCTTGAGTACTTTCACTGAAACCTCAGTTGAAAGAATGAAACTTTCATATTTAAATGTCTTAAACAAATACAAACGCTACTAACTGAAGAAGCTGAACAGGAAATTAATATGGAAGATCCTATACAAACTATTGGAATGCTGAAAAGTGAAGGATTAATTTGAATATGTAGAAAAATAAAAGAATTAAAATAAAATTTAGATGAGGTATAATGAGAAACTTTGATAGAGGAAATTGCATTCTAGTACAATCAGGAGTAAGAACAGGGTATAGTGTTGACAGATTAAGTCATATGTGCACTATGGAAAATGAGAAACATGAAAACTTCTTGAGGTTTTGAGGTTATTGAAGACACACAAAGTAGCTACTTCCTGAAATTTAGATGGAAAAAGCTGAAAATGTTCAAAAAAAAACCAGGAATACACTTTGATTAAATTCTGCATAAAAATGTTGAAAGCAAACTGAAATTTATCCAATAAAACACTAAATAAGATATTGCTATTAGTTAATGTGAAGTTGTACATGAACCAATAATTGGTGAATGAGCGAGTGAATAAAGACATACTTTCCCAGTAGTAGGTGTATGTTGTTATGGGCACCACAAAGAAACTTAAGATTGCAACATTAAAATGTTCCCAATATATTCGGATTGTAAGTAGAAATAGAATTAAATTTTGAATTGGAAGAAAAAAAAATAGTCATTTCTACAAAATGCATGCTAATGGTGCATGTGTAACACAAATATAAACTTGCAAAATAATGAGAAATTTTACAAATTTGGTTGTAAGTTTCTCAGTGCCAATGCAAGAGAATCAACATCTAAATAATATATCAGGTTAAATGAGTGTCACACCTATATGGTTACATACTTCTATACAAATTGAATTAATTGTAAATGCATACAAACTGTTGAACTTCAAATAAGTTCATACAGTAATTTCTTTGCCAGTTTACAATTGCTGATGCATTTAATAGCATTGTCCCAACTAGTTTCCTTGTTCATTGTACTAACATTGTTTTATTTTATGCTAAAGCTAGCTAAATATTTGTAATGTGTTGTTTACTTACAGGCTAGTCGCTGGGAGTGGACAAAATTGAAGCCTCGGTCACCCAAAAATGGGCCTTCACCTTGCCCCAGATTAGGTCATAGTTTTACTCTTACGAATAACAAAGTTTGGTTGTTTGGTGGTTTGGCAAATGATAGTGATGATCCAAAGAATAATATACCCAGGCAAGTGTATAGGGAATGCTTCATAATTTAAATTCCATTAGTGGATTATATTTTAATTATGGAATGTGTGTGCAACCTTTTTTAATGTTTAATTATCACTTTTGACTTAGGTACTTGAATGATTTGTACACTTTATGTATAAAAACAAATAGTTGGGAAATTCCCACAACAAATGGAACACCACCAACACCACGAGAATCACATACTGCTGTTTCATATACTGACAGTAAAAATGTTGCACGTATTGTTATATATGGTGGTATGAGTGGATGCCGCCTTGGAGATTTATGGTTTTTGGAATGTGGTATGTATAAGCCCTTCATTAGTTGATAAATAATGTATGTAGCAGTTTCTGTTGTCAGTGATTGAAAAGTAGTTAAGATTGTCTAAAGTGTGTTTTATCACTGCATATTTAAAAACAACTGTAAATTATCTTCTCTAGGGGGTCTAGATAAGACATTAAGTGTTTCATATTACACCTTCACTCCTTCAAGCTATCCCTATTTTCTGTGCTCTATATAATTAGAAGACTATGAGCTAGCAGTATGGAACAGCATGTATGCAGTGTATGGATTTCCCTCAATCATTACATTGGTCGTTTATTGGAAATCTTGAATAATTTGGAGAAATCTGAAAAATTCCTGATCAGGTTATGAGAAAAGGATTGCTGCCCCCATACTTCCAATTTCGCCCCCTTCATCAGAAAGTTAGGAAGACATTTCCGGTGATCGGCTATCTGTTAAGTGACTTCGTTGGTTAGCCGATCACTGGAAATGTCTTCCTAACTTTCTGATGGTGCCTCCGAAAATTTAAAGAACTACAAACCTCAGGTACGTCACCTTCTTTCTATCTCTCTTTCCTTTCCTTATTAATTGTTTTAATTAACACGACAATGTCATTTCCTGACGCATATATATATATATATATATATATATATTCATGTGGATGTGGTTCCCTCCCATTAAACTTTTTCATACCTTCATTTATCAAATTTCCTTCCTTAAATTCAGTTTCTTGTTGCAATTTGATTTGTCCTGATCCAAAGTTTCATATTATCTGAAAATAATTTTATTGACATATTTTTGTTACTGCCAGTATAAAAAATTGCTTGCTCTGATATAAAGTAAGTATTAATCTGGTTGGATACTTGTCTGCCACACCCCCAATTTCATAAACTTGCTGTAAACTCAGATTTCCTAAATCTAATGAATTCTTTCTGTAAAAAGCAGATAAAAAACAATCCTTCAGCACTTTCTATTGCTCTGTCTTGTATATAAATTTTGTGTTTGGTAAAACTTCTACATGGTGTTTTTCCTCGTCTGGACTGGAACCAAGAGATTAAAGTCAATAAATGTAGGACGTTATTTGTTATATTTGCATAAAAGCTGTTTGTATTATATTTATGAGGAAATTGCCGTACAAAAATTGTTGCAATTTTTTATTAATATTCTAAATATTATTAGTATTAATGTGTGTGTTTTATATTTATATACTTTGTGATAAATACATGAAAATATGGAGTTTTAAATTATTCTTAGTGAAATTTTAAAAACTATATAGAGCTATACTTATTTTTCAGATTCTTTAACTTGGGTGAAGCCTGTCCTTAAAGGAACACCTCCTCTTCCAAGATCTCTGCACACTGCCACCATGATAGGCGAACGAATGTTTGTTTTCGGCGGATGGGTGCCTCTTGTGGTAGATGATATGAAAGCTGCAACACTAGAAAAAGAGTGGAAATGTACAAATTCATTGGCATCTTTGAATTTAGGTTATTTAAAATTTCATATTATATATAACTTGTAATTTTATCTCCTTTCCTCATAATTTACTTTATTTTTCCTTCTCACAGAAACCTTAACTTGGGAAGCTATTACATTAGACACAAATGAAGAGCACATGCCTCGTGCTAGAGCTGGTCATTGTTCTGCTGGTATACATACAAGACTTTATGTTTGGTCAGGTCGTGATGGATATCGTAAAGCTTGGAACAATCAGGTATGAGTGTTCAATTAAAATTGTTAACTGGTTTAGCAATTAATAAAAATTTATTTTTATTTAATTGGAGAATAGCAACATGAATAATTCTGTGTGGGATAAATCTGGTAATTTTACTATTTTGTGTTTGAACGATAAATGTAACTGTACTATAGATCAGTGTCGGGTATCTATAGGACTTACGTATGAAATTTGTTCAGAATTCAGCTGAGTAAGATTATTTAATGTGCACTACATTTTGATGACTGTACATGTCATCTTATGGCTAATATGAAAGATCAGTTATTAACCAGGCATGACTTCTCTATGTAGTGATGAAACAACACATTGCTGAACGCATGGAAGCTGTGTGGAGTTAAGCTGAGCTGTATCACATATGAGAAATTTGAATTACAGTCTTCATTAAATGGATATATGGGAATATTTGTGGAGGATTACAATGTTGCTAGCAAGCCATCAATCAACTTTAAGTAGTCTGCATACAAAAGGAAAAAGGTTGAGTAGATAGGGGAAAAAATGCAACTTAAGTTACACAAAATTGATGTTGAATAATGAGCTTTTCATGAGCTGAAGAATATATTGAAGGAAAGTTCTCAAAAAGTGAGTTCAGCATCTGAGTTGATCAGAGGCAGAACCTTAAAGTTGGCTGGCCACTCAGAGACTAACTATCCGTCCATAGTGCCATATGTCAGTAGAACTCACTGTGTGTGCAGGACTAAGACGGACCTGTGGCCTTGACAATGGAGGTAAGATTTTTGTCTCGTTTAATATCCACCATGTAGAGGCATTGCACCATTTCTTGACTGTGTCGTGTGAAGACTCGGGCAAAATGAACTTACGCTTTGGAATGAACTGAACTGCTCAATATGCATTTAGACGTTAAACAGTGAATATCAAATGCCAGTGACAAACACTGCAAGTGCGCACCTGGTGCCTGCACATTTTATGAGATCATAGACTCAAAAGGATACTTTCCACTTTATAATTGTACAAAATCAAGAGAATTAACACAGGTTAAAGTTTATATGATATTTATTTTATATATATATATATATATAATGACAGGCGAGAGAGATAGAAAGTTGGTGACTTTCCTGAGGTTCACAAGTGGCAGGCACCATGTAGGTTTTGAAGTTCATAAATTTTCAAAGGCACCGCCCCTCCCTCGCCTGAAAGTTAAGGAGACATTTCCAGTGATCAGCTAGCCGACGACCATACGTAGTACCTGCCATTTCCTGCATGTCAGAAAATTATACTGTCAGGCTAATTAAAACTAATAAGGGTAGGAAAGAGAGAGAGAAAGTTGGTGACTTACCTGAGGTACTTAGATGGCACATCAGAAGGTTAGAAAGCCATTTCCAGATGCTGGCCAGCTGTCAACATTAATACAAAGTGGAAAATTTAAACATCAGCTCAGTATTGAAAGCAGCTTTTCTTCAAATATTTTTTTGTGTTGTCATTGTTAAGTGCCTTGGTCATGTGCTAAGGTAAAACTGACTCGGTACCAAGTGAAGTCGGGCTGTATGTATTGCCTGTGTGTGGTGGTCTTAAGAGAGCAAGAAGTTGTTGTCAAAGTAGTTGGAATCAGAGCTGAAGGCATGATGGCTTGTAGGAATTGCATCCTTTTTGATTTGGCATTGCTGAATTGGTTGATAATTTGTGATTTTAGCATTGGATTACTAAGCGAGACTTAGATTTGTTACTTGGCTCTCCCACAATTAGTCTAGATACATGACTATACACAAGCCTTACCCATACACCAAAACTGGCCGTATGGTTGGAAGTTGTCTATCTTCGAAGGATAGCCACCGTTTATTTGTGATATATAATTGGCCTGTGTCTGAAATCCTATGCGGCTTCTATTTAATGCTGGGATATGTTAAATAGGTTCGTATTTGTAAGAGTTAATGATTATCACATTTATGTTTTGAACAGATGGTGTTTGAAATCTTATAAAGATCTTTAAATCTGCCCCTGAAATAACAAAATTATTAAGCGTTTGTAATGATTCAATTGGTGATAATTATAGTTAAAATTTAGTTTAATATTATAACTGAGAAAATTTTACTGTTAATATTCAGTTTCTAGAATCTGTTTTATTATTTAATTTATGAAACTATCAGTCTTGTGATGTTGCAGGTGCAACAGTTTAATACAATTATTGTTAACATTTTATTTACTGTACCAGTCAAAGTGGAGCCGTTGGGTTGAAATAAGATTTGACTAAGATTCTTAATTCGAAAGTTATAAGTGGCACTCTCCAACAGCTAATAAACAATAACTCTTATAATAAATTTTGAAGTGATACGCTTAGGCCATTTTATAACATGCAGTATGGTAAAGTCTTAATTATTGCTAAAATAATTTTGACAAACTAAATTTTGATTTGTTATTCTTACGATTTAGTTTTTGATTAGTTCACATTATTTCCAGTATTGTTTTTGTCCTATTGATGTGTACATAGTTTTGTTTTATCCCTTGAATAATATTTTTATGTTCACAAATCTCCAACCCACTCCCATATGAAGAAACATAATTCCTCTTGTGTGTCAGGATGAGAGAAACAAATATTTCCTAATCTTTATCTTTTAGTGTTAAAATGACTTTGTATTCCTGCAGCATCGGTTCCTTGTGAACGTATATTTTCCAAAGCCGATCAGATCATGACTGATAAAAGGAGTCAGCTCAGTTCCCAAATGCTTTATTTAAATGGCAATATTAATTTTGTAAAAGTTATACAAATATATTTAGTTTTTTTATAAATGACGTTATAACAAGTATATATTTTGTTCTATAATTTTTGTGTGTATTGTTAACCCCCACTCAATCTCTTTTTACAAATGGTTGAACAATATAATTACCTGCAAGAACCATATAAAAGAATCAACTCGTAGCAATGAGCGAGTCTATTCTGAACAACTCTATAAAAACCATCGATCAGCCAATCACTAATAATTCCAACAAAGCTCAATATGTGTTTCCTATTATATGCTGATATTACTATTAAAATTGAAATCAACTCCTCACTTCTATCACTGACTATAAACTTATGATTACCTTCTTTAATGTTTGGTATTAACAAAGTCTCTCATGTTTCTTATATCTCACCGATTTTTTCTCAAACTTTCATTCTACATTTCAACTTTTCTTCTCTACATAGTCTCCTTTTCCAAACACAAACTCCCATACTACAACTTGTTCTGTCTCTTACTATCTAATTCTGATTAGATACAAGGAACTTCTGTTTGTTGAAACTAAAACATTTTTTGTTGGAACTGAAACGTTTAATTTCTTATAATTAGATCACATTCTCTGACAGCTGCAAAGTTCAAAAACAAACATTGTTCAAGATTTTCTCTCGGAAAAATATTTTTTTGGCCATTACAGCATTTGCTTACATTAATTTACAGAATGCCATTTTTTGGCCTCCTTCATTTATATAGATTTGAATTTTCTCTAAATATTATCATCATTTGTATTTTAATTTCAAGATTAATACTGAACTGTGAATTTAATTTTGGTGACCATCTTTCGATTGGAATGATATTGCTTCAGGTGCTCACATACTTATTTTAATTTCAGATGTAACCCTTTGGCTACTGACAAATACAGGAATATCTTTAAGGTGTTAGATGAAACCAAGTTTCTGATCAAGAAATTTTTGTTTAATTTGTCAACCCAATTCTTCATTTACTTATTGTAGTTAAGTTTGTTGAAAGCAATATTTAGTTTTATAATTTGAAGGTTATTATTTTATTTTAAGTTTTTCTTCCTTTATTTCCAGGTTTGTTGCAAGGATCTGTGGTATTTAGAAGTACAGCATCCAAATCAACCAAACAAAGTACAACTTGTCCGTGCTCAAACTGGAGAATTAGAACTTTGCTGGTCCACAACTCCTACTGCACAAGCCTTTCGGCTTCAAATTCAGCAATATGAAGTTCCACCAAATGTGAATTATGCTGGTTTTCCTCCTGTTGCAATTACTCCAACAGCCAAAGTATCACCTAAGGATGGTGATAAGAAACCTAAAGTTGTATCACCCAAACTGAAAACCACTTTATCACCAACCAAAGTTAAACCTATGGTTGCTGTAAATAAACTTTCACCTGCAACCAAAGTAGGCATAGAAATTCCTGTAAAGAAGCCTCAACCAATTACAAACAGTCCTCCCAAGGCAAATCCTGTGACAGTACCATCTTTAAAAACAAATGCGAAAAAAGATGATCTTGTAGATACTCCAACAGAATCCACAAATGTGAAACCAATGGTGTCATCCAGTTCTGGTATTCCAGCAACAGGAGCAATGGTCATATCTGCACCTGTACCTGTCAAAACACCTCCATCTGGTATACATCCAGTAAAATCATCATTGGCCTCGATGCTTGGAGTGAAGTTGCCCATTACCTCCAGTAACATTGAATCTCCCAAAGCAATTGGAACATCAGCAGTTGAAGCTCAAACTCTTCAAAGTTCAGCAGCAATAGTAACCACTAAAGTAGCGCCACTTACGTCTCCTACTGGAAAAGTACAACAGCCAAGGGCAGGAGGTGTTGTGCAGTCTATCCGTTCAGTAGTGCCTATTCCAAACATAACACAATATGCATCCAATATTCGAGGTAAGTTTGAGAAATAATTTAACTTTTGTGCCCACAGTATAGTGGATCGTAGTTTGCGTCTCAATATATTTGCTATTTCTTTTAAATATGTGAACTGGCACATTCAGTTTTTGATTGTCAGGTTTTGTGTTTGTTAGATACAACGAATCTAAATCCTACGCTTGCATAAGTGGTGTGTGTAATTAGCATCATGTTGGTCACATTGCTTTAAATTTTTCTGCTCAAAATTTATGTAATTTGTAACATGCAAATTCTGTGAGTAGCAACAATTGTGAAAACATTTTAAACATTGTGTGTGTGTCAGGCAATCTTAAAAGTATATAGTAACTTGATTCTATCGGGCTAGGAGCAAATTGATCTAGTTGGAATAATTTTATGTTGCTTTGGGTAATATGCATTTGGCATTGATAGTATGTAGTTTCATAACATTAATTCATACCAAAAGTAATTCTTAATTGAGAATCTTCAATCAGATTTCTAACTTTTCATAGTGTCTATATTATATACTCCTTGCAACCCTTTTGTAGCAATATATGTCTGTATATAGTCAATGTCTACTATCTGTTTAAGGTGAGTGAATAAACAAATGGAATTTGATATGAAAGGGTGGCAGAAATCGGTCATTAACTTTCCTTAAAATGACATTAGTTGTCGACTGGCTAGGAAGTACAAAAATGTGAATTTTTGAGAGTCTTAAGCTCCTTTCTTCAGATAAAGAATGTATGAACAGCTAGCTCCCATGCCGTTCAGACATTCTTTGTTTAAAGACATTTTTATTCTTCCCTGCCGATCAATGCCTACTATCCATTCAAAGTACAGCATTACACACACAATAGATAATTGGATAGTGAGTAAGGATAGAAATATAGGAGACTGGTAGGAAATTCACTTTTAATTGTATGCTTGACACAGAATTATGTATATATTCAGGTTGTGACAAAAGTGCACAAACTTGAGAGGGGTCAATATAAACATTTTTCCTTGGCATTTCTGTTAGAGACAATTACTGTGAAATTTTAGAAAATAATTCGAAAAGTGAGCACTTTTTGAATTCTATTTCTCAATTTTCTCAAATTGTGAGTTAATGAAGTGTCCAACAAAAATATAAAGAGAGAACAATGTTTGTATTGACCTTGTTTATCCATTTTTAAAGTTTGTGCTCTTTCTCCTGTTGTACCTTATACAAATGTTTAGGTTAAGGATTTTGTGGAAAATATATTCGAAAAATCTTACTTTCTTGTTTACAAAATATTATAATTACCATTATTTTCATTAACGAAAGAAAATATGATGTTTCTAATTTTCTAACTAATAATATGTTTGCAGTCGCCTCTCCTCAGCCAGTTCGTTTCACAGCAGGAGGTACAGTGAAAGCAGCCTCACCAACAGCAGGAAAGCAGATAATTTTACAGAAATCAGCTGGTGCAACAACAGCAGCTGGTCCTGGTCAGATTGTTAGATTTTTGAAAACAAGCCAAGGAATGACTGTTGCTGTAAGTTTATGCTTCTTTTGTATTTTTTGTATAAGTGTAATTGTGTGTATAGGGTTTTCCCTGCATCTCTTTAGGTGAAACACGGGGTAGGATACTTAACCCATAGCCTGGGGGCCGTAGTTAACCCTTGGCTACCTTGCTCTACCTTCAGCATCCCCCCTTTTCAACTCCTATGCTATTAAAGGGGAGTTGCCTGTTTCAGTATCGCCCACATGTAGCCTGTTAACCCCCCAAAAAAATATGTGTGTGTCAGGAAATAACATTGTCATGTAAATTAAAACAATTAATAAGGAAAGGAAAGAGAGATAGAAGGTAGGTGACTTACCTGAGGTTCACACACACATGTATATGGAAATGTCTTCCTAACCTTCTACAAGGTGCCTGCCATCAGTGAACTTTAGGTAAGTCATCAAATTCTGTCTCTCTTTCATGTCCTTACTGTGTGTATGTATGGGGAAAGGACAACCTTGTGAGTTTTAGAGTACTTGAATTTTCGGAGGCACCGCCCCCTTCATCAGAAAGTTAGGAAGACATTTCCAGTGATAGTCTGGCCGACTATATATATATATATATGTATAACACATAAAACACATAAGAAAATGACATTATCAGACTAATTAAACCATAATGACAGGTAAGTGAGTGATAAATTATTAGAATTGAAATAAACAGTTGTATGTAAACTATGTTTCAGATGCCAAAGACATCAGTTGTGCAGGCAAAATCAGGAACTACAGCTCAACCAAATCAAACACAATCTGCTACTCAAAAGCCTCTTGCCCCTGGAACTATAGTTAAATTATTCAGCTCTGCAAATCAAGGTATTACATACTGAACTTTGTCTTACACTTCATTGAACCTAAATTTAATCCTGCGTAGATTTTAGTTTGCAACCGAAATGTTAAAATGTGTACTTTTATTATTTTTTTCCATCTATTCTTTAAAAACAAAATCTATTTGTATACTAAAATGTTCTTATATACATAATCACAATCATTGAGAAGCTGTAACACATTTGAAAATTTTGGAGACTAAATGTTCTGGAAATTGTATATTTTACACATTATGTTGTAAAGTACTCCCATGTGTTTAAAGCACCAAGGTTTTGAAAATTTTAACCTTCTATCCTTCCACTGACTTTATATCAATTTCTTATCTCTAGTGGAGTAATCACCAAAGGTAGGCAGACTGAAGATGAAGTAGTGTTCAAATCAGAGACATCCAGACAGGTGTGAGTCATGAGATGGTTTCACAATGGCTATCAATTGGTAACTCTTTACTTTAAGAAACACTTAGCGGGTGGTCTGAGGAGTCTATTCACCTGTGTAATGATTTGTATGTAAAATATATCTTGTTATTCCTTAAGCTTCCTTTAGTTCTTTAAGCCTCTGCATCCCTAAAATGTTGTCCATTAATCCACGAGTATTTATGTCAAAGTTGTGCCCATTGTTAGAGCTGATTCCATGGTGGCACTTCATGTAATCACTTGGAAGAGGCATTAAAACCTTAAATATCAAGCCCTTTCTTGGGTCCATTGTAATTCCTCCTATATATATTTTCAGCCATATGTTGCTGAAACTTTCCTAGGTTTTGAGCATGTTACCACTTACTGTAAGATACTCAAAAACCTCTTGATATATTTCAATTTGGACAAGACTGTATTTTGAAGTGGATGGAACAAGTCCAAAGTCTATTGCGATATCCACTTTATTCTTGGTGTGTGTGTGTGTATATATATATATATATATATTATGGTTTACAGCAATGCTGACACACCTATATTTCATGTGAAATTATAAAGCCATTTAGAAATGGCCGATTCCTGGGGATACCAGGAAAGTGTGGACGTATGCCAAAAGGTTCCCATCGAAATTACATTTTACTTATAATATAGACAGTTTTTTCTTATATCAAAAAAAAATTCTGTCTAAGCCAAAAAAAATATATACCTGAAATATACAGACAAGCTTTTTGTTGGGACCTAAGAAAATATAAAAGCTCAAGTGGCCAAGTTGTTAACTTAGTCATTCATTACAGGCGTTTTCGTCAAATACCTATTTTCCTTGTTAAACGATCATTTATTCAACTAGCTTGTTAACTGGCATTCACTGGGTATTTGTTTTAAGCTTGAACAGTTTACGCCCCATGCCCAAATAGAGAGTGTATAAAAAAAGAACTTTACAAATTTGAAAATCATATTAATTTATTCTTTTAACTTGCAAACACGTTTTTAGTGTCATTTTACAACAAAATATATATATTTTTTATCTTTAACCTTATTAGGTTCAATGTGACTTCTGTTGGTTATGCAACACACATTCCACCTGAAGTCTATTTCTTGCCAAACTCATTGCTGCATATCCAGCATAACTTGTTCAGTTGCATCGTAGATTGTAGTTATAAACTCTGGTAGAAGAGGTGTGAACGGTGGAACATACTTTGTATTCTTAATGAATCCCCAACAGTTGAGAGGTGCCAAGTCCAGTGAATGTGGGGACTATGCACCTTGGCCAATACACTTATCTGGAAAGTGGGAATTTAGGAAATCCCACATGGCGAAGAGGTAATGTGGCAGTGCACCATCTTGTAGAATGTGTAGTACACTATGTTCTTCATAGTCATTGTCAATCTGAGGGATTATGTAACATATCTAAGTACACTATACCATTGATAGTTTTCTCTTGGAAAAAGAAAATGCCATAAACTTTGTTCCTACTTTATTGAAGTAATTTACTCTAAAAAATATTTATTCCATGCAAATATTGGTAGTTTTCGTACATATAAAATTTATTCCTCATCCATTCCTGCCCCTATGAGTGATAGTCGTTTTACCCTTATAATATGTTTCCATCTCACAAAGAACAAACATGTACAAAATTTGATCGAAATTGTATATGGAATATACACACACAAACTGTCAATTTCATCATAAATATAGACTCTGTATTGAATATTCATTTCTTCTTTAGGTAATCCAGCAGCCAAAATGTTGGCAACAATGAAGACTGTTCCCTCAAATATGGTCACAGTAACGAAAGCTCCTGGTCCTGGAGGGAAACCAACAATTGTTATAACAAAGCCAGGAATAGCAGCCAACACTGGGGTTCCTATGCCAGGTAGACAGACACCACAAATAATTGTTGTTACTACGGGATCTGGAATTTGTTCTGTTCAAACAGCAACAACTTCTCTTTCTGGTGGAGGTTAGTTAAGAATAATAATGATACTGTGTTCAATTGTTATTATTTCTAGTTAATTTTTTAACCATAAACCCCTTCATCGTATTTTGCCACCATTTAATAAGGTGTATACAATTCAAAAAGACCGATATAATTATTTTATAAAGAAGTTATATTTTAGGTGGTGCCACTTCAACCACTACTACCTTACCTGCTGGAAGTGCTATCAAAAGTTCTGGGGGAATGAAAATGATTATGATGTCTTCAGCATCTGTTCCTGGTGCTGCAGTAGGTAAACCAATCACAATAACAGTCCCAGGGGCACAAGGAGGTCGACCAAAGACTGTAACTATAGCTACCCGACCTGGTGGACAGGGACTGCTAAGTACTGGAGCCACACAACTTATTGCAATGAATCCTCAAGCTCGCCTTTCAACTGGTCAGGTAAAATAATAATTGTTCTGTAACTGTTCAACTAAAGACTTATAGTTTTTTAATTTCTAACCTACAAAGAACATAATTTTAATTTAATATTCACTAGACCATATTCAATAACTCTGGGTACTACAGTATTTCAATGCACCCTTCATGAAATTTATTCAGTTAGTTGGCAAAAGTATAGAGTCATTGAATTTCTAAATGAACTTTCAGGATTTATCTAGTGGTTAGTTTGCCACAGTTTGTAACTTGTGTAGAATTTTATCTATTTGGCATTGATACAATAATAGTTGAATGTGAAATATGTTATATTACTTTGTGTTTTTTGGGCTTCATATTTATAAGTATGATCTAAAATTCTGTGACAGTTTTTGTTTATCAATGAACCATTGTATACTTCCTATTGATCTTAGAAACAGTAAAAGTGAATTGGCATTATTCTAATATTTTTTACATGTCTGTAGCATGACCTGAATTATAGCTTCAATTTTGTTCACTTTGTATTGCATAAACATTCTTTTAAAGTCCATGTAAACAATGTTTTAACTTACTGCATTTATAAATTTTATTACTGTTTTAATTATATTAAAATACTGAATTAATAGTTCTTGCTAAACCCACTAAGAAATATAATAGTATATTGAGGAAATGTATTCATATTGTATATTTATCTCTTCTTTTTTTTTCAGTCTTCAATCACACTAAGTGGCAAGCCTGTGACAATGCAAGTGACTACAACAGATGGGGGACAGAAAACTCTTACTTTGCTGCCAAGTTGTGCTGCTTCTACTGTTAATAACGTATCATCTTTAGCTTCTACAGCATCTCTGACAAGTTCCGTACCTGCAATTACCACTCTTCCTATTACACCAGTGACAACTTCTGCAATTGATACTAAAGTGATGTTGGTGTCCCGTCAGCATCAACCTACTGCCACTATAGGTATATATTGTTGAAAAACTAATACAGATAAATCAATATATATTTAAATAAGTGTAATGAGGGAAACATAAAGCATTTTAGAACACAACAGCTGTTTTAAATTATAAAGCTTAAAAATAAAATGTCATCCCTCAAATTACTGAGTTCCAAACCAGTTACTCCACCCCAATAAAATTGTACAATTAGAAAAAAATAGTTTTGGAACCTCCTTGTTCATATATACTTAACAGAAAGCAAATAATCCAGAAAGTTCCATCTTGGTGTACTTCAACTGTGCTGCAGTAGTAGCCCGTAGAAATAGTTTAAAAGTATTGGGAAATGATGCATTACACTGAAGGTGTATTCACAAATTCAGAATGTTTACATTTAAAAAACATTCATTTATAATACTGATTGCATCATGCCTATTCATAAACATATTTTATTTTAAAATTTCGAAATGAATTTGATTGTATTTTGTGAGTGGGTGCATCATTATTGCAATGTTATAGATGTGTTGAACTTAAAAATTATGTTAAAGGAATTTCAATATTCAAAAAGAATACATTTCCATTGTAGAAGCAAAGTGTAGGTATACCTGCATGTGTTCGTTCATTGTGTGTCATTTAACTATAATACTTTTTATAGCATCAAGTGAAGGTCCTGCAACCACGGATGCAGCTCTTGCTGCTTTAGCAGCAGAGGCAGGGCTATTGGATCCACCATTGGAATCAATGTCATCTCCTTTTCTTGAAGAAGAGGGAATTTTAACAGCAAGTAAACAAGCAAGTTCAGTGCTGGATAAGCAAGAAGATCTTGTTACATCTGCAGGACAGAATATATTTAGTGAGATAATGAAAAGTGAGGGTACAGTCAGTAATATTGGAAGTTCAACTATGGAAATAGATCAAAATGAAGATGGCATATCAAAAGGTGTTCATAATGCTTTAGTGCAAGAACCCAACATGGAAGCAAATCTTGTAGACGAAGCCAAATTGTGTAAAGTTGATAAAGGATTAAGTAACAGCATATCGGATATATCATTTTGTAACACTATTAGCACGAACTCTGATTCAGTATTACCAATTTCCATGGACAATGTGAAAATTAAATTGGATGCTGGTAGTGCTGAAATAAGTGAAAAGTCTGTGTCAAAAGCTTTTTGTGCTTCTAGTAACAATGCAGAAGCTATCAGTGAAAGAAATGATCATATAGATGAAACAACAAATGGTGACATTTTGCGATTAAGTGATGGTGTTGGTGGACTTGGTGACAAAGAGACTGATCAATGTAAGATTGAAGGTGGAATGAAGTCTGAATTACAAATGGGAAATTATGGTGATTCTGGCAAAATTTCAGAATCAAATAAAGAAGTAGATTCTGATGCATTGTCAACTCTGGCCTCAGCTGCTTTAGGGTGTAAACAAGCGCCTACTAATGGTACCCAGCCAGATCAAACAGACCCAAAGGCTTTTGTAAGTTAAATTTTTATTTTTCTAATATTTGTATATTTGGTAAGCTGATGGTCATTGCTGCTTCTTTATATTATAATTAGTGCTATCATAAGCTACGAGTGCACATATGCGGTCACTAATAAGAAAAATTGCAAATTTGATGAAAATAGAGAAAGCAACTAGTTTATTGTGGGAAACTATTATTTCATACCTTTATCAATGAAGAGTATGTAGTCTAGTCTTTGTTATTCACATTATATGTAATATAATACAACGTGCACACATATCATAAAATTTTTTGTATGTATTGTCTTTTGGTTTGTGCATTAGTGTATGTGACTTTAAATTTTATTTTCCAAGGGGAATATTTCTTGCACCAAATGCCAAAAAATTCACTTATTAATGGTAAAATAGTCAAAACACATTTTACATTATATTCTGTTCACTGTTGCCTTGTTCACTTAAAAATTTCAGTGAGTTCTACAATAATGAGTGGTTATAAAATAAATATTTTGTTCTCTAAAGAGGTCAGTTTTCAAGCTTCATGTAATTATTAAATTTTAACTATGTTTGACACAAATATTGCAAACCTTTTCATGCACATGTGACTGAAGGATTTTTATTAGAGCTTACATTTAAATTCAAAGGCACAATGTATTTATTTTGATATATTAATAGGCCTCCACATCGGGCTTGCCTGGGGCACCAACAGCAATCAAGATAACAAAAGTTTCTGATGGTGTTACTCTTTCGTGGGATCCTCCTAAAAACCAAAGAACAACGGAATACACTGTATATCTGGCAGTAAGGAGTGCAACATCTCTTATACGAGTAAGTTTTTCATCATAATGCAATAGTTCTGCAAAATCTGACAATTGTTCTTTTTGCATTCAAGGTTTTTTTGTTCACTTATATCATATATTTTAACACAAATGCTGTACATTATATATTTTTTATTTATAATCAAAAGAGTACAAAAAATTGATTTTGTGTGTGTGCCAGAGTTTTTCCATATTCCATTTCTGATGAAATGATTTACGTACTGTGGACAGTTTCTTTCTTCATTTTGTGGTATGATCTAGTGTGTTTTTTTATATTTATAATTTTTGTAGTAGAGTTTTTAGCTTTTTTACATTTTACAGAAGTTGAAAAAAAATTTCCTGCAAGCAGGGGTAAACAAAATTCTTGTTCAGAAAAATTTGTTGACCTACAGTGAAGATTTTTTTACTCTCTGAATCTGATGATACTTTGGGATGTGTTATGAATATATTATCTAAGGCTTCACTTCTTTAGATAAAGAAAAAGTTCACAACACATAATCAAATGAAGATCCCTAAATCTTCAGTGTTGGTAATAAATAATTCTGCCTTTATTAGACTGTCTCTGGCAGTACTAATAATTTCTCACAAGATTCTTGTAACCTTGTAGAATTTATATAACTGGTCAGTATTTTGAAAAAAAAATCAGAGTAACATTTGAAACAATATTCTTTTATCTTGGCCTTGGTTAGTCTGAGATTAAAAATAATCACAAAAAATATACTATATTTCTGTAAAAAAAAGTATAAGAAAATAAACAAACAGATAACCAAAGGTTGGCAAGTAGTAAAAATTTGTCAGAACACAATGTGTTACTGTGGTATATTGCTGTTAACACAAAATTTGAACCAAGTGGCAAATGGAACTTGCATTTAAAGGGTGAAATGTTAAACTTAACCTCAGAAGATGGGTATCTAAACATATTTTATCTGAATAATGGCAAGGTTGTAATTGTCAGTTTTTTTTGCAAACTATGAATGGGAAAGATGGTATGAAATTTTCTATTTCTTACCTGTGTTTAAAATTAGAAGAATTGGCATTTTAATTGATGCATTTACAGATTGAATGGTAAAATGGTCGAAACACATTTGCATTAAATTCAGTTCACTGTTGTCTTGTTCACTTAAAAAATTTCAGCGAGTTCTACAATAACTTTCTTACTTTTGATAAATTTGCAACATAATCTCTGAAGATGGACAGAGATATTTATTTTCTCATTTCATGCCATCCTATTTGAATTATATTCTTCTTTTACTTGAATCTATTTTCTCAGAAACCAATCAATGAAACACACTATAAACATTTAATTCAGTATTAATAATTTGTCCTCATTCTTGAACAAAAAAGTATACACATTTAATTTTTCATAATTTTAATAAATTGATGTTATAATAACTAAGTACATAGTGCAATAGCAGTTATATTGCAATTTTAAAGTATTCATCTTTATTATATTGACGTAAAATTCCCATATGTCAACATTACTTCAGGGCATATGTACGGTTAAAAATTGTCTTTTGTGCTTCATGCATATGATGTACATGAACAAATTGATACATTTATAAATGTACAAGAAGGCAGTTATCATATCAATATTAATTTTTATTATTTTGCCAGGCATTATATAGAAAAAATGAGAGGTTCTTTTGCCATTCACAGCTGAAGTATCAAACTTAACAATTTTAGTACTTATCACCAATTTGAAACATTACAAATCTGCTGGAATCAAAATGACCAATTGTTGATGAGGCAATACAAGCAAATGAGCAGAGTGGTTACATCAGTGTAGGCCCAGCCATGGAAATGCACAGCATTTGCAGGGTAAATGTTGGCAGACATGCTGATACCACAGTCCTAAAAATTATTACTGAATTGTATTCAGAATATAGGAAAATGTCAAAGTGTATATAACATTACTCCCCAATGAATCTCCTGACTGTCTCAAAGTCCTAAGATGCATTTAACTTAAACTGTGCCAAATCTTTTACTCGAGCATTCATTGTGAATGTTCCATATCTTAGTAAAGAAAGGAATTTATTTAATTAGTTGTAATGTTCAGCTATTTCATTATATTTATTATTATTGTTTTGTATTGCAAACTTTCCTTCAATTTGATTGCATAACAATTTGAAGTGCACTTCACTTTGTGTTGAAAATCTATTTGCTTTAAAATCAAGTGACAGGTTTTGAATCAGAAGCGAAAGAATTTGTTGTTCTGGCAAAGCTTTCAGTTATTTGTTTTACTTGTGTCCGCAATATTAAATTCAAGTACAAGGTTTTTATTTGAGAAAATAATGAACGTATGGGTGGCATGGAATTTTTTTTATTGTCAAATTGGTCAATATTTTGAAATGTACACAGATAAATCGGTCTGTTTTACTTTTAATATTAAATATAGAATTGTTTTTGAATTACACTGTGCACAATAAAAGCTGACTTAATTCGCAGGAACTCCGGTTGTGTGAGGCCCAACTTGTGATTTTAAAGTGGTGTATTGTTTAGCAAAAAAGCGAAGGTAAATAAATAATGCTAGTATAAAATTAATGCTCCAAACTTGGTCTCGCAGGGGTTCCAAGCATTTTGGTTGTGCATTCCCAAGGGTTAATTCAATTCAGAAAGGTCAAAAATATTTCAAATTATATTCTTTTGTCATTAAGGAAGAATCATATTCCAACTATTATATGCCCTTTTTTGTGTGTTGAATCCTTAAACAATCTTATGTTCTTTTGTTTTAGGGGGAGAATAAAACTGTGCTTAGTTCACCAACACAACTTGCGTTTATGAGGGTATATTGTGGTCCAAATAATAATTGTAAATTAGACTCGTCTCAAATCTGTGAAGCTCATATTGATAGAAAAAGCAAACCTGCTATCATTTTTAGAATTACAGCTAAAAATGAGAAAGGATATGGTCCAGCCACACAAGTAAGGTGGCTCCAAGGTAGGTAACATTTTTGTTTCTCACTTTTTTTTGCTTAGTTTTCTTGTCTGTAAGATATGACCACTTTCTATTGAAAAATTGTGTTCTATTGTACGCTCAGTTAATGATGCAGTAGAGTTTTCATGAAGTAGTCAGTTAACCTAACAAATTATAATAAAAAGTATATTATTGATTTATCCTTCTATTTAATGCTAGCTTGTAGTATCGAAATTTTGTTATAGTATAGTATGGGCTATTAATTATATTAGTAGTCATATTGGATGCTTTTATTGGTGTCTGGTTTATGAAAGGCTTCAAATGCAGTAAATAATAATATGTTTAGACTGCCTACTGTTTCTACAGTGGAATACTTTACTTAGCTAAATGTTTAACAGAGTGCCAGTCAGTAAGTGCATTGCTTTAATTCATTATCAAGGGAGTATTTATTGGAATCTGCAGAATGATTAATTAGCTGAATTTCATCCAAATATGGCCATAGTAACTTCATCTTCCCATACTGATCAATATCATTGATAATTATAACTATTTGTCCTTTAATGGGTTGAAACTATACTTAAAATATTATGTACCCTCTTTAAATTTTGAGTTAATCAGTGAATTGTTAGTTTTGCCTATTGTATAAATCCTTTGGTCAGAACTATAAAGTTTTGCAAGTTTTATTACTATCAAAACAGATGACTATGGCCCTAGTGGCTGAAAGCTTCTAATTGATGTCACGTAGTATAATGAATAAATTATACGGAATTGGCAGGACATTTTTTGTTGTTTTATTCTGGTTTGGCAAGTTTACTTATCTTTATATTGGAAACTATATTGTGATTTTATAATTGGCTTGTGAAAAGGATACATATAGTTTGATTTACCTTTTTAAAAAAAAACTGACTTAAATTTTACGTTAAGAATGGAAAGATGCAGCACAGTGTATTTTCCGTGAATAAAACTTTCACGGCAATTTCAAGTAGTGTGGTAATGAAGTTGAAGATGTCAATATCAACTTAAGTCTATGTTTATTACATAAGTAAATGATAATAGAGAAATGTTAAATTTTTGTCGAAAGGGAGCTGTTGAATCATGGCAGCCAATTTTTTCAAATAAATGAGTACAACTTCCTAATTAGACAGATAATAAGAAAAATTTAGTGTATATTAATGACCATATCATGCAATTTCTTCCATTGGAACCTCCCGGTCCAATAACAAATTATTATAAATCTCAAAATACAAAGAAAAGTGGATTTTACAAATCTAATGTTTATGGAGTGTTACTTACAATTTATTTTGGGAGATACAACCATTGGTGGATTGAGGGGTGGGGGTGGAATGTCTTCCTCGTCCCCCACCCTGCAAGAAAACAAAGTAATATTTTTAAAAAATTTATGGGACATTCAATATTATTTAAAAAAGTAACTTTCGTGATTATTTGTTTTTCATTATTACTCATTACTGAAAATTGACATAATAAGGTAAGTATTTCAGTAAATTTATATAATGTAAATCATTTCTTCATTGAAGATTCTCTAATTGATTAAAAATATACTGAACAATACTATAACATGGCATTCGTTGTTTTATTGGTTTAATCTCTATATTGTAAAGAATTACCCTTTATTGAACAATAGAAAATTATATTGTCAGATAACAATTGTTTGGAATTGGGTGCACAATGTTCATTCTAATTACATAACATTAATAACTCAGAGAGAGCGTTGATTTGCTTCAATTGAAGCTGAGCACAAAGGCCATGAAATTACATTTAGAAGATCAGAATGGAAAATCAAGCTGACACCAGGGAACTGATGCAACCTTGGGTTCTATTCCTGGTCTTGTCGACAATTTTCTATTTTGATCTTCTAAATACTAATTCATTAAATCTTTATTCTAAAACCATAGTTATCTCTTATGTATGTAATACATAGTAAATGATATAAATAATAATCAAAGAATGGCCAAACATCAGAAATAAAATAATTTAATTTGAATATATCTGCAAATTTTACGATATTTTAATTAGGGAACTGAGTGTTGGGGACAAAATGTATTCAAATTAATTTCTTTAATTTGTGAATTTTGGCCATTCTTGTATATTTTTATAATAAGTCAGATTCTAAATAAAATAGACTGAAATGGTTTAGAGTTGAAATAATCATTCATCATACTAATCAAATATAAATTTATAAAAAGTCCCCTCCCCCCTTTCCCCGATACTTTGCCGGCTGGTTACAATACTCAATTTTCCACATGCATTTCTTAATGTGCTCAATGCTCAAAGATTGTGGCCATAATGACTTATGAATATAAAGCTGTTTCTTCACATTAATGGCCAAATTATTTTGTCATTTCACTTGTTTGTGTTGAATAAATTGTTTGGACATAATAACTTTGGCTACCAAATTTCATATTATTTTTCTGTTCATTAATACAAGTGGTTTGGTTGGCTGATGTAACAAGCTTAACAATCTAAATAGTTAATTTATTAAATGTTGTTTGTTTAAAATGTTTTATCTTCAATTTGTGTTGCTTAAGTTTAAATTAATCGGAGGGTTAAGATACATTACCAGAAATAACTAAAAGGAACCAAGTTACAAAATTTACACGTCAGAAACATAATCCTACAACTTGTAACTAATCCCATTTGCCTTGCATACTCATTAATTTGCAATTATAATTTATCACCACTTTGCCTCATTCCCTCCCATAAATTGTCAAAAAAGCTTACTCTACCACAAACGTCCTGTAAATTATGTCAGATAAGTTTACTCCACCACAATCACCCCATTAATTATGTCAAAAAAGATCACTGTGTCAAAATTGCTTCATGAATTAATGTGGAAAGCTTCATGTCTTAAGGCAGCTGTCTTCATACAACCAATTAGAAGATTTAAAAAATACAAATGCCATATTTGTTAAACAAGTCAATATGTTTATACTGCATGTTTACAAGTATAGAACTATGGGAATCAATTCATTACTAGGCTTTTTAATAGGGAAATTGTTAATTTCATATTTAATTTTATTCAATCAAATTTTGATATGCTTGTAAATCAAATGTAATGGAAAAGATTTTAGTAGAAAGATATTGACAATGGTGTCAAGGTTAAATTTATAATATTTATAAAACAGCTTTTTTTTTGAGAGAGTGGGTGGTTAAACATGTAATTGAGGTCTCTTCCTGAATAAGTGGAATTTTATTCCAATTGGTAATTTTCTTATTGTTACAAACTATTACCAAAACATAGAGAAAATTGACTGATTCTTCTCAATTCTAAGAATTGAAGTTTAATTATGATGGTAATTATAGAAGATAATTTTATTTCAGTGAATTTTAAGGATGATGCAAAATATATTGCCAGCATATCTGATATATCTGAATGGTTTCAAATGTAAAGGTTAAATATATATGGCTCCCAAATCTCATTACTATTTCAGTGGAAAAAAAGGGAGACAAAGTATGTTCTTTGGAGGAGACTGTAATTTAGTGGTGATAAATTTAAATGAAAAAAAAGGGTACACTCAAAATTAAATTGATTACAAAAATAATTTGTCCCCCCCCCCCACTTTATAGAATTAACTCATGGCATAAAGAATTATATCATGAAACTTCATTTACTGATTATAAGAAATAAATTATATGATGGATTATTAAATTGTCTTCATAAAATTATTTTCAGGATATTCTTTGATTGTACGATCTTTGTTTTTACATCCTCAGTTGGATACAGTTCTTGATGACAACCACAATATTGATGGTTGAAACATCTATAGTTTATGTTGAAAATTCCTCAAATTTATTGTAATTGTCAGTAATACTTGTCGTTAGTTCTTAATTTGTATACATGTAACAATTCTATAAATTGGTCATTAGGAATAAAAGTAGTATTTTATTGATTAGCAGACAGTATTTCAACATTATCAAAACATCCAGGCCTATTCAAGACTCCAGTTATGGCTTCTTTGTCAAATTTAGTAAAAATTTACCTGAGGATACTTAGTGATAATTTTTTTAGTAGATTACATTGAAATACAGCTTCCTGAATAGCCAAAATTCAATGTTTTCTTACTAATTCATTGTATAGTGCTGCATAAAATCCAGTCATCAGGTCATAACCAAGATGAAATTCTACCTGGGCATTCTTTGCATGAAATAATCTGATGAAAATACTGGTGTATGCAACAATTTTTGGCAATTGTTGCATGACAATACATTTGCAGAAACTACTGCTGTTTTATGAATTTTTGCCAAAAAAGTACTAATGCCTCCAAATACATATCAGCTGAATATGTTCTCCTGTCACACTTTCCTATTCCAAAATCTGAAAATCAAACCTTATAAGGATAATATTTTCACTTATTAAAATGTGAAGACTAAATTGCTGAAGGAGAAAAAAATTATCAAGAATTTCTCAGATCATTTCTGGATGAGTACCTGGCAATTAATATTAGTTTCATAAAAGTAAATTGCAAATACAATAATATGGAAATGTTAATTGCTGATGTTTTTAATAGTAACTTAGATTTTTAAATAAAATTTTCAATAAGCTGTTAAAAGAAGAACCTTTCACATGAAAATGGAAAAAAAGCTTTTGTTGCACCAATATTCAAATCTCGTCAAAAGATCAATTTTGTAAA
The DNA here is from genome assembly GCA_034510155.1 of Eucriotettix oculatus. Taxonomy (NCBI): domain Eukaryota; kingdom Metazoa; phylum Arthropoda; class Insecta; order Orthoptera; family Tetrigidae; genus Eucriotettix; species Eucriotettix oculatus. The sequence goes on from CM067380.1 coordinate 60,087,464, forward strand.
TTATAGACCTATTTCTATATTGAGAAACATTATTAAATTGTTGGCATCTGTAGTAACCAATATTATAAGACCTAATCTATCAATAAATCTACATGGTTCATTAATAAAAGAAAAACAAACAAATTCAGTATGCTATACTTGTATATTTTTAATTATTTAGAAAACTGTACACGAGTAGATGTTACTTACATTGATTTTCATTAAAAAAAATGGTTTTGCCGACTCTTAACTTGTCTGGCTTAAGTTATTTATCTGTTGGAACCGAAATTTTCCCAGAGATTCATCACTACCTTCTTAACCCATTCAACTCGTATGACTTGACGTTCATGTCATTATTTAGCTTGCTCGATTGCTTGTGACATTGGAAGAGTTACTTTCCTTCATTAGTTTACTTTTTATAAACATTTAAGTGTAAAAATGCATTCTTATTTGGTTGAGAGCACAATGTGTTTACATATGCAGTATAAATGTAACATTATCAACATCATTAAAACTTCTTACATATGGCACCTCTCACATTTTTCTTCATCAGTGGACCAATAAATATTAACAACAAGTGTTTCAAGGAAATGACTTCTAGAATCTTTAAATTTTTTACATCAAGATTCATTGCGGTTTTGGAGTTACTTTTAGTGTGTACCTTGATATATAATTGTGGAAAATAAACTCTGAAGTTGTACCATTTAATTTACCACAGTTTCTAAAATACAAAGTTTACCACCTTGGCAAATACATCTTAATGTAGTGGCTTTTCCTTTGTATTGTCCCACTCACAAATAAAGCACTGTTATTTTGTGCAACCCAGTTATATTGCAAAAGGTCACCACAGATCCATCTTACATGGCCATCATTTAATATACTACTGATACAGCATTGCATTATTCCTTTATGTGGGTGCAATAAGCAAAAAAAAAATTGTTTCCTTTGAGACAACAGTGTTGCTTTCATACATATCATTTTGGCAGACAATCTTTTATGGTATGAAAATGTGTGATGAATTCACATTCCCATTGTGATAAGAACTTACTTTTATGTACCACAAAGAAAATTTGCTACACAGTTTTGTAATCATTCCTGTTTATGTGATTTTTAACACCTTGATAACTAATTATGTTCATAATAGGTGAGGTTTACATTCATTAATTGTCATAATGATTTAAATTTCATTTCAGATGCTGTTCCTGTGAAGGCAATATCTGTGAAAAGACCACCCATTAACAAACAAGTTGCTGCAATTGCCCCAATGACACTCAAACGAAGAAAATTAGATGAGGAATCGTGAAAATTTACTCATAATGTAAATTTTTCCTTAAACTTTTTAAAGCATATGGACTTGAAGAATAAAATATTTCAAGGTGATGAAAGAAAAATATGGAAAGTTTTGAAATATGTTCTTATTTCAGTGATATTTATTAGACAAAACTTTTTGAGACAATGCAAAACTTGATTTTTATCACTATAAATAAAAACATTGAATTTTTTGTAATGTTAATGTCAGTGAGATCTTAATTTAGTGTCTCAATATCTACCACTTGATACTAGCAGTGTGTCTAGGTCTGATGGGACAATACAATCTTTTGCTTGAACTAGGCATTTTGTGTCTCATAATATTGAGGGCCATGTACAAAGAGTGTAAAGTTTTGAAAGTTAATGGTATTTAAATAAATTTCTTATATGCCATATTTTTAATTTTCACTCATAAAAAATTGATTTGGCCAGTTAGCCTTACATGAATCTGTTAAATCATCATTTATAATTCTGAAGTGTATTTTTCAAATTAACTGCTACCTGGTACAATTGTATTTTACTCTCATCCATTAAATTCCATGTTAAATATGTATGTCTTGTGGCTAAGATTGTTAGGTGTGTGTATATATATAAATTATATTGTTAACAAATTTGTTTGAAATCTTAAAATGAAATATGGTTTTAAAACCATACCAGAAATTGGTAGAAAGAGATTTTGTATTTTCTTAAATAATTGTTATTTGTGGTAAGTCATTTGCTTGTGGGTTGAGTTTGTCTCTTGTACAAAGAATATTTTTATATTATACATATGGAGGAGAGTATTAGCAGGCATTTTATATTGAGTTTATTTGATGGTACAAAAGAGAGAAAAACATTTTCACACAACCTGAATAGTGGTCTAACTATATGATACATTTTAATGAGAATATACATTCTTTCAATATTCTGAAAATATAATTTGCATAAATTATAGGGCTGACAAATTCATATGCAATAAACAGAATAATTTTATCTATCTCAGTATGATTAATTTCTTACACATAGTTGAAGGATCAGTTAAATATTAATAGAGTATACAATATTCTGAATATTAAAAATAAATATATCATTGATTAAGTACCATGAAGTAGAAATGAAAATTTTGAATCTGCCCTTCCTTCTTCAGGTTTGTGAAGGTTTAAAAGATATCACCCAAAGTTCATTTAATAATTGATGCAATTGACCATTTACAAATTGAAAATTAGGCTTGAAAGGGAGCATTTACTTTTATTGCACTTGTACTGTTGCCCTCTTTTACAGACTTTATAATGTCTTGCAAAATATTTTTTTGAAATTAACAAGACATTCATGATTCCCACCACTTGTTTCCAAGATTTGATTCAGAATATCCTAGGAGAACATCTTTTGAAAGGGTTCCTCAGCCCCCCCCCCCCAAAAAAAAGGTGTATTGGATGAACACTATCAGAAATTATTCAATTTTTGATTAAAGTTTTATACCACATTTACTTGTGTATGCCTTGCAGAGATAAATAAATTGATATTGATAACTTTGATATGGCCATATATGCACATATGTAATATTTTAAATACATTTTTTATAATTTGGAAAATTATGAACAGAGATTTCTTAGTTTAATAATAAGTTATTTGATTCTACGTTTGAAGATACCTTAGAAAATTTTAAACCAATAACTCCGCTTCCTCAGCAGATCAATTTGGATGATAAATTTAGGAGAATTTTTAAGGAAATAAATATTGTGTGGTGTCAATTACTTGCCAATCTCTCAGACAAGAAAAGGGTTTTAACAGAGAGGGGAAGGACAGTAAATATTTGCCACAAATCCTTTGACGTAGAAACTATCAAACATTCTCAGATAGTTGAGGAATCTGAGTATTGAGATATGAATATGAAAGAAACAATGAGGAGGGTTTACTTACCCAATTGCAACAACCAAAAATTCTAAGTTATCTCCAACCGTAGCCTTCTACTTTCTTTGTTATATAAGCTGTGATCTCTGTCTCTCTATTTTAATATATATTAATTCATATTCTGCCTGTTTCATTACTTACATACATAAATTGCATACTTTGCTAAAATATGTGAGGGACCAAAACTCTTGGTCACAGATTGTTTTACTGTACTATCTCTGATTTCATGCCTGTTTTAAATTCATTTACTATAAAAGTGGTGTTTTGTGATTGAATATATGTTACCAGCTTAGATTACAATTTTAAATGTAGTCACAATACAATCAGGTTATCGTATTCATGAGTTAGAATTTTTGAAAATTTAAAATTATTTTGTATTGCCCAAATCATTGACTAAATTATATTTTAATCTGCCCCTGTTACTTAATTCTTAACTGCATCATTGTATCTTCATTTATCTTTCTTATAATATATTTTTAATGTAAAGTAAGTTTGGCAATAAAGAATTAAACTCGTACTTCAGTGTTCTGAAACTAATTATGTTTACCAATATTAATGTATAATAAATACATTTGCCAAATGCTAAGCTAGTATTTAAGTACTGTATATTCTCACATGAGAATGCCATGCACCTTTTTTTACCCAGAATTCAAATGAAAAAAATTAGGTTTAAATAATATACAAATTATAGACTGTGGATTCTGAAAGTCACATTTCCCATACTTATGAAGCAATTATTCAGACAAAAGCCACAATGGCTTTGTTTTTGTTGTTAGGGTGATTTTAACTCGTAGTCTCACATCATTGCTCCTGGTTCATTATTAGACTGTGAAATGGAGAACTAGGTGGCCACAGGTTTTCTATGCCCCTCAGCCTGTAGTTAGGGGAACTTCCAAGCAAATAAATGTGATGAAGGAAAAACCTACATCAGGTAGGTTGAACTCTTTTTATTTGAGCCAGTCCCAAGTATGGGATTTGTTGTGAAGAGACAGTATTCCTGACTCAGTGCCTCTACCACAGCTGGCTGGATGGTCCTATAAACTTAGAGTATAATTCTTACCATATATTCAGTGTCTGCACCAAAAAGGAAGTTTTTATTTCCATTCCATACTACCTTTTTTTTTTCAGACCAAGTTTTCTTTTTCCTTGTAAGCAAGATGAGTAAATGGGGTGCACAGCATATGCAAGAATATACAGTACTTTATTATACATCAGAACAAAATATAAAATAGAGTTAATTTTAGACAAGATTGCATTGAATTGATAGTACAAAGAAAATTGTGATTGCTTTACGATTAACATATGGTTTTGTTTTCTTATATTGTACTTAAGAATTATTCTGTAGGCGTTTTAAAAATATTTTGCACACACACATTAGCTTGAACAAAGTAAATTTTGGTAAATTATTTCTTAGACAAATTTCACAATGTACATAAATTATGTGGCAGTTATTCAAACTAACTTATTTTAGTAGATTTACCATACACACGTGTGGCATACACAAGTAAACAGGGTATTTTTGTACTCAGGAGTGCCAGTTGATATTATTTGTATTAAGGATTTTTTATAACTTACAGTGAAATCACAATTGATTTTTAATCGATACATTTAAAAAAATCTGTTTTTATCAATTTACTTTATTATGAGTTATTTATTCATACTTCATTTTACTTTAACCTCCAAAGTGTAAATAGTAATCTTTGAAAGTAACATTGCATCTATTAGTTTCTTCTATGATCATGCTTGTTGCTCATATTATGCCAATTTGTTTTGGTTGTTATTGTTCTGTAAGGACTAAAATTTGAAGTTATGACCTTTTGAATTAAGAACACACACTTAATTTGTATTATATAAAATGTAGAAACAATTAAATAGCTTTTTACATTAATGATGTAAGTAATATTTTATTCAAAAAATGTACCCTACCTTCTCTTTTTTTAGTACTGCTGTACAGTTTATCCTCTGTATCTTAGAATTTGGTCTATGATATATATATAATTGCTGTCTCAAAATTGACTTGATTAACCAGTATCGAGTGTGAAAATTAGAGAGTTGCCCAAGAAATATACTCTTGAAGAGAAGTTCTCATTTACTCCAAATATCTTCTTAGGTTGGCTATTGCTGTTTATATGTACAAAGTAAAGATAAAAGTCTCAGTTATGGAGTTATTTTATGGGCAATGCAAAAGTAGTAGAGTAATTATTTATATTAATATCATGTGCCTCCAATAAATAAATTCGGGTAACCTCGTATGTTCTGATATCCTCAAAACATTAAGGGTTTTGACCAAGTTCATTTTTGTAATGAGATTTTTCTAAAGAAATAATTCAAAATATGTCATTAAAATTTAAAAACCCTGAAATTTTAATTAAACATGAATCCACTACTGTTACAAATGCACATACTGTCTCTTTTTCCAGGTAAAATTGAAGTAATTTGAAGTGTCTTGTAACTACTGCCATGGTGTATGTTAATCAATTTATATATTTCATCTAAATCATCAATGAACACAATCTTTTTTGATGTAGTTATATTAAATACTAGGTATATACTTTTAAAGTGATAACAAAGTCAATACCCAATTTAAATTAGAATCAACTGTGATTACATTACTTAGTTAATCATTTCTTTTTCTCTGCTAAATGATTATTTAAACATTTCTAAATATGGCATTTCCAAAAATATCTTTATATGAATGTAATAAGGATGGTATGTTTTGTCTTTTCTAATTTATTTTGTTTTTTGAAAATAGGCAGCCAAATTTAACGTTTTTATATATTAATATTTGTACAATTTCTTAAACAATGTAAGATCAGGCTCAAGAATTAAGATTTAAAAAAAATATGTACACGTTTTCTTGCAAATAAAGGTTTGTATAGGATAAAGAAAGGAAAGAGTGTGATTAATTATGTAATAAAACAAATTTGCCACTTTTTGCCTTCTGATTAAAATAAACATGATTCCTACTTTTTTGTAAAATATGTTGCAATTGCCATAATCAACATAATTAATTTTCTGGTTGTAGAATTTCAATAGTTGTTGCTCTGGTATATGTAATTTTGCTTTACATTGTTTAGTTAAGTTCTGAATAACATCTGTGATTTGAGTCCCAATAATACATTCACAGGTTGTTTCTTAATATTGTATTGTTACTTTTCATTATTTGTATGGAAATAATTTTCAGTTCATTTCACAACATGTATTGTTAATTGAGTTCTGACACAGTTGTCTTTAAAGTTTAAGACAGAATTTGCTCAGTACCCTGTTGTTACATTGGTTGGTGGCTCAGATGTATTCAGTTTGCCAATCATAATTTCCATTCAGCATAAAGGAAAGCGAAACATTCAAGAGTACATGAATTTCAAAATGCATATGTTTCAAAAAGAGATGCTGAAAAATCAAAAATGTTGGATTTGATTTTTAAAAGTGAAGATTTTTTATTATGAATGAACTGACATTTGCCTATGATAATGTTGTTTACGATTTTAGTTTAATTTCTAATGATTGTACAATTGACCCTATAAATAAACTATGATCCCAAATTTTTATGTGACTGAAGCAGTAATTGTAAACATTATTGAACCATTCTTCAGAGAAAAAAGTGAAAGAATTGAATAGTGTAAATTTTTAGTATGTGACAATGAAATGTTGCAATAGAAACAAAATTAGTTCCTATTCCAGTAACATGTTTCAAACCGGAAATAGGTATAAAAAAATAATAGAATTTTCAGAGATGAATCTTTTGACAGATAATGCAGTAAATGCTATTTCTGAAAAAGTAGTATGTCGTTCTGCGGAATATGCATATATGAATTTTACTTGGTGATCATTGGATGGGAATAAACGACGTACATATTAAAGTGCAAATCCAACTTCAGAGGAAACTTGCTGGAATGGATAGTTTTAGGCCACATGTGGTCAACAATAAGCTGCAGGTTAGTTGCCCACATACTTCAAATTAATTTTAGTTAAATTATTGCCATACATACTCAAACAGAGATTTGTGACCATGCAACCAAAAACAGTTTTTCAGGGTGAGACTTCCTCGATGTGTTTACAGTTTTGGAGTGTTACTTTGAAAACTTTACAAACAAAATTTGTGCTACAGCAGTAGTTAGTAAGAATTTGACTTTAAATGATATGGTGATTTCAAGGAAAAAGTAATATAAACTTAAGAGGACCTTTCTGTATGAAATAATTGCTAGTAGGGACCTTAATGAATACAAGTTTAAGCTGGATGTTAACTTGTTTTATAACACATCCATATATTTTTAATTGTGAATCACAAATTCTTTTGAGAATGTGGCAACATTTAAATGCTTTGCATTATTCAATGGCAGAGTACTTTGAAATTATGTTGAACTGTGTGTCAGCAATGTGCCTGAGGAGATTGTTAAAGTCAAATGTGTAATTATGAAAGAAAGTTCATTTCATGAAAATAAAGAGTTAAAAGATATACGATTGTCTCGGAAATTTGTGCAAAGTTTTATGAAATTGAATTCTCTCGGTGAAATTTTACTTTTGTACTTAAAATTTAATATTTCTTTTATTTATTCCAAATATTCATTCCCCATCTCCTTTCGGTATCTATTTCATCTCATATGCCCTCGTTTTGGGCCAGCCGCTGTTACTGACAGGTTATTTTCACACCCGATTCAAGCCTGCAATTTACCATAGACGGTGTTCGCCGCGTGTCTTGTATTCCTGGTGTGCTTTAGTAAATTAGATCCTGTGTTCATGACATTAAGCCGCCCCTTATTTAGATATTTAAATAAAAAAGGCTCAAAAATTTACAGAAATTCCACACAACTTTTCGGGAAGAATAAATTTCTTATTGTGTATTATACAGGGTTCAAATTTTAAGTTCAGATTACAAGTTATTATTTATTGCGAATTTTTATTTTTTCAACACCTAAAAATCGCCTCTGATTGTGTCATAACGAAACAAATTATAAATACTAAAATTATGGTAATTGTGCATCAAAGTTCGAATGGCTTTCCCGATGTTGTTCCTGAAGAATTAGATTTCGGGTTCATCTTGCAGACGAAGTATTGACATTTTACGGTCAATGAAACGTCATTGTTGTACGCATGTGGAAACCCGAGAACTCTTTCTTCGATGTAATTGTAGTGATGCGATAAACCACAGTTTCCTAGTAACGTTCTACCCAATAATAGATTATTTCAGCAACGCATGATGTAACTTTCTCAACAGCGTGATTGTTCTAAATGTGTCGGCAGATACTTGATTAATTATTTTTTTATTTACACAACTTTTTACTTTATCTGATAGACATTTATGATGTTGTATATTCATTTTAGATTACAGGTTATTGACACTTGGAAAGTAATTATTTGTTATTGAACTGTGTTTAATCATCATAATATAAAATCATACTTTGAATCTAATGATAAATAAGGGCAGGAGGATAAAAATAATTTTTGTTACAACAATGAACTATTATAAACTTAACAATCTAAGCTTTTTATCAGTCTTATTAACTGTTTTGATAAATATTCTGTTGGTATGAAGAATCGTACCAGTGAACCAAAGAGTATCTTATTCGCAAATGTTGGCGGAGGATGTAAATTGTTTTTTCTTAGGTCTAAATTCTGATAAACAGGTATTTTCTATATGCTTGGGTCGATTGGACTTGAAAAATGAAACACAATCTCATTAAATTATTTAAATGCCACATTTTTTAATTCGTCGTAAAATATTACAATACGTTATTTAAACATTTTGATAGAAAACGATTTGCATTTATAAAAATTCAAATTACGAAAATATGTTTTTTAAACTTTTGACGCGAAGATTTTTATTGAAATATTCTAAGACAAATTAATGTTGGAGCCATCCTGTCACCTGAACTAGATGGATCTCTCTCGTCAACAATTCAGCGTACACTGTTATCCTTACGCAATACTCGACTTTTGACACTGGCGTTAATAACACATGATATATCACTTTATTTAACACAGGACAGCTTAAGAAACAGAGTGAACTAATTAAAAACCTTAAATTCCCTTTAAGAGCCATTTGCGAAAGATGCTAATGTCGCATCGAAACGTTGGCCTATCTAAATTATATTATAAATATCTTATTTTCCGAATTCAGATCCTAGGAAAAACAATTTACATTCTCCTCCAACATTTGCGAATAGGAAATTATATATTTTTAATATATAATTGAGAAATATGCTGATATAACTTCGCACCCAACTCGCAATACTGATTTCGAAACATGCTCAATATTTTTAATATTCCCATTTGAATTAATATTTGTACCTTACATATTTGAAAATACTAATATATGTTGTAAATAAATAATTGTCTTTTGCTACTTCAAGGAGGATTTTAACGGACTCAAAAAGCGCCGTTTTTACAGGGTCGCTTTTGGGCCTACGAGGGAGTTACACCTACAGGAGTGGGGATGGCCGTCACGCTCCCAGCGCTGCTATTGCCTCTATCTAAGATACTCTTTGCAGTGAACTATTTGTATCCTAACATCTTTGTTTTCCCGCCAGCGAATTTAGTTCAGTTTCTGACTTGACGTGCAGACTAAGTTGATTAGTTCAAAATTCGGGCGTTAAATATGAAGCGATCATTGTATCTACCTTCAGAAGTTCATCTCCAAGAGGTAAACCAATAAAAAAGTCTGATTAATGACTGGAGTTTAATTGCCTGTAATCCTTTAATCCCAACAATAAGTCCCTTAATGTGGATTTTAAAATGTCAGTTGATTGGAACAACAGTGGACAGGAGAGATGAACTGCGTGATATTAAATATTGAAGACAGGCAAATATCTTAAAAAAGAACAGAAAAATAGTTTACATCTAGGCCTACTTTGATGGACACATTACAGCATGATTATTTTAACAAGCGTTCAACAATTTTCAATGCTTATTCGTGATTGCTGAGATTTTAGGAAAGAAAATTTGTCAGTCTCTGAAGTCACGACAACCCCCCCCCCTCCCCCATTTTTTATGTATTATACCTTTCAATAACACGAGCGCATACTTTCAAAATAAATATTTTACGTTTTTAAGTCACGTCTTTACATAAAGTGGCATTTTAAGGTCAACCAAGGAGACTGAACACCACATCTTCATTTGAGAATATTAAAAAAGAAAGCACCTGAGACAAGCATTAACTCAAATTCAGCCTCTCCAACTTTATCCAATAAGCCATGAATTTGTTTACATTTCATTAGCTCTGAAATCTTTGTTCTTGTATTGTTGATGGCTAATATTCATCAAAATTTCTTCTCTCGTACATATAAATTTTAATGGCTGAAGTTCACTCCACTTATAAGTTTTCAACATCTTGGGTTTACCATGGTGAAAAGTATGGCTAAGTCAGACTATTAAAATTTACATTAACATAAAATGTTTCCTCTCTGTGTTAACATGGCCTGTTTAGTTGTATCTGATAAATATAATGAAAAGTACAATAATTTAATTCCAAGCAAAAAAACCTCTGGAAATCTTGTTTCAATGTGTACTCCTAATTATGGAGTTTTATGCAATTCAACTTTGTTAATCTGTGCAGTCACCACTCACTCTGCCACAGCCATCACATGAATTATGTCACAGGCCATTGCATGATGCACACTCATCCCCACAGAACGTTCCTTTCCATTTTCAGGGACCTGTTCAGGTTATACAAAAATTAATAATTAAATAAAAAGGCAATAATTGACTTCCAATCAAATGAACCATAATACTTAAATATATACAGTTCTATTGTGATTTAATACAATATGTACTGAATTATATTCAATGTTACGATTGAACAAATCAGTTACAACTAAGTAAGGTTTGTGATGTATTTGAATGCCATTGTTTTCTCTAATTTTGACTGTGGAATCGTTGAAAGCAGGCCAATTTTTTTGTGAAAATTGTTTTGTTTTATTTAAACTGATATCTCATTTTGTTAATTATGCAAGTAGCCACATTATACTAAATTTGTGCATTTCAATATTGCTTTCAGACTTTTACTTCACTCAGAAATGTATTTCAATTTCAGTTATTTATATTTGTTATGTTATTCTGGATTATGTAGATTGAAGAATTAATCACATTTATTTTTATTTCAAAGAATGACGACACAACTGAAATGCAACGACGACAGAAAGATTCGTCGCTTCCAGAATCAAGCAAGGAGTTACCCCTACAAAGGAAGTCTTTGTCATTCAAAGACACATCATCAGCAGAAATGTTTTTTCATTATTCTCAATGTCTTAAGCTGTCTGCTGATAATGTGAGAGAATTTTTCTTTTATTTGATTTAATTAATTAGGACATGTTAAACCTTTTACATTCCCTTTACATAATTTATTATTGTGTTGTATTATTTATTTTGTTCTAAATCTGTACCAGTTAATAAATTATTTTGAGTGTTATGGTTGAAAGTTGCAATAATTGAATCTTTTTAAATCTTCACAATTTAAAATTGTGTGTTTGGTCTAGTTTGACAAACATATATAAATTTATAAAGAATTAGCAATAATACAGCCTATTTAAGTATTGACAAAATTTATAACATAAACTAATTCTTTCTTTTTTAAGAGGATATTTTGTTATATTTAATCGGATTAAACCAATTTTCTATACATAAAAATCAGCCGATTGTATGATATAATTTTAATGGTTCTTGTCAGATTTTTCTTTTTCATAGATCCTTCGGAGAAGCAAGGCTCCAAGGATTCCATAATTTATATATATATATATTTGATTTTATACAATTTTGATTATAAAGTACATAAGAATTAGGTAATATGTGAAACATCATTTCTGCCTTTTAGTTAAACATATTTTCTTTTCATGAAACACAGAATTTATATGATTGATTCATTTATATGTATATGAAAATAGCTTGAACTATATGTGTAAGTGCATGAAATATTTGTTTAATTGCCAAAATAATAAAATTAGTGAATTTTAAAAGAAACTTTAGAAAAAAATAATTTTCATATTTAGTAAACCAATGAGAAATAATTCAACATTTTGATTATATGAAAACTTGGTTATAATGAGTGTGACAGGACTGTGATTTTTCTTGTAATAACCAGGATTCTTCATATTAGGGTTTTGATTTTATTTTAAATGATTGCAGAAGAAGCTACAAAATACATTGTTGTTATTATTTTCAATTTATTTTGCATCAACAGCTTCTTTGGTCATTAGTGATTCGTGACTATTTGGGGAACTCTCTATTTTATTTGAGATGTTATTCAATATGGAACCACACTCAACATCCATGTCCTCGCCGGGATTCGAATCCGGGACATCTGTGATGAGAGGCAGCGATACATTCTTAGTATAAAAAATCAAAATTACATTGCGTAAGGAAATTTTCATTTGTTGTTTTTAAAGTTCGAAATGAAGAACTGTTAATTCTTCAGTGATGTTTAGCCTGTTGAAAGTGACAATCAACATATTTTGCACTTCAACATTTTTAACGCCAAAATTGATGTTTCTTATGATTTTAACCTTTTCACTGATTGAAAGACACTTCCGCTTTCTTGACTTCATATCCATGGAATTTAAATTTTGCAATCTTGGCAATCTTTGTTGCTTCATATCCATGGAATTCAAATTTTGCATTCTCGCCAATCTTTGTTGCTTCTGTATGGTGAGGAAAATTCATGAAAGCTATAAAAACAACACACTGCACACACCAGGTGATAAAAGCTTTTGTGTGTTGTGTTCTTATAGCACTCAATTTTTTTACTCTTTATGGCTACTTCATTACATATCAGTGTTAATACTTTGCAATATTGCAAGTTATTATTAAAACTATGTATGCAGATGTGTTCCTAAATCTTTTCATATTGTTTCTCTGAAATGAAATTGTAAAGACTGATGTATAGTTTTTGTTGCAGAAAATAAATGCTAAGAATGCATTCCAACTGCAGCTCATAGATTATATGTCAAATATGGTTAAAAGTAAAGATACTCAAATGGAGAACTTCCAGGTAAGGGTACAATATCAATCTTATTGATGTACTTGAAAGAGAGAGATTTGTAAGTTTTTTCATTTGAAATTGGAATTTATTTTTGTGTGTGTGGTAGCTGTCTGTCTTGGACTATAGAATCAATTAGGTCTATGCCTGTTTGATACTCTGAATGCTACACCCTCAAGGTGATTAGCCAGACCATTTCATATTTATGGATGGTTAAAAACAGGGATGAAATATTTTAGAACTCTTATCTCCAGGCTTTACTGTAGAAAATATTTAGAGCAGGATAAATGACTTAAAAACTACCATAAACAAATGTATGTGTTTATGCATATATTCAAAAATTAACCTGACTCATTCTAAAGACTGATTTTAATGCCTGGTAAGAATTGAAAGACATACTAGAACAGAGCTATCACAAATTAAGTTCTGTTGAAATTTTGGTATAATCATTATTTGAAATTATTGGAACCATATAAATTGGCAGTGGAACATTTTTTTAGAATGGCTGGTAGTACATTCAAAGCATCTTTTGATTTTTATAATGTACCAGAGGAGCATGTTTTGGAGACTATTCACAGCCAGATAGATCATATTCCACTGAGACAATAGAAGTACTTGTTTAATAATCAACATACTTATTATAAACTTTGTTGAAAATATGTTTATGAATTAGATAATAATTTTACTACTTCTGTGTATTGAATTATCTTTGCATATACAATATTTACAGGTAGTTAGTTCTGCACTTGATGCCAGCACTAAGATTTATGCTTCACGTGTGGATCGTATTCATATGGATGGTCTGAAAATGGCTGGTGGTTTGGGAAAAATAAATGCAACTGAGAATCAGACTGAAGCTACTGAAGAGAAAGGAAGAGTGAACTTGAAAACTTCCAGCAAAACTAAGGTATTTTGAAATTTTAAGATATTAAATTCTACTTTTGATAACTTTTTAAGTGATTTAATGAACATTTGAACAGGAAATTTGCCAAAAACTTTCAACAAAATGCTATAGTCAACAACTGCTTATGATGTGCTGAAATGTTAAGTGTTTATATCCTTACAAAAAAATTAATTTTGGAAAGGTCCAGACCACCAAAGCGAAATTTTGTGAGTCCACCCACTTACTCAATTACAGATAAAGGTGTGTAATAAGCCTCACTGTTGTGGGTGGAAAATACTTTCAAATATTCAGCTAGGAAAAGGAGAAGAAAATCCTTCCCCCAAAATTACAATTCACACATTTCCATTGCCATTATCTTTTTAGATGTCAGTTCATAAAATACTTTATATAATTATTCTGCTATGCATATCTGATTGACATCTGCATAATTATGGCTTCAAAATTAATTTTGTAGTTTAATGAGTCATAACTACTGTAATACATTTGGTTCGGCAACATATATTGAAGTCATAATTTGTTTCATAATTTTTTTGTAATGTTGATTGGATGAAATTTTGTGAATTCCATTTTTATGATAGTTTTCCAAATAATGTCAATACTGACATTTCTTTAGATATTTTTAATATAAAAATTAACATGATTAATTTGTATTTTTTGCAACAACCTCTTTTATTTATTTTATGTTATGCTTAGAATTTTTGTATATTTTTTCCTTTGTACAAGAAGCATCAGTAGCATTACCTTCTGATATTTTATCACACACGTGAATTTCAGCAAAATTTTGCTGCTGCCGGTGACACAAAATTTTTAAATATTTCTTGTGATTAATAAAAGCCTTAATTTATAAATATAGAACATACATGAATAAATCTAATCAGTGATTACTAAAGAAACAATTGACAAATTATATCATGACCAATCAATAATTTTCAGTTTTGTTTTGTAATGTTGCACGTTAAATTACTGATTTAGTTACTTTCTTCAAATAAATAATATTCTTGACGTTCACCTACCATTATTAATTTTTTTGATAGTTTAATTTTGAGGAAGCTAGCTGTTTTTGTGATTAATCCAAATAATAAAAAAACATTTGAATCAATTGTAACAGAAAATAGAAGAAAACTAATTAACTGGAAAATTCAGAGATTTTTTATAAAAAAATTGTGTAGTTAATATTTACATGGATATACAAGTTGTTGTTTAAACTCACAGAGACATATAATTACAAATAAACTTATAAATAATACAGTACCAAGAAAATGTAATAGCATTATATCAATTTTTATTTGCTATTATGGAATTGTACTTATTTTTAATTTACTTTTTTTTACATATGTTTTTATAGGTTAATAGCAATTTGGCAAAAAATCCAGATATCTTTAATTCAACTGAGAAAGATGATAACAGAATTCATCCCTCCTTCCTATACATGAAAAAGGTATTTGGCGATTGCAGACCAGGATATCCCGTCTTCTTGACGAGACTTAATGTTCAGGATGATTATAATAAGATTAACTTTCTGTATTCAGAAAATTCAACTGGTCAAGGAAAAACAGAGCTAAGTCAATGCTCAAAACCATTTCCAGAGTTACCTGGTATGATTTGTTACAGTTTTGAATGTAACAAAATTAATTGTTTACTATCTACATTTTTTAATAGCATAGGAAGGGAATTGAAAAGGGGAGATGTGGAAGGTAGAACAAGGTAGCCAAGGGTTAACTAGGGCCCCTAGGATATAGTTTATAATTAAGGTGATTAAACCTTATTGGATAGAATTAAAAAATATATATACAATTAATGGGGAAAGGACAGAGAGACAGAAAGAAGGTGACTTACCTGAGGTTTAGAGTACTTGAATTTTTGGAGGCATCGCCCCCTTCATCAGAAAAGATGCATTTAGCAATAGCCTGTATAATTGCCAATGCCATGAATATAATATTTAATACTCTACACTGTGACAAAATTAATCTTCAGATAATGATTTCTCAGGTTTTAGTTGTATTAGACCAAAAAATAAATATTCAGTTATTGAATGAACACTTTCTCTTTGCTATCATTAGACGTATCATTATAATTAATCGTCATAATTGTCATATTTGTAACCATGTTTTGGAATTGAACATTGTACTCTCGTATCATTGTTATACAATCTACTGGTTAGTTTTGTAAATAGTCTGTAACTATGAAAATCAATCATGTCTTTTTAATAATATTTACTAATATACATTTTTAGATATTAGCAGATTGAAAACTGCAAATTATGTTTGTGAACCTGCTGACTTAATAGTTGACGAGTTGATCATAAACTTCGAAAATTTTCATATATCTCCTTCAAAATGTAGCATAGATGATGCAATTGAAGACTTGAATGAACAATTAGATATGGAGAACAACTTTGGAGATGAAGTCAGTACTGGAGGTAACATATTTTCCTTTAACGATATGAATTACCTGTTCTGTTGAGAATACCATGTACAAATTGGCCTAATTTCAGCTGTGAAATGTCCTGTAGGTATTCAGTTCCTAAAAGTTTAAGCATTGTCAACATTTACACTTTATTTTAATCAAGCTGTTTGCAAATTGGAAACCATTAACTTCCTATACTTCAAAATTACATTACAAATGATATTTGAAATGAATTTAATATATTGTTGGAAAAAGGCTATTATACACTAATTAATGATAATGAGGATCATGAGTTACACCTACCTTCAGTCCTCAAGTTTATTTAAGGAACAAATACCCATGTCATAAATTTGTACCACAATCTTTCGACTACCCCAGTCATAATCATCTGTAAAAGAATGGTTTCATACAGAAATCATGTCAGACTCAAATTCAGAAGTATTCAGTAAATAAGGGAAGATTTAAATGTATGAGGGGCATTCAAATATAAATGAACCTTTTACTTCTGAGCACTTAGAAAGCGTGTCGGAGTTAGGCGGAGCAACAGGAAGAGTAGGTGACTCAAGGTAAAGCCTGACCAGTTTCGGTAGTTGCCCTCACAATAAGCGAAAGAGTGGTTCATCTGTCGGTTGCGCACCACACCATAATAAAGTTTATAACGAATGAAGGTGTTAGACCAACGGAAATTCAGTACTAAGTATATGTACAGTTTGGGGAGAGCGCACTTTAATAGCAGCGAGTGAAATCCTGGCATGTCAAGTTCAAAGAAGGGCATGAAAAAGTGGAAACTATGAGTCACTAGAGACACTCCTGGCAATGTTGCAGCTGTACGTTAGGTCATTGAAAAGAATTAGTGTTGGAAGTGTACACACCATCATCAGAAACCACCTTACATTCTGAAAAATCTCGGAAGATGGGTTCCTTGTCTGCTTACCCAAGAAAACAAAAATGTGAGAGTTTTAAGTTTGTCAGACACTTTTTACTTGTTTTAAAAATAAAGGCTCAACTGGTTGGATATCTGCTTAAAGTTATTCTTCGAAAATTGCAAACTATATTTTTATGGGAAAAATGCATTAGTAATTATGTAGAAAAATAATTTTAAAATGTGTTTTCTGTATAAATGTAAAATAAATTTTCTTCTGCAAAAGGCTAGTTTATATTTGAATGACCGTTATTACAAATATTAAAGGATTGTCAGAAAGAAAATTAAGAAAATATTTAGGGAAAATTGAATCAATTAATAAAAATTTGTAATTAAACCTGTTAATGAAATAATTAGATTTGTTAACTCAATGAAAGATGTTGACCCAGCAAATAAAGTTAAGGAGGTGGTTTATGAATTGAAATGCTGACAGTGTGAGAAAATATATATAGGGCATACATCTATTTTAATTGAAAAAAGATTGTACTATCATAAAAATACTTTAAAGGATAATGTAAATACTAAAACTACTTTATCTGTTCATGCAAAAGTGTTTAAACATGAAATTCAATGGTAAAATGTGAGGATTCTGCATAAAGAGAAGCAGAAATTTAACAGGGAACTGTATACGAATGAAGGTATAATAATGAAAATGAAATGAAAAAGGATATAATAAATGTTAATAAGTAATTTGTATTTTTAGTGTATATAAATAGAGCAAGGTAACATGAAGATGTAAATTGTACAATATATGAGATAGGAAATGACATTGTCATGTTTATAAAACAATTAATGGGGAAAGGACAGAGAGATAGAAAGAAGATGACTTACCTGAGGTTCATAGATGGTAGACACCTTGTGAGGTTTAGAGAACTTGAATTTTCGGAGGCACCGCCCCCTTCATCAGAAAGTTAGGAAGACATTTCCAGTGATCGGCTAGCCGATGACTGAGCAGCCAAAATTTGCTGCTCTGCTAACTTGGGTCGTAAACAATTGACCCCACCAGGTCACCAACTTTCTCTCTCAATAAGGGTCTGGGAAGAGGCAAGGACTGGATGGGGGTTTCTATGAACCTCAGGTAAGTCATCTTCTTTCTATCTCTCTGTCCTTTCCCCATTAATTGTTTTATATATATACACATACACACACACAGGGCATATCAAAATGAATATCAGCTTTGTGTAATTTATTACAGTGTCCTTACCATTACAATTATACATCAAATGAATGAGCAACTCAAACCATTTGTCCTACAGGTATTCAATGTGAGCACCCTTCATCATACAGGTTGAATTGAAGGTTAAGACAGCTTAAATTGATGGTTTTTTTTTTCAGAATAGAAGCCTTTGTTAGTCTCTTTTTTTGAATATTTCTGAATTTGAGTCTTGACATGTTTTCTGTACAAAACAATTCTTTTACAGATGATTATAACTGGGATACAGTCGAAAGCTTCTGGTACAAACTTGTGACGTGTATTTCTTACTTGAATAAACTGGAGAACTGAAGATTGATGTAACTGATTAATGAAATAAATTTTTGTCTGTCATGCAAGCATAAAAATACAATAATTCACAACTTTTAAAATATATTGTGTGTGTGCACATGTATTTATTTGTATTTGTAAAGCTTCTTTATTCACTTTAATGAATTAAGAAGTTGTATGATTTTATTTATGCATGTTACACATTTTGCCTTGGCCCACACAAAAACATTTAAGTGAAGCTTTACTATTCATAGATATTTTTCCTTTGTTGAGGTATTTACCGTCTTGATCCAGGTATAGGTAAAAAATGCTATTTCAATGACATAGGTGCTGTTCAGACCCATCCCAGTACCCAGCCAGACATGCTCGAAACCAAACTGTGAGCATAGGTAGCTCTCCCTTTATATTTGATAATTGTTCTCTCTAAGGTATCAGATCATTTGCTGGCCATGTTGTGGACAAACATTTTACATATAAATAAATACTTTTATTTTGTAGTATTTGAAGAGATTGCAGTGAATTCAGGCAATTTATCATCTACATGTGAACAAATTAAAGATATACGACATGCAATTACTTGCAATTCATCTGAGTATTCCTATTTTGATGATGCCAAATTGTTATTATGGGCTGGGCCTTCATATTGGAAGGCGCCTTTTCCAAAAGGTAAGCAGTATTGTCATGCATTTATTATTATACAATAATATTTCAAATATTTAAGTAAGTTCACCATGCCCTAAGCTGCACCAATGCAGGGTGTGACATAGCTTGTATAGGTTGATAATGCTGAAGGTTGCGATTGAAGTGGGCAGAGGTTGGCTCTGGGAGCAGTTTTCTCCACACATCAAAAGGGGCCTATATACACAAGGGAAGTGAGCAGTGCCAATTTGGGCACGTACTTAATGGCCCATCACTGGGCTCTTCTGAGAATGGGGACTTGTGCCCTCAAAAATTTGAAATGTTTCACTTCCCTGCCTGATGATGCCAACTGTTTATTTAAGATAAGACAACTGCCTTTCCTATCCAAATGAGTTCATTTATTTGACAATGTCATATTTACTTGCTAAATATATGCATCAGAAAATGATATTGTTGGGTTAATTAAAATAATTAGATCAGGAAAGAGACAAAGTTGGGGACATTCCTGAAGTTCACAGATGACAGGCACAATTTAGGGTTAAAGTTCTTTAAATTTTTGGAGGCACCACCCCTTCATCAAAATGTTAGAAAGAAATTTCCAATCATCGGCAAATTGTTGCCTTAGTGATCGGAGATCATGTTGTGATGAGGGGGGAGGGGGTACTATTAATTATTCTTAATTCTATTATTAAAGAGGGTTCCATTATTATATTTTGAAATTGATAATTCTTTTGATTTTTATGGTTTTATTTGCATGAGGCTGGTTTTAGCTGCGGTGAGCAAAACTGGACCCGTCCTGGACCCTGTCATATTAATTAGCGTAGCTGTCGAACGGCTGTGATGTCACCTCTGTTGATGGCGAACTCGTAAGAACGTTGTTATTGTTGACGCAGTCGGTAGGACATTGTTATTTTCGACGTACGAGTCATATCGCTTATTGATGCATCCTGATAAGTGATGCTGCTCATCTCATCTCCAGACTTGTAGTGCCCTGGCTTGCTGTTGCTAACCTCTACAGCCCCTAGGAGTACCGACATTGTCCTAGGGCTTCAAATCCACCTCTGTCAGCAACGTCCAG
This sequence comes from Eucriotettix oculatus, assembly GCA_034510155.1. Classification (NCBI taxonomy): domain Eukaryota; kingdom Metazoa; phylum Arthropoda; class Insecta; order Orthoptera; family Tetrigidae; genus Eucriotettix; species Eucriotettix oculatus. Next base: position 60,108,040 of record CM067380.1, read on the forward strand.
GCGGTCAGCGTGGAAATCGCAATCCTTCGTACCCAAACGAAGTAAAAAAAATTACTATACACAAAATAATGCGACCACCTTGATTTTGCTATGTTGCGTTAAATTGATTTTAATACATAATTCTAATGTAATTTCGCTGGTTACATAAGCAATCATTACAATGCATGATGTTCACTTTAAGAATAGGTGCATTATTTTAATCACTAGATGTTCATCCATTAAAGTAGAACTTTTATGTGGACAAATATATGAATAAGTCATGTACATTTCAGAAATACTTGAACAATGTACTATAGTTAATATTGTATAGAGAACAACTTTTTTGATTTTTTTGAACAGAAAACTATTTAATTACATAATTGCCTGTGCAAGATCAAATATTCCTTATTATATTCTTAAAGATATTACTTCATCATCATTGTTTGAATTGGTTCAGTATTGTTAACAATTTAGGAAATACAACTGATGTCAAAACCAAGATAGTAAATAGGAAACAAAAAACAATTTTACTCTTCCAAGAGCCTGTGGACTGCAAAAAAGAATTTTTACCAGGAAGGATGACAAAGTTTTCAAGAAAAACCATCCTTAAATCGTGGCTTCCTGAAAAAATTACATATCCTCAAGATGTCAAGTTTAACTTTACAAAACTTCAAAGGCAAGTTATGCTTTCATGTTACAAACCTGATTATTATAAAAAATTACTATTCCTTTCAGACTACCTTCTAATTTTTTGTTGTGTGTATAGATATGTATATATACATACCAAAATTAATACATTTTATTTTAATTTATATAATATTGAGATCAAAGGTAGATTTCTATGTATCACAACTGTGGACACTTAAGCAACTGTATATAGGATAATAGTACTATGAATTCCCACAACTTTTGCAAAGTTCTTGTTATTCCCTATTCCCCTCTTTCTCACCTCCTCAACTGCCCTCCGCACCTCCCACATAATCAGATACTTTTAATATATGACTGTAGCGTACTCTCTTATTTTGTTGGGCACCAGAGTGGATGTCCTTTTTGCCATTTTGTACGTATATAATAAGGGAGGGGAGTTAAATATTTCTTATTAAGGCGCAAAGAATATAGACATCTATTTGAAAACAAATTTTGATGGACCGATCCTACTCAATACATTTTGTTCTACCACTGGCTACTCAACTATGAAATCTTAAAATCTCGGTTTGAGCATGGGATAAATTTGGTTGGAAAAATGACGGATTTGCGATGTCTGCGTAATTATGAGAATGTTAAGCACTACCATGAGTGGAACTTATGTGTTTTTTCCCCTTGGCGAAGTCGTGTAGTCAGCTTGTCTGGTTTCCCATGGACCCTGGCGGCTTCTGTGGCTTGCCAGCGAATGATGGCGACTGCTCTCCGTAGTGTCATCGACTGTTGTCTTCCAAGTTTTGCCAGCGACTCCTTCTCTTCTCCGCTTTCATGCCCTTTTAAATAATTTTGGGAATTCGCGCTTCTTAAAGACACAAAAACTCCACAACTTTCCATCGCCAGAGCATCTGTTTTGTTCTCCATCTGGGATGTGTGTCACATTATTCACAATGGTCACCCTCGTGTGTCCGAAGATTCTGAACAGGCCCGGCGCCATAGGGGGTCCGTTTCTTTACCCTTGCATTGCGATTCTGCAGGCCCGTCATCTACTTCCTCCAGATGTTCAACCCTGGGGTCTGGACGTTCCTTACATTCCACATGGTAGTACTCAACAACTCATGATTACTAATGTGATTCACTGTCTAAATTGCAGTTTGAATTAATTGTGCCTATACTTAATGCGCTACACGATAAAAAGAAAGCAGCAAGAAATTTGATGTGGTAGCATGTGGCCTTTTTCTACCATGTTGTATGTTATTTACAAGACTCTCTTTGGAAGTATGTTAGGCTGTGAAAGATTCTGCACCCATGTTGTCCATAAATTTATAGAATGACTGCTGAAAAAGATGAGAAGAAAAATAATACTAATAATTCCAGAATCACATTGAAAAAATACATTTTTAAAATACTATCCACTTGCTTTGCCAAATTTTACAATTTCTGAAAATTGCCCAATAGACGGTGATTGCTAATTCATAGTACAAACTTTGAGGGCTGGTACAGGACACATTTTGTATAGGAATGTATAGTCATACGTGAAGCATTAAAGCACAAACACGGGAAAGAACAAATAATAGGGAAAGTGTTTTATTTTCATAAAAAACAGGCAACTCACCTTTAATAGCATAGGAGGGGAATTGTGAAAGGGAGTGTGGAAGTGAGACAAGGTTTGAGTGGTTAGAATACAAGGATGATACCTACCTAATGATTCGCCTTGAAGAGATGCGGGGAGAGTGTTGAATATGTGAAAGTCGTGGTATGAAGTAAACAATGAAATATGCAAAAATTGACAATTTTGCAACAAATCTTATATTTTATCAAGTAAAAATGATTAAATGTAATATCCAAATAACATGTAAAAAGTTACCAAAAGGGCATAGTAAACATGTTGAATTGTTGACACTGATTTTGCATTCATAATTCACTTTCTATTTGAGGAGCTATCTCACAATTGTCTGACTAATTTGTTTAATATAAATAACTCCCATATTTGTATGTGAGGCACAAATAAACTTTCATTATGTTTTAATGAGAATTTTAAATCTTACCTAAGTTGAAGTGGATTTTTTTAATTATAAGTGTTTTCTAGCTCCAACTATATAAGTGTAATATAAAATAACTTTAAAACCTGAAACTTATATGGTACTTTTGTTATATGAATGTTATTCAGTTCACAATTATGACTGTTCTTTGGCTTCCATGCCCTACATGCACACTTGATAACTATCAATTTCATCATTATTTATTGTCATTTGTTCCATGCTATAGTGACAAATTCCGCACATCAATTAAAGATATTGACTGGAGGTTACCTTTTTCAATTCAACACTTCTCCATCATATTTTACATTCACTAGAAAGAATGGCTTTGTGTTATTGAAAATCTGGACATGACTTTAGTAACACTGCTTTTCAATTTCTACTTTGATGATGGAATATCCCATTTTTTCACCATAAGTTTGTCTGATGCTCACCTTCTGTAGGTAAATGTAGTCTTGCTGGCAGAATAGCATTTTATAATCTGAATTACATGGCTCCTAAATATGTTCCTTCGATTGGAAAATGTGCACCTTTTCAATGGGTGGCTATTATGTGACACACAAATACAAATTATTAAATAATTCTCTCCGCAGCTAATTTTGAATTATTAAACTTTCTTCTTTTCTTTAGGTATTTCTTGCTGAGCAGCAGAGGTTTTAACTGTTACAGCACATCTTCACGAGCTTCAACATCTGAAGACATCGAATATGATTACAATAACCTAAATGACACACAGGAGTTCTGTCCAAATATTTCGGTACTTATTGGCTTAATGCTTAGCTGTGTACTTTGTCAATATTTATTATTAGAAGTTTATATAATTGCTTATAAAATGGTCTTCAATTCAAAACTAAAAATTTCCACAAATTTATGTTAGTAATGCCTTGTATTATTGAAGTCATGTGTAATTGTTTAAAAAATTCTCTTTCAGTTCAAACCTAAAAATTATCACAAAGCATTAAATTTATTATATTAGTAATGCCTTACATTATTGAAGCCATATTGTCTGTTATCTGACAATATTTCTTACATTTTTAAAGGCAAAATCTTTGTTAACAATATGCTTACTGCATCAGTGTAAATATTTGCGTATTCATTTTCCTTATGGTCGACTGCCATTAAAGTGCAGTACTCGGTCCTAAGAAAGGAGGTTTAGGCCTCTGAAAATTTGAGATGACAACAAGTGTACATTATGTTTCAAACTCCTATACTTGTAAGGATTTCTGATATTTTGTGTGTACTATCTCTTATTTTAGGATGATGATACTGAAAATGAAATTAATGAAGCAATTGATGGTCCAAAAGATTGTATTCTTCCTTGTGATGCCAATCAAATGGAAGATTTAGATGGAATTCCATTGAAATTAAATAATAGTCAATTAACTTCACCTTCATGGAATTTACTTGCACCAACCTACAAGGTACACATCAGATATTTTTTAACATGATCACTGATAATTATGCTTACAAGTAGCTAGCAAAGTTGTTTTCAATTTTTGGAAGATATATATTTATCAATAAGGGCAGGTCAATGTTGAAATGGAATAAAACCAGCGGTATGGAATATCATCGTCCTGCTGGAACCACATGTCGTCTATGTCCATATGATTCAATCTGGGCGAAAAGAATTAAGTTACCATCATTCTGTAGTGTTTGCCGTTGACAGTGATGGCCTTACCAATGTCATTTTCAAAGAATCTCCACCGTAGCAATATTTTTGGCCAATCAGGCATTCCTTTAACATACAGGTGATTGCCAATTGTTTACCAAACCATTCATCTTGAATTTGGCCCCAAACATTGGAAAGTTGACTGTCTCCTATAAAATTGCACACAACATTTGCATTAATGAACACTCATTTTGATAATAAAGTTTTGTGGACATACTGCTCAATTGTGCAACTTGCCATGGAGATTTGGCATCAATGAATAATAAACAACAGATTAGACCACCAAAACAACCTGGCCACCGCAGGCTTCCAACATTGACCCACTTCAATTGATACCCCATTTTATATATATAACTAAATACATCGTATATATATCCTACAAGACTGACTATCTTCGATGCACCGGTGATGTAGCCTAATGGTCAAGGCGCTCTGCGGCTACAGCGGAGGCTCAGTGACAATCCGGGTTCGAGTCCTGGCGGCGCCGAATATTTTCAGTCTTTCTTTCTTCTCTACGCTTGACATATGTCCTTCTCTGAGCATAATTCTGTGCCAAACATATGTTTCAAAGAGTATTTCCTATCTTTCTCCTTCATTTACTATGCGTGTGACTTTGTCACGTTACACACGTTTCATTAATTTATATATATATAAGTCAGGAAATGACATTGTCATGTTAATTAAAACAATTAATAGGGAAAGGACTGAGAGATAGAAAGTAGGTGACTTACCTGAGGTTCATAGATGGTAGGCACCTTGTGAGTGATCGGCTAGCCGATTACTGGAAATGTCTTCCTAAAACTCTGATGAAGGGGGCGATGCCTCCGAAAATTCAAGAATTCTAAACCTCACATATATATATAGAGAGAGAGTATATTTGGATAGGGTGTAAGAGATAGAACATGTAGGAGAAAGTTGGGAAATTCATTTTTAAGTCACAAGCTCGACATAGAAATATGCTCAGAGAAAGCTGTGTGATCAGCGTAGAGAGGCATTGCTGGGTATATATACAGTGTGTCTGTAAAGTCATAATGCACTTGACCAGCCACAGGAAATAAATGAAACAATATAAAAATGTGAAATCCTCACCAAATGAAAGGAAAACTCACCACATTTTGTACCTATTCAGTGCAATTCGATGTGGCTTCCATTTTTTGCCTTGCGCACATCTAAACGATATTTGTGTTCTTCCTACTTATATTTAAGGACATCTGGTGTAACAGAATGAATAACATCTGTGGTTCTCAGTTATAAGTAATTAATTTCCTTGATATGTTCACTGTACACATGGTAGCAATGGCTTGACAGAACTCCTGCCTATCCACTGCTGGGGAAATGATGTATCCAGAAACTCACGAACAATGGCAGTATAGTGTGGTGGAAATATGACACTTTCTGCATTCAATTCCAATATGTCAAATATTATTCCTTTGTGGTGGTGCTTTGTTGTACAGGCTGTGATATTTAGGTTACACTTTGGTCACTGATTTGAACACACTGAACTTTGCTCTGTACTGTCCACTTTGACTGCTGTATCTGTGGGCTGATCCACTACTGCACAGTTCATGGTGTTGTTTCATCACCTGTGTGCGTACACACATCAACCATAGAAACTTGGAGAGTTTTCCTTTTATTTCTTGCAGATTTCACATTTCTATCTTTGTTTGTTTCTTTTCTGTGACTGGTTAAAATTGCACCATGACTATATGGACACACTGTATATATAATACATTACAGACATAGTTTATAACTATTAATAACATAATTGAGTTTAATATTAATTGCTGATCTTTTTTTGATGTTTGTTTTTCCTGACAATAGATTTCTCGCACCCCTGTACCATATGCTCTAGTTCCAAAAAATGTAAATATGGCTCATTTAAAATCTTCTATGTGGTCTATCATTACACATTCACAAGTAAGTATTTTAACATACATAGTTTTACCATTCAAAGCCAATTTCTTTACAGTTCATATCCCAGGAGTGAATTTGTTCTTCCTTGGGATTTTGCCTTATTAAAATTCTAAAAAAAAAATATTATCATAATTTAAAGTTATTTAAGTAATTATATAGAAAAGTATAAAACTTGAAATTCCAAGAATTTGAAATTTACTTTTAGAGAATTCTATAAGGGAATTAATATGAATATGAATTTATAATTAATATATTACAGTATAGGTAGGTAACTATATTTACTTGTGTAAACTGCACACCTTTTTAACCCCAACTTTGAATTTTAAAAAAATGGTTGTACGTGATACACAAAATAAAGGCAGTAGACTCTTAAAACCTAGTGGATGAAATTCTCCTGGCTTTCCAACTGAGTCTCAATGACAGTCCTCAAAAAGTTGTGTTTTCAATATTTTTACATCCATTGTTTTACACTGGGAAAACCTACAGTTCACAATTTGAAAAAAATATTTCTGTAAAAGTCCCAATATATTAATAGTGGTACATTTAAGAACGTTAAAATAATACACAGCTGTTCCTTAACTATATAATCTTATAAGTATCCACTTCCCATCGCCATCTCATTTTGAAGTAGTTAAAACATGTACTGCATCAAGAGTGACAGTATTAACTCTGAAGAACTGAAAAGTATTAGACAACCATTGGTGAATTGTGACAAGATTCACCAACAAAAAATTACCAGTGGAGGCAAAATCGGAATTGAGGGAAAGGGCATTAAAATACATTATTTTCCTTTGTTTCAGAAAAAGTCTCCAAAAAAGGTAGAAAAAGAAAGTGATGGACCAAGATTATTATTTTCTAATATCTACAATATGCTGCCTACATATTTGTCACAAGATACAGCACAAGATATGAGTGTATCCTTAGCATTCTCATCACTTCTTCACTTATGTAACGAGAACAATTTAGAATTGATTGGTGAAGATGATCTAAGTGATATACACATTAAAATAAGTGATTAAATTGATGTATAAGTCAGCATATTTCATGGTGAACTTAAGTATTTACAATAACCAAATGTTGACTTAAATATATTTGACAAAGATTTTTCAGATTTCAACATAGGTATAACACCGTTAAAACCACAATATTTTGATGAAGGTAATATATGTCATATTCCACTTCATCTGGAAGATGAACCCAAGAATTAATTTTCATCAACCACATCGCAAAAGCTTTTGTTCTTCAAATATATTTAATATAACGAATAGGTGAGGATTGTAACTTATTATAATTACGTTTTATAGAAATTGATTGTTAATTTTTTAAATAAAGCCTTTATTTGAGCAAAATATTAAACTTGTTTATAATTGAAATGATTTCCTGACAAAATATACAGGATGTTTCAAAATTCCTATTACAGAATTCTAGTGTTGTAGAAGGGACTTAGTAGATAAAGTTTTGATAACAAACCCACTTCTGGAAATGTAGCATTTAAATACAATATAATTTTGAAGATCAAATCAATTGCAATTCTTCTGCAAACAAAATAGGCTGAGAATGACTGCTGATATTCTCTCTTGTGTTTACAGCCAGTTGCCATTCAAACATCAGTACAGGATGATAGAATACATGATTGATTATTACATTAAGATGTTGATTATTTACGGTGATGCTGGACATAATCGTAGAGCAGCATAATGCATGTATCACTTCACTCATAATTTTTGTCAGACTACAACAACAGCCCCAAGAAACAGATACCCTCGAATGTCCGAAATATTAACAAATAATTACAGTAGTGAAAAAAAAAAGTTTGCACGTAAATTTTGTATAAGAACAAGTCTCCAGTCATCGGTTCATCAAGCTTAGTTCCTCATCAAAGCATTATCTACCAACTAACGTCTGCAACCCCTAGAAGTCTGTATTAGAAATTATGAAACACCCATATATATATATATGTAAATTATATATTGGGCAAGTGATGAAGTCACACATTGGATAGAAAGATTGATAGAAATATTTGAGAGAAATGCAGGAAATTCGCTCTTTGAAATCATATTTACGGCATAGTATATTGCTCAAAGAAATACGTATGTCAATCGTAGGAAGAAATGGATGAAGGAAGAATGACTGAAAATATTTGATGTGGCCAGGAAAACCTGGATACAGGAAATCAGCAATGTAATCGCCACTAGAGCCTTGCGCGCGTCTTACTGTTTCCATCATCACACCAAGTACGACCAATCGAACATTTTCAGTCTATATATTAGGTTTTCAAGTTAGGATGGATAGAGAAGAGGGATGGAAGTATATATATATATATATATATATATATATATATATATATATAAATATGAGATAGGAAATGACATTGTCATGTTTAAAACAATTAATGGGGAAAGGACAGAGAGATAGAAAGAAGATGACTTACCTGAGGTTCATAGATGGTAGACACCTTGCGAGGTTTGGAGAACTTGAATTTTCGGAGGCACCGCCCCCTTCATCAGAAAGTTAGGAAGACATTTCCAGTGATCGGCTAGCCTCAGTCGTCGGCTAGCCGATCACTGGAAATGTCTTCCTAACCTTCTAATGAATTCAAGTTCTCCAAACCTCACAAGGTGTCTACCATCTATGAACCTCAGGTAAGTCATCTTCTTTCTACCTCTCTGTCCTTTCCCCATTAATTGTTTTATATATATATACACTCATACATATGAGTCATTGTCATGTTAATTAAAACAATTGATAAGGAAAGGAAAGAGAGATAAAAAGTATGTGACTTACCTGAGGTTCGTAGATGGTAGACACCTTGTGAGGTTTGCATTCAAAAGAAAGGGAATCTCTAAATATTTTCTAAAATTCTTTTGACAGCAATTTATATTGACTCTTGAATTTATAAAAGCTAAGTATTATCAGTCTTCAACTCTTTGCATACAGGAAAATAAACTAAATTTTCATATAAGAGTTGATACTTCAATATGGTAATGAAGCATTTGACTTACAAAAAAGTGTAGAGCTTGTTCTACTCTTGTAACTTAACGTTGTAGAGATGGGCTATCAAAGAACTAGTTGCCTCTGTGTATTGAGAAAGAAAGCAGTAGCTCTTGTGATCTGAGAGCTATTTGAATGAGTGAGTCACTTACTGGAACTCTCTGCTCCTGTGATCTGAGGAACAATTAGCTCTTTGAATCATAACCGCGCCACTGAACCAATTGAGTCAATAATTCTTTGTTTAGTTAATATGTCAAATATTAAGACATGGACCTTCTCTTTCCATAAATTATCATGGGGTGATTATTTTTGTATATTTAGTGGCATATGAACATAATTTGTAACCAAAAGATATTATGATTTTGACTTGTCTGACTGCAAAATACAATGGTAAAATGTCCCTTTTGTAATATATTGGTCACATATTCTCACTGAAAGTTTTCCTTTACTTTCCATAAGTTATAAATAGTAGGATAGCCATGCACAAAAGCTTTGTCCCGCTTTAAATAAAAACTCAAATTTATTCAAATCCCTAATTTATAAAAATAAAGTCCCTATAGCCATTATTTTATTTTATGTATAAGTTTATATGAAAATCAAATTTGTCGGAGAAACAAGTGAAATTCATGGGGGAAAAACTTAAGATTCATTGTAGTGAGTGGGCAGAATATAAGTCATAATTTATCAAAGGAGTGATGGATGAGTGATTCTGATCACTAATTAGAATGGTTTTGTGAATTGTACATTTCACTAGAGTTTTGACTTTCATTTCCAAAAATGTAGTTATTTCTAGTGTTGACAAAATCATTTCACCACTTGGTAACATGATAACCAGTGGAATAGGCAATTGGTTAACTATTATCCATGTTCTACAACTGGTGGTGGTTGAGAGTGGCTTCTAATATAGTGAACTGTCTTGGTAACCAAAATAATCATGTTATCCAGTTTCAAAATAATTGGACACAAATTTTGCTGCTGAATATTGCAGAGAGAATGTGCAAATTGTGCATTTCTTGTTGTAACTTGGCAACAACACTATTCTGTCTGCCAACCGTATTAATAGACCTATCAATATATGAGCATACAAGTTTGTTCATGCAGAATTTGTTCCACCTTCCCAAATTGTTCTGACTTGTTAGCATATGGGAATCAGTTATTGAATATTAAATTTACTTTACAAGGTTTCTTAGACTTCCAACCAGGTAAAAACACAATAATTCCATGACGTTTCAGCAGCTGTCATAGCTACAATCTTTTTTGGTGAACTACATATGCCAGGAAAGCCTTCATTCGGTTATTAAATTTACTGTCACGTTTCATTTGAAGACTGCCAACTTTCAAATTCCAGCGATATTAAGGGTCTCATCAATCTTTATCATTTAATTTTTGTAGTTGCATTTGAAGAAATTACCAAAACATGGTGACTAATTATCAGTAAACTTGTACTATGAAGGTAAGTTGCTCTGACATGGTTTATCATGCTCTTCAGAAACTTTTTTCCACTGACCTCCATATTCACCCAACAGCATACCATGCGATTATTTCCTTTGAGGCTTTATAAAACATTGTCTCTTTCTTCCACCAGAATTGAAAAGGTTGAAGCATCCACTACTCTGGACTTGTTAACCTAAGTGTGGGAAGATCTGTATTTTAGGTTGGATGTGTGCCGTATGCAAAAGGTGCACACACAATAGTAAAAAAAAGGTGTTATTTCACCTGCAATTTGATGTATGATTTGTTGTTCATTTACACACACATCCAGGTGTTTTGAATTATCTATATGATTGGAGAATGCTTTTGTCACATGGGGTTTCCAATTAAACTTTAAGCAAATTGCACGTTGAAATGAAATTGCAGAACAGGAGTTGTCATTTTACGTATGTCTTGCTCCAAATGTGGAAAACAATAAAACAGTGTTTGCACATGTGCTTATCTAAAACTGGAACCATATTTAAGTGTTTATAGCCAGTCCCGGATCCAATAAGTGCGGGGATTGATTGGATTTTTTTTGTGGGGACCTTTATAAATTCAATATTTAAATAAAATTCTATATATATATATAAATTTGTCATGGATTGTAAGATAGGTAAACATTTACATACATTAAATCATAAAAATGCACAAAATACAAAAACAATTACATTTTATTGAATATAAATTAACATAATTGAATATTCGACATCTAATGAAGAAATTTAAATGCATTTTTAATTTTAAATATAATTTCTTGTTAATAATATTATGTAATATTGTTAGTACATACTTTTTTAACAATAACAATTAGTAATTGTAGTCGCAAAATAGGAAACTAATAATAAAAACGATTAGAAGAATAGAGAAATGCAAATGCAATAAACAATTGACATTTGATAGTAGCTACATCTACTTAATAGTGAGTGCAGTGCAACAATGACTAATGCCAAAAAACGAATGTGAGCGCGCCGAGTAAGATGCATATAGAATAGTATAATCGAAAGAGAAGATAGTACTACCCGATTAATTAAACGTGTCAAAAATGACACTTACGGGTATCCGTTTTCTATATTATAAAGTGTATATATTATAATATACACACAAATAAATCTCATCCAACAATGCGAACTTAAAATAATATATATTTTTAATTATTTGAATAATTTATCCTTTATCATCAAAAGAAATTTGCTTTAAATTCTGAAAAATAACCTTTTGTTAATTTTGGTGGTGATGCTGGGCCCAATCGCCTTAAATCAGGGTCTGTTTATAGCTGCACGTTTTTACTAAAAATTTGTAGGGAAAAATGGGGTGCGGTTTGTACACGGCATTTTCAAATTAATTACAGTAAAGTCGCTTTAGTTTAGAACATTTTACTAATATAATACAAACCTCACAACGTATTGCATTCGAACGTTATCAAAATGGTTTAAGGTAGGGGAAGTTTATCTATTATCGCACCCCTCATGATCTCGCCAATAAGGTGCCGCCCTGTAGTGAAAAACGGCTCAAATAGTGTCTTACAGACTCTCGGTAAGTCCTGTGATAGATGAGCAGTTGCGTTTAGCTTGTGTAAATTTTTAAGTGTTGAGCAAACCTAAAGTTTTTGAAGTCTTCATCACACACTAATGAATCTTCTTAACGGGAAGCGATATTCCTAATTATTTTAACGTATTTACAGCCATATGATCATGCAGTTTAAGTAGATATAGCTGTAATGTTCTGTCTATTGTTAGTTTAGTAGAGTCAGCCATATTGGAAAACCGTGTTGTTCCTAATATCGCACCCTTACTGTAGTCATAATCCGCACACTGTTTCATTAATTTTAAATACTGGTTTGGCTTTCTTGGGGGCCTGTAACGTCGGATTTATTGTCGCAGATGCCATCGAAGAAGAGAAATATGAGGAGAGCCATGACTGCTGTGCGGAATAAGGTTATGAGTCTGGGACGTGCGCCCAAACATTTTTAAGTTCCCAAATCAGCGCTGAAAGATAAAGTTAATTCTGGAGAACTCGACGTAAATAAATTAGTTACAACTAAACTTGATAGGAAGTCTGTTCTTGACGGTGAGCTGGAGCAATCTATGCCTGAATACGGAGGCCATATTTTATGGATTGACGGCTAAGGATTGCAAACAAATAGTATTCCAAGCTAGAAAGGTTTCCAGACGGATATAAGCCCTTTGCCCCAACTGAACGATAAAAGGGTCGAAGTGAACGAAAGATGACCAAGTTGCTCAGTAACAGTTCTGACAAGTTCTCCTTTCAAAGTAAAACCTGACGAAGATCTTGCTAAGATGGAAACGATTTTTTTTTTCCAAAAATCTTTTTGACATGATGACATTCTGTAGGCAATGAATGCACTGGTCGCATACTTGTATAAAGAATGAACTCAACACCAGAAAAAGAGAAAAGAATTTATCTGAAATAATAATTACCAATACATATTTTGAAACACAATATACGAAATAAACGTATTATAATTTTCCAATAACTTAAAATTGAAAGAAAATTACAGGAAGGGAAGCCTTAATCAGTCCTCCAGATATTCATCTGTAATAATGTAAAAACAAAAAACTGACAAATGTTCCAATTAACATAAAAAACATTCATTTGTTGCAGTACGAACATGTCAATTTAATGAGGAATGTAATTGACGTGAATAATTGAATAAAATTTTAATTTAAACGGCCAAAAATTTAGAGGAATGATTAAGGCTTCCCTTCCTGTAAATTATATAAATAAATTAAAACGGTCCTGGTAACTTCATTGAACCAATTAAAGCCTTATCAAATTACTTATGCACTATCTTTGTCCAATTAACAGCTATTGAAAAGGAGTTTCCATTTTGAAAAATTATTGTCATTAAAATAGAATTAAAATATATTTGTGTGTTTCATGACCGATTTCATTTGCAAAATTGCCAACATAACGGCAATTTCTGCAGTTGGCTTGCGTGTTTTTGTGATCGAGTAGTGTAATGTTTACTGCTGTCAGTTCATGTGGATTTGTTTATCGATAACAAAAATGCTGCTTTTCTACAATTTTGATAAAAATATATTTCCTGCTTGGTAGTAATCACAACACAGAATTATTGACATGGTAGTTATAAATATTTCTGACCTAATGTTCTCGTTGATAGTTTTATGGAAACTTAAATGTGAAACTAACCCATAATAAAAGTTCATCGAAAATGATGGAAGTATTGCTTTAACATGATAAGGAAAAATTAAAAGAACGTCTTAATTTTTTATAAAGTACTTAAACATATTTATTTCTTAATCTTTAAAATAATGCAGTTATTCCCTATTTACTAGCTGTGTTCTGTTGATCATGTTATCATATTTGGTTTCAGTTACTTGACTGATGAAGTTATTTAAATATGATATTACAAGACTTAAAACTATAGTGTATTTCTATATTTATTTAATTAGAATTCATCTTTCTGTCATGTGTTGTAGAGCCCAAACATGTGTTTTGATTGCTTATTGCTATGACAAGATGAATGTATTACTCAGTAAAGTTTGTAGTCTAACATATAGGTTATACTGTATTTATTTACATAATGGTACTAATTGGCATGCAAAATAGAAAAGGGTATGATAATTTTTGGAACTTTTACCTTTAGGTGGTTGTGTATTATTAACCAGTATGTAAGGTATTTCAGCAGATAAATCTTATCGTTTATTTTTATTTTGGTAATGTAATCATATACTGATTTAATGTTTCTTCCTGTTATTAATGACACATTTTTCAGAACAAACTTATGGCTGTGTGACATAATTTGTGCATATTGAAATGTAGGCCAAAGGGGAATATGATCCCCCAAACATATACATCAGGATTTTTCCTTCATTTTATACACATTAACAGACTGTGACATCACTAGTTGTGCACCAATCACGTGTTAGGCAGATATAACTCCACCAGTTCGGTGTATCCTCCGTCTCTCTCTCTCAACAATTCTGTTTCAGACTTCTCATTTATGACTTGATCTACCTATATGACTTTCAGAATTTGTCTGTAGCACTACATTTTAAATGCTTTTATTCTTTTCTGTCCTGCACTTCCGATTGTCCAAGTTTCCATACTATGCCATACTTCACACAAACACTTTTAGAAATGATTTCCTAGTATCCCAACTTGTGAAAGCTTCCCTTGTTTGTGTTATCTACTTCGCTTCTTCGAAAATAGCAAAAACATCATTTTCTATTATGGTATTCTTTACTTCACCACTCTTGTTTTTACTACATTCAGTTACTTTAGTTTTATGAATTGATAGTAATTCTCATATTGTTCACTGTTTTCAAGATTATGATCATATCATTTAACAAGTTTTCCAATTATTCTGCTGACTGAGAAAATTACATTGTTGTCGGTGAACTTTTACGGTATACTTTTCCAAGTTTCTCTTTAACCTCCTCCATTTATTGTTTCATGTACAGATTAAATAGCATAGGTGACAGACGGCAACCCTACCTTTTTCCCATCTTCATTGTTGCTTTCTTTTTATGCCCATCAATTCTTATTACAGCTTCACCTATCCCAACTATTTTACTGAACCAAACTAATATTTTCCCAATTCATATTCTGTCATTCCATTTAATAATTCTTGTCAGGAATTTTTTACACATGTTACTAGGTGCTTATGCCAGGAACTACTTTCTTCGGTAGTGCTATGATGTAATTATTATTAAAATCCAATAGTATTTCTCCTGTCTGGTATATTTTACAAACTATTTGAAAACATTTTGTCATTGCTTCATCACCTGAGTATCACAGTAATTCCATGGTGATACCATCAATTACGGGTGCTTTATTACTGCATAGATTTGTCAATGCTTTGTTAATGTGACATTTAACTGTGTGGTAAGCGTTGCTTGTTATACAAACAATCATATTTACTGTTGAACTATTCATAAAATTGTGGGGTGACCTGGATTGACTTTACCCAAAATATATTCTTCTTTTGTATTTATTTAGTTTTTATCTCTAATTACAGGATGTAAGAAAGGAAAGTGGTGGTTACAAGAACTGAATTGAGTTTTTCTTCATAATGGAGCAGTGCATTTCAAAAGACAGCGATTCAGCTAATGAGGAAGATGGGAAAGGCTTTGCTTTAATTCAGACTATTCTTGGGGAAATGAAAAGTGAGTTTAATAAAGATCTGAAAATACCAGATATAAAAAAGGAGAATGATGAGAAAGGTTCCAAGAGATCAAACAGGAATGAACAATATACAAGACCTGAAAAGAAAGACCCAGTTTCAGTTGATAAGAAAAATAATACAGATAATACTGCTTTTAATAAGGATGATGCTGCTGGATATACATCTACCTTGTTAAAGAAAAATGATCCTACTACATGCCTTATTGGACTCAAGCTCTCACCTGATGGTCTTAAGTCACCAACAGAATTCAAGACAAGTGTTGACAGTTCCAGAATGGTTATGTTGAAAACTCTCCCTGAGTCAGCAAATGGGCCTGTTTTTGTTAAAATAGAGTGTGTTAATGAAAGTCAAGGTGTTTCTGCCCAAGGTAAACGATCGCTTAGGAGTCAAGTTGTCAAGTCTACACCTGAAGAACCGTCTGGAGTAAAACGGTCTGCCCGAAGGAGATCTAAAGATTCTCCTAGGGAGTCTGTTTTGCAGAGTGCTATTGCCAGGAAAGAAAAATCCTTTAGTAATCTTGGCCAAAATGATGACAAACCACATTCTAGTAGAAATATTAAAGTTAGTTCTCAAAGATCAGTACGGTTGAGTCTGGATAAGTCCCATTCAGCTTTATCAAAAGGTTCTTCAGCATCTCGTAGTTCTGGAGATGGAAAGAAACTGGGAAGGCCCCTTAAAGCATTTCAGAAGCGCTCTCTTATTGATTCTGTGTCTATGACAGTAGCTGGGAATGTGAAGACAAGAAATGCTGACATTAGTAAAACGTCTCCCAAAGGCCAAGGGGGTTCTGGTATAAATGATGTGAATGAACTCAACAAGTCATGCATTCTCGGTAATTCAAAAAGTTGTCAAAAATCTTCCAGCCAGACTGTGAATACCGTAGGGCAAACTTATACTAAAACAGGAAAAAGGCGATACAAACCTTATAAAGGTTTGAGATACTCTTTTAGTTCTAACAATGCTAAGAAAAATAAAATAACTAGACAGCGTACACTAAGTGAAACTGCAAAAATTATAATTGGGATCTCTGATAAACATATGGTGGCAAGGAAATCTGATATTAGATCAGGATTAAGCAAGTCTACTGTAAAAGTTACACCTGCAAATATTACAAAGTTGGAAAATATTAAATTAGAAGATTCATTGATTTCTAATGAAGACATTGATCAAAGCTTTTCTGTTCCATCCAATATAAATGATGAAGGTAATACACAATTGGTTTTCTATAGTTGTTTTATATGTTGATATGACCATAAAACCAATTTACCTATTTTTGTTTATAGTATTACTGCATGATATAGAGTCTCAGGCATGTGAAGAATATAAAAGTCATCAAATTCATAAACACAAGCAATTTTCTAATGGAATTGGCGTTGAAGGTAAATTATTGTTATAAGATGTCCAGTACTTTCTCTAATATTCACTAGCATATAATATACACATTCATAATCTGTATTGAACTTGTCACATACCATCGGTTTTTATTTAAATTAATTAAAGATTTACACTAGTATATTGCTGAATGTTTGAAAATATGTAATGTGTTAACTACTCTGACAGGTATTGAGTTGAAAAGATTCAACCGTGATGAACATGTTGCAGTTGAAACTCAAGTTCAAAGTTCTATAGATAAAGCAGATGTGAGATATACAGAGGTATTGTTAATAACTTTTCCTACTTATTAATGTATCTAAAGTTCTCTAATAGTTCATAGAGATTTAATTATTTCAGTTTTGACTGTTGTAGAGTTGGGAACTCTTGTTCTGAAAGGTAAACAAAAATACTCAAATTTTAATTAAGAGGAGTAATAGCTAACCCGACAAGGCCATGTTCATTCTCAATTCCTCCTTAGTATCTTCCTCTCCCAGCAGTTGAGTCTGGCTTCTTGTTGTTGTCATGACCCATGCATCACACGCATATGTAATTACAGGTCTCGGTACTGTTCGATATATTAGTATATATAATAGAAAATTTCTATTATATTTAATTCACCTTATGACTTGTAATCTCATAACTATGATTATGCTGTGTAATTTGTTTATTATTTTATTTAGTAATCAAGTGTACTTCTCATTTTCCCATATTGTGTAATATAATGTATGGAAACATTAAATATGCTTATATTCTCAGGCTGACACTGCTGAGCTTTGTTTGTGTGAAAAGGAGACTTCTCTCTTTATGATTGACAAAGCATCCGACAATGATATCTTCCATTGCCAAGCCTATGATTGCTTAAATCACAGACTTGTTGGGTGCTTAGAAAAGGTGAATGCACAAGAAACTTCATTGCTTCGACCAAGTGTGCAAGTAGCATTTAGTCTTCTTTGTGATGTCCATAGACAAAGAATGTTGCGGCACCATTGTTGTCCTACTTGTGGCACTTTCTGCACTCAAGTAAGTATATATAAATAATTTGATTACCTGGTTCTAGATTACAAAATTATAAGTTGTTTGCCTGTGAAGTAGCATTGAGAATACATTATTAGAAACTACAGATAAAAATCCCTTTCATATCGTTATTTTTGTTTACCTATTATATTATTAAATGGAGCAGAATTATTGTTGACTAGTAGAAGGTCATAACAACACTTTCCTTTCTGTTACATATGTGTGTGCGCGCACACACGTGTATGCAGTTATATAGTTAACAGCTGGCCATCACTTGGAATGCTCCTCCCTATCTTCTGACAAAGGGGGTGGTTGCCTTAAAAAATTTAAGAAAATCCCGCACTCATGGTGTTTGCTAGCAGTATACTGCAGGTAAGCTACCACATTTCTATCTCTGTTTCCTGTCCTTATTAATTGTTTTAATTATTCTGACAATGTCATTTCCTACGGTGTGTGTATATATATATAATGAAACCTTGTGTTAAGATTCAAGCTTTTAAGGAATTCATGTTTGTAACGAAGTAATTCCTAAGTCCCAGAAAAACTTCCATAAGAATAATGTAATTTTTTCCCCGCTTTTAAGGAACCCTAATTTAACAAAATACCCACTTTTAAGGAATTTTTCCCCTCTTGGATTTCCACTCATTAACTCCTTTTTAAGGAATAATCGAGCATTAGATTTTTACTTCCCTTTTACTTTGACTTAAAATTTGTACCGCTCATGTTACAAATTTGCAGTGAAAGTGCACAAGTTTACGACGTTTTGGAAGAACACTATATTGCCTCGTCTAATTAGGGATTACAAGCCTAAACACAGACAGGAGTTATTTTAATCTTCTTCAGTAAAATTGAATAGTTTTCTTTGCGACAACTGTTTTGCAGGGAAATGTAGCAAAGCGAGGCGAACGATGTTGGTTGTGTATAAATGACGATAAATGTTATGACCTCTATTATAGTAACACCCCGTTTTAATGTTCCCATTATTAAGGCATTACTGTTTGACTCGAAAAAATTGCGATTAAAGCAATGTAATTTCTTCCAGTTTTTAAGGAACCTGGCTATAAAATAATTTCCGATTTTAAGGAACTCTTTTTTTTGTAAAGAATTTCCACTCTTATCCATTTCTAAAAAATAAGTGCACATTTTATTTAGATTTAAACCTCACCCACACCAAGCACAGCGTTTGGGAAGTTCCCAGTGCATGTGCAATAGCTCCAACTATTTCAAATGTTATATATACATTTTAATATCCAATCTGGCTGAGGAAAGACAGCGGATACTTCGGGTTTCGAATTTCTCCAAAGTTAATACCGACCCTGTTACTTGGAGCAACATCTTTATCAATTAAATATAAGAACGTTCTAAGTCAAATGCTGCAATGGCCCATTTAGGACTTTATATTTGTTTTAAAAGTATGCCATCAAAAGAAACATAAAAATTCAAATTACCGACTAAATTAGCCTGTCTTTAGTAAACTAGTTTAACCTTGGAAAGCTTTTCATATTTATTTTGTGCAAACTTCTATGCAAGGAATACCCCATTTAAGGAATAACCTAAGATGTAAGGAAAATAAATGTAATTCATTAAAAAGGGATTTTACTGTAAATTACATGAATACCCCCATTTAAGGAACAAAATTTCTGGTCCCCAGAGTTTTGTTAAAAATGGGTTCTACTGTGTATACACACACACACACACAAGTCAGAATATGACATTGTCAGACTGATTAAAACAATTAATAAAGACATGAAAGAGAGGTGAAAAAGTGGTGGCTTACCTGAAGTGTAAATGTGGCAGGCACCATACTGAGTGCAGTGTTTGAATTTTTGAAGGCAGCCACCCCTTTCAACACAAAATTAGGAAAAGCAATCCAAGTGACAGCCAGCCATTGATAGCTGGTGTGTGTGTAAGAGAGAGAAAGAGATGAGGAAAATCTTACTCAAAACAATACATTTAGATAGAAAAGATAGGAAGACTGAAAAATATATATTTGAATTTATTTTCAGGGCCGCTTTATGGTTTGTGATTCAAATCACTTTTACCATTTGGGTTGTTCATTTATAAGGGAGAATACTTTGGTATGTCCTCACTGTGGGCTGCATTCCTCATCTGTTTGTGTTCTGACATTGAGTTCATACACAACCCCAATATTTTTGCCTACACAGAAGCCTGCCAGAAAAGAGTGAGTAACATTGAGATGTGCATTAACTAATGAATAAGATCAGAATTTTCATGGTACAACACATTTTAAATTCTGTTAAAGTGAACTTCAAGTTAAAGCATAATTAATTCATAAAATAATATGTAACTTAAAAATTGAACCCATCAATTAAAATTTGTGAAATTTTTTATTTTGGTGAAATTGTAATCATTATAGTTACTATTGTTTTACCTAAAGATTTCAATAGAACAAATATGGTTATATTGTAGAGAAGTCGTTTCCTGGTCAGTTCAGCTCTGCATCGATATACGATTTTGGTCTGAGGACTATTATAAGGCACCAGGTAGTTTTTAAACAGAAAAACACCAAAAGATTAATATAAGAGTTTAATTCAAATCAGAGCATGAAATGAGTAATCTAAAGCAGGGCATGGTCACTCACTCAATCATTTCAATCACTCATCTTTAACTCAATTATCCAAAAATGACTACTCGGTACTAAATGTGATTCGACTCCAGGCCTAGCACCAATTATTTGTGGCTTACTTGCTAGCCTTTATTAAGCCTTTTAATGCCTCGTGGCTGTTAAACCATGAAACATGTCTTACTCTCCACTGAACCACCCACCATTATCAAAATTCAGTGACGTAAACTAATCACAACACCTAACATGGTTTAACTACTACTCAGCATATCACCACCTGAATCTGTGGTTGATTCGATAGCCGTTTATCAGCATGTGGCAGCATGTGTCGACTCACTAGCAAGTTCCTTTGTGGCTTCTGTCATATTGCTCAAGTGCAGTCACCTGACCTAATCTACCAATCACAGGTCTGTAAAATCCCAAGCGTTTACATTAGCATCAACATCACCCAGACAACAATCAATCTGTGACTGTGTTGGCACACAACTTGTGAAACAAGTCATAGCTTGCATGCTATATTACCTGCTTGCATTGATTTTGGCTGGGGCTGTAACTGTACATGTTACAATATATATGCGTACACACAATTACCTGAAGTGTACAATTGGCAAGCACCATGTTGAGTGCGGGGTTTTTTAAATTTTCGTAGGTACAGCTCTCTTCATCAAAAGATTAAGAACAACTTTCCCAGTGACAGCCTGCCGTAAGGAGTATTTTAATATAAGGGGCCAAAGGTCTCTGGCACCTCATTATGGAGTAATGTATTTAAGTATGTGTAGAGTGTATATTTATGATTTATTCGGTTTGTTAGCACAATCACCATTGTTTCTGTGAGAATACTCCCACAACAGTATAGAAGGCAATAACCAAAACATACAACCCAGAGTAATGCAGCAACCCTTAGATGAAACACGTACTTTTTTATCACAGTGTGTTCTGTCAGTGTACAATATAGCCCAGAACTATTCATTTACAGTTTGTTCAAATTGTCGACCACCACGATCATTGCAGAGTGTACAGCGGCTCACTAAGGCTGTGATAGTCTTAGCAACCAGGTCCATGTTAGTATCGACTGGAATCTTGTGAAGTAGGCTCTTCACATGTCCCCAGAAGAAGTAGGAAGGAGTCTGTTAGTGTCATGTCTGGTGACCGACCTGGTCAATGGATTAGGACCACTGTAACCACATTTTCTAGGTACTGTGAGATGAAGCAGTCTGCCAAACTCCTGGAATTCTTGACATGTAAGGTGAATGATGGTGCTTCACTGTACATTCTGCCCTTATTGTGTAAGGAAACTTTTTTATTTATGTGCTACACTATACATTAATAGAACACATTGACCACACTGTGATAAGTACATGTTTTGTCTTAGTGTTGTTGCATTACTCTATGTTGTATGTTTTGTTTATTGTGTTACAGACTTCTTCACTGTTGTGAAGGTATTTTCATAGAGATAAGGTTGATTATGGTAACAAACTGAATAAATCTCAATTACATTATTACTCAGTAATGAGCCACTGGAGACTGTGGGTCCCTTTCACCAAAATACCAGACAGTATTTCAGAATGTTTGTCGGTGGAGTTCTGTATCACCTTGTATATACACATATGTTTGTGAACTATTTTTTTCTGTTGTAGACTCATTTTTAAATACCTTTTATGTAGTACAAAGATATTAATTTACTTTTTATTTGTGTCATAGATCTACAGCCAGAATAACTGCTACTTCAAGAACAGAAGTGGAAAAACAAACTTCTTTTGAAGAAATGGAAGATGACCTTCAAGAAGGAGAGTCTAACATTTTAGATGGCAGCTTACATTCTAAAGGAATTCCTCTACCCCTTGACAAAGAGAAATTAACACAACTTGTTAATGTTGTGTGTAGTATGCAAGTAGCTTCTGATCAAGAGAATTCAACAGCAAGGTTATTGAAAGTATTTTAATACATGCATGATACTATTATACATACATTGATCATATTTCTGCATCCTCAATATTTACTTCAAATAGATTTCCTGAGTCTTATTACTAATTATCAGTCTGTGACCAACATAGTTTTACTATATGTCGTAGCGCCTCATACTTCAGGTCTAGAAAAGTAACATCTCTTCTGAACAATCTATTAATAAAATAAATATTGAAGGTAGCCTTTGTGGATCTACATAACAATCTAAATTCCTCACCGTCCACAACAATGGGATTATCGTAGTTGCAGGGTTCTTTAGTTTCCATCTGGGTTATTCTTGTGTGAAATGCAATGTTTCGATATCTAGCTCCTCTATCTTTGTCAGGTGACAGAGATCAGTTGTGTTTCACACAGATACAACCCGGGTAGAAACCCAAGAACTACATTCATCTAAGTCACTGGGAAAATCTACTTTTGCTAAATGGATTACAGTTTAAGTTTCTGTACTTCAATGGTTCCTAATAAATCTGTGACTCTTATGGATATCGCCATACTGACTTACAGAAATATAACATGCTTTGCATATCTCTCACATGTGCACACTCAAACCATAGAACCACTTTTTTACGAATATCTGGGAACTTAACATTTTCTTCCTTACATAGGTTTTTTTCTCAAGAGAGTAAAGTTAATTAATGAGTGTAAATCCATTGCAAAAATATTACTTAAAGGTGGGAATTTCAGCATGTGGTGGTTGCCCAAAAACTGAAAAAATTATATTATATAAGTGACACTTTAGTGGGACTTATGAAATATTTAGTTACAAACAGGAATTCCTGAGGCATGCCAGAATAATTAAAACAATTTGTACAGAAACGTAAGAGACTTGTGGTATACCTGTTCAGCATCACAGTTCAGGACAGAAGGTAGTTCTTCAAATTTTCAGAGCTATTAACTTTCTTTCTGAAGGGAAGGTCATGGGAAAGAAAAGTTTGTCATAAGTGGCAGTATGCCAGACACTTGGCAACCGTTGACCATACTTTTCAGTTGGTCAGATATCAGGAGAACATGCTGGCCATTCAAACATGTTCAAGGTCAAGAAAATACTGGCATGTGGTCATGAATTTTCCTGCAGAAATATTGTGTTACAGAGGCTTAGAAGATATGACAGAGCCACAGACTGTAACACATCAGAAATTATTCTTCTGATCAAAATGCCAGCAATGTGAACAAGAGGTGATCATGTTGATAATCCAGTAGCATCCCATATTGTCACTACAGGTGAAGGGTAGTACCACAATATCGAATGCAAGCTAAAAATGTGCATTCTCTCTATTATGCTGCCAAGCACACAAGTAACCATAGACAATGTATACAGAAGCAGAGTATGTCTATAAAGTCTATGAGTTCCCATTCCTGCATCCAGGGTCTTTGTTGATCACACCATTAAAAGTGTTCCCGTCTGTGATGAAGCAACAAGTTGTGGGCAAAGCCATGATCACCATGCTGAGATATTGTTGCCGCAAATGTCAAACTGTTTGTACAGGCTCTTGTTGTGTCGCTAATGACCCCAGTTATTGACTCAGGTTTTGTGAGTGATATACAATCCTGTTTGGCCTTGCTAATAAGATGTCTGTTTACTTGGCTGCTAGTGATAGAGAATCACTGAGATCTTGCATGGCATTGTTTAACTCCTGAATCCATTGATTCCATATTCGGACAGTCAGGGCTTGTTGGTCAATGTGAGCAGCAATACTGTGGTACAAGAAACCAAAATCCCAGTAGACTACAATGATTCTTTGATTGGTCTTACGTGAAGCACAGCAATGAACTTTTGTACCTGAAAACAATGCTCAATTGCAACTTTTGTACGAGAAACCTGCTGTAAAATTTATTTCCTTGGCAGTGACCTTTTCTTGAGACAGAAAGTTATTGACCTTGTGGGGTGTCTATTAAATCTTAGTCTATGTGCAGCACATACGTAATCTAATTTTTTTTCCTGAAGAAGGAAGCTAATGCCACTGAAATTTTAAAGAATTTCCTCCTGTCCTGAGCGGCGATTCTGAGCTTCAACTTCAGCTAAGCCAATTGGTTTATTCAAGCATGCATATATACAAACTATTAATTATTATAAGTAAGTTTGTGTATAAATTATTGTATGTTTATATTTTCAGGTGTTTAGCTCAAAATTTATTTGTGGCTGCCAAAACTGGGAATGCAGAAAAAATTCTACAGTCCTTAGGTATACACTTAAACAATTTCAGCTGTTTTGTTAATAATACTTATTAGTAATAATATTTCTCTTTAACTTCAAATACAATTTCATAATCTTTAAAACACAAAAATATATCATTATTATTATTTAATTGATTCTGATTCCATGTCACTGATATATTATTTTTAATGCTGTATTTTATTTTCAAAGGCTTTTTTACCAGCCATAATTTAAATTATGAAACCAATTCGAGCTTTAAAAAATATGAAAACCATAGCTTTTGACAAATTCATGAGTATATAAAAAAATTACTTTAATAACACAGTTCCACAACAATCTAAAATATGTGAATATTGGGCAATGTTAATATTGTCACGTTTCTGAAGGATCGTGAGATACAGTAACACATACTGCTAGAGGTTATAGATGTTTATTTAACACACAGTGCTGTACAATGACTCGCTTTGTGAAAGACGCTACGCTTCAGGGTCCAGTACAACTTACATATTCATGGAATATTCCAGAAACGAAACATTCTCGAAACAGAAAATACTAGCAATGATAGGTAAAGAAATTAAGTAAAGTAAGCAAATAAACAATGGTTGTATTGAGTGGAGACCCGAGTCCACATTTCTGCAATACAGCTCTATACCTCCTCAGCCGTGACTCCAGGTGAAAGATGTGGCAATATTTTACTATCAAAATTTTAATCTTTAATTCTAGAAACCTTCCGTATGCAATATGTTATTACATACCCACACGGAAATTGTCAACTTATGACTGCATTGATTTTCAGCAGAACTCACATCTTATCTTATAGACTTTGTTCTATTGTGTAGTCAGATAGGATTGACAATGTAACTGGGCTGTAGGTGTGTAGTCACATTGTCTTACAGGATTTCCCATCAGATAGATGGCTGGAAATTGGTGTACTGAAAAATTTATAATAATTATAGGGAGAACTAATAAATTTTGGCATATTGAAGGTTTGTAGAATTAAAGAATAAAAAAAGTCATTGGATAGAAAGAAAGATAGAAATATTTGGGAGAAAAGCAGGAAATTCGCTCTTTAAATCATAGTATTATGCTCAGAGAAATACACATGTTAACAAAGAAAGGAATGGAAGGAGAAAGAAAGACTGAAAATATTCAGTATGGCCAGTACTTGAACCTACACACACACACAGATATATATATATATATATCTCAGTCGTCGGCTAGCCGATCACTGGAAATGTCTTCCTAACCTTCTGATGAAGGGGGCGGTGCCTCCGAAAATTCAAGTTCTCCAAAACTCACAAGGTGTCTACCATCTATGAACCTCAGGTAAGTCATCTTCTTTCTATCTCTCTGTCCTTTCCCCATTAATTGTTTTAAACATGACAATGTCATTTCCTATCTCATATTTATATATATATATATATATATATATATATATATATATATATATATATATATTAAGGAAAGGAAAGAGAGATAGAAAGTAGTTACTTACCTGGGGTTCGTAGATGGTAGGCACCTTGTGAGGTTTGGAGTTCTTTAAATTTTCGGAAGCACCGCCCCCTTCATCGGCCATCTATCAACCAGGTAAGTCACCTTCTTTCTATCTCTCTGTCCTTTCCCTATTAAATATATATATATATTTGAGGGGCAGGCATTGTGGCCGAATTGGTTAAGGCGTCTCGTGGCTAAAGTGAGGGCTCTATGACGATCCGGGTTCGAGTCCCGGCGATGTCAAATATTTTCAGTCTGTCTTTCTTTCTTCTTCTATTCCTCTCTACGCAGATCACACAGCTTTCTCTGAGCATATTTCTATTCGCTTAAAAGCGAATTTCCCAACTTTTTCCCACATTTTATATCCTTACACCCTATCCAAATATACAAGGTGTGTGACGATGTCACGTTTCAATCATTAATTCGTATATATATATATATATACTTAGCTTATTACTGTTAGAACTTATTTGTTTTAGTAGAAGTTACTATCTTTTAGACATTAATATCAGCGTAATGAATACCTTACACTTGTATAAATTATTAATCCATCATTGCTCCAAATAGCTGCTGGAATTGATGCCAATCATTTATTTCCGGATTCGTCAATGCAAACTGCTTTACACATTGCATCTGCTGATGGAAATTTGGCTGCAGTTCACATTTTGCTTCAATCAGGAGCACAAATTGATTTAATGGATCAAGATCAGAACACTCCCCTTATTTTGGCTACACAAAATGGGCATAATGATATTGTAGAGTATCTCATTAAAGCTGGAGCCTCTATTACTCTAAAGGTACTTCAATATGATAAGAATTATAGTAATAATCATGATAAATAATAATAATGATAAAATGATTACAATAATTTTTTTTTACAATATCAGACTGTTTGGAAATAAATAAATAGTATTTGCTATTTGTCAATTAAATTAATATATCATTTTTTGAACAGTAATACATGATGTTTCTTTCCTTAATTTGGAAACTCATCTTGTGTGATTTAAATACTAAAAATACAAAAGAAATTTCCAATATGGTGTATGTAATACTATTATTATATATGAATGAAAACTTACGGAATCAAGAAATTAAATGGTTGAAAAATTAAACGTGCATGTCACATATGCAAAGAGGTTGGGATAACAGTTAAAACCAGTATCTCATAAATGGGAAATTTTTAATTATGAATGAAAAGTATAGTTTACAATAGTAGAGAATTGTAAGTTTTGTTTACATTATTGGTGCAATTTTTAACATTAATGGCTAAATTATTAGATCTGAGGGTTGAAATATCTCACTCATTAATCTTGAATAAAGATTACATTCAACATCTAAAATTTAAACTTTTCTCCAATTGATTTTATGGTTGTTTAAATATATGTGCTTTGACGGGATATAACAATTTTGTAGACTAATTTTTAAATTATTTTTATTTTCAAAATATGAGTTTTAAATAAATGTTTGGTTTGATCAAATATTTTTAACCAATTTTAAATTATTGCATGATTTAAAGATTACACGAATACCATAATTAAACAAGTCAGTAAGTTTTACTATTTTTTTTTTCAAAAAAGGGGGAATTATAAATTTGTTACTGGCTAATTTAATCTTAATCAACCTAATTTTAACATTTTGGTTAATGAAATGTGAAAGATAGGAATTATAAAGAAAGATGTAACAAATTTGTTGCTGATGAGATAATTGGACTGCCTTATCTACCAGATAATATAGCATAGTTTTTTTTTATGGAAAATTGGGTGATTGGACATGTAATAAAGAGTTCTTTTGTTGAGTAAATGGATTTTTGATAACAATTGGCAATAATATTATTGTTGAAAACAATGACCAAAAATTCAAGGAAGTTGATCGAGCGTTCTTTTTCAATTTTGAAATTAAATGTTAATATAGGGTGGTAATTATAAAAAGTATTCAGCAAATTATTTATGTGAATTTTAGGGATAATAAAAAAAATACCATCAAAATATCTGAAATAGCTTAATTGCTTAAAACCGTGGTTACACCCTTAATTTATTACAATTTTTCTGCGAGGCCCCAAGTCAAAACATTGATCTATTGTGTGCTGGCAATGCAGTTAAGTTACTTTAAAAATATGATAATAAATAAAACATTTTAAAAATAGAAATAATTTATTTAAGAAGCATAATTAAATTATTTGGATGGTTCAGCTTTCTCAAAGTGAATCTCTGATTCAAAGTTGATATTTTTATTACAGCAACCTTTGATAACCCATTTTAGCATAGATAGGAGGTTGCAATCAGAGTTACCATGGTGCCAAACATTATCTTTAATCAATTGTTGCTCAAACTCTTCTTCTTCAAAGGTGTAAATTCAAATGCAAGTTTCGCTCAAAATGGCTCTAAAATACAGAGAATTTGTCCATATTGTCTGCTTGAAAGTATTTTTTGAATCATTAACTTCATTCAAGATTACAAACTGGTGCAACAAGTAAAAACAATCATTGAAATCATTTACATTAATATTTTTTGATTCCCTAATGTTAATTTCAGAATTTAAAAAACTTAATCTTTTGCAATCCCTATGGGAGGACAAAACATAGTAGTAATCCCAATACAATTCTTGGGTGGACTACTTGACAATGATGGCAGGATGACAGAGCTTGTCAAACGTTTGTGTAAGTAAACTTTGACCTGGGTTGAAACCTGAGAATTATACTTGGAACAAATTCACCAGGAAAGCCTTCACTCAGTAGTAGTAATTGATTCAATCTTCTATTGTGTTTTGGATTATTTCATTATATTTTTTCTGAAATCCAGGCATTAAGTGAAATATTTCTACACAAAAATGATATATTTTTGTATCAAAATGGATTGTAAACGTACATCAAGTCATTTTTAATTATCCTGTGAAAACTTTTTCTATACCGAATGTGTCCAATGTTGTTATACATTTATGACACACAGTTTGGGAATCACTGGTTTAAAACATAAAAAATGAAATATAATAAAGCTTCCAAATGTCTAAAAACAATTTCAGCAAATAAAGGAAAAATACTGTTTCCGATGGGGGAACCACTAATTTGCTGATATTAAATATTATTAAAGGAAAAGTAAGTGAATTAAAAAATTTAATTAATCACCTGATGATGAGTGTTTAAATGTTCAACAAACTTTTACAGTGTGTTTCAATATAAAATTATTTTCTTAATTAAGACCTCTCTTAAAATGATCATACAAATAATATAGAAATGTAATGAGGAGGGCTATTAGCAGTAGAAGAAACAATAATTCTGGAAGATTAATTAAGTTTATGTATTTTAGAAAGTAACTAATAAATTTTTATTCAAAAAACTTTCTTCATTATGTGATGGAGCAAACTTATTCTGATATATTGAGTGTTTAAAAAATCAAAATATTCATATTCAGGAGTGAATTTGACAATATAATTATCCAAATTCATTAAGTTATTTATCATATATTTAATGTATGAATGCAAATCATTAATTTCACAATATTTAACAATTTCTGTTGCAAAAAAATTAAATTTCATATTGATGTTATTAAGGAAACCGATCCTTAAAGAATTAAGATTAATGTGGTTATGAAGCCACATTTTCTACTATTCATATTACATATATACACACATATATAAATACAAAACAATTAATAAGGACAGGAAAGAGAGATAGAAAGTAGGTTCACAGATGACAGGCACCAAGGAGGGTTTGAAGTTCTTAAATTTTCTGAGGCACCGCCCCATTCATTAGAAAGTTAGGAAGACATTTCCAGTGATTGACTGGCTAATGACTCATGAGTCCTAACATTCTGATGAAGGGCGCAGTGCTTCAGAAAATTTAAGAACTTCAAACCCTACTTGGTGCCTGTCATCTTGAATCTCAGGTAAGTCACCTACTTTCTATCTCTCTTTCCTGTCCTTATTAATTGTTCTAATTAACTTGACAATGTCATTTCCTTACGCATATTTCATAAATTGCTTTTGTATTTTAAGAGTTTAAATCATGCCTCGCTGATGTTCCAAATTTAGGAATGTAACGTTGTGTACTGCTGCTGTGTAAAAGTTTATATTAAATATTTTCAAATGGGCTTTTGTACCATTTATTTATAATAAAATCAATTTTAGTGTATTTGTTATCAATTATATGGCAAAATAACAAATGAAAATATGTCAAAAATCTAAATCAAGGTTTGTAATCCTTGGCATCCATTCACCTATAAGTTTCTTAACTCATGTGCTTATATTTTAATGAATGGGCTGTACCTGCCAATCATTAATATTCTGAAATTTATTGAATTAATCATACCAATTTCACAATGGAATTTTTTCATCTTGTTAAGTATGGTGGCATTATATTAACTATGTTGCTTCCCTATAAGTAAACTCTTTAATTCCTATTGCAAACTTTTCTTTGTAAATGCTTACTTTCATTGATTTGAATAGATTAGATTTGGTGGGTGTCTTGCATTTTTACTCTTGTTTGAATTGTCAAATTCTACTTGATAATGAATTGCAGGGTGTGAAATGGTGTGTGTATATAGTTATTAATTATTGACAAATGCATTTTCTGTAGAAGAATCTGCTTATTTTATTCACAGCCATGTCTGAAATAAACTCCAGTCATATGTATTTGATTTCCCCAATAATTTTTGAGTAAACGGAGAAAAGCTAAGTATTTTAGTTTTTCTGTTTCGTCCCATTTGAATTTAAAATCATTATGAGAATCGTGTCAATGTTGCATCATGTTACTTTTATATATTTGTTAAATTATATATAATATATTGTGTATGTTATAGGGTGGTGAAGGGATGACTGCACTTCATGTGGCTGCTAAGACAGGAAATTTGGAAGCATGCAATTATCTTCTCTCTGTCCCTAATATAAAAACTTCATTTATTGACTGTACTGATGACGGTGGCTGGACATCTTTAGTTTGGGCAATAGATCATTGCCATACTGAAGTTGCTAAGTAATAAACATACTTTAACTTCTTCCCAACCTAAATAAAGTTCCTTGCTTCCTTTTAAATAGTTAGTGATTTGGTAAACAGTCATAAATATTAAAGTCTTTCTTGTTCTAGGTTTCTTTTGAAGAAACGAGCTGATCCACTTATAAGGGATGTTGAACAAAATATTGCAATACATTGGTCTGCATATTCTGGCTGTGTTGATGTTGCTGAAATGCTTATTAATCTTGGATCTGAGATAAATTGTGTAAATGTGCATGGTGACACCCCATTGTGAGTAAACACACTTTGTATACATTTTTTAAAGTGGTTATTTCTCATATTTTCTAGATAAAGAAATTGTTGTGTGTTTATTGTGAACTTTCTAATTCATGGACATATAAATTATAAATAAAATATTAAATACTGAAGTTAATTTCTCCCTGGTGTCCTTTGTTAACCTTCATAAATGTTGGGACAGTTTTGTTACAATAGGTATGAAATGCACTATCATTTTGACGTATCATTCCAAAATTTATCATTTAAGCAAATAAATTATATCCTTAATACTAAATTTGTTATCTTATATTTGTCCATAGCAGGAACAAAATCTTGTGTAATTTATATTAAATTGTTTATGATGTATTTTATTTATTTATTAATTCAACTAACATAAGACCGATATGTTTTGAAATCTATATTTATAATTTACCTTAAATAATTCATTTTGATGATATGTGTGATTTTTGCATTCAACTTGATACAAAAAAATATATTGAGATTTAATAACATCTTTTCTCAATATGCACTCAGGTTTTATTACATTTCATGCATTAGTCATCATAATTATACTATTTTTTGTCATTCAAAAGGATTGAAAGCATATGCAGGCAATATTCTACTTTTTAAAACAAAATAAACTGAGGGACCTGTTCCTGAATCTTCTCCAAATCTTCATAGTACTGTAAAATGATACTGATATCAACTTTTCCTCTCAGCTGAGGTTTAGCATCATCCAAAATATTTAGTGTTTGTTTGTAGTCATCTTGTATAAGAATGAGTCTCGAATTGTATATTAATGGAACAAGTTTTCTGTACAATATGGAATCCTTGTTTTTAATACAAACTGCTACTACATGCACATTTTAAAGTTTTTTTCCACTTCAATTATGTCATTTGATAAATTAAGTCATATTTCTATTGCAGGCATATTGGAGCACGGCAGGATAAATATGAATGTGTTCTCCTGTTGCTTGTTCGGGGTGCTCGAGTTGATCTAATTAATGTAGCTGGTGACACTGCTTTAAGTTGCTGTTTGGAAAGAAATAATGACTGTTATGTTGCAATTAAGCTCAATTTTCTCCTTAGTAACTTGGTACTCAACATTAGGAGACCAAGCCAAAAGATTTTGTGCAAGTGAGTGAATGATTTACAATTAACACAATTATTTGAACGGTATTGTATAAATTGCAGGATTGTAAGTTTTATGTCTTTAATTTTAATAAGATGTGTAAAACATGTTGAAAATTATATTCAACCTTTGTTATTTTATTGGTCTTGGACACTGTCGTTGATAAAAATATATAAGTTAAGTCTTATTATTAAAGTAGACTCTTTTATTAAACAAATTTAACAGTTTTGTGATTTAAGCATAGGTTGTGAAGAATGTAATTAGTAAGTTGTAGTTGAGCCAAACTTAGGTGTACAAGAATGGAGGGATGTCAAATCAGTCCTCAGGACGTTGATTCAGACTAGCTTAGTGATATAACATCCACCTGGTAAGCAGTAGGTCTGGGTTGGAGTCCTGGGTCCATTCTGATCCCCTACATAGGTGTATACTTTGAGAACAAAATAGTTTCTCTTATGATGGATGCTGATTTAACATTTAAAAAAATTCAATCTGACTTTAATAATCTGTTTGCCTCTATTCAAAGTATCATCTTTGTTAGTCATATTAGTTTATTACTGTCTTCCTAATTTATATTTCATTTATCACTTTATGATTCAAGTGATAAATCAAGTAATGTAAATGAAAAATTTCAGTGATATTTCTCGCGGTAAGGAAGCCAATCCCATACAGTGTGTAAATAATGAGGATGATGAAGATGAACCAAAGGATTATGTGTATGTTAGTCGGAACTGTTATACATCTAACATAAATATTGATCAAAGTATATCTTCCATTAAATCTTGCCAGTGCACTGATAACTGTACGAATAGTCGTTGCACTTGTGGCTTAATGAGTGCTCAGTGCTGGTATGATGATGAAGGGAAGTTACTGCCAGATTTTAATTATGCAGGTGAGTCTATGGAGTTTGCATTTATCTCTTTTCACATGTGCTATATTATTCTAAATTTCATTCTTCTTGATTGCCCTTTGTGAGCAATAAGATATGTGGCAATGTATAATCTTAGGTTACACATTCTACCTAACAAAATCCTTTCGTCTAGGTGTTTAATCTGCCCTAAAAATGCTCTCACTTTATTTCAGGGCGGTACAATTTCCTAGCCTATTATGCTTCAGTAATTGCATTCTTCTAGATTGGAATTTGTTAGTCAAAGTTTAATGACATTAAAACTTTTCAATTATCATATTTTTATATATTGGTCTTAATCTATTAACAGGGTCAGGAACGTACAAGTGTAATAAACATAAGTTAAAATTTTTAATAATCAGAACATGGTCAGATACCAGAAATGTTGTAGTGTAGTTAGTATTATATCATATTCCATAGAAGCTGTAGAGAATCTGGGCTTCAATGATGTGTAATGAGTCAGAGTTGTACATAATTATCACAGTATCTTATAATTATAAATATACATAATAAATTTATTTTAAATTTGATATATTTTAGTATTAAACTAATCTATTATTTAATCGAGTAAGGAGTAGTGGCCAAGTGAATTCTTGTTTGAATTTGATTTTATTATCCTTTAACTGTTTAATATTCTGTGGAAGGCTGTTAATTGTAATAATGCCATTATAATGGACTCCTTTATGTGAAATTGATTTATCTTGTTTGTAAACATTAATATTGTGCATCTCTGAGTTTGTCATGAATAGGTTTCTGTTATTTATCACGCTAGCTTTTAGGATAGTATATACATGTGCTTGAAGAGACCCCTACAAGATGATCTTGATGAAACTTAACACTTGAGTCCAACAACCCTTTTCTGTATAATAAAAATTTTGTCTTTTCTTGAAGTATTACACCAAAAAATTATTCTATGACAATGAAGGGGGAAAATATGCAAAGTAAACTAACTTCCTGATGTCTTATCATTGCATTTTGGCATTATTTTAACAGCATATGTGGCTGAGCTTAATTTGATTGCAAGTTCATTAATTTGAATTTTCATATTTAATTTACTATCTACAGGTAATCCTTAGAATTTTGAACTGTCACTTCACAAATTTGTTCATTTTGTAGCCCTACTGTACTTCCTCCTTTATTCTTTAACTTATATAAATATTTTTAAAAAAACCTATTATTATTATTATTTAAATACGAATTGATGAGCACATTTCTCTCAGGGTGTTCGTGAGCTGGGTGGCTATTTAAAGCAGTGGCACAATTATTAGGGGCTGCATTCATATTTTACTTGAGTTATGGTCTTGGCTGGTGATCTGGGTATTTTTCAAGTTCCACATTCCAGCTTCATGTTCCCGCTCCACGTTCCAGCTCCTCGCTCGTCTCTACCCTTACTGCCCCCTCTCTAACCCGTTTTTGACTTTCCCCAAACTCAGGTAGACGGCTGACAAAGTTTGGATGACCATGACATCTTTCGCAAAAAGGTCCGAAATGTTGTAATGAAGCAGATCTTTTAAATCGCTCATTACACTACTTGTATATAATTGAGGGAAAACTCTGTTACAATTAGCAAATCTCTTGTTATCAAGGAACTTCCTTGGGGCAGCTGAAGCCAGATGGAAGTATGAACAATCATCAGCCCTACTGCTACCTATGTTCCATGTTTATTGCAGGCAATTCTAGACCATACCTTTTTAGGTCATAAAGTACATATAAGATTTCTTGTACATATAAATACATTTTATGTTTTCCTTCTATAAGACAGACTGCAAAAAAGTATCTTCAGTAAAAATTCTACTCATAAGGAGTCAAGAAAGTGCAAGTTTTTTTATTAGGGGAGAAGGTTGAAATAATAAAAGATATCGACTGCGATGTTAAACATGTTGGTTTGTCAGATATTTTGATTGTAATCTTTAATATTCTTGATGTTACTGAAGAATAAATAGCTCTTTGTATTGTCTGTTAAAAACAGCATAATATATGACCCAGGTCATAAGGCAATTGTTGTGCCATGTTTTTTCTGGAAAACATGCACTGTCATCTTCTAGCAAAGTGTCAGGATCATAACAAGTAACTAATAAAGTGTATTTTATCCGAGAAAATTCTCAGACCCAGTATAGGACTGTGCGCCCTTTTCGGGACCCTTAAAATCATTAATTTAATGGAGCCAGTGACCAGTTGGCTGGCATCTTGCATGGGTGCATCATTCAACTTTTCTAGCCTGTCTCCTAGTTTGCATTTAAAGAAGTGCTTAGTCAAGAATGACATCAACTTTAAGGACATCTGGGGTGTTTAGTACAATGTGGTATGATATGTATTGGACAGTACAAACAGATGTGTCAAGTATTATAGACATCTTTAATTGTACGAACCAGATGTAAACCTGAGGATGTTTTCTTCAGCAGATATACCAGGAAAACTTCAATCTTTGAACATAACAAGTGTGTCATTTGAGCAATTTAGACCTTGCATTCATTGAGTGGTTTAAAATTCAACATAGTTCAGGCCTACCAATGACAACCCTATCTTGAAAGTGCATGAAGAATTAGTTTAGGTACACAGTAAAATTTAGATTCTTTGTAATTATAGTAAAAGAATGTTTTGTTTTGTTTTTACAGTTTTGAAAAATAATAACAAAGCCACTTAGAATGAGCATAAATGGATTTTTTATGCTTGTTATAACTGTGTTCAACTGTATGAGGTATATTTATTTTGCTTTGTATTAATCATTTTTGAGATGGTTGCTTTCTATATCTATATCTAAGATTTTAATATAGTCCCAATCAAAGGTGTTGTCATTGATAATGTTATGTTTGATGACTACATCAATACATGGAAGCTTGTAAACTATGAAATTAATATCTCCAGACAAGATAAGGTATCATAAGATTTGTATTTGATGCCAGTGTTAAAATGTTTAAACAATTAGATGAATTTAAATTTAAGTTGTTAAAAATGAAGGTATAATGAATATAGTTAGGTTGTCAATTTTGACCTTGTTCATGTTTGAGAATTTAAGTTTGTTCATCCTATTGGTATTAATTATGATAATAAAGAAGTAGGATACAAATTGGCACATAATATGTTGAACACTAACTTCAAACCCTCTGAGGGACAGACAGAAAAACAGGATGGTCAACCATAACCCTCTTTTGGTTGAGGGGGTGATTTGAAGATTAATTAAGGACTAATTAAGAAAAGGAAGAATTGTCCACCATAATGGTTAATCTAAGAAAGCTAAGAGAATGATCCACTTTCAAGTTGTAAATTGTAATTTATGCTTGTAGTTATTAAAAACATTAACAGCTTGGTCAATACAATTCAAAATATTCCATCAATGTTTTATCCATAGTAAACTGGAGGAACTTCGAGAAAAGTAAGGCACGTGTGTCCAGATCCCTTATAACAATCTCAGCCAAGAGAGGAGACAGCGTACTTCCCTTGATAAAAATATTTAATGTTTCAGATAGTAAATAGTTATTGAATGTGTGAATTAATGTACATATAATTTATTTTCAGATGCCCCTATGATATTTGAATGCAACCAGTGTTGTGGATGTAATCAGGTCACATGTAACAATCGAGTTGTACAACATGGCCTTACTGCTAGGTTTCAGTTGTTCAGAACACAAAGACAAGGTTGGGGAGTTCGTTCTTTGACAGTAATTCCAAAAGGCACTTTTGTATGCGAGTAAGTTAACGCTAATTTTATTACTTCTATTAAAATTATTTATTAAATACACATACACAAATTATTTATAACAATATTGTTAGGGGCTGTAGAAATAATTACAGATGGAGGAAATTTGGTCAGCTGTCTATTGAAAGTAGTGGAAACAAGATTCTGCATTCATTTCCACATTACTTATCAGTTTCTGTCAATTGTGACTATAAGTGGCGGATTTGAGGCTGTAAATCCTTCCCTATTGTGGACATGTCAATGAGGCCATATTTGTTAATATGCACTTTGCTGTCATTCATTGTATTGGAGCCATAAACTTCACTTACATAGAGATGAATTTACACTGCTGAAATGCTCCTTGCTGTCAAAAACTAAATCACTTGACAATATTTCACATTCAGTAGGCTAATCAATTGTTTAAAAATTTTGAACTGATACTGTAAACAACACTCCAATGCAAATGGTCTCATTTGGCAATAGCCATTTTAGGAATCAGTGCTTTTGAGCATTTCAATGTTCTCACAACATTAAATTAGATACTGCGATTTGGACCTTACTTTCCAAATAACCCTCATATATTTGCAATAAAATAATCACTTACTTTATTAGTAAGGTTTATGTGTATCGAACAATTATTTTCCCATATTTGTAATTTAATGAAATATATTTTCAATGGCTTATTTGTAAACCTCTAGTCTTCCTAGCACTAAAATTTGTGTGAAAATCAAAGTTAATTTATTGACAGTGTTTTCATTGATAATGTTTTGTATTCTCATAGGTATATAGGAGAAATTATATCAGATTATGAAGCTGATAATAGAGATGATGACACATATCTGTTTGATCTGGACAATAGGGTAAGAATCATAAGCATCAGTATTGAAAATATTTAAATTCACATCTATTTTCCTTATGTGTAACACTTCACCTTGCTTTACTGATTTAATTTTAACCCTTCACATAGTTTTACTTTCATTAATTCATGTCACTCAATGTTGACAGTGGTACATTTTCAAATAATATCTTTTTACAAAACATTGGTTGGACTTTCCAGCCATACAAGCAAGTATATATTTGGCATTGTGAAAATAATTCAAACTATGTGTATGGAAAAGGAGAGTGAGTGCCTTACCTTGAAATTGACTTCAGACGTTACCATATTGAATGAAAGGGGGGAAAAATTGAAGCAATAGCTATGGAAAGAGAAGCAATAAAGGTAGTGGCTTATCTGAAATTGAAGCTCAGTGTCACCACAGAGGACATGATTCAATTATTCAAATTTTTCAGAGACCTCAGCCTCTTTTTCCAGCAGAAAAGACACACATTTCAAGTGCCAACTGGTGGTGGAGTGTCCACTTACAGCTGGTATCTGGAATGTGAAGAAGGGGAGGCTGATGGCAATGAAAATAGGATTTTTTTTTTATCAATTTCAGGCACCACCCACTTCATTAGAAAGTTATGATTCCAGTGATCGGCTAGCCGTTATCAGCTTGAAAACCTAATATGTAGACTGAAAGTGTTTGATTAGTTGTTAGTGGCTGAAATGGCAAGATGCACACCATGGCTCTAGTGGTGGTTACACTGCTGATTTTGTGCATCCAGATTCGAGTCCTGGCTGTATTTTCAGACTTTCTTTCTTCTTCTATTCCTCTCTACACTGATCACACAGCTTTCTCTGAGCATATTTCTATGCCGAGCTTGTGACTTAAAGCAAATTTCCCAACTTTCTCCCACATGTTCTGTCCTTACACCCTATCCAAATATACAATGTGTGTGATGATGTCACGTTTCTATCATTAATTCGTGTTATATAAAATTGAAGCAATTGATATGGAAAGTAGAGAGAGAAATGTTGTGGTTTGGCATCTCCATTGAGGACAAGGAAAAGGTCATCAAATTTTTTGAAGGATAAAAGGAGACACATTCCATGTGCTGGCTGATGGTGGACTGTGGAGTTAGCTGTAAATGAGACACTCCACCAGTCCACTAACTTTCTCTCTCAAGGGAAGGTTGTGACAAATGAACGGTTTTGATAGGCATTGGAGGGAGTTACAAAAACAATCGATACAAAACCTCACTGACAAACTGATAGAATTTGCAGAGAGGATCATTTTTGTGAAGGAATGTATACTCCCAATCAAGTTTTTTATATGGAGATGTTTGTTTTTAAGAATCAGAATTGAATACAAAAAAATATTTTTTCTTTAAAAGGGCATGTTGAGATAACTTGTTCTCCATGTTGAATAATGTCTGACAGCCACAAACCTACAACAGCAAACAACCAAACCTAAAGGTGCATACTGTTAAAACAGAGTGGAGGGCTGACTGCACAGTTGAACAACATAAGGTTAGTCTTGGTGTGGATAACTCTTGTTTGTTAGTGTATGTATCTTAAAAAATTATCCTCCCTTTATAGTCTATCAGTTTGTCAGTGAGATCTTGATACACCATATACAGTCATATACATGTTATCATATGTATATATGTACACAAATGTGTATACAGTGTTGTGTAAACATTAATGACTAATATATTAATAATTAGTACCTGGTTTTATAGTCGCAACTCTCATATAAATGCCTCCTGAATAATTATTCTGTGAATAGATTATTGATTAATGTATTCAAAAATTTTATTAGTTACTTATATTCAGTATACAAATAAATATATTTGAGAAATGAATTTAAATTTCTCCATTTTCAGGATGGTGAAACTTATTGTATTGATGCAAGGTATTATGGAAACATAGCACGATTTATAAATCATATGTGTGCACCAAATTTACTTGCTGTTAGAGTATTCATTGATCATCAGGATTTGCATTTCCCTCGAATGGCCTTTTTTGCAAATCGAGATATACAACCAATGGAAGAATTAGGGTAAGACTCACTTCAAAGTGTTGAATATAAATTTAATGTACTTTCTTATATCTGATATTAATTTTGAAATAAAAATGTATCAAGTGTGTATATATATATAAATATGTGTCAGGAAATGACATTGTCATGTTAAAACAATTAATAAGGAAAAGAAAGAGAGATAGAAAGTAGGTGACTTACCTGAGGTTCATAGATGGTCGGCACCTTGTGAGGTCCGGAGTTCTTTAAATTTTTTGTTATTTGAAATGGCATACATGGGCTTTTCAAATTAAAAAAGAATTTCATTAAAACCTCGCACACAGTTATTTATTCCATTTCAAACTTTCAAAATTGACCCACCCTTATTGAAAACCCCTATATAAATGGATTTATTGATGTGAAATTGTCAATTGATAAGGACTGGAAAGAGAGAAAGAAATGTAGTGGGTAACCTGTGTTGACAGCACAGTAGATTAAATGGTTAAAGCACTTAGCATCTATAGCTATGATCCCAGGTCGATTCCCCATCTGTGCAAATATTTTCAGCCTTTCCTACTTCTACCTTTCTACACATAGAGCATATGCTTTTCTTTGAATGTATTTGTACACCTGAGGATATGGTTTCTTTAGAGCACATTCCCATATTTCAACTGAATCAGAAACAGGGATAGAGTGAGAGGTTGACTTATCTCAAATTAATAGTAGGCATCTTCTCAAGCTTTATATCTCTTATATTCTTTCAGTCCTTAGATCTAGTTAACTATGATGTTTTGTTGTTCCTGAAAATGTTAAGTCACAATATGCCTTGCTTATGTATGGAAATTGAAAATAAATTTACTGTTGTCGTGAAAGTTTCTACATTTCTCGGAAGTTTTTTAAATTTTATATTATGATGTGCCATTACTGTGAATGAGAGGAGAAGATGTACTAAGTATATTTAATTTTTAAATTGGTTCTTGATTGACAGTTTGGAGCAGGCTGTGCATAGATCCATTATACTCAAAACCAAAACCTAGCTCTGGCCGAAAAGTAAATAGTTTATTTTAAATAGATTCATAATTACTGTGTATGATTTAATTAAAATGTATGTAAATAAATAAATAAAAAACGTTTTTATGTGTTCCGATATTTTTTCCTGATTGAAGTTCTGTATATTGGAAAACTTTCAAGCGTCGTCAGAGAATGACAGTGGGGGGGGTGTTATGTATTATCTGGATTATGTTGAATAATCTATTTACTGCAATAAAAAATTAGCTATAATTACTTTTCAAGTGCTTCATTTTTTATTAATTGTATTATAACAATCAGAACATTGTGATTTAATAATTGATCATATTTGAATCAAATATTCTTATTCCATGTTGTGTCATGAGTTAATAGTTGAAAGGTGTTAGGAAAATGTAATTTTTATAAGCCTTGTAATTCTAAATTTGCATGTGTGTTGCATAACAAATTAGCACATTAGCCCTAGTTACAAAATTTATGTTAATGCAAATTGTAATTCTTAGATAAGACTATATTGAGCAACTTTTGTAGTTAAGTATTTAATGGTAGAAAATACGGATAAACAACAAACTGCCATTAATTCATGTTGGAAAGGAGAGGTTTTTATATTGAAGTGCTAAGGTAAATTCACACCCTCAGCTGAATACTTATACAGCATGAACATTGAAAATCAGTGACAAAATATTTTAGCCTTACCTCAGTATGATGGACACACAAGTTATGTAGAGATTTTGTCACATTTTTTGTGTAAAGTATTTT
The DNA here is from genome assembly GCA_034510155.1 of Eucriotettix oculatus. Lineage (NCBI taxonomy): Eukaryota > Metazoa > Arthropoda > Insecta > Orthoptera > Tetrigidae > Eucriotettix > Eucriotettix oculatus. Next base: position 60,150,058 of record CM067380.1, read on the forward strand.
TCTATGCCATTTTCAATCTACAGCTCATACATCTCCTGGTTCTCTTCTTGTCTGCAACTGATTCAGTTTCACTGAAATGGTCAATTAATCCGGTTATTGTCAAGTTGTTAGGCATTGTTACATCCAGATATTTCACAGGAAATTGGTCTACAACAAACTCATATGAACTACTGACAAAAATGAACTCCACAATTCTACAGATGTTATGTGACCAGTACACGTTTGAAAACCCTCTACAGTTCATGAGATTCTACGTGGCATGTTGACATGTGCAGTAGGGAAAGGGGAGTATTGTCATTTGAGGACATACTACCCTTCCAAGTGGCCTGGCGAAACACTACAATCATTGTTAAGAACATTAATTGTATCCATACTGACGGGATATGGTGACTGCGCCGACATCTTTTTAACACATTATATACATTTTAAGGGCACGTTTCTTGACGTACAACATATCCTGAACTGACAGCAATATATTTCCAAACGTCAATATTTTCAGAATTTCTTTTACACTGCTAACTTATCTCAACTAAAGTGGAGTAAAAATGAACAGATGTCGACTCCCACTACAATAAGGGGCGAGATGTCCGCTGCACTCCTCAACTGTATATTGTTGTTGGGAATGAATACCAGTGTACTATCTTGTGGTAGTCAATAGAAATAATTTAAAAACTACTATTTACAGACATTTATTTTAATGTGCATGACTTTTCAATCTATACATTCTGCTTGTATTTTATGTAGATATCCTGATTAGTTTATTTTCAAATTGCATTGAACAATTTTGTTAATCTCATAAGTGTTTAAATTTTCCCAATTTTATTATAAATCTTTGAGCTGTTGTGTTACTTTATAAACTTTTATTTTCAGATTTGACTATGGTGATAAATTTTGGGCAGTGAAGTGTAAATCATTTACTTGTTCTTGTGGTGCAGAAACGTGTAGATACTCTGAAGCAATCATTAACCAAACATTGACTTCATCTTGCACTAACATGGAACAGTGAACAAATAATTGACTTGATCAGACACAAATTCCCTTAAAGGATAAAATTGTCAATTGTGCAATATACTTGACACCTTTAAGTACTGAAATTTCATCAAATTAAAGTAACTAAAGGATGCCGAGGAATTTAAAATTGTATTGAACCAATTTAATTATCAATGTTGCTAATTCTCATTTACTCTGAGAACGGCTTATTGAATTAAACTGTATGTAATTTAAGAACAATGTAAATTAATTTATTTCAAAATATATAAATTTAAAGAATTTTCTATTGAAATTTCTTTCTGTATTGTGTACATTAGATCAGTGTCTACAAAAATTATGTTAATTTGCTATAATGTCTAAATACATTTAGTTTTCTTCCAAATATTTCTGCAATCAATTTAGTAGTCTTGGAATTATTGGCCATTTTTAATTTATTTAGTAAATACGGTCACTTGAATCTTGATATATTTCAGAATGCTACTCATATTTAGATAAGATAATGTAAAAATTGCAAACTTTTTGCAGGTTTGTATGATACTTGTAAAACTGATTTTTAGAAAATAATATTAATACTGATAATACTTATCAAGTATTTGTAAATGTAGTAGTGATGAATAATAGAAACTACAGTCTTTGGTTTGAGTTATATCAAAATGTTCATAGTGTAATGTAGTGAAAATCACAAATCTTTCTTTTAAGTAACTTTCTGGGGCTGTGTAATTTCATAATTATTTAATGAACTAGCACAGATATCCATACCATTGAAGCACACTTTGTATGCAGCGGTTGTTCTTACACTAGTATTAATTCATAATTAGATACTTCTCTGGCATTTAATTATAATTAAATAAATAAAATAGCCAATAATTCAGAAAAATGAGGTATAATCTATTATATTAGAAACAATAAATACATTTGTCCCATCATTGGAACTTCATGGGAGTAAATTTTCTGTTAAAAAAAATCATCTTGTCACAGTTGGATTCAAAAGTTTTTAAAAACAAACATTTAACATAATTTAAGAATATTTATAATTGTTATATAATGAAATAAAAGTTCCAATTACAGTTGAAGACCTTTTAACTGGTATTGCTGCTACTTAAACTGGCTGCACAGTTGACAGCAGCTGAAATATGTCCTCATCGCAGTCACAACACGACTGTCTGAGCACTATGTTTTATGTAGTTCAGCACTGATTGTATTTAATTCTTTGCGTGTAAAGCCTAGTACACACTGGGAATCTTTGCATCAAAGTTGGATCATGTGCGAGTCTCAGCTGAGTCCAGGCTCTGTTGAAATCAATCTGGTTTGTAGTATTTTCTGTGTCTTTTGAATTCCATCCTGTATTTGACACAACGTTGCAAAACATTTGTAATAAAATATGAATTAAAAAATAAACCTTTGACTTAATTGGCTAATAAGCTTTGTTAACAGAAATCGAAAAGAAAATTCACGTGTTGAAAATACAAATTTTGTCAGGAACATAAAAATTTAAAAAGTGGCACTTTGCCAGCTTTTTTTTACCAAATCTGATGAAAAACTTTGATGTTTCAATGAGTTTCAGGTTTCATCTCATAACACCATTTAATATTGTATTTCTTGATGCAGGTATGAATCCGAATACAAAAGGCAGATAACTCTTACAAGAGTAAAAATATCATATTTCCACTTTTTTGGTAAAAGTTATATTTTCAACAACAACTTTTAGTTTGCTTATTTGTTTCCAAGACATTTTTGTTACTACAAATATAAGCCAAGTGTTTATAAAAATAATTTCTGAGCTAGCTAGTTCCTCCACCACTGGAGCTGAGTGGAAACAACGAATCTGTGCAGCCCAGAGTCATGAAGCTGATTCAGAGAGTCCCAGTTTGTATCAGCTTAAGTTTATATGTGATCTTTTATTACAGTATCTGTATAACTTAAAATGAGTGCAAAACGGAAAAAAGATGTCATCACAACAGAGAAGGTTTAGAGCTAATAATTGATAAACAATAGTCTGTGAACAAGGTTTCTAATGAATTTATCATTTGGCTCTATAATTGGAAAGCAATTGAGGATTTCTGTAGCGAAATTGGTTTGGAAAAAGTGTTAAAATAACATTGCACACATTGTAAAACCTGCTAACGAGCACAGGAGCGCTCCTATAACAACCTTATACTGAAGGAAAAGGCGATTATTTTGCACTATAAGTTTGAAGAAATGAATTAGTTTTCAACCAGTAATGGCTGGCTCAGAAGGCGGAAAAAAAGATTTCTGTGGAACTAGTCATTGGCATCCAGGAAGTCGGCATGGATGGATGACTATATTTTCAGATTCGCTTCTGCCGACTGTAAACAAAGATTTGACAAGGATAAATTGTCCGAAAAAAAAGGATCTTTCCTGTGAAGAAAAACTGGGAATAAAGTGTGTTTACCTTTACCCTGAGTGATCCAACTCATGGATCAAGGAGTTATTGAATTCTTCAAGAGGCGACACAGATACACACTCCTTTCTCAGAGATCTTGGATAGAATGGAGAGTGAATACATTGCTCTGTGTCAGCTTTAAAAAGCATCAACATTGACGACATGATTTATATGGTGACCAAAACTTACAAAGCAATACCAATCTCGCCATTCACTAGCTCTTGATGAAAGGTTTGGCAAAACATAAGTAAAATTAAAAAAAAAAAAAATTAGGCGAGAACCGCTTTGCTTCTCATTTGGGTCTTGAATGAAATAGTAACACAATTTACTTAAGGTTTTCAGAAAATTGTCAAATTCCAGCGAGGTTGAAGATGTCAAAGAATTGTTGGCTGGTGACAATACACTCGACAATGGGGTTTTCCCTGGAAACTGTCCATGGCTTACAATTCCTTCCACCCCCCTCCCAAGCTCGACAATAATCCACTCTAAGTTCACTTAGGTCTTTAATTCAAAGTGAGATAAAAATTTGAGTATGTTAAGGTGGGACCTGCACTTATGCCCTGAAATATTTGGACTCTTCTCTTAATTTGTTTTAAAAGATAAATCTTCATTGTACAAGAAGGGTTCACAGCCCATCATCTTCCAACTTTGTTTAAAATGACTGTGATAGCCACCAATTTCAACTCGAATTGTATTTTGACGACTACTGCGCCTACCGCACAGTAGAAGCAGAGTGTAGTATAAACACCCAGTCTAACATGAATTGATATTAACTGGCTGGGGAGGGGGGGACCAGTCCCGTAGTGGCTTAGGTGGAAACACTTTTTTTTTGCCTTAATTACAGACCAAAGTATTTATTGCAAATTGACTTAAATAATTATGGTATTGAAGTCTTTTAATTATCAGTGTTGAAATATTAAAGAATGAATCTTTTTGATACAATGTCATTTACAAAGCAGTTTCGACTATAACATCTGTTGCATTATTTACAAAGTTTAGAATCCAAATTTGACAAAAAACTATTGTCATTTGATGAAGTCCCAAAGATGAGGTGAAACACATTTGTAATACTTAATTTTTCTACCATATTGGCTATTTTCTTTCATTAATTACAAATGGATATAGTTTATACCATTTCTGGCCACTGAAAGCATGTATATCCCACCAAACTTAATGTTACAATTTGTATTAGATTCCAGATTCAAAATGTGAAGTGCTCTTCCAAGAATTGCTGAAAGTTTTCTCTAGCCTGCCAATTTTTCCCATCCCTCTTTTGTTCAAATTCGAAATTGGTTTTGAACGCTTACCATACCAACATTCATTAATGCTTATACACTGTCTAGCATCTCCACGGCAGCATTTGCCGATTGTAAACTAAATAAAGCGTACTTTTTTCAAATTTAGTTTAGGAAAGACAAGTAGTTTAGATTATTAAACACACCTTTCCAATAACACACTTTCACTCACTAACTGCACACATCTTCTGTTGAAAAACTATGGAAATATATGGTTGGGCATTACTAATGTATTTCTTCCTGACATAAGGTTACATGTGTGTGTCTCCTTTCACCCATAACATTCTTACATTAGTGAATGAACTTGACATTTGTAGGTGAAGTTTCAAGAACCTCTGCTTGCTTGGAGGCAGATTGTAGTGTCTGCAATTATACATTTTTTTCTATCAGAGGCATCCAAGGAATAGCACTGACAGTTTTGATATTATTCTCACCATCAAACATAAGATGTCATATTGCCACATATGCTCAATATTAAACAATTTTGTATAGGAAGAACTTTGTTAGAGTATAGTTTACTGGGTAAAAATCGTAACCTTTTTTTGTCATTCAATCTATAGCATTGATACATACACATTCTCCCATGACATACAAATTTACTCAATGTTCTACAAAATACATATATTTGTACATAAAAACCATCAAACTGTTAATTTTATACATATGCTTCTTTGAACAATAAATATTTTTGGCTTACAAACATTGAATAAAGTTATGTATTAATATAATTAGAGAAGAAAGTTGATATCAGGTACAGCTTTTCTTACAATACTATTCAGTCTTTATCACAGTCTTTCTTAAAGCTTAGTATTAAAAATATATATTACATTTATTCCCTGATGAAAATATTGACTTATTGGCATAGATTTTCTCAGACATATGACAAAACCAATTATTTAACTTGTTAACGGATGCTGAAGGCAATGTTACACTATCAGACACTACAAATTTGTTTTTAAATAACAATGAAGATACTGTAAAACTTAAAATCTTCTGAAAAACTTTCCTTTACACATATTAAACCAAATGCCTTTCAAAAATTGAAAGAAAGCTGAAATAAACTAAACAAGACAACACTAGAACTATTATGATCTTGAAAGCTTGTATAGACAGAAAACTGCAATAGATAAGAGGAACTCTTTTAATGTAAACTTACATTTGTAATATAGAATTCCTTTTCTGTGCACAACTTTTGGGCGGAGGTTTTATTTTGTTATTACTTTCACCCAAACTATGTATTTAGCTTTTGAGCTAATTGTACATGCTTAAAGGTCCTAACAAAAATATGGAAGCACTTAACATTATATTCTGTAAAAGTTATGTCAACCAATTAACAATGGAACACACAATTTATACCAAACATGTAAAGCTCATTAGCTGAAATGTCTCACATTTGTGTGTGTACAGCCACAATGGTGAATAGGTCAGACAGATCCACACCTATTCTGCACCAGAACAATTAAACAATTACTTAAATGCTGAAACGTAGTACCACAAGCACTGGTTATAGAAGACAAATAACATGTGAACACACTTCAGAAATTTAAAACATGAATATATGCATAAAAACATATCAGTCTTCGGCTTCAGTAGTTCTTGGGCTTCCAGCCGGGTGAACGTAGGCATTGGCCACGACGTTTCGACGGCGGTCACTGCCATCGTTTTCAAGTGTGTACTGCTTTACAGCAGTCGGCTGGAAGCCCAAGAACTACTGAAGCAGCAGATACACCGGGAAAACCTTCATTCTTTGATATCAGTCTTCATTTTAAAAAAATATTCTTACAAAGACACATCAGTTGTGCATGTTCATGACCCTCAAGGTTGCTGATCTTCATAACAAAGTACACTGAAAAATAAAAACATGCATTCTATATTAGTGGATGATTGCATTAAAAATTACAATGAAGCAACTTAATTTGGAAGAACTTCAGTATTCTCCACTATCAAGATAAAATGTTCAGTTTTAAGGAAAAGTTTGCTATATGCATACTGATCTTTCCTAGAAAATCACTATTATTGTGAGCAACACTACCACATATTTCAATCATACTATCATTATCTAAGCTAAACCAAAACATTTTAAACACAAATTACAGTGTACAACAACTCCAGCAACATCAGAAATTTTCATTGCTATTTCATTTGATTTCAGACAATGTTGCCATATTTGGAGATATATATATAATTAATAAGGAAAGGAAAAAGAGATAGAAAGTAGGTGACTTACCTGAGATTCATAGATGGTGAGACCTTGTGAGGTTTGGAGTTCTTGAATTTTCGGAGGCACCGCCCCCTTCATCAAAAAGTTAGGAAGACATTTTTCAGGTTAATTAAAACAATTATTTAATTAATGACAGTAAAGAGAGATGGAAATTTGGTAACTGACCGGTGGTGTAAAGTTGACAGGCACCATGTTAAGCGTGGCATTTAAATTTTCGGAGGTATTACCTTCATCAGAATGTTAGAAATAATTGCTGCATTACAATTTTGACTGCTTAGTCAGTGACTGACTGTCACTCAGAATGCTATTCCTAATCTTCTGATGAAGCAGACAGTGCCCCTAAAAGCGTCAGAAAGTGACATTGTCATGTTGAGTCATCGGCTAGCCGATCACTGGAAATGTCTTCCTAACTTTCTGATGAAGGAGGCAGTGCCTCAGAAAATTTAAAAAGAACTCCAAACGTCACAAAGTGTCTACCATCTATGAACCTCATGTAAGTCGCCTACTTTCTATCTCTATTTCCTTTCCTTATTAATTATATATATTGCCACATCTCAAGACCTGCAGTGATGGCAGAGCGGTAGCGAGCCGGACTGCAGACACGTAGACTCGGGTTCGAGTCCCAGCCGACACAACCATTTTTATTTGTTTAATTTATTTACATTGTTTGTCTTTAGTTTATAGTATTTTCTGTTTCTAGAATGTTTTGCTTCTAGAATATTCCATGTATGTATAAATAGGACTGGATTCCAAATCGGAGTCAGTCTTAAGCAGTACGAGCTTTGTACAGCACTTCGCTGTTGATTAAACGCTTATAACCTCTACGTGTGTGTTATTGAATCGCACGATTCCTAAGAAACGTGACTATATATATATATATATATATAATGTAATAGTGTGTATGAAAGAAAAAGCATATTAAACAAAGTTAATGGCCATTCTGATCTGTAAACTATGCACATAATATTATAGTTAATTTGAAGGCTTGTTATGATAATGTATTTTTTATACAACCCTACCTTGCTATATATAATTATATTTATTTAAATGTTGATCTTGTATGTTGTAGAAACATCAATTTATTGATGTTAAGTTTAGTATCCTCAACTATTATCCATCTCAATCATAAACCATAATTACTCTAAATATGATCAAAATCATTGTTCAATGTTATGATTCATGCATCACATCTGCGTCAAGAAACTCTGTAAGAACCTGCAAATTGGCCTGTCAGCAAGTTCTTATACATACAACATCTAACTCAGGTCAAGCTACTTTTCATATTTTAAACTTGTTTTCATAAAACAAAATGAATTTAATAAAAGAAATGGCAAAGAGAATTTGCAAGGTCTCCTACTTTGCCATGTGCAAATACTTTTATTTTATGTCGCATATAAGCAGCATATTAACTAATAATGACAGTGAAACAACAGAAACTATTATGATTCTAAAAAATGCTCACAAATTTCCCAAAAATGTCAGAATATGATCTCTTTTTTATGGGCGGGATGCTTTTAAGACTTTCCTCCTTTACCTCCCTGAAATAAAAAATAATCCATTAATTTCATTGAAAAGTTTCAAGACTAAATTAAATGATAAAAAGAACAAAATAAGGTAGATTTTAAAATTTAGAATGGGTATTTAATCTAACAATTGATAAAGCTGAATGACTTTGACTTTATCAGAAACTAATGAGAACATAAGTGCATAAATAGAGTATTGTATTAAAGATTATTTTTCAATATATATTAAAGATTATTTTTCAATATATATTTACATATTTTTATTTGATATTTAAAACAAAACAAGTTCTCCTATTTGATCTCTACTAGTATGACTTACTCAATTTCAGGCTTTATCAATGACTGAAAATCAGCATCCAAGAACTCTGATGCCCCATCCACACTTTGCAGGGTCTCCCAAACAATGTCCTCTTCTCGGTAATAACCAGCATCTGTAACAAGCTGATATAGTTTTCCCTGAAAATAAAGAAAAATAAATTGAACTGAAAGTGCAAGGAATAGAATTTAAAACAAACTGAAAACCATGAATAATCAGATGATCTGATTTGTTCTATTCTTATTTACCACATTGTTGCAACAGAATAAATGTACACTCAATTGATTGAACACTGAATGCATGTACCACTTTCTCATACATATTGTTCTATGTTTCACAATCAAATATCAACATCATTGTAATAATTCTTGAGTAATTATTTTCTTCATCTAAAATTTCCTGAGGACATCTCAAAATGGAGACGAAATGTCATATTTATGTTAATTAAATAGTAATAAAATTTATATGCTGACTTATTGGCAGTCTCTATTTTTTGTAATCTTAAAGTCAGAAAACTATGTTTAAATTTATTTATTTGTTTAATATTCATATTCCACTTTATTACAAACCCTGGTATAATAATTACTTATGTAATTTTAAGCAAACAAGATTTTTTTTTACCTTTCTCTTCAATAATGTGGAAAAATGATTATTTCGAAAGAGTACACACAATTCTCCCTCATTTAAAGTTGTCAACAGTTCAAGAAGCCCATACTCTGTTAGTTGTGAAGCAGTTGATGTAATGAACTCTTGCATAAAATAGGCTATAAAAAAAATAAATAATGCTAAAAACTACCTTTTCCAGTTGCACATACTTAAATGATACTGAGAATTAAAGAGAAGTTTCTCAAATATAATTGATTTACCTTGATTTACAATTGCATCATCTGCTGATGTTTGGCCACTTATGATAAATTCAACAACCTGATTATAACCTTTACTGGCTATAACAGATGCTATCTCACAATTCTGTGGATCTATTAGCCAACCATGGTATATGCGCACACTTAATAAGTCAAATATTTCTATTTCAGGGGTGTACTCAAAATCATTGACACTGCAACAATAGAAAAGTTGACACCAAAATTAACTCGTGTAGGTCAAAAGTACAAAGATGAAATTATTTATATTGGTAACTTTCCTAATAACTTCCTGTACAAATCGTTGAATAAAGGTAAATAAAAACAAATTATTGTGTGCATAAATATTAAGCATACTTTAAACTTCATGTTGCTATTTTACTATAGTGGAAAAATTTAGCATATTCATCAGCATATCTTATTAAACATATATAATTTATGACATATTCAACTGTTAATGCAATATACATATTACATTTGCTTTCAAGTAATGACATTAGTATGTTAAGTGTTAGCTGAATTTTATTTTCATTCATTATTTACAATCATTCTGTCTACATGTGAAAGTCTAACTTCATTGGCAAGAACAAAAATGGTTGACAAGTGGCAACACAAGGTAATGTGTGTGTAAATCTGCAGGTTGATTTGTCAGATTGGTGCTACCTCACAAGAATGGTAAGCTGTGATAACACTTACACACACTGTTGTCCAATTGCAGTGCTACAAAAAGGAACTACATGCATTTAGTTTGCTTACCCCAAAAATTTTACATTCACATCTATTCCGGTCTGTAGCTTCTGAAGAACAATAATAGAATCTTCTATCCTTTGTGGGTCATATTTGTTTTCCTGTAAAATGGAAAGTAAATGCATCACAGTATACTGTTTTGAGTTTCTAATCGATACATATATAAATTTGGATAGGCAAAAGAGACAGAAAACGGTAGTTGACTTGCCTTAAATTGACAGTAATGTGTTGACAGAAATGTACGTCACAGCCAGTGGTTTCCTACTAGCAATTTAAGGAAATTCAACTGCTGTTTTCTGACTCATTCCATCAAATCATTTTTTTTATTTTGTCATCTTATTTTTCCTTATGTCACAATTAAATAATAATATAATTGTAATGAATCTTTGTTTTAGTCACCAGTTCAAAAATTAATTTGATTTGGTAACTGAAAGTCATAATCAACTCTACTTTCCAATGGTGTATAATGTATTCAATTAGCTCTATTTATGGTACTTATGAAGCTGGTTTAATTACATAAACTTCAGTCAGTATTAAAATAATTACATCAAAAAACGCTCTTTGTTCAGAAAATTGTCTTAATTATTAAACAACATATATAATTTAAGAAATAAAATTACTGACCTCTTCATTGCTTAGTGGTGGTTTCTCATCCTAAAAAAAATGAATCATTAATCCATACACAAATTGGAGGAAAAATCCTAGCTTAAATTATTTACAAATAACAAATTTCAATTAAATTGTGGGTTATTTCACATGCCAATGATATATTCCAATAACTCACCTGAGACGGTTTTGGCAGTATTCTGTCAGCAAGAAGATCAATTAGTTGACTGCCAGTAACTCTTTCAACAATATTAATATCAATATCGCCCCGCAAAATAAGTACATTGCAAATCGCAATTAACGGGCAAGGTCCATTTTTATTCTGAAGGATAATAGGCGTATCTCTTCCGTTAAATGATATCCATTTAACTTCATAAATGTAGTCGTTATCTTCCATTATATTTGTATTATAAAAAATGACTAAATGCCATTAATAATTTAAACGTACTACTTGTCGTCAATAAACTAGATGAAAATTCTACAAAGGGAGCTTATAACCTATTTTCCAAGAAATCCAGGAACTATAGATTACGAAACATAATATAAAAAAAGCCATGGTCAAAGATAATAAGAATAGCACATGACATGACAGCAAGTTAACAAAGTGGGCATAAAAAATATATTACGGTATGGGGAAAGTCAAATTATAGAAACAATATTTACGTTACAGGATATTACCAAAAACAGATGTTTTTCTAGACTTCAGTCGATGAGTTATAAGCCATTATATCTATACCCAGTTAATGAAGCCGAATATATTGCTAATAGTTAATGGGTAGTAAATAGTTTGGTGAAATTCATATTCTTCTTTAAACACTAAGTTACATTATAATCGTAAATAACCTTTTCCCAAATGAAACTTAATTATTAATTAGTTACATTATCTGACTATTTGGAATTAATAAATAGTAAATCGGCCAATAAGACAGAATAAATTAACATTAATTCGTACACGACGATTGGTTTCTAAATTTGGAACCTTGTCAAGGAATCAAGAAATTTAGGAAGTTGAAAATTTTGCATGTACGAACTGTTAATGAAGTTTATAATGAATTTGTTCTGACTTATAGGCTGATTTACTATTTATTAAATCTAATTATTCTTCAATTATAACTACTTCAGCATTTTACCGTATTACAAGCGCATAATTCTGCGGTTCTTGTTGGGTGTATTGATGGCTTGAAGAGTGAGTGGTCGGAACCCAAACATGCACATGAAACATTGACAAACACTCCCCCACGATAAATGAACTACCTGAAAATTATTTTCAATCAGAAAGTAAATTTATAGGAACTTAAGTTGCAGAACCGTACACATACGATTATTTGAAGCAGTAAAAATCAACTTGAGGGACATACGAAGATTTATACATGCCCTTTAAGGCTTTATTGTTATTATCCAGTGAGTAAAACAGCTTCAAAGAAAATGGTGAATCATTCCAGGGCCGAAATTTCCGGCTTTCATACAAGGATGGAATTAAAACGGAGCGTCGCTAGGCAGCGTGATTTATTAAAGTCAGAGCTCAGCAGTTGCCTTAGAATTAAGCAGATATGTGCCAAACGACACGGCACTTTTTTAATTGCTAAACGTTACTCAATAAAAATAATATACTGTGACTTTGTTGGCGCGCGTGGTATGTAGAATCCTACCGGAATTGTGTATGGGCGCCAACTACGCTTTACGTAGGACAATTTTCTTATGGGAACACACTCGGGTTCAGGACTGAGAGCATGGATCAGGGGAGTGACGTCACCTGTTCCCGAATCATACAGATTATTGAATTAAATAACACAAATACAAGTGAATGTAAGTATAACCACGGCAGCTTTACTTGATCAGTCTTGGAAAACAAAAGTTATCTATATCTAAACTAAAAACTATTTACATCTAGGGAGCTCCTTGTTAATGCCGGCTTATCCTTGAAGAGGATTCAATGACATAATTTACAGTTAAAATACAAATTTGCCATAGAGTCTGTTTGTTACGCCAGGGAGGAAAGTATCCAATTGAAGAGAATTTCACACGTTACCAGTCGGGTGTCACTCGCTTTAGATGTTGACTGCTTCAAGATGACGATCTGGAAGCTGGCGGGATAATTCCTTCTTCGCAGCAGCAGCAACAGCAGCTAGTTGCTTCTCCTACCCCTCCCAGGCGCAGAGTGAGCAAAAACAACAACGTCAACAATACAACAATCGTCTTCTCATAAGGACGTATTCTTGCTGCAGACGCGAGCGCTACAATGCGTCTGGAAGCTTTACAAACGAAATTGGAATAAAACTATTTACATTTGTTACCTACAAAGTGAGGCACTGTTACACGGTTACAATACTAATGAAACCTTTACGTGGATACACATCTCATGGTTTTTATGTAGGCAATTGAATCGAAAGAAGTTTGAAACAATTAAATTAGCCAAGAGGAAATAAAATGTTTCGAGCAGTCACGTTAACCCGAATCCTCATCCTGAATAGTTAACTGCAGTTATGTATATATTGTTCATGCTAATGACAGTCATGGATATGACTAGCTCTTGTTAATATACAGGCAGATTCCTTCTCAATTGACCCAACAATTCTTGCAAGTGGCGTCTACTCTCCCTTTTCTACGACATGTTAATTAAAAGTACGGACAGTAGTGTTTTATTTCTTAGGCAATACTATATTAAGTACGCTTAGTTTCTGATAAAATTGACATCAATTTTTCAACCCCCTAATGGGAATCAGTAAAAATAAATCAGCTTGTATTAAAACTACAATTCATTATGAGTTTCAACTTATAAAATACAACAACAAATGTCAATAACTATTATTAATAAGCAAAAGTTTTCCAGGATAAATTATTCTCGGCCCGACTGACTGAAAGAAATGATGATATTAAAAATAGTGAAAACCATTGCGATATATTATATTGTCTTCCCGGAATTGCTTAAGTAATACTGAGATCTCTACATTATACTAACACAAAATTGTTGTTTCACACGAATACATCATAAATGTGCCATTCTGTATTCAAAACACTTGACACCTAATAAACTTTTAAGATTTTGTATTTTTACTCGACGAAGCTGAAAAGTAAGTAAATAAAACTCGATTTATTACGGTTTTAATAAATTTTTTGCCAGTGAGTGTAACTATAAGGAAGAAAAATAGCTGAAAGGTGTAAGACATGTATTCCAATCTTTATGCATTCGAATCCCTTTCTCGATTCCAATTTATATTTGATATATCTAATATTATCCGACACAATGCCTTTGATTTCATGGCTATATAAATATATCATTGAAAATGTCATGAGTTAATATCTTTGGTGAGGCCAAAAAACAGTAAACGTTTGTTATCTAGTTGATGTACCTAGGTCTTCCTAAGTAATTTTAAGTTTAAATATACAAATTTGTTTTGATGAGTGAAATACTGATGTGTGTTTCAATAAGTGGTTTTACGATTTCAGCGTAAATTTCAACGTTGTTTGCTTCACTAACAATGTAGGGTCTACTAAAAATGATTGAAAACAGTGTATTGTGAATATACTTATTGTGTATATTGTATGTAGGAACAGAATTGACTGCTATGGCAATTCTTTCTCTATTTAGGATCATTGTTTGGCCATGTCTATATGGCTTGACATTTTTACAAGTATCACTATCGGAAAATATTAAATGTCCATTGCGTTGTTCTTGTTTGGATACATTTGTGGATTGTAGCAAACAAGGTTTACAAAAAGTGCCTAATGACTTGCCGTCCTGGACAGAAAAATTGTAAGTTAATTCTATATATTAATTTATCAATGCATTATTGTGGCTGCATATTTTATATTGTCCATGTTATTGACATTCTAATTCATTAATCATTTTGATGTGTTTGATTCCAAGTGATGTTGTTTAATCTATTACTTGTTTATTAAGCAGGAATCTTCCTGTTTCCTATTCTTAAACATAAATCTGAACCAATTTGTTTCATTTGTGTGTTCCGTACTTCAGCCTTCATATGGTAAAGTAATTTAAATGTTGGTATCAATGGATCAGATGGATTTTTATATTTTTCTTGTACCTAGTTAAATTAATTCTTTTAGCTGGTTAGAAATGTGATGTCAATTAAAAACGAATTGTTTGCAGATAAGAGTATTAAATGACATTATCACACTATTAGATACTATTCTCAATGACAGGTTATTAAACTGACAACACATAACAAGGATGTTTGATTATTTTTGACATAATTGATTTATTCTTTTTTTTATACTCTGCTTTTAATAAATTTTCAGTGAAAATTTAAAATTTTTTGATAGGATGTAACCAATATTACTTTGCTTTCATAAAGTTAACGTATGGTGATTGCTATTGTGTGGCAATATTGTTATTTAGCAATTATTGTGATAGCACATTTCATTTGTTTTCAATAACCTTATTACAGTGTGAATTGTCTAATGGTGAGCTTTCTTCTTTTCTTGAATCTGATTTTGATGTAATATACTTGCTGAACAAAACTGGAATTATTTGATGGAATGTGCAAAAACAAATAATTTTTTCGATTGTATTTTTGAAATAATGGAAACCTACTATGAATACTTCCACAAGTAGTGATTTGGTATACTTAATGGGTTCCATTGAGTAATTAGTTTTTAAAACTGGGTGAACAATTCTGCAGCATCAAGTTAATTGAGAGATTACTACGTTAAGACTTGTGTACTGTTGCACTTACTTCAAAATAGAAACAAAAGTTGAAGATAACATTTACACTTTCATCCAGGTTTTCTGATCTGATCACAGTGTCTATATTCATGGAAAGGTATTCAGTTCATAAATCTAGATAGAAGCAATATTGAAATGTTCATTGAAAGTCTACATCCGTTTCTATAAATAGTTACACAGTTAAAATAATTGTTTTTACCTATGATGTAATACTAGTTGATTTTATTAGTTATGTTTATCTTACTTCAATATAATTATGGATGGATGAAAACAGCCAGGTTTGAGTGAAATAAATTAATAACTGAAACATTACAATTAATTTGGAATTGGACAAGTTTGGATACACTACCAATGTCATAACCTTTAGTTTTAGTACTTAGACTTTTTCGTGTAATGAAGGGAAAATTCTATGGTTAATGATAACATTTATTCAAGTAAATACATATGATTTATTCAATGTAGATGATAATAAATATTAGTTTTAAAGATTGCAAGTAACACAAAGGAACATTTGCGTGACTATCTTTACCCATTAATTTATATGGTATTAAATTATTTTTAATAAATTTGACTGTTTTTATTCATTTATATTTTATTATATATATAACGATGAGTAAAAGAGTCCATTTTGAAGCTATCCACTTGGATACATTAGTTCAGTCAGATCGATAGGGAATTTAAAGCAAATATAAATTAATTTAAAGTCACTTATAAATATTGGCTTAGATAGTAGATGTCTGATGAAGAAATCACAAAATTAATGTTAGGAAAATAGTTTGGGTCATTAGAGTAGAAAACAATTGTAACTTAATACTGTCCATTATAAAAAAATATACAAATCTATTAAAGGTGCCAAAGAAAGTCTATGTAATTTCTTAGCTCATTCATCCAATTTATAAAAGTATAATCAAATCTGTGTAGCTATTACTTTCAACGTATATACTTGCATCTCATGAATGATTGTGGAGTTGTGGAAGATGACAAGAGTTTTAAATAGTTTCAATGATGAATATATTTAAACATTTCTAAGCTACAATAGCAAGGAATAGCTTCTTAGCTCTGGAGATTATTTTTTTCTAACAAATTCAAAGTTTCTAATATGTAACGCTATACAATAATGTTTTAATTAATTTCAATCTTGCACTCAATAACCACAACATTTGAAATATATATTTAAAGAAAGTAAAGATGAAGTGACTGTCAAAATAATTAACGAATTTGGATATGAAAGAGGATTATAGAGACATAAAATTACCTAAATAGTACATTTCGCCATGCTGGGAAGCAGTAACATTAAATTTTCAAAGGCACAAGCCCCCCATCTACAAGACAGTGACTGAACATTAGGGGGCTCAGGTTCTGGAAAGTTAGACATTTACCTGCATCCCTGCTAGTTGATGCCTACTGTGAATTTAAAGTAAGTCAAAGGCTGTTCTGTCTGTTTCCTA
Organism: Eucriotettix oculatus; assembly: GCA_034510155.1. Taxonomy (NCBI): domain Eukaryota; kingdom Metazoa; phylum Arthropoda; class Insecta; order Orthoptera; family Tetrigidae; genus Eucriotettix; species Eucriotettix oculatus. The sequence goes on from CM067380.1 coordinate 60,167,155, forward strand.
ACAAAATGAATTATATATATATATATATTATTCCACACGATAGTGTGGACATATAAATACTTGCATTCAGTCATTATTGTATGGTGAATATTAGGGCTACATCAAAAAAAAAAAAATACAGTGCATTTGTTTGAGTTACATAGTAGTATACATAATTGTAGAGTATGACTTTGTGATTATGATTACATATGACTTTTTTATATGCTCTGATTTTACAAGAAGTTAAGTAATGTTGCTGATTTAATCAAATTTTAGGGACCTTAGTACCAACCTCCTTGTTGACAGTTCTACTCAACCACTGTCGGGATTGCCACATCTCCAAGAACTGTAAGTATATTTTAATATAAATGATCTTGATTGTAAAATCCTGTTTATATAATATAAAAACTAGTTTCTTATATTTTCATTGTAGTTTCAGTGTAACAACTGATAAAAGAGAATAAGAACTGTCGAAATTTGGTGTCTGTTTTACTGTCTATATCAATTATATATGTTCTATTTTTTCATGAACATAAAATTATTTCAACAATGACCCTTACTTGCTTAAATATATATACCTGTATTTTTCAACTCAATTATATATTAATGAATAATTATTTTTTTAGGAAATTAAAGAGGAACCTATTTACTGAAGTGCCTACACTTGGAAATTTGCATGAGTTAATGTTTTTAAGTTTGTAAGTATGAAATAAATACTGATTATTGATTTGCATATCATGAGTATGAATATTAAATCTGCTTTATTATTAAATTTAATATTTTACTTTTGTCTTAAATCAGACTCTACATGTTATCTACTTTACACTCTCTTATTATTTTATTTCTGTATTTTATGTTATTTTTAATTTTTTAAGGTCAGGTCAACTACAAGGTCATTGCTGACCCCATTACATGTTATATCTAGTTACATTTAAATGTTCTTGCACAGCTTAGTTTCCCTCAGGTTCTTTATAGCTTTTTCTTCTCTCAGGATCTTCTGTGGCAACCAGTTTCTCAGGAACTAGTGTATATTATGTATGGTCCTTCATTATGTGTTAAAACATTACCTCAATGTTCCAAATTTCACAAATTGTGGGATCTTTGTTGAGGAATAGGAAATTGTGGGTAACATTTGTATGCAGTGTCCTTATGTGAGAAAGTATGACTTGGTTCTTTCTGTTGAGGAATTTCAGGATAATGTGGTGGTTCATATGTTTAATGTTTTGGAGGATGAAGCAATTGTTTCCTTGGCTTTGTCGTCTTCTCCACCACATTATCACCTTCATATAGATTTCCATGGAGGTATCTCATATCAGCGTTTCATTTCAGATGTTCTATTCCTTATTTTTCACAGCTGCAGCTTTGGCCAATGAATCCACATACTCGTTGTCTGTGGTGCCCTTGTGTGTTGGGATCCATATTAATTTTATTCAATGTATATAATGAGTTTGAATTGGAAATGAGCCTCAAGTGGTAGAACAGACACTAGTTGTTAAAGCATTAATTCATGCCTGCATGTATCTCCCTGGCAGATAAACAACATGACTAATCTCTTACATTTTTTGTTTCTCCTTAAAATTAAGTCAAATTGCAATGGATTCAAAACACTGAATCCAGATGTATCCATCATTGCATTAAAAAGTGGAATATTCACCGGAATTGCATAAAGCCCTGACTGGCTTGACAACTTTGATGATGGAAAATAGTATGTTAAGTACATTTCATTATTAAAATATATTATTTGAATTTGTTTCAGGTCTCATAATGGTATACGTGGTATAAGAAATACTTCATTTAATAATATGCCAAAACTTACGACTTTGGAGCTAAACAATAATGCATTGTCGGAAATCAGATTCGATAGTTTCTCTGTAAATTCCTCTATTCAGTACCTGTGAGTATTGAAATCCAATTAAATTAAATTTAAACTTGAGTGCAGTTTCTTTTATTATTGTAACATTTTTTTATTTATCTTGAAGTTTAATAATTAAATTATTATTGTACTGTATGACAAATTTTATAAAAATAAAACTCTCTAATATAAACATTCATATTGTATCTTATATATATATATATGTCAGGAAATGACATTGTCATGTTAATTAAAACAATTAATGGGGAAAGGACAGAGAGATAGAAAGAAGGTGACTTACCTGAGGTTCAAATATGGTAGACACCTTGTGAGGTTTAGAGTACTTGAATTTTCGGAGGCACCACCCCCTTCATCAGAAAGTTAGGAAGACATTTCCAATGATTTGCTAGGGGGCGGTGCGTCCTCAAATATATAACTTCAAACCCTACATGGTGCCCGCCATCTGTGAACCTCAGATAAGTCACCAACTTTCTATCTCTCTTTCCTGTCCTTATTAATTATTATAACAGTTTAATGAAATCAAGACCTATTATGGCTTGCATAGTGAAAATATCTAGTAAACTTTCTCTTTAATATTATTTCTTAATTCATTGATGTTTCTTATGTTTCAGCAACCTAAATAACAATGAAATTTCAAATTTAGAAGAAGGATGTTTTGAAAAACTTCAAATGCTTCATGAACTTAAATTAAATCGTAACCAACTCTCAGGTTCAATAAAGAATTTTTTCAAGAATCTGAGAAACCTCAAAGTCCTGTAAGAATTTTAATGAATATGGATAATTATATATTTATAAAACATTATGAGAAAAAATATGACAAAGTCAAAATAATAAAAAGTTGGATAGTAAATAGAGGCAGAAAAAATTCATTTACTTGCCTTACATTGATAGTAGACTTTGACTTGTGGGGAAAGTCGATGCCTACTATCAATTTAAGGTATGTCAATAACTTCTTTTCTGTCTCTCTTTCCTATCCAATTTATTATATATTGTTACTCCCACCAGCTTTCTGTCTCTCTTTCCTGCCCTTATTAATTGTTTTAATTAACCTGAAAATTTCATTTTCTGATTATATACACACAATTGATAAGGACAGGAAAGAGAGAAATAAAGGTGTTGGCTTAACTGAAGTTTAAAGACCATTGGAGGTTGAGGTATTCTTCAAATTTTTGGGAGCAACTGGTCCCTTCTTCAGGAGGATGTGAAATGCATTCCGAGCAATGGCCAGCCATGGACACTTTGCAGCTGACCATTGCTCAGGTGCATGTCTTGAAGAAGTGGGTGGTTGCCTTTGAAAATTACCTACAATCTAATGACTGCTATATTTACACTTCAGGTAAGCAATCACATTTCTTTCCCTCTTTCCTTTCATTATTAATTGTGTATTATACATATATATATTTAGTTCTGTTCTATTTACCAAGATCAATGAAATATGGTTTTTCAACACTAATATTTTTCTGAAATTTTTCTCTATTATGTGGTGAATTATTCATATTATATTAAAATTTGATTTGCTTACTGTGTCATTTATTAATCAAACTAGATTATTTTGAATGAAATTAATTTATGTAATGTTTAGCAATTACCATAAAGACTTTGATATGATTACCAAGATCACAATTTATTCATTCAACTTATCACTTTTTTAGGGAACTGAATAAAAATAATTTCACAGCAGTCCAGGCTTTGTCATTCGAAGGACTTGAAAGACTGCATAGTCTTAAACTTCGTCACAATTTCATCAGTACCCTACAGGACGCAGCATTTTGGAAGTTAAAAAACCTAACTATTCTGTAAGTGATAACCGAAATTTGGAAGTTTAAGTGTATATTTGACCATATTTATTCATTGATTTGAATTTTTGTTTTATTTTGATGACCACTTCTGTTTTGTGTACTGTAAAACCTTGCATAACAAACACCTCGCATAATGGGCAAAATTAAATGTAAAAAAATGCCTTGGTTAACAATCAATATTTCACAGAATGAATGACGAGGAGCCATTGTGACGTCACATGAAGGATCCTGCCTGCATCTCGGGTAACAATATTGATTGCATAGAAGCAGTTTGCAAGGTGACACTGTAAATAAAAACATAAGTTGTGCAAAGGTGAAACTAATTTTTGCTGCTTCATTAAGAAGACACCAGGATCATCAATAAACTAAGATAATGCATTCAAGGCTAGTCGTGGCTAGTTTGAAAAGTTTAAAAGAAGAACCGGCAGCCGAAAACTTTATTGGCGTATTCAAGAAGAATGAGAATTCTGAGGATTATCTGTTTCATCAGGTTTTTAATTGTGATTAGACAGGTATCTTTTGGGAAAAGATGCTGAAACGAACGTATAGGCATTGCCGGACCACAAGCCAATGAAAGACTCATGCTGTTTGGTGCAAATGCAAGTGGTTATTTAAATTACAATGCATTTAACATTCGGCCAATTCATGAATCTTCAAGGTGTATAAAGTCTTGAAGAAAAGGCTAAATGTCATGTCCAATAGCAAGGATTGGCTGACACATGACTTTTTTCAGATTGGATCAATTAAGTGTTTGGCACCTGAAAAAATATAGCTAGTGGAGATAAATTTGCCACTCTGTGCAGTGCTGTCGTCTGATAGGCAGTTTGGGATTGTTGCACATAAGAGTTTTATGGATTGCAGTCCTGTGTAGGAAAAGAGAGGTGAAGTTCTGTAATTAATGGAATTGGTCTGTGGTATATCCTATCTTTTAGGTAGACCTGGTATTTTTGATTGTTAGTCTATCATTAAAGCTCAGAAAATCTGTATGTGGAGCAGTTTTGTGGTCATACTTTCTTTGGTTTAATCTGTTGACAATTGTATGTCATTTCACATTACTTCTAAGCTTTCTGCTCGTAAATATGTTGTAAATATTTTAGCATTATCTATTTGCCATTCTTATTGCCAATGAAATAATGGCAGTAGTAAGGAAAATTAAAAGTAATTAAGAAAAAAGAAATTCTAATGTATTTTGACACACTGTTCTCATATTTGACTTCATGTTTATTATATTCTTTTATTTCAACCAACTGTTGTTCTTCCATCTTTTTGTCTTTTTATATTATGCCTCCTTTTTATGAGTAGTTCGAAGAACCACAAGGTAAAATATATTTCCAAATGAAGTTTTGAATATTGAACAATTCCTATTTTTTCACACCCAGAAAAAGTTCCCTGCAAATACTATATTTTGCTGTAAATGTGCAAATCAATTTGCTTTCAAGTTCATGGACTAGGAGCAATCTAACGTTTGAGCACAATCACTCCTGCACTCCCCAGTTTCCATAGTTTGCATTTTCTCTCTTTCCTCTGTTTTCACTTGTATGTTTTACCAATTAATGGTCAAATTATTTAAATTTATTTTTGTCAGTATTTCTAATATATCATTAATTAAGGAGAATCGAATATATTAAACATTTCTTTAGGCCTATGTATTAGATATTAATTTGTACCTTAACATTTTAGCCAATTGGATTACAACAACATTTCTGCAGTGACTAAAGGCTGGATGTATGGCCTTTCTGTTCTTAAACATTTAACATTAAGCAACAATTATATTGCAATAGTTGAGTCTGACTGTTGGGAATTTTGTCAACAATTAAGTGAGCTGTAAGTATGATTTAACTTTAGGACACCTTATTTTTCAATAATATTAAATATCCTATTATTTTTGATTTTCTGATAAGTAAATTATAATTTTACAGTTTTTGCAATAATTATTTTTTCATTTAATAAATACCAAATGGATACTTTCAAATACCAATATACAAAATCATTGTTTAAACTTTTATAATGTATTATATTTTTTATTTCAGAGATTTATCGAACAATAAACTTCATTCTATTAAAGCAGGCATGTTTGATCATCTTGATCGGTTGCAACGGCTACTTTTGAACAATAATTTTATTGACAATGTTGCGGAAGGTGCCTTTGATGGATTGGTATCATTGGAAGTCTTGTAAGTAGTATTCAAATTAAAATGGTCTGGTCACTGAATCTATTATTTATTTTTATTGCTATGTAAAGTGCACTGGGATGAAAATAATGTTGATTGAATTTTATTTTGCTCTTTGGTTCGTAAACAGACAAAAATAGTGGTGGTAGATATACAATATATCATTGTTATGATTATAACACTATTAGTCGGATTGTGATTAATATAATTTTTTTTATAACCTTTCATAATGGAAACTTTGTCTGCTCTCCTTGTCATACATATTTGTCATAAAACTAATTATTATTTCATCTCCATTTCAGAGAACTTAAGTCCAACAGAATAGCATGGACAATTGAAGATATGAATGGATTTTACAGCAGTTTGAAAAATTTGAAGTATTTTGGATTAGCATCAACAAAAATAAAAACAATAAGCAAGAAAGCATTCATTGGTTTAGAAAGCTTGAAAGAATTGGACTTGAGCAACAATGACATCACTACTATTCAAGAGAACAGTTTTATGACAGTGCCTCAATTATCAAAATTGTATCTCAACACGTCAAAGCTATTATGTGATTGTAATATTAAATGGTTTGCTATTTGGCTTAAAGAATCAGTTGTTGATGGTTTTGTTAATGCTGTGTGCTCATATCCAACTTGGCTTGTAGGGAGATCATTGGATCAAGTTGACCTTAACAATTTTACTTGTGGTAAGTACAAATCTTAATTAAAACAAATAGTTAATATTTATTGTTTTGTCCACATGCAAGTTTAAGACTTCTTAGGTTATCCAAGCAAGTTTTTGACAAGATTGCTCCTTTTATGCAATATGTACTTTTGAGTAACCTGTTTTTGAAGTTTATTGACAATGGTATGTTTATATCATATTGAGTGTTTTCGGGTACTCCAATATCTGAGTAAAGAAAGAGAAAAGGATAGATGAGAAGCGAATCAGATAGAAGGATATCAGAGAATCCAAACAAACAGGTTAGATTTATCCCTGAGAAAGAGAGAGACAGATACGTCTAGCAGGAAAGGGCAGTAAGAAATAAATTAGAGTAAGAAAAGAAATTAGAAAATTACTCATAAGAAAGCAGCTTTATTAGTAATTTATTCTGAGTGCTATTTTTGTATAAAGCAACAGATTGATTATATCATTTTATGGAGTAAATTGCAATAGATTTTTTCTTTCCAGATGATTTTCCAAAGCCTAATATTATTGAGAATCCTGAAACACGTGTTGCTTTGAAAGGAGATAATATTTCTCTTTTTTGCAAAGCATCGTCATCATCCTCGATTCCCATGGAATTTTTATGGAAGAAAGATAATGTCGATATGAACATGAAAAGTGAAAATGTGAAACAACTTGCTCGAAGTAATAATGGTAGAGGGACTGAACAAACTTCAGAACTGACATTGAGTAATGTTACACAGAATGATGCTGGAAAATACCAATGTGTTGTTTCAAACAGTTTTGGGGCTACATATTCATCCAAATCAAAAATAGCTGTGTTGGGTATGCAAATTTTCTTTAAGAATTTTTATATTATAATATTAGTTATATTATATAATAACATTATTTCTAACAGCAATTTTCTTTATGAATTGTAGTGTACCCAACCTTCACTAAAATTCCGGGTGATATCACTGTCAGATCTGGCAAAACAGCTAGGCTAGAATGTGCAGCTAGTGGTTTACCACAGCCAGAAATAGCATGGCAGAAAGATGGAGGTAATGATTTTCCTGCTGCAAGAGAGAGGCGCATGCATGTAATGCCTACTGATGATGTTTTCTTCATAATCAATACCAAAGCATCTGATATGGGAGTTTACAGTTGCATTGCTCAGAATCTTGCAGGTTCTATTATAGCAAATGCATCATTGAATGTCTTAGGTAAACTTGATTAATAACTTGTTTTTAAAAAGAATTTTATTAGCATTATTCTTTAATTAAAATTAGATGAACGGTGATGTACAATGATTCACGATTTTCTCGTCCCTGGCAACCTGAGCCTTCCTCAATTTTTGATGCCAACTTTTTGTCTTATACCCACTAAATACCCTAGATAAGAATTATTGCTCTCTAATAGTTGCCAGCCAAATTGGTAATCTTTTAATTCAATATTTTCTTTAATTAATGAACCATTAATCATTTACCCTTCCACTTCAGTCAACCAACATAATTATAACCACCAGACCATTATTCCAAGCATTTGCAGTAATAAGATGTTTATGAAAAGTAATATGTTGCATTTACCATGTCCATTTTTCAGAATCACCTTCTTTTGTTAAACCTATGGAAAGTAAGGAGATAACTGAGGGTGAACCCATTGTCATTGAGTGTATGGCAGCAGGATTACCAAAGCCCAAGTTAATTTGGAGAAAGGATGGTGGAAATTTGATTCCAACAGAACGCCACTTTTTCACAGCAGAAGATCAACTTATGGTAATTGTAGACACCATTTTATCAGATGCTGGTGTTTATGAATGTGAGATGGCAAACTCATTAGGAACAGAAAAGGGTTTTTCTAAACTAACTGTTATTCCAGGTATGCATTTAATATTTACTTCTTTTATTTCATTCATGCAAATTAATATAATATAAATTTATAAACAGTTAATGACTCTTTGTAACAAAACAGACTCAGTAATTCAGATAGTTATTAAAACTAACTTCAATACCACAACTGCACTAATAATGAAAGATTAAAATTTACACCATAAAATGCTAAATATGTTCACAAATAATTAAACCAAGGCATTGGGTTGCTTAGGAATTTTGTTAAGAGAGAGTAAATTAAAGTTAGTAATCAGTGTTAGTAGAGGATGAGGATTTTTTTTTCCAAATTGTTTGTAGAATCATATCTTACAATATCATCTATAATTTGTAGGATCCATATTTTAATGACAAGTCATACATTTTTTCTGAACTTTAGGATGTATTTTACAACAATTTATGCACAAATCCAGGTACTGTAGTGTAATAGGACATATTTTGGAAAACTTTTTCCATAAACACATTTCTCATATTTTTAAGAAAAATTTTGCTAACTATGTGTACTTAAAGTTAGTCCAGAAAAGTTTTTTATGTCGAACAACACCATAATACCACTAAACACAGCAGCTGTGTGGAAATGATAGCAGGCAAAGGCTGTTATTTTGAACTTGTATCATTAAAATCTGGACCCTAATAATTATGAATTATGTTCTGTCCCATTTTGTAATATGTATTTTTATTTTTTAGTGTATATTAAGAGGTCATGTATGCAATTAGCAGATGTTTAATGTAATTTAGTATGGAAATTTATATGCAGGGAGGAGGAAGTTGAAGGACAGTGCTATTATCAAATTAATTTATTTGTTCAACATAAATAAACCTACTTACTAAATGCCATTTATTAGTATGACTACAAGTTTAAAGGTGAAGAAAGAGCATTCTTAAAAGTTATTCAGGCAAAATATTTTCAAGAGAGGAACCTAAACCTATTTTGTTTGTAAACTAAAATTGCCATTCCTTTAGAAGTGTGAATTTCCCATGTTTCATTTTAATGTTATAGATTTTTTTTTGTAAACATAGAAGTTGGTGAATATTAGAGTCATTTAAAATTATAATTATTAGCTTGGTGATAACTAAACTTTTATTTTAGTTTCAGCTTCTGGTACTAATGATGGTGACATTACTGGTATAATTATCATTACTGTAGTTTGTTGTGCTGTGGGCACTTCAATTGTGTGGGTAATTATTATACACCAGACCAGAAAAAGGATGGGTCTGGTTGATGTAGGCAATGATAGCTGTAGGTATCCAAATACAATTTTACCTACAGACCCTCCCCATATATTTCTTGATACCAATTCTGAACATTCAAGTGGAAAAGACAGTGGAACTGGCGATTCAGCCAAACGGAGCAATGACGATTTTCTTCTAACTACAGAAATAGAGGGTACTTTTCCATTATATATACATGATTATATATTTATAGTATGAGTTATGCTTTTTAATTGGTAAAACTGGCTGTACAATTCCTTATACTTGTTTCATATTTCATAAAGTTCAATGGTAATCTTTTAAAATTTTCCTAAGGTGATATATTAGTCTGTGTAAAAATATCAATTATTTGAATATTCATTTACAATTTTAAAAATTTGTTGTTGGACAATTTTGTTCACTTCATTGCTGTTTCATATAAATAAATTGATTGCAAGATTTAAGATTGTTTAAATATATATATAAGATTGTTTAAATATATATGATATATTTTTATATATAACAATTACTTCAGTTGATTAATAGAAAAAAAACAATGAATTAATCCTGGCAATTTCTTTTGTAGGTGAAGTAGGAGAATCTGTGGATCCATCCAAATGTGTTTTGCAGAAAATGGGCTTTGAAGTTCTCGCTTCCTCAGACAGACAACCCCAACGTACAGATCATGACCGATTTTATAAAACAAATGAAACATGCAATGACTGCTCTCAAAGATGGTCTGCTCCTTTTCCTGAGGAGATGCTATCTCATTCGTGTTCCTATCACAGTTTACCTGTAGACCTTCAAATAAAATCTTATCAGGATAATCCCAATCCAGCTGAGGAGGACTCGTCAACTGAAGACTCTCCTTGTTTTACAAACATCATCTAAATTAGAAAGATTATCTGTTTTAAGTGAGCCAGTGATATTTTCCTTGCAAAAAATACACAATACTGTAATTGTGATTTAATTGCATTTATTGTAATGCTGTATTTTTGTTTTAAGAGTTGTTTTAAACTCTATTGTTTCAGTATGTTCCAACCTGTATTGGTGATCATAATAGTTACAGTTCCAAGTATGAAATTGAATTGTCTCAGACATTTGTATTTATTTAAAATGAAATATATTCCTAAGACTCAATGATAAGAAATTACAGTACAAAGTATGGAACAAATGTGGACAGATACCCAAACAATGGATTATTTGTGATTTGCATTTAAGCAGATTTCTCTTTTACATCAAGAATGTCCTTCCATTTGCTAACTACAAACCTATATTGTTGAGAAACTTGTTTAAAATAATTATATAAGCTGAAATAGTTTTGAAGTGCAGTTTATACATGTCACGTCTCTCCTATCTGATTCTTTTCTTTCTTTGGAAAACTTAAATTGGTAATACAAAGTTTGCGATGTTTTGATAATTTTATTACAATAAAATTAAACTATTGGTACAAATTTTGTCCAATCAATGTGTGTTGTTTTATTAACAGAAAACTGTGAAACACCTTTCAAAGTTGTGGATCCAGTTAGATTTTTTTAGGTATACTTTTTTATGTAGAACATTAAAAAATGTAATTGGCCTGTTTTGGTGTAAATCGTAGTATTTGTTAACTATTCTCTTTATAATCTAACAGAACTAAAAATATTTCCAATTTTGAATATAAATTATTTATATGAAGTTATGAAAAATGCAACAGAGTATTGTTATTATGTGGCTAGTCATACTAGAAATGCAAATTTGTCATTTAGTTTCATTAGTATTTTTTCTTTGTCTTTCTATTCTTTAACATGGTGTTAGAGGTAATAAGTTAACTTTTACATTGTGGACCATGCTTTTCATACTTATAAGAGTATTATATTATTTTATTCAGCAAATGTTGATTCACTTTTTCTACCTTAATGCAATCTAATGTTTTATTTTAAATATTCCTACAAAACATGTTTTGTCCCAATATCATAGATTATGCTTTGAAAAAGCAAGAGTTTTATATGCTAGTAAAAGATTTTTTTATTAAAGACTAATGAGATTTAAGAAATAACTTTTCTTGAATACTGAAACTAGATAGGATAACTTATTTTCTTAATAAATGTGCAGTAAATATATAAAAGTTTACTTAGATTCATATATGTTTACAGTAGATGTTTACATGACTGCTTGTAGCTGTAACAGACGTACTTGATATACACTCTTGTTTCGCCTGTGTCATAAGTGCCTGGAAAGAATATGAAATTTTCAGATAGAGTATTTTACATCTTGTCAGCTCATATGTTCTTTGCACTTGTTTTGATAATTTATTATTTCACAGTTCTTGGATAAAATACTTAGTTTAGATCTATGCCAATATTAGGTCTCACGCCTAGAATTTAATTCTAACAGTAAACCTTGTTTATTATGTTCATAAATCCCTTCAAAATGTGAAAGTTTTTATTGTTGTTGAAAGTTAAGATTGATGAAATACAATTTTATCCTTCCTTTAATGGGAAAATTGTTCTCTATTTCTTTCAACTTTCTCCTTGGTAATATAGAATGGATAGGAAAGAGAAACAGAAAAAAAATCATTGACTTACCTTAAATTGATAGTAGGTGTTGACTAGAAGGGAAGTACAAAAATGTGACTCTCATACATCCCTGCAAGTTGACTCGTGCTGACAATTATTTTTTTGTCTCTCTTTCCTATCCAATTTATTATTATTTTGACTGTTCTCTTATTTTTCATTATATATGATTTATTTTTATTTTTTACTGACAAGAGAGAACATTCAGTGTAGTATAACATTGCAGAATATGTTTGAATGTACTTCTGTTTTTTAAATATGCATTGCAAAATTGTGGTTCACTTGAAATTTATGTAGACTATTGTAAGTTGGCAGGAAAAAAGCTAAGTGAAAAGCTCTTAATCAATGAATTGAATTTGATTATATAATTTGTTAACTTATAATATTTAGTGAACAGTATTAAAAAATTATATGGAGTAAAATGAATGGTGTAATGCTTCTGATAACTTAATAATACTATTTACAATATTATTAACAGGGAGCTTAAGGATGAAAATAAATAATTTAATGAATAAGAGGAAAAATTTTGCTTAGATTGCTGTTTTGTTTCATTTTGGCTGTTTTCACAATGATATCTTTTTACTATTATAAATTCACTTTTAACAGTATTCCTTCTATAATTCTCAATTGTAATTTGTGAAAGTTCAATATTTTTCCGTTCTTACACAAAAAGTCATGTATGTTTTACCTTCAGAAACCTGCCAAATTCAATTTAGAATGTTGTAGTGTTAACATGTATCACTAAAAGCATCAAGACAATGTGTAATGACATGGAGCTGACTTTCATAAACATTGATTAATTGTATAGTGTTTGAAAGAGAGATTCAAACTGTTAAATATAAAACCAGTATTGAGATTTATAAGAGTGAAAGAACTTAAACCTGGAATCACAATGTTTTTAAACATTATACAATAAATTTTTTATTTTAAATATCTTTGATAATAAAAATTCTGAAGACTGTAAAATGTGACTTATGGTGTATTGAATTAATATATTTTATTAAATTAATCTACACTGAAGTCATAATTAAATCCTTTGTTAGTCACTTATTTTGGTACATAATATTGTTACATTTTGTTGGGTCAGTGCTGAAATGAAGACTATAGAAGTAATCAATTAGCTTCTTTTATTTGAATAAAAACTTAAATAGAGCTTTAAATGGTTTAAAATATACCTAATATTGTGTACATAGTATTAAACAATATCTCAATTTTAGAGTAAATTAATGAAAGGTGATATGTTTTAAATGTAACTTTGTGAAATATATTTATACTGATTGAAATAAACATGCTTTATTGAAAACTAAACTATTCTTTTTTTGTTACATGCTCATAATTTCAACTCCCAGTAACACTTATCAGCTTCAATTAATTACATTTGTAATGATTTAATATAAATTTGGGGGTAATTTATTTATTTGCAATTACTTTTCTTAGCTGTAGGGGGGTGGGGTAGAATACTCAGCCTACAGATATCTTGCACAGGTAACAGTAAGGTGGACCATGAGAAAGAGACGGATTTAATCAGGTCGGAGGAAATTTATATATAAAGAACCTAAGAACCTGGATTGTTTACCACAAAAAACCAACCCCCTCGCATACCCTGTTTTATAGAGTTCTCCAATATTTTATTTTGTTATTGGAAAATCAATTAAAGCTTCCCATTGGCAAAATATATTGATAACTGTGCGAAATTAATGAGAAAAACAATATGTGCATACAATTTGAGCATTTATTTATTCAGGTCATAACACATTGTTAGTTAATAAAATTATAATGCAGAGTTATGTTATAATCAATATTTTGTTAAAGATTATTTAGGTTTCCATTGTTTAGTTTATGGAAGAGTTTGGAGAAGGCAAATACAAGTTTATGTTAAAATGTGAATTTGGAAATTAAGGTCTATATTTATTGAGGTAAGTACACCAGAATGACAAATATATTTGAAGATTGTGATATCAGTTCGAACAGGAAAAGAAATTCAGAGTATAATGTTTTCTCTGCTTTATGGAAAGAACCGAACTTGTCTTCATATATGGACCTACTCTGTTGGCAACTTTCCTCAACCGTACTCAGTGTTACAGTTCATTCAAACTCTTCCAAAACCTTAACAATTGGAAACCTGAAAAGTATATCCAACTATTTATATTTCATGATTTTCACTAAAAACAAGCTACAATTTGTTTCCTTTTGGGGTTAACAGGCTACACGAGGGTATTAGTTTCCAATGTAACTTATGCTGAACTTGAAATTTGATTGTATGTTTCAAGATTTAGATTTTCAGGAAAACTTTCCAATGGGTCAGTATAGAAAAAGAGGCCAGTTATCCAAATATTGTGAGAAAAATATTTAAATCTTAAATGAATAATATTATGAATAAAAAATTAGTCTGCAATTATGCCTTGATCTTTCCTTCAAAACTCTAATCTAGAACAGAGGGGTATTGTGAAGGGGGCAGCAAATTTTTTAAGAAAACTTACTGACGTAAAAAATTTGAACCCTTTACAATATGCAATAGCAAATTTATTCTTGCCGGTTGTTTATAATTTCTGTAAATTTTGTAGTCTTTCATATTTAAATATCTAAATGAGGGGCGGCAACTTTTGACTACGCCAAAATTTTATTTTTTATGATATTTATTTTTCAAAAAAGTTAGCAAAGAGTCACAATTACAATAAAAAATTGTATATACTTCTCAATTAACCATCCATTACATCTGGAAAAAATACCTTTTTTGCTAATATATATGAGACTGGCCCTAGTACAATTCATCATACATTCCCTGATATTCATTTATACATGTTCACACTGTAGTTTAAAGTTATAGCAATCCAGTTTTCTTACAGAAAATAGCTCTAAAAATCTTTGTAATTATTTTTCTAATTGCACCAAAATAGTTCTTGGCGTGGGAGAATTCTTGAACATCCAAATAAATAAAATTGAACGAAATGGAATTTGCTTCACGTTTGAATTTATGACCTACTCTAAATTTGCTAACCATTTCTTTCCTTGGATTATTGTAAGGAAGCGTTTCCATATTCTAATCAGAAATTTAAAAATGTTGCTTTTAACTATTTTTTTTATGTTTTGCCACAGTCTTGATCATAAGAAAACCTATGAAAGAATGGAGGAAGCATTCTTGTGAAAACGTCGGCTGCATTAGGGTTAAAAATAAACCAAAAGAAGACCAAATTAATAACAGCGTCAACTCAAAAGAATAGAACACATTATTGATTACGTGGAATTTTTAGCTGTACAAAGTTAAAGCGAAAAACATGCGAGACATGGTCATTGACAAAACAGAGAGAAAATAGAGTAAATGCATTTAAGCGGAAAATTTTAAGAAGGATATTTGGATGAATTAATGATAAATAATTCAGTGTGGAGAAGGTTCAATTTTGAGATCTATGACCTGTACAAATATATTTACTTTGTGCGAAAATAAAAATCAATGTGTTGAGATGGGCAGGCCATGTGGCCCCCCGAATGGACCCAAATAACCTAGTAAAACGTATCTTCACGGAAAATCCAGTAGGAAGAAGGAAAGTGGGACGACGAGGACCAGATAGTTGGATTGTGTAGAAAGAGATTTGAAAAGCGCGGGGGTTAGGAATTTGAAGAATAAGCAAACGATAAGAATTAATGGCATGACATTTTCAGGCAGGCAAAGACTCGACCAGGTTTGTAGAGCCAATGATGAATGAATGATCCTAAGAAAAAATTGAAGTGTACAAGGTACACGCAAAAATGTTATTATACTGACTCTTGAAGCTTGTGGAATTGATTAAGTGAGAATATTACATGATCAATGAGAAAATGTACTAACAGAGAGGGACCTGAGTGGGTATCTGCTGGGCGTGGATATACTTTGAAATTAAATTCGTGATTATGAACTGTGCGTTCTGCCAGATTAGACTTTCAGCCCGTTTTTTTTTTACCGATCAGATCAACTCTTAGAATTGAGTTTTGATGAAAAGCATTTATTCTGTTCTTGAGTGTCTTCTAAATGAAATACATCATAAGTTGAAGTGTGTTACTTATTGGTCACATAAATTGGCTCTCACGTTGACGGACGAATGCATTGACAATTTCTGAGTGGCAATTGTGGCTCATGAATAGAACTATAGTTTGTGTTAAAATTTGTTAGAGACTGCGAACGTTTTCGGAAATTGAGAATGTCCTGTAAATAAGTAGCAGGGAATAGCATGACTTTTTCTCTTCTTTTTGGAGCGTTAAACTATTAACCTTTTTGGATAGAATAGTAAATTAATATCATCTGTGATGAAAGTAATATCTTTGATTACATGAAGAACTGTGCGCCGGGAGGCAATTTAAACGAATTAAATTAATGACTAGTGAAAACAAAGCTGTTGAGTATTTTCGGAATAAACAATATGCGAAATGCACAGAGATACTTCGACGCAAAGTGTCAAAAATTGACATTAGAGACGATCACTCTTTCACCATACAGTCGTTGATATTAGAAAATAATATTATTGTTTCTGAAGTTTTGGTACGTTTTGATAAGTTTAATTGTTATGTTGCGTGTAATTAGCGTATTTTTTTTGGGAAAGTACGGAGATAGTAATATAGATAATAAAATATAATATTGGTATGTATACACTTGTAAGAACGATTAAAACTTTATATATTTATGAGAGCAGTTTTTCCTGCTGTTTGGCATAATTGGTTACGGTTGAAAGACCTTTTTATTATTTTAGGGTTTCCCTAGTTTATTTAAGTTATTGAGGTAAATGCTAGAATGAAGTCCTAATAATGCTTCCATCTCTATATGTTGAAAGAAAGATGGGATAAAGCTTGGATGAACCTGCAAAATGGTCATGTGTCCCTAGGAATCTTTCCTGTCATACAAGTTGACTGGCAGTTGTTTTGTCTGCTATTAAACCTGCAAGAGTTATATACAACACACAGTTATAGTAATCTTGATGTTTCTTCCTCTTTGCTATACTGTGTTGTCAATGTATATATACATTTCTTATACTTATATCAAGAATACAAACATAATTTTCTGCCTTACGTTTAAATAAGTACAAAGATGGTCAATAATCAGCAATGCTGACTTATTGGCCATCTTTTAATATATCTCAGAAATATATTTTTTATTTATGTTCATGCTTATAAATATCAATTTCTTGTGTCTCATTTACAGGAGTGCAACTCATGGAAAGATCTTGATACGCTAAATAAATTTTATGATTTACATAAAAAATGTTCAGCCGTGCAGAGTCTGGGAAAGTTGTATCCATTGCAGTTGTATGTAATGTATAATATCTTGTGGATAAAGTGGATTGACTTTGATGAGAAAAATTTTAATTGTTTCTTGTCTCAAAATAAATTAGATGAAATGGTCACAAACTGTTTAAAAATAGGTATCATTTTTGCTAACTGTGAATTAAAGTAATTATTTTCAATTGTATTTGTGTTATTAACATGTCACTTTTATTTACAGCATTGCAAGATTTGGAATTTTCATTTGTAGGAATGGATATATTGGATTCAAATGACAAAAAAATATTTTTAATTAAACAGTTGGGTTACCAATTATTACAAATTCCAAGTAGTGAAATTGTTATAATTTTGGAATTATATATTATTACTGCACTTGTAGCTGTTAAATCAAATAGTGAACTAAACAATATTGTAGAATATATAAAACTCTTTTCATTTTTCAAATCATCATGGCATCTTATATGCTCAAAAATTGAAGAATCTAAACATACTAAAAACAGTGTATTTTCCTCATTATTTAAATTTGAGCTGTTTACTTTTAAAAGTGATGAAATAACTACTACTCTTTTGCAAGTTATTTCCATTACATCTGCTATGTGTTATTTGAAACTTGGAGACATGAACAAATCTTTTAAATGTCTGGAAATATCAGAACATAGTTGTCAATTTCCATTTCTTTTTAATTTTATTAAAGGTAAGCTTGTTTGTTCAATACCTTTTTAAGACATTTAAAATCTCATTACTTTTTTGAGCATACTTATATTTTGCTTCAAATACTTGTATGAATCATGTTATTTGTAATGATGAAATGATTTTTGTCCCTTTCTGTCTATATAGCATATACACTTTTGCAGTTGAAACAGTATGAATTATCATTATTATATTTATTCAATGCAAGGAATATTCCACAAAAAAGGTCTCTAGATTCAAATTCTCTCTATCTTCATAGCTGTATACTAAAAGAACAAAAAAAGTATTTAGAGGCTCTTGATGAATTATCACAAATAAATACTGCAGATCCTTTGGGTTCACTTGCAATGTGCAAAATTTGTGAAATTTGTGATGAAATAAAATCAACTTCATTTGGCTCGAGTAATGTATCTCTTACATCTGCAGAAAATACTGCGAAGTTACAGTCAATAGTAAATGATTTACATTTGAAGTCAATGAAAATGCTTGCGAATGTAAGTATGAATTTTGTGTTGAATACTATCTTACTTCAGAAGTTCGTATTCAATTTAATTCTATTTTGTTGCAATGCAAAATTTATCATACTGTGAGGTGATTCTGATATTTAGTCATCAGTGAAATTTTTTAAATTCCATGTTCACAAATAATTATCTCCCATGGGGTTTGTATTGAAGTTATGAGTATTGAAGTTCTTATGAGAACATATCATTGCATTAACATGAATACACAAGTTTATTAAAATGCTTTTGTTAGACTTCAGTAATTCATATTTTTACACTACATAGGTAAGGGAATAGGTAATTGGAATGCACTAGCAAGATGATGAGGCAAGTTGATAGAGCCCAGAATGAGAATAATGAGAGGAATGCAAGAATAGTGAGGGAAGACAGTGATTAGTATTTATATAACACTAGTAATGAAAAACCTTTCACACAATCCCCAGTTTTATCTATAACTTCTATTTGATAGCTTGTACTTAATAATCATTCTATGAACTTAGGTTCATGTGAGAACATTGATTATATAATACCCGAATTATTTGTTGGTGTTATTAATTACATACATAGATTTAAAATCCAGAATTTTCCAAACATTAAAATTGAACATTTGTAACATAAAAAAAATAAGACAATATCATTTTTATAAATAGTAGATGTCAATAATAGTAATAGTGCTGATAGAGAAATTCAACAATTCTACTTATAAAAGTGCATTATCCAACTACCAGTTCACAAATTTTCCTTGGAGAAAATTATACAAGTAGATCTAAATTGAAAGAAGTTCAGTGAACCTGTGTGTAAGTGACCAACACTATAAATTACCTATTATCAGAAAATTACAATATTGTCATTCTATTTATTATGCTGGCATAGTGTGCTTCTGTTACTGAAAATTAATTTTTGTAGTTTATTATCTTAGTTTTACTTAAGTTGATGTAAAGTGCTTCTGTAAACCTACATTTTATTTGAAGTGTGTTTCTATGCAGGATTTTTGTTTCTGCAAATTGAAACTCATTGCTATGTTTTCACGCTGGTAGAGAATGCTGTGTTACTTTACTTAATTTATGATAATATAACTTGGTCCTTATACTACTAAATATTATAAATAGTTTATAGATCCTATAATTAAGAATTCAGATGTAAAAATACTATGATCTGAAGAGAGACTTAAGGGCCCCCATCATCCTTTCTCCTTTTCCGAAAAAATGGCAGTAGATTTTTATAAATAGGCGAGGCAGGAAATAATGAGTGTTTAGTGTGTCTGTATAGGAAAGTCAGTTGGTGTGTCTGATTGGTGAAAATATGAACAATTATGTGAGAGAGGATGGGGATCTTAATGCTAGAGAATATTAAGATAATGGCTTTGATTTGTCTTTGAGACATGTTGGAAACTGAAACTGTAGACTTAAAGGAATTTGTGAGGTTAAGAAGTTATTTGAATTAGACCATGCGATATAGAAGATTCCAATGAATGTCTTATCATACTGTGTTATATGCACATATATATTGTAAGGTCTGATTGTTTCTAATATTTATCTTGTGCATTATAATAGTTGTCATAAAATACTGTTTCCTCTCTGAATTCCTTATGCTTCATATGCTATACTTCTGTAATAATCATTGGGGTAATCTTTAAATATATGGATCTTTATTTTTTAGTATATTTAAATCACAAATTAAAAATTAAAAATAATAGGATTTATTCCAATTTTGTAGATTTTCACTGAATCAAGGGTTTTATGTTTAAGTCAGAACTTTGAGTACAATGTTCTGTATTATTTACAACCAAATATGAACAAAAGTTTGATGGACATCCTTTGTATGCTTGCTAGAAGACTTGCTAATGAAAAGGTACATGTGAAAATTATTATGTTTAAATAATAAGAATGTGTTTGCAATGGGATTCGAATTAGACATTTACTTCTAATAATTCTTTATTTTATTTGCAATCTGTTATTAATTTGTTTCTTGAAAATTAAAAGATTATTGTCTAAGAATATTTAATTAAATCCTATTTTTTATTGAATCATTAACAAACTAACACATAAGCGCTGTCAAACATAATTCCCAATAAATTTTGATGCCCAGAACCACAACACAATTTCGAATGCTTCACACTAACCCTCCTTAATTCCTTGATTCTTCAGAGGCTAAACTTTATCTATGGGAACTCTTGTAAAATCCAGGCACTAAAAAGGGCATTCCAAACTGGTTACCTCTATCTGCACTAGAAAATATGAGTATGTATGTTAATATGTGGGTGTATGCATGTATGAATGTGTTTAATGTAAGTATACCGCCATATATATGCATTCACAAGGGTAATGTATGGCGTGTTGTTGTTGTTTTTTTTTTTTTTTTCCAGTTCCTATCAGAACCTTTCTGTTACCATTACTTTCCTTGAGAAGAAAGTTAGTGGTCTAGTGGGGTGTCTTTTGTTTATGGGTAACAGCTAGCTGTACAATAGTTAGAACTACAGAGGCTGCACGTGGACCACAACTTCTTTTTTTCAGAAGGAGGAGGCTTATGTCTCTGATACATTCCACTTGGGATAGGAAACTCAACTACATCATTCAGCAAGGGGGCTATACCTCCATCACTCACCTGGCTATTCATATAGAGGAAAAAGGAAGAATTTAGTATAGGAAATGGGATAGACTGGAACATGAGGGTTTGGGTTGAACTAATTGACTCTAGGTATAGTGGTTGGATTTCACTGCACTTCAGCCAAATGAGAGATGGTTAAAGAATAATGATGATTTAATTTAAGATAAAAAGTTAAGGAGACATCTGGTGGATAGCACCAGGAGCCACTAACCCGCTTGGTGTTTGATCTGCGACTGCCGTTTCTAACAAGCTCAGGACAGGTGGTAGCCACCTTTACCCTCAATCGAATTATGCCATTTCATCCAATCAGAGCTTTTAGTGAACAGTATATTTAAATATTCCAATATCTTGGGACTCTGTGGCCAGTGAGCCAAGTAACTTATTAATTTAATGTAAGAGATATTATTATTATATGACAATTTGAAGACCTTCCTCCTGTCCTCAATGGTAACACCAAGTTTAAATTTCAGGTAAAACACCACCTTCTCTTTCCTTTCCACACAAATGCCCTCAATGATAACACCAAGTTTCAGTTTCAAGTAAGCTACCAGCTTCCTCTCTTTCCTCACATCAAACGCTCCCTCCTATAAAGTCTAGCCCTAAAGGGAGCTCACATTTGCTCTACTTGGAACAGTTTAACATCCTATACTGACCGCATCTTCAATGCTTTCATTGATAGAAGATACCCCCTTGACCACTTTCAGAAGTATACCATGCCTATCCACTTGCTAAATATCCAACTTACAAAATGTAGTCCACCCCTAACCACAACTAAGTTCGTGGAATACAAAAACTCAACTCCTTTCACCTGGACTACATTGCAATCCAACACTGACATTAAAAACATCCTTCCCAAAATATTCCCACTGAACCACATCATTTACCAGATCAATTGCAAACTCTGACCTTCTATCAATATTGGACAAGCTAAATGGCCTTTGAACATTGATAACCATTGCAGCACTGCCAAACTGTCCAAAACCCAATGCTCTATAACTGCTCATACCAAAAACCATAAAACAAATAATTTCGACAGGTGATTCCCACTTATCCCATGATTCATCAGATGCTGAAGACCATCTTTGGGAACTTTCTAACACATCTTGAAGTCCAGGCAAAGTCCTGGACTTGACATCCACTAGCTTCCTTCCTTTTACCCTCCTAATCTTGTACTTGTTTGTGTGTGTATGCTCTGTTTTTTGTTGGAATGCTTTTTCCGTTTCTTTTCCATTGTTGCGACCTATCCTTGTGAGACATAGTGTTAAGGTTGTTTAGAAAGTCTCTTTCCTATCCTTATTAATTGGCTTAATTATTTTGACTTGTATATGTATATACAAGTAAGGAAATGTCATTGTCAAAATAATTAAAACAATAAGTAAGGACAGGAAATAAAGATAGATGGATTACCTGAAGTGTGTCCAAGGATTAGGATGGCCAGCCATCACTTGGAATGCTCTTCCTTTATCTTTCTATCTCTCTTTCCTGTCCTTACTAATTGTTCTATATATAGTCCCACGCCATATACAGAATAAACTGTAGCCTTTTGGCCAGACAAAACCCATTTTTCTATTGCTGTGCATGCTCAGAGAGACACCATTAATTTCAACCAGTGCTTCACATTGACCCTCCTCAAAGTCCTACCCTATGATTCTTCAGAAACTGAGCTTCATCTATGGGAACTCTCCTTCCAGCAAGTCTAGCATTCAAAGCAAAGCCAGGACTCAACATCCTCTAGATAGTAACCTTCCTTTCCTTCTCCAAACTGACCACCCATAATTGCATGAGTACATGTTCATTTTAGTATGTATGTGTTAAGATGTGGATGTGTGTTAATCTGTGGATATGTGTGTGCATTTCCCCAGTCCCCATAATTCTTTGCCTCTTACCCTGACTTTCATTGAGAGAGAAAGTTGGTGGCCTGTTGGGGTTTATTGTTTATCAGCAAAAGCTAGCCACACAGCAATTTTGACTGCTCAGTTGATGGCAAGCCAGCACTTGGAACGCTATTCCTAATCTTCTGATGAAAGGGGTGGTTGCCTCCGAAAATTCAACCCATCACTCACCGTAGGGTTTGAAGTTATAAATTTTTGGAGGCACCGCCCCTTTCATCAGAATGTTAGGAAGACATTTCCAGTGATCGGCTAGCCGACTGTGTGTATGGTATAGAAAAGATAGAGAGAAAGTGGACGGCATAACTGAAATTGAGGTTCATTGTCACCATGTAAGATAAGAGAAAGTTCTACAAATTTCCTCATGTGCCAGCCAGCTGTGGAGGCACTCTGTTTAGAAAATCTGTATGTATGCTCATACTTTGCATGCATTTTGTCTGCAGGAATATGACAAATCGTCTTATTATTATATGAAGATCTTATCATTGATTGAAAATGTTCCACAAGGGATGGTAGTCCAAACTACATCTGTAAACCGATTGACAATAACAAGTTTACGTACTGTTTTTCATGAAGCTGTATCAGTACTTATATATTCAGATCAGATAGAAAATGCAGAGATTATTTGCATGGTTCCAGTAACTTACCTTTTAATAAATAAATCAGAAGCTCATGCAAGCAATGAGAACTGTTTTTATAATTTGGAAGTAGATATTTTAGCATTAATGTTACTGGCTGAAATATTTAGGAGAAAGGGTTTGGAACAAAAAAGGCATAAACTTCTGAACAGGTAAGGGTTAAATTGACATTTATTTATTTTATATTTATAAAATAATTCATAAATATTTGTAGTATTCATTTCTTATTTAACAGTTAGGGTACCTTTTAATTGTATTAATAATACTTATTTTATACAGAAGTTACATAATGGATTTGATTGTAAGCACTAATTTAATGTCAGTATCTAATGAATCCTAGATATAATATGCTTCAGCTTCAAGACATCTTTCACTTTGTGTCCTATCTTAAAAATATTTACTCGCCAATCTGCAGGTGCGATCACAATGCATACAAAATGGTTGTTTGTGCACAGGACATAATTGTTTCTCTGGTATTTTGGAGTACATTTAACTTATAAATAGTTGTTGTGTAAAGTAACCTTCATATGTGATACTTTGTGATGGTTTTAGATCTCTTAAACATTTGCTGAACTACTTATTATCAAAGAAGACTGAAAATCAATCACCTACAGAAGGGTTTGTTAATTCAGTACATAAACCTGATTTGATTGAAGCTTTAGTTGCAAGAATTTATTTGTATAAGGCTTTATTGTATTTGGAAATGAAATGTAAAATGGATGCTGCCATCAATTTTTCAAGAGCGCAACAATTCAACCCAGGTATTGTCTCTCTAAAACAAAGAATGCTAATTTCATTGTTGCTTACAAAAAAGAACTTGGTATAATGTGACTGTTTGACTATACTACTACTTTTTATTTTGTAGGAGATGAATGTGTTGTGTACTATAAAAAGTTTTTTATGGAAATTATGCTTGGCTTATTGCAAAAATCACAGGACAATACAATACCAAAGGGATTCCAAAGTGACAGTTTAACTGTGAATCTAATTTTAGAATTAAATACAGAGCTATTAAGTACTGAAGTTGATAGTCCACTGAAATATTAAAATTAGTTGAGTTGAGTAAATTAATACCTATTGAAATTATTTGTTTTTCTTAAATAATGTTTATATTTAAGTTCTCAGAGAATTGAATCTTAAATTACATTACATTTTATTGTATAGACATAATCAATTTGTATTGTAAAATTTAATGTAAACCACAGAAATGGGAGTTAAATGATTTATATAACTGATGGTATTTCTGTTTGACAAGACATTAGAAATATTATACTGTGAACTAAACTGACAGTGAAGAAGCATATTTAGTGAATGTAACACATTTATTTTCTCATAAAGCCTGTGGAAACTATATTGTATAACTAACTGAAAATCATAATGTTCAGTTACTCAATTACTTCGAATACAAAATATTTTTCATTGATTTTAAAATACAGAACATTGTACAGAGATATTACTGGAATCCTAAATTGATATTGATTCATTGTGCTTTGTTCAAATAGTTTTTGAAGTGAAAAAATAAGTATGGTGAAATGGGCTTTTTCTTCTCATATAATTTTGTGTTGAATAATGCATCTAATAGGACATCCCCATCGTACATTACAATTGATGATATGATGTTTGGTAAAGTTTGAAATGTGAAATAATGTTTTAATTAAATTTGAAGTTTTTTTTAAATTATTTTCAAAATTACATCAATTGACCCAGTTATATTACTGACATAAAATTACTTTTGATTAAAAATTTTTCATAACTATTCTCTGAAAAGTAAACTTGGTTAACATTTCTCTTTCATTGTAACTGAGCAATATTTAACTAAATTTAACGCATCATTATGGTTAGTCTTAAATATTTGATTTGTCTTGGTCTTCTTGCCAGTGACATTTTCATTATAATATAATATAATGGCTTTAAAATTTTATTCACGATACACAGTTAATTGTATATAGTACGTGTCCACTGGCAGGGACATAAGAAAATTTCAAATTTTCGAGAGACTGACTTCCCTTCTTTAATAAAGCATGTTTTTAGAAGATCAGAATGTAAAAATCTTGACCAGAACAGACACCTACCTGGCTGGCTGCAATGTCTGTGAGACAAATACTGCTTGAATAAGGGAGCTGAGGCTCTCAAAATTTGACATTTTCTTGCATTCCTGCAGGTTGATGCCTACTATCAGTTTAAGGTAAGTTAAATGCTGTTCTGTCTCTCTTATATCCTGGAGAAAAAGAGACATATTCCAAGTGCAGATCAGTCCACCACTGGCAGGCACTTGGAATGTGTCCTTTTTCTCTTGAAGAAATTGGAAGATTTATACCCTGTCCTCAAATTCAGGTAAGCAGCTACAGTACAACATTTAGTTGCATATGAATTTGTGTGATACAACAAATTGCTCTGGTAATAAATAATTGTAATGATTATTTAATTAGTCTCAAAGCTTTTCCACAACTCTTTTTCTATTGCTTTTAACCACACTGTAACAGCATATGCTCCTGCATCAACATTTGTGAGAAGATTTTCATTTACATAGCTTGCTCTTCCAACTCTGAAAATTGGATACAGTTTAATTAAAATTTCTGATTACAAGTGAATTATTTGAACATTTAATGTATAACATTTAAAACTAAACTAATATTTAATGTCAATTAATACCATGTTGCAATGGGTCAAATCTTATATTAAACTTTTATTTATTAATTATATTCATGTTAAATAATTATTTAGAACACAGAATTTCATTTTATTATTTTTACTGTATATTATCTAAAATATTATAAAAAGAAGCATATTTTTATGTTTGACATTTGAATTTTCTGCACAAATTGACTGTGGCTGTGTGCAGTCAGGCAGTAGTTTAGTGCTAATATATCAAAGTATGTAGCAAAGTATTTAATATCACAATACCTTACACGAGCTATGTACATCATTCAAAATGTAGAGATAGTACTTGAAACAAAACAAACCGTTTGCATTATACAATTTTACGAACCTAGCTTCCATATGTCTTGTCTTGTTACAGCCATCAATTGCAGCTGTAGCAGCTCTTTCAATTGCTTTTAAGACTTGTGTAGGTGAGCACTTTATAATTTCTTGGAAAGTTTTACAACTTGGAATTAGTGCATCTAGCTGAAAATTGTTGTTATATGTTAATCATTGTAAATGAGAATGATTTAAAGTAACTTATGCAGATAATATTTACTGAAAATTGTTATACTTTAATGAATCATTGTATGATTCATATTGGCAAATATACATTTTCAAGACTGGTCAGATTTTGACAGCTAGAAATTTAATGATAATAGCCTGGCAGTAAAATGAAACCAGAATTTAATGTATTTGTTTCATATCTGGCATTTACATCTGGATGATTAAATACATTAGTATTATTGCTAGGGTAAATTGCCCTCTTCTTTTCACATTTTGAAATGTGCAATTCAAATGGCCTAGAAACTTTTTGGCTGTGTGTAGTCAATGAGAAACATTCTGTCCATACATCTGAGAAAGGAAATCTTTCAATATGAGGTGGAGTACTTCCCATTAACTCTAATTGTTTGCAATAACACTGCATATTTGTTCATAGAATTTCTCACCCACCACAACATGTGGTGGTAAAATTTAGTTCTTTGGGTGAAATATTATTCCCAGCATTTCTATAGTATCTTTATGGGAATATGGGCAGTTGCAGTATTTACGGTACCAAATATTTGTCAGGAAACTTGATAGATTTTGATCCAGTTCAGTGAAAAACAATTCTGTTAGAAGATCAAGATTAAAAATTCTCGACCAGACTGAGAATCTAACCTGGTACCTCCATTTATCAGGTAAACGCTCTATCATCTGAGCTGTCTGAGTAGACTCCTAGCCATGTGATGAAGAATATGATTCTGTATATATTGAGTTTCTGGACTATATAATGGATGAAGAAAGCTCACACCTGAAAAAGTCAACTTGGATAGTGTGTTCACCTGGTAAGTGAAGGCCCTGGGTTCAGTTCCCAATCCAGTTTATTTCCTAATTTTCCAAATTCAGTTCCACAGCCTTCACGACTGAGTTTCAATTGTAAACATTTCTTCTGTTCTTGAATAATTTTGTTTTGAGTGTTTGTGTAAAAAGGTATGAACATGATATACTGTTGTGTCGCAAGTCTCTTTCAGCTTCCTTAATCTGTCCCATTAGACACAGGCTGGTGTTTGTCTTGACAAACTGTGGCCATCATGTGACTGTAATTGCAAGTTATTCAGACATTGATTTAATGTGTTCCATTTAAGACTTTTATATCTATTTGACTTAAACAAATTATTACACACTATTGTGGTGATATTCCACAGATAATGGTAAATAACAAAGAACATATTTGTTTATATAAATAAAAAGTGGAATATCCTTGAAGTGACCACATACCAGCGTTCGGTCTCCCTCCTTGGCTTCACTGTAGCGCATTATTCCATCTATTCCACCTTGCCAGGCTTCTCCCCAAATATGAGTTAAGTTTGTTTCTGTAGTGTGTTCCAATTTGTTGCTAGCAGCTGTAAACATTAAGCTGTATATTGCACCAGATGTTCCTCCCATGCTACTCTCTGCCAAATTTGATAACCATTGAAGCAATGCGGCAGGGTATCTCAGTGGACTGTTGTTTACATTTTTTAAGACACCTGC
Source organism: Eucriotettix oculatus (assembly GCA_034510155.1). NCBI lineage: Eukaryota > Metazoa > Arthropoda > Insecta > Orthoptera > Tetrigidae > Eucriotettix > Eucriotettix oculatus. Next base: position 60,195,490 of record CM067380.1, read on the forward strand.
ACCCGAAGAAATTTAATTTACATAGCAGATAAACATTACCTAAGTCATGTTGCTTAAATAAATTTAAGAAAATGAGCAATGCTTGGATCTCAGGCTTGCTAACCAGTTTCATGAAGGTATACATATAAATTTTAGAACAGGAGGGAGACCAAATTTGTGGTTTGGCCAGCAATATAATGGGGTTAAAACATTTGAAAATTTGTATTTATTGACTTTCCACAGAACACTATTGTGTAATTCTTAAATCATCATTTAAAACTACTATTATACCTAAGAAATGTCATCATCAGCAATTGCACCGCACGAGAAAAAATAAATAAGGGCTCCCAGTTTACTGTACATATAAAATAGTTGCAAGATGATTTGAAAATCAAACATTCTGATGTGCCCTCTTCTCCAGTAGGTATGCTCTATTTGACTGCAGACTGGAGAGATGTATTTTAAGGCATGAATGAACTTTTATGTGACAGCAACTGCCATATGATAAAGTCAATGGTATCTTACAATACATAAAGGAGGAAGGCAGGGGGGGGGAGCCTTTGCACAATTCAAAATTAATAGTTTCTTCCTTTTACTGAACCATGTTTCAGCATGAGTTACCAATTGAAGAAAACATATTTTGTAACAATGTGTAAGTATTATAAATACAAATATTGCAAATATCTGTTCTGCAGTGAATTGATAGATTGGTTATGTTATACATAAATAGTTCACTACAATAATAAAATAAAATACTAAATTACATGTAGTGAATTACAAAATATAAGAAATGAAAAATAGCAAGACATTTTTAAGTTTAAATCAATAAAATTAAATGTGCAACTTTGACATATTCTACAACCTGCATATCTTCTTTGAAAACATTATTGTTGACGGAATATGACAAGAAATACTAACCATCAGCTAATCTTCGTAGAGTAGAACCACAGTCCCCATCTCCACATACACTGTCAAATTCATTTAACTGAGTCTCAGCTTGTATAAGAGCTTCTGAGGCCTCTATGAGACATCTTTTCAATAAATTGGCTTGGTAGCAACTTAATACTAATCCCTCTACCTAAAATGTAAAAACGAATCCCAATTTATTTCATACATCAACTTGAAATTCTTAATAAAAGCTAAATGATATGCAATGCTTGAAAGAAAGAAATATATTTAATTAAACTATGGAAAAAGCTATGCTTCAGAACTGATAACCAAAATATGCCATTTCTGAGCAAACTTCCATGGGGAATCTGTTGCTCACTAAACTTTTTTCCTCATTTCAATATAGCTTACAGCTTCTAGCTTCTTAAGAACTAAATACACATTCACTGCATTCCATCATAAGGATGGAGGATAAATTTAAGGGCTATGTTTCTTAAACCAGTCATTAATTAAGTCACCTGGGCAGAAAGAAAGTAACTGACTTATAAGTACATAAATAGTAAAATTTCATGTCAATCAAATTTAATTTGATTGTAGATATGTTAACATTTGTTAAATATTTTATTTAAAAAATCTATAATTAATTAAAAATCAAGATTATTTGCTAAAGTTATAAACTTTTTTTTTTATAAATAAAATAAACTTACGTTGTTTTGGAATGATGTATGATTTGGAAATGACTCAAACTGAGGTTGTGAAGAAATGCTTGCAGAGATTTCATTACCAGGCCATCCTGGAGCATTTGTCTGTGCATCTAACAACAGCAACCATTCTTCCCTATTCTGAATAGGAAGTTTCAATACAGATACCTGGACACCAAGCATATCAAGTGATGTCATCAAAGGACCTACATACATTCGGTCTATCACAATGCCAAGGCTACCTGTGTAAAATAATATTTACAAAGAATATCAATAATTTTACTCATTCAAATAGTATAATTTAAGTGGTAGAATGGATTAAGGATTTTGTCACTGATTATTTGCAAACTCTCTAGTGTTGGCAAAATTATATGTATTAAATTAATGAGATAAATACAGATAGTTCAACTTGTAAAATACAACAAATATAAAATCAGACACAATTGATTAAGGTACAGGATAGTTTCTGATCTTTCTTAATAGTATTGTTTTTAGTAGTTTGTCGACTTCATAGACTATCTGGAATTCTGTAAGTTTTGCAAATCTTTACACAGCAAGAGACTTCAGCATGTAGGGTTTCGGATTCTTGAATTTTTGGAAGATTAGGAAAAACATTCCGAGTGATGCCACTTTTTAACTTAAAAAACCCACACTCAACACGGTGCCTTCAAACTGTACACTTCAGGTAAGCCACCAATTTTCTATCTCTCTTTCCTGTCCTCGTGAATTATTTACATATATACATAAATATGTACATACTGAGTTGTCGGCTAGCCAATCACTGGAAATGTCTTCCTAACATTCTCCGAAATATTTAGGAATTGTTTATGTTTATATGTATGCATCAGAAATGACAGTCAGGTTAATTAAAACAATTAATAAGGACAGGAAAGAGAGATAGAAAGTTGGTGACCCTTTCCAGTGATTGCCCCAGCCGTTGACTGACTTGGAGAAGCAAGGAGCGAGATTTCATCCTCATTTAAATTTCAGATAAGTCACCACCTTTTTCACCTCCCCGCCAGGCTATCAAATTTCTCTCTCAAGGGAAGGTTTCGATGCGAGATGAAGATATACACAAATACAGTCAAACATACATGTACACATACAAGGATCTTCCCTGGGTGTCTTTTTTTATGGGCAACATTTAGCTGCACATCAGTTAAAACACCACAATCCACTGGTGGCTGACACTTAGAATGTGGCTCCTTTTCTCCCGAAGAAATAGATTGATGCTTCTGAAAATATGGATATTTATACCCTGTTCTCAATAGCAGCCCAGAGTTTCAATTTGAGGTTACCCACCACCTGTCTCTTTTTTCTTTCCACACTTATTGTTTTAACTAGATGTATTTAATGCCAATTTCAATGATTTTGTTGAGAAATAAATGTCTATACAAATTGTATATGTGTGAGTGTACATGCAGGGTAAAATTTGAATGTGAGAGTGTTGATATCTTACAGATTATTTTCATTGTTTAAATGGAGCCAACAGACAATACAATTGAATGAAAATTTACTTAATTGATTGTAGACTTCTCTTGCAATAATCCATTGCTCCATTTGTGAGGAACCACCTAAGTTATTGATTAAAACTGCCACTTTATCTTCTGCCTTTAAAGAAAGGGTCGAATTCAATTGCTGCAAGAGTAGTTCCACAGCTGTGGACGCAGAGCACATCTGTAAAGTAATGATATTATAAAGAGAATGCTGCAAAACATTTCAGTTATACATTATATAAAGTGATACAACTAAGGTATAAATAAAATTATAATAACAAAAAAAAGTTTGTTACCAATTTCTCAGCTTGTAAATACGAATAGATTCAGAAGAAGGATAATGGATTAGGGGTACCCTTAAATAAAATGTTTCCACGATATATTGCAAGAAGTTCATCATGTTTTGGGGGAATAACTCTGCTGTCAGACTTTAGTTAGGAACATATATAAAGATATGAATGGACTTATTTTCCATAATTATACATTACACCACTAAATTAATATACAGCTTTTAGCTTATAAATTCTAGAATTAAGTCATACACACAAGTAAGGAAATGACATTTTCAATTCAATTAATACAATTAGTAAGGACAAGAAAATGGCTCACCTGAAGTCTCAAGCTGGCAAACACAATGATAAGTGCGTTGATTTCTTGAATTTTCGGAGGCAACCACCTCTTTTGTCAGAAGACTGTGGGGGGTGATTTTTTTTCAAATTATTAGAGGCAAAGGCTCCTTCATCAGGAGAGGAAGAGACATGTTATAAGTGACAGTCAGCTGTGGAACAGATGGTTACTTTGATCTTCAATTTCAGGTAAGCCACCACCTTTCATTCTCTCTTTCCTGTCCTTAACAATTGTGTTAATGATTATGTTGGGCCACCTGTTGCTCTTAATACTGCTTGAATTCTTCTGGGCATGGATTCTATGAGATGTTGGTAGGTGGTAAAAGGATTTTGAAATCATATCTGATTGAGCTGCACTTTCCAATTCCTTAAGATTTGATGGTACTTGATACAGCTGCCTGATGGCCTGTTCGATCTCATCCCACAAATTCTTGATTGGATTGAGATCTGCTGATTCTACAGGCCAACGAAGCAAAGTAAAGTCTCCATTGTGCTCTTCTAACCATCTGAGGACTATGTCATCTTTATGACAAGGAGCATTGTCCTGCTGAAAGTATCCATCCCTGGCAGAGTACACCATTAACATAACAGGATGTACTTGACCTGTAATAATTGGACATTCAGACACTGTTTCACAGGAATCAAAGGATCCATACCATGCCAAGAAAACGTTCTCCAAACCATAACATTGCCGTCATCAGCTTAAAGTGTTATGGCAATTTATTTTATCCTTATTCAAACCGTGCCACCTGCATGGTGCATTTGAAATCATGATTCATTAGACCACATGACCCTTTTCCAGTCATCTACTGTCCCATCCTTGTACTCCTTTGTGAACTGAAGACATCTGCTCTTGTTCTAGGCAGACATTAGAGGCTTTTGAATAGGCTATTGGCTTCCATGGTCCATACAGTATAATGTGCAGCAAACTGTTAGTTCAGAGACATTTACAATTAGTCTTTGATTAAGATTCTCCGCTATTTGATGCATTGTTGCTCTTCTGTAGCACTGGACAACTTTGGCAATTCTCTTTTCAGCATGAGCATTGACAACCACAAGCCTGATGTTGAGACCATTTTTTTACTTGGTAGTTTTTTTTCTGTAAATATTAATAACTGCTGCTCTCAAACATTCAGAAGTACAGCTGATTTGCTGATACTGGATCCGACACTTGGAGTGCCTATGATCATGCCCCATTCAAATTCTGTTAAATCATGTCTTTTGTCCATATATTCACAAGCAACACAGTACAACTGATGTTTCACAGGTCCTGAATTCAAATTTTATAACCCACTTCATCAGAAAATTAGGAAAAACATTCCGAATGATGGCCAGCCATTGGAGCCTCAGAAAATTCAATGTCTGCACTCAGCGTGGTACCAACTCTCTTTCCTGTCCTTTTTAATTGTTTTATTTAGTCTGGCAATGTCATTTTCTGACGTGTGTGTGTGTGTGTGTGTGTGTACATCTATATATATCAATCCTGGGGGCCCTGAGGAAGGGGCTCAGGTCCATAAAATTTTTACACTTTCTACAACATGTGCGAACTAGCCTGGAGATGTCAGCTTTCCTTCCAGGTGAGCTAAGTAATTTGACAACATCACATTATCCTTATGTATGTATCTTACTTTTGTCCTTTGAATACCAGCCTCTCCGTGAACTCCAAGTCCAATCTCAATCTCATCATTACCCAGATTAAACAATGCAGGTGCTCCTGTAAAAAGAGTTTAATATATATTGGAGACAATCCTAACTATTATTTCCATTGTCTTTGCAAAACAAAAATTCTGACAATGCAGTACTGAATAAATTATAATGGAGGTTAATGCTGTTTTGTTATATTGCTTTGAAGAAATGACACAGTACGAGTTTCACAACATATAATTATATCCGTTCCTTAAACTAATATTTTACCAACCTAATGTTAATGACCTTTGCTACATAATTTTTCACATCATACATGCCAAAACCACTGAACTTCTCATTAGTAGTCAAAAGAACCAGTATTCAGGAGATACAACATATTCTACGAATCCTTCCAAAACCTATACTGTACTGCTATGCCACATGAAATTACTCTATAATTACAATATACAGTATATATACATAACTTGTTCCTAAAAATACAAGAAGATATAATCAAAGCATTTTATTCTGTTGAAGGTATAAAGTTCATATATAAAATAATAGTTTACAAGCACATAAGTAATCTAAGATTTTTCAAATATTCATACCTGGTAAACTACAAGCTGACAAAGCAACACCAATAGTTGCCATTGAAGAGATAATTTTCTCAGCGGTTATTTTAATAGATGATAAAGAATTTCCATTTTCTGACATAGCACCACAAATCTGTAAAATATGGAGTACAGTAGTATTTAATGTGGTTTTATTTTCATATTTAGAAATTATATTGACTGATTTTAATAATTTTGAAAATAAAAACTTCAAATAATAATTTTTGTATGATGCTCATAAAAGTGGCATGCTGCATTATGTACATATATCATGTAGCCATGTGTATTCCTTATCAGCTGGCTGTAAAAAACATTTGTTATACAACTATTAAGATCTAATCTAAGTTAGTGGGAATGCTCAATTGAAGCCCAGTAAAGCATATAGTTAATTTTTGGAAGAAAGACAAGAATGGAAAAATGTCAACCGGACCAGGGAATCGAACCCAGGACCTTGCGATATCCAGCCGCATGCTCTACCAACTAAGCTAATCCGAGCCGATGTCTGAGGACCGACTTAACACTTCTCCATTCTGTAAACCTAAGCTAGGCTCACCTACTAATTCCTGGGTTCAATTCCCTGGTCCGGTTGACATTTTTCCATTGTCTTTCTACTATTAAGATCTTCAATCAGTTTTAATTGACAATATACAAGAAAATGTTTGATTCAATTGTTCTGAATGAAAATTGCTATTAAGCAATGAAACAATTTGAAATGACAGTTTTAATGAGGGTAAATTTTATATTTTACAAAATTAGATATAAGAATACAAAGAACACAATTAATGCAGAAGTTATACTATAATATTATATCACATTTGCATATTTTTGAAAATTGTGATATAAACAAAATTTTAGCTCAAAATTCACAATAATATATTTGTGTATATATTTTGTTTTGACATGTGCAGCATAAGTGATGTCTATTAAGTAGACATATACCATGATAATACTTAAGGTGAAGGATATAGGTATTTATTAATTTGTAACCTTGTACACAAATACTAGTCCACAAAGGCCCCTTCGACCAACACAAGATTTGTTTTCTTTAGTTATTGCACAGTCATCTCCAACTGTTACACATTCAACCTGAAATATGAAAGCAATAGTCCAAAATAGAGAAAAAATATAAAGATAAACTTTACATGTAAATATTTCAGTAACAGTAAAATAATTTTATATATTTTTTAAAATGTCAAAAGATAACTGAATTGTTCTTTTTAATACTCTAAGAAAATGAATGATGTTTTAAGATAATATGTAGGCTGGGCTTTCTAGATGCAAACTGTTTAAAGTGTACGAGAGTCTTATAAGTAGGTTTAACTGTGCAATTACAACTAATCAAAACAAAAATAATATTAAATATTACAATAATTTTGATTTTAATTAATATTTTACAAGATTACATAGAAGAATACAAAGAAAACAATTTATGATGAAGTTCTAATATTTAAGTATAGACATATATAATCTCCTATTGGACATTTGCATATTTTTGAAAATTGTGATCTACACAAAATTCCAGAATATTATATTTGTGTATATATTCTCTCTCCTATTTTTTGGTAATTATATTATTAAATAACATAGAACAGTAATAAAATTTAAGAATATTTTCTATACATACTAAATGTCCTATTTTCCTTGCTTTTTCAATGGCTAAGCCAAAGTTAAGACAATCACCAGTATAATTGGGAATTATAATCAGAGCTCCATCTAGAAAGTAACAACATTGATAAATCACTTTAATGGATATTTATATTCTTTTAAATTTGTCTGTTCTATTTTATTCAATACATTTTGCTTAGTAAATAACTGCAAATGATTCTATATCTTCATAAATTCTTACTTGGATTGTTGCTAGAAACACACTCAATAGCGTGTAATATGTTTGATGCTGGTGGAGAAGAAAATACAGAGCCTGCGACAGTAGCAGTTAGCATTCCCTGACCAACATACCCTGAAAAATAATACTTTAATATGTAATATATTCAAATAAATGAAAGTAATTTCTATTTATAGAAAGTTAAGTAAAGGTTTACTCTGTTGTGACAAAATTTATCTTCTAAAAGAAAGAATGGCTCAATACCAGGGTTTGCCATAATTTCTCAATAATATAAATAATATACTACAAACATGTTTCTTTCAATAATTAAAAAAATACAGCCAATTTATCAGTAAAGAAAATAATATTTCTTTATTTATTTACATTTTGTCCATATTTGTGAACTTCATCAGGTAAATTTGATACAGATTACATATATGTAAAAACTGATAATTTTGCATAAGGAGTCTGTTCAAAATTTGTTTTTTCACAATATTGATGATAGTTTTGAGTACCTGAAACCTTGCACAAAGATGCTAGCAATTAGAGTACAACAAAATGTGTTGTGTTGCATTTTTAATTTAATTTTGAATGATAGGGATACAGTGAAAATCTGTTCTCATTTTTTCCTCAATAATATATTCAAACATTTCAAATTTTTTATGAATTGTGAAATAATATTGTATAAAAAAATTGTAGTGTGTCAGATGAATAGAACCACATACATTTTGAACCTAAAAATTAAGTTTGTATTTATTTCACAATTCATTAGGTCCTACATACATAAAGATGAGAATACCAATAATATGATGGTGTGGATCTTATTAAATCATGGAAGAACAAAATCAGAAAATCTAGTGGAATATGTAAGTGAATAATAAGATAGGGTAAGTGGTACAAAATTTGATAAAATTAAATGTACGGTTCCTGTTGGGGATGTCTCTTGAACTTGTGTTTCAAGAAATGACATTCTTTTATATTAGTGGTTTATGTTGGAAACCTATCTATGAATTAATATTACCAACTTTGGGTTATATCAATTTTTAGGAAAAATGTTTTCAGAGCTGTTATTTTACAGCTTGGTATATGTTTCAAGTAAAAACTGAATTAATAAATTATATTTATAATTTTTCTTGTTTATAATATTAACAATATCTTACTAAACTTCATAGAAATATTATTTAACCAATATATTAACCATTTACCTGCACAGAAAGGTTCATGTCCTGATCCACCACCAGATATCAATGCAACCTTCTTGTGTTGTTTCCACTGGAATACAAATTACATAATTATGACTGTCTTGTAAGAATAAAGATTCTACAAATCACAGACAGCTAAAATAGCGATGATAACTATTATATTTTCTCTTCCTATTTTGTACAATCATAAGATCATAAGTTACATTTAATCTTCAATTATTTTCATACAAAATTCTCCTTTTAATATTTATTAACATAATATTATGCATTTTTAAGTATTCACAAAGGAAACATGAAACTTTTGTAAACATGAACAGTGTGTCAGAGCATGTTTCAAGCAAAGGAAATTAATTCTATTAAATTGTGTTTACAATGACTCCTTATCTTGGCCTATACCAATAATTTAATTTCAGAAATACTACTCTTTGTTACACTATTAACAAATGTTAAAACTTTAATTTATAAGAGATTAAAAAGTTATTCTTTATTTTAGGTAAATCACTTTTAATTAATGTGATATAATTTTGACCTGTATGGTTAACTAAATAAAAGAAATTAAAGACACAATTAAAGAAATAAGTTATTGCCATGTAAAATTTAAACAAATTGTGTATACAGGGGTGCTAAAAATATTTTGAAAATATGAAAAAAATGTCCAATAAACACAGTTCCAGAAATGCATGCTTTATGAGATATGTTCACTTGTTCGTAGTATAGGTTCAACCTGATGGCTATGCATGACACTTGTTGTAGGAGGTACATAAACAACATCTGTAGTCCTTGTTGACATTGCATATCTTCCAACAAAATAGGTAATAAATTGATGACAATGAGTGTCATATAGTCTTTGTGGCAGGATGTATGGACATAGTAATTTATCACCAAGAATGGCTGCCTATATGATGGAGAAATGATGTCAATGCATTTATTTCTGCAACTGCAACAGAAAGTATGCAATTCTGGGCCCATGTTTATTGGAATATTTTTTCTTGTTACTACCACCTCTCAAAATATTTAACACTTTTTTTAAACAGTCAGTAGTTATTCAATTGTACCTTTAAGAATGGCAATAAATTATAAATTGATAATAATGTCTATATTTTCATTCATTGCACTGCAATGTGATATACAAAAAACCTACTTCTCTTTGAAGAACTACTCTCTTGTCAGAATGTAGAGCTAGACCAGGATAAGAAAGTACAAGTCCTTCTAGCATTTCATCTACACAAGCACTTGGTGAATTTATCAATTTCTTTCCAGTTGCCATATTCACCAACTATAAAAAGTAAGTACAATTATTTTAGTTAATTGAAAAGACAAGGAAACAAGTGAATATGATATTAGTGAAATTAGAACATGCTATACTATACTCAATTCATGCCATACTAATTTTTACATTCAAATTTATTACATACTTTACTTCTTTGATTAAAATGAATATTACTTATTATATTCAGTAGTATTGACTAAATTTACGATAAATAGTCATGTAATAAGTAAAAATTAAGTAATGAAAAATTGTTTTCTAGGTGCTTTTTTAATTTGTGGTGTTAATATGTATCTGTAGGTAGATACTAGTTCACTGGTTTTATTGATTGTTAAGAATATTCTTCTAATACCATGTTCCTATTCTCATTCTTTATGCTATAATTTCTAGGTATGCCAAAGATATCATATACAGAAGAAAAATTATAGTTAAAAGCATATTTCAGGAATATTGCAATCCTATGACATGCCAACTAACATGGTATGAAGAACTAATTTATTGTTTGCCCTCAGCCTTTCTCAACTCATTTAGAATAATAAACAGGCTTTCTTTGGGATTAAGATGTACTAACACTAAATAACAACATTATCCACTAGTCTCCATTTCCCTTTTATAATGTTTCAAGTAATTTATAAGGTTGAGACAATTACCGTCTTTGCAATATTTTATTGATTCTTACAAAACTTGCTGCTTGTTTTAAGATGTTTTGTATCTTTACTTAACTTCATAGTACATTATGTGAAGAAATATTTTTATTACTGGTAAATAGTTTATAATACTCAAGGTTGTTGTATAAGCCACATTGGTTGTTATATTGGCAAATCATTTTAAATCCAATTGATTATTGATAGCTGTATTAAGTTTCAAATCTAAGTTCTTGCTATTTTTGTGATTCATGTGCCAATATGAAACACATGAATTGTTTCTAGTGAAACAGAAATGTTGAACGCTGTATCAGAGGAGTTTTTCCTCCTCAGATATATGGGGAAGTATCAGTTGTGATATAAATAAATCATGACAAATCCAAAATTGATTAGAACAGTTGGTATACAACTGATTCCAAAGATGTGTTATTTATTTTAGGTTTGTAGTGGACCTTTTAAAAGAGTTTCTGTTATTTTCAGTCATTATATAACATTATTAATGCCAAATGACAAGAACCTGTTTCTTTTTTGTTGAAGATTATTTTAGTTCAATATTCCTGCATAGCATATGAGACTGTCTTTGTCATATATAGGTCTAATTTGTTTGAAGATTGAAAATGCTTTTATTAAAATTTTCTAATGAACAGCAATTGGTAATGCATTTGCTCTTAAATCATTTTGAATAGTATAATTTTTGTACATATTCTGTCTTCATAATGGTAAACTCATTTATATACTGCACTCTCAGTGATTTCATTTAACACAAGTGGATTAAATTTTCATTTGTTATTAAAACTAGGCATCTATTTAGATCATGCATGTGGAGCAATTCTGAACCACGGCTTAGGCTTTGTGATAGAAAGTATCTACTGAATTTCAAACCAATATTTCTCTGTTTAAAATATATTCTTGTACCTCTGTCTGTTATACAGTCACACAATGACATCATTTGTTTTTTCTCCACTAATATAACAGTAAATTACTTAACTGAACTATGTTATGCTTTCATTATAGCTTAAAAATTTAGTCAGGCTTTGAGAAATTATAATTTTATATTTGGGAAATTAATCCAATAGTGCCAACTGTAGATAATGGCTATACTAATGCATACAAATGATGTTACACAAAAAACTGAAGACATGCCATAGAATAGTCACGTTAGTACAATTACATAGTATTTAATCGGGTATTATAATAGTAGTAGTAGTTGTACTTATTGTCGCCAAGTGTTTTAAGAAGAACCACTCAATATCCTACACGCCTTAATGCCTTGCGTAATATCTCCCAAGGCCGAAGGACGTTGAAAGTGAGTGTAAGCAACAACGGCATTTCAACCTATTTCTTTTTATCAGAGTCCCAGGAAAGCATATATATTTAAGAGGAATTTTTTCTCCTGTCTGATTATTAGTTATTACTAATAACAATAGCAACAGACATCCTAACACGTGGTTATAACACAAGAGAGCGTTGTCATTGAAATTGTTTAATTTCTTCCTTACTTCACAGTTTATTATCTCGTTTTAAACAACCTTCACGTTTTATTTAATTCCAACAACGAATTTCAGAAGCATTTTAGAAATACTGTAGCAGCCCTTTAATAACTACATTTTCAGTTTTTCTTATTAATTATGTTTAATTTAGTCCTGTTCGATTACGTTAATCTTCTAAACCGAATTGAGATTTTGTAAAATTGAAGTTTTACACTTACGGGAGTCACGCTAAATTTTTTATGAGCAGTGACCCAATGTTATTGTTTTCACTGAACCAGAAATTCAATTTCTGTGAGCATACACGGAGGTAAAGTCGGAGTAGGTAAAACCTCATTTCTTATCTACTGGGCTTCTGTCTATTAAATCTCGTTTTATTGTATTTGACATTTTATTTTTGAATATTTAATTAGATAAATTCTTCAAATTTATAAAGACAAACTACAATAAACAATTTAATAACTAGTGAGCTAATGTCGGAATGAAAGCTTATAACAAACACGTACACTATTAGTAATGTAATTTAATTAAAATGTAATGCTGCAATTTACGATAATAATATAAACAACAAGAGAAATTTAGCAAAATACAATAGCTTTAAAGTTATTGCAAGTAATGTATCAAAAAAGTTGATATGCCACGCTCAAATTCACATAATTATGGATTGTTTGGTATAATTTTTCTTGTAACGCTGTATAGAATTGATAAGTATTAAATATTTGAAAGTGTCAAATACTATAAATCGAGGTATGATCGACCGAAATCAATTGGGTAAGTAATCCTCCTAGGTTAGCTGCTGCTACCTGCTATTCGACCGCAAATGAGACCAAAGAGTATCTTAAATATTTAAGATTCACTTTTCATGAGACGACACCGATACTAATATAATTAGGAATTTCAATGTAGGTAGGAGACGCAGTTGAGGTGAACTAAGTTTATATCGCAATGCAGTGCTATGTAAATGAATGAGAATAAAGGGGAGGACAATATCGACCGGACCGGGACTGGAACCCGGGACCTCTTTGAAATAGGAATATGTGAATAACTAAAATAGAGGTATGAAGTCATTAGTGCATACAATGAAGTTAGGAAAAAAAGCCGAGAAGACGGCCAATAGAGCATGAGGGCATATTTTGGAAATTGCAAAAGAAAACAGAAGATTGTCAAGAAGCAGTGCATAATGAAGTAACAAATCAGGTATGACAAATTATAGGAGATAATAACTGCTTGCAACGATTATGTAAGTAAACAATTTCTTGGATGTATAATAAATCATTTTTAAAACGGAAGCTTTAGCTCTATAAGGAAGCTACGAAAAAAAATTTGCGGTACTGCTGTATAAGGAAATGCTATCGAGCATTGTATTTTGATGAGCCGGAAATATGATATATTTATTTATTGACACTAATACAGCACTTTACAATTTTGGCCTTTATTCATAGTAACAATTAAACACGCCAGCTGTTAATTTTCTGTTTGTAGATGCGTGAAGTATACCCTGTACTCCATTGTTAAAATTGTGTTTTAAGACTTAAGAACTTGAAATAAGGGGAAGATGAAATTAAATTTATTCATATACAAATGTTGCCGAAATTCTCTCTCTCTCCCCCACTCCCCCTCTCTCTATATATTTATTTATTTCATTTTCAATGAATTTTAAATGTATAGTTTAAAGTAACTTCGATTCAGTTTTGCTGTTGTTATAAACATTCACTTGTTTTCATCTGTTGTCTGAAATATTTCCACAAATTTGCAATTGTTTCGTATCAATGCACAATATTTAAGAAATATGTAAGCACCGATCATCATCTACAAATATGATAAATTGAAAGAATTAAAATACAGATTGCACTTATATTCTTCACCAGTAACAGTATAAAGTAAATTTGATCAATTTCACGTTCTGTTATACTTAATATATGCCATAGTAATTAGGGTAAAACATACCACTTGATTTCAGAAGTAGACTAGTTCCTATGTCACCGGTTTTAAAATATATACTGACTACAAAACAATCCGATATCTCAAGGCATTATCAATTCGTTTCAGACTCAAGGTTAAGAGATCAGCGTTGTTTACACAATTCTAGTACAGAATTTTCATACATAATATTATTCTATTCTGTCAGACAATCGTGACGTGTGCATGTTCAGAGGGCTGGATTTAATGAAAACTTGCTTAGGATCAAACAGGAAATGATATACATACAAATCAGTAAGAGAAATTTTTACACCTCAGAATAAAAAAGTATCAGATTTTTATGTTGTGTTGGCAGCAGAGAAAGTTGTAGGTTCCTGGATGTCATAAACCTCGAATATGTGAAATTGATCTAAAACATTTTACCGGCAAGGGATCAAATACACCATACAAAACAATGTTAATTGATAGATATTCCAAGAATCAGAATAAAAAATTGTGACTGTTTTTTTTATTAATTTCCCAGAACACTATGCATCTGAGAAATACTATTCAATCGTTAAAAAATTAAGTCAGAAATATTTTAAAATTTTAATTTAACGTCTGTTATATATAATAAAACAATTTATGACGTTTTAGAGACATTAGAGGAGATGGTTTGAATACGGGCTGTGGTCTAAATATGGGCTAGGCATGTATCTCACCTGGCAGGTGTTGCTAAAAAGCGGAAACTACTGTTAATACTTCGTTCTTCTTTAGTAATTCACCATAATCGATGCGCGATAGTAGCCATTTTGATGTTGGTGCAGTGACACGTAAGAGTTTTTTTTAGCCATGTTGAACTTGTATAAGGTAAAGACATTTAATTTATTTTTAATAGGAAGTCTTTGAACGGTGTTTTTTTTATTACATTTTATTACTTACGATTAAGGTTATCAGTACACCTTTCTTATTATTATATCTCATTATCGTTTGAGAAAAACGTAACCCTAAACTCCGTATTGCTGTGGGCTGCTAGCAGTAGTCCAAATATAGACTACTAACACATAATTAGACTACGGCATGGGAACTTCAGTTAGATGAGTGAGCAACTGGTATTTCAGATGCCACGATCTAATCTCAGGTATAATCCTCTTGGAAAACAGAAACAATGTAAAGAAGATATGCAAAATACAATCCTAGCTGTAAGGGAAAAGAAAATGGGCACTCCTAAGGCTTGAAAGCAGTTTTCAGTTCCAAGAACGACGCTTCAGACATTGTCAAAAAATACAAATTTCAGTTCTCAAGAAGCTACAAGTACGAAACTAGGACGTACTAGGCCTAGATATAGAAAGGAAATTGGCTGAGTATATTTTTGAAATGGGGGAGAAATTTTATATTCTAACAATGCGAATAGCGTAAAAATTGTCTACAGCATCCATTCACTTCATTAGCAGGACGATCATGGATGGACCTATTTCTAGAACGAGACAATGACATTCTGTCCATAAGAAGACCCTGTGGTACGTCTTTTGCAAGAGCCCTTGGGTTCATCAGGGCGTCAGCATTTGGTGCTAAAGTGATCACAGCATCTCTCGGCATCATTGAAAAGGAAAGAAGAGGCAACGACAGAGAAGAATTTTAAGCGCAGTGTGGAGCTCAAGCCAGTGAAGAAGAGGACGACCAAAAAAGAACAGGAACAAATGAAACCTCTGAATCAGAAGACACGTTATTAGCATTTCCTTCTGATGACACTGACCTAGACATGCCTGTAGGAAAACTTAATCCAGGTTCTGATGACTGTTGCTGTCTAAATATGTACATCAAATTAAAATCCAAGGAAGTTAAAGTTAAACAGAACTGAAAGAATTATACGGAATCTAAATCAGTATCAAAACACAAGGTTGGAATCACATATCAAGTCAAACAATAGCAAGCGAGATCCGAGGCAACACGTAACACTTAAACTCATTTTTTCCAGTTCTACAAAAAAATAGCAGCAAACAGAATGTTCGCCGTTATCACCAATATTCACTGAATTTGTAATGACGGATTTAGAGACTGGTTGTTTAAACAAATTAAACGTTAAACCGATCAATTCAAGACATTTTTTGAATCGCCAATAAAAAAGAAATTAACACAATTATTGATGTTTTTAATAATTACCACGACAAATTACAATTTACGTTCGAATTGATGTTTGTGTCTAACTACAAAGACATCATTGAAACGAACTGGTACCAAAAACAAACCTATTCAGGCCCGTAAAATTTTTTAAGTTTTGTTTAACATAACCTTTCCTGCTTTTCAATTTGATGTAAATATTTCCTCCACATGAAGAAAACCTGAAGAAGGCACGACAATACGCCCAAACGTTGTTATTAGTTAAATTAAAAAAATAATAAAGCCTGTAGTGGTGCAGTGGTTAGCGATGCTCCTCGCATCACAGAAGTCCAGGGTTCGAATATTGGCATTGTGTGTGTGTTTTCGCATTGGCAAAACTACAGAGAAACGAATTCACCTACCGTAGTCGCTAATAACCGTGGTAGTTGATGCGACTCTAAATAAAGACAAAAAAAGTCTGAATAAGGTCATAAACTATTTCCTGAACAAAAGACCACTTGGTGGGTTATGAAGCCAGGCAGAAGCCCCACTATCTGATCCGAACATCTCAGTAGCAATCGTTAGGTGACAATACTATAATGTATTACAAAAAAACTGACGTATCCTATTCGATTTGTAAAAATTGTCGATGGAACTAAAGGCTATTTATTATTACTATTAATCAAAATTATTAAATTATTGAAGTCATTCTTGAAACAATCTAAAGTAGTTTGTCTCTAAATCAAATGAATTCTGTTTTAAACGTTCTAAAAACCAACCAGTTACGTCTTATTTACGTGAAAGGAAAACAGCTAACTCAAATTAATATTTACTTCGGTATTAAGTGGTCATAATCACTGAATATTGTATGGTGTAAAATATTCTCCATTTATGGGTAACAGGCTACATGAGGGTGATCCAGAACTGGCAACTCCCCTTTAATAGCATAAGAAGGGTATTAAAACGGGGGGGGGGGAGGCAGCTAAGGGTTAGCTAGGCCCCTGGGCTATAAATTTAAGGATCCTATCCGACATTCGCCTATAAGTGATGCGGGGAAAACCACAGAGAACCTGTTTCCGAGCCAATGAGATTGACATTGTTTTTCCCGTTGCTGTTTTTCAACCGCATTTCAGCATGGGAGGGGAACATTTAGGATCTAATGGTGCTCGTAAAAACACTGCGACCGACAGTGGTGTCTATTCCGGTGTTATGAAAGTCATCGAGTTTAATTCTGGCATTCAACACACAACTTAAGTTGTACTTCAGTCCCATAGAACCTATATTAATTTTCACTATCTTTGGGTACCAAGGATATTTATTACTGTCTTCAGATGCCGTGAGAAATTTTGTCTCTCTATCTTAAGGTACCTGGAATGTTTTTGACGAGCATAAGATACCGGGTATATTTTTTACTCTGTTAGGGTACCTGACCTATTTTCGGCTCTCTTGTTGTACCAGGGAATAAAAGATACTGGTTATCGCTTTTAGACTTTATTTACGTTACTGCGCTTTTTTAAGGTACTGTGAGATATGATGAAATTCACATTCCGTCAGTTAAATTTTTAAATGCGACGCTCTCGATGCGGGAATAATCACGCATTGACCAAGACATTTGTATCGAATTCAATACGACACCGGGCGAATATAAATAAATACTGGGACAACGCCGGGCACCCAGATAGTTTTAAATAATAAAAAAAATATTCTTGTTTTCTACTGTGTCTCCTCTATTGCGTTTTAAATCAGAATTAAAACTTGGGGGATATTTGATTTTCAAACAAATTTATGATCAGTAACGTATAGGAGAAAAGAGTTCAAATAAATAAATCGCACTCGATACCATTACGACGATAATTAATTATACAAAAGTAACTGTTCCTCGAACGTGGAGCTGACATTTAAGAACGATTAGTGCTCGTAAAACACTGCAAGGAATGTGTGAAATTATGATCAACATACAATGGAACCACGTTGCCCTATTTACAGTTAAATTCGCACTTTCTGCAGAATTAAAAGTATTTATGCATTTGATCTGAATCTGCGTAGCGGGGCCGCCGTTTAATGTCGTTCTGATTGCCTTGTTAATTGCGTACTAAGAAGCTTAACTTTAGTTGATTGTGTTCGAAAGACTTAGACGTGAGCTGAGTCGGTAACTGGCATGTGAGCTGGAATGAGACGTTTACGTGTTAAAAGCAATTTAGATCAACGAAAGCGGTCGAGCCGAAAATCAAACTTTGAGAGGATTTTGGACGGTGCGGAGTTGCCACTTCAGTCACTCCTCCACGAACGGGAATTACGTCATTAGAGTAACGGTTATGAACCGCAAAACAGTTATTCGTGCAGGTCCGATAGCTAAATTTTGCACAGCTTCAATTCATTATTTGTTCCTACAAAATAATTCTGACTGTTTTGTGGGTAAATGGTTTCATCTTTAAATACTTAATTTTCTAATATTCAAACAAATCCGTTGTAAAAGTAACCTGAAGTGAAGTGGACGGTGCGGACTTTGAAGATGCCGACGGTGATTGTTGACGAAACTTCGTTGGGAATCCGAGAACACTGTATGCACCAGTTGTGGTAAAAAATTACGCGAATTTTCGAGTTTCTTAAATAAACTTTATTTAATAATCAGGGTTAATTATATCCTCTTCAAAATAATTCCCTTCAGATACAATACACTCGTGGCAGCACTTTTTTCAATCTTCGAAGCACTTCTGGAACTTACTTTTCGACATAGCATTCAGCTCCTTCAGCGATTCCAGTACCAACTTGTTCAACATTGTCATCTGTTACTGATGTGGACGTCAATATCAACGTCTTTAACTCTTGCCTTATTCTGCGGTTAACATTTCGAATACGGTTCTGCACTTTATTATTTCAAACAAAATTTTATACAAATTCTTTGATCCATTTTTTATACAAAACAAAAATCGCCGAGTACACGAAAACTTAATCCACGCGACTGCCAACCATAAACTAAACATTCAATTGCAATATACTTCAGGAAATTTGTACCAAAAAATTAAAGAAATATTTGAAAATCGGATTTATAAAGCCCGAAAAATTAAGAAATTACCGTTGTCTTTTGATCACACCTCTCATAACTAGAGAGAAATTGCAAGTCGTGTCGAGACACGAAACGCAGTAGTCCGCTTGTAGTGGGAGAAGCACGGAGCTCACTTTAACGTCAACTTGGTGTTGTAAAAGCACGGGGAAACATATTGTGTTATCAGTTCCGGATATGCTGTAAGCTATCAGTAAATGTTAAGGGATGATAGTACAGGGAATTGTAACGGTCAACCACATCTTCTCCGACTTTTGGCGGTATGGAGTCTAATGGAAGGAGACAGTATTTGAGTCAGGGGCAATAAAACGCAGACTTCAGGTCGCGCATTGGGTGTTTCCCAATTTTGGTGAGAGTTGTTTCCATCGGGTGGCGTGTTTTCCCAAGTGTAACCATAAATGCTATTGGCCAATATACGTCCCTGCCACCTGGGTGATATGAACCAAAGAAGCGGGGAATAGGCGTGCCGAGAGATTTTAGAGAGATTTGGACAGATTTTTCGAGAGCGGTGAGACAGGAGAGATGGCGAGACAGATTTGGTGAGAAATTCCGAGAGATGTTGTTGGACCGGTGGTTGGAATTGTGGCAAGGGGGATTTTGAAATTCTTCCTGAACAGGAAGAATAGCAGCGGTAGCTGTGATCTGGAGAAAGGGCGACCCAATTAGGGGGAAGGAGCTGGAATATGCACTAAGCCGACACGGTAATTACATCTGTGACTCTGCTGATTTCCTGCACTGCCAGGTCCGAATAGATTTGTGTAAAATATTTTGATCTATGACCCTGAGTGTAGTGTTAGAAAATCGTTAGTTTTAGCCATTTAATTTGTATAATTTTTTATGTAAATATATTTATACTTTTAATTTAAGGAAGAATAGCCGGTATAAAGATCGAAATATCAAAATTGTAATTCCCCTAGTATTCTTACAGTGTGGTAAAAAGACCTTGACGATGTCTCTATATCCCGTAAAAAACATATAATTAATATTTTTTTATAAATGCTAGTTCGCACTTTTCCAACGGCTATGCTCGCTGCGACAGTAATCTTCCTTCTACTGCGTATTTCTCGTGACCATTAACTGCCTAATATTTTCTGATAAATTATTAACAATATACCTCTTTCATGATTTTAATTTTAGTTTGTGGCGATATTTAAAGTTATTTATTTGCAATTATTCTTTTAAATATGTATTGATTCCCTCTAGCAGGTTGAACCGTGGACATAATTCTTGTCGCGCTTAGCGGGGAAGGTCTGAGAAACTTGACAGTTACCTGTTGTGCATCAGTCGCATTCGGATTCATCCAGTCTGTATATATCATCTTCTTGATTAGTTCCTGCAGTAGTTCTTGGTAGGCTTTGGTATAGGGGTAAAAACGGGCCTTGGTGAAGTTCCTCTATGAGGAATTGCATTTTTGCTAGTTTATATGTGAGTCTAGATGGAGTATTTTTCAACGATTTTTTGTGAGGAAATTTCTTAGGACACTGTCTCTTTTTTAGGTTCTCCTAAGTTATCTCTGTTCCGTAAAATGTGATTGGTTTCGCTTACGGAACAGAGCAATGGCCGTATTTATCGATAGTCAGCTCAGGTTATTTATATTGTTTGTTATCGTTCTAGCTGGTAGGGTTCGCGCCTTTATGTGCTAATCTTGTCCCCTCTATTTTGTAGTGTAATGCCCAGATACTTGAAACATGAAACGTTTTGCAGATATAGTCATTTGCTGCAAGTCTGCCTCCCCTTCTGAAAGTCATTTTTACAGTTTTCCTCTCGTTCAGTTTTAAATAGTTTTCCTCGGCCCATTCTATGAGTTTGTTGTAGTGGCGCTGTTGCAATACCTTCCTGTAAACACTTCACAGCGTGGATTATGGATTTTCCTTTGGTGAAGCCAATATCCTGTGGCTAGTTCAACAGATGGGCAAACATTAGGCAACAACTTGAGTATGATTAAACCAGTCAATAAATCAGTGTTCTTGTTTGAGACAACTGCTAAGGAAATACTAGCAATAATAAATCCACCCAACAAAATGAAATCTAGCGTGTGCGATGGGATAGCAACCATTCTATAAAAACACGGAAGGATGAACTAATTACTACCGTATAAATAATTCAATACAAACAGGCACCATTCCAAGGAGTCTCAAAATAGGTATTTTTGCAACGATTACTTCTATAATTGCAATTTTCATTGTTAAACGTGAAATTTAAATGAAAAATTAAACAAATTTAATTAATAATGATTTATTATCTAAGAAAATTATATTTACGTTAAATCCACGGTTCAATCGGTCCTACCTTCCATGTTTACCCAACCTCTAAAATATATACATATAAACAGACCATAACATCAATTTACAAATGATTGTGAGACCTCTCTTTTGAGACACTTGCAAGATGACAAAGACAAAATTTAGGACACTGGTGAACGAGGATGATGTCAACACAATGCTCTTCTCAGCTTGGAATGAACGCTTGGAGACCCGCGAAGCCCAAACTCTGATCCAGGCTGGAAAACTCTCTGACAAAGGCACCTTCTTCTCCGTTGTTTCACTATCAGTCTCCTTCCTCAAACTTTGACTGACTACATTCTCCTCTTTCTCCTCCAACAGCGAAAAACGCCTATGTTCGGGGTGTTGTAACCTACCCAAACACAGTCATGTGACCATTTAAGCCAATCGCGCCCCTTAAAAGTCCGTTTTTTCTTTTCATTTGTCCTAGCATAGGTGCCTCCAGTAGTATATGTATCGCAGAACAAGGAATCAAGGAAAACGACTAAAAGTTACTTCAGTTTGCGCCGGTTGGAAATTCAGTTCATTTCTGTCCATAGCATACAGGTGTCTCGAAGCCACATATATCCAAGAATGAATTGAAAAAAAAACTTTTAATTTAATAAATTCATTAAAATTAAATACGCACGCTACTACCTGTGCATAAGAAGAAATTTAATAATTACCTAACAATATCAGTGATATCTGGGAAGGTAATTTTAAATAGACTTCACAATTTTTATTACAAATAATGATATAAATCCTTGTCAGCATGGATTTCAGAGTGGACTATCAACTATAACTTCTGACACATACTCATCGACGAAGTTTTTTTGGGGGGTTAACAGGCTACATGAGGGTGATCCTGAAACAACTCCCCTTTAATAGCATAGGAAGGGAATTGAAAAGGGGGGATGTGGAAGGTAGAGCAAGGTAGCCAAGGGTTGACTAGGGCCCCCGGGCTGTGGTTTAAGGATCCTACCCGGTGTTTCATCTAAAGAGACGGGAGACGAGTTTATTCGACTGCGGTTACAGCAATAGTTTAATTGAAAAATTATAAAATTATGGTGTAGGCGGCATAGGAGGGAATCTATTGTCGTCTTACCTTAAAGATAGAGTAATGTACACGGAAATATCCTTTAAATGGGACAATACACATAAAACACGCAGGTTTCGGTCCTCGGCCAGTTATCTATGTAATAGAAAAGGATGTATGATTGTAATTATTTATACAAATTTAAACGCGTGGGCAGATTGCAATACTTGGTACTCATATCCTTAAAAACCAGAGGAAGAAACCGTGACTCCTGAACAAAAACAAATACGCGTGGACGCCAGATTCAACAAGAACACAGAAAATTATTATTATTATTTTAAAAATTTTTATCGTACAGATTATCAGTTAGGACGATAACGATACAGTATATACAATATTAAAAAATGTATATAATGAACATGATAACGTGAAGATAGGTTAATCCATTTAATTAACCTACTTTAGGAGAATTGGTTAGGTTTATTTATTTTTGCGAGTACCTGAGGGGCATACGACGTAGGTGTGTGAGGATTGACAGGCAGTGAACTGATTTTTGGAGGATTAATGAGGATGTGGTCTGCGGACATGATGGTAGAGTGGGTTAGGGTGATCAGGGGGAAGGATGAGGTCAATTGGAAGTTTTCTTTTGAGGATAGGGAAGCGTGGAGGTGGAGGAGGATTGTTATGAAATTGCTGGATCGTGGTGTTTGGGTGGTTGAGGGCGCTTTTGATTAGGTTTGTTATGGATTTGGGGATTACTGAGTTTACATTGGGAATTTTGATGTTATGGTGGATGACAGAATTTCTTAGGTACCAGGGAGAGTTTGTAATGGTGCGTAGTATTATGTTTTGTTTGAATGGGTTTTGGCTGTTGTTCCCCATATGGTGGAGCATAGGACCAGGTGGGTTGTATTATGGAGAGGTATATGAGGCGTTTTGTGCTGGTGGAGACAGGGGATTTTCTGTTTAGGAAGGGATATAGAGTTCTGAATTTTTGGTTTATTTTGGAGAGGAGAAAATTAATGTGAGGACAGAAAATTATGTTGTGGAAGAACACGGGTGGCGGGACTGGATGTTATCAATACGAACCTACCACAAAACAACAAATTGCAGAATTGGTCGGTGATGGTTTGGCAAGAACAGAGAAAGTGCGTATGACAAAATCAAAAGTGGAGACAATGCTTATCGCCTTTTTTGACGCTCATCGTATTATCCACAGGAGGTTTGTTCCCTGTATTATGTGGGTGTCATGGATCGGAGATGGAGAAGAGGGATTTCTTCTTGCTGCACGACAATGCGCCCGCTCACACGGCTGGAGTCATAGTTCAGTTCATATCAAAGAAACATGTGCTAGTTCTGAATCACCCTCCGAATTCGTCCCATTTGGCACTGAGTGACGTTTACGTATTCTGTTTAGTAAAAATTCACATAAACGTTCATTGCTTTGACGATGTAAAAAAAAGACTTTCAAGCGCTGCGACACGCGAGTTGAAGAACATCACAAACAAGGACGTTTTCTACAGTTTCAAACGCTTGTGAGAGCGTTCTGTGTGTTTTACCTGAGTCGGAGGAGACTATGTTGAAAACCCGAACAGCTAAAACATTCATCTTAAGGTTTCTCGATTAAAACTGTGTATTATGAAGTAACATATCCCCATAGCATACAGATTTAGGGCTCCTGTTCTAAAACAAATTTCAACAGACGGTTAATCTTACAAAATACCTAGGAAAAGGAGAAAGTTGTAGACTTATTTTCCAAAATGAAGAATATTAACAATGATATTGTATGTTAACAATGTTGTCTTATTGGTTAAATCTAAAAAGAAAAACTAATCCGACCACAACACCAAAAAGAATAACAATTTCAATAAGTATCTTAAGAGCAAAATGAGCAACACATTAAAATAGTCTGACAAATAATCTGTAAATATGCTATGAAAACATTTCAACTATAAGCTGAAGGAGCGTATGTGCTAAAGAGCACTATATAACCTAAATGAATTCGTAAACTTCAACTAAACAGCGAATGTATCGTCTGTGTGCGTGTTCACTCACACCACTTCATTAGTTACCATGATCATGTTTGAGTATAGACCGTACAAGTAATACCAACAATAAGGAAAATATATTTATAAGGCTTGACATAAAGTGAAATAGAACTATTGATTTGTAAAAATTTTCGTTTATTTATGTAGTATAATATTAATAGAATTTCCTATCGACAGTCGATGGCAGACTCTTTAGAACTAATGAAATATTCTCTTATTTGAAAAGCATATGCAACTCCATGAAGAGATCTTGAGCAATGAATACGTTTAATTGTACAACAGTAAAATATTTGAGCAGGCTAACATAAATGAAACCTCACCTGGAATGGTCTGACGCGTTACTCGTGCACGGGACCACTGTTGAGCCTTTTACCGATGGAGGTTGTTGACATTGATCACAGCGTGAAATATTCCTGGAAACGTGTTGTCGGGCATGAGTTCTGCCTTTGCACCTCCCTTCAACTATCCGTTGCTTTACGGAGGAGCCTAGGTATTCATCGATACTCAATCCCGCCCCAGACTGTTTAATACAATTATATTTACATTACTTTAGCTGGCAGGTAGCTCATAATTGCATACTGCACTCACTCACGGTTTCGTGATCACATTTTCCGGTACAAATGGAACACTCGCTCCATCAAAATAATATGATTATACCGAAGAAGGCAAAGCTGACAGATGCCAATGTTAATTTAGTAACACACGCCTGCTATATTATGGTAATAATTGTCTACAGAAAAATGGAATGTAAGATCGAATGCGAGTTGGGAGAGGATCAATATGGTTTCATGAAAAATTTGGGACACATTGACCCTACGTTTGAGAGGACCGGATAAGGAAAAGCAGGCCCACTTTCTTGTAATTTGTAGATGTGGATAAAGCTTTCGATAATATCGATTCGAACACACTTTGTAAGATTTTGAAAATGATTGGAATAAAAACAAGGGAGCCAAAGATGATCTACAACTTTTACAGAAGCCACTCAGCAGGAATTAGAATTGATGGACAAGAAAAGAAGGTCGCAATCAAGAAAGGAGTAAGACAGGGCTGCAGCTTGTCGCCTGTTCTATTTAATTTGCACATTGCATAAGTAATGAATGAAGTTAAAGAGAAATTAGAAAAATGAAGCAGAGGGCAAGGAGAAGAAATTGAGACAATAAGGTTTGCTGACGATATTGTAATTTCATCACAGTCGACTTGTTAAATGCCATGAATACTATTTGAAAACGCAGTAGAATATGATTATTAATAGAAACAAAACTAAAGTAATGGAGTATATTGAAACGAAGAGTCGTCTTGCAAACGATACCAGATGATGAATTTTCATATAAGCTAGAAACAAAGTAGATATAAAAATTCCAATTTACAAGAAAAGAAAAATAAATGCTTACATCTAATATAAGTTTTTGTACTAGGAAATCACTTCTAAAAGTGTTTCTTTGTAGCGTGGCGTTGTTTGGAAGTTTGTGGAGAACAGAAAGAATAGAAGCCTTCCAAGTGTGGACGAATGGTGAAAGTCCGAGAATGTTGTCTTATGTGGGATTATGCAAGCCTCTGAAATTTAAAATCAGGATTAATCCTAGCTGTAAAGGAGAAATAGGGCGCAAGACTGCTAAATAAATATAATACGAAAACAACCGAAATTGGTGTTGAATTCGGGGTTATGAACGTCACTGAGTTTGTTTCTGAAATCAACATGATGGTTAAGTTGTAGTTAAGCCCTTTTGAATGGGAGTTAAACAGTGTTCCGCGTAAATTCGAGAATTTTCTACCAAACTTTGTGCACATGTTATTTATGATCTAAGACAAACACTGGATGGGTAAAATACCCCTAGAATATTTTTCACTATCTTAGGGTCCCTAGGATATTTTTACCTTATTAAGTTACCGAGAATAATTTTGTCTATCTTAAGTTACTGGGAGTGTATTTAACTCTCTTAACGTACCGGAAATTTAATGCACCGTTTATTAGACTATTTTAAGTTACTTCTCTTATCTAATGTAGGTTGCTAGTAGATATATTTACTCGATTATGGTACTGAGTCATTAGGTTAGATAGTGTACGTGGCGCAATTAGATAAAGGTTCAAAAATATGACGCAATCGATGCCGGTTTAATCACTAGTTGACAACGACATAATTGTGGAATTAAATACTGTACTGGGCTAATATAAATACTCGGACCACTTATACAAATTGAAATAAACATCTAAATTTCAGCAAAATTTCTTCTATCTGACGGATCAGACTGAAGGGCTGTTTTTTTTAAATCTGATTTTGGGTTTGAGTTTGTTGAATAATTTTCGGAGGAAATAAAGTCAATGAACCCATTTAATTATACAAGCGTTAGAGCGTTGAGCGTTCGAGTCCTTGAAGCTATCGAGCGACTGGTTAATCATTAGATCGAGGAGGAAGATAAAGGTAACACTTTTCACGTGGCGGTTTAAGAGAGTCAGCATCTTTGGTTGCTAAATCTGGTAGTCCGGCAGTCGAAACCAACACAGGCAGATTTGTAAAGCGTCGACGAAAACAAAAAAACAATAACGGGAGTGAAAAAAGATTTTTAACCTGCCTTTGATAAAACAATTACATTATTTATTCTTTTTTCAAAACAAAATAGATTTTCACTCGAACAAGATATTAATTAAATAGTTACGCTAAACTGCTGTAATAATAATCGGGGTTGAGAATTTTATACGACTCGCATTAATCAGATTTTCCACAGAATACTGAATCAAAATAGCATTAAGAAAGTAATAATTTACAAATATATCCATATAGTAAAAGAAGGAAATATTAAAGACTGTAATTAATAAAATAATAGAAAAAATAAAACTTAAAAACTATTTCAACTGAGTTAAGGTATTAATTAGTTACAGAGTATTGTAAATTTCTAACGAGTAGCAGAGTGACATGAACTTCTCTCTCTCTCTCTCTCTCTCTCTCTCTCTCTCTCTCTCTCTACACACACACACACACACACACACATATATATATATATATATATATATATATATATATACTGTCAAAGACGCATCGTTACTGCGCAGTTGGAGAAAATAAAACTGAGAAATAGAATTAGAAAAGCGCGCGTCCCACCTCACCGCTGCCACCAGATAAATACATGACTGGCAAAAGGAATGGTTCACCTAATACATCACTCGCAATACCAGACCAAGATGAAAAAAAAGTGTCTTTTGGAAGCTGTGCGTGTGTGTGACTTGCAGGTTTGGTTTGCATCATCCAATAAATGCTGGTTGTGACTATTGAACAGCCTCTCGCGTGAAAATGTGGCTTGATCAGAAAACAAAATCGAGCTTCCGAATTCGGAGTTGTTCGCCTGTTGCTGGGAGGAATTTGCCCGGTGAGGACGAAAAGGGGCGAGCTTTTCAAATTCTATTTCTCAGTTTTCTTTTCTCAAATTACGTAGTAAGGAAGTATCTCTGACAAAATAATTCCAACAGGAAAAAATGTTCAACATATTGAACCTACCCTCCTTACTGTAAATAGACGATAAATAGAAACGCAAAATAGGAGTTGTAGTATAAACCTACATTCTAAATTATTAAAGGGGTTATTTTTATTGAATAAAATTTTGTTAACTTAATTCGTCCGATCTGCGAATGTCGAGTGGGTTTGTTGCTCCCTTCAGATAACGATCCAAAGGGACATCGAAACATCTATTGATGGAGTGGTCCTTTGAAGGATTAAGAGGACGCTTGCCAGAAAAAA
This sequence comes from Eucriotettix oculatus, assembly GCA_034510155.1. Taxonomy (NCBI): domain Eukaryota; kingdom Metazoa; phylum Arthropoda; class Insecta; order Orthoptera; family Tetrigidae; genus Eucriotettix; species Eucriotettix oculatus. Next base: position 60,223,978 of record CM067380.1, read on the forward strand.
CCATAAATGTATGGGATAGTAATAATCTGAGGTTTCAATTATTTGTCACGTTCAGACGTTCCCACAGATGGTTCAATAACCTCTGGTGCGTGCCTTTTTGCTACTTTTCCGGCAGACGTGTGACCCCCGGATTCGCGAAGTAGAAGATATAAGAATGCTCCCTATTGGTCAAGATTTGAATCGGGAAGGGGAAATCATAGGTTTTGTAGTGTCGTTAAAGATAGTGGAGAAGCAGTTGCTGAGTTGTCGTGAAGATGGAGGGATGAGTGAGCAATTGTGGAGTTGTCAAGCAGATGGAGGGACGAGAAGTTAGTTGTGGGGAGTAGTGGAGAGAGAGAGAGAGAGAGAGGGGGGGGAGGGGAGAAAGAGGGGAGAGAGAGGGAGAGAGGAGAGAGAGAAAAGAGAGGAGAGGGGGAGAGAGGAGAGGGGGAGAGAGGAGAGAGAGAGCAGTTGGAGATTTGTTGATATCTTCGGTGTTCATCCAGCAGTAGCAGCATACCGATATCCAGAAGCTACCTCTTCAATAATCCCATATGTTGCAACCAAAGTACCTACGAGTTCCGGTGTCGGTAAACGTACCACAAATCCCTCAAGACAGTCTACTGAGAGCCACAGTAGCAATTGCCACCATTGTTCAGAACAGAAAGACCAAGGTATATAAGCCCACCACTCCCTGGGAGACAATTAATAGGTTTTCTATTTCATTTTATAAAGTCAATTCATTTTATAAGTGTATAATTCCTTTTTTAAAGAGCGTCGACGGCTGTCCGTCACTGGAAATGTTTTCCTAACCTTCTGAAAAAGGGAGAGGTACCTCCTAAAAATCAAGAATTTCAAACCCTACTTGGTGCCTACCAACTGTGAACTTCAGGTAAGTCACAAAATTTCTGTCTCTCTTTCCTGTCTTATTGTTATTTATATTTAAAACTATCTCTTGCTGTGTTACAGAGACATGCATGTGTGGCTACTGGCATTTACAACGATGTTTAAACTTTGTACACATGTTGTTCTTGTAGTATTCAGTCCTAAGACTGGTCTCATGACCCCTCCATGATAACCTACATTGCGCAAGCCTTATCATATCCTTATAACTATCACAAAACACATCCTCCCTAATCTACTTAGCGTATTCTATCCTTGGCCTCCCTCTTCTGTTCTTACCCCACACACTTACCTCTAATGCTAATTTTACAAGACCCTCATGCCTTAAAACGTGGCCTATTAATCTATCCTTTCTCTTGGTCAACGTCCTCCAGATTGTTCGTTTTTCCCCTATTCTGTTTAGAACTTCCTCGTTAGTTACTCTATTCTCCCATCTGATTTTCAGCATTCGCCTATAGCACCATATTTCAAAGGCTTCTATTCTTTTTCTTTCCGGAGCTCCTATCGTCCAGGTTTCGCACCCATATAACGCCACGCTCCATACGAAAATTTTTAGCAACGATTTCCTAATATTCACACTTATGTTACCCGCAAGTAAATTCCTCTTTTTCGCGAAAACCTTTCTGCCCTGTGCTATCCTACTCTTTATATCTACCATACTTCTACCATCCCCAGTTATTACGCTTCCCAAGTTGCAGAATTCATTAACTTCCGTCAAAATATCCCTTCCCAATCTAACACCTTTGTTATTCCACTGTTTCCCATACTACACTTTACCTCGGCTTTCCCTCTATTAATCCTCATATTGAACTATTTCTCCAAGACCACGTTCATGCCATTTCTTTTGGTTTCCAAGTGCCCTAATACTACATATCGTCAGCAAAGCTTAGGGGTTTTGTTTCTTCTCCTTGCAGTATGATTCCGTATTCCTTTTTAACCTTCTCCATCGCTTGTTCTATACATAAGTTAAACAGCATGGGTGACAGACTGCATCCTTGCTTACTCCTTTCTTGATTACGGCTTTCTTTTCTTGATCTTTTATCCTAATTACTGCTGCCTGTCTTCTGTACAGATTATGTATAAGCCTCCTTTCTCGTTATTTTATTCCTGTGCTCTTATGTGTATTAATTTAATAAACATTTTAACGAATATATTTTATTTAAAGTATCACCGAAAAGAGTTCCAAACGCAACTATGCCGTTCCTTTTATTTATAGAAACATTTTCGAATTGGTATATATAAGGCTGTAGTGTAATACAATATGGTATGAAGAGAACAAGCTTCGTGTTACATTACGAATCGAATGCACATACATTAGGCACGTTGGCCTCCGTTATTACAACTGCACCCTTACATTGGTAGAGTTTTATTTCTCGAGCTTGAGGAACTGAGAGGTATTCGATGGCAATTCAAGGATGCTATTGGAAATCCTAATTTGGATTTATGCAAATCGTTTAGAGTTCAATTCTTCCTATCGTAATTTGTCCAGAACTTTCTGCGTGCGGCTAAGGTTTGACGATGAACCATTTGCATAACAATCAATGTCGCAATAATAGCTTCATTTTGCGCGGAAAATTGTCCCACTACTCGCTGCAACGCGCACTACTTTTATAGAGAAGAAAATTAAAAGGCAAATCAGGCGAGCTCTGTATTTATTGCTTTATCGAGTACATCGAAGTATTTTAAGTTCATTCCTCAGAAAGAGCTCCACGGCTATATTTCGCATTAAGTCCAATTAGATAGCGCGGTCGGAAATAAAATGATCCCCACGAGCTCTTTGTCCCAAAATATATCGAGTGCATTATTCAACGGCAGCTGCTTGGTATTAAATTACTGTTCAAAAATTAGAAGCAATTAGTGAGCATGGTTACAATATGTTTATTTCACAGAATAGTACAGTATTCCTAAATGTCACCACCCGCTTATTAATACATAAACAAAATACAAATTTCTTTGTTTAATATTGCCATATAGCCGCAAGCTCTCAATTTCAGATAACGTGGACCTGACAATTCCTTAAAAAATATATAAAAAGCACTCTTTTCGATGCATGTAATAACTTTCTAAGTGATGTGTTGCAGCGGGAAGATGATTTTCTTCATCAAGTGGTGTTAAGTGATCCAAGTGGGAAGGTAAATATCCAAAATGTTGGAATCTGAGGACCAGAATAACCTCATCATCTTGTATCATATCATATCAAAATTAAACGTTTTTTGCCCTTTGTCTCTTTCTAACACCACTACCTAATGATTTGTGTGAGTTGAGACACAGAATTGAAGAGGTTATAGCTTCCATTACTCCGATCTTGTTGTATGGAAAGAATTGGATTTTAGGTTGGATGTAAGCTGTATAAGTATAGGTGCACATATTGAGCATTTGTATGTTTAGTTTGTAACGAACAGATACATCTGCTCGGGCTTTGGCGGCGTGGAATAAAAACAAAGGAGACAGCGCTTGACACTTGGGCTATAAAACCTAGACTCGGCGTCTTGGCTCGGGAGTTTCCCAAAATTGTGTGAGAATCGGCGACCGAGCGGCATGTTTTCCCCAAATGTAACCTTGGATTTTATTGGAGGAGATCCATCCCTGCCACCTTGGTGATAGATGTTGCAGAAGTGGGGACGAGGTTTTAAACAGGCAGACGGAGACATTTTGGCGAGAGATTGAAGAGATTGGCGGTAGAGAATGGAATGAACAGATTATTTGAGAGATGTAGCATATTGATTGGTGACATATTGGTGTAGTCACAGATGTAACTTTTTGTAATTTTCTATTTGCTGCCAGGTCTGAGTGGATTAGTTCTGTTCTATGAGAAGGCCCATAAAGTGCGACCCTGAGATGAGTCTTAAAATTGTTACTGTTTAAGTAATTAATATAAATCATTTTGTAAATATATGTGTCGTTACTATTGAAAATAAGTGCTGGCGTAAATGTTGAAGCATTAAGAAATTGTAATTATTATTTTATATATGATTGTTTTGTTAAAATAAATTGTTTATTGTTTTTCATAAAATCTTAACATTTTTAATTATTAAAATTAGTATTCCCCTTAATATTTACATTATAAGTTCACCTTCAATTTGATGTCTGATTTGTTGTGAAATATATTAAACCGTTATAATATCTCATTAAAACGGAGTCATTCATTTATGTATGTTAAAAAGTACGAATATTTTGAAAGGTGGTAGTAACCAGGCCCGGATTTAAGGCGATTGGAGCGATTGGGACCAATCGGGCCCCGCACTTAAAAGGGGCCCCGCATCACCACCAATATTAACAAAAAGTTATTTTTCGAAATTTAAGGCAAATTGCTTTTGACGATAAAGGGTGAATTATAAATTATAGGATAGATTAAATAGTTTAGCAATTATGTCGATTGAAAGTGAAGAAGGAAGGAAATTGGGTTTTCAAACTATTCTAGAAGAATTTACAGAATAAAAACTTAGAAATATGTAAATTCAAATATTCAAATCCAATGATGTAAATTTATATTGTATTTTGTGCATTTTTATATTTTAATGTATGTAGACGCTGACCACATGTCACTCCAAATTCGGAATGTGCCATGCAAGATGACAGTCCGCAGTCGACTCGGTAGGTCCAGGCCCTCAGTGGGATGTAGAGCCATGGAGAAAGAAAGAAAGAAAAATGTATGTAGAAGTTTAACTATCTTATGATCCATGACATTTGATTACATATATTGCATTTTATTTAAATATTGAATATATAGAAGGCCCCGCAAAAAAAATCCAATCGGGCCCGGCACTTATTGGATCCGGGCCTGGTAGTAACCAAGAAAACAAGAAAAAAGTGCAATAAACATGGGTCCTGAAACGCATACTTTCTGAGGTCTGTACACCTATCCTTAGCGGTTGAAGACATTTGGTTGTGAATATTATCTGGTGCCCTACAAGCGGAAGTGGAAGGCTTCGGTTAGTCCACACACCTCAGATGAATACGCATGTGCTACATTTACTAGATGAAAGACCTGGAACCAGTGTGCGGGAATTGGCAGCAGCAGAAGGTGTGAGTCATCCTCTCGTCTGAGTGGTACTACGTGAAAAAAAGTTGTGTATCCATACCGTCCAGGCACCGTAGCAGATAAGAGAAGTGTGCTGTAGATCCACTGCTTTCTTCCAAGATTTTATTTACCAAACAAGGCAGGGTTCTCAAGAGATGGCGTTGTGAGCTTTCATAACCGGCTGATGAACAGTCCTATGCATTTGCAGAAACATGGCACCAAAATCATTGCTCCAACAACGTATGGTCAGGTGTTCTTGGTGATCTGGGGCTATACTTCCTACCATAAATATTAAACGAGAGTCATTATCATGAATTTATTTTTAGCATATTGTCTTATTGGAGGATGTGCCACGTCAGCAAAGACTACAGTTGTGGATTATGCGCCTCCTGTAGCAAGTGCCATGAATGACGGTCAGGTTGAACCTCTACTATGAAGAAGTGTGTATATCACAGAAACTATGAGTTTCCGGAACCATGTTTATCGGACTTTTATTTGTTCCATTGATGGCAACTTCTTCTTCTTCCTTGGCTCTGCATCCCATTGAGGACCGTGACCTACCGGATCGACTGAGCGTCATCTTACATGACACGTTCTGAATTTGGAGTGATACGTGGTCAGCGTATCGATTCTCCGTGACCATTATGACAGGATTTGAACCCGGGAACTGTGTGTTGCGAGTTAGCCACAAGACCACAGGAGGTTTTCGATGGTTACTACCACCTCTAAATATTCGACAGTTTTTTAACAGCCTAAATACCAGTATTATCTAATGTCAACTTGGCCCTTACCAATCCCGTCTTCGCCTACTCTCGGGGGCCCAACATGAGATCTGTAACTATTTGGGTTGGCCCGCCCTCAGTTTTTCGCTAATCGTCGGTGCACAGGAGTCGGAATATTAGGCCAAGGCCGCTTCCTTTCCTGGATCGACGCACCGACCACGGGCCACGGGCCACGTGCCTCCCCCAATAAATCCCGAGCGTGTTTGCGCCGTCGCGGTTGGCCTGCCTGCGTGCGTCGCGCCGCGCCGCGCCGCGCCACGCCACGACGCGGCGTGTCTCAGCGTCCCGTCCAGGCAGTCGGCGCACTCGGCGCGGTCCGTAGACATGCCCCTCTCTCGCGCTCGCGCGGGATTACTCTAGCCTCCTGGCCGCTGCCCGAATACTCGCCGCGATGACCGAGGACGCTCCGGGACACTCCAGGGAAAGGTAACGTAACGTAAACCTATCACCTGCTCCACAATTACACTTTCCATTTCAAACTACCAGACTTTAAACAAATTTATCCCCCCCCCCCGCCGCCGCCGCGGAGAAAATTTATTTCTAATTTAATAAAAAAATTATGAAATATACCCTACGAGAGCAACCACGTAACCACTCTCATCCGGTCGGGAGCTCCAGTGCCCCATAGAATAAATAACCAGAAACCCTTAACTGAAGAGACCACGAAATTTTCAACGTAAGTCATGAAGTACTCCTCGGGCCAATTAGCTTTCATTCCCACGTAATTTTTTCTACCTATCATTTAAATTTTCTTTTAAACTTCAGCTTTACTAACACTGGGTAATACTTCACCCTCTTAAACACAACAGGGAAAACAACAAGTATTATTAAGCTTTATTCTTTTTCTTGTAATGTTCTACTTTTCATTTTTAACGAAGAATTTCCCCGACAGTTAAATATTTTCGACGTTTACTATTGGTGAACCTTGTTTTTATAAACCTATTGTCCACAATTTAAGGGACAAACACTCTCTAAATCCCAACCAACACACACAGACCATTTCCGTCACAAATATCCGATAGTCACGGTATGCTTAAAATCTTTCTAACTTCTACAAAACTACAGTGGCTCTAAGGTTTTACTGAATACACACTCGGGTAAAGCGGAACGTATTAATTACGACGAAGGATGGAAATTTATGACTATTATATTTCTTGTGGTAATGATTTTCTCCATGACGTGGTGATACGGCTCTGTGAAGCTTGTATACATTTATTAAGAATATGCACGCACGTTTCTGAGTGTTTCACGGGAAATACCTCGTAACTTTTCCCACTTTTCTCCTTGGGATAAATTAGTTTTTAATTTCAAACGACAAACTTCTTCTTTCCGAATCACGGTACTTTTCAAGTTCTGTGTAATCAATGGAACTGAAAAAATTAACAGCCTCAAAGGGATGGCAGTTACCTCAGCGATTATTTTTTATATGATGGTATTAAAAAGTCTTTATCTGGAAGCTGGCACCGTAAAGTGAATATAAAAAAGTAATTTATGAATTCTATTATTTGATCTTTATTTTTGCTATAAGGAAATACGTGAAGAGTCACGAGTCGGGGCCGGACGTCTGTCACGAGTCAGACTTTAAAATGTATCAGGGGTTTTCATTTGGAAACATGGCGCTGTATTTAAAGTGTGATGTGCAAGCAATGCGTCGATTTATCTTCTCAAACGTTTTAAGAATTTACTTGTTGCGTTTAGAGATAGAATGTTCACATTGTAAAACACTCCAGTTCTGTGAAATGATTCTTTTAGTCACAGAAAATGGACGTAATGCAATAGTTATGATCTCGAGTAGTAATAATATGCCTAGATTATTTAGAAATATAATGGAATTTTGCTGCAGTATGGGAAGCATCAGGTACGCAGCTACAAACGGTCTCTTAGTATGAATCTTGTTCACAAAACTATCCAATTCTGTGCGAATGCACAGGGCGTTGGAAAGGAAAACATTTCTTTGTAAATATGGAGTCAGAATTTTCGACTTGATAAAATTATAAAGTTAATTTTCAACTTTTTCGATCTATGATATGTGAAATTAATTCAAAATATGGGATTGTATTTCCCGTTGCAAAGATACTGTGTTTTTTTCTTTGCGCCGAGTATTTATTAGTTGACGATTTATTGGACAGGTACCTTGTTCGGTAGTTGCGTCGAATGCGATAAACATCCTTCATGGTTTATTTACCTGAATTCGTCGGCTGCGTTTACAATTCGATGCGGAACAAGTATATTTCTCCGTTCAGGAAGAGGATTGGTATATTGTTTTCATGAAGCCGGATTCCAGCTGTCAGAGCCACCATACAACTTCCAGAATACTTTCCGGACAATGCTGCAACGTAGCCAAATATTAGCTAATCGCATTTTGATATTTTCTTACTCTGAAACGTTTCTAATCTTCTCGCATATACAAACCAATATTTGTGATCCGTGTTGGATTTTAAATATAATAAATTCTCACTTTTAGTGTGATTGATTCCTAACTTCCTTTTGTTTAATTAATTTCCGTTTAGTACGAATCGTCCTGAATCGGGTTGCTGTTAGTTTCCTTCGAGTATCTTGAACACTAAACACAATAAAAGGTTAGCTTACATTTAACGGACAGTTAAAGGAAATGACATTATATATGATTATTGTTTACTCTATACAGTACAGAAAAAAACTGCAACACGATGGCTACCGCGTTTATCAACAATTCATCCGAACGCTCCAGAATTAAAAATTGTTAATATTATGTGAGTCTTTCAAAACGCAATTCACCTGAGTATGAGATCCACCATAGAATTTTCAGAATACTTTTCCGACAACTTTGCTAATCGCATTTTGATATTTTCTGACTAAGAAACATTTCTAGGTTCCTCTCTTACACGATGCAAGATTTATGATCTTTATTGGATTTGAAATGTTATAAATTCTCACACTTTGTCCCAAGTTCTTTTCAATTTGCTATATTTTTGAGTTTAATATGAATCGTTCTTTAAAGTAACATCCTGAATTATGTTAGTTACTTTCCTTGCAAATTTTTCGAACACGAAATCCAGAAAGTGAGGCTACATTAAATGGGCAATTAAAGGGAATAGATTTATTTAGAATTGTCTCTTCCCTTTCTGCAGTACATACAAAGCTGCCTCACGATGGCTGCCACGTTTCTCAATCATTGACCGGAAAGGCACCAGAATTAAAAATTACCAATAATGTTTTAATCTTTTTAAGCGCAATTCAACTGATTATCAGAGCCTCCATACAACCTTCGACCGACAACGACAATGATGCGAAGTTGAAAAATATTAACTAATCGTATTTTGATCTTTCTTCTACTCTGAAGCTCTTTTAATCTTGTCGCTGGTACGATGCAAAAATTGCGTTCCATATTGGATTTTAAATATAATACAAGTCGACACTGTTCCCTATATTCTTTTCGTTTAGTTAATCTGTTTACGTATAATCGTATTTTAGAGTAATATCCCGAATTCGATTGCAGTTAGTTTCCCGCAATTTTTCTAACACGAAATCCCATAAAATGTTAGGTTACATTTAACGGGAAATTAAAGGAAATGGGTTCATTTAGTACTTTCCCCCTTTACAGTACAGAGCCGAAAAAGCGCGGTAATAACATTAAATCTTCCACTAAAATAATTTTTAAATGAGGTATTGAATTCAAAATTTGATCAAAATATTCAGTGTTGAAAACAGTTGTATAACATTCATTATAATCGTTACCTGAGTTTTAAATAATTAGGGAGCGGTGCTTTTCCAAGATGTACAAATTCATAATAGTGTTCATATTCCCTTAAACTCACCCTGTTCTGAAATTTATTTTTAACTTTCCTCAAACTAATTTAGTCCTTCGTGGTAATAGTGACTTCGTTTCAGTTTTTTTTCCAAGAAACAGCCAAGAAATGTAATTAGAAAAACGAAGGGAAAATCAGCACATTACACTCAGTAGTCAATACAGTTTTCTGTCTTGGTCAAAAATTTTTATTACCAGACATATAAGAGAGAAAATTGAAGGCACCAAACTATTGTCCATTGCATATATATTTTCTGTTAAAAGTCTTTGTCTCTCATCAACTTATTTACTCACTAGCCGTTGTCATAGCGTACTTAGAAAAGCAACTTCCATTTTTCAGAACCTGAATGAAACATTGGAAGATACTGAATGTTCGAAGAAAACAGTGATGCATCAACTAAAATAATACCTTTGTGTGTTTTGTATAATGTCCCACAGGTATTCAATCAGTCGCAATTCATAATTATATTTCCATTAATTCCTATGCTATTAAAGGGGAGGTGTGTGTTACGGAATCACCCGCAGGTTTCGCTCAAATACTTATGTATTTATTTCTACGAAACGAAAGTTATAATTCTTCTAAAAAGTATAGCAATTTCAGAAATATATATATATATATATATATATACATGTTATTTGCCAATATTAATTTTTTTATCAAAATGAACCGCTGTTTAATTAAATTTCTAATCCAGAAGGTTTTTTTTGTTAATTTAAATTGCTAATTTACAATCTGCAGTACAATGCAATAAGTAAATTAGAAGGTTGGTGAAAGTCATTGAGTGTTAGAGCCACCATAGTAATTTCAGCTTACTTTTCAGACAACTTTGCTAATCGCATTATGTTATTTTCTGACTCAGAAACTTTTCAAGGTTCCTCCCTTACACGAAGCAAGATTTGTGGTCTTTATTGGATTTGAAATAATATAATTTTTTTGTTATATTTTTTGCGTTTAATATGAATCGTTCTTTAAAGTAACACCCTGAATTATATTACAGTTACTTTCCTTGCAAATGTTTCGAACACGAAATCCAGTAGAAAGTGATTCTACATTTAACGTGCAATTAAAGGAAACAGATTTTTTTGTTTAGTACGAATTGGTTTTGGAATAACGTCCTGAATTGGTTACTTTTAGTTTCCTTCGAGTTTCTCGAACACTAAATACAATAAAAGGTTAGCTTAAATTTAACGGACAATTAAAGAAAATTCATTGTCTGTCGGGTTTTAACCGATCGCTTCAGTTATTTTTTCAAGAATTATACATATATTTTATAATCTTATAATTTTTCTGTGTTATTACGAGGTTTTTTAGGCGCAATAAATAATTTAAAACTCCAAAAATATATTTGTTTAATTTTGTAGATATGTTATGGTTTCAAAATTATTTTTTATATTTTATTAATAGAGTTTTGACTGTCTAAAACCGGTGGGGATATAATGAAAAAACATCAAAATTGTTAATCAGTCATAGTAAATTTATAATTATTGAAGAAATACAGGGTCCCGAAGGTTTTCACTTTTTGGTCACTTTCTGGGAAATACTAAATTTGCGTCCAAGGTTGGTGGAAACGTACGTAAGAAAAGTAGTTTATCGGGTATTGACCCTGTAAGGTAATATGACAGGCAAAGTATAACTATTCTAATTCCGGTTTCAGCCTCATATTAACATAAACGGGGGAGGGGGAAATTTGAATACGATTAACAGGTAGACGGTGAAACCTAATCTCCCACGCGAGGAGATTAATTTTCTAGCGTGCACAATAGCACAATAGCTAATTTTCCACCGTGAAATTCATGAATAGACCTTTAATAATAAATTTGATAATTCAGGATTTTTTTTCATTCCGTAAACTTCAAATTTGTTTCTCAATATTTGTAAGCCTGGGAATAAATTGAGAAATAACTCCGCAACACAATTACATATCTGTAAAATAAAATTATTGTCGATTGCCTCGTTTACCTAATTGAGACTTGTACGGCTATTGCTTTAATTGAAGACTGCGTAAATATTTCTTTGGCCAGATCCTGCGTAGAAGGGTGAAGTATTTTTAGATACATATATTTTGTCACAGGATTTCAAGTAAATCTATCTGGAATGAGATGTGTGGGGAATATTGAACTGGGACTTTCAGGCTAAATATAGAGTAGCAGAGGCAAGAGGGAATTTCAACTCCATCGACTAGAAGGGAACTCTGGAGGCAATTGCTTTATGTGCTTCATGTGCGAAGGTCCCGAGTGGCCATCGTATTAACTACTCCATCTCATACGACGCTTCAGATCGAACTCGGGTTTACATATCACGGTTTCTTGACAACAATTGTATTCCCCATACAAACGATCGTAGTTAACAACGTCAAGAACGCGGGCAGATTGCATCAATTCTGTATGTGAACTGATTTATGCTTCGAAAGTTGCGATGCTCGTCAAGATGGCTTTTCGAAAACGTGAAATCAGAACCTTATTTCCTCTCCCTCATATAATTCTGATCTCAAGATTAGTTCGTTCTGCGGTCTTGGGTTCCGAATCCGATCCTAACTTTCATCGCTTTTATGCACGTAAGACAGAAATTTTTAGGTTCAAAATGTGCATCGCTTTATAATCCGCAAGTGTGAACGAGCGGAGTAGATACAAAGTTAACAACCATAATATATTAAAAGCTACGTAATATTTCTGAAGAATTTTTTCCCAATCATAAAGTGGTATTACCAATGGTAAATGTTAATAAAGAATAACATTTTACTTCCTGAGCTAGGGATCAGTCATCTGACCAACAATAGTTTCTAGATAGTCTGGTGGATTTCGCAGGGGTCCTGCGTATTCGTGACACACAAAAGAGTGTGAGTTCAAGCAGTCAGACGTGACCGGAATTAAATAGGACAGTGGATTGCCTGGAAGGCAGAGAGAGATAAGTGAGAGGGCGAATTTGTATCGCAATCGCTGAGATTGCAATGATTGGCAGAGGTTTAAAATAGTGTCTGAAAGCCTGGCGCTATTTGGTGGGTTTCGAGAGGAAGACAGAGAGTAAAGTAGAGAGATTCGGCGATATAGGATTTTCTGAGACAGAATATGTTTATTTGAGAAAGACACAGATTCATGTAGTGACCCACTAACCCCTATTTCTATAGACTTTTTGAATCCATATTGATAGTTTATTTTATGCATTTAAATGATAATTCCCTTTAAATTTTTATTGCTGGATTTTATACGGTCTAATACTGAACGAAAGAAAAAATTTTCATAAATTTAATTATAAAATTCTAAATGTTTGTTATCATTCGTCAATTCCATTACCAGAAAATATAAATACACAGGTAAAATCATTTAGTAATTCCCTTTAAATATTTCATTGCTGGATTTTCTACGGTCTAATACTGAACGAAAGAAAAAGTTTCGTAAATTTAATTATAAAATTTTAAAATGTTTGTTATCATTCCTCAATTCCATTACCAGACAATATAAATACACAGGTAAAATCATTTGGTAAACCACCGCATTCGTGAGCACTGATTGCCTCGAACGATGACCTTTTCATGTAACAGAAATCCACTCCTTAAATGTTTCGGGAATAATATACGGTAACCGCGTATCAGGTATGCGAAATATAGATCGATTCAAATACGGATAAAAGGTGCGATTCTATGATTTTCCATTTCAGCGAAATTTTGTCAACGTCAAATCGATTCATATAATTTATTTTGTAAAAATATAAAATGAAATGTTCCGCAAAGTCCAATAAATGTGAAGAGGAGTTGGTGAAAAATTGTGAATGTAGGCTGCAAAATCGTTGCTGTGGAGAGCTAGTTGATTTAACCTTTAATGAGTGCCCATTAATCGGATGCCCTGCAGGTTGTACAGGCTGTGTCGCAAAGGAACACTCGTAGGAAAAGGAAATGTATGACATAGCTTGAGGGCCGGCCCTAGGCGGTAGGCAGGGCAGGCGACCGCCGACGGCGGCAAAATTTACAAGCGGCAAAAATCGCATGAGCTAAAAAAAATCGAATCCGTCATAATTCTAGCTACCGCTACATTATTATCAATAAAAGTTAATTAAGAACCATGATTGCTCCAAATCGTCTTAAACGGTTGGCCATCCTGGTCATTGAAAATAAATTAGATATAAGAGACGTGATTGTTTTAATTCCGGTATAGACTTTTCATATTATTAAACTGGTTTTCTTTATTGTTTTAAATGCATTTTTAAATTGTCTCAGAAAATAGTCTGTAAATTCAGCGCCGGTACCTCAGGAACATTGTAAACTTTTGATTTAAAAAATTCCAAATTAGCGCAAATCGGTATTAGTATTGTTGTCTTAATTCACTTGTTATTTTTATACTTAGCATGGTTCTTTTAAAATATTTTAAAAAGAAATCAGAGCTTTTCTCTTTCAGGTTTGTCTACGGTGACAAAAATGTCCTGATGGGATATTTTTCCTATTCATATAATTTTGAATACTTGGCGATTATTTAGTTTATCTTAAAGTGATTAGAATATTAAAACTTTGAGTGCAGTGAAGTCTTTAGAGGAATGAATTGTTAGATTAATTAATTAAGTTAAAATATTCTACGATAGGAATAAGTAATACTAGCATATTTTGAGTGTATTTAACTATTGTTAATTTTGTCGTATTCATTTTAGATAGGATCAAATTATGTAAATTAGATCTGTGAAAAACAATCCATACAATACAATTTCGTGTATTTTATTATTATTTTTGGTTAACAGGCTACATGAGGGTGATCCTGAAGGAGGCAACTCCCCTTTAGTAGCATAGGAATGGAATTGAAAAGGGGGGATGTGGAAAGTAGAGCAAGGTAGCGAAGAGTTGACTAGGGCCCCCGGGCTACACCTGGTGTTTCACCTTAAGAGATGCAGGGAAAACCCTAGAAAACCTGAAACAGGTCATTTTATTTATTAATTTGGAAAACCCCTGTAGATAATTTATGAAATAAAAAACTAGGTCCTACCATTACTCTCAGTTTTACCAAACTGCGTCGTAGTGCATTAATACGTTAATGTTAGTGATCAGTAATTTCTTTGAAATAAGTTATATGTTTCTTAGCGTGTGAGCAATTTCTATAAACCTCATTATTTAAAATATTATTCTTTAGCGTAGTATGCGTTTTCTGTTGCAGTCTCTTCCAAGATCGTCGTTTGCTATATTAGAATTTCCGTTAGAGAAAAGCCGTAAACCTATGTACCAATATCGTTTGGCCACAATAAGGGATATTTACATTCCTCTCTTTTGAGGCCTTTGAATGCGTAAGTTCATTATAAATGTATCCTCTTTGATGCAAGTCTGTAAAAAATGAGGGTAATATTTGGGCCTATTTTTTAACATAAAATACGTATGGAGGTTTTTTGAAATTCGTAAAATACATTGGATTCAGATTTAGAATTATATCAAAATGAATTTGATAGTGTTTCGTGGATCTGTTGTACGTTCTTCGCTCCAATCTTAAATGAATGGCCCTTATTACTGAAATTCATTTTGAGCAACAATTAACAAATATTTCGTGAAAATAAGACTAAACTAATCTATGATAAACATACTAGAATTGCAATTAAATATGGATGAATTTCTCTGTGGAAGTGACTGTCCTATATGTAGGTTCCTTCGCCCTCCTTGTCGTTTACTCGTCATTTGGTGGCGTGAGTGCGAGATCATCACGTTACCTCCACTCTTCCGTGCGGTTCCTTTTCTTAGCAGTCATCAATGCGGTACTTAACATGGAATATGAGCCCCTGTTTAGCTAATTAACTTTTGATTTCAATGCCATCTAGTAAAATTCTGCGTTTGATTTAAGATCTTGCTCTTATTAAATTCTGTTTTATGGCCGACCTTCAATGCTTAATAAAACACACTGAACATGTTGTTGTTGTGGTATTCAGTCCTAAGACTGGTCTCATGCAACGCTCCATGCTGACCTATGTATAATCCAAAATAATTGGGGCAATAGAAATAAGAAAACAAATCTGTTCGATTCATGAAATATCGTACATTATTATTCTGAAAATAATATTCTGATTACAACAATTTACAATTTTTTTTTATTTCTCATGGTAACTCAATTCCCATGAGTTTCATAGTACGTTCTTCGTTGGTCGTCTTTATCGACATATCCGTTATGGATGTCGTAATCAATTCGATCATTTCGGGACAAACAACTTCTTCCTGATCACACAATTTATTGCGTCTTCCGACTACAACTTCATTCCACCCATTATGGAAATTAGATAAGAGAGTTATATTTCCTCTTTAATGAAATCAACTTTTCAGGAGAATATTCGCAAAAGAAAAATAACTAAAAAGGATGACAGCGTTTTATAGTAGTTATTAATTTTATAAAAGGGATGTTTTGTGCATAAATGTTGTCGTGGTATTCAGTGCTAAGACTGGTCTGATGACCCCTCCATGCTCTCCAGCCTTGCGCAAGCCTTTTCATAACACTCATCCTCCCTAATCTACTTAGCGTATTCTATCCTTGGCCTCCCTCTTCTTTTCTTACCCCACACACTTCCCTCTAATGCTTATTTTATAAGACCTTCCTGTCTTAAAACGTAGCCTATAAATCTATCCCTTCTCTTAGTCAACGTCCTCCATATTGTTCGCTTTTCCCCTATTCTGTTTATAACTTCCTAGTTTGTGATTCTATCCACCCATCTAATTTTCAGCATTCTCCTATAGCATCACATTTCAAAGGCTTCTATTCTTTTCCTTTCCCCAACTCCTATCGTCTACCTTTTCGCACCCATATAACGCCACGCTCCATACGAATATTTTTAGCACCGATTTCCTAATGTTCACTCTTATATTACCTGTAAGTAAATTCCTCTATTTCGCGAAAGCCTTCCTTGCCTGTGCTATCCTACTCTTTATGTCTACTATACTTCTTCCATCCCTAGTTATTACGTTTCCCAAGTAGCAGAATTCATTAACTTCCGTCAAAATATCCCTTCCCAATCTAACACCTTTGTTATTCCACTGTTTCCCATACTACACTCCATTACCTTGGTTGTCCCTCTATTAATCCGCATATTGAACTATTTCTCCAAGACCACGTTCATGCCATTTCTTATGGTTTCCAAGTCTTCTTCTGACTCCCCTAATACTACAATATCGTCAGCAAAGCGTAGGGGTTTTGTTTCTTCTCCTTGCAGTATGATTCCTTTTCTATATTCCGTTTCAACTTTCTTCCTCGCCTGTTTTATATATATGTGTTAAACAGCACGGGTGACAGACTGCATCCTTGTCGTACTCCTTTCCTTATTTCCGCTTTATTTTCTTGATCTTCAATTCTAATTACTGCTGACTACCTTCTGTAGAGGTTATGGATAAGCATTCTTTCTCGATATCTTATTCCTGTGCTCTTCAAATCGTTAATAGTGTGTTCCAGTTCACATTATCAAACACTTATTTTTAATTCTACAAATGCCATGAACGTAGGCCCGTTTTTTCTGTTCCTCTTTTCTTAAATTAGATGCAAAGTCAATATAGCTTCTCTTGTTCCGTCATTCTTCCTAAAATCAAATTGGTCTTCTTCTAACTCGCAATCTATTTCTCGTTCCATCCTCCTATATACTGTTGTCGTTAATATTTGGAATGCATGAGATTCTAAACTAATTGTTCTGTGCTGTTCACATGTATCAGCCCTAGTCTATTTCGGTATGGGTATTATTATGTTTTTACGCTGAAAATATATTTCATTTTTAAGAAATAAAGACTTGAATTATTCTTAGGATATTTTAATTTAATTTATTAATCTAACAATTCATTCCAAGTTTTATTATTATAATCACTTTGTGAGATTTTATTTTTAAATTAAAATTATCTGTAAAGCTACTTTCGTTTCTCACATCCTTACCTTTTCTCAGGTTACGAGACGGCTCGTATTTGTTACCATTTTGGCAGCCCCTATTGTATATATAATTATATTTGAATATTGGAAAACGTAGCATGTTTTATCGACCGACGTTTCGAATTCATTTCAAAACTACTGTCTTCAGAACATCAGGTATTATGTCTGTGATAATTCGTTAATCTCTGTTTCCAACCGCATTATAATTTTAATTATGACCAAGCAGTTTAAACGTCCCAAACATTCTCAGTTGTGTTTCGATGGAATCGGCGAAACCGCGAGACGAGGACTGAGAATATTAAAAGTACAGGAACCTGATATTACAGTGAACGTTCCGTTACAGAAACTGTTTTGTAGTATTTACTTTCAAAGAAAATTTGTGGCGGGACTTGATGTATAGCGTGATTACTTTACTTGAATTTTGAAAGAATTTTCAATCAGAGACTAAGACCTCACGTTTTAACCCAGGTTATGTATCAAAATAATAAATAGTATTTGTGTATGTACCACGAAGCTAAACTTGCTGTAGTTCAGTGATGTTTACACATTTATATTTTTATGGATGTAAGGAAGTTGTAGAGTGTAAGAGGATTATCTTGAGCTTCAGGATAATATGTAATGGTAAAAAAATTTATCTTCATTTATTTGTTTTGCTGCCAAGTTATGAGACTTTATTACATCCCCAGATATTGAACTCCCAAACTTTGCGAGGAAATATTCACGGTTATTTGAGATTCTCTTGTGTACGGTAAACTCACTGGATGATAAATGATGGTTCACGGAGGAATTACTTGGCAAGTTAGACATATTACAGTTTCTCTTTTGGACTTACTGAAACTAGTAAGAAAAGGCATAAAATGAATTATGTTAATGAGTGCATTGGGATAAAGTTAACCATTTTGGTAATAACAAAATCTTATTCGCCAAAATAATTACGGCTATATCTAAACAAGAGGTCAAATATCTTTGGTACGGAATACTCGCGTCTGATTGGATATGAAGGAAAATAGGTCTTCCATTTACCAGGTGTTGAACGACCAATGAATCTTCCCACAGGTTTTTGATTCGAATATTCATCTGTCTCGCTTCTTCTTATTTTTAAATGTATGCATAAAAAGAATTAGATATGTATCCAACATTTAATTATAATTAAATAAATAAGGTGGCCAATATTCCAGAAAAATGAAGTATAATCTATATTAATAAGATACATATAACATATGTCATTATAACAGACATTAAAATTATTTATTATATATTACCAACAAGAAAGTTTTCGTGCATTTTTATAATCTTATTATATATTATATATATTATTATAATCTTATATTAGCCGACCAGATGACAGTCACTCAAACCTGATAGGGGTAAAGAAATTGTACGGAAAAGTTGTTGTTGGTGATTAATTATTAATAAAATAGTTTATGAATTTTAATGTCTGTTATAATGGTCAAATTTATCTGGTTAACAAAAAACAGGGATGATAAGTGAATTATTATTGACAATCTACATTCCAAACACAAAAACGGAATAAAATAACTCGTCCATATTATCTAAAGAAGTGCTCTTCAAAAATGTTAAAAAGGTCAGATTAAATTGGCGTGGTTGTATCTACTTTTGCAGAAGTTCTTTTTTAAAAATTAGTTGTAACCTTACTTATAATTTTGGAAATTTATGCGACGTCTAGTGCACATTCTTGCTCTAATGTACTTTGACTTGTCTGTGTTTCAGTGTGAACAAAAAAGTAAAATTGTTAACAGTGTTTCAGTTTGTAAATTTATGATTTTCATGTAAAACTCCTATTTATTTGCATTTATATGTAACAAGTTATGTGTGAAGTGGCTTTTTTTTATAAAAAATAATCTAATAAGAATTACAACAGTAGTAGAAAGATCCTGAGTGTTTAATATTTTTGGCGAAAACTGTTTTGAAATGATGTGCATTATAGAGGACGGTTGGTTTTATTCATGTCAATTTGTTTTCACAAAATGTCATTCTCAACTTTGTATCTTCATCAAGCGATAAATTAGTAAAATTATATAGGAACTTCCTCATGTCAAAGTTTGGCTTATTATTTAATTGAATTTTTGTAATTTTGAATCGATTTATTTTACTGTAACAAATTTAAATAGGTGTGTAAATACGGCTACAAAATATGTTTTTGTTTATGGAAGTATTATACCTTTATATATAAAATTCCGGTGTACGTTTTTCCGTAATTATTCTCCTCCTAAACGGCTTGGCCGATATTGAGGATTTTTTTGTCGTATTTATGGGGTTATCTGGAGTGTTCTTAGCTATAGTTGGATCCAATAGGTGGCGCATTTGTCAAGATACATTTTTTTAATTTTCCGAACAATTTTTTAAATATTTATTTTTAGATATAGTACATTAAAAATTATCTGTTCAAGTTCATTGCATCGTAGCGTGGCATTGTTTTGACATTTCGGATTCCTGAGTTTTTATATATTCCGTGTATTTGCAATTGCGTGCATACTGAGTGTATTATTTATCGATTAACTCGACAATGAACAAATGAAGTATGCAGATGGTGAAAGGTGCACTGTTTGGATTATGATTTCGTGTTAATTCGGAGGAATTCCTTCTGTTCTAAATAAAACATTTTATTTTCGATGATTATCTGTGCGATTTTGATGATAGGAGGCGTGAAAAGTAAATTTTCAATAATTTGTCGATTTATTTGATGGTTTAATGACGCGAAGACCAAGAGATTACTACAGCGGGCTAATATAAATGAATTACAGGACAACGCTGATCTTATTCTATTAATTTAAAGTAACAATACATAACTTTCTGAAATCATCACGTTACAGTTGTTAAAAAACGTAGAATTTAAATTTAACATCAAGGCTACACTATATCATTTTTATTAAAATATAAACTTTTCAAAATTTACATAATTATTATAATTTTATAATTAAATAATCTTATTAACTAATTGCCTGATTAATTCCCAAAAACGTGTTGAAACTTGTGATTGTAATATAGATTATACTCAATTTATCTGACATTCGGTTTTTTATTCATTTATTTAATCACATAAATCAATGTCGCCGTTGGGAAAACTCCGATTTTCGAATTACGAAAAAACAATTTGATCAGGGTTAACAATTTAATATAACTGCATGACTTAAGGCAACTGGAAAGCTGCCAGGAATTCACAGTTTCCGTTATTACCATTTTACAAATTAAACGGATTGTCTTTAAAAGGAAAATGTGTTGTAATATTAACGGACAACGCTAAATGTTTTGGATACCATTTATTTCAGTAAAAAAACACAAAAGGCTTCTACTGTTATTATATACGACATGAGTTTATAGGGGGAGGGGGGTAACAGTGTACATGGTGATCCTGAAACAGACAAATCTCCTTTAATAGCATAGGAAGGTTTTATTAACCAGATTTATGAAAATGAAAACATAAATTAACTGTATTATGAAGTGAAATTTTATCATTCACTCTTAGAAGTTGAACGTTTGTTCGATATCGATCAACACAGGTAGAATATTCCGTGATTATTCGTATTTGGAAGCAACTCTAAAATCGAGGATAATATGCAACCCTTCATTGCGCAACAGGTTATCGTTAGCCAATTCAACCAATCGGAGAAATGATGATTCTAGTGATTTGTATGGACCGATCACCAAGTAATCAACAGGCAAAATCGATGACGCTCAAATAAAATTTACAGAGGCAAAATTACAATAGACTCCTGTTTATCCGGGCACGGTTTAACCGCTTTGCGGCTTAACCACGACACTGTATTTTTCAAGAAACAACTAGATCCACAAAGACGCTGTGAGACCAAACTTGGGCACCTTTCAATTTGTAGTAGTGGGAGGAAGGAGAGTTCTGTTGAAAGACGAGTACGATCCTGTCTGTCACTGAACTGGGTTCCGAACTGTGGAATCGACACTACGGTAGTCAGTTGTGTGGTAAAATATTTACGTTTTTTGTGAAAAAGTGCCGAATTAGTTTACCCGCTGTTTTTGAGTATCCGCTCTTATTCTTCCCACCATTACCACGGATAATCAAGAGTTTACTGTATACGACACTATTAAGATCCTAGTTATTTTTCAGACCGGTCACGGAGTAATCATCAGGCAAAACCGATGACGGGAAAATAAAAATACAGAGGAACAAATACACGAAACATGTATGTAAAATTGACGGAGATCCCGAAAGCCAGGGGCAATTATCACAACGGATAGTTGATTACTGACCAATAATAATTATTATTGTGATGTTTTTTATATCGTTGTTCAATAGATTTTTTTTTCGTCAGGCTTTCGATACCATTGGGGAAGGAGATGTCATCTTGCAGCATCGATGCTCAGATTCCAGGCTCTACAAATATTCCTCTGAATGAAATATTGATTGGTGGCTTCTCAACGGCAAGAAGAGGTCTGAAGGACCCCTGCAACCCAACAGCTCTAGAAGCTTTCGTCGCCTTGCCTTCTCGCTTCTCATTTCAATTTACCTTTCTTTCCATTTACAAGGAAGTGATTTAGGTTGCGAAAACTCTGTCTTTTTAACTATTACTTTTCTTAAATGATAATCTGGAACACCTTATTTTTGGGTCTTTCCCTAGGATTAATTTAGAGAATTTTTGCGACCAACGCTAGCGATAAAAGCTGCAGTGAGAATAAATCAGAATAAGGCATGGAATTTTTTTTTTAAGTGTGCTGAGTAGGGTACAAGTGTTATACAACCTGGGGACTTGACAATTCGAAGTATAGGTTGTAGTGTACATACGAATAATAAATATATAGGGGGAGTCCTTTATTTTATTTGAATTTAATAATTAATTTGTGGAACCTAATTTTCCGAGCTCCGGAACTTGTGGGGTCATTGCACTTCAGGTACCGACAGACGTAGTAAAACAAATTCCCATTCAATCAACGTAGTTTCAGTGGATTAACTTTTCGCTGCTGGCCAAACCAAGGGTTATAAATTCTTCCAGGCTAATATCTCTGATGCTGATGCCACAAAATTGTCACGCACGGGTTTATTCCACAGAAAGTGAAAATATTTTTGAACGTGAGATTTCACGCCTTTGAAAAATGAAGTGTTACCCTTTGATAACTCCACGTCTCGTCTATAACTGCCTGACGGAAGTCTCCGCTACAACTTCCCCTCCATGACTGCCTCTTCCCGCCTTTTTTCCCTCTCTCGTCACCCCTCCAGATGCGAATCATCGACTGGTCATCGATGACCAGTCATTTCTCACCCCCACTACGTCCAATAAGGGGCAACAAACGTAGTGCTTTCCCGTGACCGACATCTAGGTGCCGCCGAACACTCTCTAAGCTTCCAACCATTGCTGATATTATTTAATAAATTAATAATAAATATTTTCAAAACCGTAATATAACTAAATTCTCGATATATAGCGTTGCAGTAAATTTCTGTAAAGTACAGTAGATATCTTAACAAATCTAAGGAAGCGTGGATGCGAAAATAATGAACCAAAATAAATGCAATACCGCCTATAGCGCCATATTAGAAAAAATATGTAGAAAAGTTACTATTGCTTCAAAAATTGGCGCGGCATCATAGATATATAAGAAACAACAAAATGTATAATCCAAAATAATTGGGGCAATAGAAATAAGAAAACAAATCTGTTCGATTCATGAAATATCGTACATTATTATTCTGAAAATAATATTCTGATTACAACAATTTACATAATTTTTTTATTTCTCATGGTAACTCAATTCCCATGAGTTTCATAGTACGTTCTTCGTTGGTCGTCTTTATCGACATATCCGTTATGGATGTCGTAATCAATTCGATCATTTCGGGACAAACAACTTCTTCCTGATCACACAATTTATTGCGTCTTCCGACTACAACTTCATTCCACCCATTATGGAAATTAGATAAGAGAGTTATATTTCCTCTTTAATGAAATCAACTTTTCAGGAGAATATTCGCAAAAGAAAAATAACTAAAAAGGATGACAGCGTTTTATAGTTATTAATTTAAGTTATTAATTTTATAAAAGGGATGTTTTGTGCATAAATGTTGTTGTGGTATTCAGTCCTAAGACTGGTCTGATGACCCCTCCATGCTTTCCAGCCTTGCGCAAGCCTTTTCATATAACTATCACAACACACATCCTCCCTAATCTACTTAGCGTATTCTATCCTTGGCCTCCCTCTTCTGTTCTTACCCCACACACTTCCCTCTAATGCTAATTTTACAAGACCCTCATGCCTTAAAACGTGGCTCTTAATCTATCCCGTCTCTTGGTCAACGTCCTCCATATTGTTCGCTTTTCCCCTATTCTGTTTATAACTTCCTAGTTTGTGATTCTATCCACCCATCTAATTTTCAGCATTCTCCTATAGCATCACATTTCAAAGGCTTCTATTCTTTTCCTTTCCCCAACTCCTATCGTCTACCTTTTCGCACCCATATAACGCCACGCTCCATACGAATATTTTTAGCACCGATTTCCTAATGTTCACTCTTATATTACCTGTAAGTAAATTCCTCTATTTCGCGAAAGCCTTCCTTGCCTGTGCTATCCTACTCTTTATGTCTACTATACTTCTTCCATCCCTAGTTATTACGCTTCCCAAGTAGCAGAATTCCTTAACTTCCGTCAAAATATCCCTTCCCAATCTAACACCTTTGTTATTCCACTGTTTCCCATACTACACTCCATTACCTTGGTTTTCCCTCTATTAATCCTCATATTGAACTCTTTCTCCAAGACCACGTTCATGCCATTTCTTATGGTTTCCAAGTCTTCTTCTGACTCCCCTAATACTACAATATCGTCAGCCAAGCGTAGGGGTTTTGTTTCTTCTCGTTGCAGTATGATTCCTTTTCAATATTCCGTTTCAACTTTCTTCCTCGCCTGTTTTATATATATGTTAAACACCATGGGTGACAGACTGCAGCCTTGCCCTACTCCTTTCCTTATTTCCGCTTTATTTCCTTGATCTTCAATTCTAATTACTGCTGTCTGTCTGCTCTAGAGGTTATAGATAAGCCTCCTTTCTCGATATTTTATTCCCGTGCTCTTAGTGTGTTCCAATTCACATTAACTAACGGTTTTTGTAAATCTACAAATGCCATAAATGTAGGCCGGATTTTTCTTATCATGTCTTCTAAGTCAATATAGCTTCTCTTGTCCCTACATTCTTCCTAAAACCAAACTGATCTTCTAACTCACATTCTATTTGTCGTTCCATTCTCCTATATACTATTTTCGTTAATATTTTACATGCATGGGATACTAAACATAACATAAATATGTTCGAGATATTATAAAGAAGATGGGATTTCTAAAAAAAACTTACTGTTTAAATAGAAAATATTACTTGTAATAAATATAATATTGCCGACCTCCTGTGGTGTAGTGGTTAGCATCGTTGCCTCGCACCACAGACGTCTCGGGATCGAATCCTGGCTCGGGCTTGGACGTTGTGTTGTTTGAGTTACCACACTTTCATTCTCTTGTTTAGATATAAAGTTTACCGTAATTGTGTACAGTTGCTAATGACCGTGACTGTTGGTGCGACTTTAACAAAATTTAAAAAAATATATTAGTTGTAAAAAATAAATATTAATTGTTCCCGTCGAAAATAAAAAAGCCCCGTGTTCCTTAAGACTTAGTAAATGTTATAAATATGTGGTTCTGATTAGACAGAACAAAAGAGGAGAGTCTTCTCATTGTGAGAGTTCTATGAAAGGGAGGGAACGGTGCTGTATATTGGAGGGAAATAATGACAGATTAATTGGTCAAACCCGGTCAGGAATAAATTGAGCACCGTAGAATAATGCGCAGAAGAAATAAAATGACATATTTTTCTAAATGAAGACTTGGAACTGTGTTAATGATGGACACATTCCATCAAAGTCTTCCAAGAGTTATACTTAAATTCATGATGATGTAGTTGAACAGAAGAAATTTAAATTCGTATTTTTTCACTATAAGGATTTATTTTATAGTAACGTATTTGATTCTGCATTTTAAAATGAAATCTTTGAAAAAGAAAAATGAATGGTAATGGTGATAGCGGAGGATATTATTTTAATCTGCGGAATTTACTGCCCCAGGAAGTGGTGTTCCGTTGTCAGCGTAGTGTTATCTCCATATACTTGTTTTGAAAATGTAGGAAAAAATTATGTTCGGAAGTTACACGGAGAGATTACGATAATTAAACTTTATTACAACACTCTCTATGGTAAATCCCCCCCGGTTTAGGGACTGCCTGCGATTTGTATAACCTCATTTGGTTGGTGTCGGAGTTTCGCCCACTAAAAACTGCTATCTTTTGTTCCATCTTCTGGTAAATTGTGCTGGGGATCCTGGATGAAGGTTCGAGGTCTGCTAGTGTTGCTTGCCCGTGCCAGAAACAGATTCTCCGCTTTATGATTCCGCAGGGCGTCGGAGGTAATTTCCCTGTTCCTATCAAAGTGTCTGAATTCAGTTATTCCAAATCATCAAACCACATCTTAGATACGTGATGTCTTTAATGCTCTTGACCGAATGGGTGACCACACACGAGCAGATATCATCGGCAGATCTGATCGGCCGACCAATCGCCGCATTGGAGCGCAGGTATTTGTCTGAACGATCAAATCTGCGTTGCGTCTTCACGGACAGATCATATCTGAACAACTGACGGCCGTCAAGCGCAGAAAATCAGCCAGAATCAGATTTACGTGCATGTTCAGATACGTAATAGCTACCCTATTTTAGCATAATAGAAACTTTATAGTGTCAGTTGTTGGATACATGGTATTAAATTATGTGGTTCAATTTCTACAATTTATGATTTATAAGCCTTAAACACACGAAAAATAATAAATGGTTCTTTTTATTTCCATGGCCTATTTACATATTCAATTATCAACCAAGGTTCAGTAGTTTACCTTAAATATGAATTTTAAAGACTTTTACCAATGTCAAAAAAGTTATGAAATGCTACATTAGTTGACACACAAAAAAATCACTGATAATTTAACAACTGTTCTTTAATAGATTTTAATAAGTTTCTCTTTGATTTGGCATTAATTAATAATAATAATGTAGCAGTTATTTGGAAGAATCACACAGAATTAATTCAGGTAATTTGAAAACTTTCTCTTATTGTCAGCAACGGTTTGTATCAGCACTAACAGGAATAAGTAATTGTGTGACTAGTATATATAAGTAAGGAAACATAAGTGAAGCGAAATTAAAAGCACAGGAAAGTATTTTTATTAATATTTTAAGTGAGAACACGTGAAAATGGTATTATATGATAGAATACAATAGAAAAATTTATTAAAAAGCACAAAATGTAACAGATTTCCAGGTAAAAACAGGGACTTTATAACCTCACACACTAAGTATGGCAACCATTACTGACCCACAATGCTTTGCGATCGATTATTGTATTGCTCATACGAGAATTTGCACAGATTTCGAACGTACGATAAATGTCGGCAGACCTACACTAACGTGTAAACGTCGTTCAGATTACGCAGGCAGATTGCTAAAATTTGCCAGATATCTGCACGTGTGTGGTCACTCAATTACTCGTATCGTTTAAATTCGGTTCTGTTTGAATGAGGGGAAATGACAAAACGAAGGGATGACAGCTGGTCGTGTCAGAATACCGTTCGCAGCAGTCAACTCCCTTATATTTGTAGTGGAGGTAGGTCGCAGCTCACTTTACCGTGAACTTTGTTACCGCAAGTTGGTAGTGTAAAACATATTCTGAAAATATTGACGCATATTATGTTCTGCCAAGGAAATGAAAAAAAAACAACTCATCAGTAATCGTTAAGGGTTGAGAAGTAGAAGGTGTGGTGTGAAGACCTTGGCGATGTGTGAATGAACTTCGTAAGGAAACAATGAATATTTAAAAGATTGGATGTGGCTTCTTTACAACGGCTATTCTTCCCTGCCAACAATACTCCTTTCACCTTCTCCCCTTCTTCTCCTGCGAACCTAACGCGCATACTTTTTCTCGTGACCTATTCATTTTGGTAGTGTTTATAACTGTTGTTGTGACCATCGACTTCTTTTCCCTGTGTTCCGTCCAGAGAATGTTTTGAAGACTACCCTCGATTTGTAAGGAAAAGCCTACCAGCTAATTATTTGGAGTTTTTCGATAGGTGAAAGGGCAACTGACAGTATTACGAAAATGATATTGTAGTATTTCATTAGATATGTTGCAACTGTCCATTTATTTGTTAGATTTTTCAGTTATCAGAATATTCCAAGAAAATCTGTAGATAGATATGTTCAATCGTCACATCACTGCTCATAGAAATATTTCATTTTATGATTGGATACCGTCTAAAAAAATATTCTTCTGATGAGAAGTTTTCTTCGGCAACATTTCCATTTTGGCTTCTTGACAGCTCTTCTGATACTTTCCATTACTGCTGCGAAATCTTTAATGCTCTCTCTCTCTCTCTCTCTCTCTCTCTCTCTCGCCAGTTCTTCGCCCTCTTGAGTAAGAACAGAAGATGCTCACTGATCTTATAATGGAACAACGTGGATAGCACTTGGAGACATTTTATGTTGCTGTCACAGCAATTGTAATACATTTATGCTTTACGAGCTCAATATTATGTCACAGGTAATTAGAGAGGAAACATGATAACATGAATTTGTCTAGGTATTCGATTACGTAATTGCGTTATTTAGTCCTATAATCGTCAAATTTCGGGGAATAGAAACATCATGGCAGCGACGATTGCATGGGTTTAATAATGAATTATCTCCGAGTTTACCGCTTACTGTAATATTGTTCTGTCAGGACTGTCAATTATATAAATTGATTGTAGGCTATTTTACTCTGACAATTATCTTACTATATTGGACCTCGGATTCAGTTCCAAACAGTACGATTTCGTTTATACAAAAATACTTCAACATAAAAGTATCAGTATAAAGAATATAGAAAAAAAGGTTCTCGAAAATATGACATAATCAACGCTCAGAAATTTTAGCAAACCGTGGGGTTTCTAATGAAATACTTTTAATGGAAAATTTACCAACTCCGATTTAAAAAAGCACGTTTGATAAGGTTGAGTGAAACGTCGTTGAATTCCAGTGTCGGTAAGATACAACGATTGTCGTGTAACGTTTAAGTTTGAAATAAAAAAATAGAAGACCAGGATGGAAAAATCTCAAGCGAACCGGGACTCGAATACGGGACCTTTACAATCTGAGCCAATCGGAGTTGACTCCTGAACCGCTTCGAGCTCTCTCCATCCCTTGTATAGACCTAATACTAAGCAAACCTACAATTTACTTAAACACATTCTTCCCAGCATAACGTTTAGGACATGAATGAAGAATAGACCTGTGTGTAAATTGATCAAAGGCGCAATGATTTTAAATTAAACGCAGAAGGACTGCTTCCAATTAGAGATCAGCTAGGAAGGACATGAAACAATTTAGAAAATCAGGATGGAAAAAGCTCGACCGGGGCGACGTTTATTTTAAACATTTTTAATTGTTTTAAATCTATTCACGACAAGAGTATTTACATACAAGATGTATAGCGAAGCATGAATTTCTAAAAGAAATTTGCACGGTATTTGGTTCGGAAGTGTAGGCGGACGAAAAATACGTGTTTCTGTCTAAATTTGATGAGCATAGGTCGACTGCCCCGTAATTGTAATGGGAGGAGGACGGAGGCATTTCTTTTCCTTTTCCTTTAACAGGAATCTTTATTTCGGCAACTTGGTGGAGTAAAATTATTTTGAAAACATTGACGCAACGAACCATGTCGTGTTCAGCTCAGGGTATGCATTGTATGTCAAAAAGAACGTCCGTAAAAGTTAAGAGATGACACGTACGGCGTGTTGTAAAAAGTCATTGGCTACGCAGTCTGTATATCCAGTACATGAGAATATAATTAACATTTTTAAAAACTGCAGTAGTGTCTCCCCAACGGCTGTGACTTCCTGACGACAATTCTCATCTCCACATTCTCCTTCCTTGTACTGCGAAACTCATGCTATTTCTCGCTACTAATAAATACGTTACATCCCCATATCTATACGTGTGGCTTTCGCACTGTACATAGGACGAACAGTATAGTCTGTTTAAAATGAACAGACCGATGGCTGTTAAGGCGTGAAGGGATGTGACCTCAAATCATCAAATCACAACAACGCTGCTTGACGACCCACTTATTTTAGAGGGTTGTGATTGGATGATTGAAGGTCATTCCCTCGTGGTTTGGCAGGGATTTTCCTCGAAAACAGGGTTTGACGTTGAGAATCTGTCGCGTACGTGAATCTCCGGTCTTCATTTCAGATCTCTACATTTCAGCTTCGTCTCCAAATCAATCTCCTTTTACGGGAAACTGTCCACACATCTGCTTCTATCTGCATTATGAACTTTTCTCCATAAAAACTACCTCGAGTTATTAACTTCCACTATCTGAACAGAATTGTCTTCACAACTGTGTCTTCTTCTCTACGCTTCATTGCCTTCTCGTCGGTACTCTTTAGCCTATAAACTGGTCAAAAAAGTAACTTCCACCAAAAACTGTGACTTCTGGTTTTCTGGAGATCATTTTAAAACTTAGGTCCTTTCATGTCAAGTCTTGTCCTTCTATCTTCCTTCGGGTCCCATTCTGCCCTCCTACACCTACTACAAATTTATCTGTCCAATCGTTGTTCCAGCTACGTGTGCTTTGTTTGCGATTGATGATGGCGACTGGGAGCCTTGTTTTTAAGCTCCCTATCTCGACGGAACCATCTGTTCCGATAGAATGACGCCTATGCACTTCCTGTGAATTCTACCATCGGACTGTCTCCAATTTTGGAAATTCCGTTCGTCATCTCTCTGTGCCAAAGCGAATTTTATATGATTCCTAAAATGCAGATAGAATTGAAAAATTGTTACACGCTGGATAGTGGAACGATATACCAATTTGAGAATGTAAAGTTTTGGTGTACTCCGCGAAGATCAGTAGATTCATTGTTCCGATAGTTGACATTCTAAATCTACTTCACATTATCATTAAATTATTAAACATATTTCAAAACTGCAATAAAATGTGAATCAGTCACATTTGCAACGAATATGTCCAGTTTAATAAATATAATTGTGGAGTATGACCAGATAAAAGTTTAGTAACGCTTTAATCTCGTTACCACAGAGCGCTGTTTTATTTTTGGACATCTTGAACCGTTCTCCGAAATCCAGAGAAGAGGATCGGCCGTGGAACTTCCGTAGTCTAACGGAGTATGCGTCGGAAAATTGATTGTCAACTTTGGGCAAACAACAGAGTCTTTGAAACGCCCGAGGATAAGGCGTCAAGAGGAAACCTGATCCTTAGATCCACAGGCTCCGACTGCTTCAAGCCCGGAAGTTGACATCAGATACATTTGTTACTTTATCCCCTGCGGAGAATATTGCGGCAGTTAATCTGGATCTAGGCGCTAGTTTCCACCGTGTATGTACAGTTTTTATATCGCATGGCTAACCGGAATTTATTTACTATCATTTGCACCCATCACAGTCATAACTCAAAATAAAGAACGTGAATGAAACCGTTCATTGTTCACAAATGTATTGAAGAGAAGACTGTAAAGCAATGGAAACATTGTCTTGGCTTTAGCTTTGTTGGGCTGAGTGCACTGCAAGCTTTATTTTCCTTTTACCGTAACTGCACTTCCCTAACATATATTTATTGTCCAGTCGGCGAGAGGGGCGACGTGTATTTTATTCTTCCACAAGGCTAGGTCACATCTCTCCTTGCGAAACGAGGATAATTTTTAATTCTGCTGCCCACGCATTGTCACCCCGACAAGTCACGCCCACTCAAACGACCGGGATTATTCTCAGTTATGCTAACAACCAGGCAGTCGGTCTGTCTCTCTTATCCTCTCTGATTTATTCAAACTTAGATTTTTTAGCATGGAGTGTTCGCGTAAATCGCAGTCTTCATTTCTGGGAAAAGTTTAAGGGAGTATTTTATTAAAGACGAAGACAAGGTCGTCCTGTTTTATCACTAAGCATTATTACTGACGATCAACAGACCTGAGATGACTCCTGAGAAAATAATGTGTAGTTGCATATATGTAGCTCCTACTTTCACCAAGTTTTTAATTGTAAATAGTCAAAAATATAAGAGAAACAGACAAAAAATTGTCCTTCAAACATTAAACTTCCCCAAAACACTGTAGTTGTGTATAATGCGTTTATTTCATCATTTAACACTGAATATCACCTAAATTGTATTTATTTTTATTTGTATTTTGAGTAATTTCTTATTTACGTTAAAACGTTTGAGGAATATGCAAAAGATTTTGTGTCAAGGGTACAATTTCACAGGCTTCCACAGCAATGGTCGAGCAGCAATCAGTAGCTTCTCCTAGGGGTATATATTTAAGCACGCATTAATTATTAAGCTAACTCGTATCTGAGTAAACAATAACCGATTCAATCGGAAGGGCGTCAGTACAGTACCCAATGCCCGACATACCAGATTCAGGTTTTCTAAGGTTTTCCCTGCATATCTTTAAGTGAAACGCCGGGTAGGATCCTTAAACTATAGCCCGGGGGCCCTAGCTACTTGCATACCTTTCGCATTCCCCATTTTCAATTCCCTTCCTATGCTATTAAAGGAAGTTGCCTGTTCCAGGATCACACTCATGTGGCCTGTTAACCCCCCAAAAAAGTAATTCTAACTAGATAGAAAAACATGCCTGTGGTAGTTTTCTCTCGCAAGTATTTCTCCCCAGATTGACTGCGGTGCTCACCTTTGGGAATGCCTCGTATTCTCTCTGGCTTTTTATGGTTTCACATGTATTTTGGGAGATTGATGTACTGGGGTCAAATACCTTGGGTATACGGTAAGAGTTGTCCTCTGATCCCATTAGATCAGTCGGCCAATTACCTCCTAAAACTGGCGCAGATACAGAGAAGCCCACAGAAAACACATCTCTCGTCATTCGGAAGGGCGTGAGAATAGTACGCAATAGCCCGACCTACCTGTTGCAGGTTTTCTAGGGCTTTCCCTGCATCTCTTTAGTTGAAACACCGTTTAGGATCCTTGAACTATAGCCCGGGGGCCCTAGTCAACCCTTGGCTACCTTTCTCTAACTTACACATCCTCCTTTTCAATGCCCTTGCAATGTTTATTTAATGATCACCGTCATGCACCCTGTTACCCCCATAAAAAGGAACTGCTAAAATTGGTCAAGGAATGGTGCATCCCCATAGTAAACTCCTCTCCCGTCATCGGAATGGCGTGGGACAAGTACCAAGACCCCGAACTATCTGATTCAGGCTATCTATGGTTTGTCCAGCATCACGTTTAAGCGAATGCCGTGAAGGATCCTTAAATTATAGACCTAGATAGCATAAGTCTACTGTGTTCTACTTCCGCACCACTCTGCCACTATGAAAATTGCACTCATGTTGCCTGTGACTCAGTTTAATAAGACTTGTGATTAATATCAAAATGTTTCTCCCCCACAGAAAATAACAATTTTCAGCGCTTCTGCATAAATTTTCCGAAAATTAATTTTTCTGAATATGGGTGTTCCAAAAGCGCTTACAGGAAAATCGTTTTATTTTTATCATACTTCTTGATAATAAAAATCGTTAACAATCTATCTTTTATTTGTAATTATAATAATATCTGCAAAATATTACCAGACTTTTAGATTCGTAAACAAATTTTATTCAATTGTTGATACAAAATGCTCATTTATATTTTAATTCCCCTGAGTGTAGGTACTTGGGGCAATTGCTCTCGTAAAGCTGCAATAGCATATCATTAGAATATTGTGAGCTATCGATTTCGGATACTATTTGTAAAACTTCAATTAAAGACGTTCTCTTCTAAAACACATGTAACAACTTTACAAAGTTAGTTAAAAGAAAAATAATTAATTTTTAAGCAATGCCGATAGTTTACGAATACGGCCCATGGTATTATTTTAGTTTTAACACTATCTGAATTTGCACGAATCACTCTAGAATTACTATGAAGTTAACACTTATTTAAAAATCGTCACACAGACCGCAAACAAGTTAAGTAAAAGGTTTGTTACACAATACATGAGTTTCTAAATTTTTATTTTAGTAAAAATATATTCCTTTCTACTTAAGATTTTCATATATTATTCACTGAGATATCCAAAAATAATAGAACCCCAAGTCAATTACGTCTACTAACGTTTCCCGGGAATTTAATTATAATACTCAGGTGCAGTATTTGGTTCCACATTAATCTCTTGGTCAAGTTGTTATTAAACCGGAATCGAGAACGTCACATTTTCACGCCCCCTATCCTAACAAAGCTGACGGAAAGCTAATTTAATCATATCTGGTGTGATGAAATAAGCACAGTAACTTAAATTAAGTTTAATAACCGGTATATGTAATTCTCTGATACGTTAAAAGAGATTTTCTTTTCACTCCTCCTTCCCCCCTCCCTGGGGCTGAAGTACAACTTTAGTTTCATGTTACATGTCGTGTATCGAGAACGTTATATCCAGGAATAGTTTCACGTTATTTTTTGCAAAGTCTCTCCAACCCACCCCTATGGGTGCTCTCTTGCATGCCGTATAGTGTTAAAATTATACGCAAACAACAACAGAAAAAATCTTAGAAAACTAATTGACCACGGAAAATCTCTATTTCAACCTCCTCGACTCTCGTCCCTACGAGTGGTAGTTGTGTCGCACCCCAATAGTGTTTTTTATGTGTCAAAAAGAACGTGCGTACAAAACTTTGTCCAAATTGCTCCACACACTAACATTTGTACGCGGAACAAACATATACACAAAATTTGATCGTGATTTACACATAAAATGTGAATTTTGCTTATAGAAAGGAGACAGTTGATCCATTTCTTCGGTCTGTTTAGCGGGAAATAATTTGTTAATTAATAGAAGGCTGTAGTAACTAATAATACATTATAAGTTTTTAATTAATATGAAAAACGTTTATAACTCACTGGGACCTCATACGTGGCTACATATAAATAGGACGGTCGATACATGTAATGGGAAACATGACCTGTTTGGGGTATAGCAGGATCCAGAGGAGTTCTGGGAAGTCTGTCAGGGCTGACGTCCTCCCCCCTCCCCTGGTCATAGGCCAAAGTTATTAAATTAATTCTTTCACAAGTTGAGACGACCTCGAGAAATTTGAGGGGTGTATGCATGGAGTCAAAACCTTCGGCATATGGTAAGAGTTGTTTGCTGATCCCATTGTACCAGTCTGTCAACTGCCCCTCAAATTTGATCTAGGCAAGGATTTGGATTTCTTGCTTTTCCATAACAATCCTGTTTCCCGTAATCAAAGGCCGTAGGAATAGTACCCAATAGCCCGACCTAGTTGATGCAGGTTTTCTAGGATTTTCCCTGCATCGCCTTTAGGTGAAACACCGGGTAGGTTCCTTACACTACATCCCGGGTTCCCTAGTCAACCCTTGGCTACCATGCTCTACCTTACACATCCCCCCTTTTCAATTCCCTTAAGGGATAAGAGGTTCCAGAGGAGTTCTGAGAAGTCCGTCAGGGCTGACTTCGTCCTTCTCGATTTCCCCCCTCCCCCCTATGGTCATAGGCCAAGGCTATTAAATTAAGTCTCCCACAAGCTGAGACGACCTTTAGCGTCTCAGACCTTCGGCATACGGTAAGAGTTGTTTTTCTGATCCCATTGGACTATACGGCCAGCTGCTCCTCTATACGAATCGAGACATGGAGGCGTCATCAGAAGGGCGTAGGAGTAGTACTCAATAGCCCAACCTACCTGATGCAGGTTCTCGGGTTTTTCATGCATTGGCTTTAGGTGAAACACCGGGTGGGATCCTTACACTACAGCTCGGGGGCCCTAATCAACCCTTGGCTAACTTGCTCTACCTACCACCTCCGTTCTTTTGAATTCCTTTCCTACGGTTTTAAGGGGGAGTTGCCTACTTCAGGATCACCCTCATGTAGCCTGTTACCCGCCAAAAAAAGCCAGTCAATATTTTACAACATAATATTCAAAATTTTGGTATGGCATATCGCTTATTCAACTTTGAAAAACCCTAAGAATGTAATCGTAGGAGTAGACGTGTTTATCACATTTACTAATTACATGGTCTCGTAGCCTCAGAGACGATATCAAAATTGTGAACTGAAACTTCATGAAATTGAATATCATTATTACTGTTGAACCATAAATTTTGTTATTTATCTTTAGAGAACTGTGGAACGATCTTAGGAACAAAAAATAAGTAGATACTTTAGTTATGACTTATTTTTATTCAGGTTAGATTAGATTTATTATTCAATCGATTAGTCCTTATCGAGGCAATAGGATACGTCAAATATATTATTACAAGAAATATACAAAATTTTACAATTAAGAATTTAAGGACAAAAAGAGGAAAAATAAAATTCAATCTTCAATTTTCAATCGACGGAGGAGGCAGCAGAAGATCGTGCTTAGGTTCCCGTCGAACATGAAAAAGAAAATAAGTCGGCAGTTAAGTTCTAGTAGAGTATAGTTGTAAAATAATAGGAGAATTTGATAGGATAACAGCAAACTGTTTTAGTCCTTCCTATCTACAAACTCTTTCAGTGAATAATACGCTACATTCATTAACAGAGATTTACAACTCTTTAAAGGTTCAAAAATTATTTATAAAGCTTTTATTTCCTCCGGAAGAGTATTGTATAGATTTATACCGGAATAGTGAATGCTTGTTTCAAAAAGGCTTAGACGATGTTTTTCAGCACGGAGCTGAGAGAGTTTTCTTGTGTTGTACGAATGGCTTGAACCGTTTACAGCATATACATTGATGTTGCCCCATTTCTAGGATATACGTACAAGGCCAGGTTAGAATTCCAAAGGCTTGCAAGTGGTATTCCACTCCGCACCAGATACAGATACTATTCGTACGGCCCGCTTTAAAAATGTGAAACGCGTGATGCGAATGACCCCAGTTTGCAATACCGTAACACATGACAATATGCATGGTACATCATTTTTGATGTATCTATGTCGGTTTCCCGAGGTAACACTCGTAATGTAAAGCAAATTTTGCTGAGTTTTCCCGATAGTTTTTTAATGTGGTGATTCCATTTCAAATTATTGCCAATCAGCAGACCAAGAAAAGGCGCGTGCTCCGAAATTTTTTCCATGTTAGGAGATGATCTGTTAGTGTTTGCTGTGGAGTTGACGATTTTGGTTTTCTCTAGGTTAAGAGAAAATTTGTTTGCAGTGAACCAAAGATTGAGACGGCACATCGCACTATCAACTCTCTCGCACAATTCGCCGAGTGGAAATTCTAATCCAATTCGTAGGTTTACATTACAGAAAAATAATTAGTAGTTTACGCATGAAAGTATTGTTAAACTGTCCTCAACACTGGAGTTAATTTTCGTCGTCGAGTTGAACATTCCCGCCCCGTTGTGAGTGCTGCGGAACAAATTAGGCGTGTGCGGCAGTCACGAGGCGTGAGAGACGCTGTATAAGGCGTCCCTCCGTTTTCATAGGGCGAGTCCTGCTGAGACAGGAGAACGAATTTAATTTTGATAAGAACTATATCCCATCACGCCCTCCCGAGGATTATCTCTGTGCACATCTGCGTCAGCAAAAGGCTCCCCGAGCGTCCAACAACGGGGGACTGCAAATATTGCAAATTTGTCTCACGATAAGGAAAATGGCCATTCATATTGATTTTCCCAAACCACTTCAATTAATTCATGGTTACGTTCGATTAGGACGCCAGAAAGAAGCATAATTGTATTTTAAAAATTTACTATAAATCAATAGACAACTGAGAGACAGGACGTGTGGGTGCAGATACGTAAGACTAGTGACTGAAGAAGCTCCATGCACGGTCATTGTTTTTTTTAATCTGAAATTGTTTCGCGACGTCTTTGACAGCGAGTTCTGTACGTATTCGATTCTACTCTGATATAAAACGTTATACGTACCATTCAACACTTGAATTAATTAAATTTTTATTCGATTTTTAATAAAATAATACCAATCTCTTAGCAATTTCTATGCTTAATTTTTTATTTATTTTCTCATTTACGGATCTGTATGCTACAATAAATTTAGTTATTTATGTATTTACCAACATTTTGAATTGTTCATTCTCCTCAGTAGAGTATTAATGGAACAATTAATAAGAATGACAAGACTGGAAAAAACGTCGACTGGACCGGGGGTTCGAACCCCGGACCTCATATTTTCCCGGCGGGGACTCTACCACCGAGCTAATCCGAGCCGACGTCCTAGAACCGATTCATCATCCCTCCATTCCTGTAAACCGAAGCCAGGCTCACTTACAATCTACTACTAATGATTAAGTCTTAACCTAAAACTTAATAACTTCCAAAATAATGCAAGAAACATAAATATTATTATTTTATTTTATAATTTCAAAACGTCTGTTACCCGTCATTTATGACATAACCAAGTCGTACCCTATTATGTATATTTATTAGCCATTACTAGAAACAACGAAATTGCAGTTAGACACATAATTATTATTATCCTGTTTGTTTTTCCTTCATTCAAAGTTACGAGTTTTAGCAATTTATATTCGTGGCGTGTTGCAAAAAATCCAGGTACGGATTTACAAGATTTAGCTTTTAACCTACAAGAAGGTAGGGGTAAGTTTAATTTTGATATAAAAAGTTCAGGTCTTATGCGATTTTCTCGTTCTCTTTAAACTATTTATAAATTCAGAAAATACAGTCAGTTAACGGTATGAAAAATTAGCATCGAGAATTTTTTGCCTTTCTCCTTCACATGCTCAGACCATTCGTTATTTTGAATTACACATTGGAAAAGTGACAATTTTTCCCCTCTAGTTCGTTTTCTGTTGTGACAAAGAGAAAAAATCTTCACTTCCATTAGCAATCTCATCTTACGCGCCACAAGCTAAGAGAAACAGTTGGGTAACAAGACTCTTTCGATGTCTTATAATGGTTCCCGAGACTTGCTGCTTTATCTTCTACTGTCGATATATTATTATTATTATGCAACTTCCTACGTCAGGGACTGTGTAAAAATTGAGATATGTGCTGTTATATATATATTAAAATTGTGAAAGTTGCTCAGAAGTTCAATTACACTTCCATTCATCATATCCTGAATAATGCGGCTTGAGAGACGAAACATGGATACGAATGTGAAGTATGCCACTGTAAGTAAAAATTATTCACTTAATTAAGATTTAATTTATTAATGCCGTGACTGGTTTTAGAGACACGATTAATCCTTAAACGTTCCTTATACATTGGCATCTGTAAAATCTGACCTATTTAGTTTTGTTTGAATTTTTTGATTTTTGTGAACGGAAATTAAATTTTTCACTACTGTATTTTACTGTGATTAGTTACAAATGCGGCCATAAAATTAAATTTCTAAGAAACATTCATTGTAACGTTCTGAAGCTTCATAGTCTCATTTGTTTGTATAAATACAGTGAAATTTTACAGTTTACTAAAGTAATTTTGAACTTATGGGAAATATTATGAACCTTGTAGAAGGTTTCCAGCCAATTAAAATTAATTTATTGTATCCTCATTAATTAAAACCATAAATTTTGGCCATTGGCCATCCTCAATCTGTTATTAATAACAAACAAACAGCCATGATACCACCAAATTTTCTTTCGAAGTATTAATGTTTGTAAATGTTGTTGTATATGGGTGGGATGAATAAAAATCACTTTAGTTAAGGAAGCCACAGGTAGATGCCAATATTTGTAGTGACTGAGAAGGGGGTGGGGGTTGTTTACAATTCATCTTGTTAGTGAAGTGGACTTTACGTATGTTTCCTTGCTGTTTGAGGTCGGACCTCGGTCCGTATGTATAAAGATTTATATTGTAACATTAATGCTATGGTGGAACTTGGGTGTTTGTTGGTTATTAATTACAGATTGCGGATGGCCAACGGCCGAAAGCTTTTGTTTTAATTAATAACGATCCAATAGATTAATTTGTAAAATATTTGAGGATTTCAATTGGCTGGAAACCTTGTACATTATTAAAAGTCTTACTGTACCTCATTGATGTAACCTTGTATTTATATTTATTTAACTGTACATTGATTGTCGCCAAGGTGAAAGAAAAGATTTAGTCTAGATGCTTACTTGTAGCAGTATTATATTCTCCATTTCTTTGAAATCGTAATATTTCTCCTTAAAACCACGTTTTGGAACAGTTCGCCTTGCAAACAGAGACTTTATTTTTATCTAAATTCAGAAAAGTATTATGGTAGACTAGTATTGACCTAATATATAACGTTGCATTGGTTTGTAACTACCAATGTCCTCTAATTTACTTTCCTATTATATAACCAATACAGGAAATTTGTTTCCCTTCCTGAAGCACGTCGTAGAGACAAATTAGTCGCATTTCAGTGATTTTCAGGTCAAAGAGAGCTTTGAGCGAATCGTCTGTGATAGTTGACATGTCTGGTTGGTAGTTCACAGCCTCTCAGCCTCCGATACTTATATCGCTGCACCACAAGGTTGAAAAGTAACACAGGTCAATGAGCTGGAATGGGAAGGAAATGGAGATTGTTCGCGAAATGCGTTCTTCGCGGAAGAACATCTCCTTATGACGCTACCGTATGATACATTTCTGTTTGTGTCGAGGCAAGTCGCTTTGAAAACAATTAACATTTTTTGGACAACACCGAGGCCCTGGTGGGACTTAACTACCTACTGATACAGGTGTTCGCACGGTGAGTCGAAAAGAAGTTATCTAATCTGCGATACAATGCTTGTTTTGTGTGTTAGAGTATCCGAGTTGGAGGCCGGGGAAGCTCGGGTTAGTACAAAACGCTTACGTCAATTTAGAATATTTTTCTCCTTATAATAGTGTGTTAAGAAAAGTCCTTTTCCCAATATTTGGTAAATTCGCACAAATAATACTAACACCTAAACCTGGCAAACCACCAAACTCTCCTTCGTCCTATCGGCGTAGTAGGTGCGGTGAGCGACAAGCGGATTTACAGAGAGTCAGAGCAGTAAAGCAATTACTTCATTCGGTCGCGTGAAGCAGCTAAACTACTCATTTCAATGAAAAGCTTGAGCTATTTTTATAAATTCTTTTTATGGAAAGCCAAGAGCAAATATGGGAGTATAGGGAACAGAGAGCAAGATCATATGCTTAGAACAGTAAGCAATGATGTCACCCGGTTTGTATAATATGCGAGAATATTCAACAAAACGTTCGAAACGTAATTTAAACAGTAGACCCTACTTATAAAACTAAATGAATATGAATAAGACGTTAAAGCACTAAAAATCTTATGAAAATAAAAATTACGCAACTGTAAATGTAGAACACTTAATCTTCCAGTAATTATCTTATTAACAATTTTAATTCTTCTTAATGAAGCAGATTATATATATATATATATATATATATATATATATATATATATGTGTGTGTGTGTGTGTGTGTGTTGAGATGATTTTAAAAATGGATAATAATTTCCAGAGGGAACTATATTTATGATAATTTGATACTAGAAACACATTTATTAATTACTTTATCTTTTTTCTCTTCCCCATAAATCCCTCTTATGGAATACAATGCAATTTCATATCCAAGACCTGGTGAAACCCCTAACAACAGATGAAAGTTTAAAAAATCTAAAACAAATCCTCAGTCAATTTTGCTTGGTCGAGAAATTAGTTTTTCTGTCCTTAGTTAAAATGCCGTAATTAGCATATATTTTATATAATTTTTTCCGAAATCTAGAAATGGGCAACTCTCCTTTAATAACATAGGACGGAAACTTGAAAGGGGCGATGTGGAAATGAGATGAAAGCAGTCAAGGGTTGACCGAAACCCGGGCTATAGTTTAAGGATCCTGCCTGGATGCAGTGCAAACACTAGAAAACCTTCATCAGGTAGGTCGGGCTTTTAGGTACTTGTCTCTCGCCTTTCTCAATGAATGGTGAGGTGTTTGCCGAGGGGGGCGCAGAATTCCTTTCTGCTGGGTGACTGATCCAATAGGATCAGCGAATAAGATCTACCACCTCATAACGTGCTCCTCCTCGGCATGTAATAAACTTAAAAACCAAAGAGAGAACGAGGCACCCCCGAAGGTAAGACCCATCACCACTCTTGGGAGAAACACCTCCGACAGCTAAGATCAGCTCTCGCATGTGCTCTCTGCATGATGTCGCTTCAGTCACCATCATTTCAAGTGTTATTTACCACTCATTTTGATCTTTTTGGTCTTATATCTTGGATTATGTAATGGCGACCAATGAAATAAATATAGATTACTATTTTAGTATTCAAATATTTATTTTTAAGTTTATCATGTAATTAATTAGGATATTCTCTATTATATTGAATTAAAATTGCAATCGGCATATAAATTGTCCAATATTGCCTCTTTCATTGCGGGAATTTTCCAC
Organism: Eucriotettix oculatus; assembly: GCA_034510155.1. Classification (NCBI taxonomy): domain Eukaryota; kingdom Metazoa; phylum Arthropoda; class Insecta; order Orthoptera; family Tetrigidae; genus Eucriotettix; species Eucriotettix oculatus. The sequence goes on from CM067380.1 coordinate 60,265,718, forward strand.
TTTGTTTTTAAATATGAATAGCTTCCCATGTTTGCCGTTTGTAAATTTGGCCACATTTATGTAAAAAATGTGTGAATTAATGTTTATACACAAATAATATTTGTAATTTGGTTACTATGCATAAATAGTATTTCGCTAATGAATAAATTGTTGATCCGATTTTAAATAAAGTTGAATAAAGAAATATTAATTATATTACTAGAGGCCGAATTGTTTCGTAGCAGTGATGGCTGAATACCAAGATAATATTTTTTTCATAGATAATAAAGACAAATTTGGTTCCTACCCTTTTTAGAAAATATAATCCATGACTAAATAATTAACTATATTGTCTTCCGATGTCTAACCGTATCAGCACTGAGCGAGAGCTTTGTTAAGAAAATTTCAAGGACCCATAACTCCATTGTATTCTATTGTAACATTTAAGTGAGTTAGTCACTGCTAGTTGGTTGTAGCGTTGGCTTGTATTGTAAGCTAGGCCTAATATTACAACAATCCAAGATATTTGAAACATTGCTGCTTAAAAGTCTTGATAGTAATATCAACCTAGATGAGTTGCTATCGGAACATCAATTTGACTTACGCGAACAAAATACACTAATGCCACAGAACTGTGAACGAAATAATAAGAGATTTAGAATAAATAAAAAGTGTTGCAGCTTTCGTAAATATTACATATGTATTTGACCTCGGATTATTTCCAAACTTAAGTTCATACACACATCCTAAAGTACTGTCTTGGTGATCGTTTCTACCAAACTAAATATAATAAGGATATCTCTAGAATTCATCCAGTTGGCTCTGGAGTACCACAGGGTAGCGTCCTGGTGCCATTCCTTTACCTTTATATTAACGGGGATATCTCTATAACGAATAACGCAATTATTGCGTCGTACGCAATTTTATCTTGGGATAATGATCGTTGTCTTGCCACATACTGGCCTATAAATACATTCAGACAGACTTGAAGACTGCCTCTTGGCGTAAAAAGTAATTCACACGATATCAGTACAAATATAGTCTCTCAACCTTGAAAAATGAATGTTTGCCTCACTCTTGCCTATCTACAATGAAGCCGAATACCTAGCACTACCACTGGATTCTAAGCTTACTTGGCCATCGCATCTAATGTCAAAAGAAATCACATCATAAATATGAATTTGTTACTTTGCCGAAATTATAAACTAAAAACTGAAAACGACATATGGGATTCAACTGGGGGACTTCATTAAGTCTTAGAATTAAAAAAAGCAATGTCTTAAATATAAAATCATCCGTGCGATATAGAACTCGCCTTGGTTTGTTAGCAATAAAACAATTAATGATGATGAAATCGGCGGATCAAGTCACAAAATCTCCCAGGACATCCTACTGAGGTCAGCCATGTAGCGATTAATAAATAAATACTTGTTTTGTACACTTAATTGCTGGCATATGAATTGAAAAAATATAATAGTTACATTTATAACTATGCAATGTATTTTATATTAATTGATTGGAATTTAGGTTGGTATATATTATACATGATGTTTCAGAGAGCCGTGGTTTGGGAGATTTTTAGCAAACTGCGAAAGCAACTCAGTGACTTCGGATGACGTCATGTCCCGATTTTTAGTCCGATGCTTAAATACACTATTTGATTCTTTATGATATTCAAGGATGTGTGTCTGTTTCTTCAATATAGAATTTTAATTAATCATACTTAGTAAACATAAAGTATCTAATCGATATGTTGTGCCCACTAAACCTTACTCTTTCAACAATATTGCCACTTACTGCACTAGCTTTGAACTGCTGTATTCTTTGTATCACTATTCCTAGAGATGGTTTATTTATTTTGGAATCGTAATAACAGCCTGCGATTAGTGCCAATAAAGAAAACCTGTATGAAACCAGAATTTTGCCTGGATTTTACTCGTTTTCGATCATTGTGAAACATTTGTTTTAGTAACTAAAATTCGTATGCTGACAATTGATTTATCACTCGTAATAGTTTTATTTATTTGTTTGAAAGTGGATATATTTTGTCATTGCAAGACTCAAATTCCTCCAGCACACCTTGGTTAAAAAGATTGGTGAATATGCATACCCGCACTACACCTCCGTAAGCCGGCACTTGATAATCGATAGTCGTAACCCTAAATAAAACTTTTTTTGGGTAACAGGTTACATGAGGGTGATCCTGAATCAGGCAACTCCCCTTAAATAGCATAGGAAAGGAACTGAAAACAGGTAATGTGGAAGGTAGAGCAAGGTAGCCAAGGGTTGACTAGGGCCCCCGGGCTACAGTTTAAGGATCCTACCCGGTGTTTCACCTAAAAGAGATGCAGGGAAAACCGTAGAGAACCTGCATCAGGTCGGTAGGGCTTTTGGGTACTATTATTACGCCCTTCCAAATGACGGGAGAAGAGTTTGCTGTGGGGTCGCAGCATTCCCTACTCCGTGTCTTCACCAGTTTTAAGAGGCAGTTGGCCCACTGATCCAATGGGATCAGCAGAGATAATCATTATGAAAGCAATGTAAGGCATACAAAGGGAAACTGCTGCAGGAAATTGTCTATGATTTCAAGTTCAATTTCTGTACGTATTCCTATCATTGTAGGATAAAACCACCGTAATAATTTTTGTGTATTAGTATAGACCTCTTCGTATTATATTATTATATAATGTGAAATCCTTTTTATAATAGTGGTAAAACTCCATTTTCCTTTAATTGGTATACAGAATCTTAAACATAATTGACTGATGAAAGTTCTGTTTTGGAGAAACAAGATATTTTGTAGTACGTTGTTTATTTCACGGTAGTGACCTATTTCTGTATGAGTTTGGTTCGGTATGCCAAAAAAAGGGGGGAGGATAGATGTACCATATTTTTAAAATAAAATATATTTAACATGGGAGATAAACCAGAAAATTACTGTACTGAAAGTTGAATGCACTACAGAAAATACGATAGAATTCGTATTTAGAATACAAATAACATTTTTGCAACACGGTAAAACACATTTCATAGTTGACTATCATCATTCATCATTATGTCATTACAGTTCATCATTTTCCACTGTTTGTAGGGTGAAGGAATAACTGTGACTAAAGAAAGAATATTCTGCTTCTTCTGTGCTAGTACCCTTCTTACATGTGGATATCCATAAAAATAATTGTCAAATAATTTTTTTGCTATCGTTATCTGAAATTGTGTGTGAACATTTGTTTCCAAATGTTTTAGGAGAAATTATTATACTTCTTTTCGTAGAGTATAACTCCCCAATATTTATTTTTCTTTTCCGAATATTTCTTTCATACATACCAATTCTTGCTTCATCCGTTTTTGTTCGAGTGCACCTCCTTTTTCCCTGGATGCTTGCAGTCTTCTATTTTTTATAACATCGAGTAACAGTTTCTGTTGTTTCGCTATTTATTTCACTGTAATTTGAAGAATTGTCAGTATTGGTATATGAGATAAAAATGAAAAATAATTATGATTCATGTAGTTTGTGTGTGAAATAAATTCAGAAACAAATATGAAATTGTTATAGTCAACATTACCTAAATCTGAGAACATTTTTTAGAGAGCAGTCTCTAGGATACCACAAAAATTATTTTAATTACATTTATCTTGAATAATTTTAAAATCAGGATCATCAATATCATCACGGTTACTTATCATTTTAGAATGAGTCATTATTGAAAAGCATACAACAAGGAAACGACAATGAAGATCATGGAGTTGTGTCGCTAAAATATTTTCCTGTTTTGTTTCTCAGTCTATTCGGCATTTTCATGCGCTGAGTTACTAGTAGAAGTAAGCTGGAGGCTTAGCACTATTATAATAAGATAGAACTGACTTGTATTGACGTGGAAATGTGGATAAAAAAGTTCAGTTGTATCACTATTAAAATAGGGTCCCCATATATCACATGGCATCTGATTTGCAAACGGAATATAGAATTAAGCTAGCGACCAATTAACGACAAAAAACGTGTTTTTATATTCATATAACGTATTGTCCATTCCTTCAGGTAAGACATAGATTTTATTTGTGAATTATGAATACTTTCAACAGACGTTTTTTGAATTTCATTTTTAATATCACCTGAGTTTACTGCAATCAGTACTGATTTAATTTATTAGCTCAATCAATTCAAATGATTAATTCTAAATATGGAAATAAAAGATTTTCTTTGTTACCACCCATAATTAGGAAATAATAACAATGAACTTGAAATTGAACAGAATAAACTTTTACATTTTTACATTTAAAATCTACAAATAAAGTATATGTCTTTACTTGAAGGAATCCCAAAATTGAGGACGTAACGTTGTATGAAAAAAATGAAAAGCTTGACTGGTCTGTCAATTTGTGGTTAATTTAAGTGTATGTATATCTTTAAATTTCAGTTCATATTAATTATGATACCAGTATTTTCAAGGAATTTTTTGTATTGAATAACTGATTGTAACATAGATGTACATAAATAAAGTCTCAATTTGAATAGAAACCAAACTTTTATTTTGTTTAAATAAATATATAATTTTTTATTTATGAATTTTCAACTATAAAATTAAAATAATTGTTATCAAAGTTCTTAAAATATAATTTTAGTTTTGTTATAGTTTACTGAATTAAAAAAAATAGGTACCAGTATTTTTATAGCTGGTTGTTAGATTAATTTCAATCGATTATTTCTTAGCCTTACACCACAAACTTTATTTAATGGTTACGCTGTTGCCTTAAATAACTCTAGTGTTCTTTTCTCTCGTGTGAAACAATGACAATTGCTATTAGTATCTGAATTAGTTTCATTCATATGGTTTTAATGTTGAAATGTTTAGTTTCTTCTGTTACACCTACGCAAAAAATGATGATATTGCAGTCCAGCGTTTTAATTATTTTTTTCAACTTCCTTCTCCTACATCTTTTCTCAACGACTTACTGCTTTTGTTACATCAAAAACTATATTCTTATTGGAATGATAATTTTTTAATGCCCGACATGCATACAATTAACGGAAAATTATGGGCAGTTTCTGACGTTTTTTAGAATGTACTTGCAGTTTTTCATTTTAAAAAGGCCCTGCGATCGATAACAGCGGCCCGTATAAATGCAAGAGCCTGGCCTCGGGGCATGTTCGGGATCAGTACCTGCTCTTGTCACACAAATTTCATTATGCTACTTAGTCCGTGTATCAGATAGAAAACTGTGCAAAAACAAATGTAAAATCAACAGATATAATTAAATGCGCTTATCAACGAAACGTTTTTCAGTCTTTAATACCTGAATGAAATGGAAGAAGTGGAAAGAGTTTTGTTATATATGGAGTGCGAGGGTATATTTATGAAAAACAAAAAAATTGAGTTGTAATCGCAAAAATATTTTGCCTATCCGTTACTAATTTGTAGGAGTGTCGAAAATATAACAGATGAATTACGATTGTATTTGTAATCATGATAAACAGTTACAACTCGAGGTATAAAAACATGCAATGATCCGACGATCAGCTCCTCCATCGCCAAAAAATGAGCTTTTCCACTCACACTAACCCGGGAACTATTAATTCAATATATTTATCAAGAAAAATTTCTCTACAAAATATCTCATTGGGAATTTCCAAATGAATATTATAAAAGAAGCTGAAATCTGGACTAGATGATAACGTTCTGGGTGGTGAAGGAATACTTACAGAAAGTTTCTACAAATACTTGAGTCAAAAATATACGGGATATGTAACGATATGAAGGCACAGAAAACATGGGATTAAATAAAATGAAACTAACGACTATGCGGAGTTATTTACATAACAAAATTGGCTATTAATTGTTTAGATAAACCAAAGAAAATTAGATTTCGTTTAAGGATATTTTATATACAGAGGATATCCACTGGAGGAACTCCAGGTGGGACGTCCTGACCTCGAGCGACACCTGTCCTTTAAAACTTTTAAACACTCGTGCAACAAGCCATTTTCATGGAATAATATGTTTCCGTAGCCGTTTCACCAATTCCATTTGGTATATGTAAATCAAGAGTAGAAGGAATAATTCGCCTAGCTGCCTATGTAAACTAACTGGCTGCGAGTTTCTAACGGTTCTGGCCAGAATGGTTGACAAACAGGCCGATAGTAAAGGCGGTCTAATAGCTCAAAAAAAATCAACGAATTTACGTCCAACTAACTATGTCCCCGACTTCGTTCGCGCGGAAATAGCTCTTTTTATCTTGCCATAAAAACGAAAGTACGGTATCATTTATTTACTACCGCTTCACGGTAAACCTTATAACTCGCAGTTACTTTTGAACAGGACCCGCTTTCACAAGTTTGCAACAATATATGGAGTGAGAATGCTTGTCCTCCCTCTCTCATGCTGCCTAATTTATGCTTATAATAATTCAGCATGTTGGATGAATGGTATAGGAACCCATAATAGGACTTTAAACTCGCAGTTGGTTTACACGTCGCCTTTCGCGCGGCAATTCAATGGTTTTATAAATATTTACATTAATATTTTCTGAACTCAGCAAGGTATCGAAATGAAACATACACGAAAATTTAAGTTAAAATTCCTGTTTTAGTCCCTGAAATTTTCATTGAAATCCGATCAAGATCAGATCAAGAGTATAGGGAACCCGCAGTCACTTTTTGTAGAATAAATTGCATGTAGGCCGATAATCCTTCACGTAGAATTTAATATTTATCTTATATTAACATCATTATCGAAATGAAATATTGATGAATATTTAAGTTAAATTTCTTGTTATTAAACCCACAAATTCTCATTTAAATCCATTGATCCATTTCGGAGACTATTTAAGACAAACATACGGACAGACAGACACTTCAATTTTATTCATTGGTATAGATTTATTTCATACTGTCACGCAGTTTGCTTACACATTTTATAAAAGTTATTTTGGTTCTATAAATATATAGGTTGTAACAGAAGAAAGTACAAAATTTAAAGTGGGGGATGGAAAGGGCCAATAAAACATTTTTATCTCTTGGTATTATTGGAAAAGATTCGTCTTTGCAGCAAAATTTGGAAAAAGGAAACCGCCTCGACACAATTCTGTCAATAGTTTCTGCAACAACAGGCGAACATTCCCGATTCGGAACTTTGATTTCGTTTTCTGACAAGGCCACATTTTTACGTGTAGGGCTGCTGAATAGTCACAGGCAACATTTCTGGGCGGATGCAAACCCGCATGTCACACACACACACGCGCGCACAACTTCCAACTGGCATTTTCTGTTAACGTGCGGTCTGGTATTGTCGAAAACGTTTTAGTTCGACCATTCTTCTTGCCATTCACTATTTGTCTGGTGGCAGTCGTGAGGTGGGAGGAGATAAAGCGTCTGTTACAAAAATACCAAGAAGGAAAAATGCCTGTATTGACCTTCTTTATCCGCCCTTCAACTTACTTCTGTTACACCCTGTATATTTTCCAGATGAATGGGAAGTCTGATATACTCTCAGTGGTTCAATAAATAAATAAAGTCGATATTCTGGCGCCACTCTTTATTAATATAAAGTGAATATGAATTTGCGAAACTTGAACGTCGTTCTTTAAGGCAGCTCGCGAGAAACTCTTGTCATTAATGAATGTAGAAGCAGGGTGAATGGCCCCTGCAATGTGAAGCGTGCGATAACGTGCGGCTAATTCTTATGAAGTTGAGTTGAGTGCGCAGCTTAATGTCGCTTTGAGTGGTCGGGAAGAATACGTGGAGAATAATCGCAGAACGCCAGTGCCTTGAAAGCAACACAGGGCTGTAAGACTCGTTTCTCGAAATATGTTTCTGTAGAAGACGGTGAAAATACTCCGTATTACAGTCTGATTAGTATTTCGGAACTGTTTTGTGTTATTTCAAATTTTGCATGTAGCAGATTAAGTTTGTATTTGATAATTTTGCTTTGTAAAGAGACGGAGAAAAATTTCAGTCAAGTTGAAACGCTCTACAGGGAGCAGGAATATAGGTCACTGGAATACCCCCACCAGGTAAACCAAAACCCCTTATCCCTTCCCTTGCGTAGGCGGATGCCCATGAACTGGTCAATATTCCTGCCCTGTACAGTAATCGCATTTAATTCTGATAAATGATGGCGGGTAAACGGCCCACCCTCTTTAGTTATGATCAAGCTTATGATTTTTAAATTAGTATTTAAGAAGTCAAAATAAAGTTCTGCTAGTTCTTTATGTTGCCCTTAACCAAAACGTTTATATGGCCGTTTGAAAATTCATTTTACTAGAAAAGTGAAACATGAAACAACTATCGATAACTAAGCCAGTGTCGTAATATTAGTATGAAATACACGAGACTTCATAACATTCTAATACTGATTTACAAATTAAAAGCGACACTCACATTCATTCAGTGGTGTTATAACCAACTTTGCCCTGTTCCTGTAGAACTGTTTTGGTTTCGCGATGAAGAAATCTATAAGCCAGTAGCTGCATCATGAAACACTAGTCGGAAAAAATTATGAATTAGAGTATAAACTTGTAGCGCAGTAGAACCCCAACCTAATTTTGATCAAACTTTTAGAATTTTAAAGGATCTAAAAATCCAGCATTTACATTCTAACTGGCGACAGGAAGGTAGAAGTGGAATTTCCCGGCGCCAGGCTGCAGGACGGGAGACGTGCTTGTCTGCGGATTTATAAAATTAAGCTAGTTTTGCTAAAGGAACATACACCCTTCAAAATTTCCGAACGACACTGTTCTCTGTGTCATGGAAAATTTCCCGCCCTGGACGAATGGCTAATGAGGATTGGCGAAATAAACATCACGTGGGATACCGTTTTCCCTTGGAGAACGGATATACGAGTTTGGGTGAGAGGCGAGAAGCCGAAAAATATTCAGAGTTGTTCAAGACGTTGAGAAGGCGAGCTTAATGGGAGGAGAGTTGATCAGGACGTGGAAGGGAGCAGAAAGCTGGAGATGAAACGGATGTTGAAAGGGAGAAGGAATCTGGAGAGAGCAACAAGAGTTGAAAGTGAGGTGTGAATTGTTGGTTTTTAGTGAGAACAAGGAAGGTCAGAGGGAAGAAGGAGGAAAAAATGGGTTTTCCTCAATCACCGGCAGTACCATGTTCATCCCACTTCCGCCGGCGGAGGGACAATTTACAATTCAACCCTATGGAAGTTCCGGCCACTTCGTAACCTACAAGACAAGAATGAAGATAAAACAGGCTCTTCAAGTGAACCTGTTTCTCTGCTGCACGTGGTTACCCAATAAGTAATTAACCCTGATATTTAAATCGTCCCCTTGAATTATTAGATTGTAATAGCGCGCAGGACCCCTTTTAAGTTTTATTCAATTTCAAAAATAATACAATTGATAACAATGGTCACCCCTACATATAAACGTAAAAAAGCTAAAATATATTCAAGTACGTATCGCAAGGAACATTTTCAAAACTGGCAAATTTTGAACATTTTGTACATTGCTACATAAATGCGTTTTTAACACAATTAAATTTTCAGCTCAGTAGCGATCTATTTTTACGGAATTTCAAATTTCAGTCCCCGTGCCCCGTAAGTATTGAGCGCTATGATATTTTGTATTGTTGTATGTATTTTCAAGAGACATTCATGTTAATATTTTCCTTTACGCCCTGTTTATAAAATTAAATGAATATTTTACATACAGTTTGAAAAGTTTATTCATGATCATTTAATTTATCATTATATAATTTATTCATGTTACGAAACGATTTGAATTTAGTTGATCGATATAGATCGTCCATCAACCTTCACACTTTTCCTTCTTTCTTCTCTCCTCGTAAACTTATGAAAAAATTTGCGGGGGAATGGCGGAGAATACCTCGAAGCGTAAAAGTGGCACCGTGGAATGTGATGGCTGACCTCTCAGTAGAAATGTTGATTTTAGTTCGGACGAGGGCCTTGTTCGGCGAAACAATAAAAGCTCTCTGCAGCCTTGAGTAAACCTCATAGTATATTCATCAGCAGTCTCAAAGTACTCTACTGTCGCAACTCCACAAAGAGTGTCACGATGACGACGCTACGCTCACAAGGGAATTATCACATCTTCATCATAACTTCTTAGGCTCACGGTACGGAATAAACTCCACAAACTTACTTCAAATCTATGTTAAACTCTAAAGCTTATATTTTTAAAAATTTGAATCCATCCATATTTTTGTACTATATTAATATTCAAATTGGAAACTTAAAATCTTCATATATAATTAAGACGTTGTAGAAAATATGATAGTGTATGTTTATTACTCTTACTAGAAACAAATTATCCGTACACTAAATGATTTAAATTTTTTCCTGATACATCTATTTTTTTCCTTTTACTTTTGAAACTTAATACTGTGCTTTTGATCTGTGGGGGATTTTAAACAAACCATTTTGGCGACATAATGTCACATATATCTATTATTTTGAATTGCAAAACGGAACATTGAATTATTGCTACATAGAATATTTCGATTTGTAAGAAGTCAGATGATAAAATTCGTATGAACTTGTTAAAAGCACACACACACTGACAGATTGATGAAAGTAATTTGTTTCTGCCATGGGTGAAACCGTTTATTGCTTAATTTAAAAGTGCAACGTGATTTGAATCCACAGCTAGAGCTGAACTACAACTTAACATGCGTTTATAATGTCAGTAACTTCCAAAACCCCGGATTTGCCAACTTCCTCGGTTATTTACATATTATAGTTACAGGGGGGCCAACTGACCCGTTTTCAACGTAATTAATAAAAGCAGGGATTGAGAAAAAATACGCTGTTTGCTGCATCGTTATTAGTAAGGGAATACATTTTGAAAAAAAAATTAGACTGTGTTAAAATAAGGAGCGAAGGCTTTCCCGGTGAATTATATTTTAATGTGTTAAAATACTTCCAAATTTCGCCACAAGATGGCAACTATTGGGGAAATTAGGAACTATTTGACCCCTATATTTGTTTTTAAAATGAATCGTATATTTGTAATAACAGTGCAGTGAACGGCGCACGATTTCTTCAACCGTGTTTTTATTATTTACGTTCAAAATGGGTCAGCCACTAGGTGGCTACAAAAAAGATATTTCAGATGAAATTGTTAACGAGTGAATCTTTCTAGATTCCTCCATGAGAGGAACTGTTTAGTGTTTAGCAGTTTAAAGGTGTAACGTGATTTAAATCCACAGCTAGATCTGAACTACAACTTAACAGGCATATATAATGTCAGAACTAAACTCAGTAACTTCCAAAACACCGAATTTGACAACTTCCTCGGTTATTTACATATTATTAATACAGGGTGTCCAAATGATCCGTTTTGAACGTAAATAATAAAAATACCGTATGAGAAAAAATACGCTGTTTGCTGCATCGTTATTAGTAAGGGAATAAATTTTGAAAAAAAAAATTACCCTGTGTTCAAATTTCGCCACAAGATGGCACCTAGTGGAGCAATTAGAACCATTATACTTGTTTTTAAAAAAATCGTCTATTTCTTATAAAATTTCGGTGAACGGTGCGTGTTTTGATCATTTACGTTCGAAATAGATCACCCACTAGGTGGAAATTGACTGTTACACAAAATATATTTGAGATGACATTGTTAAACGAGTTAATCTTTCTAGATACTACTATTCTTTTTTTTTCACGAAACTAATGATTTGTCAGGAAAACACGAGTTGTTTTAATACTTCAGCTTGTTGACGTTTCTACACAAGAACTCCGTTTAAGAGAAGATTTAGTATAGAAGGCAATCCCGTCAGACTCTTTTGATTCATGGGTTGCATAGACACTGGAACTGTAGTAGGTCTCGAAGTTTATTACGATCTTGTGGTGGATTTTGGAACTCACGATATTTTTTTCACAATTTATTGCTTTTCTAATAACAATGAAATCGTGTTTTTATTATTGAAAGTCAACATTGGTCAGCCATTTAGTGGACACCTTCTATATAACGGCCTTTCTCTCATTTCTTTTACTACCCCTACACATAGGGGCAGAACTATAACAAACCCAAGTTTCATCACTGTTGAAGAATTCATCTCCGTCATCACTGTATCAGGTAAAAATTATCAAAGCACTGTGTTTTGTGGATAACCGTAAATATTTTCGGAACCCAATTCGCGATTTCTGAAAAACAGATTTTGAAATATCTGGAAACTTTTCACAAAGCAGTCGTATTGTGAACCGTCTGTTTTCACGAATTTTCACATTCACTTCTTCAATCAAAGCATCATTGACAAAAGCAGGTCGCCCACTCTGTGCTTCGTCATGAACATTAGTTCGTCCATCACTGAATTATCTAACCCACTTTCTCACCATCTGTAATTATATTTTCATCACAAACCTCTACAAGTTGGCGATGGATTTCAGATTATTTGCGCTCAAAAATCGTGTTACAGAACGCACTTCACAGTCGACGGGTTCAGAAATTGTCTTCAACATTTTGAACGAATCGACTGTTGCCAATGTATCGTGGTTCGTAAGGAACAACATCATCCATCAAGACTTTAATATCCCTACTCTTCTACAATCCATTAATTTCAGCTATCTCAAACTTCACAATTATATGACGTGTCACAGCAACTAATTAATAAGAGACACCGCAAGTAACCTTCCACAACTAATATCCCTAAGAAGACTCAAACGTAAACGCCCAACAGACTTTCTGACGGGGTGAAGTTCTAACTTATAAATAGCCATCATAGTCAATGTAAATTCTGCAATTTGTTTCCCATTAAAATGCATGTCTGTCTAAAAATAATCATATGCTAGGACCTGTTAATGAGCGGTTTCTCCATCTCATATGCCAAATGATTGTATCAGAGCATATATCGTCATAACTGTTGTTGTTGTGGTATTCAGCCCAAAGGCTGGTCTGGTGCAACCCTCCATGCTAACCTATCTTGCGCAAGCCTTTTCATTTCAGCATAACTACCACATCGAGGCCTATTAATCTATCCCTTCTCTTGGCCAACGTCCTCCATATTGTTCGCTCTTCCCCTATTCTGCTTACTACTCCCGGGTTAGTTACCCTTTCCACCCATCTGATTTTCAGCATTTTCTTATAGTACCACATTTCAAAGGCTTCTATTATTTTCTTTCTGCAACACCTACCGTCCACGTTCCGCGCCCATCCAACGCCACTCTCCATTACGAACACACTTAGCTATGATTTCCTAATATTCACACTTATGTTACCCGTAAGTAAATTCCTCTTTTTTGCGAAAGACTTCCTTGCCTGTGCTATCCTACTCTTTATGTCTACTATACTTCTACCATCCCTAATTATTACCCTTCCCAAGTAGCAGAATTCCTTAACTTCCTTCAAAATATCCCTTCACAATTCAACACCGTTTGTTATTTCACTGTTTCCCATACTACACTCCATTACATTGGTTTTCCCTCTATTAATCCTCATATTGAACTCTTTCTCCAAGACCACGTACATGCCATTTATTATGTTTTCCACCGTGATACAGTTCTTCTAAAGTTTCCTTTCATCTTTCTGCATTTTCTTCGTTATACAGAACTGGTTTCCATCCACCCTCCTGATGTTCTTGTTAATATTTTTCCTCTCTCCGAATTTTTCTTCGATTTTCTTATAATCTGCGTCCATTTTTTTCCTTTTACCAAGAACCGATATTGCATTTCATTTCGAGCCAAGCCTCATTAGCTACTTTGCACTTCCTACCTATCTCATTCCTCAAGCGTCTGTACTGCTCTTAACCATTTTAATCTATCGAGTTTTTGTATTTACGCCTTTCATCAATCATTTTTATTATTTCTTGTGTTATTCATGCTTTCTTATTAATGTGAGCTTTTTTACCTATTTTTTTCTTTTGTTGATTATGTCATTTCTTCCTTCAAGAGTGCCCATTTCTCTTCTATATTGTACAGTTGTACAAATAAAGGAAAGGGTCCAAAGAACGGATGTGGGCAAATATTACTTCGTATACAGGGTGATGAGGGACTGGAATGCTTTGCCTGCAAGGGTACTAGAGGCTTTCCCTAAGAATACAAATGTTTTCAAAAAGAAGTTAAGGAACACTGAAAAGTTACGTGCTTATTTTGTAAAAAATGGACGTGAAATATTTATTGTATTTTAATTTTTTTCTGAATTTTATCTTTGTTTTTTTAGTTTATCAACAACTTATCTTTGTACTTTAACTGTCACTGGGTAAACGCCCACCTGTAGTAATAAGAATACGGTTAAACAATAAATTAGAAAATAGCCATTTTTGACGGTCACTAGCAAATGTAAAGAAACACAATCCGGCTATAATGGCGTCAGTGGAAAGACAATGAACTTGAGAGAGTTGTGTATTTACTGTGCTTTCTCAACTGACGACTTAATATTATAATTTATTATTCATATTTATAACCGCGTTTATTTAGAATTAAATTAATATTTTCCGCTAGATAATAAGTTGGTGGGTTAATATCTAGCCTGTTTGCAGGCCGGGATATTAAAGACGTTGTCAACGTCCTCATTAGATCACGAGCTGCTATTACTGCGTATTGAATCGTCTGTATAGGAAACTGATTTTGTAGAGGCGAATACGTCAGGGTAGGTCATTAATGTATAAAGTGAATGTAGTGGTCCGTAAAATGATCCCTGTAGACTGCCGCGGATAATTTTCTTGCTGTTTGAAAAAGAAAGAGCACGGTCTCGAGTTTCAATTACCAGTCCCTGAATTCTATTACTTGGAAGGGGTAAGTGACGTAAGACGGTTTATGTAACAGTTGTCGTGACGCAGAGTGGCTGCAGTTGTGATACACTGGCCGGATTCTTGGGGTTGAGTGTCGCACGATGAAGTGACCCAATATGCGGAGTGGGAGGCCTCCTCGCAGTGCAGCTGCTGGCCATTCACGAGAGAGCCGAGGATTTTTGCTTGTGCCTGGGAAGGTAATTGTGGCTGAACAGCGGGGGAGCTAATGAGTACAGCCGGCCGCACAGTGCATTTCAAAAGTCCAGCTATTCGCAACCGCGGAAAATAAATTATTCCACTTGTTTACTCGTCGTCTGAAATTCGTCCGCAGAATATTAATTACCACATTTTTTTGCGTTGTGGTGGACAGAATGACTAATTAACAACTGTAACGAATTAAACAGCCAATATCTAGAATTGCCCCGAAACTAAATGTCAGCTTTATTTTCCACAGAATGCGGAACATGACGTTCCTAAAGGAATACTCTTGGCGGCTCCCTACAACAATTTTTCTTCTTCAGTTTCGATGCACCTTAATATTACGAATCCGAATAATGTTCGTTCAAAGGAATGTTATAGAAGTTTTAGTTTCGGCACGAAAACGCAAAATATATTTTAGAAAATAGCTATAAACGTATGGAATTGTTCGCCAGGCTTATAAGCAACTTTCAGAAACACTGCGATGTTCTACCAGTTACGAAAATTATGAGAAATTACTTGGAACTTACCTCGCATCTCATAGGGAATATCTGCGGTAAATTGTTTATGAGATAAGAAACATCGCGTGAATCCAACATACATGTTGTATTCTCCAAGCTCTAATGAGGCCGATACTGACAGATGAGTTTCGTGAATGAAAGGTAATTGCAAATAATTTAAAACTCGATTAATTTTGTTTTAAGTCGAGGTTAATGCCCCTTACAAGCTTCATCATTTTCTAATTAGCTAAGGCCACGTCTCCCTCGTGGCTGAAAAATTATGGACGATTTTTAATACAGTTAAAGGCTTAAATTAACGAGCATAACAATTCACACTCATTATGCCCGTATCGTTTCTTGATTATTTTAATTGCCAACATAATTAAAGGAATATATTTGAGAATAAAGATTCAGCATACAATATATTATAATGAAATATTCGTCGACTTTATGATTCCTAGACATTAAGCTGTTCGTGTGACCAAATCTGATAGTGAAAGTTTCTCCGGAAAAGTCATAAATTTCTTTTATAGCGATCTGTCTGATCTTGTCTTACAAGAAGAATTATAAAGCACTCATTCCTTTCTCGATAGGCATTATAACAACTTCTAACTGCTTAGTAACAAACCTAAAACACTACTACGAGACGAAACTAAATAAAATTATCGTACAGGACGTATGATGAAAGCTGCAGTTATTTATCCTGCTGGGAAAGTGTAGTAATTCCGGAAGTTATAACTACAAAGCTCTTAGCGTTATTTTATTATTCTTTGAATTTCATAATTTAAGTAGTTTTCTCATATCTTATTAAAGCTTTTAGGTTTAATAATAATGTGATAGTAGCGAAATATTATTCACTTTAATTGTTATACAAAAACTACAATGTACCCGGCCATTATAAAATCCATGAGACATTCCAAAAAATCTTTATGGGTAAATTTATTAAACACAATGCAAAAAACGACACGAAGTTATTTTTGAAAGTGGTTCCGGAAAGGTTTGTTTGGTAAGCCGCCAACAGGGCCGCCAACCTTTGCAGAAGCTGATAATTCAGTAATTGTAGCTCATAAAACTCATATTAGGTGTGTTATATCTATCTAGAAAATGTCGTCAATTCATATTTACATGATTGAGTATGAAAGTATATGCGTGAGACGTTAGTATGTCGCTGGATATGCCGTATTGTGGCCGCTGACTTGGTACTACTCCAGTGGCCACCACGGCATCGTCATGACGTCTTGCGTTTTCTCTTGTTGGGTTATATCCAGAATGCAACCTCATACACAATTGTGGAACACCACCTTGTTGAAAGATGAAATCCCTAATATGATTTTCAGATTGTTGCATGAGAGACATTTGCAGAATTTTCAGTACAAAAGTCGGTGGCTTCCATCCATGGGAATTATTTGCCGGTCCCTCGTTTAAAACTTTAAGTTCCGTATAATTTGTTACGTTACGTTTAATCATTTACCGATACAGATTTTTTAGGTGTTTCATACCTTTATAATTACTCTGTATACTTAGACAATTCAAAGTAATTATATGAAGCCTTTTAGATTTCGACGGTTTTGAGAATACGCGTGGGTAATTATACAGAAAATGTCAGCACTAATTTTTATAGGTGGTATATGTAAGATTAAACCCACTCGTTACATGTGTAGGTGTTGGCTCACTGTCGTTGGCTGATGAAGATCTTGGTGTCTGTGTGTCGTCGAAGAAAACTGGACGTATTTCTGATTCGCGAAGCTAATTTAAAAATTGTGCTTGCTGCTTTCTTCACAATAACTCAAATTAACTAGGTACTGTCTCTGTCTTTCTACTTTCAGTAGTCTTTCTTCCACATTTTCTGTACTGTACACCCTTGTGTCTCATAGAAATTACATTCATCTTTTCAACTTTCTAGGAGCTTTTAAACATAACCAAACCCACGACACCTGCGGAGTTCTGTGAACTCCAGACTAAAATTTGCATATGATTGCCAACACGTCTGTAATCGTCGCTTCAACCACACCGACTTCCACAGGTTACAATTATCCTTTATCATACCATGTGCAGCATTGGATTAAAGATTTATTTTTGATTGACCATGCCTCTGCTTTCAACACCATCTATAAAAATTAATATTCATGTTTAATCTAAATACTATGATATACTGTCATTGAAATAAAATAAATTAGTGGAGTAACCACAGCTCATTTCACATCAGAAAATTTCTTCGTAGACAAAGGAATTTCCTCATCAATCTGGTCCACATTGGTGAATAATACATATTATTTATTGGCCTTTTTATACTTCTCTGTTTATTGATATTTTTTTCCTGTGGTCGGAGAAGTGTCTTTTTATTATTATTCTATTTTTTGTAAAATATTTAATACACTGGAAAGGTTTGTATGTATAGAAAAGTCGAGCATACAATGAGTAAAGCTCTGATCACGGACTGAAAGATTTTTGGTCATGACGTTATGTATTTTGCTAGTTTATACATTTCTGGAGAAGAGTGAAAATATCACGTGGATTAAAATATTGCATAGTTTTCATATTTGAGAATTTCGTAATATATTCGAGAGTGATTAGACAACCTGCGGTGCTGATGAAGTTTCGCAATGGAATGTATTGGGTTCATCTTTTCCTCGGTTTTTCGAAATCGCTGCGACAATTCTTGAGATGCAGGGCCGTTTCCAAGTATATTTCTTCCTAATCGATAAGAGGCGCTAATGGCCAATAGAAGCCGACATGGAAACACCCACAAACACGCAAGCAATAAAAAGTATATATATGTAAGAAGGGTCTGAGAGTTCGTGAATCACGAGGCAGCTAGTATAAAAAACTTTACTATGTGCCATTATTGCTTTTATATTTATTATGTATATTATAATTTGTTGTAAAAAATTTAGTTTCTCTCTTATATGAGAAAATATTTATATTACGTATTTTTGTTTTAATACAACTAAGCCACGCTCAATCACAGTATTAAAAATATTTATTCATTCAATTGATGTGCAAATAAAAAAGCCAGAATTTTAGTCTTTTCTTTAAATACGAACATAAACTGAAATAATTAAAATTCAAAGTGACACGTAATCGGTTTTATCAAATTCAGTTCTTTTCTTGAGAAGAATTTTCTGCAAACGTATTGAGATATCGAATCCCAGATCTGAATTCCTTCAACACCCACTCCTACTTCCTTTGAACTATAATATCTCTGAATCGAAAATACCTTTGCCACTGAATAGAGGAGTAAAATGGAACGAAAATAGAACCATCATATTTAACTTCATTCATCTGGCATTATGATAAGCAATCCTAAAGACATACACACTTAACAGTCACATATTAAAATCAGTGTCAGTATTATAATAATAATTAATATGATTTGAAAGATTCTGGAAATTTTACATTGCACCTTTACTTGTATTATTAAAAATAAATTATTAAAACTATTAATATTATATCTTTCGAATAGAAGACGAGAACCAATTCCATAATGTAAATGATAAGGTGGGGATGGGGTGTTAATTATTTTAACAAATTATTTGTGCCTTTAAGAAAATAATAATTTTATTTATATAAAAAACAATTCCTTTAGTGGGTCCTGCGCACTATTTACAATTATACATATTAATTATGGGGACGATTGTATAAATTTCAAAGGGTTTCTCAGGGTAAATTATTGTGGTAACAACGTGGAGCAGAGATTTCCCGTTCGTGACGAACCTGTTTCATCTTCTCAGTAATTCCGGAAGTTCTGCGTAGTAGTTTCCCTTCTTCCCCTCTCACACTTGTGGATTTG
The DNA here is from genome assembly GCA_034510155.1 of Eucriotettix oculatus. Taxonomy (NCBI): domain Eukaryota; kingdom Metazoa; phylum Arthropoda; class Insecta; order Orthoptera; family Tetrigidae; genus Eucriotettix; species Eucriotettix oculatus. The sequence continues at coordinate 60,284,889 of CM067380.1, forward strand.
CCCTCTGTTGACGGAAGAATATTTAGGACTGGCGATTGAGAAAAACCAAGTTTTCCTCTTTCAACACTCCAACACACAGTTACTACCACTTCCTTTCAACATACAAGCAAGTCCGAAGTTTTGGTCTTCCTTGCTCAAACTTCATTCAAACTAAAGGGCAACACTGTTCCTCTGCCCTTAAACTCTCGATCGACACTGACTTATTAATTGTTCATTTCTATCTTCTCTTCTACTTCCTCTGCTTCATGTTCCCTTCAACCTGTGAGAAACACTCCTGCCTCTCTCTGCTTCCTCACCCTTACAACGTCTTGATCCACTCTGCTCATTTTTCGTGTTCTCGCCTCTCAGCTAAAGTCTCATTTTCCCCTTCTCCAAGGAAAGCGCCACCTCACGGTACGTGTGTTCACCAATCTTTATTCGTCTTCTGTTAAGTGTGATAATTTTTTTCTTTATGATGAGGATAGTGGCCTTGGGAACTTTTGAAGGGTGAACGTTCCTTCAGCAAAATAAGCCTAATCTTTTGAATTTGCAGACAGACACGTTTTCAACCAAGCACCCTGACGCCGGGGAATACTAACCTCTTGCCTGCCTGTCTCCGAGTTAGCTGAATTTAGATAATTTAAAATCAAAGGCATGTGAATAAACTGCACTACAATACCAATGTGAACATATTTTAAAACTAAAACAGTATATTTATGCTCCGACAAGCTTCACACTCGTCGTTTATAATGGGAGAAGAAAACATAAATGGGGTCTTTCTTAAATAGCGGTTAAATTCATAGTCCCTAATAATTCATGACGTTGCTACACTTCATATTGTGACCTTTTGTATATAAATGACGAGTTAAATGATGTAAATGTATTAATTTTATTTATTTATATATTATTTTATATTAAAATTCCAAATTTAAAACGCAAATTATTTATTTTCTATATTTATTCTAAGTACGAGCCAGCGTTTGGAACGAAAATACTCTGTATCATGATTTTTTTCGAGAACTTTGGGGCTTTTAAACAACTAAAAACTCAGTAGAATTTCTTTTTATAATAACTGTAATGAAGGAATAATTGCGGCGTTTGGTTGCACGACATTCTGAACTATTTTTGGGCATTCAGGAAAATATGATAAGCTACCTCTGTACCGATTTTCGTCCAGTCTAGTCAGTTTTCCTTTTCGCAGCTATGGGAAAAACTTTTGCCCCTGTTTCTCTAGATTTTACAACGCAAAAACGGTGCAAAAATTCTGAATATGTCCCAGATAAAATAACCATGCGAACCTATTTCCACGCATTTTATTTAAGGTTCACCAAATGGGGGGAGGGGGGATACCATTCACTTTACCAACATGATTATGAGAGCAAAGTTGTTTTGATTCTCTACTCTGAGTTTGCGGTGGTTCGGCAGCTTTTTTCCGAAGGAAACCATTATTTTGGAATATCTGGAGGATTTTTAGTGGGCGCTTTGCATCTAGTTTTGTACTTTTCGTCGGTGGAATTAGAAAGGAGTGACTCGATCATAAAATGCGATGTATTACTTATATTTTACTATTTAAAAATTTACATACAGTTTTCCAATATCACCTTTATTTATTTGCCTAATTTACAGAGACCAATTTGACAGTCATCAATTAGATTAAAAAAATTGTTTTACATGTATTACAAAGCGTTCGTTTTCAAGTTGATGGAGGTTTCTGTGTATGTAATAAATGTGAAATAATAATATAAAAATGAAAATTGCTGACTGTCAAATTTGTTCTTAGAAATTTAGTATCATATCATACCACCATTAAAGGCTTGTTCTCAAGTATATAATGTTTTAAGAATATTCTCCGTGACCCGGTAGGCCGAGGCCCTGACTGGGCTGCAGAGCCAAGGAAGAAGAATATTTTCCATATTATGCATGATTTGTGTATTATAATATTCAATATTATATTTATTTATTCTTGAATGTACGGAAAGTGTCGTATGTGTGAGTACTGTCATATTTTATTGACTTGTGTCACAAGGATGTGATTTGTATAAACATTTGGAAATAGTGTATAGTTATTTATTAGAGACATTAAAATTAAATTATTTTCTTTGTATCGTATCTTTGTATCCGTGACAGTTTTTTTTATAGAATAGCGACGAACAATAAGACGTTTTAAAAAATATTTTCCCCCCGATATTTTCTTTTATTGGTTGAAAGAAGTATTGTAAATACTGGAAACTTATGTCTTGTAGATTTTGTAGAGATTTAGAAAGAAAGCATACTGTAATGATTATAGGAGGGTAATATTATTTTAAAATCGAGAATCTTTACTAAAAATGTGAAAAATATTAAACTTTACATTTATTTATGGCAACTACATTAATTGAATAAATATTTAATTTACACAGTCGGTTTCATTTTAACGATAATCCTTACAGTAGTTATACATACCTAATATCTTGTAAACTAAATACATAAGTTTTATACTAAGGGTCGTTTAAATGGGCCTTCCGATAAAGCAGAATCATTAACACAAATCCTACCAGGAAATCGGCAAAACGTTACAAACAGTTATATTTTCCATGTCGTCTCAGCTTTTCTTGAACTCATCGCTGGATTTCCGCGTTGTACAAAGATGAGACCTTTGGAGATCCGGACTAGATCACGCCTTCTTCCCTTCGTTTAAATGTCCACGGCCAGGACCATCTCCAATTTCTTATCGCTCCCTCTTAAAATTCAATCTCCAACTCCAATCATAATGTCCTTAATGTCTCAATCATAAATTCGACGTCCTTAATCTCAAACTCCACCTCCTTAATCCCAAATCTTAACCTTCTTAATGATTTTCCCCACTTCCTTATTTCATATTCCGTCGGTGACGTGGATCGATACGGTCTAATAATAATTCTTATCTGTCCTCTCGGGGAGTAGCCGTTTACCCCTCTCCACACCGTTTTTGAGGAAAAAACACCATCCGATGCCGCCAAATCTCACAATACTTAGGAAAACCCCCAGTCGCGTCGTCGTGTCGGCCTTTTATTGCCCCTGTCTGTAATCCACGACTTCCTGTAGCCGCTTGCCTTTGATTCCGTACTGCCAAATTCCGCAACTATACAGTACGATTAAATAAAGTTTTGTTACTTATGACTGAATACTAGAGAAAGGTGAGAAGAGAAAATATAAATTTAGAGGTAGTAGTAACTGCCAAATGGCAATAACAAGATATATCTATTTAAATTTAATATGGGTGTGAAAATCTGACATTTAATTAAAATAAATAAAATTAATAAAATATTAGTTGTCCTTCTTGAATCGTCGTAGCCAATTTTACTAGGAAACGTCAGACTCTGTATACTAATAGTCGATTATGGAGCAATGCATTTCAGTTTTATTCATTGTGTGCCTCGTTTTCTCCTTATGATATCCCATATAGTGATGCTGCTGACCTGAATAAAATATAATCTCAAGGTTTAGTGGCCGTATACATTTCGTAAAGAGCTATAAGAAACGCATTTAGCGGTCGTAATCCTAGAAGATGCTGTGTGAGTCCAGCAAGTCACATTTTGCAGCTTTGGACAAGTTATTTTTCATACTGATGCGAAGGGGTGTATTGTAATAAAAGGCGCACGGGAGACTTTCTGGCATGTTCTCGCGCTTTAAAAGCTTCCCCATCCAGTAAGGATATATGACTTTTTTCCACTTCCTTGTCATGTAATCAACTAAAGGGTACTTCCCTGGATCTCTACGTAAATATACCCACGCATATGCTCCGTCTTTGTGTTATCACAGACTCCAGAACTTCATTCTTCTCCCGTGACCTCTCTAGACTATTTTTGAAACTGCAGCTACGCCCCTAATCCTTCCCGTTGGTGATTCAATCCATTACGGATGCAAACATGCAGAAACATATCTTTGAAGTAAGTGCTTGCTGCTAAATATACGTGGATGTGGTTATTGATCCGCAGAGCTGGGCCGTCTTGTACGGTAGGAAGACTATTTAAAAAGCCACAATTGAGGAAATAGGCATGTTATAAGAAATGAAGCTCGTGCCTAGGTGGCCATGACCTTACTTACTACCGACCGGTGGGACAAGAGCATCAAGAGTACTCGCAAACGGGAAGGGAGTTCATTAATAAGAAGCCGACTCTCGAAAATAATTTAGCCGTCTCCTTTGGCCCACGACACATTTTACTCTCATCTCTGGAAAATATAACGGACAAGAAATAAATTCTGATTAAAATGTTGTGCCTGGAGAATTTTTATGTTAGTTGAATAACATTATAGAGGCTAGGTTGAGAATCTCAGCTTCAAGAGTGTGGAATCAACTGTAGAAATAAACAACATAACCACCATAGTGAAATTATGTTTATTCAATTGCTGCATTGAAATTATATTATCATGATTAGTTATTAATTTTTGTAATTCTCCTTTTGTAATATTGAATTACTATTTGTTAAAGATAAGATTGATTATTATCTGTGGAGACGGGTGATGCAGTATCTTTGAGAGGGAGGAAGAGTCTCAGGTGGTGGATCGGAATCCTCGGTCTTTAATTGCTTAAGTGTATAAATAAAGTCATTATTCTGTGTTATAAATAAATAGTAAATCAGCCTATACGCCTGACAAAATTAATATAAACATCATTAACAATAATCCTTACACGACGTTTCGGTCCTAAATTTAGAACCTCATCTGGTTAATTTTAATATTAAAATAAAAATAGAATATTATCTCATCAGCCCTTTAATAAATTTAATCTGGACAAATCTGTAAATATTCTCAATCTTAATTTATTATCCTTTGCATTTCATTTACAAATAAATAAAGTTAGGTTGACTAAAATTAAATTTGAAATTAATAATTCACCTGTTACATAGCCATGTAATAAATTTATATATATTTCTTCCCTCTTTTTTTAAAAAAGTACAAACTCAGTGACCCGTTAAAATAATGGTATCCTGGCTATCTTAAAATCTTACAATAAATTAAAATTTGTTAAAAATATTAAACATAAAATTAATTATTTCGTACATAAAAATAATTTAAAATATAATGTAAAAATTGTCGAAATATATATATATATATATAATTACCTTTTGTTTCTTACTTTGCATTCATCATCCCCAAGTTTCCTGGTTGACCGGCAATCCTGGATTCAACCCAAAGGCAGCTTCCGGGTCGGCATGTGAAGCAGACGGGACTCTGTGTCCCTCAGGAAACGTGTTTCCACTTTCATTTCCTCGTGACCCTTGAAGCCAGATAGCCTCTTTTTTCTACTCCTTGAAGCCAGCCAGTCCGACTTTTCATTTCCCTAGCTCCACTTTGACCACTCACCTCCGACTCTCTTTTCCGAATGACTTTTAGAGGTTCTTCCCACTTCAAACTCACCTCTCCTTAAATCGTCATTTTCTCCCCGCTTTTTCTATCTTCCCCAGGTCCTCCAATGGGATTTGCGTCCATACTCTTCCTCCCCAAGAATTCAAAATTTGGAAGGGGCCACCCCTAGCCATCGTTTGGGTCAACCACCTCGTTGACCTTGGCTGACCTGGGATTTTCGCCCAGTCACAAAATCCTTCTAAAGGACTAAGGCTCCTCAGGCGCCTGTCAGGTTTCAAGTATATGACTGTGTTTGTTTACCGGGTTTACCCCAGAAAGGTGACTTGTGAATTTCTCCGGATGAGTTCTCTATGGAAACTTCGTACAGAATGCTTAATATTCTAAATTAATTTAGACAAATATAATAAAATATACAACAAAAATTTATACCCGTCACACTATTCATTAATAATTATTCTTCCAATTTTCCTTTTTGTGTGGCGTACAAATGTGCTGATTGACAAGTGACGTTTAGTTTTTACCCTCCATTGTAAATACTTTGTTGCGGTTTCTTACTTACACTCATTCCCTTTGCATTGATCTTTAAATGATGTCATGATTTTCGCTTCCATTACGTGCTTACAAATTAGTCTACATCGTTACGTTTCAGAACTACTTTGTGGGGCGTTTGTGTCTATAGTTAGCTCATTGGAAACAATCTGAGATTCCTGCTGAAAAAAGCTCCAAGAAAGAGTTGTAAAGGTGAAGAGGCGAGGATAATTACATTAACCCAACATGGACGGAGAATTGATGAGGAAGTCAATATTTCTGGAAGCAAAGAAGTTTCATGAGCGGTGGAGTTTCGAACAGTTATGGCCTTCTCTAAAGTTTTCTCATATAAGTTCACATTCTTTCCTTCATTTCAACTGCGTAATATAATTAATTACCGTAGTTGTGGGAATAAAGTTCGCACTTTTCAATCCGTGAGATTCACGTCTATCCGATGGAACAAACAATTAAAAGATTATATAGCTAAAGTAGCAAGTGTTAATATGTACGCGAGTCAGTACTCCATTGGATTTCAGTACGCATCTTAAGACGTGAGAGAATATTGTGCTGTAAATGAGATCAAATGATGTCTGCTCGCGTTATATTCATACATCAAATAAAGTGACCACACGCCTCTGTACCAATTCTCTGTACCTACGGCTTCCACAGGATCTAGAATAAAAGGTAACTATTTTATCATCTCGGAAAAAATTCTGAGAGCGAATTCAGCTCTCCTTCTCATAGCATCTTTATCCTTAAGAGGATCAGCTTCACGGTTCACGGCTTTTCGGGGATTACTTCAACAACGTTTAATTCTAAGTCAGATATAATTAAATTTCCGGTTCGCAAATGACTTCATTCCAAACGACTATCATAAACTTTCCGTATAGCTTCGCCGCACCTAAATTAAGGAAGTGTTCCAAGAACAACACAACAGTATCACGTTTTGTTTTTGTTGTAAGCATTTGTAATGAATTTTCAAGTGAAACTTTTCCTTACCGCTTTGGCTTTTCTAGCTGCAGAACTGGTGCATTCATTTCACATACAAATAGGACTAATGTATATTTCCACTGAGCTATATGAGGGATTTAAATAAACGTTACTAATAAAACCTAAGAAATAAGTGATTAAATATTTTTCTTATACCAGTCCAATTAACATTTTATCCTCCTCTCAACGAAAATTAATACATGAAATATATAAAAGACTCCCTCATTCAAAAACATGTTTCGGGGCTGGTTTAAAATGACAAACTCATTAAAGAGCACATACGACTCATTCAGTGAACTTTACGTTTTTTAGTCGCTCTCCAAACCACAACAATTAAAATTAATAGATTTGCTGATGAGATAAACAATAATCCTTCCTCCGTCAGAGAGATTAATTCACCAAACCGAATACATATTAAATTAATAACTTTTACGTTTTGAATCATTAAAATTTATTTTAAAAAATGTGGCTCTTCAATCGACTGTAAATTGGTGGTTGTGGATCGAATATGATTCTTTATAGTAAGACTCGTCCAAAATTTTACCAAAAGGTCACTATAGTGAGCATCCGGTTTAATACAAATATTTTTAATGGGTCGTGCTCCTTTAAAATATTAGTTACTTATAAATAATGAATTAATTTAGATTTATGAGGCAATAGGACAAGTCAAATTGATATTGATTGCAAAAAGAATAGAATGAGATATACACCTATATAAAATAGAAGTTTACGGCTTTACATAAACAATATTATAAAGAATTGATGGACTTCATATTTGAAAATATCATGGAGTAGGATCACTAAGAAAATATTATCAATAATGTAAGCATTTTTGAAGTGGTTTTTATAATTTATAGGTATATTAAAACATTTAGAGTATATATTTAAATGGGAAAGCGCCTATAAATCTCAACTTTGGCATTTAAAACAGTTTTATTAATAATAAATGTCAAAGATTCAACAAACTGCAATATTTAGAACTTAATTAATTTTATTGAATTTATTTTTAATTAAACGACGTTTTGCAACCGACATTTTACATATCTTATTGAAGGACTTTTCTGTACGTTTTCGTATCTTTATAAGGTTGTTTGTGTTACCAGGGAAACAACTTGATGAAAGTACGAAAATTTTTGGAAACGTTTAATAATATATCTAAAATGGTCCTTAAATTTATATTATTAAATGTTTAGCAGTATAGATTACTCGGTTATGAAATAAAATTTAAAAACGAAACCATTTGGAGGATTAATTAAAAATATGTAACGATATATAACAAAAAGTAAAGGAAACTGTGAAACCTGCATTACAACTAAATTGGAGGGAAACTCGGTGTGCTTTAATAATTTGAAATTAACGGAGTAATTTAATTAATGTAACGTTTACAAACAGACATAACAGTTTATAAATGAAAGACCTTTATAACTCTGATTGACATTCAGATGTAAACAAACGTGTCAAAACAATGGAACGTAAATGTGATTTAACACTTGCACACGAAAAATATATTTCATTGTGTGTCCCCATATAAGCAGATAATTATTTCAGCCCGTTTGAATTGTATAACCTCTAAACAACTTTAATAAATTAAAATATTTGTGTTTATACTCCCGCAAGGACTAAATGATTTGTAAAATTTGAGGTTAAGAGTTTTACCTTTCCACTTCCTTCATTTTCAGTATTTACTGCTTGTTGCGCATCCCCGAAGGTTTAATTTATTTTTAAATTATAATTAATTTGGACTATAAATGTAATATGCAACATGAAACTTTTCTCATTATATAAATGAACGCTATATAATTTTTGATTTTTTAAATGATAGATTGTGGTAGTTCGTCATTGTGTGTAAAACACTGTGTCGCATTTTTCAAAGAGTACGGTTATATTCATAAATCGTTCTTTCACATATCAATATTAAATCAAAAAATTGATCGATTTCACAACACATGGGGACAGAATTTTTTCTGCACGCACGAGATGAAAATGTTTTGGATGTGATTGTAACTATTTTAAACTTTAAACGTTGGATTCGGTCATGAATAAGATATGACCCGATGTACCGGGAAAACGGTCGAGTGAAATCCGTGATAAATAATTTACATCACTCGTGAAATGTTTACAAACGTCTGTCTGTTTTCATCTATATTTCTCGGTCACTTCAGCTGTTGAAGTAAAGCATAATTCACAATATTCAAACAAAAAGATCAGTAAAAAGAATAAAATAACGAAATTCTAAAACAATGAGGGTGTACACGGAATTTTGACGATTTCATCTCATCAATGAGGTTGAATCGGTGTCTGAAATGCAATAGACCTGGAAAACCAATGGACTCTGAGTGAGAAGACAAGTGATTTACAGGTGACTTCGCAACATGGCTCAGCGAATACGTTTCAATTGTTCTCGCGCGAACGTTAATTAATGTTGATTAACTTCAACTGCATTTTGCTCCATTACGAAGGAGTTTAGACTCTGCTCCTTACGAATTTACCAATAAGTTTGGTGTGGCAATTTATCTCACTACATTAAAAATAAACTCTGTTTATCTATATGATTGTTTGTTTATGTGACTTTATTTATTAAGTTATAATTCTACGATGCTTTCGGACGATAATAGGATAAATTAAATTCCTTTAAATATTAATAAACAATTACTAAATATTTTGGCATAATAGTGACCTCCTATATTTAGAAATACTTATCTACTGTCTATTATGTATTAGATCTTCTTCTTCCTTGTCTCTGCAGCCCATTCAGAGCCTTGGCCTTCCGGGTCGACTGCGGAATGTCATCTTTCATGACACATTCCGAATTTGGAGTGACACGTGATCAGTGTATCCATTCTCCAGTAGTCTTATTCCCAGTCTCCGTGACCATGACGGCACAAACATCCAAACCCTTGGCAGGATTCGAAACCGGGACTACTGTGTTGTGAAGCAGCGACGCTAGCCACTAGACCACAGGAGGTCGGCTTATGTATTAAATTCCTACTGCATTTAATTTAAAGATATTTAAGCATACACATATATTTTTTAAGGAAACAAATTTTAAATTGTCATTATTTCGACTGCAGACTCCATCCGCAAAGGAGCCTGCTGGTGAAATGTTCAGTTACATTACATCGAACCTCTTATGAACCCAGGATTTTTGGGTAACAGGCTACCTTTTTAATAGCAAACGAAGAGAATTTAAAATGGGGGGGGCGGGGGCGGTTCGGAACGGAGAGGAAAGCAGCCAAGGGTTGACACACAGCCTATAGTTTAAGGTTCCTACCCGGTGTTTCACTTAAAAGAGATGCAGGGAAAACCCTAGAAAATCTGTATCAGGTAGGTCAGGCTATTGGGTGCTTATCTCACGCCCTTCCGAATAACAGGGGAGGATTTTGTTGTGTTGTCGCAGCATTCCCTTCTTCATGTCTGGAACACATTAGGAGGTTGATCCAATAGCATAAGCGGACAGTACGTACCGTATGCCCAATGGCTACTTTTAAACTTAACTTCCAAAAAAATGTTAAATATAAGAACAAATAATTAGGAGTCTCTGACAGGACAATTTATAAATAGTTAATAATTTTACTCACAAAAAATCATCCCCTCCTATAGCTGTATTGGTTAGATCAAATTAATAGTAACAATAGAAGTATTTTTTCTTTTCAAAAATAAATATATTGACGTTATATAATTGTTGCATTTAAAAGAAAAGTGTTTTGTACCATTAACTGATAATTTAAGGGAAATGTTTTATATTTTTCTACGTATAAACATGAAAGGCATCTTCTATTAATCATCTAGGTGAAGATAAAATTAAAGATTATTCAGTTAGTAAGTAAAATATGACAAAGCACTCGAGTTCATCTATTTTGGGAGCTTTGTGTACTGGGGTCGAAGACCTTGGGCATAAGGCAAGAGTTGTCCGCTGATCCCATTGGATCAGTCGGCCAACTGCCTCCTAAAACTGGTTGAGACACGGAGAAGGGAATGCTGCGATCCCACAGCAAATTCGTCTCCCGTCATTCGGAAGGGCGTGAAATAGTACCGAATAAGCCGAACTACCTGATGCAGGTTTTCTAGGGTTTTCCCTGCATCTATTTACGTGAAACACGAGGTGGGATCCTAGTCAACCCTTAGCTACCTTCTTCCACCTTCCATACCCCCCATTTTCAATTCCCTGTGCTATTATAGGGGAGTTACCTGTTTCAGGATCACCCTCATGTAGCCTATTATTTAAAAAAATGAGTAAAAGCCTATCTGACTCTTTTGATAAAGTAGTATTTATTCCTATTCATGCTCATTGCCCATGTAAGAAATCAGGTTGATAAATTCAGTGTTTAACTTATGCAATATGTCAGAATAAAAGGAGTATAATTAAGAAAGTAACAATGCTTTTCTTACAGTAACCAATAAGAATAGAATAACAATTAGTTTTGTGAGATTGCGTATAAAAATTTATAACAATTGAAAGCCTGTATTGATCGCTCATGTATATAAAATGGAACTTTCGCAACTATATTACAAATTGCTTAGACAGTGGAAAATATATTTTATATAAAGGCTTTGAAATGTTTTTATTATATAATACATGTCATTGGTATTATTTAAGTATGGTATTTTTTATAATGAGTCCATTACAATAAGAGACATGAGACAGGCTGCTTTTAGGCTTATTGTCGCTGTTAATAGATGTAACTGCGTGTATTGAACCTGCACAGATGCGGATAAGATGCTTCAATGCTTCCAGTCGATATTAGAAGCCACATATCGCGCCGAGAGCGAAAACGAGATTCACATTTGACTCCAGCAAAATCATTCCAGGTCTAATAATTATCCAGTTATACGGTTGACATATTATTTGAAGATATAAATACTGAAAAAGGTTCTTTAACCATAAATTAATATAAAAATTCTAAAAATAGAGTACCTAAGTTAATTAAGATATATTTATTAAATTTTATAATGACATGTATCAATAAAATGAACAAGTAAATCCTGAGTACGAAAGATCAACAAAATTTGGCAGAAAATGTGAATTTATTTACAAATGTTTCGGTTTTCTCTTTACGTGTATCATGTTGCCTTCAATAAGACTGAACTCGTAAAGTAGAGCCCAATAGCCATTATTGGAAGGGAAAAAAAACATGTTGGTAACATTACTGAATAAAAATTACCCCAATTTTGTGGACAGTCAGTCCATGAAATATGTTTAGTTAAGGATATAGTGTTTCGTATAACAATCAATTAAAAAATAACATTAAAAATATATTTCAATGATTTTTAATTATAGTAAGACAATTACCTACGATTATCATGAAACATTTGAAGGAATCTGTCAGGAACATTCATTTTCTGTGAAAAACAAATTATATTTTGAAGTCATTTGGATAATTGATAATCATTATTGTCTAATTTACATTTATTTTATTTTATTAATAATTTTTTACCCAGAATTTCCCGCTCATGTATTCTTTCCAGTTTCACATTGGTGAATGAGTAAATTCTATTTTTAGTGTAAAATCTTGCAATTTTTTTTATAAATAATATTTTTAGTTTGAAATTTAGGTGCAAGAATTCATAAATATGGGGTGCAATCACCCTTCAGCAGACAACATGAAACATAAAGTCAACTCCGAAAATTTCACAAGAATTACCTGTAGGAAACAAGTTAAAAAGAAGGAATGTCGGATTGAGGGATGAAATATGTTTCGCCATCTTACTTTCTTATTAAGTTGTCGCCACAATTACATTACGCACACACACACTTAAACACCCTTCAAGAGTTCTTCATGAGCTTAAATCCTATTGCGACAGTCACCAACCAGCTTAGTGACTCCTAAAACAACGTCAATAGTTTGTTGTCAGCCAGAGTCTAGTCCAGATAAATGGAAAAATAGATACAAAAATAGAAAAAATAAAAGATTTTGAAGACGAAAAGAAAGTTTTAGAGAAAAAGCTAAATCAAGAATATAATGAAGATGCTCTACATCTGTAATGCGTCGTTATAAAAGCTCCGGTTTGAATAATTTATAATGATATAGGGATCGTCATGAGTCTTTTCAGGGTAATCGTGAGTTTATGATACCAATCTTCTATTAACTTTTAAAACTTTATTTATTTAAGGAAGTGTATTATATTTCGTATATACAGACCAAAGACAACACAATAGCCTTATTTGAAAAAAACAAAACAACAATCAAAGATAATTGCCTCGCCACCAGTCTCCCAGTCATTTCGCCCTCCTTTCGTGAATATTGAGTTTGAATATGGCCTTAAATTGTGTTGAGTTTGCATAATCTTAAAGTGTTTTTTCCTAGGTGTGGTAAGTTAAGTTGAAATTCTGAGTATATGTGGAGTATCCATATATTACATATTTAAAACCATAAATTATTTCAATTTACGAGTAAATGAATGTGAATGAAGTCATGTTGAATTATACATTACAATGGTCTAGAGAATAGTAATATAGTTTCAAAATGTAAATAATGCGAGGTTTTATTAGCTATTTCGGGTGTTGCTAGTTTGGAGCGAAGAATATATCTACGTTGAACCCGACAGAGCGTGGGGCACCCCGGACATCCTTTTCTGGCTATGGAGATTCAATTTCCCGTGTCGGCGTCTCATACTTTCCGGGAATACAATATAACAACGACCCGCTGCTCCTCAAGCCAATATTTTACATTTCAAATACAGCCCACCGACGTCACGGAGAGGGAAGTCTGCGTATATTAGGAAGTTCTTCGTTCAAAAATTATAGAGTTACTAAAAAAGGAATAGGCGTAGAAAGGGAAGTGGTAGGAGTTTGAAAGGAGGCAGACAACGGAAATGAGACGAGGAGAAACGAAATTAGTTATGATTAAAGTCAGATAGGAATTTGTTAGTGATTCGAAAATTAAAATATTCTGGTCGTCCTGATTAATCTAGACGTATATTTGTTTATATGGACCTAATTGGCTTCGTTTACTCCCAGCTGTTAGCACGACTTATCACACTTATTTCAGTCACAAATATGTCTCTGTGTTATGTTGTTTTGTGACTGGTAATTTTATTTTCAGAAAAACAGTTTAATAGAAATGGATGCCGGAATTTCTGTCACCAGACTTTTATAAGGATGACGTTTATTTCATAATAGACAGACAGGAAAAAAATAGTTTTTGTGGCGTAATGACGAGCTCCCGTTTGCTAAGAAAAACATGAAAGGGCCTCTAGGAATTGCTAGAATGGCAGTGGACGGCCGTATGCTTAGTTCAGAGCAAATAGGATGGGTAATGAATAATTTACGTTGTCTAGCTTTAAACGGATTGCGTCCTTGAGCAATAACGCTTCCACTAAAACAAGACTTTCCACATCGATTTAACATGGAGTGAGTGAGAGAGAGTGAGAGTGAGAGGGTGAGAGGTGCCGAATTTAATCAGCTAATTACAGGTCTGTACCGAGAATACGTATAGAATTAACATGGGAAGGCTAACTGATGTGGGAGAGTTCTCGCTGATAAATGGATCAATGGGTGACGGATCCAGACTGGCTCAGAGCCGCGTTCCATCGGAGCAATTAACTCATACAAAGCAGCGTAATTTGTATTTATGGGGCCTGAGTAGAAAGCTCTTTAGTGTTGTATTCGGGTTCCTTCGAGCCTTTATCTGAACAATATTGAAAATATGAGAGGAAGCCAGTAAATATGAGTTGACGTCCTGTAAAGTCCATTTTCAGTTTCTTGAACAGAAGAAGCAGCACTGATACCTTTTTTGTAGCTGTGACGTTATTTAAGTTCAGGATTTTGGCGTTGCACTCGATTATTTGTGTACGATATATATATATGAATTTGAAGTAGTGTTGTTGTTTACATTTCATTTGGAATATTTTTTTGTCTACTATGTTTTACCAAAAAGTGCATATCGCTATGAGAGCAATTATTAAAATTAAATAGGGTGAACTGTTAAGTGAACGAAGCCATAGTGAGTGAACATTGCTAATGCAAGTTAGATATTGAGGAACAGTGGAGCAATGTTGGTGATTCTTGAAAGATAAGATAGTTTCATTCTATCGCTAGATCCAGTCATCGTGTTTCTTCATTCCTGAGAGAGCCATTGCTAAGTCAATGGTTGGTAGTCAGCCATAGTCTAGTCCAGATAAGTGCTATTTAATTGCATCTGTAATGCGACGTTATAAAAGCTCCGGTTTCAATAATAAATAATCATATACTTATCTGTCTGCTCGGGATCGTCACGAGTCTTCTCAGGGTATTCGTGAGTTTATGATACCAATATTGCATTAACCTTTAAAGCTTTATTTCTTTAAAGAAATGGATTACATTTCGTATATACAGACCAGAGACAGCACAATAACATTTTTTTTTATAAAAACAATCAAAGATATCCTCGCACTCCAAAGATAATCAATCACCTCGCCACCGATATGAAACGCAGGCTCAAATTCTCAATATTAAATATTTATTATTTAGGGGCGTGGCATATTAAAGATCTGTCACACATCTATACTATAATCATAATTTTAAAAACCCATTTTTAAATTTATTTTACTGTTTTAATGCATTTTATGATCGCAATACGTTTTTAGTCTTTGACATCTGCTGTTCTTTCACGAACTTTTGTCATTTCATTGAGTGTTTAGCATATTTTGTGCTTAAATGCTTGTATTCATAATATTTTTAGTACCGAAACTTCCATTTTATGTCTGAGAAAATATCTATTAGCAACGAAGGTAATGCTGTGGGCGAAGAAAATAATTCTGCAAACACAAATCTGAAATCCTGAATGCAAGGTATTCATTCACTGCAGCTTCACTCGTAATTTAAACCTTCAAGTTCTGAGATATATTTTTTTCATTTCTGTTTCGTGTCTTCAATAATAAGATTTATTTTAATCTGACACGTATAAAATTAACAAAACATCATGAAAGCAGCCAATAAGAATGAATTTTTTATAGGGGAAGTCGGAGCGGAACGGGATGCTTATTGTTGAACAATTTTTGTAAAACTATGGAAAAGGAAAAATCATTTCATAAAAGTATAAAACAATAGTTTACTCTATTACTTAATTAAATCTCAATATAACTTAAAACGATGAAATTAGAGTTTTTATAAATTTTTAAAAAGAACCAAATTTCTCGTTCTACTCCGTCTGACCGGGGCAGAACCGGATAGGCTGTTTTTTTATTTACAATTAGTTTAATACAATTAAGTTTAAATCTTAACACCTTTTGTGTTTTCTTTCTTATACTTATTTAGCGTACGGTTGTCAATTTTAACATTCGTAAAGAATAACATTTTCCCCTTTCTTCCGTTCCTTTTCTTTATTAATCTATTATTTTTTGGTACAGAATCCTACAAGTTATTCTTATAAGTTGAGTCCGCCATTTTTCCCTTTTTTTCTTGAGGAACACACAACATTTTGCCTTACACAGTAGTATCCATTTCCGCCCCGTACGCTAGTTTCAGTTTAAGTTTTTTCACCGAGCCTTAATACAAGCAGAATTAAACATCACACTTAACTTATTTGCAACTAAAGACATTTAGTTAAAGAATATATGACATTAAAGAGTTAAAAGCTAGGAGTCTTGTGAATTACCTTCTGTCGAAATGCTGCAAAAATTATAAAGATGTGAGACGCCAACAAGAGTTCATTCACAAGGTGCAGTCAGAACTTGGCCAAGTCGGCTGTCAAGAATTTTTCCTTGACCAGTTATTCCACCCCTATTTACTAACCTCCAGAAGTATGCAGCAAAAAAGAAAGCAGGGTGTCCCGCTCTGCATCACTATCCCATTCCGCCCCGACTTCCCTTTTGTACTACACATTAGCGTTTCGTCCACAATTCTTTGGGTAAAAAGATGCATATTCATATTTATTCTGGTTGTAAGTACAAACAATTTTTTTTACAAAAATTAGAATATTAAATTGCAATAATTTTGTTAAAATGTAAATAATTCAGTTTTGAATTAATTTAGTTCAGATATGTAAAATGTATTAACATATTTTTGGATGGGTTCTAATACATATATTTTAATTACAAATTTAATATATATATATGTCTATTCAAATAAGTGAGTTTGTATTTTTTTTATAAATTTTAACTTACTTAATAGTACATGAATAATTAATATTTTAACAAAATTATTGATATTATTTGTTAGTTTAATAATAATAATTGCGGGTTCTATATTTGTCTCATCGCACACTGACCCGGGACAGTTCTGTAAATGTACAATGCGTTTTTTTCTAAAGAAGTAACATTTCTATTCCACAATTCTATTCAAATGCAGGTGCCAATTAGTTTCCTCCACAATCTCTTCCACTGAAAATACATCGTTAAAACTATACTTTGTTGCGAGCCAGATACAATGGATTTTAGCGTAGTATGAATTTTTTTTTATCTTTTTCATAGATTGAGAGACGCGATACCCGATGTGACTTCAATACGCCATTGTTCTCTATCTTGTTACATAGCAACACTTCAAATATTCGGCGAGCTCAGACAGGGTTTCTTCCAAAAAATAGCTCAAAAATTTAGTCGTGTGAGTTTTCAATATGTATGGAATTAGCGCAGAGCCATAATTGCAAATATTCTACAGTGTAAGTCAGATACAACACCGCATGTTAATTCAAATTTGAACTACGTACGTTGCTCTAGTTTACAGACTCACAAAATTTATTCCTAACGGTTGAAAAAACGTTTAATTTCCATGTATAAATATTTGTGTTTAACGAATTGATCTCACTCTAGTTTCTTAATCATCTCACATTTGCATATATTTTATCTAATTGGTAGAACCGATGTTACTCTTTATATCGATCCTTAATATCTCTAACGTGTATCAATGATTTATCGCCATCTGGTCCGCTCACATGTTTATCGAAACTATTACCGATTACTGCATAGTACATAAAGATAAGAACTAATTTTGAACAAGAGGCGATTGAGAAAGTACTTTAATATCGTAGAATGTGGTCGCGATAAAACAGGACAGAAAATATCTGTGTGATATGAATGAAACCCTATCAATACTGTACCTAAATACCGTTGGTTTTTGGGGCGACAGAATCATTACACATTCAGTTTACTCGTAATCGATTTCGACTTTCCATCCAAATTAAAATGTAAATGTTTAAAACGGAAACTTAAGGATTTTTAATATAAATATTAATGTTTAGTTGTTCAATTCTCTTAGTCATGTAAAGTTTTTAAGCTAATCATGTTTTTAATCAATATATTAAACATAATATTTTACGTTACGTATGATTTTTACGTATTATATCATTCAATCTAAAAGTTAAATATATAAAAAAGTGTTCAAATAAAAACCTATGTAACACTTTTTCCTTTTTTATAAATATATATAATACATAAAAAAGAACATTCTTCTATCTTAAATGTTGTAAGGGACAATAAAGTGAAAGTCAATGTAGTAATAAAATAATTAATTTTCAGTATGCTTTAAATTTAACAAATGTTTCCAATCATAATTTTAATTATTAACCTTTAATTTTAAAATTACAAAATTTGCACTTAAAATTTATAAAATGTTTAAAATTATATTAGATATTAAAAACAGTAGATTATAAGTCTTACTTAATTTTTAGGTATCATCATGCGAATTAAGTGTATTTACAGTTGCTTTAATAAATAGCATTTCTGATAAATTACGTTATAATAAATTTTAATATATAATATGGTCTCCTCTAATAACTCGAAGTTGGTTTTTTATAGGTCCCGTTTTACACGTTTCGGAGCCAATAAAAAAGAGCAATTACTAAATAATAAAACCTCACGCGGCAAACAAAGCCAATTTACGTATACATCGTATCGACGACCCGAAGAAGTTTATTATTTCTCAGGGAGTTAGCGCTCTGCCAACAATAGGTTAATTACGGCGCGAATTCTACTGCAACAATAGATGGAGTGAGAATACTCTCTTATGCTGCCAAAATTACACTTATAATAGCACACTAAGTGGAATGAATGGTATAGGAACGCCTAATTGAACTTATAACTCGCAGTTGATTTTGTCGCCACTTTTCTCGCGGCACTTCAATGGTTTTATAAATATTTACATTAATATATTCTGAAATCTGCAAGATGTCGAATGAAACAAACACGAAAATTTAAGTTAAATTCCTGTTTCACTCCCTGAAATTTTCATCGAAATCTGTTACGCCGTTTCGGAGCATAAACAGATCAAGAGTATAGGCAATCCGCATTTGTTTTTTGAAGAATCGAATAAATATTTCCGTGGGATTAATATTATATTATATCATATTAATATCTTCTTTAATTTTTCGAAATGAAATATGCAAGAATATTTAAGTTAAATCTCTTGTTTTTAAACCCTCAAATTTTGATTGAAACCCGTTGAGCTGTTTCGGAGTCTATTCAAGTCAAACATAGACAGTCAGTCAGACAGACAGACTCTTCAGTTTTATATATACGTCAAAATTGACGTTTCCTCTACTGATATGGAGATCTCGCCAGCCACTGAAAAGGATTGAATAGAGTTACCTACCTGTTAAATGACAGGACCAAAGAAATCACAACGATAAGTCACAGATATGATTTAATTTCTGAGGATCATTCTGGATACTTAAAATACTATTATTTTATATTGTAATAATCAGTTCCGAGGAGAGTCTAATATTTATTGTGTCTTACGTAGAGATAAGTTCTTACAAAATTATTTTTTCTATTTTGACCACATTATATTTATTAAATGTCTTCAACACAATCTATTCCACTCATTAGTAACTACAGTTCTACAATTTCATGGTTTTCTTCTAATTTATGTTAAGTGACAACATTATGACTCAACGTTTTGTGAATTTCTTTTGTGTACTTTTAATCGAGTTTCAAGAGCAAGTTTAGTGTGAACTATGAAAATTTTTCTACAATTACGTATATTGCCATATATAATTCTACATAAATTTATGTTGTCATTTTTTAAAATTTTGTCTCTATCTCTTTTATTATGTTAAGTTGGTTATTCATTAAAAATTAAGCTTAAATTTGTTAATATCCTTTTCAAACGATTTACTTATTTAACCATAATGCGATAAGTGTTTTAGTTATGTGTCCCTCCAAACTCGGAATGTGTCATGCAAAATGACAGTCCGCAGTCGACTCCGTAGGCCCAGGCCCTCAATGGGCTGTAGAGCCATGGAGAAAGAAAGAAAGTGTTTTTGTTGGATTTATTTTATTATTAAATTTAGTATTATATTTACGGCCATTAACGTATTTATTTAGATAATTAAAAAAATGAAATAGGTAAGAATATTAAATTAAAATATTTTTAACAAATTCAACATTTCCATTGTGGCACATGTCATTTGATACTAATAATTTTCATTGGGAATAAATATAATTATTTTCGGATATATTGGATGGTTTGATAAAAAATATAGAACACGCCATGAATAACTGATTATTTTGGACAGGAATTGTTAGACTTTTATTATCGGCGATCAACCACAAAAAATTTATGCTGGAAGTAAATCGATAAAATAAAAATAAAGAGGGGGAAGGCATTGTAGAACGGAGTTCTTACATAAGCGTGTCCTTGTTACGTCACAATTGTGGCTTTTTTTGGTTACTTGCCGATCAGAATCTAAATTCTACTACTAGGGTAAGAATACAATGTAACTAAAATTAATTTTTATATTACATTCAATTTATGTACACACAATAAATAATTAGAGACAATGAAAGTCAAATCAATATTTCAAACTAAAGGTGAATAGTTTCCCGAATTCAGCAATAGATACTCACTTCTACAGACAACGAAGTGTGTATTTTGTAAATTATAATAAAGAGAGGGCTGGTTATTTTAAATTATTCAACTAATTATTGCACTTTTAAAATATATAATAATTTTATTTATATATCAAAACAATTTCTTATTGAGTCCTGCGCACTATTACAATTATACATATTAACGTGCATTACTATTTAAATATCAAGGGGTTCTCAGAGCTAAGTACTGTAGTAACAACATGTAGCAGAGATTTTACATTATTTCGTGATGAAACTGTTTCATCTTCTAGGCGATTCCGGAAGAACAATTTTCCTCACTCTCCGGCTTCGTTTCTCGGTTTGCTCTCGGTCGACGGAAAAGATTCTGGACTGGTAGTAACCGGTGATTGAGGAAAACCAGGTTTCCTCGTTGGTAATGTTTATATCTTAGTCAACAATTTTGTTAATATGGCAGACTTCTGATGAACTTGTACTTTCTTCCATAAGTTATGAAAATGACTCTCCTTCTTCTTTCAGAATATAACTGCTCCCGTGTTCCACTACCAAGATACACTGACAATTTAATTGCGCATTTCTTCTTCTCTCCTACTTCCTCTGCACTCTGTTATTTTTCGTCTTCTCACCTCCCAGCTAAGCTTTATTCCCCTTCTCCAACGGAAAGCGCCACTCCAATCTTCATTCGTCCTCCGTCAAGCGCGGGAACTTTTTGTGATTTCAAAGGGAAGGATGTTTTTGGGAACGTCCCTGCAGAAAACGAACCCTAATCTTTTGTAGCTGCAAACAGACACGTTTTCTAGGAGACACCCTGGAACCTGGAATTCCCACCTCTTGCATGACTGTTTGAATTGTTAAAATATATAAATGTGAAAATTAGGGGAAAGGTCCTACTGCGTTACAATTTTTTTACATCAATGAGAGGCCATCCTACACTTATTCTTGTTTAAACGTTCTGTCTGTGTTGTTAGTCCTTGGAATAATTTTATTATTTACCCTTGGGGGATGGTGTGATACACACTTCATTTCGCAGAGACGTCACGTGGCTTGAGATCCCACCGTGCCACCCGAAACGAGGTTACGAATGGACCGCGCAGATTGCATGCCACAATGGAGCCTTAACTTCATTTGCTGCACTTCCCTTAAATTGTTAAATGTGAGAAAAGTAAGGTAAGAAGTCGAAGGAAGCAACAGGTCGCTCCGAATACTTTGTCAGCACCGAAAGGTCGAAGACAATATGCAAAGAGCTTATGTATCATCGATCGCGAACTGATCGCAAGGAAATCGAAGCTGATGTGCCCAGCTTAATGGAACCAGAAATTGCTTTGAGGCTGGCGAGGGTTACTGACCTCCACTGAGTTGGGAATTGGCATCAATTCTGCCTGCGGCTTATTTGACAACACATTCGCATATTTCGTTCTGCAGCTTAATTTCAACTATCCTTTTCTCGATTTCGACACATGGCAGGACTTGATTCGACAATTTATGAAAAGTGTTTCTTATTGTAAACTTTCGCTATTTGTCCGATATCGGAAATTATTCAATAGTGAGTGACAGCTTGTACCTGTAAATTGTTCTAAAAAATTTAATATAGTGATACATTTATTAAGTTGGAAGTAGCATCCCAAACGCATTATTAATGATAAATATGATTATGATATTTGGTTACGGATGTTTAAAGGTGCAATTCATTTCTCATTCATTTTCTCCTCATCTTAAGGATAAGTTATGTTCATTATATTAAATACTAGCTGTGCGCCCGGCGTTGCCCGGAAATTCTTTTATATTATCCTTCTGTAGTATTTAATTAGACCGTAATTTCTTTGTCAACACGTGATTAACCCATCAGCGAGTGCGTCATAGTTTTAAAAATTTACTTTCTCACGCCCCTTACTTAATGATAACCGAATTTCATCATAACCAACGCGATGACTTAATATCTTAGTCGACCCTAAATAAGCTCATACATACAGAAAAATACACAGAAACAATTATATTTATTAGCAGAAGATACTTGAACCATCTCTTCGGTCTGATTAGTGTGATATATATATATATATACCTACGAAAAATGAATTGGGTGTGTGCGGCACGGGTCTTTATAATGTGCCTCAATCATCACCATTGCGACTTATAAAACATTTTATACAATTATTAACCAATTAAAAGTTTCATAAGTTAAATAAAATGTTAGTTAGATTTAAGAATTATTTAATTATTAACGGATATATTTTCTTCAGTTTGACTAGTGTGAAATAATGTGTATACCATCACGTAGCTTGTCAAGGGTGAAATAATGCTTAAATATAATTTAACATTTTATTGAAGTAGTGATACATGTACCCAGCCGATAAGCGACAAGTGCGTGCGGCGGCGTCGACGACGATCGCGAAAAAGAATTAAAATGTATCATTATTTCAATAAATAAAATGTTATTTACATTTGAGATATAATCATCTCGCTTGACAGGTTACATGAGGGCATAAAGTTTCCTGTTGCGAGTTCTATACGTCCTTGTGGTAGGCGTGAAGAGGGAAGGAAACAACCGAAATCTTCGAAAGAACGACAGAAGACATCTCTGGGGTAAACACCGGTAAACAAAATTTTTACTGTGATAGTAGGATGAGGGACAAACATTACAAGGTGCAGCGCAGTCATTTGGGCCTCGGTATATAATACGATTGCATTGAAACTTTGGAAAGTTGTTCTCACACCAGAGGAAGTCTCTTACGGCCTATCAAAGAGTTAAACCCTTCCATTTCCCCCTATTAGGTTAAATTTGGCCCTCTCTCAACACAGTTGCAAACATATTACAATAGGCGAATTTTTTAATTGTTTCAAAAAGTGAGTATATTTAATATACAAACTGATAACATTACAAATATTTGTATCATATACTTAAGGAAAAAGGTGTACCTTATTAATTATAAATATTGGCACCCCTTGATGTACTGGGAATATTCATAACTTCCACGTTGTACTGGGATTATTTTTCACTTAATTAAGGTAACCATATTTTTTACTCCGTTAAGGTACCGGGTACCAGTTAGGTGAAGGGATAGGAACTGTTTGTTTATTTAATATGTCGCGTTTATTTTTGACTCTCTTAGGGTACCAGGAGAATTTTTAAGTCCTCTAAAGTACTGACAATATTTCCATTCTTTTAATGCACTGGTAAAACTTAAGTTTCTCTTAACGTAGCGTGTTAATTTAATGTAACAGCAGAATTCTGGTACTATCCGGGTGTGCCCATAAAGTTATTAATTGTCAAAAAAGCAAGTCTCTATGCCAGTTAGATCATATATTACCTAGAAATTAGTGTGGAATTAATTCCTTTTTGGGGCTAATATAAATAAACATGCGGGAAAACTTGGGCACTCGACTATAATTAAATAAAATATTTATTAAGAAAATATAGAAAAGGACTTTTTGTCTATGCAGCTCTCAAGTCAAATATCAACCTTAAATTACGGTTCCCTTAGTATTCTAATGTAGATGTGTTCAAACAGTCGATCGCAATCAATCCTCTAATCGTGAGGGCTTTTAAAGTCTATCTCGGAAATATGTCAACATTACCACAAACAATTAAAAATTTCCTCTTTTCTTCACTCACACAACGACACTGTATTAATTATAAAAATGAGATACATTTTAAGGGGAGAATAGGACTGTTCTTGTAATGTTAAAATAGTGGTATTCTGTACCTTCCTCTCGGAAAGGCTAATAGATAGGCGAAAATATTAGCGATATTCTAAGAGAGTAAAATATACTCGAGAGAGTCTGACATATGTACGAAGTGCGATAGAAATTGATCATAATATAAGCATAATTTAGTTTCGCTCACATGAAAAGGACCTTATCTTCAACTTCACCGGCATGTTGAATGTCTGAATTAATTTCAGCGATTTCGATTACGCTGAAACAGACAGCGTTTTAGGTTTATTTCCACTTATTGACTTTCACCAAACCTCGCACCCCCCACTCTGGGGCTGAAGTACAATTTAAGTTGCATTTGAATGTCAGAATTGAACTCAATGACTTTCATTATGCGGTAATAGACACCAATCACGATTTTTCTCAATCCCCCTTTTATGTCATACTGAATTGGGTTGAAATGATATGTAATCTTTATCGGAGTAAACACTATTAATCTAATTGACCCCGAAAAAAATATTTATGCCACGCAAAAATTAATATTTCCACCCCGTCCATCCCCGTTTATTGGGGTGGTAGTTGTGTCTTACCCCGACAGTGTTTGTTTCTGAGTCGCAAAGATCATGTGTAGAAAATTTGGTCAGTATGGTTTAGTTTTAACTCGGAACATATATATATGGAGACTTAAGACTGTCAGTATAGAGACCTGTTAATTTAATGTCGTTAATATTTACTATATTTACTGTTGTTTAATTTGAAAGCACACTCTAAAATTGATGAGCTTGAGAGAAAAGTTGTGGTGGCCATCCCCAGTGAAGGATAATATTGTGAAGAGGAGCATGTAAGTTGCTCGCTCAATATTGTTTCAAATTACGTAACCAGTTTCGGATTACGTGTTCTCGAGAAGTGCGCTACCGCAACGAAGGGGATGGAAATACAGCTATCCTCAATCAAATTAAAACCGAAAAAATTGGTCCCATGTTGCCGTGTTACATTCGCTTCGGTGTAGTCGTAAGGGAATGAATACCCCAGAGAAATTTAGTTGAGTATTATGAATTTAGAACGCATTTACATAAACAACCAGACTGATCGGGATGCAAATACAGAGTAGTGTTCTTCGTTAATATTATAATGGGATATAATTCTTGTTATAAATCCACATCTCTAAATTGTAAACGTTAAAGAATGCCGTTTCGTGTATTGTACAGTGCAACGGTTAATATCGATATTAAGGTGAACTTAACACTACGTTTTCTTCGCTTGCATTTATTAAAGACAGCGTGGTAAGTTTCTGTCTTGGCTTGATTGCACGTTATGAGGGTGGAATAATTGGTTTGGAGGCGCATCTGCTGCTGGGACTTTATCCAATATCCTAAGATTTCTCTCTGTACTGATTGCTACTCAATCCCACGGCCTTTTGTTGCTACTTCTGGGAAATAAAGTAGGACGAGCATTCCTTGAGATTGGAACCTAAATTTGTCTGCGAACTATTATTATTGCTGGATGTCTGCTAACTTCTGAAATTATTGTAAAATCGTAGAATTTAAAGGCTTTAATTTGTATTAAAATACGCGGGTCGTATGAATTTGTGCATTCACGTTAGCGGTCAAATGATAAATCTATTTCAGGAGTTAGCAGATGAAGTAGATAATGGGGGTAGAATAGATGGGGTTATCATAGACTTCGCTAAGGCATTTGATGTAGTACCTCATGATATCCTATTGTATAAATTAAATAAAACAGGTATAGATAAAAGAGTGTTACTATGGGTAGAAAAATTCTTAAGCGACAGATCGCAAAAAGTCAAAATCGGGGAACAATTTTCGGATTCAGGCGCTGTAACATCGGGAGTTCCCCAAGGCTCTGTAATCGGCCCCTTACTGTTTTTAATATTCATTAATGACTTACCGAATTACTTGAAGTCAGGGGTAAGGCTTTTCGCTGACGACTGTATCATATACAGAAAGATAACAAACGAGGAAGACACTTTATTATTACAAGAAGATCTAGATAAAGTTAATAGCTGGGCTCTGGAAAATAAAATGAAAATTAATGGAAAGAAAAGCAGCTCAATCTCGTTTACTAAACGCACGTTGTTAAATGAGACAGAATATAGAATAGGTGGGGAACTAATTCCAAGGGTAACGAGCTGCAAATATCTGGGGATATATTTCAACAACAGACTTGGGTGGGAGGAACAAGTGAATTTCACGGCCCGAAAAGCGTGGAATTCCTTACATTTCATTATGAGGAACTTAAAAAAGGGAAGTTCAAAAACAAAGGAGGTGGCATACTTATCTCTAGTTAGACCAATTTTGGAATATGGGGCGGCTTGTTGGGATCCTTACAGAATTAATCAAATAGAATCATTAGAGAAAGTTCAGAAAAGGGCTGCTAATTTTGTGCAAGTAGGGCCAGGTCATAGGAAGGAAAAAGTAAAACAGCTAGGTTGGGAGGTATTGTCAGAAAGGAGGGAGAAAGCAAGACTGCATTTGCTATTCAAAGCTTATACGGGGCAAAAACCATGGATTGGAATTAGCTACAAAATGCAAAAGCCCAGTTATATAGGTAGATGGGATCACCAATTCAAAGTGAAATATAGAAAACAAAAAACAGATGTTGGCAAATTCTCATTCCTAAATAGGACTATCAACGACTGGAATAATTTACCTGTGGGGGTGTTTGGAGGAAATCCTCTTCAAGAAAATAAATTTAGGTCAAATCTGAAAAAACGTGTGAAGTGAAGTGGATATTTTTTAATATAAATGTGTTTCCGAATATAAATAACTAAAGTGAAGTGAAGTGTTTCTCTTTTCTCTTTCAGGGCATCCACAGAACATGTTTATCTTTCTTTAATTTATAATTATGTATATTTAATTATGTATCTGCCACCGGGCTTGCGCCCAATTGTAGATTATTAGCAAATACAATACAATAAGATAGGGTTCAAACATGACATACGTCAGTCTTGCTAGTTTTTTTTATCATAAATTGCTGCATCTCATAAGCTTACGCAGGCTTGAATTGATATTTATAACTAATTTCAAAGGAAATAGAAATGCTTTTATTGAAGCTCATGTAGGGGCGTATAGCTAATTTAGAAGAAAGACAAGAATGGAAAAATGTGTCGAGCGGTCCAGAGACTCATTACCGGACTTCTTGTTTTCCGGGCGGGCGTTCTACCACTCAGTTAAATTCGTGAAAGTTTTAGTTAAAAAGAAAATTGAAAGACATGAACATGTCAAAGGATGGGTAACCAAAAGAATAGAATTGCAACCTTAAAAAAATAAGAAAAAGAGGTAGACCACGGGAAAACTGGGTGAAACAAGTCCAAATTAATATATAAGAAAAGAGGTAGCAAAATGAAGAATGGGAAGATAGACGATCGCGTGCTTTATAGAAATCCATCTATATATGCCAATTTAATTGAACATTTAATAATAAGATTTGTCGGTATTATTTTGTCATTGCAAATACTAGCTTGCCGGGATTTCCCTGGGCTCCCTGGGCACCAGAGAAAATCCAAAATTGTCATGAACTGCAGAGGTTAATCGGACGGTCAAAAATAAAAATTGACGTATGTTCCTTCACGTAATGCACTGACAAAACGTTAAGGATTAAGATTTGAACTATAATTTTCAAAATTCGGATACTATTATAGTAAATCTGATCAGTAAATTATGTGCTGAAAGTTTACGGCCTAAAGTTGGGTCCGTGGTTTGATTCTTACTTCAGGGATAACAATGATGTAAATATTCCACAGCGACGAATGGCTGATGCAATATTTAAATTATTTTTATATTTTTGGCCGCGTCAACTATGAAGTTATTGACGATCACAGAAATTCCATTAACTTATACCAAAGGATCATACTAATGAGATAAATGTTTTACACAAGGTTTACAGTTTTGTTTAGTTAAATTTTTACGTACATATTTATAACTTTTAAATATTCTTATATTATTTTCCGAAGATGTGATATTCTTAGGTCCATAAGATCCAGTAATATGTAGTAATGAGGGAAGTGGAAAATGATATGGTCCGTGGTCAGGTGCATCTTGAAAGAGTGATGCAATTTCAATAAATACAAATGGCTGTTTCTAAATTGGGCTTGTTCTGTAAAAGACCCCAGCTGAATAATTAGTAAAATAATAGCTATTTCCAGACATCTCGTTAAAATTATTAGCGTGGTAAAAATGTCTTTGATCGTAAACTAAATTTAAATAAATAGTAATTGTGGTACAAATTATAAAATAATCTCTAAATATTAGAGACAAATTACTGTATTCCCGAAATATACGTTATTCATACACAGAATTTTGGGCTTGTGTTTTCATGTTACTATTTGTACTCATCGACAACGGTCTTCAACGTACAAAGTAAACCTCTGTTGAACCCAATTAGCTCGAGTTAATTTCATGCGTCAGTAAATACCAGGAAATAATAAAGGAAAAAATATCCCGCAGGGCATGGAATGCCCCAGCGGGTACCTGATTGTCCAAGACTGACTGGTGCCCAAAATGTTTCCAATCATTGTCTTCTATTTGTATTATAATTGTTGACATTGATTATATCTGAGAAGATATTTATAAGGAACAACAGTGTTCTTCAATATATGCGCTGAAAGGTTTATCCTTCCGAATATGTATCCGCGACAACGTTTGAGAATAACAGCGTCCACTACTACCTCACAGAAATGTGTACGTTTGACGGTGAATGGAGATATTAATTTTAAATCGATTTGATTTGGGATTTAAAATGAGATATTAAATTATTGTCTCTATCCTATACGACATTGAGTGTCAAATAGCATCAAAAGATTAACATGTTTCATATTTAAATGATATTTTATTTTTAAATCTGCTTTTATGAATAAAATATATTTAACAAATGTTTTAATGACATTAAAATTGGTGAAAATTTTTTTACGTTTTATATAAATTTGAAATGAACTGTTTTCTTTATCTCTTGGAGCTTTTTCTCGATTTATTAAGCTAAATAAAATCATGATATGTATGATAAGTAAAATAACTGATATCAAAATGTTTTATGTTATAGTACATGAATTTGTAATAACAGAAAATATCCACAGACAACCTGATGAGAGTGCAAAAACGGAGGAAAAGTTATTGACTATTGATTAATAAAATATGTTTTCAATTACAATAAAGTCTATGAAATATTTAACAATTACTTTTCAATTTCTTAAATGATATCACAGTTACGATTTACTGAAATATCAGTAGAAAAATTATGATAATTCATTGTAGATAATTCTACACGCACCCAACGAGTTCAAGGGCTTATATAAAATTCCTACCACTCCCACATTAACCCATTTCATGATCGGCTTACCTTTCAATTAGGGCTTACCAAATCATGGTTTCCGATTCCCTGAATAAATTTGTGTCACTCCGTTGTACAGAAATTCCCAGGGGAATAGAAATCTACTCTACTATCTTAAATATTTCCATTCCTCAGGATGGTTGTATGATTCTCGCAAACAAACACATGACAGAAAATTGTATCGACCATCGCTAATTCGTCGGTCGGGTAAAGATAAAATAATTTATTAACGTAAACCATACGTGACCAATTACGTTCTATGCATCTACTGCCGATTACGGGTTTAGTATCTAAATTACGTGCATTGGATTACAGTTGGTAACCCACCGCAAAACAGAGTTGGTCAAAAGCAACTTAATTGTCTAGACCACGTGAGGTGACGGGGAACATCGGATAAAAGTGAAAGACGACGGCTCTCTGCGGCACGTTAGGGGGTGTAGCGTTGTTTTTGACAAGCAGAGTTAAAGACGTAAAGAAACATAGCTCTTTCAGAAGAAACTGAACTCACAACGAAACAGAAAAAGGCCTCTTTTCTTGAAAACAGCGATCATCCAGAGATATTAAACTAGAATATGGATTGTTATGTAAGCAAAAGCCGCAATTATTCTTTAGTTACATACCTTATAAAATCTTAAAAAACACTGCGGTTTTCTTAATGAACCTGAGATAGAAATATTATTTTTTATTGTAAAAATCGTTCAATTTTTGCTCAGAAATAATTTAATAATAAATGACCAACATTTTTAGATTTTTATTAAATATTTATGGTTAATTTATAAAGCCATATTAGTACATATTCTCAAATTCACCTTTATTCAAAGGCAGCTTGCAGGAATTTTCGGCGTTGTTCCATATTCATCTACACTTAAATACCTGTTATTACATTAAAGACAATAGATGTATTGATATTGTATTACATCACATCGATTATTTTGTCAAGTTATTAAATTTCGTCTGTTTACATCAACAGAGCATGAGCGACCTTTTCTTACTCGTTTCTTGATTTATATTTTCTTTTCCTGCCCTTCAATTATAATTACTGTCGACTGCCTTCTGTGCAGGTTATGCATATCTCTTCTTTGATGATTATATAAAAAGAGTAATTATAATATTGTTCACACAATATGAATTTAACTATATATAAGGTTTTCAATAAGGGCGGTTCTATGTTGAAATGGAATAAAACAAGCTGTATGTGAGAAATTTGTTTATACGTCACGCGCAGCTCGTTTGATTCCATTTTAACCTCGGCCCACCCTTATTTCAATAGTTGAAAACTACCAAATGGATTTGTTAATCAAAGTTGGAGGTATTTTATTTCTTTATAAAGGTTGCATCGACTTCATGGTCATTAGCGATCACAATGACAATTATTTACATATTATTATACAATTATGAATTTACGTATTATTTATAATTATGAATTTTTCAAAATAAGATACTGGTAATGTCAATTTTTGTTTTTAATCACTAATTAATTATTTCTCTTCATTACATTAGATTTTTAAATTCGGAAAAACTATAAAGGTCATTAGCGATCTCAGTGACAATTATTTCCATATTATTTTACAATAATGAATTTCCAAATAAGATACTGGTAATGTCCATATTTTGTTCGTTTATCACTAATTAATTATTTATCTTCATTACATTTGATTTTTAAATTAAAAAAAACGCAAAATACGATACATTTAGATTAACTTTAAAATCTTACTGTGCTCACAAAACTTAATAATGTATTTTTGATATTCATGGAAGTCAAAGATGGAGTTGTAATATTTGCCCTGGGAGACTGTTTTTGGTTCTTCACTTCATCCGCGTTTCTAAAAGCTTGTTTTCTTTGAATGTTTATGTTTATTAAAATTTATATTTGGATGTTAAGGGATTGTAATGAAAAGAGACAATACGTCGTGCTATTTGGGATTGATATGCTCTAATATTATATATTTTTTTAAAATTTATTTCAGGCTAATTTTCCTGTTGTACATAGAAACAACGGTTCCGTTTCATAAAATCCCCTATGTATTATAGTAGGAAGTGACTATAAATATCACAAACCATCCTGCGCCATCAGCGTCAGTCTTGTCGGTCGTATAGTGGTTGGACACACAACACTAAACGACCCACGCTTCAGAAAGCCCTGGAAATTCATAAGTCTTTGGTCTCGTGTGGGCCATATCTTATACCGTAACAGTCTGAGAACATGTGCGCCATCTCATGGTTCACGACAATAAATGTTCCTCATGTCAGTCTGTACAGACAACGTGAAGATTTGTTAATATCTACTCAGAGTGGACTCACTGCAGATTTTTATTTGAACGTTGATAAAACGAAAACGTCACTTTTTCAGGTAGCAGCTTATTCGTGCTAACCCATCTTTGGCATACGATAAAATAATATTGTACGGAATTTTATGAGAAGACATAGGGTGCCTGCATATTGACATCGTTACGTCCGCTAAATGGAATAAACGAATTAATACGCCATTAATAATCACTTGTCTTTGCTACTTAGTTTCTCAGAAACGTGGCACCTATTTTTAAAAATATTTTATGTTTCACAAACTATATACTAAACCGTACAAAACAATTTCCACGCTATTTATAGAGGAGCTGGCATTATTTAAATCGAGATGTTGTTACGTAACTTTTATTCAGAAGACAGCTATCAGGTTACATAAAATTTAAATATGTCGCGTTTCCTCCAAATACTCTCAGAAAACTCAAACGAATCTTCAAGGAATTGTTTTGTGTGTTAAATGAATGATTTTGATTTATATGTACAATGATTAAAAAGCCTGACTACGTAGCACTTCAAATTCGGAATATGTCATGAAAGATGACAGCCTGCTGTCATCCACGTAGGCCATGGCTCTAAATTGGGCTTTATTGCCAATAAAAAAACAAGATTACGTTTCCAAAAAATATTTTTAAATATGAAGTCACGAGCAAAATCTATGTCAGTCATTTTACCCCACCGTTCGGGCATCTTATCTATTTCACAATAAAAATGCCGAACGTTGGAACATTGGTTTGTAAATCTAGATACATATTTAAATGTGTGCATTCTTAAAAACCCGAGCAAAACACTGGCAGGATTAAAAAACCTCTGGTACAAACGTGTACCGAATTAAAGTTAAAAATATATGGGTACATTTATGCACGCGAAATACTGTGACGTCATCAAGCATGTACACACAATACTCCCAATATGGCTGCTTTGTTTACTTTCTGCTAGATTTCATGAATGAGGTCTTGAAAAATACAAAAATTATTTTCAAAACGAAAGTTTTTATAAAAATAAGACTTTATATTCTTTTAATATGCTAAATAAGCGCGAGATATTTCAAATTTCAATTTTGCCCAGTTATATCCTGGAACACAACATTATAAAATATCGATGGCTAATAATAAATACAAGTAAAAATTTCTTAATTGAAAAGTTTGGCGAAATACTTTGAAGTGAGAATTTCAAAGAATTATAAATATTACAAATAGTTACTATTTTTCTTATTGATGTGTTTGCGTACTTTTTATATTTGTTTTATGGAGTGACAATAATTGATAGTTTGAGCACGATCCGAAATCTCCTAATATGTGACGGTTTTTCACTGTAGTAAGAGACTTTATTACGGAAGCGACCAGAAAAAATGGTTACAACATATTTTTACCACATCAGAATAAATTTGCAAAGCTTTTTAAAACCAGTTTCTGAAGTTAGGGTGTTTGTTTTTAAATACCTAAGTTTATATGCCACTGGCAATTCAGAACAATTGAATGTAAAACAGCTTTATTGTTCAGCACGAAACGAGTAACATCCAAATTCGAAAGTGCTCGCAATTCATTTTATAATAATGAATTGATTTAGATTTCAAAGTTTCTAATAGAGTTTTAAAAAGTATATTGTGCCCAATTTTTAAAATAAAATTTGAAGTCTGTTTATCACAATTAATAAAAAAATTAAGTCATCTCATTTTGATTAAAACTTGGGAGGAAACTTAAATTTGCAAGAGACTTTGAAATAACACGCGTTTCCCGGATTTTTAAAAACATTCTGAGGCTAGGATAACAGAATGAATCGCAAACATCGAGACAATCGTATTTATAAAGAAAATATTTTAATATTAACAAGAAAATGCAAATATTCATAATCGTCTGTGTCAAATTACCTACAAGATTCTAATATAACAATAATATGTAGCATATATTTGTGTCATTTCATTAAGGAAAACGTTACGCTTCATACATGTTCAGCCCATTAAGCATCCGGAAATATTCACGACTCACTTATTGTATCGCGATTATTATTCACTTTCTTAAGATCTACCTTAAGGTGCAAGGATTATTTTTAACAACCTTAGAGTAAAGAACTCCATTAACTATTTTCTCCCTTTATTACAGCACCAGGATTTTGTAGACTCACTTAAATGTACTTTCATGTTCCTTGACTCGGTTGAGGTACAGTAATCATCTCTGTTAATTTTAAGCTAACTATACAATCGGCATAGGTTGGTGTGTGCCCATCAAGGCGTTAATGGTCCAAAAATTTGCCGGTTTAGAAGACAGTTATGTCACATGTTTACCTAGAGATTAGTAACATATTCATTCAATTAATGAAAATATAGTATTTTTTATAAGTCGCTAATGACTATTTTGGTGTGACTATAAATAAAATGAATATATAAATATATATATATATATAGTCTATACCCGGGCAAAGCCGGGCACCCAGCTAGTTGTGAACAAAGCTCTGGAAATTAATAGTCATTTTTAATCTGAGGCCGGACAAAACAAAATACATATGCTTCTTACAATAATTTTTAAAAAATACGACAAAGGCAATTTTCGTCAACACTCAGAATTTAGGTTCTTTTACAAAAAATAATGTTTGTTACAACAAACATTGTTAGTTCTGTTTGCCTAGTCCTCACAACGAGTTAAAATTAAAAACGTAGCAACTCTATCTGAAAAATAACACTGAATTTTTTACTTATAATGTTGATAAAAAAATTAATAACTGAGATAGTATTGGAAAATTCTAAGGAGGATCTTACCTTTTATCTAATTATAAATTGTATGTTTGAGGATTCATGTGCAAAAAAGGCCATATATATTTTTGAATTGCATTGCTTTTTCTGTAATGTCAGATGAAAAACGTTAATTTTAAGATTTGTTTTAAAATAAATCCCTTGAAAACGTATAGAGTCTGATTATGTGATGTTCAATGCTCAAAGTTATGAATGAGTTTACAGGAACACACATGGTAAGGTAAGAGAAACTGACGTCCATTTTCTTAAAATAAGGTTTAATCGGCCAATATATTAGCATGACAATATCTCAATACTAACCTAAAAGCATGCCGACACTTAGATAACAGGCAGTATTGGTTGTCTTGTTAATTATGTATGTTATTATGGTTAAAACCGGGGTGTTTCAGCGCTTGGAGATTAGCCGTAAAATTTGCAGTGTGTGTGCGCGCGTAGGTATTTGAGTGCCATGATTTTCATATACATTTATCGGTCTACCAAAACTTATAATGCTTGTTACATTAATGAATGTTATCAGAAATAATTAAGCCGCGTCATAACTTTAAGCCTACCCTACCACAAAATTTAAAAAATCTAATCATTTTGAATGCACGCGCCATTCATATTTTAATTTCCGTTTGTTGTATAATGACAGGCTGCAATTAAATACAGCAACATTAAATCCAATTCTGTCGGAGTAATTAGTTTACGAAGTATTCAACTCAAAACGCTACAGTTTCCGTCAATCCATTTAACGATACAAGAGCAACAGTCCAATGAATATGATAATTGAATTTTGACGTTTTGACCGGTTAAACGATATTACACCCCCCCCCCCCACTCGAAATATTGGAATATAGCGCATACCAAAGAAACGTCGGAAAAAACAGGCATTTTAATTTTGTGGTAAATAAACATTTTTATAATTATATTATTTGCCAGGAACTGGAATATTAAAATATGAATATAAAAACTTACCATCTCTTATTATTTTCTGATATAAAAATAATAAGTTCGAAGATAGGTCCTGAGGTATAAACGGTGGATTGTTGTTTGAAAAACAAAACTATAACTTTATGCAGACAAATTTTGAAGTTTCAAGACCTACATTGTTTAGTTTTTGATGCAAAAATTGGCCTTCGTTATGTGATAGAACAAATTTGCAACCTTTCAGTTCAAACAATGTCAATGTCGAGCTAGATACTATTCTTGGCGAATTTTCTCCTTCCGTTACAACAATAAAATATTGGACGAACGATCTGCTAAGGCGATCATCGCAGTGATTGACCAGTTGAAGTGACCACGCCAGAAAGTCCACAAAACGACATCGTATTCTGACTGAAAATTACGACTTGAGAAAGCTGTGCGCAAGATGGGTGCCGCGTTTTCCTACAATTGAACAAATCAGAGCCGTGAAGATGTTTTAGGATAAAACCGAGATTTTGAGTCGATTCATAACCTCACGCACGACACATCGGTCCATCACTTCACACCTGAGACGAAGGAATAGTAAAAGAAGTGGACTGAGAGAAGAGAAGGTATCTCCATCTGCTGGCCTCGTCATGGCTTCTGTATTCTGCATGTGGACCAATTTTACACTTTTGGACCAATTTTCATTACATTCAAAAAGGGAAGACAATCAGTGACGAGTATTGTAAAAATTATAGAGCAGCGGTTGACTAATGATAACAAGAAAAAACGGCTTTTTGTGGTGAAAAAGATTTTATTATTTCATAACTTAAGTGCACCAGTTACCACATAAATTATCGCAATTGCCAAAATCAATGAGTTTCGGCTCGGATTTTCTTCCTCGCGCCCTCTATTCGCCAGATTTAGCTCCCTTGGTTTATTTTCACTTTCCAAACTTAAAAGAAACGACTCGGTTTTAAAAGATTTGTCAACAATGAAGAAGTGGAGCCTGCGATTGATGGCTATTTTGAGGATCTCGATGGTTCTCACTTTAAACGGGACATCTAAGCTATTGAATATCTCTCGGAACGTGTATCGAGCTGAAAAGAGACTACATTGAGAAATGAACATTTATTTTTTCTTTGTTCGGTCGGGTACTTCAGGGACTTCCTTTGTGTTTTGGAAGAACTAAAACAGTATTTTCA
The DNA here is from genome assembly GCA_034510155.1 of Eucriotettix oculatus. NCBI lineage: Eukaryota > Metazoa > Arthropoda > Insecta > Orthoptera > Tetrigidae > Eucriotettix > Eucriotettix oculatus. The sequence continues at coordinate 60,321,594 of CM067380.1, forward strand.
ACAGCAGTGATATATTCTGCTATTAAATTAACAGATATATCAATGAGACCGATGTTGGTTTTTCTTTACGTAAAAGTAATAGAACAAGTAATCTTCCGATATTTGTAAAATGTCTTTTTATTGGCTGTGTGTGTTATCAATTTTTTTTTATTATTTTCTTCATGAATTATATTTGAAAATTTTCCAAATAGACATCTGTTATAAGTATGTTAAGAAAGTAATTTTACTTACAACAGCTTTTTTCTCTAATTTAAGGATTATAAAAATTAAAAATGACCCCTAATTACTTCATTCTGTCTATAAAGTATATCTGCAGCAATTTCTAAATTGTAGCTATTTCCATACGAAACGTGTCACCTTGCTGAATAATATCCTAAGATTATTTGATAGCGACCCCATGGTACAGATTAAACTTTTAGAATTCTCAAGTTTCAATTTAGATTGTCAAAAAGATGATTCATTCTTTTGAATTGACACTCCAAATACTTATCTCGCTATAAGTTAAATTCTAAGAGTTCTTCATTTCTGTAAAAGTCGACGTTTTATCTATCGATATAAATCGTAATTTAAAAATGATGTCTAAGACTAAACTTAATTTTTATTTTATGTAACATTTTAGAATAGTATTTTGAAATTTCATTGCATTATTTCGTGAAATTCATGCCATGTAAGTTTTTAAAATTATATGTTGATTCTAAAGTTTTCATTTTAAATAAATGTATTATTTTAAGAATATCATAATCAATCCCACGTTTAACATTTAAATGGCAATGCGGTATTGATTGTAGTATTTACTTTCACTTTATTTCTATAACTATATAATCTCGTATTTATATTAGTGCGCGTGTGTCCAATTTCATTATTTTCACAATATTATTGTATTTTATAAATATATTAGTTTGTTCATTTATTTGGATTTTATCTATAAATTCTGTTAAATAGTTTCTTATTGTATTTTCTGGTTGTAGCCCAAATTTGATTTTATTAATAGCATTGTGTTTTAATTATTTCTGATTTAGGTGTTACTTTCTGAATGAAGGTTAAGGAGCAAAATTTTATGCTTTATTGAGTTTATTTCTAATTCATCATTATTATTAATTAAATGGAATATATATGTATAATTAAGAGAAAATTTTAGAATCAATATATATTATTTAAAATTAGAATGGTATGAATTCCAGGAAAGAAAATGATATATCAAAATACTATGCAATAGGTTTAGAGAAAATCAAAATTTGACAGTTAAAATTGACAATGGTTTGGTTTGTTTTAGACTTATTCGAGAATCGATAAGTCAATTCTAATCTTTTCAAAAATTAGTCAAAAAATCTAAATTATTTATTTTAAGTTATATTGATATTAAGTGAAACAAGAAATAGAATAAAATAATGTCATTTTTCTTTTTCCATCATTTTATAAAAATTGTTAAGAATGAGTGTTCCGATCCGCTCCGACTTCCCATATTGTGGTTTTTGTAGTTTGAATTAAATTGTAGGTGTCGAAAGCTCCACAAATATTAATAAAATTTACAATTCAAAAAAATTAATTTGTTTTTTATTAAAATTGTGACTTTTAAAATCAAATGTTTTTCATCATTAAAATTAGAATACAAAAAGTCCTCGAAGAAAAGTATTATCTTTATTAATATGCTTGAAGTAATTTGTTATGCTGCTTTTAGGTTTTTTATTACGTTCAAATATTTTGCCCTCAATTTTTCTTTCATTGATTATATTTTCATTATTCACTTTACACAATTCATTTATCAATTTTTATCTGTAGAAATTATTCAATAACGTATTGTGTATACTTGCTTTAACTTCGATTAGGAGTTTTTTTATTTGTTAATGTTAAGGCCCTTTGTTTTAAAATCTGTGCTGCATTCCTGTAATGTTGAAAAGGATTATTAGAAAAATAATTAAGTAAGATGTCAACTGATACGGGTTTCTTAAACCATTCTATGACTAATTTAGTAATATTATTGCTTCTTTTCTATAGATGAATGTGAATTATTGCCGAAAGCTTATTTAAAGATATTAATCAATTTTTTATTAATGTTTTAAAGAAACTGAGACTAATTTTAAACTTTTAGATACCTTATAAATAATTTTCATTTTTTTTACTATATTTGTTACAGATAAAGGTTGTTAGATTTTCAATTTGGTCTCAGCAATGAGTGAAGTGAATAATTTGAAATGTGGAAACTGTATCTTGGTTATTAAAGTGGAAGTACGTCTACATATACTGAACTCTAATAAATTTATGATGGCGTATTAGTGTTTCGAGGCCTGTAATGGAACCTTTCAGAATTAACTTTTGGCCGAATGCTCCCTCTTTGTTGTCCTCCTGAAATTCTAAACCAACTTCTATGAAAATATTGAACACATCAAGGTTTCTTAATCAAGCACTTCGATTCAACACGCCACCAGATTATTCTTTACGATACGACGCCACTTCCATCAAATTTTAAATCCACATTAAATACGCAAATGGGTTTGGATGCCATAACCGTGATCATAGGCATTGATAAGGCCTCTATGGGAATACATGGCGTTCCATTAGGCCCATACGTCAAGCAGTTAATAATGACAAGACAATAAAGGACACAATGGGCCATGTGCCAGCCATTGAGTCATCTTTCCTTCCTCTCGCCTGCATTGCTTCAATATTCCTTGAGATGACTTCGTGTTTATGACTGGATCGAAGGGCCTGTTTTACGCACTAAGGCCGCTCCCCCTTTAATAATTAAATGGAAGCTCAGCTAACATACCTTTTTGCTTAATAAACTGCAACACACTTTAGACAGGTCGTAAAGACTATGCTTTGTTGAAAAGGTGACGCACGAATCTAATTTCATTACTGCACACTTACGAAATTCAAATATTAAATTTTTCACATGCAATATCCCAAAATTTTCTTAGTTTTATACATTAGCTAGAGTGTAATTTCAAATATTTCCGTTTCTGTGTGACGTTTTTATGGATTCTATTTTTTTGTAATTCTTGGCCTATCATTAATCTAATAAAGCAATTTTAGATACTAAGGCAATATCAAAAAATACCATAACTGCAGCGTAATCAAACTGAATTTATTATTTTAAAATACTTTTGTAAATCTTTTATCAATCTAATTGAAATAAAATAGATTTTCTGCCTCTTCCATTTAGTAAATCTTCAATCACTGCCTGAATTCTACGGCTTAATAGAATGATGCTGAGATTTAACTTGTAGCATATACTTCCTCTGTCCCATATAATAGTAGCAAGTGAAAATTTAATCGCGAATTATTGGTGACTGCGTAAAAACTGTGAAGCCTTCAATCAAAATCAAGGTTTCGTGACGTATGTCATTTGGTTTAACACATATTTCAATTTGAATGTCAAACCTAATTATTACAAATTATATCTAGTTTACTTATTTCTTCCGCTGATGGAAATAGATTGTTTTATTTCAAAATAAATATAAATACAGAGAATTTTGAATGTAAGATCGAGATTGGATTGTCCAATTCTTGATGCATCGAAAGAAAAATGAAAAGTTGTAGATAAAGTTTAAGATAAATGCTTAGGTTGATTCTTTGAAAACAGAATTGTGGGCGTAAATACAAGGATTATGGAGAAATACTAAGTCATATCCCTACTATCAGAAGAGGATATATAAGATCAGGAGCTCACGCCATTGAGGATACACACCTACATTATTCAGACTTTTTTTAAAAAAGGAAAATCCATAAAACCAGTTTCGAGCACCATAAAACCATTTCTTACAGAGAGTAATGAGTAATGGATTGGTTGAAGCTGTAAACATTGCCTTTGATAATATTTCACGGGCAATACTGGAGTCTGCGTTTCTGTCACTTCAACAAATAATGCTGGAAGAAATGAACGAAGTATCTAATAATTTTAAGGTTACGCAAATTGGGATTGAAAAGCTTTGTAACCAAAATATTTTACCTACAAGTTGATAATGCAATAACGTTATTATTGAAAAATCCAGATATTATCTGAACGATCCAGAAATTAGGAGTAATATTTTTAATATACGGTTTAATTTATTCTTAGATTTTATATAATAAATGTTACTTTCTATATTTATTTTCTCTTTCGACTATTATTACGGAAACAATTAAATCCATCAACTGTTAATATTACTATGGGACAGACGGAGTATAAAATTAATTAAGCAATGTTTCTCGTAAATACCCTCAAATTTCTCAAAAGAATTGTGTTCTTTAAAATTTTTCAGCCAATCAACGTGTTTCATCGAATCACTAATGATTAATGGCCAGAATTCTACGTATTCCTTACAATGATTGCTGAAAGAGAAATCGTATGAGGATTGTTATCCTCATTGTAGAGCAGATTCAGAGATGAAGACGAGTTCCGTGGCGCTGTGAAATACTGTGAGAAGACAGTGTAGAAGCGTTGCTTTAATGATATCTGTCCACAAGGTCGCAAAACCACCTGAGCCCCTGAGTGGCTTCAATGGCGTCCAATTGCTACATGCGATTCGCTCGTTAGAACTCCTGTCATTTGCTGACTATAGCGGAATAATGGATTCCTTCATTATTTTAACTTCACCATAAGCATTTCATGCGTTCCCACAGAAAATGAAGCTTTACCTCTATTTTTTAAAATTAATTTTTAATTCCAATCGGAGACTTTTAAACTGTTTCCTATATTTAGTATTGTAGATAATATATTGGTAAGTATTCAAAGTGATGAAACACAGTATTCACTACTATTTTCTTGTAAATTACTGGAGTAATTAGAAAATCTCATTCATTATTTAATTGAATAATCCGGATATTCATTTAAAAATTAAATTATTGAGGACTACAGTTTTATAGAAATTAGATATGATTGACAGTTAATTTGGGGGGGGGATAGTTTATCAGTTGTAATTTTGCATTAACTTTTTGCACTTATAATTTGATGGAATTACATAAGAATTAATGCGTTTGCACTGTCGAAGGGCAATGCAGTCGTGAATGCGACCCTTTAGGGCAATAACACATATTGTAAAGGCATTGTTGGGGTTAAGAATTGAAATATATAGCTAACCCTTATAAGACCAGCTACGTAAAAAATATTTAACACTATCTGGGTGGCCAGCATTGCCCGATGCAGTATTTAATTCGGCAATAGTATTTATGTCAACATGAGATTAATCCGGCATAGAGCCTCCCACTTTTTAAACATTTACTTTTTCACGCCCTATATCCTACTTACGCCGACGGAATGCTAATTTCTTCGTAAACAGCACAGTACTTTAATCGAGCCAAGTAATCTAACAATAGTTTTAATAAGCAGAGTAACTTAAAAAAAGAGACTGTGAAAGGTACTAGTAAAATTACTCCCAATATCTTAAGAGAGCCAAAAATAGTCCGGTACCCTAAGAGAGCGAAAATATTCGACACCTCCGTCGAGGTGTGAGATAGCGATGTTTTACTCATCCCGTACCTGATCCTGGATCTAGATCGAAACAAACATGTGTAAAAATTTTGGTGGAAATTCCTCCACGCGGTTAAGATTGTATTCCGAACTTTGTTTTACCCCCTCCACCCCCCACTTCTAGGCGCTGAACAACAACTTAATTGGCCTGCTTAATGTCAGAATGCAACTCAGCGACTGTTGTTTTCGCGACATTTTATGTTACGCCCCAGAACCACAAGGGTACTCTCCTCCCATGGTGAAAGGATAGACAAACAACATGTGGAATGAACCCTATCAATCACTTTCACTCAGAAAAATAGTTATTCGACGAAAAGATCGGCATTAATTGTACGATTAAATTTTTCCACGCCGTCCAAACCCGGTCCTAGGGTTGAAATTACTCTATGAGTTTAAATTTCTTTAACAAATACGGAAACATATCGCGTGCGTCCGAAATTTTTCGAAACTGAATTAATAAAAAATGGAGAAAACGTAAGATGCAGGTTTTAATGGTTAAAGTGTCTATTCTACGCGAGTTCAACGCACAGAACATTCATACAACCGTATGATACTGTCAAAATAGTCTTTGTTTCTGATGTTCTTCAATTGGCTTGAATGTCGATATGACCTTTAAAGTGAATTTTTATTTTAAGGAATGAAAAACTCGGCGCCAAATTGGATGAATACGAAGGGTGGTTGAGAAATGGCAATTGTTATTTCGCTACTAACTGAACTGACTTCAACGTATGAGCGGGTGGATTGTCATTCAGGAAAAAGAAATCCCTCTTCTCCGAATGTTGGGGGGCGAACCTTTTGAATATTCTTGCAGAACCAATCCATGATACCCAGATAATTCAGGGAATCTGCAGTGGTACCGATGGGAACTAATTACCTGTGGATAATGCCGAAAACGATTAGCACTGTCTTCACTTTTTCTTTAGTCGCTCTTTCTTTGCTTTTGCTAACTATAACCGACACATTCTACATTTATTCGTTTTGTGGTAGGTTTGTATTGATAACACAAAGTCTCGTCACCAGTGAAGATTTTATCCTGAACATAATTGTCTGTCTTTCTTTTAATTTCAATCGAGTAGCGTTGTTCTGTTTGTTTGGGAGTCAAAGTGAGTTAGACAAACTTTTCACACGCTTTTCTCTTCATCAAAACATTTCAGAGGATGTCTTGCTCCATGCATGAGGGATGACGGTCGGTTTGCAAATGATCACGAATTTTCTCAATGTTTTCGCCGGATGAAGTTGAGGTCTTTCACCCTCAAGCGACACCCGTCCTTCCTTAAGACGCATAAAACACTCAAACACGACTTAAACAATTATCACCGTAGACTCGAAAGTCTTCGTAACCGTTTTAACGAGCAAAGCGTGAAATCGAATCATTGTTCTTTTCTCCATTTCGATTTCCTGACCCAACAACGTTGACGAACTACGGTCGCACATCCACTATTTAACACTGCCTGCTCACAACTATTGTTTAAAGTTGTTACTATAACCTGACACGGTAGCTTTGCGGTGATGTCGCTTATAGGTCAGGGAAATAATCAGTTTCAAACCTTTACGATAGCATGGTGTACATTCTTTTTTGTTATAGAAATTTAGAGTTCTCAATGCGTATTAACAAACTTCTTGATTTCTGTTTGCTCCTACCGACTCTACTTATATTTCGTTCCGTGAAACCTGTTTAAAACGTCACCATTATTTTCAAAAACATATCTGAAGCTATGTGCTTTGTCGTGATTTGAGTTTTTTATGCGGTGTTACAGAGAAGCAGCTTATCTCTGTTAAAGGTATAATTGTTTGTTAAAAGCAAGTCGGAAGTCGCTCGAGACCTAGTTCCCGAGTTTAATTACATCACATTCGAATTTATCAAATGAAATCGAACAATAAGTGCCCAAATGGATACAATTAGGTGGCTTGATCGCTCTTCTGACGGTTCCTATTCATTATTTGCAGTTAATTAACAAAACACTGCTCCAGGCTTAAAACGAAGGGCGGCCTTAAAGCTGGTCGCCATTGTGTTATTGAAACACGTGTAAACTCCCTTTCTACTCAAATCTAGATCCTATGAATTTTCCATTTTAGCAATTGATGGTATTTGGACACCCTCGCACTTGTCGGAGATAATAATTTACCAAATCTATGGTTCAATTAAAATTTCCATTTTCCAGTCTCGTGACAAATAGCTCAACATAAATTGTCCGCGTCTAAATTTGGCGCTGATTTTTAGTTAATAGCGCTCTTTATGGCAGCCGTGATTATCGCTCCAATGTATTTCCAAACAATGACTCGTTTTAAAACGCAAATAAAAAAATTGACAATAGGCTGATTGCGTGGTATGAAGTGCGTCTAATGTAACGTGAATCGCATTCGATTGCGTTCAGAATAGGGTTAGTGCGGATGAAATCTAATTAATTCCTACGCAAAAGGCAAATGACCTTATACGGCGCTGCACGTGTTCATGTAGGTATTTTGCAGGGTTCTAATTTCTTTATCCAATTTTATAAATGTGAGAATCGATCAATTTTCTGGCTAATTAATTAGGACGTAGCAAAAGTATAGCAATATTCTTCCCTAAATTATTATCAGTAATGAAAACGTTATTCTCAAGACTTCTACTTTGTCATTTTATTTTTGGAAAAAGATTCATTTTTTCAATAAATTGAAGCTCTCGCTTGTCGTTTTTATCTGAGATGGAAAAATCATTTGCTTCTTCTTGTTTAATTAACAAACTGTGATTACGCTATTATAAGAAATTAGTGTCGGAGACTGACCACAGTAATTTCATTAATAATATTACATATTTTCGGATTTTTTTATGTTTCATACTATAATCAGCATTATAGCGAAATTTACCATTCTCACATGTGGCCAGCAACTGAAGTAAAGTTGAGAGCAATGACTTTCCCAAAAAGTATTTTTGCTTTAGTTTATGTAGCTTACACAAGAGTATGGTCAGGTAATACGGCAAATATACATATTAGCTTTATGATTTCCAAGATCGATAATTTGAAATTATTTTACCAACAACTGAAGTATGTTATTGGGAGCCATCATAAATGATTTAGCCCAAAAATTCGACATCATAAAGATTTTCACGTCATTATCAGTACAAGGTTTGTCAAAAATAATCATTACATTTGACATGTAAATATTTTTTGAAAAATGATGAAAATATAAAATTTTACGTTTTATTTCTGTAATAATTAAATAAAAATTTCATAACCTGATTCAGAGTTTATTTTTTAATACAATTAAAAAGAAAACCGTTTCGGCAGGTATTTGTACCATCTTCAGGTTTTTATCCTGTGGAGAAGTAATCATGGACAACGTTTTAATCGTGAAAAATCACATTCAAAATTTACGTAGAAGCAAAAAAGTATCAAACAAATGTTACACAACTGAGAAACACCTAGTAGTTTACACTATCAGATACAATATATTTGGAAACATAACTCAATTTTTTCTGAATTCAGACATCCTCGAGTTTTTATCAGAACGGCGCAAGTGTTACAATTGTAGAGGAGCCTCGAGAAAACTTAAAAAACCGAAAAGTTACTTTTGATTGTATTAAAAAGTAAAATCTGAATCAGGTCATAAAATTATTGTTAATTTTGTAATAAAGGATAATGTATAAACTTTTTTGCATAACAACTGATGGGTGCTCCATTAGCCCCCATTAAGTTGCAGCTCTAGCGAGCACGTCTTTAGTTATTGTTTCCATGACAATTTGTACGCGGTACCTATTGCTTCTGGAAGTTTAGGCACGTAAACTGAAACCTTCACAGGAAAAATCAGATGCAGTGAGATCCGGTAACCTTGGAGGGCCAGTGATATAAGGCTGAATCATTTTGTCCAGTTCGGTCAATCCATCGTCGAGGAAGCCTATCATTTAAAAACTGAGGAGCTTCTTTCTATAACAGTAAATTGTTCTATCACATCGGGATGTAAGGTGAATAGTTTTTTAAATATCATCAGTGTGACTGTAATTAAAAATAGCCTAAGCTGAATAGTTATGAATTTTTGAAGTCGGATTATTTTTAAAACACACTGCACTTTAGAAGATTTGTGCTTACAATTTGAATGATTTTTTAAAGCGATTATTAGCTTTAAAGCCAGATAACTGGTTGAAAGTAAAAGTAAAGAAATGAAATTCGTGGTTAGAAAAAGACTCAAACCGACAATAATAAAGCAGGCTGATTCACGAAATAAATATTGTATCATTGTTATAAAAAATGCAACACAACGAATAATTATTACATATTTTCGGATATTTTTTATGGCTGAGCGTGCACTTGAAATAATCAATAATCTGCATCAAAAATAATGTTTGGAATTGGAATCAGTTTGTTGTTGAAAGAATGACCGATGCGGTGCAGCGTGATGCGGTCAGTGCACAGAAATCCCCCCCCATAGTCTACTTGCAGCGTAACTAGGTCAGCGATATCAGACTACATTTGGTGAGTAGTGAAGGAGTTAACCTAGTTGAAATTCCCCGCAGGTTGAAAGACCAGTACTGTGGTTTCTGTGAGCATCAGACGAGTTGGAATAATATTACTTTATTTTTGAGACAGGTGAACATGAAGCAAGAGTATTATTTTTATGATTTACAGGGCGAGAGTCAAAGTATAAAGCAGGGGACGGAGACCAAAGACGTCGAAATTGTGGAATAAAGGAAAAACAAGAGTTGGCTTTTACAATTTGTAAACAAAATTTTGAAACTTGGCAAAGGAATTATTTCGTGATTGAAAATTGGATTGCGGCTTAGTTAAATCTGTGTTTGATCCTAACAATATATATATTCGTAAACATTGCGTCCGTTATTTTTAGGTGGGCTCAAATACTTACTGATCACAACAACAATTTTTCTCGTTTGTTTATTCGACTAAGATTTGATATGACAGAAAATAGTATCTCCCATTACCACGCGTCGAACGGATATTCTAATTTGCTCACAGTTGTATTTTTCCTGGTTAATATTTTATAGATTAGCAACACAAATACTCGGAAAATGAAATTTAACTTCCAAAATTATGTAACCTATAGCATCAGCGATTTACTGTTTTCTAACTGGTCTATTGTGAAGTAATGTTTCATAAAAGTGCTGTGTTTTGTATAACCGATTTCATTTTTTCCAGGTAAAATAAATTTAAAGCGGAATCGTTTCTACATCTAAAATACAAGTGTTATACTATTAACGGGTATTTTTTAAATGAAACTTTCGGAGTATTATTTGTCTGTATTAAAACCAAAAGGACTGCCATTGTACCTAATATCGAAAGATGAGATTTTATAAAAATAACGTCAATCTTAAACCCTGCAGCTATACTAACAGTAACTTATGAGTTAATTTGTAAATTTTTATTCTTTTTAACATAACCAGTTAGAGTCGCTGATCTACAAATTGAAAAAAGCACGGTGCATATATATTAAAAAAAACACAATAAACCATGGGGCTTAACCCCCTCCCATTTTTTGCGCAATCGCAGAACGAATTATAGTTTAAGAAAATGAAAAAGTATGGCATAGAGACAAACTGGGAAATAATCCGCCATTTTAATTGTGCTCAATATGGCTGCTATTTGTTTACCTTCTGCTACGTTCACATTTGATGAATTATGTCCTCCAATACGAACACCAGGAACACAAGGAAGGACGGTAAACAACGATACAATTATTTAAAGTGAAGCATATTTCCGTTTTATTTATAGCCACCTTGTAACTTGACATATTTTATGGAACTAAGACCCACGAATATTTCTGAATGAAATCATGGAGTACGGACATACAGAAATTTCTAAGGGTAATAAAAGAGAATACGTAAGATTTTGTAATCATAATTCAATAGATTTGAAAATCAGATGAATGGATAGAGTAACTAGCCAGTAAATTCTAACAGACTAAGAGAAGAGAGAACAATATGACCAAGAGAAGGGATAGATTAATAGGCCACGTTTTGGGACAAGAGGGTCTTGTAAAATTTGCATTAGAGGAAAGTACGTCGGGTAAGAACAGAAAAAGGAGGTCAAGGATGGAACACGGGGAGAGAAGATTAGGGAGGGTGTGGTAATTATGCAGTAATGAAAAGGCTTGAAGAGAATAGGTTAGTATTGAGAGTTTCATAAGAAACTGAGTTCTACAACAGATTTGTCCTCAATTGCATAGACTGGTGGAAATATTTAAGTGAGAATCTAAGTTAGTGGGAATGCTCAATTGAAGCCTAGTAAAGCATATAGTTTATTTTAGAAGAAAGATAAGAATGGAAAAATGTCAACCGGACTAGGGAATCGAACCCAGGACACTTCTCCATTTCGTAAAACTAAGCTAGGCTCACCTACCAATTCACTAATCAGATCCTGGGTTCGATTCCCTGGCCCGGTTGACATTTTTCCATTATTGTCTTTCTTCTAAAATTAAGTGAGGATTTTTGAGAATCTCGGGCAATTAGACTATTTTGAGTTCTCCGTAGATGGAAAAATAATTTAAAATGAGAATTCTTTTCAATCTCATGTTAAATGTCCATTTAATTTATTTTATTTTATAGTAATAATAATTAAATACGGAAAAAATTCTTATAAGTTAATATATTTAATTGACGAGATGTGAAATTTAACATCATAATTTAAAGTGAGAATTCCAAACAATTAGGCACACCACACATAAATAATATGTTTTCTAACAAAGACTCGGCGGATTTCAGTAATTCTTTTACATTTGTTTTATACAGTGAACCATGATTCGAATTTGAAGTTTATAATCTTATTAAAGTACAACGGTACGCGTTTTTAATAAATTGACGCGACGCTAAATTTCGTGTTCTTCATAAATGCCTTTTTGAGTGGACGATTTTTTTTAATGTCGAGGCAAGATTGAGGGAGTTAAATAAGTAACGGCATAGGTACCGGGAGTATTTTTAACTTGATTAAAGTACCGGGAGAAGTTTTTACTTCCGTAAAGTACAAGGCGTAATTTTGACCGCGTGTGTTCATAACTCCCTTAGTGCACCGGGACAATTTTTAACTGCATTAAGTACTGATAATAATTTCACGACCTCAACGCACGGGGATGTTTTAGACGCCTTTATGGTAGCGTGCTTATTTAATGTACAAGGCGTTTTCTGGACTCGGTTAAAGTCCTGTGAGTTATCATGCCGGTAATGTTGAAATAAATATATGTCTGCGTTCGATGCCGGTTGTGCACTTTGATCAAGAGATTAGTTTTTAACTAAATAATGTACCGTGCTAATACTACTACGTACTCGGGCAAAATGGAATACATTATTTTCGAAATCAAATTAAATATTTTTCGAGTTCTACTTGTCTCAAAATATTGACGTTAGTGGCGTAGCTTAAGGAATGGTTCTCTTTTGTTTTATTATCATAATTTATTTAGCAATCAGAATAAAATTCTATAAGCTAAAATGCTGACAGCTACTAATAATAAAATTAGAGGGAGATTTCCAATGATTCGTTTAACTTAAAATAGTTCACTGGGTCTTTTATTTATCACTGGTTCAAGGAGTATGTCTAGTGGGTTTGGATGATTGTCCAAGACCGCGTGATGTTTGATGCTTTCTCATGGATGACTTCTCGTATCGTTGGAACATTCAAATCTATATGCAGTGTGTGGTTCGTTATGGGGCGTTTACAATTTGCCGGAGGATCTTGGATTGGCATCTTTGAATAATTGTTATGTTTGATTTTGTTGCACAAATCCTATAGGTCCATATTGCTTTGATAACAGCTTTATATATCAGGATTGTGTCCATTAGATAACCGTGATTTTCTTCCTATGAGCCATAGTAGGTGTCTTGTCTTCATTTCAACTTGTTTTCTCTTTTTAAGTATATGATCAAATATTGACGTATTTGGCGTAGCTGAAGGAATGGTTCTCGAGATTCTTTCCGAGTAGCCTACAATTTATGATGACGGAGCACATAGTATATCTTAAGTGAATATTTAATTTGGGAAAAAGACTTGGAATTGAGATTTTTTGTATCAGAGCAAATCGTAGACGAATGAACAAGCAGGATAAAATAATTATGTTACGTGTTACATTCAGGTAGGGGCACTTAATTCTTTTTGTAACAACGAGTCTACACGAAAAGGTTTTGCCTGAAAATTAAAATATAGGGCTGGAATTTATTTCTTGGGTTTCATTTTCCACCACAATTTCCTCGCTATCCCCTTTTCAATTTCTATTTCTGGGCACCGTAAAATAATTATTTCTATATTATACTGCAATGTCATATTCGATGGTAACAATGAACAACAATACCATTATTCCTTTTAAGCTTAATATTATTTGTTAGTCGCCATTTAGGTCTCTGCAAATGCGATTTTGTTGTTTATAGCAAGCCGCGGCGGGTTCATTGGACTAGTAAAGAGAAAAATGTAATCAGGAAATAACATTACTGGCGCAGTTGCTGAGCTAGCAGTGCTCTATTAATATTGCGTGCTTTTACCGCTGCAGGAAATTGGGTCGCTGATAATTAAACTAAGATGCTTTAGTTTGGAGTGTGGCTTTCTCTTCAAATTATATCTAATGTGATTAGGTAAAATTTCATGTCTGCCGGCTATTACAGTTCTATTTATCTTTAGAAAACTGCTTCATCTCGCAGATTCGCGGAAAAACATTTGTAACTAAAACGTGATAACAAATAATTCCCTTCCTATGCTATTGAAGGGGAGTTGCCTGTTTCACAATCACCCTCATGTAGTGTCTTACCCCCCAAACTTCCACCCCCCATTTTCAATTCCCTTCATATGCTATTAAGGGGAATTTACCAGTTTCTAGATCACCCACATGTAGCCTGATACCCCCAAAATATATAAATGAAAACTAATTTTGCGTGGAAATAGTCTTATGACATCCAAAATGACTTGTTATTAAATTTTTCCTGTGTGGTATTTGTCTTCCTTCTATAAAGAGTATCATTTTTTTGTCAAACTACGTTTGTAAAGGAACTTAACTACTCGTAATCTTTCAAAAATTATTGCAGCTTTGTATATAACAGCACAAAAACGCTGAAAGACGTTAAGAATATTGAGGTCGCAATTAATTTACTAGAGGGTCAGGTATTTTAATGAAATAGCCAGAAGCAATTTTGTTAAAATTCCCTCACAAACCGACATGAATTAATGTTAATAATCTTGTAAGTTGTATGACCATATTAATTAATTATGTTGTATACTAGACACTTTCTACAGTCTTTACAACCAAAACCGAGCAGTATAAGCACTGTAATTTTATGTATTTGTTTTTATTGTTAGCCTACAATTGGGCGTTTGTTCTGTGGCATATACACAATACAATCACTTATACATAACAATCCTAATCTAAAAATAAACATTTTCCTTGAAAATGTCTATACCCGTAAAAGAAGGAAAAGAGAAAAACTACAAGAATTATATTAGCTTAACACTTCACTTTGGCTTTAACATTTAAATTCTACTATACATTTATGATATTGAGAATAACCACTTCAATTCACACGTTTTCTGTGATTTGACCTAAATTTATTTTCCTGAAGAGGATTTCCCCAAAGCACACACACAAGTAAATTATTCCAGACGTTGATGGTCATTTTTAAGAATGAAAAATTGCCAATATCTGTTTTTTTTGTTTTCTACATTTTATTTTGAATTTACCTACATAACTGGGCTTTTGAATTTTGTAGCTAATTCCAATCCATGGTTTGTGCCCCTATAAGCTTTCAATAGCAAATGGAGCCTTGCTTTTTCCCCCCTTTGTGACAATAATTCCCAACCTAGTTGTTTCACCATTTCGTTCCTATGACCCGGCCCTACTCGCAGAAAATCAGCAACCATTTCCTGAACTTTCTCCAATGATTCTATTTGATTTTTTATGGGGATCCCAACAAGCTGCCAAAATTGGTCTAACTAAACTTAAATATACCACCTCCTTTGATTTTGAACTTCCCTTTGTTAAGTTCGTCATTATGAAATGTAAGCAATTCCACGCTTTCGGGTCGTGAAATTCACCTGTTCCTCACACCCAAGTCTGTTGTTGAAATATATCCACAGATATTTGCAGCTCCTTACTCTTGGAATTAGTTCACCTCCTATTTTATAATCTGTCTCATTTATGGGCAAGTTTTTTGGAAACTAGATTGGACATTTTTGGAATACTGTATTGTATGCTGATGATACATCTGGTCCATATTTGCTTCATTGAAGAACGTAGTGTCGATAATTTCGCTCAATATTGGAAGAGCTTTAGATTAATAAGCTGTAAATAATAAAATATATTTCAGATGATTATGAAAACTGGATGTCTCACTTGTCGGGTCACGTTGTCAAATTCCCACACTATCAGCTCCAAGACTCGAGCCAGACCCTATCCTCGATCTCATCTCCTTTGCCTTTTCCCTTATTAAAGATGCCACTCCAGATTGAATAATTCTCGATACTTAGTCTTCTCTCCGCCTGGCTACTACAAAGTTCATTCCTGATAGACAGATTTCTTTATCATCTTGTCTCCACCTTCCTAATTCTTCCAAATTCTTTCCAACTAGTCAACCCTGATCATGGATGGTGGATCACATGACCCCCAGCCCCAATCAAAAGTCCAGCTTGCCCCGCGACTTTCTTCATATTTCGTGGAGGGAGAAGCGACCTTTGAAATTCCCTGCGCAGGTAGCGTCTGCTAATCTCCGAAACTGAAAATTTCATACGACCGACTCGCTGATGTCTCGTCTTATTTACATCGGACTTGGTTGTTATTCCCGCCTGATTGTCGCCAATGGGGAATTTGAGTATTCTCACTGAAGGACTAATATTGCAAACGCCATATTAATTCATTATATATATAAGTCACCTTTAGTGAGTAACGTGATACTTAGTTGTTTTACAATAATTTTATTCAAAGGCCCAGAGGACTCATTCAGTTAAGTATTTTACGTGTTCACTCTCCAAGCGACGAATAATCCACTTCTTGGCACCTTCTTGACGAGATAGAATTATCACAGTTACACAGATTGAATTTTGAACTTCTCGCGCTTTGAATCGTTACAGTTGCCATACTTATATTTTTTAACTTGGGGGACAGATTCACAATCTCAAGAAACACTGTTGTAACTTTGACATGGAAAGCTGATATAAATAATACTTTCGAAAATACGGGCGCTTCGGTGAGAAACATTTATGAATGTAATGCCAGTGAATGTGATTTAATGTCAGTTGACTCAACTACATGAAAGAAAGTCTCGTGGAAAGAGGGAGCTTCAACAATACTGCGGTAATATAAAGAGCGCGTAATTTCAGTATGGAAATGAAATAGCTTCCACACAAATTATCCGAGACTTTATGAAAGTCTATGACATGAACGAGGGGGTTACCCTCGTGCGACTAATAAACTAATTTGCGAAAAGTAGCTTGACGTCTGCTTCGGCATGTAACGCTTCACTGTGCAGTTCTTGTTATTTAGAAAGGGACGCCCATGAGGAAATTGAGTTAACATGAACGAAATGTCAACCGCGAAGCAGTTCATTTTATCAATAACATGCATACTTATGTCTGTAATTTTGTACTGTTTATTCGTCTTTCAGGTGTTGTTCATGTATGCTAGAACAAAATATTTCAAATGTGACATACTTTTACTTATCTTCGATTTATTTAGGTGTCCGTAATTTTTGGAGATTATTTTAGATTTATTAGCCGAAATCAACACTTTCAGAATAATTTTCATACGTTTGACATAAATATCTCACACTTATTATGGAATTAACTTACCTATGTTAAAATGAAGGTAAAATTATACGCTGTAAGACTATTTAACCACTGCTAACAAATACTGACGTATAATGAACTACGCGAAGGTAGCAGTGCAATCGAGGAGTCAATAATCACTGCAAGAGTAATGTCGTATAACTTCATTTTTTTTACATAAATTGACCCTGCATTGCGCAAGTAGTTTCTGATTCAGCGTAATATATTGTAAAGTGGCTGGGTGGCCGGCGATGCCCGGTAATTCAGTTATATTATCCCGCTACACTATTTAATTCTATTGTCAAAACGTGATTAAACCATCATAAAGATCATCACAGAATTGAAAATTTACATTTTTCACACCCCTTATCATTGAAATCGCACAAATGTACGCTGATGTAAAATAAAATGTTTTATTTAGGATGTTACATGAAATGCCGCCGAATGAACGCGCGTATAAATCCTAATTCCAACAACACGCCTGCACAAAAATATTATTTCAAATACACATTATGCCAAATTAATCGATAAATGATTCACTCAGTATACACGCAATCTCAATACACGTAATATATCAGAACTGAGAAATTCTAAATCAAAATGCTAAAACAATGCAAAGCTACGTCGTAATGACCTTGCGCATGCATTGATGCATAAGTTAAATTCCATAGATTATTCAAACGGTCAGTCTGAAAATTTGGGATTATTTTTTTTGTGTAATTTTTTTTAAATTTAGTCGAAAAATTGAAAAAAAAATGGATATCAACTGCAGGGCCACCCACCTACCAATTATAGTTAAGAACCAGCCAGGAGATTCCATAAAAAATCATCAAAATCGGTCAAGCCGTTTTGGAGGAAAAGAATTTTATATATAAAGATTGTGTTCAAAGCTTGAAATTGTAATTTTCACAATCCGTGTTGTCTCGGAGCCATAATAATGAGCCACATTTTTCACTTAAAAATTTCTTTAAATTACTTGATTCGATACACTCGTATCACAAGTTTTGATCCGATATATACTGTTATTCAATCCACACTGACGTAATTTTTAGTTTCAAATCCAGATGACGTATATTTAACCAAATGCTTCTATACTTCTAGAGAAATGTTAATGGCTTTCAATTTAGTTTTGAATTCTACATTTTTATTTTCACCAACTCAATGGTAGACCAATAGTCCACTTAGTTCTTGATTGAAATTGTCATGGCGGATGTAGAGAAATATTGTATTTTTTACTGGATGTTAAACAACTAAGCTATTATACGTATATTGATGATTATTTTTGAATCATTCAAACTTCGGGAAGGAACTATATTTTTTGTGTCTGTAATCAATACAAAAAATTACAGCTTTCTCATAAAGTTGATACCAATACTTCTCTTAATTTTCTTGAGGTAAATGCTACAGTTATTAATTCTGTGTTGCAACTGTTATAGAAAATCCAGTTCCTCAGGTAGAGGACTTAATTATTTTTTTACTAATCACTTCAGTCAAAAGAGCGCTACGGTATACCATTTAGTAGATAGAGTTATTCTTCTTTCTTAATGTAAAAACTCACACAGATATCATGTTAACGAATTGTTTTAACAATGGTTTCATTGATTTCAACATAAAAAATACTACAGGAGGAGCTGGTTTCTTCTAAAGTAACTTCCAAACTGATTTGCCAACCCCAATTTTTCCTAGTTATCAAGATTATACAATAGCTCCAGAAGTTTATTTATTTAAATTATAGTTGCATCAACAGTAGACGTTCTTGTCGACTACAATTACATAGGAATTGCGAATAACACAATGAAAGGAGTGAGAAGAAACAGACACTCTTAGAACAGGAAAAAACGATCACAAAGGCACATATAGGCTACTTATATTTCTTCCAGGACACCAATTTACACAATGAAATTAAGAAGACTGTGAACCGCCCTTCGAGAGGCACACAGTTCCCGCCTGGAATGGTTAGCAATCGTGGACCTTCTGAAGGTGTCATAGCGGGGGCAGTCAGTCAGGGCCGTGTTACACTCTCAGCATAAAGGCTACAAAAGAGAAATGAGCGTGTAAGGCGGGAGTGGAAAGATCTAAGTCTTGCTACAACGATCTGTTGTCTTCTCGAGATGTCAAGTGGATAGGTAATCCGTTTGAAGGACTCAATTTCTTTATAGAGGATTCCTACGTTTACTCCTCTTCTATCATTAATCCAACTTTCTGTCAGGAGGTTGATGCATCTGATGATTAAATATTTTCTTGAACAGATAGGAAGGTGAAAGCGGGTTATTTGCAAGGAGGTCTCCAGCTTATAGGCTTTGTCAGCATGCTTGTTTCCCAAGATGCTCGCATGAGCCGGGATCTAACATATGGTGATCTGTTGGTTGTTTCTTTTAATTTACAAAGAAAGTTCCTAATTTTATTTACGTCGTTGAGCGGAGAATGAGTTGATCGCCATGATAGAGTGTAATCGGATGGGTGTTCTTTGCAATATTGTAAAGCCATCACAATCACATTTGTTTCAGTAGGTGTGACTGAATCATACTTGTTAATTGCCATTGAATCATTAAATTCAGCAGAGATAACCGAGAATCGTACTCCATCATTAGACTTTGTACCATCTCTGAACATTCAAATTTTACATCAACATCATTTGCAAGTCTATCAGTTCATTATCTCTTCTTCTTAAAAATTTCAAAGACACTAACAAATTATCATGACAAGAACACTAAGGTACATCAAGATATAAAAGTTCCACTAATCACAGATCATATCCACAATTTCTTTAAAATATAGTGAAGCGTACAAGTGCAACAAAGCTAAATCTTGGCAAAAAAAATCATAAAGATTTAAACGCAAGTTACCATAAGAATTACTAAATTAACAGTTTAACTGTATAATAGCAGAACATAACTATAATAAGCTAGAGATGTAAATAGAAGCACTTAATCATCTCTCCAAATTGATGTAATCTTAGCCATAAATATTCTACTATATTAAAGTCGTGTATTGCATGTCATTTGCAAGAACCAGCTAAATAAAGTTAAAAAAATATTTCTTGAAATGATTCGTCTGCTGTCTATATAGAACAAACAGAAAGAGATTTGAAACCCAGAATTCAGGAACACATGTGGAACCATAAACTTTTGATTATAAACTATGAACAATGTGTATTAAATAGTCACATTTTGAGTTTGTCAATATTAAGATTATAGTGAGGAATGTAGAAATGCGAGAATAATTTCTGAAATAGTTCAGATCAAAAGAAATATACTATTACTGTCCAAAGTGATGCAACGGGACTCATAATTAAATATATGTTACAGTTGTCGTAATATCTCTGTAAAATTTATTTGTTGTTGACGTCATATAAATAATTTAATGAAATGTTTTCTGTCCCCTCATGAGTTTCACAAAACGTATAGGAAATGACGTGCAGTGTTTTGTAATATATTAATTTATCATTTTAAATATCTATACGGTCTCAATGCGGCCATTAAATGAATTCCGTCTTGTAACAGAGTATCCATAGTAACCTGTTGTAGTTTCGTTTTTGTAGACAACGTTGGGCCAGAAAACCCTTTCAATTAAAAATCGTTTTAAAAATCTGTTACAATGTAATATATATATATACGACAAACGTTTTGACAGATTCTAAGCCTAAAAAAACTGTATTCAAAATGCGGGATGTTCAATACACAGAAATTATAGAGTAATTTTAATATGAAATAATGCAATAATAATCTAAATCTAATCTTGGCGAAATTTACAAATATTTTCTCGTATCATTTCAGCCCCCGAGTTAATTTTAACAAACGACAACGAGCTTTTTATCCTCTCATTTAAATGCATGATAACGTTTCGAAAACGTTAAATACACAAATGTTAGTTTGAACAAAGTATTTTTCCGACATGTGAGTTGTTGAATGCTGGAGGGAAAGAAGCAGTAACCGTATAGCGACAGATGTTATGGCGAGCGTTGAGGCGCCTAATCTAATCACACGGACGAGGACACGGGGAAATACTGAAACACATCCCTAATAAAACTGACATCCCACACGAAAAGTGCCTCAAATTATAGTTTCAACGAGCAACTTTTGGGAATTTTGTCTATTATAATATATCCCACTTAGAAAGGTAATTTTAATATTACTGAATAGACAGTCCTCGGTATTCTTTCCATGTCGAATGAAACATATTAGAAACGTGGTTAAATTATTGATCATTATGTGTGGCGCAGTATGTTGATTTAAGGAATCTTTTCTTCCATCCAACCATCTCACGAGCATACGAAATTTATTTAACGGAAGTAAAAAATTAGAAGAAATATACGTTTTAAGTGTTACGTTCCAGCACAATCTACGATAACTGATTTATAATAATTGATGCGTTAAATAATCTAATTGCACAATTCATTAGCCATTAATGTACCTAATTATTTTAAGTGGAATAAAGTTCCTTTAGTTTCGTTTTAAAATTATTGACCTGGAACATGATTTACAGCTCATTTAAAAATGGTTCATCTTTCAGACAGGTTAATTTGAAATAAACAATATATCAATACTATAAATTTGACGATAAATATTAACAGGAAGTTTTATAATCAAAAAATATTTTATTAGTCAATAATAAACATCACTTCCTTACATTTTTGTACTCTCATCTGGTTGTCTACGAATATTTTGAGTTAGAATATAGCAGATGAAAATAGTGAAACATATCCCTATTATAATTTTCGATTATAATAAAGTGTGTTAAAACGTATCCATAAAAAACTGACGTAAAAAGAAAATATTATGAAAAAATAACAGTTAGGAATTGTAATATTTGGTATTATAATTAAGGACTGTAAGTCAGTTTTTAAAATATAATACTTTCTTAAATAATATTAAAAACCTTTATAGTAGAGGGCTATTGTAATACTGAAGTTAATTCTCATTGCAAATAAACTGCCGTTGAAAGGTTTTCTTAATTAAGTGAAACTTTAAAGCTGAATACTTTTTTCAATTGCTTGTATTTGTCATTAAAATCGATTAATGCTATTCTTATTAAATACATAAAAACTGCTTCCAGTCGAAGCTCAGCTGTAAAACTGAATTTTGATCACGATGAAAAAATTTTCAACAGGATCGGAATGTCTGTGAATTGTGATTTGAAAGCTGTATAGAATGAAGAAAAATCGTTTACCTAATTATAAATATTTGAATGATAAAATCCTTAAATTATTAATGAAAAGTATTTTAATAAATATTATAATAAAATATTCGTGGAAAATGACGCTATAATATTTGCAACGTTATTATTAATGGGCGTGGCTTGTTCGGGGCGGGGAGGGGCCAGGTCGTGACGTATACTTTAGGGGATTAGTATTCCCCTATAGCCTGAAATTATATATAAGGAATATAATATGCGTGTTTAAAATTTAATTTTTTAGCATATAAAATTTAAAGTAATATCTTTTGCTTTATCCCAACCAACTTTTAATGTTTTTATTTAATTTAGGATAATGTTTGGTTTAAATTTAAATATTTGGATTTTTAATAATTTTATTTTGAGAAATAATATTGAAAGATGTGTAACTGAAATTATTGAATGTTAATTAATACTACTCCCTAACTTATTATGGATATTCAAACGTAACCAATATATATATATATATATTGGGAAGTTGGGCTACAGAAATAAGGCAAATTATTTTAAGTGGAATAAAGTTCCTTTAGTTTCGTTTTAAAATAATTGACCTGGAACATGATTTACAGCTCATTTAAAAATGGTTCATCTTTCAGACAGGTTAATTTGAAATAAACAATATATCAATACTATAAATTTGACGATAAATATTAACAGGAAGTTTTATAATCAAAAAATATTTTATTAGTCAATAATAAACATCACTTCCTTACATTTTTGTACTCTCATCTGGTTGTCTACGAATATTTTGAGTTAGAATATAGCAGATGAAAATAGTGAAACATATCCCTATACAAATACGAAATTATTTACAATTAACTGTTATTTTATTTCAATATAAAGTATATTTTCTGGGTATGTTGACTAATATCATTCTGCCATTCAACATAACAGGAGAAATAAGATAACTTATTATTAATATTGAAAGTCGTAAAATTACAGCAAATAGACATATTTCGATGTCCCATAAAGGAATAGGTTTTCCGAGACAATAATATCAGTGATCTTCGGAATGTTTACTAAAAACGTGCTGTAATTCAAATGCTACTGTATTATCTGACTCATAAATTTATTGCCAAATTGTTAGGGAAGTAAGCTAGTTAGACGTAGAATTTACTATGGAAATTACTGGCCTGGGCTAAGAAACCACGTCATGCGGACTAATAACTAACTTGAGTTCGATTATGTATGCATTAACCGCTTACACATCTTGTTACTGCTCGCTTGTAAACATGTCATATCAATTATCTTTGTTCACCGAGAGATTAAATAAATAATTTATAAAACGTTGAACGCATAGGAATATTTCATATTTAAGTTTTATTTCACCCTGAAGCCATAAGATAAGAATAGCAAGAATCTTTATAGAAAAATTTTGTTTAATGTGACCCTTATATAGGAGAATACACGCAGCCATAATAAAAATTTAGTGTAATTGAAATTTCAGTTTGTTTTTTCTGCTAAAATATGATCCTGATAGTAAATAAATAAAAAATATTTATTCGTTCTGACACTTGAAAATTTTGGCTCTGGAGCAGTTTCTTGTTACTAGCGTCAAGTATTTTTTTTGATTACGAAAATTTAGTTTCTTACTATTTATCTTCACGTATTTTATAAATGTAATCATATTTTGTTGTATAATTGTTTTGTTGTGATACTCTACAGTTGTTTGACTTTTATTAAATCAGGCTTCTGTAGTTTTTGGGTATAATCATATATTTTGTACGTTCGATAATTATAATTGTGTATTAAAGTACTATTTGAATTTTTTGCTTCTTATCCATTTCTTATGTGAAAATACATTCGAAGATCCGAACGAATAAGAAAGGTATTGAAGACGTGATAATAAAATACTAGTGATTATTATTTTTATGTAAAATATTACAAGATTATGTTTTCTACACGCTTCATCACCGGCCTGCATCGATCGGGCACCAAACTATCGGTTGCACTGTGAGGACTCCTCTTAAAAGTCTTAATGGATTTGAAGGAGAACTGGAGTACCTTTCTCCAGCTTCGCGATTGACATTTCTTCACAAGACTGTACCACTGTTATCTTTCCCGCTTGAAAATCATTCCAAAAGCTTTCAGAGCATTTCCACGTAGACACGTACTCCACAAAATTGTAAACTCTCTGCACGTATCTACAGGATGTTTCAATCTTATACAGGCGCAATTCTCAATAGCGTTCTTCACGATATGAAGACAAGAGTTTCGTAGTCATTCAGAGAGTTATTATCAAAAACAGTGAGAGACTTATATTTTCAACACATCTTACGGAATTTAAGAGAAATGAATCACACAATAAGAATCATAGTAATGGAAGAGTAATTTAGAAGTTCATATTTAAATTTTGTGGCAACGGTGTTGAATCATTAGTAGATATTATTGCATCGATTGGTTGAAGTTAATAGGGTTTAAGAATATACTTAAGTTGAAAATAAATTATTAGAGAGGGAAAAGAATTAAGCCCCAGACAGAAAGAATTAGAAAATCAATATTTTTAATAATAAACAAGACAAATATATATAATTATCTTCCTATAATTGAGTTTTGATTACTACTCTAAACGTTATTTTCTTCCTATATTTTTGCCTTGGACGTTTTTCTTTCCCCTTGATAAGAACTAATTTTTAACTTTGGCTTATTCTTAAACGGCTTTAACTCATATTAATTTATAACCGTTATGATTTAGTAAGGTATGTAAAAATACTACTCACCCTCACCAAAAATAGTTTTTGAAGCAACAAATAACCGTATAGAACACAGAGAGGAAACAAAGTGGTGCTGATTAGGAAAGAATGTGAACGATGACTGGAGGTTATTTTTTTTACGTAGACTACTGTTACAAATTAGCTGTACGGAGAAACCGCAACAGGGAATTGTAAAGAAGGTACGTGAAAGGCGGTATTTGGAGAAGACATGTAAATAAATAATTGAGGAATTTCGGGTTATCGTTACGATTGATACATTAGGGAAACATATACAGCGTGTGACAGAAGTAAGTACGCAACCTTCAAGGGGGAAATACAAAGAGGATCAATGCAAACATTTTTTCCTTTTGGCATTTTTGCCAGAGACGCTTCGTTACTGTGCAATTTGAGAAAAGAGATCTGAGATATATAATCAGAAAAGCGCCCCTCCCGCCTCACCACTGTCATCAGAAAGGTACGTGAATGTAGTTCTTATTTAGGTACGGCCTGTTAACAAGGGCGCTGAGCTTCGCCACCGGCCTGTGGCTGCAGCGCAAGCAATTCGTAGTGTGCCAGACATCTTCCACAGAGTCAGGCAATCAATTATTCGTCGTTGTGAACCTTGTGTAGAGGTAAATGGATATCATTCTGAGAAATTGCTCTAATAAATCAAAAATACGTGTAAATCAGTTTTCTTTTCTCAAATTGCGCACTACCGAAGAGTCTAGACAAAAGTGTCATTGACCCCCTTTCTTACCCCATTAAGTTTCCGCACTTCAGTTACGCCCTGCATAGCTGAATATCTCTCCTTCTGTCACGTTCACTTTGTTTGATTTTCACAAGAAAGTGGTCAAACTTGTGACGTAGGTATATATTTCTTAGCAATATAATTCGTACCTCCACCTTCAAACTCAGAAATATTTGATTCATCTAAAAAGAACAAACCCCTTACAGTATTTTGAAACAAGTGACTCTACTCCATTCAGGCAAACATTTATTGAATGTTTAATCTCAGCCAAAATCTGCTGAAAGAACTTTTGTGCCAAAAGCTAGTATTTAAAACAGCACGTAATGTTTTCGGCCGGTCAACCAGATAGCTATAGAATAAAATAGATCGACCGATTACTTTTCAATCGCTATTCGGTGAATACAGTGGTACACGGAGCAGGAATGGAATTCGACGAGACTTAAAAATGCGTGCAATGCCACACAACAAACAAGTTTCATTCAAATCGATTTATTAGTCAGTTTGGCGCTTGTTTGATTAAAAAGTTGTGCTTTCCAAAAAAAAAAAAGATAAAAACAATCTCGTTTCTGATCAAATATTACCATATGAAAGGCACATAGCCTCAGGAGACCTAAGAACAGCTTCAAAAACACTACACGAATCTATGGACTTGATTATAGCGGTATACACCATTACAAATTTTTTTAGAACTACTTTTTACGACGGCATGAACAACTGAAGCGTCGACGGGTTATATGCATAAGGAGACTGTTTTAATCCCAGAAAATTATTGACTTTTATCCTTTTACCCTGCTGGTATTATGGGGATTTGTGAGAGTAATAAGATCCGAAAACTGGATGACCATATCCTCTCAGATTATTAGACCCTTGTCTACAAACCCCTTAAAATAAAAACAATTATTTTTTTACGAATTATTTCTCGTTATATCTGTATAGAGTAATAAAGTAATATTTAGAAGCCACGCAGATTCAAGGCGTCTTTTGGCGACCTTGCAAAGGTCTATAACATACCGTCTCCCCAATGAAAATAGTTTACACATATTGTGGAATGAACTTCTTTGTAGCAAACTAAAAGGGAAAATAACTAAGAAAAATGCTCCTGAGCAGATTATAAGAGCTTGGAAGTAAACTCGGGAAGATTGGTTTTGTGCAGCAAGAGCTCACTGACGACAGCGCCGCCTTCCCAAGGGTATCGTTAGCTTCAATGTATTATGGAAACTGTATCACAGTAAGCTACGGTTATGCGTCGTCGCTGGGGCCATAAACCTTGCCGCGAAAAATACCACCTTATTAATACCGTTGTAACAATAACCTGTGGTCACTACAGAAATATGAACGCGAGCCAAACCTCTACACGGTTCTTGGACGGTCGCTAAAACAAGAAAAACTATTTACTTTGAGAGCTTTGGAAAGCAATTTGAACGGCTGTTTGCTGCCATCCGTGTGCAGCTGGGCAATAAAAAAATTTATTCACCTCACTGGCGTCGTCTTTTAGAATAGATTCCAATTATCCGCGTAAGGGGCCAACATTTCCTGAGATAAAGGAGTGTTGAAAAATTGTAGTCAGTTAATTGACGGTTATCGACAGAAACGTTTCAACGAGGCTACGTTGGTATCTTGACTCTGGTCAATTAAAATCTGAAATATATTTCAAATTGAAGTTTTGACTTGTTAAAATTGGGGGAGAAACCTGGAGTATGCAACCAGCAGAACTGAAGAGCGATCAAACCTAATCCCAAAAGTGCCTAACTTACAGGATGCTAAACTACTCAAAATTTGAGTTGGCACTATAACAATAAGCAGGTTACATAATTGATTGATGAAAACTGAAAAAAAAGTCCGCATAAATAACCACGACAATGAAGATTCGAGATACAACGATTCTGAAAACATGAAGTTTTTACACAACTTACAGAAAAACTCACAAACTATACACATTGATCGTAGTGTATTCTATGCTAATCTGCCGACATTGTTGAGTAATAAATTTCAGAATGTGACGTACAAAATTTTAACACAGTCATGGAATATAATATGGAAGTCATTTAAAGTCAGCGAGATACATTATGAAACAAACGACTTCTACGCATTAAAATATAACCAAATGTCAAGAGAAGAGACCAACTAAACTTATGGAGTACAAGAAAAAAACCCCACCGATTTGTGATCAGTGCAATATCCAGATTCTATTTAAACACCTGTTAAAGAGCTGTCCGAAATTTCACGATGAGAGGAAAGAAACTTTAAAAGAAAATGATTTAAACGAATTTGTGAAAGGGAAAAATGCACAAGAACATTTAATAACGTTCTTAAAAAGACTGAATTGCACCATAAATTGTAAACTATTATTATATATCACTATGTATATTTAAATTTTTACATAGAAAATATAAATATCAAGTTTATTGTTAATTTCAAGGTCAAAATGCATTCCTAATTGTAATTCGTTTAAGTCTCTAATGACTACTTTGTTGATGCGACTATAAATAATATAGAAATTTTAATCAAAATTTTCGAAAAATTAGACAGGCGTTTAGTGAAAATTAGTGACACGTCTACGAGCAATTTTTTTCTGAAATGAAAATAATAAAAATGAACTTGGAAAGTTGCGTGCGAGTTGCTGCGTCATTCATATCAACAAATACAGACCAACTGATGTCAAAGAAGCCTTGCCAAAAGACTCATTACAATTTGGCTTCTTTTTGAGTAAGTCTGGGTGGGACGGGATACCTTATGTTTTTACTGGATAGTGCTGGAGGTTAGTAAATAGGGGTGGGACATTGTAACTGGTCAAGGAACAAGTCCTGGCAGTCGACTTGACCAAGTGAATGAACTCTTGTCTTGGCGTCTTACATCAGTCACTATATAAATTTGTAGCATTTCGTTAAAAGCTAATCTACAAAACTCCTCGCTTTTAACTCTTTAAACTAGTTGTATTTAGCTTCATATAATTTACGTATAAGGTTTATTAAGGTTCGGTGAAAAGCCTTAAACTAAACTAGCGTCCGGGGCGGAACGGTATACTACTGTACAAGACAAAATGATAGGTTTTCCTCACGAAAAAAGGAAAACCTGGCAGACTAACCTTATAAGAATGATTTACAGAATGGTGAACTCAAAAAGAATACAAAGGAATGAAAAAAGGTGAAAATGCTAGAAAAGACTGAAGTTTCAAAAGAAAAAATTGCGAAAGGAAAAATTGATAAAGCGGTCAATCGTGCGCTAAATAAGTGTACAGAAGAAACGAAAAAGATTTTAAGATTTTTCTTAAATTAAATTTTATTGCACTAGCTGTAAGTATAAAAAATCCCACTCCCTGGGGCAGAATGGGAAATTTGTTTCTTTCTAAATATTCAGCAAAAATCGAAATTCGTTGTTCTTAAGTTATATTGATAATAGATTAAGTAAATAATAGAATAAACTAATGTTTTATACATTAATGAAGTAATTTTAATTTTCCATAATTTTACAAAAATTGTCCCCTTCCCCTATTTCAATATTCATCTGTTTCTCTTTATCATAGAGTTGTCGACTGATTCATCTCTTAAATATAGAGATAATGTGTCTGTCATCTATTAATGATATTATTTTAATGTTTCTTATATGCGGCCAAAGTCAAATTTTTAGTTGGCTCGTTTGCTAATACCTTTGAATAGCTAGTTGTATATGAAATGGCAAACTGCGTGACCTTCGCGAAATGAGCAATTTAATTAACATTAAAATTTGTTCTAAATTTCACGGTTCTATGAATCTAAAAGGGGAATATAATTAGTTGCTTTATCTTGATACAGGAAGTCGACATGGCGCTGATTTGACTGATAAGGATTGTGTTATAAGTTAACGTTTCACAATTTAATGTCTTAATTACTGTGATTTAGTAAGGTTTTTTTTCACAGTAACGGGTAAGAGAGTTTGTAATATATTTTTATTTCGAATATTTTTTTTACTCAAACTTTTTTAAATTGACGGTTAGGGTTCGCTCTTGGTATTCATGTTCTTATACCGAGAAATATTCAGGTATGATGCGTCAGACGTGCCGATATTGCAGCCACCCGGAGTTATTCGGCGTTAGAATTCCTGTAAGACTTCGAATATTTTCTCATATGACGTCACAAGCCTAGGAAATAAAGGTCGCCTGCTGAATGTCACGAGCTTACACTGAATTATACATAATTAGCTTTCCCTCAATCACCTGATTGGACGAGAATTCATTATGATGTGGCAATATTACATCTCATAAAAGAAAACTAAAATATTGCGAGCTGTTAATTTAAAAAGTTTATTATCTAAGAATTTGCATGCGCAAAATAAAAATTTTATAATTTAATGACTTCTAAAATCTCTCAATTCCAATGCTTAAAAGTTTCTTCGAAAACTTTTTGTCATCTATTTGTTTTTCAAAGTAACGCCTATGAGAACAGACATGTCGAATCATTTATAGTATTTTCCGATTAATTTGGAAAGTAAATTTAAATTCCTTCAAATTTAAGCTCAGCGAAAGACCGTGGGACTAAATTTAGAAGATAAGAATGGATAAATCTTGACAGGACTGGTTGTCCTCACCACTGAGCTAGTCTGAAGTGACGCCATAGAGATCTCCCTGTTCTTGAACCTGAAGCTCAGATTCAATTCACTAACAACTATTTTAGGAATTCAGCGAAAAATAGACATCGTGTAAATAAAATTCTTTCCACATTTTGGCTAACAAGTCCAGAATAATTCAAGTTGTAACAGATTTGATTTTGTGCCTTAAATCTGGCAAATAATTAGGTAGTGGTAGAACGAAGACCCTGTGTTTTATAAAGCCACAAAGGAAACTTAATTTTGGAAACAAACCTTGATGCCAGTCGTTTGACGCCTTGAATGTAGGCATCACCTGGTTACGATGTCTCGTCCTCTCCAAAAGTCCACGGTATGGTAAAGAACAAAGAAATATACTAACGCATCTACTTATCCAGCAAAGTTTGAGTTACTTTTTAATTGTCATCTTGTAATAACGCTCTACAAGAATTGCAGTTGATTCTATTAACATTCATTAGAGAATTTTTTAGGACATCCTCTAAATTTATTTTTAACTGTCTTAGCAAAAATCATACTTCGCTCACCAAACCGCAGTAATTCACGAAAAATTTAGTTAGAACGATTGAAACTTTAGTTCTCACACGTGTGTGTAAACATTTTGCCTGCCGTGGACAACGATGTTACAGTCGATGTGGTTTCATAATTCTCCATCGAACCGGGCGGGCACGTACGGTAGGTTGTGCGCGAAATCATAATTATAAAACCAATTGGAGCGATGGCAAGTAATTTCTGATCTCGATAAATGGTCGCTGCAATCTGTGCCATTATGGAATAATGAAAGCGTCATTCTGAGACGACCCGCCGTCAATTTTCTGTGAAATAAATTAATGTAACCATCCTTTTCGATTACCTTTCTACACTATTAAATGGGAGGTGCCTGTTTCAGGATCACCCTCGTGTAAAAAATTATTTATAATTTTTTTCGAAAATATTATTAACAGCAACATTTTCTGTTAAAAATTTAGACCCAGAGTAATGTTTATATTATTTACAAACTATGTAACGTTATATCTATGAATAGTATTTAAGAAATAAACAAATAAGTTTTTAGTTTTACAGAGGAAATGACAAAATGTTTTCGTTACGAAATTAAAAGTTTTATTTTGATATTAATTAGTTTTCAATATTTAATATAAGAATGTATTTTTAATATTCAATAGTGATACACTTCCGGCTGTTTCAAAGTAGAAACTAAACCTGCTGCGTTAATTTAATCTGACTATTGATTATAAATTCCGTGAAATTCAGTTCAATTTTATTTTTCTCCTCAATTATACATTACAGACGAAAATATTTTAAAGAGTTTCTAATTATTCATCAGACAACACGTGACAATAAAAAATATAGATGAACATAAAGGAGTCTTCGACGATTTTTATGAAAGAAAGAAAGGAAGCCTTAATCAGGGAGTAACCTAAGGTTTTAAATAGTATATATATATATATATATATATATATATATTAATAAGGATAGGAAAGTGAGACAGAAAGTTGGGGACTTACCTGGAGTTTACTGATGACAGGCACAATACAGGGTTTGAAATTCTAGAATTTTCGGAGGCACCGTCCCCTTCATCAGAAGGGCCAGTCGTCTTAACAGCTTATTTGTAATCACATTTCTTAGATTTTTGATATTTACTGATCATGATTTACAAAATTATTTATCATTCTGCTTCCAACAGCATCAGAATAATAAAGGCTTAGTATCACAACGTGAAATGTTAGTAATTAATTTGGAGAGCGTGAAATCGAAAGTAGGAAGGTAAACGAGGAATCGAGTTACACGCCATGAATGTTACAATGCATCTCTGCAGGTCGTGGAGTTAGATATTAAATTATTCATGAGCAACTTTTCGTGTCTGAGGAGTCCATTGGAACTGATTTACCGTATTTGGTCAGAAGGATATATTAAAACAAGTTAGTTTCTATTTTTTTGAATTTACTTAAATTCAAATGAAATACATAATACATTTGCGGACTTGTCAAGAGTCGACCTCGTTGAAAAATAGTTCTCTCTCCGAGTTGTTAGAAAAACTTTTAACACGCCTTTCTTAACAATAGTCGATGTTTGCAACTCAAGTCAATTTACGTTTCCAGGTTGCGAAAGCCTATTTACATCTCTTTGAATGTTGGCGGAACCCGGGAACAGGTGGAAAGTGTTCCGTCAAGTTGTCTACGCAACAACCTACTCACAGGTTTGAATAATAAAACTTCAGATATCTGTGAAGTCCCTATTTCCAACGACGACTGCATCTTCTATTATTTAAGAAAGTGCAGTTAAACATTAAACGACTTTCATTCGAAAGACTTTTTTTTTGCTTCAACAACGAATACACTTTCATTTATTTATCTGTAAACATGCGTGCATATAATTTAAATTCCTTTTACCTATTACTTCTCTTTTACCTGCTTACAAGTAATGAAATTTGCTAGCTGAATATGTCGCCGTTATTTATTCTTCTCTATCGCCGTTTTTCACAATTTACCATAATATGGAGTTTCTTGTAAATTTATTTATATTAGACGGATTAAGTATTTAATTCCACACTAAGGTCATTTTCAAATGGGAACCGTTCTGGCGTTCAATCAATGAGAGCAGAGAAATAGTCACACGCTGCTTCATCGTCTCACCACCTCAACAAACTATTACTTCAATTGTATGTGAAAATGCCGCAATAATTTGATTGGATGGCCAAAGGAATAGCTTCAAGGTTAAAACAGCTCCGATTTTAAAAGGTTTATAATTTCTTCGTCAACACGTGACTAAATCGGCGTCGAGAGCTCCACATTTGTCAACCTTTACATTTTAACGTCCCATACCCTATTTACGATAACGGATTATTAATTTTATTATAATAGTGTGATGACTCACAATACCTTAATCGATTCAAGAAATTTACTGGTACCTTAAATAAGGAGAGTAACCTAAGAAACGGTAAATTTAACTCTCCGGTACCTTATGAGAGTCGGAAACAATTCTGATACCCTAAGAGAGTCACATACACTCCCGGTACCTTGAGAGAGTAAAGAATACTGCTCGTACCCTAATAGAGGAAAATATATTCACTGTATCTGAAGAGCGTCAAAAAAGCCTCGATACTTTAATAGTCATAAATAATATCGTTGCTGGGAGTGTTTCACTCATCCAGTGTTTGTCCTAGACCGTAAGTAACACGTGTACAATGGTGGGTATAAATCGCTCCAATTGTACGCGGAACTTGGCTTCATCCTCTTCATCCCGACTCCTAGGGACTGAACAACAATTTAACCAGCATCCTGGATGTCAGAATTAAACTGAGTGACTTTCACGATTCCGGAATATGCAATTAGTGATCGAGCATTATTTATATGTGTAACTGTTTCGCCCCCACTTCTTCGGGAGGTGGAATTAGTCATTGACTGTTTCTAGAGTGATACTATGAAACACGGCCCGGAAACTTTTCATTTCATTGGAATAATTTCCCTTTCATAATATTTATGAAATGCCACCACTTCACTCCACTCGTACAAATTCTAGGGGCGTTTAATCCAAGCAGTGTTACTTTGTTGTATGTATCATACGTTCAAAGTTTGATAGAGATTGCTCCTCACGTTTAATTTTATACGGGGCATATTGATTCATCCCATCCACCCCCATTTCCGGGGGCTGAACCACTGTTTAACCGATAATTAGAATGTTAGAATTAAGCTCAGCGAATTGACACTCGGTTGTTTTTGCGTTATTTTATGTAACGCCCCTCCAACCCAATGGGACAGGGTGTTCTGCTCCGATGCCGAATAGGTTAGAAATTATAGACCTACAAAATTATATATGATTGACTTTGAGAAATATTTTTTTCTACATAAATATTGCATTCAATTATTATCCCTTTCCAACCTTCTCCTAGGGCTCGTAGCCGTGTTCTACTTACCTCCACAGTGTTTGTATCCGGGTCGTAAGGAACATGTGTATAAAATTCGGTTGACATCATTGCACGTGTTTTATTTTTATGCGAAACATAGACACAGCTCAATTTCCTTTATTATATTAACA
Organism: Eucriotettix oculatus; assembly: GCA_034510155.1. NCBI lineage: Eukaryota > Metazoa > Arthropoda > Insecta > Orthoptera > Tetrigidae > Eucriotettix > Eucriotettix oculatus. Next base: position 60,355,989 of record CM067380.1, read on the forward strand.
AGATCTTGTTGCTCGTTGTTATAACACGTAGACTATTCTGATGGACAACTCGATACATCACATAATTAGTACGAATTTATACCCCATGAATATATAACAAGCTGTCATATCCTCTGATCAATATTTAACGGGCCCTGGTGCTGACCTCTTGATGTTATGTTTCATTACTGGTTGACGAGGTGCTAAGTTAACATACCACATCAAACGATACTCTAAACTGTCGTGATCAAGACGTTACTCGAGCCTGTTAACGGCGGAACAAATATGGGAAAATGTTAATAGTCGTAACGTTCTATGACGAGGAGAATGGAATAGGTATAATAATTAAATTCATATAACTGATAGGAAAGGGAAGTCTTAGAAATTTTTCATTTGGGAATATTAATTACTAATACGTATGTGAATTAAACTATAGTGGGTTGTGGAATGTTTTAAATAAAACTGTTTACAGTGATAAAGTAAACTAAACTGAATAATAGAATGTAGTTATGAAATATTTCCTGACATATGATTTAGCTTGGATTTTCAAGATAGGATCGTCAAAGTTAACCACGTTGAATTTTAAACCACACAAAGTAACTGTCTAAATTGAAAGTTGAAAAATTATAATTTTCTCATCACTTTTCTTGTTTATTCTTCAGTAACGTTGAGACTGTTGATGATGGCAATCCTTTTTATTACACACCTCAACATTTTTAACGTCGCAGATTTAAACTTCCTCACTGATCGAAAGACACTTGCGCTATTTTGCCTTTGCGAATATAGAATTTTTGCATTTTCAGTTGTTTCAAGAGCACGATTTAAAATTTTTAAGCATGAAGTGTTTTCCGAGTGTACCACTAGACTTAAACGTTCATAGTTTCCGTATCTGTTTGGTTTTCAGTGCTTTAGATCACAAAAGTAACGGTCTGGAACCGTCAGCAATAAATCAGTCACATATACATCAGGGCTGAAGTATTGCTCATACTTCCGTCTGACCGTAGCAGGCCCAAGGAAGTTTCCGAACATCCAGACATTTTCTTATAACAACCGGATTTTCACTCCTTATAAATCTCAGACAATTTATATACAAAATAAATCGTTACAACTGACAAAGTTTAACTTGTTCGACTGTAGGAGAATTAGAACATTAATACGAAATTGTATTGTGAACCGTATTGACTACCCGTTTCCAATTACTAGATACGTTAAAGTCCACTTCCTGTAACGGTTAGGTCAATTCAATCAAGCTAATATTTCGAGAGCCATAAAATACTCCGTCTCATTATAAGCGCAAAATCGTAAACTTGCCATTCACACGGGAACGTAGAAATGAAGTTTCGTTTCCAATCACTCAGAAACCCATGTCAAGTTTGATTGAACCTATTATTTAAAACTCAAACTTTAATTAGCCCTTAACGTAAACCCGTCCTATTAAACAGGTCAAAATTTAAAACCAGCGTTTCCGTTTAGTGTAATTGTGTTTATGTAAGTTACAATTGGAAATTTTCTCGGTTGCAGATATATTTACAATGTTAGTATAATAATTGAATTTAGGCGCTAATTATAAATTAAAACTACATTTTTTTGACAGTCTTGAACCTGAAAAGTACTGGAAACAATACACAATTATGAAAATAAAAATGTCAGGGACCACGTGTTCTTTTGTTACATTACGCTTCACTGCACAATTCACTTCACTATATAAATGCTTTTTATTATGCGCTGAAATTAAATATTAATAAAAGTAATAATAGAAGATATATGTAATTATTCCAAAATGATCACACTTGTGTCTTTAACCTGCATCGAACTGATTAGCTCTATTTGGAAAACTCGTTAGTATTTATGCAGGCAAGGATTTACAGTCGCCTATTAACATAATCGGACGAAAATAAGATCTGAGTATCGTAATGATCGCTTGAGATGATTTCGAGGGCACATGCGTGCAGTGGGTTGTTCCATTCGGTAAGAAAATGACTACATGAATAATTGAATTTTCATTATGGCTTCCGTTGTACTTGATGTAGAAATTCAGAGTAACTACGTAGGGTGAACACTCTGGTGAATGAACTCTTCGCAGTCAATTTCTCAGATTTGGCTTTACTTAATTATTCTCTTCGCCCTCAATTACCACTTTTTGTATCGCTATGTATTTTGTTATGCAAAAACGGTTTACATCATATGGAAGATTGAATACAAAATAATTTATAAAAAATGAATTTAAGTACAAAAATACCCAGTGAATGAACGAGACCTGATGAATGAACAACCTTCAGTGCAAAACACTTTAGTACGCGTGTAACAAAAGTGGACGGCAAAGTTTCAGGAATCGATTCCTTCTATTGAGAGAAGGAGAAAAGTTTTGTACAATATGGGCCCGGAAATGCATAATTACGGAGTTAACCGAACTTTTATGAACTTAAGTGCAAAAAAAAAACTGGACTAAAACGCGAGGTTCTGATTACAATAGTTACAGAAGGAAACATGTTGAGAATAAAATTCATTTTGACCTGAATTCTTCTGAATGATTCCTAGTCATTTACCAACTCTCCGTGCATGTGATGCGTCAGACTGTCAGTACGCACTACACCAGGAATTTCCATCGTTTTCGAAACTGCGAAGAAGAGAACCTGTCCGTCTGTATTCAGTCAAAATGATGTCACGTTTGAACAGAGCGCTTCAACTAGTCAGTTGAATTTCATAAACACCTGTAAGATACGGCAAAGTAACTTAGTCCTGACGGATTACCATTTTCGAGGTCTAAGAAGTATTCAGGTCAACATTAATTGTATTCGCAACATGTTTCAGCATACAACATGTTCTAACGTTCATAAAAGTTCCTGTAAGTCAGTAATTATACATTTCCGGGCCCATATTGTAGTATATATATATATATATTTTTTCTCGGAATGAGGAATCCATTCCTGAAATTTTTCTGTCTATTTTTGTTACACCCTATGTATAAACTAGATTTTTTGTTAGGTTCCCACCTGGCCTTTTTTTAAAGCTCCAAGGAGGCAGTGCCATCAATTCGAAAACAGATCTCTAAAATTGTGTTTATACTCACTGAAGTAGCACTTATATTCAGACTAGGCTGTTGCTGTGGCTGACAACAAACTATTGACTTGCTCAAAATGGAAAAAAAAACACAATGATTGATGCAATTAATAGGGTCCAATGGAACTATTTTAGCTCTCAAATAGCACTGTTCTTAATATTCCACTTTATTTGAGTAATGTTAATTCACTGGGGGTTTCACCCTACTGTAAACTATAGGGTTACGAAAAATCAGAATTCACTGAATTTTCACTACTTCCATTATTAAAGTGAACAACAAAAAGAAAACAGTTTACTCAGTGAATTTTTTGATGTTGAAGCTATGATGCACTGCAGCATGGAATATAAAAATTGCTTTCTGTCTATCTAATTGCTTTTACTAAAAATTGTAAAAAGATAACAGGGAATAATGTACAATGACCAGATTTGTCTGATGGGCAGTCATCAACTGATGAAAAAAGGACTGTACAAAGAAACGTTGATCAAAAAAGTTATCTGTACTGTTTATTCCAAATTATTAAGGCTATGTTCAAAGTCTGCATCACGAATATAGGTGGTCTGTTATTCTCAAAAATTATTTTGTTAAATGAAAAAAGGTGAATGCGATCGTGATTAAACCGTGTGAGTCAGAGGGCAAACTGAGCCTCTTAAGCGAAACTAGAAACAGGCAAGGGAGATTGCTCTGTTGTTTGACCGCCTTTTCTCGGCGTTTAGCGGCTTCCTACAGACATTTTCCGACTTATCTCAGGTTTCGTAAGTGTCGGAAACGTGACACTTCAGGCCTGTGTCCGGCAGTAACACGGATCATAAACACTGTCAAGTCTTTAGCTGCAATCTCTTGTGACGTATCTCAGTCTCGCCCTCCACCAGTCTGCTAAATTTTCCCTTTACAGCTCACCAACACAAGACATTCTTTTATACATATAAAATTTGAATTTCGTATCAATAATTATATAAAACACCTTCACTATCAATTTTTTTCACTTAATATTATGACGTATTAACGGCTAGATTATGGGCGACATTTATATTTACATAATGTAAGTACAATACGCTCAGAGAATTTACAATTGTGTCGGATTTATAGTCTGGTTTAGCAGTTTATTTGTTTCATAAAATCGATTAATCTTTCTTGGAATGTGGGTAATCTAGTTGAAGTTATTTGTCTCCTTTTTATTTGATGCAGGACTGAAGGATGTGATCGGACATTACAATGTGTAGGTGATGGTGGTGGGGGAACTTTTCATAGTTGATGTGTTAGTTCGGAGCGTTCGGTTCTGATTCTGGTTCGGACAACTTCTATTTTTCGGTTCAAGTAGATGGCGCGGAAGTTGTTGATTGACTTGTGTATTCCACTCGCATTCAATTGAGTCTAGAACCGATTCCAATAGCGAGATAGTTTGCTTTTGGCTTGCTTCCAGCCGTCAGCGATGGTGTTGGAGATTTTTTGGGAGGGGAATGGTGTTTCTGGGAATCGGGCAGCCAATTTAACTTCCCGATCGGTTATTTCGTTTCATTGTTTGCCTTGATGTGTGGGGATCCAGGCGAATGTAATTTATTTTCCGATTGTAGTGAGTTTCTGGTGGATTTCTTGAATTTAATGCGTTTGTGGCGTCTGTTTTGGAGATGTACTTGATAGAGACGAGGTAATTGGTGAATATGATAGTAGAGTCAAACATTTTATACTTGTCAATTACAATATAAATTTCATGCATGAAGCATTTATAAATAGCATGATATTAAATGCGTAATAGTCCGAGGCAGAGTCGAAAAAGAAACCTTGATGTATTTTTTGTGAAGGAAATATGTACAATAGAAAGTTGATGAGTTGGACTGTTAAGACGCTTTAAGTTTGAAGGTAGCCATTAAAGTTCCTTTCTAAGACACACAGTACCTCGTCAAGTTCATATAATTCCATGGCGAGGCACTGTGTGTCTTAAAAAGGAACCTAAGTAAACAGGATGAGTATGGCAATTATGGCGAAAGCTCCCTAATGTCAAATTTGAATGAAATAAAAACCTTTTACAGAGACTTTGCTGGTTACCTTTAAACCTGAACAATAGATTTGAATGCACTTCATCATGTTTCAACACAGTCCCCATTGCTTTCAATGTAACTGCTCCAGCATTACATTAATTCCAGGATTCGACGAGAAAAATATTCTTCACACTGTCTGCGTAACCACTCGTGCCAGTCTTTCACCTCATTGTCAGAGTAGAATTTCTATCCGCCTAGTGCCGCCTGGAGAGGTCAAAAACATGATATTCACTCGGATGAACGTGCTGTATGTATCAGACACTCAAAACTAAGATCAAAAATTTCTTGTACTGTTACCTGAGCAGTGTATGGCCTCATGTTGAAAGAGTACACCGGAATTGAGAAATACATGAAAAATTTCCGGATTGCTGACTTCATATGAATCTCAAGCAAATCAGAGTGATATGCTCATAAAATTGCTGAAACGACACACAGGAATTACCATATTCCATCTTCATCTTTCAGTCTCAATACCCAAAAAGCGACAACCGCTCGCTATTCCTCTCTGGTGCAAGTTGATAAGGGTGCGGTCATCATGCTACTGTCGCTGACCGTGAACGATCGTACGGCCAACGGTAGGGTATACAGGTTGAGAGGAATAAATATATTAAGAGAAAAGTATAAGACAGTAGTTTTATAGTTTCGAGGGGGAAATATTGTGAAACTATTGTTTTAACCTTCAGGTGGATTTCCAAGATGAATCAAGGTCAAATTCACCTTTTTTAATGGATCATAAATTTTTTAAAACATCTACCTTTGTAGTCCTTTTCTTAAATAATTAAAAAATGTAACTTTGACTCTCATTTCACCTTGTTACTTCATCTGAAAGTCAAACCAATAGTCTCACAATACGTGCCCCCGGAGCCATATACATTTTTCATGAAACATTTCTTTATATAATCTCAATTTACATGATCCACACCGTATATACCTCATTCTCTGTGTGTACGTTACAAATTTATTCTAAGCGACGGTGATGTTTTATTACCATTTTAAGGTTTGTTTTGACTCTGGTTTGTAGTTTTTAGAGACGTTTTTAAGGTATTCCATTGTCAGATAGGTCGTAATTTGATTACATGGTTAAGACGAAGCTCAGGCATAAATGCCGAATTAAAGGATCAGATTGGAACAATATCTACCGGACCGAGAATCAAACCTGGGACAGTCACATGGTATGTGGCCCGAGGTTTGAACCTTCTCCATCTATTGTATAATCCGGAGCACAGTCTAAGCTACAATTCACTATATCGCATTCTTCACGACCAATTATTAGGTTCTATTCCCGGTCCAGTCGAATCTTTTCCATCCTGAGTATTCATTTCAGTTTCGTCTGAGCTTCGTTGGAAGGATTGCTTTTGTTTCCTGAATGAATATTTCCTTCCCCTTCTCCACCACACAGAAGATGTAATTCCAAAATAAAAATGTTTTCTTATGGACGTTGGTTAGGCGCCTCACTACATTTATTTTCATGACGAATGACATTGTGTATCAGACAAACTATGGGACTGAATGGAGACTACAATTCACGAAATGCTGTATATTTATTCGCTTTGATCAATTCAATTACTCACTCATAGTATTTTTAATAAATAACTGCGATAAATTTAGTACCAAATCGTATATACATTCATTTAATACTAGGAATAAAAATAATTTACGTGAGAGTGAAAAGTCTCTGTTGATTTCACAAAAAGAGGCGAATATAGCGGAATGTCAATTTTAGACAAACTTCCTGATAGCCTTAAAGAATTAAGAGCAATCCACATTCATTCAAAAAGAAGCCTAAATAATCTTTAAACAGCTTGTCCTTCTCTGTAAATGAATTGTATTTATGAATAAACTTGAAATCTTGGTAGTTCGATGTGAACATAATGAACTATTGGTAGTCTTTCATCACAGAAATATTTTAGAGTTAAAATAAAGATATTTTGTATTTATAAAGTAAATTTTAATTTTAATCATTTGACGAAGGAAATATTAAGATGCTATGTCATCTTATTTATAAATTGTTCTTATTTAAAATAAGTTATAAGTAATTAGATATAGGTTTAAAATAATGTAAGATTTATTACCCTTTACACTTCCTTAAAGCTTTGCTTCTCATAAAGATCTATGGAACATGAATTTTTTAGTCTACTTATTTAGCATGAAGAGGAATTGGTTCAAAAATTTCTCTGAGAAAGTTAACATTATTTATCATTAAAAAATAGTAAATTTCCCTTAAAAATGATGAGAAACGAAACATCCGTTTTGATGTCACATCTTGAAGTGCACGGAAAGACGTCCGTTGATAATAGAAGTTAATGATGGGGCATTTTTGCTCGGGAGCTTTGCAATTGCTGAAAATAGTATTCTTAGAATTTGGTCTGAAAACGGTTATAACTGCTATAGCTTTTCAACGGAAACATTCTAGCGCAGGTAGGAATTACTTCAGGAAATAGGAAAAGCATTTAGCACTCGCGACTGTTACAGGAAAAAATCTGAGGAGCGCAACGAATGGTTTTGGAACTGACAGGGGAAAAAAAATTCAAGTAGACCATGTTTTGTTTTCATGTCATTTTTTGAAGAAGGTGAGTTGAAAGACCACGGATTTGCCGTTCTCGCCAATCCCTGGGAGAGCAGTGAAAGCCAGACGCCAGTTGATCGATTCTGCCGTATAGTGGCGTAAAGTGAAGACAAAGAAGTGTCAACTCCAGCTCATTCATTACGTTCTCAGAAGTTCTGCTCTGAGGAAATTAGATGTGACGGTCTACTAAAACAGACTCGGAGAAACAGAAACAAAAGAAAAATACTTTGCAGCAAACCTCGCCTACTGTCGCCAGTTTATTAATTTGGGGAAGCTCTGGTTTCGTTTCGCGATTGCTGCTGCAACAAACAGTCACGTTTAATATTATTTGGTGGTCGATATACTATTGATAATATTAGCCGAATTTAGCGGATTTGATTAATACGAAAATTTGGTCCAAGCCACTTAGTCATTATAGATACAAAATAATTTTTTTTATAGTCGCACCAACATCAAGGGTTAAGCGAATTTCTAATTAAGTAATTGATTTGTTGTTTAGGCAAGTTTGCTAATTAAGGGAAAGTAAAATAACACACCCAGGCCTTTGACAGGAATCGAGCCGGGGACCTCTAATGCGTAGCCACTACATCACAGAGACGGCCAAAGTAATCATTGTTGAATACGAAATTGATTCCAGATTAGAAGGTTTTGATTTTTGTCGTCGAAAACAATGTATACATTAGCACTAGATGAAAGTTATTAATTCAGCTCTATGATACTGCTGAACTTTGCCTGCATCCTCAGGTATTGTTATAAATGTTTATAATTATCTGGGTGCCCGGCAATGCCCGCTACAGTACCTAATATGTCAGTCGACACGCGATTAAACCATGAGCCAGAGCGTCACATTTTTTAAAATTTACATTTTCACGCCCCCTACCTTATGAGACCTGAATTTCATCATAATCACCGCGATGACTCAGATTTTAATCGAGTCAAGAAATATGCTGGTACCTTAAAAGGACATACATGCAGAAAAATACACAGATTATATTTATAAAGATACTTGAATCATATGCATATACATACATACAAAAAATGAAATTGAATGCGTGCTGATCTAGTCTATAACCTGCCTCAATCATTCATACTGAAACCTGTAAAACATTTCGCATATTTATTAACTAATTAAAAATTATTATTACATACATAAAATGTTAGTTAATTTTTAGCATTATTTCACGCTTAACATCAATTTAGTTATATCGTTTGACAGTCTACGTGAGGTCATAATCCATCCTATCCCAAGTTTTATTTGTGTTTAGGGTACGGTATTTTTCTGTCTCTAAAGGGTGAAAGAAGGAACCTAAGTCGACGAAAGATCAACGGAAACCTTCTGTGGGCTGAACATTTCAATACACCAAAATTTAGTGGCAATCCGTTGAATTCTATAGTAATTCATAAGGGATAAACACAAAGTCGCAGAACAGGTGATTGACGTGGGACATTCTTCGGTCTGTAAAGATCGACAGAAACCTTCTCTGGGGTGATCAACGCTAAACTTCAAAATCAATAGTGTTCGGGGGGTATTCAGTCGAACCTTACCTTAGTCCACCGAGTGTGCTACGAGTTGTTTCAGCATATTTCTTTTTTCATTGGAACCAGTGTTGTGTGAAAGTACGCTTACTCATTAATATATGTAAAGTAAACTGTCATGATAATAATTTATGAATTTATTTGTACTGAAATTTCATGTCTTTGTTTTGTATGTACGGTTTATATAACTTTTTAGCCCATCTATATTTTTCGTAGATGGTTCATTTCTATTTCTCACTCTGGCACATTGTAATATATAATTTTAACTCTAATTTGTATAGTTCCCAATTAAATATGTACATTCAGTTTTCTCATTTATGCCTTAATTTTTTGCATTCTTTTCAATATTTTATTTTTTGTGTGTTAAACTGTATTGAATGACGTTTACTAGGGTAGGGATAGAGCACCAAAAAGAATAAATTAAATCGTATGATAAGCGATTATTTTTTCGTCAGAAAGTTTCATTTTTGTTGAAGTGCAGAATATTCTGATTACCGCGCCACTTTTCTAGGGAATCTGTTCGGGTCAGAATAGCGCTTATTCGCAGCTCAAGGAACCTTTATCTTCAGCCTCTTCGAGGGGTTGTGCAAATGAGATGCGAGAACTCACAACCAGTCTGCCTGCTGAGCTTCCGTCACCCTTGCACGTTCTTGCCCTTGTTCATTAAATTTGTTTTACGAGCCACTTTTACTTCCACGGTCTCTCTCTCAGGGCGCTGCCCCACTAACAGACAACTCTTTATTTCTTATGACTGAGTCTCGATTCAGTGGACAATTCTACACACACGAGGAAGGTGAGAGAGGAATTCATTGACACATCATATCGGCGCCAGTTGCTTCATCTTTTTTATATTCCCTATTTCAAGCTTAAATTCTAGTCTATTTCTTAAATTTATCCTCCTTTAACGTTGTCACGTATAATGGATGAATTTAAGCTGGAATGTAACTGTACCTTTGTTTTTCATTTTTGTGTGCTCTCTGTCGTCGTAAAATAGTTGTATCTTTGTTTTGCCTTTGGCTTGAAATAGATCTTGTTACTCAAAACATAATTCGTCCTACACGCCTCTTTTTGGTCTGAAATAAGTAAAAGCTCTGTTGAGGATGGAAGGTACCTTCAGAGCAATTAAGACAAATTACCTAATTTTGATTTCTACCTCTAGTGTTGAAGAGAGAAAGTTGGTCTAAAACGGCGTACTCTACAGAGGAATAAGAACAGAACTTCTTACTGTACTTTATCTCTAAACGTTGTTTAATTTATTACAGATTTAAGACCTTATCCATGAATATGTCGAAACAAATGCTTAATCGCCCACTGAATCAGGAAATGGATACGGTTTAGGATTTTGTTGATAGAGCCATTCTGCTGTCAAAACCAGCGTTTAATTCCGAGGAGTCGTTTTTTGGCGTTGTTGCCGACTTTTCGCTCGATAGCTCCGAGCATTTTCAAGGCTACGCCAGGAATGTTGCTCTGTGTGCACATTGTGGCTTAAATATAGCCGGGACGTTCTGGGTCACTCCCACTCCTTTGTCGTTTTTGTTGTAAATATATTGATCGTGAATAACTATCCGGAATTATTTTTAAATCTTAACATCAAAAAGAAATTAGAAGAACGCCGACATTCCCATTTAACGACCAAGAATCCAAAAGACAAACGGAATTACTTCAGTTGTCTCTCCGTTTTATAAATTTCTACACAATAAATTTTAAAGATTTTCCATTGTTGAAATATTACCATTATGTAAGGAAACGCCAAATCTATCTGCTATGATTAAGAACTATTTACAAAGACCCCCATTAATTCCCAAGCAAGATATAACGTTGTATATAAAATTTCCTGTAAGGATTGTCCTTCGGTCTATATAGGCCAGACAACTAGTAACGTTACAGCAGTATGTGCGACGTACGTATTAAATCGTTTTAATAATGATACAGCTATTCTATATATCAAAATTCATAAATCAACGTTGATCTCCTATTATAGTCCAAGAGCAGAATTTAATTAATTGCATGTTGTCTAGTGCAATCAAAGTTATTGTCATAGGTAATCGATTATTTAATATCAAGTGACCGGAGATCTCATTACCCATTGTTAATATGCAGACATGCTCATGTTTACACATCCCGCCTAGTTATTCATGTAAATATTTATCTACGTATGCATCGTCACACGCAAAAATTACTCGTATGATATAAATAAATTGCAGAACAAAGGTGAAACCTCTCGTCCAGTCCATCCGTTCGTGAGCCAGGAATTTGAGTCCACTGGTATTGAGCTTCAAGTACGCTTCTGTTTTGTTGATGTGCCATCATGTCAAGCCATGTGTGCAACCACGGGCGCTAATTATTGGTGAGCAGGACAGTCGGAAGGTTAATTAGTGTACCGAGGGCAACTGTTTCAAGTCTCGCCGACACTCACGGATACTCGGATCATCCTTGGAAAACGACTGACCGGTCATTTGAACCGACAGTTTGCGGTATCCGTTTGCATTGATCAGGCTAAGCCAATCGTTTTTTAAAAAGCAGTAGTTAATTTCCGGTGTATCGTCAGCAAAGAGAAATATAATATGGGGACAGTCGATGAAAAGTGATCAAAACTGTGCTGATATATCTCAGTTTTCTTGGAGAGTTAGTAATTCATCTGTTGGCAGCGTTCCATGGACGTAAAGCCACGAACAGCTGCCTAACTGCCAAACGGACCTAAGAGTTCTTTGATTTCAGGAAATTAATGTTTCTACCATTCAAAGTTGTGGTCGACGGCCTGAAAAGTGGAGAAAATGGGAGAGACAAACGTAAATCAACAATGGTATAAATCATACAGAAACGCATTTAATTTTGGTCCTTTATTTTGGCTGTCTGCTAAAGTAAGTTTGTTTGATAGAAGCGTGTATGAAATCTGGTGGTAGGTTAATGGTTCTTGGAGAGAAAGTGGCAAGATAAATGTCAGTAGCGCGAAAACAGTTGGCAGCGAAGGGCAGAGCTGTAATAATTCCTCTGGGGAATTCGCTAAACCCTCCCATGTGTTGTCCCGCCAACTCAAGATACAGCCTCAAAGCTGTATATTTCCCAAGTTTTAATGTGCCACAGAATTCTTATTTCAGAAAACATTTACGAGTAACATTTCCACGTTTGTTGCAAGAAAACTTTTTAAACTCTTGACTGTTTGCAAACTTTTTTCCGCTCCGATTAAACCCCATTCATTCCCACGAAAATTCGGATATCTTACAGAAATGTAAATGGAGTGGGGAAAATGGCACAGAAAAAAAATACAATTATGCTATGCACTGACATATCCAATTTAATAACCTTGAAAAGACAATTTACTCGAGTAAATGTTAAAAATTTATTTCGATGAAAGTATCTACCATCAACCAAATTGACACATAGTAGTTGATATTTCTTCACGACATCGTGGAATACTTCTTTTATTGGCACTATAACCTAATGTGAGTTTTGGCCTTATTAACAATTTTCTTCCATTCTGCTCTCTCCTGTGTCAATCTCCGCCATCCTCTTACTTTCATGGTTTGTATATCCTTCTCAATGTCATCTACCCATCTTTTCCGGGGTCTCACCCTTTTCCTCCTCCCAAGTGGCTTCCATTCCATAATCCGACTAGGTGTTCTGCTTTCATCCATCCTAAGTACGTGTCCCATCCAGGCCAACCGTCTGCTGTTGATGTACCTAACAATGTCTTCGTTATTCAAGAGCTGCTCTAGTTCTCTGTTGGTTCTAATTCTCCATTCTCCATTCTTACATACAGGTCCATTTTTCCTTCTCAGTATCTTGCGTTCAAATATTCTGAGTAAGTGTTTATCATTATTATTCAGGGTCCACGTTTCACACCCGTCTTATAAGTATTTTGCAAATTTTTAACTTTAATTCTCTATTTCACATCTTGGATTTCATTAGTTTGCCATACATGTAATAAGTTCTGTAACGATTAATGATACGTTGCTTTATTTCCCTTCCCACATTTTTTTCACTGTTAAGTTAGGAGCCTAAATAGGTGAAATCCTGTACTCGTTCAAAGGTATAATCATTAAATTTAATATTATTTGTACTAGATTCTTTCTTTGTAACCTTCATATATTTAGTTTTCTTTTCATTAATTTTCAGCCCTCTTTCCTTAAAACAGTGATCTATTATGGCCATCGTTTGTCTTAATTCATGTATATTTCTAGAGATGATATCAATATCATCTGCATATGCAGGCAGATATCTGGACATCGTGGAATACTTACTGCAGGGAAACACACTTGAAGTCGGCTATAGTATGAAATGAAGATGGTACAGCCTTTCAATAATTATAATGGAAAATAACGAACGTAGATAACTTGAACGAATATGTCTTCCGCCAAGATGTCATCTGGATCAATTCAGATCATGAACTCTCTGAGTCCAGTTCCGGTTTTAATTTAGGAGCTTCTCCTATACTTAAAAGCCACGGAAGGAGGAGATACCTTACGTTGTTATTGCGAAATTTGCGTAATAATACCATCAGCGATCTCAATTGATGTAGGTGGAAGTGCACTACTTGCTGTCAAGGTATGCACGCTCGTAATTCCGAGCTTACTTAACTCATAACAGATAAAATGAATAGTATCTTATCTTTAAAATCTAATAATAAATTACAATAGAAAAGTCTATCATTTTATTTTGTGGTCTGTATCGATTTTCTTAATTATGTTCAACCGTTACATATTCTCTTCTTTCTTTTTAGCCAACTTTGGGGTACTTTAGATCAATCGCAGTTTTAATTTACTGAGCCTTTCTTTCAGTCCAGTATTATTTAATATTTCATTTCATTATTGTATTGTATTGTATTTGCTAATAATCTACAATTGGGCGCAAGCCCGGTGGCAGATACATAATTAAATATACATAATTATAAACTAAAGAAAGATAAACATGTTCCGTGGATGCCCTGAAAGAGAAAAGAGAAACACTTCACTTCACTTTTTTATATTCGGAAACACATTTATATTAAATAAATATCCACTTCACTTCACACGTTTTTTCAGATTTGACCTAAATTTATTTTCTTGAAGAGGATTTCCTCCAAACACCCCCACAGGTAAATTATTCCAGTCGTTGATAGTCCTATTTAGGAATGAGAATTTGCCAACATCTGTTTTTTGTTTTCTATATTTCACTTTGAATTGGTGATCCCATCTACCTATATAACTGGGCTTTTGCATTTTGTAGCTAATTCCAATCCATGGTTTTTGCCCCGTGTAAGCTTTGAATAGCAAATGCAGTCTTGCTTTCTCCCTCCTTTCTGACAATACCTCCCAACCTAGCTGTTTTACTTTTTCCTTCCTATGACCTGGCCCTACTTGCACAAAATTAGCAGCCCTTTTCTGAACTTTCTCTAATGATTCTATTTGATTAATTCTATAAGGATCCCAACAAACCGCCCCATATTCCAAAATTGGTCTAACTAGAGATAAGTATGCCACCTCCTTTATCAGGATTTGGATTATTCGTTTTGTTGTCACTTTGACTTTGGAACCTCTGTTTTTTGTCTCTAGCGTGGTTTTGCAAAAGGGGAGGGGAAGGAATTTAATGTGTCCATATGGGTGCGACGTGGTAGAATTTCCACGAATTTAAAAACAATTCGAATTAAAACTAGAAATCCTACATTTATTTAAATGAAATAAGAAAAAATGTATATAGAAAGAAAAATAATAAAGAAATAAATTTTACCCAGTGTTCCAGCATGAGAATCCATCCAAAGTTAATTGTGTTTCGGTACTGAAAATTGAAAACCCCAAGATTTTAGACATGTAAAAATAATTTTAGCATCTCTAAGCTCTAGGATATAAAACCCCCCAACGGCGTACCGGCAAAGGGATCTCTTTCACAGAGATCGAAGCAATGTCTGGTTCATCCAGCCACGTGTTAGACAATTTTCATAGGTTGGGGTCTCATCTTCGTCACCTCCCGTCTTTTTCAAAGCAACCTTCCTTCTTCACTAAAAAAGTGACTCTCGCTGTCTAACTTTCTGGGCTCTCTGTCCTACCCTCTCTATTATTCATATAATTCACCTCATTGGTGACAATTCGTCTTAGCACCGGCAGCCAAATCCGTTGACTATTTCCTGATTGGCTGGCGGATATATTTTCCCCGCTTTGTCAGAGTACGGGCACCTTCCTGGAATTCAAACGTTTGCATTATACCTGCGGAGTATTTTTAGCCGGGAAGCTCGAACTGAGAATGCTCCACCTGTGTTTTTACAGCCAAATATTTAAAGTGATCAAGCCACAATTAATACAAATTTAATAAAAAATCTATTGAATTAACGCTATATGTCCCAGGTTAATTTATTGCCAGTTTTATTTTGGATCATATATTCTGTGATTAGAGTCCTACTTCGTTTCTTTAAACCAATTTGACTTTTTTTGTTGGGGACGTAGTCAAATATTTTTCTCGTTTCTCTATTTCAGTTTATTCTGAGGATGTGTCCATTAAAGTTAATGGTTGTCAGGAATTGAAACTTTGTAGCTTCCAGCACTTAAAACTATTTGTTGAAATTGTGTCAGACAGTTTTTCGGTTCTTTGGCAAATAATTTCATTTCTGATGTGTTTTTCTCTCTCTTCATAATACTATTATTTTTATATTTATATCGTCATCAACATACTTCGTATTGGGGGTCTTGGTAATACTTGACAACTGGAAATTCTCTTTTCCTCAGTTTGAAAGTTACTTAAATGTAATTGAGTAGTGTGCCTTGCAAAGCACGAGATTACTTTAACACACATTTTCAAGATTTGCGTATTTAGAGACTCCAATAGCTCTACTTTGCTGTAGGCTATATTTGAGTATTTTCCGGTTATTTATGATTCATTATTTCAAATAAAAATATGTACATTGCCACGTTACAAAAAAAAATTGTTCTGGAAACAAGAGCGCATCGGCAGGCAAAGGCGTTTGCTCAATATCTTTCAAAGTCTCTAACTGATACGTGCTTACTTGCAGAACATAAGCTCTTTATATTTTAGACTCCGGAATAATATACTGTAATTCTGATGTGTGGGGTTTTGACCCAACTTAGGTCCCTAGTACAGAATTAGTTTCCGAAGGATCCATCCCGTGAACATTACAATTGTCTGGAACTCGGCTCATTTGTATTGGCGAGTACAATAGGTTTCCGGTCCTTAATCCAGGCAGTTGTTCTGCATTCTCGCTATAAAGACACATCTGCCACGGAATCTTATAAAACAACAACTTGAATGTTTAAACTTACAGTTAAACACAGCATTTAAACGTCACAATTAATTACAAATCTCCGAACTGTTTATAACGATTGCTGCATAAATAAATCGAAATGAAATATTAAACCGATACACTTAATTAAATTGCTGTGAGCACATTAAATAGTATTACATGCTAACTTAAATTAAACAACTGTAAATAAATTATGAATTGGCTATTATTAATGTTCTGTGTTTAGTATTTCGATTAATATTTTTAACGTGTTGATTTCTGTTAATCGTAAATGCTAATTAACTCAAATACCTAACAGAGATCGTGGTTATGTATAAATTATATAATATACATATTAACTGCAGAGGACTCAACGAACATTGTACAAATTCACGAATCAAAGTTGGTAATTTTAAAGAATAAATATAGCTGCAAGAGTATTTACTTTGGCCATGCCGGTTTTGAGAAATACGGTTGTCTATAAAATAATTTCTGTCCCCTTTATGAAAGTTAATTCTATTCACTGTAAACGTTATAGACTGTTGTTTCAAGTTTAATTCAATTAAGAGCAACTCAAATTATTTTAGATAAGCACATGCACAAGTTACCAAAGCATCTTTCTTTGCAATTTATCACACCGTGGACTTTTGGAGAGGACGAGACAAAGTCACCGGGTGAAGCCTACATTCAAGGCGTCAAACCACCAAAACAAAGATTGTTTCCCAAAATTACTCACCGCCATTTTTTTCTTTGTGCCCTTATAAAAGATCGTGTCTTCGTTCTTATAGATACCTTTTAGCAAAATAGAGGAAAGAATTGTAATTTAGGTCGTACGTGTACCGTATAACTTACACGTGTACATATTGAATATTTGTAAGAAAACCTAGGCTAGTGTACCTTCAATTTAATGTATGAGATGTTTTAAATAACATAAATTAAACTGTTATAATTTACCATTAAAACTGCACACCCTATATATTTTTTAAATGTATGAAAAACCTTCGGTTTTCAGTGTATTGAATATTGAGCAATATAGTTTATCGAACGACGGCTCTTAAAGATTCAGTGTTCGCACGAGCAATTTTCGCTTGTATCGTGTGACGCCATTCAACAATGGCTTTTACTGTGCTCCAAAGTGCTGCATGACTGACAAGAGTTCACAGCTAGTAGCATTTGAATACCAAATTAAAGGGCTTTGAAGCTCCTCCCTTCTTGGTTACTTTATTAAATCCAAAAGTCGTCTGTGATGAGTAACTCTCCCTCTCTCTCTGTCTCACTCACTCTCTTATAGGCAAAGTGCTCGTCTCTAGCGCTTAATAAACATCAGAGTTTTGTTAATTGCGCAGACCTGCATAACAGATCAAAGATGAAAGTATATAATTAAACTGACGTTTTTACCTAGCGATTAGCACCTTTCTTATATACAGACCTGAGGATTTATTATTTTTTTCTACAAGGCGTACAAAAGTAACATCATTTTCGACATGTACATGTTTAGAAAAATAATATCATATCAAATTAAAAAGTTAAAGTTTCTTTTTTACATAATAACTCAAAGGTCCTCCATACATATATGATGCACGGCGTATGTCTAAAAGGTATTCACATTCGGCTCACACACTAGAGGTAATTTATTGAGTAACTGCTTCCACGGCTGTTGTTATGCGGTTCCGCAGTTTTACCATTGCTGCTGGAAGGGAAATCACATAAACTGTGTCTTTTATCAACCACCACAAGAGGTCTGGCCACTTTTGAGGCATGTGTTGTTAGACTAAATTATTTTGTCCATTACGGCAGACCTATCGTGGAGAATCCCTTCCATTTTAAAACTCTCGCACGTGAGCCTAGTGGAACTCTAGAGATTACTTTTTTATCAGATCATTGTTCAATTAAATACTGTTAAAAATATTAAATTTTTAATTTGGATGATCTATTTATTCTGAAGCAATAATAACTGTTCACTGAACAGTTAACACTTAAAACTGATTTTCGCAAACAATGTTTTCTATATTAATGAGTTAATATTAGGCATGATTTTACACTACATATTATCAAAATGAATAACTGAGAATCGATTCCCAACTATTTGAAGGAACTCAGTAAATATAGAGTATGATATAATTCGTTCTTCTTTTTTATGATATTAACGTATACTTTAGTTTTCGTGTTCTGTAATAATCGGGTAAAATATAGACACATTTTTCAAAATATGTATAATTCTTTTTTCTCCTTCGTTGTACTTAAAAGATACACACACACACACGCACACACACACACACACATATATATATATTTAGACGAGCCTAGAAAAGAACTGGCATGAAAAATACGTTTACAGATAAAGTAATTTTTTGGCAAAAAATTCCACTATCCTAGTTTTTTTCGGGAGGGAGGGGGTGGGGGAGTTATATGAGGGTCATCCTGAAACAGGCAACTCCTCTTTAATAGCATGCGAAGGGAATTGAAAAGGGAGATGTGGAAGGTAGAGTATTTTAGAAGGGTACCCGGGCTATAGTTTAAGGATCCTACCCGGCCGGTGATTCACCAAAAGAAATGCAGGGAAAACCCTGGGTCAGGTAGTTCGGGTTATTGGTTACTATTCTCACGCCCTTCCTAATAACGGGAGATGAGTTTTCTGTAGGGTCACAGCATTCATTTTTCTGTGTTTCCACCAGTTTTAGGAGGCAGCTGGCCGACAGATCCAATGGGATCAGTGGACAACAACTCTTGCAGTGTGCCAAAAGGTTTTCGACCTCAGTACATAGGCCTCCCAAAATAGAAGATGGTGCCTCGGCATGTGAGAGAAACTCCCACAGGTCCCTTGTCCCCAAGATTTCTTTATTTTGGGGTGGGGGTGGGAGTAACAGGCTACTTAGGCTTCTATAAAATAATATATTATGTTGGGTAGCTTTTGACTTTGTTAGTATACTCATAAAATACCCAATTCTGAAGGAAGGAACGAGATACAATCACAATTTGCAAACATTAAGGAAATAATGTATAATTAGGTAGCAAGTCGTACCTTTCCAAGAAATGTAGTTATCAGTTAACACGTACAGCTATAAACACAGTTGAAGTAAGTTTCACGATCCCGTCCATACATAAGGTGTTCGCTAAATGACGTGTGAATAAGGATTACAATTCAAAGAATTGTATAATTATGCAAATAGTTTAATTATTTGTGAATTGGTTTGAACAAACGGCACAGTGAATGCATATTTTTGATATCGGAAAAAGCTGGTGATTTGACTGTAGCGGTGATCACGGGTTTTCCGTGACATACGACCTGGAGCTCTCATTAGAGCAGGGCAGTCGGCAGCTCAGCTGCTTTTACTGCAAAGAAGGACGTCCGTAAGGGCTAACCTTCTCCTTCGAGGGTTTCCTGTCCTTGGTCTCCATCCAATAATTTTCAATTAAGGTTCCCATAGGCAGATACAGCTTGACGGACAATGGACATTGGGTAAGTGTTATCTGCCGATTACAACAGTGGGCTCTTTTACAATGAGATAATGATGAGTTGGCTTTAAACTCAATTTGTGATTAAGAATACGGGGGTTTTAAATGTAGAATTCAATCCAACATTTCCTTTATTACAATTTAGCAAGTTACATGATATGTAGAATCATTTGCTTCCACAGCCAAATACTAAGACCTAAAATTAATTACCTACTATCGTCAGTCTGATAGTAGTAAATCGTTTCATTGAAGATTTGCCCAATCCTGTTAAGCAACAAGTTGTCGCAGGTCAATTTAGGCTGTAATGGATGCACTCGTAAGAATGACAAAATGGATCTATTACTGGGCAGGCACTTGCGTGTATGTCGGCGATTCTCTTGATGAAAATTCATTGTTTCATAAACTATTTCTCATCTAGTGAATGAAAATGATTTTAAGTATCCATATTTTCGTTTAATACTATCATTTATCGATACGTATCAATTCAATCTCGTTAGTTTACAATTAATCTCACTGAATGGCAAGAAGTGATAAAGAACTTTCCTGCCGCTGTTCCCGTATTTCCTTTCTTGTTACATAAATCTGCAAAATGCTTCGAAGTGAAATCTGTATGAATATAATGCAAAAACAACTTCCTAACTCCAGTTGCTTGTTATATTGAATTTACTTTTGTAAATACGTTAGAAATATTCGTTACTTCCGGTTATAAACACCACAAACCCTGAATCTGCCGTGGCTTTAAGTAATTGGTATTTAATCTCTGAAATTTATTTATAACGGAATTTCAACAGAAATCGGTCCATCGTTTTTAAAATTTAAGGCAAGAGGTTCCAAAGCGTGCAATAACGGTTTTAATAGTAATTTATAACGAAGTTATAAAAATTCGATGTTCAAATCTTTCATATCGCAAGTTCTTTGCATTATATCTTTCGGAATTCGGACTCTTATATTTGAATTTTTGTGCTAAGTGAATATAATTTTTAAAAGCTAATTTAAGTCCTCAGACTGGTAAAAATTGGGGTGAAGTTTTAGCGCAGATATAAGCGGAACATGGTCGGTAAATGTTAGATTTAGATTTATTATTATCATTCCATTAATCCTTGGTTGAGAAAATAAGATACATTATACATTACAGCAAGTAACAAATAATTATAAGACCGAAATAAAACAATATAATTAACTTCAAAAAATCTCTAAATATATAACTGGAATAAACAAGATATAGTATAAAATCATTAGAAACATGACACACACTAGAAAACACAAACACATAGTGAGGAGTACAATCACACGCATAAACTAGGGATATTTCACTTTTTGGAGCTGCACAACGAGCAATCTGACCTTCCTTAGTAGTTCCAGGCAATATATTAAATAAACACATAAAAGAATAGAAAAAAACTATACAGAAACGTTTAAACAAGGAAAGAAATGAAGGAAGAGAAGATAAAATAAAAATAAACGTTTACTTCGGTAAAAATTGATTCACTCAGTCGTAGAACTACTTCGATCATCGTTCCCAATTTTTGCTGCCGAATGATACGACTTTTAGAGTTGTTCTGAAGGGAACGCGCGGCCGAGATGGGTAATTTATGAAGAATATATGAAGGCATCGTTCTGGGTTATGTGGCGAAGTTATTGTTAGTTTCTTTCTTTATTTAAATATACCACTGGACTCTCTTTATTTTTACATGAGTTGGAAGAAAATTGAAGGAATACCTATTACTAAGTTACACTCTTTTACGTGCGGTTTGAATAGTGTATCAAGGAGAATCGTCCGATTTGACTTATATTTACTTTGAAAAGTATGAACATAGAAAATTAATGTCAATCTGTAATCAAGAAAAATAAAATATTGTTTACTGGGTGAGTCAAAAGACGCAGTACACCCCGTTATTTCCAAAAACTCTGCAGGAATTGGGAAACCTGAATATCCAGATAGGCATCTTTTACGGTATGTACTGAACCTGGGCGCCATCTTGATATTGACTATCTTGAATCCAAGTCACGGAAAGGTGGTCATCTGATAGGTTAATAACATCAACATTTTCTAAGCAGTTTATTCCTGTAAGCAGATTATAAGTAGCATTTATGGTTAAAAATTACAACGCATTTCTTTTTGATTTAGAGGCTGGACTGTTCTCCATAAAGGCAGTCATTTAATGTGTTTTGCATGTTGTTCCGCTCGGCCAATACACACTTGAAGGCGCTGAATACAATCGTCATGCACTCGGATTTACGCAAAAAAAATTTGGCACACGCTTCTTTAATGTGTTGCTCGAGATGGTGGCTGTTTCTTATTTTCTCTGCATAAACGAATTGATTTCAATGACCCCGCAGATACAAGTCAAATAGTGTGAGACCAGGTGATCTGAGTGGCCATTCCACACAACCACGTCGGCCAATCCAATTACCAGGAAATTGACGATCTAACCACTGACGAACAACTGCTCCGTGTGGTGGAGCGACATTCTGTTGAAAGTAAGAGGGAAACGCCACCACTTGCAGCATTTCCAGGTAATAGATAGACCACCTCACCCATACCCAACTGGAATATTCACGTTTCACAATACCTGCAGAGTTTTTTTAAAATAACAGGGTGTACTGCGACTTTTGACTGTGGGCAGGAACCCAGGATACGGTGATATGGTGATTGTTGTTTTTCAATTTCCAAATATTTTCTCTGATGTTCTTCAGTTTATTCGGGTATAAGTCAGGTTTTTTATCGCGTTAATAGCATTTAATGAGTTGCATATTTTTGGAACAGGATTTTCCAAACAATGATTTGTGGCTGTCGATAGCCCGTAAATCTCAGCCGTAAGTGGTGAAGCGTCCTCGACGTTGTAATGATCCTTCAGTGATCATGGCATATCCAACTCCATTCGGAGATTTTGACGCGTCATGGTATATAACTCTTGGGTGATAGTAATGTACGATAAGATCATTAATTATTGAATTCCAATCGACTCTGTACTTATGGTTTTTTGTGTATCTGTTGAGGGAAATGTCAGACGGGATTTACGCGTATCTCTAGGGAGTTGGTGAAAAAGAGGAGTTAATATCACGTGGGGGGAGGGGGAATTTAATAATGAGAAATTATTGGAAGCTTTTTGGTTAATCGTTTAATAGAATGTTGGTAGATCTTCGTTGTGGGGAAGATTAAGGGACATGTTGTCTCTTACTTTGGCGATCGTCGAAGTTTTCACTCTTATAGCATGCTTTGCAATTAGAGATGTTCTTCTGTAATACCGAGGCAGTTGTTTTGCTTCTGTTAAAAGCCTAATTATTGGAGTGGATCTGAAAAATCCAGTAATAATTCGTAGCGTGTTGTTGAACGTGGCATTTAGCTTATTCAATAATGGCCGAGTGGTAGATATATTCGTCAGACTAATGTCATGGTCATTACTGAAGGAATGTATTTATTTAAGCCACGAGGCAGAAAATTAGCAATCAACGTAATTTGATAATGAACTTTATTATACCTTTGTGGTAGTAAAGTATTCTTTTCAAAGTAAATCTATCAACATGGTCCAACTGGTGCTTTTTAAACTACCATAGTTATGTGGAAGTCATTAAGGACCATGGGAAGCATTCATCGCTGACCAGACATAATTGTGATGGCGTTAAGCACGATTACATGATGTATAAGCTATTCTAGTCGCCCGCCTTGACCCCGGCTTCCTCAAAGCTGGTATTGACCGCGGCGGCTTGTCAAAACATTCGGCCATCTACATGGTTCTCTGCCCAAAACACACCATCCCTGTGGCTTGTAAGCAGGGGATTCAGCTCATGTAGGGCTTACAACGTTGTCCGATATTCTACCTAAAGTGGTCAGAAACTTCCACTCTTCCAACTTTGGCAAAGACGAATCGTCTCTACTATATTTCTGAATCTAGACTTGAGAGAAATCAAAATTTTAATTTGAAGTCATCTTGAAACTTCTAGAAATTGGCTCATTGACGTTATAGTTAAATTTTTATTTTCCTAAATATTTGATGATTTACGAGGTCCGTTGCGGGTACACGACAGCCAAAAGGCGAACGCGAAGAACATGTCGAAAGGATGGCAACTTTTATTTCACTTCTTAGTTAATTATTTCAACTCTCCTCATAACATAAATTTTCTTTATTATATACAAAGCTAAAATACCTTCATCCAAATCGAATGTTTATGCCACTGTAAGTCATTTTTTGCAATACATTTTACAAATACGTTTCGGCAGTATTTTGAAAATTATTACGACCCATTAATTTATTTTATTATGTTTGTATCATTATTCCAATGGTTTTAATCATTCACCACTTTATAAAAAACGTTTTAATAAATTTATCCAAAATCATTTATTAATTTTTAATTTTGTTTACTTTTCTACAGTTATCTATAATAATAATAATAATAAATTTTGGAGGTTTTTTAAATATAAAATGGTGACTGGTGAAAGCCGTTGGGAATATATATATATATATATATATATATATACATACATAATATGTATCTCGTTTCAACGACGACGTTGAGAGACTAGAATAGATATTTTTAGTTTACAGTCAAATTACGGTGTCATTTAAATATTTATTACGTGACGTCCACGCAATTTAGAATTACATCGGTGATCTTTATTTTTTCAAGTCGTACGTATACATGTAATGGGTGTTTCAAAAAGAACTTTACAACTTAAAAAATTGGTAATAATTTACTCTTTTAACTTACAGACATGGTCTTAGTGTCAATTTACAGAAAAATATATCAAGATTTGACTTACGTAGTACAGAATCACCATGCCTGTAAGTTAAAATAATAAATTAATATGAATTTTCAAAGTTGTAAAATACTTTTTGATACACGCTGTATTTTCGATAAAACTCTGTTGAATGCCGAAAGACATATAAATCAAGAAACGATGAATATGTGCTGGTGGGAAACAAGCAATACTTTGAATTAAAACTTGAATAATTGCATATATACAAAAATCAGGACAATTTTTTAAGACAGTGCAAACATAGGTCAGGGCTGTAATTTTTTTTAGATTTAATAACGTCATAGATTAAAGTTTAAGAATTTTATGACTAAAAATTTTCATCCTTTTTTATATATCGTGACAAGGAGCGATATATAAAAATATAATATGTGATAGAATGACGTGGATCTTAATTTTAATTGTCCCAGATATTTTTCCGGTTTCAGTTAAAATATTTTTAAAATTAATTTTAATCTGGCAGTGTTCCAAGAATATCTCGGTAATTTAAAATGCTTGTATTAACTCTCAAGGATACCCGCAAATTATACAATCAACATATGAAACATAAAAATAATCTTTACAAAACTTTTAATGTCCCTCTGCTAAATTTTGATCAGTTACATTTTATTTTCAAACATGTCGAAATTAGATTGTTTAAAATTCAGTACGTTTAGAATTTTCCTGTTAAATAGCCTAATAACCAATTGATTTTTATAGTTCTATTTTTTAAATTATAAAACTTATTTAATTCGTAATTATGGTATTCCTATTATTTTCAAATCTTCCAATTATTATATTATTATTATAGAATAATATAAATGTTAAATAAATAATCTGGCAATTAAGTGTAAATAAATAAAAATACAAGATTTTTAGCAAACAATTTTAATTGGCATTTGTTTAATATATTTACGACGTTTCGCCCATATTTGCGGACTCATCAGGGTGGACGCAGTCCACGACACAAAATGTTCCGGTTTCACGTACATGTTATCCATTTAAAATTAACCTGTTCAAGTTCACACACATGGACGGATCGACTTAAATATATTATATAAATAGCCTATTGACTAAAATTGTTTGCTGACGAATATATGCTGAATTTTTATTTATTTATACAATGTTTATATGCACCCGACGAGGGTTCTAAGTAGTTTTTATTTAATATTTGTTCGTTTTATCAATTTATTTCCCTGAAGTCAGATAAAATTAACTATTATTCTTCGTATAGTAAGTAGTTTAAAGTCAATTCAAGAGTTGAATTTCTCGTTGTAAGTTTATGTGTTCTGTTCCTAAATAGAATCAATTGGA
The DNA here is from genome assembly GCA_034510155.1 of Eucriotettix oculatus. Taxonomy (NCBI): domain Eukaryota; kingdom Metazoa; phylum Arthropoda; class Insecta; order Orthoptera; family Tetrigidae; genus Eucriotettix; species Eucriotettix oculatus. The sequence goes on from CM067380.1 coordinate 60,381,879, forward strand.
ATTATAATTTTAGATGGAGAATTGTCCTGGATTTAAATAGACATCTTTCAGTTACGTGGGCTCTAGCATTAAAAGTAACTAATTAAACCTGACACGTTTCACGTTGTCCCTAAGGTCTCAAACATTTACGTAATTTATATAATATAATTGAAATATGATTTTAATTGCAAATACACTGTCACGTGTCCCGAATATTTTCAACTGCCGGAAGGCATGCAATTATAAAGCATCTATATATTATTCTATGGCAAGGTAACACTGAAAACAACATTTTATTTAGATATTAGGGAAGAATGTTGATTACATATACTTTTGCCATGAAATTTTATAGATCATATTAAATTTATTTTCTGTCAGTCACGAAATGAAATGGACTAATTGTAATGATATTTCTACATACTTGATTAATTTGGGGAGGGGGGACTGAATATACATAAAATACAAACGTAATCTTATGTAAACAACACGTATTTTAAAGCACAATCTCAGCCTGATGAATAAATACAGGTCTGATTGAATAATTAGCACACTTCTTTCCGTATTTCAATTTCTTTTTATTTGTTCTCCTTGCAGTATGATTCATTTTCCATATTCCGTCTTAACTTTCTTCATCGCTTGTTCTATATATATAAATTAAACAGCATGGGTGACTGCATCGTTGTCTTACTCCTTTCTTGATTACGGCTTTCTTTTCTTGATCTTCTATTCTAATTACTGCTGCCTGTCTTCTGTACAGGCTACGTATAAGCCTCCTTTCCTGTTCTACATTAGGACCCTTTACTTGCGATTTAAGTCCAAATTTATCCCTTGCGTGGGAGAGAATTTTTATTCTGTTAGAGTACTGAAGATATTTTTAGTCCTTTATTTTTGACTCTCTAGATACTGGGAGTATATTTGAGGTTCATAACGTGACGTTTTCGATGCCGGTTTAATCGTGTGTTGACCAAGAATTAAATAATAAACTGGGATAATATATATATATATATATACTAGGGTAACGCCGGGTCCCCAGCTAGTATTTATATAAAAATGTCATTAAATAAATGGTTCTGATGGGAGTAGTCTGGATTGAAATACCAAGCAGAGCTAATTAGCCTATTTACTACTTTGTTTTCTGTTCTTGGTTTGGGTAAACCCCCGCATAAAATCATTGCAACTAAATTATAATTCAGGCTTATTCCTCAAAGAGGAAAGTGAACGCCGTCTTTTATTTTTGCCGTGCTCGCTGGAGCGTAACATTTTATTGTTCCAGAGACCTGTTGCTGATCTTCTTTTATATTGGCCTTGAGTGTGGAAATGTGCGTGAGCATGTTCCTGGAGATCTTAAAGAAGAGGGACTGGTCCGCTCCGCAGCTGTCCCGACGCAAGTTTCCAACACGCCGAGGCAATTAGAGATTAACAAGACCTAGGAACTGTGTCTGAGTTTTCGTGGGTTCCCTCTCCAGCTGGAGTACTGTCTTAAATGCGAGCTTTGCCGACGTACCCGTGGTCCGGCGCTCTGCAACGTTGTTCCTAGCAGCCGTGTACAAACCATCCCGGTTCATGTCATGTGCCTGAACTTTCAGGTCGCCACTGCGATGGATACTCCATCCTATAATATCTGCGGAATGTTAACACATACTATTATAATTTTAAATTATTTTCAATTTATTTGATTCGTATAGTATCTACGTCGATGTTCAAGCGCTTTGTACGACGGAAGAAACATCAATATAATATAAGTACAGTTCGCTCGATCACGATTTAGGCGAGTCGGAAAACCCTATCATTTAAAATAAATAAAAAGACGGCCAAAAAGTTGGCATTAAATATATCACTATTTATTCATAAAAGGAACGTTTCATCTCCATTTTGAAACTTCCTCAGGCTTACTACAAATATAACAATAAATTAAAAATGAGTTCTATGTTACCATTTTTTAAATTTATATATAAGAAAAACACGGTTAAACACAAATTTAGCAATACATCATATTACTTCGTCTCACTCAGCCAAAAAGATTATTGAATTTGGTGTCGCACATGGACCATCTCCAGCGACGGTTACGGCCGAAATGATGTAACAATGAGCTATTTATTGTTAAATTTTAACAATGAAGAAGAATATTAAAAAGAGTTAAACTACTACAACAAAAGAGTATCGTAAATTTTGTTCAAATTATTCGTGTCATTTTTAACATTGATTGCACGAGGGTTGCACCTGATATACAACATTTAGCTCATAATTCTCGAGAAGTAATTATTTTCTTCATCTAAAATTTCCACATTTTGACAATCGAAATTGTGATTATTGACATGCAAGTGTTTGGACACAACTGTGTAGTTTTGAATGTCTAATTTGATGTTGTTTTTATGTACCTTAATGCGAGTTTTTAAAGCTCTTTTAGTTTGTCCGATATACAGTGAGTTGGAATATAAACAATTAATTTTGTAGATAACATTATGTCTTTCCAGAAGGTTATTATTTAAATGTGTTTTTTTAGGTGTTTATTTATCTAAAAATGTTACAGACACAGCAGTGAACGCAGGAATTAATAATTTGTGGGTAGTAATTTCTAAATATAAAACGACTATCTTCAACTGTGATTTTAGATTTTTAGATTTATTGTTGTTTCCATTAATCCTCGATTGAGGAAATAGGATACGTCATACAGAAAAAATTAAAAATAAACAAAATAAAGTACATAATTAAAGACAAATAAACTTAAAATAAATTAATAAAAGAAAATGTATATAGACAAAAGTCAATATAAACACAACACGGACACACACTGGGAAACACGAACAAGCACACACTGAGGAAGACGCAATGGAGTTTTAACTACTTGGAGCTCTGCGACCAGGAAACTGTCCTTCCGTCGTAGCTCCAGGCAATACATGAAACAAACAAACAAAAGAGCAGAAAAAACTGAATAGAAATTTTAAAGATATGTGTTGTACTATTTTACAAGGCAGCTCATTCAATACTTTTTGCAGGAACCTTGATTTAAATACTAGAAGGACGATTAAGAAAATCCTGTACCGAGTAAAACGCGCCATTTAAAAGAATAGTTTTACTCTGCTTCACGAAGCTTTTGTAGGTACTATTTTTAACCTCTGGCGGAAGGCTGTTGTATAAAATTATCCCGGTATTGTGAATACTTTTCTGGTGTAGAGCAAGGCGATGCTTGTCCAACCTTAGAGCTGAACGATTTCTGGTCGCGTATTCACGAAACTCGCCATTTGTTTGAAACAAATTAGTGTTTCGCTTTACAAACTTTAATATTTCATAAATATATACGCTTGGTAGAGTAAGTATTTGAAAACTTTTGAAGAAAGGTTTGCAACTCGATCTAGAATTCGTGCTAGAAAGTTTTCTAATTGCACGCTTTTGCAACTTAAATATTTCATTACTCCTGGAGCAGTTTCCCCAATTAGAGATGCCATAGCTCATAATTGAATGAAATCACATAATGATCATCAATTCGAGCCATGTTTACAAATTCACTGTTGATAACTGTGAGGTTGGTACTTTAGATCACTTTGTTGAAAGAAAGCGGAATGCTTTAATTGAAGCTCACTCGTAGGTGAAAGCTAATTTAGGAGAAAGACAAGAATGGAAAAAAAATTAGTAAATTGTAGGTGAGCCTGGTTTAGGTTACAGGAATGGAGGGATGTCGAATCGGTCCTGGATCGCCGACTCGGATTAGTTCAGTGGTAGTGTCCCGCTCGGAATGCGGGAGTCTCGGGGTTCCGGTCCCTGGTCCCTGGTCCGGTCGACATTTTTTCCATTCTTGTCTTTCTATCACTTTTGTTTATAAAACCACCACCGCCCATTTATACGTCGCGACGTGTACCTATGCATGGGTAACTATTAATGTTTGCTAGTCCTGTAAGATAATTATTTTCCGTGTGGACGTCATTTGATTATAAAGTAACTAAGATATCCATAATCTAAGATTCTATAAGCAATTATTAATATGACACGAGATAATAACTTTGTTATTCGTGAGTAAGAAATACTATGAAACATAAATGTGTAATTAAAGCGTTAACTAAAAGTTGGGCTTTATATAAAAATCAGCCTGATTATTAAGCATTAGGCTGACATCTACTTCAGATTTAGAAAACGTGACTTGAGTGTTTCCTTAGTAGTGTAGTAATTTTCGGTACCGTCCCCGGTCATATCAAAGACTTTAGAAAGAAATGTAAAATGAAAGGCGAAATGAATAAAATTTTTACGTTGGACGTCACCTTGTGTAGTGTAATTCATATAATAAATTAACTTATTTTTACCATATATTTAACAAATAATAATTATTATTTAAACTATTAATATATGCCTTTATTGCTATCATAGATGAATTTCATTGATCAGACGTTCTCCCGATTGCTATTTCAGGCACACGACGTTTCCCATTATTATTTTGTGATTCCGTCCATTTCTCGTTTATGAATTACTTCGCCGGCCCAAAGATCAATGTACCCGATCTCACACGATTGCAAAAAAAAGAAAAGATAATTGGGGTGATGTGCATCCCACTATTATTTTATACCTAGTCGCAGTTTTGTCGCATAGAAGCTTGTTTTGCCGCACACTATCAATAACCGCCAGGGATTTACGGTCTTGTTTGCAGGCGTGAGTACGTGTTACTTCACTTTGTCGGGGGATTAAATTTCATTGACAACTCGCGTAGTTGCTCTGGAAACCACAAGTCTCTTGAACTTTGCTAACTTTCTTAATATATACAGTATCCTATCAAAATCTCAATTTTACTACAGGCTGATCCTTTGAGTTACAGTGTGTTTGTTTGCATGTTGTTAATCAGTGAACCAATTTATATTTCATTTTCTTTGAAATACAGAGATCTGTCTGTTTGTTTCGATGATTTTAGAAATTTATTGGCGATTCCTCGAACCGAGTCTATTAATGGTGTAAATAACTTTAATGAGAAGAAAGACTTGGAGAAAGTCGCGTAGAAGTGTTTCGAGCCTGAAATTGTGAGCTAATGGCCTCTCAATACTATCACAAATTGGAAAGTAACACAGAAAATTTCCTTTCCTACTTTCACCGAAACTTCAAGAAATAAAAAGTCATTATAATCCATAAATGTCGCATTAAATAATAATTTTCTTACATTAATGGATTTTATAATTATATAAACTACTACCTAAATAGTTAACTATACTATAAGAATTGTACTGGAAAATGAAGATTATAAAAATTCAGATTTATTAGTTTTTCAATTTTTAAAAATTTTTGTTTACGTAAACAACCATATTTGGTTTAATAAAGATTGAGGGTCTTGTAATTACAGAAACTTTCATACTCATTTGTAAAAAATAATTCATTGTTATATGACGTCTCCTGAAAGTCATGAATGTGATTTGTTTTTATATTACCTCTTTTGTTCTGAGTACGATGATTTTCTAAATTTAAATATAAACAATTTCGAGATGTATCATCCACACGATAATAAAAGAAGAAGTCTTGTAACCAGAATTCTTATATATTTTTTTAATCGTTAACGCGTCTTCACGCTGGGTATTTTTGAACACAGATTTATGAGTTAGGGTCGTTAACAAGTTTATTACTACAGTTTTATAGCTGTTAAGAGAGCCAATCGATCGTAGTGTACTACAGGATATTAAAACATTTCAAGTCCTTGGTTCACTTTCGGTTAGACCTTGTAATCGTACCTTGCGTTGTTGATTGAACATCTCAAAGTATGGAATCAGTAGGAGTGTAAATCAGTTTTACATAAGTATAAAAAATTACATATTCGAATTTCGCAAAATGATTTCAAAATATGAGTCACCCCCTAATTTTTGGCGAGAAGAAATGCGCTGCAATAATACTAATAATCAACAACAATTCATTGAATGTCTGTTTTACATTTCTAGTTATGGAGAGGAATAAATAATAAATTCCAATAATTTATTTCCTCTCTGTGAAAAATGTACAATCGAAACGCAAATATTGATTATCATTAAAACTAAACGTACTCATAAATGTGTTTTACACCGTCCCAACCCATTTTTAGGGGATGAACTGCAATTTAAATCAGAATGCCAGAATCAAACTCAAAGACTCGCACAGCACCGATTTGGATTCAAAACTTGACTGTTTTCTTTTAATTTTCATATGACGCCCCCTATACCGCCGCCCCTTTGAATACTCCACTTCGACGCTGAATGCGGTTGAATTTATAAGCAAACAAATTAAGCGAAAACATCAAATACATTGACGGGATTAGAAGGAAATAACGTCTGTTTTGAATGTTTAAAAATTTACGCTTCTCCACCCCCGCCCAGATGGTGTTAGCCGTGTCTCATTCTAATTGTTTTGAGCTCGGTTCGCCAAGAACACCTGTTCAAAATTTGGTTGAAATTGTTCCATCCGTTAAAGATAGTGAGTCTGTTTTACTCCCTTCCAACCCCTCATAGGGGATGAACTATATCTTAAATTGCAATTTTAATGTCGGAATTAAACTCAGGGGCTCACATTACATCAGTTTAGAACCCAATCATGGTTGTTTTCGGTTATTTTTATGGTTTACCCATCCACCCGAATCCTAAGAATACTCTCCTTTGATTATGGATGGGGTTGAAATTATACGCTAGCAGTATCAAATTTATTGATCCAAGGATGCATTTATATGATGGACATATAGGCCGTGTTTGCTTATTTATAATTTTCCAACCCCAAATCAGTGCTGATTTCCGGGCGCAAAGAATACGTGTACCAAATGTGGTCGAAATTGGTCCAATCGTATAGATTTGTATGCGGAACATACATATATACATACAGACAGACACCAACCCACACCCACATAAGGCAATTTTATTATAGAGATAATGTTGTACTAATAACACAGCACAAGAGAATGTTTCTTTATAGAAATGTTTGTACACCATATAACTTTACTGTTCCTCAATAACTTGAATGTTTGTTCTGTGAAAGAAATATATTTTACCCTAGTGTTATACATAAGTAATGTGGGAAGATCATTGCAACGCACAACCAAGATTTGAATTTACGAAAAATTGTCTGTATATATATTTTTACACAAATAATTTGCTTTACAATTGTGTGTGATATGCAAATTTCGGAGCTTACATATTTTTGTCGCGAGTTCGGTTTATCTCACATGGATTTGCAGGTCTTATCTTGGGTCTGGCTCCTGATGTCTACGACTGCGTAGCCCCTCCGTCTTCAAGGGGAACACGAATATTCGCTGTAGGGAATTACACCAGAAATGTGTCAGTTTCAGCACGTAAACTGAGAAAGAAATATTTTTTGTAATCTGTTCCCTAACAGCTTGGGATGAAAATATTGAGATTTTCCAAAGGTCGGCGATCCACCTCGAATCTCATCTGGTAAACAACTGTCGCTCTTCCGATCCTTCTCCCTTCGTGTCCACACAACCAATCAGGTTCCTCCTCCTTCCAGGGTGCAGAAATTGTCTTTCTCATCGTGCGCTTGAGCGGTTGTCCCCGGAGCTTCTTCAACAATTATAGATAACGTTTAAAATAGTTCATGAAGCGGGTGATCAAAAATTTAATCAGACCACCCGAAAACGGGTCTATTTTCCCAATATGAATAACGATAATATACTGGTTTTTACTTGCAGTTAAACATCATTAATGATGTTCGAAACAAAATTAATTCGCTACACAATGTACCTATCCCAATATATTACAAGTTTTTCCAATTTTTTATTATCTCGTTTTTAAATATATGATATATTATAATTTCTAAATAACACCTGAACGAACCTTATATTCGAAGGTAATCGAAATGACGTTGTAGAAGAATGAAGCTAACAGCATTGTTGTCCAATTTGTTACCTATAATATATTACTTACACCGTATGATATTATTGCTTTTAGTCTGTAACGATGTTGCCTCGAAATATTTAACAATTTTTGTAGAATTTCACTGTAAATAATATCGCTGTGTGACTTTTGGACATTTAATTAAATAATATGAACTGAAAAGATGTTAGATGTAGGAGGGGGTTGTGGGGGGTAGCAGGCTACATGAACTCCCCTTTAATTGCATAGAAAGGGAATTGAAAAGGGGGGATGCAGAATCCAGCTCTCATGATCTAAGGTGTGCGTTTCTTACAAACATGGGTTAGAGAAAATAGGCTCATGTGTTCCTTTTAAACCACTTTTGTTACTTAGTTTTTTGATCCCCTCAGTTCTGTATAAATTTTTACACTGAAGCGTGGTCCCGTTGGAATCTTTGTTTGCCAGGTGCTAGGACGATGTCGTTTATTTTCCCTCTTTTTACAGAAATTGGTATGGGCGAGGTGAACTTGTACAACGCACTGTTGATAATGAAGTAATTCCTATGAATGGATGAATATTTATTGCAGCATTTGGACATTGCGCGACAATCAAATCGTATTGGATGGAATCACATTTGACTGGATTTAGTACTTCCCTGTTAAAACTGCCATAGCGTTGATATGGCTAGAGATCTGTAAATTTAGATACGTAACAATTAATTAGCAATTACAAAATAAAATACATTTCCGTATGTCATGCAGTAAGGTGGACCATTAATTAGTACTTCTCAGTCTATTCTTAGAAGAATTATTGAATACGAAACAAATTCGGTCCCTTTGACGTACGTGAAAAGAATATTGGCAATGTTGCTCTTTTTTTCAAATTTAAGTACCAAAAATTATGGGGTTTAACAATTTTAATTTTGTATTATTTAATTATATTTTAGATGTCAACCTAAGTTTGAGGAAAATATACTTATGTCTTTGTTAAAAATTAAATTACTTAATTTTCAAGAAATATTTGTGTAACATTTAGTAAATGTGTTTTAATTTTTGGGTGGAAGAATTATAGTAAATTAAATAATTAGAAGCCGTTGCTTTTAAACTTTGTACAATTCGCAATTTAAATAATAGAACTACTTAATAATATTAAAAAAAGTTTCTATACTGGTAGTGATTAGCTGAAGTACAGTTTTATTGTTTTGTAGGAAAATAGTATTATTTAAAGGCGTTTGGAGCTCATTTTATATTAATACCAAAATAAAATTGCTAAGTATTATAAAATAAACGTTTTAGTCTAGAATTTATTAAAAAAGCCTTTGTTAATGAAGCTGTAAGATTATAATGTGTTATGAAATTTTTTTAAGCTTTGGTGACATATACTTAAGCAAAATAGTAGATTTTAAATCCATAAAGGAAATAAATGAAGAATATTTTTCATCCGCTTTGAGCTCGATTCGCCAAGAACAACTGTTCAAAATTTGGTTGAAATTGTTCCATCCGTTAAGGATAGTATGTGAATATGCATGATTACCTCATTGTACCTGGAGCATTATTCATTATCTTTAGGTACTCGGAGAATTTCTGTCTCCCTTAACGATTATGATAATTTTTAATTTAATTCACTTAAGGTACAAGGACTAAGTTTTAATTATTCAATGTAACTATTGCACTTTGGCCATTCATAAGGAATTGGGCGAATTTTTAATTCAATTAAAGTACCGGGAATATTTTTTACTGTCTTCATCCATTAGGAATTTTAGAGACTTAAGGTACTGTAATTATTTATTGTACCAGACGAATTCCTGACTTGGTTAAGGTACCTGTTATTTTGAGGTCAACCCCCAATACGTATAGGTAGGGGTTTGCCCATCCATCGGTTAATGGCCCAAAAAATGTGCTGAACTCGATAACAGTTAAATCCAGCGTTGACCAAGACATTAATATCAAATTCAATCCTTACCAAGATTTCTGCTTACAAAACGCTGGTCAGGCCAATTTTAGAATTTGGGGTAACATGCTGGGATCCATATCGAAATGAACACACTCTAGCGTTGGAAAAAAAATACAAAAACGGGTTGAAAAGATGTTTGGGGGTCGATTCGCAAACAATCCTCACGAGAATTTTGAAGCTCTTAGTAATAGACGGAAACATGTGAGGTTGTGCGCAATATATAAAGGTTATAAGGGTGAACCACAGGGCCTGGAAAGAAATAAAGCATCTTATGGCGCCGAATTTCATCTCTAAAAGTGTTCACACATTCAAAATTAAAGAAAAAGGGCAACGCACAGACGTAAGGAAAATTTTCATTTGAAAATAGATCGAGACGCGATTAGAATTCCTCGACTGCAGAAATACTGACGACTTTTCCGGGTAGCGTGAATCAGTTTAGGAATAGGCTAAGAAAACTGAAGAGAGCAGTTTTTAGAATCAGTGAGGTGTAGTGAAGTGATTTCTGTATGACTCCTGACTTCTTTTCTTTTTCACGTCAAAACCTCATAAGATACTACAAAATTGTTCCTGAGTGTAAATTGTATTATTTTTTGTAGTTGTATCATATGTGCTTACTTTGCATATAGCTGCCACAGGGCAAATGACCAATTGCAGCTAAGTATTAATAATAATATAAATGAATACATTGGAAACGATAAAAATTAGATACGTTACTAAAATGATCAAATATGAAAATAAACGCAATGAATTACGATAAGGAGTTTGTTGAATTGGGAGGCTGAAAATTTCGATGTAACCGGCTTATCCGATTGTATTCGAAGTGAAACTGTTGCGGCTATCCGATTCAGTGGGCCCAGGTAATCCCTTCCGGAATAATTCGTTCGTGTCCATGTTTACTATGTGCCATGATACAGAGAGATACACAGTGTGAAGGCACTTAGTTCTGTAAACAATTGGATCACAACCTGCCGGCAAGAGAATCGCGTCTAGCGTTATTTCTGTGGCTATGAGTCGTGTATCTGCTACGTTGCGTTCACCCGCATCTAATTACGATAATATTTACGACAGCCTTCTGCCTTGAATGCCCTTGTTGCGCTGCTTTCCATTATTTCACAAGCTGCTATGGTGAATGTTGTAGTAAACGATTAATTGGAATTCTCCAAAAACATCACATTCATTTAAAATCCCAATCATTTTAACTGTAATGATTTTTCCACTGCGTTACATTTCGTTTGAAGCGTGTTTATTGGCCACCCGTGCTCTATTTACGTCATTACGAAAATTACAGAAATAATTTCCGCCCATTGGAGTTTATATGAATGAATTTAGGATATTCTGCAATGGAGGTTGGGGAATTTTGGAAAAAAATAGCTGGTAGGACGGTTTTATTAATGGGGTCTGTGATCAACTGGTGAAGCAACGTTATTTATCTATATATAGCAGATAGGAATGTTAGAAATACCATTTAAAATAATTTGCGAGAGCAATGTGACGTGGTACTATTTTCAACAGTGATGTATACTTACAATTAGCTCGGTACCCGTTGTTGCCCGGATACAAATTTACATTAGCATTGAAAATTAATTAATTCAACAATAATACCTTGGCCCACAAGTGATTTAAGTGGCATAAATGCTTGTTGGACACACACCGACCTATACAATTTTGTGTGCTAGCTTCAAATTAACCAGAATGATGGCAGATGGAACATTAAGACTTTTCCTAGTACATTAAATAAGCAAGGCAGCTTAGGAGAGTCGAAACACCCGGATGTAAAGAGAAGAGTAAAAAATATTCCCGATACTTTTATTGATTTTAAATTCTGATACCATCACAAGAAGAATACAACTAACGTTTGTTATATTAAAGAAGTAACAAATAGGCCCTTTACCTTAGAGGAGTTAAAACGAATTCCCGTACATTAAGAAGAAGAAAAATATTCCTTACTGGCAATGTTTAGGGTTATAAAGTGTACATTCGTCAAGTATATAACAAATTGTTGGGGTTTTGTACATTAGACTCTTGTACCTGCTTTATCACAGGAAGTTTTGAATTTCTTGCATTTTTTAGTTACATGAAAATACATTCTCCATAGCTACATTCCTCTTAATTTTTGGAACCATTTCATGCAATAATTTTTAAAGAATTGTAATACTCAGTTATATATATATATATATATATGCGTCAGAAAATGTCATTGTCACGTTGATTAAAACAATTAATAAGCACAGGAAAGAGAGAAAAAAGTTGGTGACTTACCTGAAGCTCACAGATGATTGGCTATTTTCTCTTTGACCTATACTTCTATGGATTTATTCCCATTAAGAATTGTTCCTAGATTTCTGAACGAGGTTACTTCTTGGTATGTGACGTCATCAATCGTAATATCTGTTGGCAGACCAATCTTCGTTCTGCATCGCTGTATGCTGTCTTATCTTGGTTGATTACAAGCCCATAGGAAAAAGACATTTCTTTTTTCTTGAATGTTTGTTTTGACGATATCTTTGTTCTTGGTGTCAACACAATATCATCTGCATACGCCAAGTATTGTTTTAGTCTTGTAGTAACATTTCCTTGGATAATCAAGCATGACAGAATGTTGTCCATGACGACACAGTATAGTGTGGCTGATTTAATAGTCGTCACTGGGCATTAATTTCGCCGTGAAGTCATATATATATATATATATATATATATATATATATATATATATATATAAACAATTAATAAGGACTGGAAAGAGAGACAGAAAGTTGGTGACTTATCTGAAGTTCACAGATGGCAGGCACCATGTAGGGTTTGAGATTCTTAAATATTCTGAGGCACCGCCCCCTTCATCATAATGTTAGAAAAACATTCGGGTGACGACCAGCCGTCGACTGAGCAGTCAAAAATTGCTGCACGGTTAGCTTTTACTCGTGAACAATAGACTCCACCGGGCAACCAACTTCCTCTCTCAATGAGGGTCAGGGAAGCGGTAAAGAATTGATGTACATGTAGACCCCTTTGAGCATGGATATGTTAATAGGTGAATGTGTTTGCACGTGTGTGTGTGTGTTAACATGGGGGTATTTGTATGCATATACCCAACCCCCAACAATTCATTGCCACTTCCCGGGCCCTCTTTGAGAGAGAAAGTTGGTGGCCTGGTGGGATCTATTGTTTACGAGCAAAGTTAAGCTTCTGGTGAAGGGGGCGGCGTTTCCGAAAATTCACCGTGGGGTAGAGGGAAGCTCACTTTTACTCAGGACATTGTTAACTCAACTTGATAGTGTAAAAGCAATTCTCAAAACAAAGTGACAGTTTAGGATATGCCGTACGTTAAGAAACAAATCCGTAAAATGTAATAGATAACAAATATAGGGTGTATTAAGAATACGTTCGTATGTTTTAACAATTATAGTAACATTTCGGCAGGCCGATTGGAGGGGAAGTTCCTCCTCAAACGACAATACCTCCCTACCCTTTATCCCTTCCCTACTGCACATTTAAATATGCCATGTAGAATCACATGAACTATACAGAGGTACAATAACGACGTTTACTGGACCGGCCGCCACATCACAATTTCAAAGTAGTGTTTGTCATACCCTGGTCAGGACACTCAGCGCTGATCCACCATTATACACGTAGAGCCACGATGCATTTACTGGCTCCTAATTTTCTGGCAATTTTGTAGTATTCCCCTTTATAATTTAAGGAACAAATTATGTTGCTCTGTTGTATGTCAGGACTGAATGTAGCCAAAACTCAGGCCGCAGCTAGCCTACAAAAATGTTAACAGGGCTTCATTCATCTGCCAAGATGTTAACATGTTAATATTCACCTTTGAAGAAGTGCGTAACAGATCGACATCTGCATCATTTTTCTCGGGAACAAGCCACGCTTGGCGTTACGTCATAAAGCTGCCGTCAACAATGTTCCAACAACACGCAGTGGTGCGGCTGCCTGGGCAACAAATACTACACCGTTTTAATTATCAAAATTAAAGTCCAGTGTTATTCCAATATGCAATTTAAAGATTGGCTTATCATTCGTAGAAGCATATTATTTTTTTACATTTATTAATATTTACAAAACATTACTTTGCTAAACCCCTTGTAGACATATATAATATAACCTTAAGAGAATAAATGAATTGAAATCCAAATAAACACAAAATAAAATGACCCACACTTAGTGGCAGTATTGATAAATATAAATTAAAATACACAATTCGTTTGTGTTTGTGAAACGTTTTAGCATACATACTCTAATAAAATGAAATTGAATGACACATAACTGACTTAATCACCTATTTGGTACTTATTTATCGGTAATGAAATTAAAACAGGAGGTTCGTCCAACCTGTATACTGCAATACATTCCTCTTCGCCATCCCTAGAGGTCCACCAAGGAACCTGTAGATTGAATCTCATGTTATACGATTGTATTTTATTAAATCTTGACATCATCGATTTTAATAGCTGCTTAAATTGTAAATATCCGTTTCTTGATATTGCTGAACGTGTTTAAGTTAATTTAAAATTTAGTTGATCTTACTATTTAACAGATTTAATTTCTCTTTTCCTCCTTAAGAATATTACTATATATGTTTAATGAAACTCCCTTTTTCGTAATTTAGTTCAGACCTCTCGGCAGGGATGACCGAAAACTAAAACCGCAATCCAAAAATTAACAATAAAACGTTAATGAAAGAAAGAAAAGAATATTTTAAGAGTTCATAGAAACTAATACAAAGCTGATACAAAATTTCAGACTCCAGTTTGACTTAAAAATCCTGAAGGAAGGGTCCTCGTGGTAGCGCTCTCGCCACACACTCGCTCCCCTCCACCATTCCTTCTACGTTGGTTTTCAGCCACTAGAGCGCTACTTCTGTCTAATATTGTGACGACGGACTAGAGGATCCGGGTTTCGTAAGAAGAAATAAAACGGCGGACGTGTGACGCGAGTGTAACGTTACAATATGTATACATATAATTTTATTGGTCTTATGATGCCGGAATAATGTAACTAGTGGTGAAGCTATTGTTGTAGTTTCTGTATGAATTGATGTATTATTTTCGCCTAAATAATTGTAGTCAAATAGGAGGGATCCAAAGATCACCGGGAAAATATTGACGTTTGTGCAATTTTTATGGGCAATCACTTTAATTGAGGGATTCTTTTTTTGCAATTTTTAAAATATATATTTTGTAATCTTTATTTGATTTAATTCATCTATATTATTTGTATCACGTGACAAATTTGTTTTCGAGCAATAATTTTGGAAGTGTGGACCGTTTACAACTTGACAGCGCAATATAACATTCCTTATTAACGGACCTGACCGAACCGCTGGATTTAAAACTTTTACTTTTGTGGTTGTGTTTCGTTTGAACAACTGTGGGAACTAACGTGCTATTACAAACAAAAACGAAATGCGAAACAAGCCGTCGGATTGATATGCAAGGGCTCAAGTGAATATTGAACGCTTTTCGTAATTCATAGCAATGTTTACAAATGTCTTATTATTGGTGTGGCATTGTGTCTCTCCAACATATATATTTTAATAGTACAGAGAAGATGAAATTTGTTAGTTATATATATTCTATAACAATGGAGTTTTCAGTCTCAGATGTGTTAAACAGTGGGAAAACGTTCATTACTTGGGCTTCTCTTTTGTTTTTCTAAGTTGTAACAAATATTTGTGAATTACAAATGTAACAAATGCGGCAGTTTCCAGAATTCTAAATCGTTGAAAAAACTTAAATCTCCCTGCAGTCAGAGGAAACAAGTGCTCTCTGTATCTACGTCGAGAAGGAATTATTTTTCAAACTGTCTGTGAAGGAGTATGAATTACTGATTTCCTGGGAAGCTGAAGTGTTTCCCTTCTGATTCACTCGTGAACGTTTAATATGTTTTTAAGTTCCTTTAAGCAGAATGGAATTAAAAATATAGCACATTCAGGTGGGTGGTATTCGTCGAATGACGCACTTAATTCCAAGTGTCCGAGGGATGCTCATTTTTTGTTGAAATAAAAATTGTGAAAGTCTCTGAACGTTTATAATTACTTTAAACGATTGCGTTATATTATGGCCTGGTTGATGAGTTTAGAATTCTAATGAGAAATGATTTTAATCGACAATAATTGCACAAGTAGATGAATATGACTAAAGGTGGTAAAAATAAAAAATACACGTAATTGTTTGAAAATAAATTAATAGAAAAAAGACTTATTATTCTTTCAGAGCTATTGTTTCTTCTACCAATATATTTTTGTATAATTTAACAATCTTTAAATTTTTTTGACCATTTAAACAGACTTTTGTCCCTAATTTTCACATTTGATTATTATTAGATGTAATTTCCTTATATAATTCTTTAGTCCATGAATTAATTATAATAAGTTTTAAAAAAAGATGGGATAAATAATTTTCAAAACTGAAAAAAATTCGTTTATCAGAAATTCTTATCTTAATCAATTTAACATTAAATTCCACTTATTTTCATTTAATAACATTTATTATTGTCACTTCAGTCGTACATCCATGGGAATTTCTCATGCTCCTTTTTTTCGGGAATTTTTATGAGAGATTTGGAAGCCTTAAGTATTTCATATTTAGATTTTAAACCACTAAGCTATTCCAGGTACGTTGACAATATACATTTTTTTAATTTCACTAGAATCACACTTAACATTCGATATTCAAAAGATCGATCACTTAGCTTTATTGACGTTTTGACATTGTTTCTAATAATAAGATAATTAATTACCAATTGGTATAAAAAATCTACTTAATCAGGAAGAATTCTTAATTACATGTCAAATAAACCATTATCCCATAAAAATTTATGGTTGGTAATCTAGTTGATAAGGCAGTTAAATATGTGATCAGCGCTGTAATAAATTTAATCTGGACCAAATTGTAAGTTCTAAATACTAATACTTTTCAATTTCATTTCCTAAAATAGTAATATTAGATTGACAGGTTCAATATGATATTAATAATTTATCTCTTAAATTACCCTGTAACAAATTTATATACATATAGGTCTCCTCTTTTTTGAAAAATTCAGTACAAACTAATTTTAAAATTTTGGAGTCTGGGTTCCCTTTAAAGTTACAATAATTTAAACTTTGTTAAAAATATTAAAGATAAAATTGATAATTTCCATAAGTATAATTCAATTCAAATCCTGCTATATTCGTCTAATCAAACGCTCATTAAAACCCGCATTAATGAACATAAAAATACTTTAAAATCAAATGTAAAAAATTATTTAGTCTTATCGAAGCACATATAACTATAAGATTGATTGGCAAAATGTAAAAATATTCGATGTTGCATCTAATGATTCTCATCAGATCTAACAATTAGGCTATTAATGACACAAGTAATTTAAACAAAATTTATTATTCTCTTCTACTATACACTTTCTCTTTCACTCAGTGTTTAATTTTTCCATTGTTATTATAACCAACAATACTCTTTTGATATCTTGGTTTTAACTGTCTTTTCGGTCTCTTCGCTTGTACGACGTGCACATTAAAATTTACTTTTATCAAAATGTTTTGGTTCCGTAAGTAATTTTTCATTTTATAAGATAATTGTATTATATATATATATATATAATATTGTAAATATGAAAACAGATTATGTTCCAAAGCAAGGAACGAAACGTCGTGTATGAACAGCTGTTTATAACGTTTACGTATATTTTTTCTGACTTATACGTATTCATGAATTAAATGAATAATTTTAACTTCGTATTTTACTTAAAATTTGACAAGTATTTTTAATCGGCTACCCTTTATTTTATGCGTCAATGAAATTTGTAACGATTCCAGCTTCAGTACTCGGCAAAGGATTTGAAAAATGAATGAAACGCCAGCACAAAGAACAAAGAGCACTCGTTAGATTGTTAACATGGCTATATAGAGACAATTTTTGAATTAATAGCAATGCAATTACGACGCTTCTTTTACCATTTAACAGAACTTCTCATGTACAGCTTTCAATTAAAATTTTCTACGGACGATGAATGAAACTTATTTGAAGCCCAAGATCTTATCAACACAGGAAGGAATCATAGATCCTACTTGTATCTGTATCCATTTGTACATGTGAAGAGTCTGAACTTTATCATTTCAGAGATTATTATAATATGGTAGTTTTATTCAAGGTCAAGTATTCTGACCTTAGTCTAGGAAGAACTATGGTTATGAATGTTTGGTTAGAAACAAAATGTTTATACAAAAGTTTGAAGTTAGATTTATGAGCCTTGATCCTAATTTTTATCGCTCGTATGGTTTGAATTATGCATACAGAGTTGCAAGAGGAACATTCAATTTTATAAACTACTTGAATAGAAATGAGACTGGATTATGTTGGTCTCTACAAATCGGAGGAACAATCCTTATTTTAATTCCATTGCCCAACGCCGTTTCAGGAAAGCTAATAAAATGTGAGCAAACATCACACCTGCCAGTCAGAAGGGAATTATTTCAGCTTTTTACGAATTATGGAATTTAAATTGCATCGTAGAGAGCTTAAGAAAGAATTTCTACTAGACGTAAATACTGAGCGTTCTTATTTCCCATAACTTGTAAGATGAAAATTTATTTAAAGATTAACTTTTGCATCAAACAATTATTTGTAACTTAAAAAAATAAAAGATAACCCAAGTAAGGGGAGATTCTCACCAGTATAAAATTAATAATCTGAGACTTTATTAAATAGGTCTCTATAAAACTAAAAAACTTCCAATTTTTGGGGGCATTATGAGGTTTGTTGGATGAGTTAGTTTTTTGACATTTTTAATGTTGTGGAATTTTATGAAACAAAGTGAATAGCGGCTGGAGAGTAAAATTTTGGCCACAATACTTTGGAGAATGAAAGGCACAATTTACAGATTTATGGAATGACTGGAGAGGTAGTGTAGGACACGTCCTGAGAAGGTTGGTCAATAATTTAAAATTATCGTCTGTAAAAGTAACGTCAAAAAAATTAAATTAAGACATCTTTTAGATTCTAGTTCAAAAGCAAATTGTAAGGTGTTAACATTTATAACTATAGTTCGACATAAACAAAAAGGTCAATAAATTAATCATCCAATACGCTTAAAAACAATTTGCTATGTCGCCCACAAAATAAGGACTTTTGTTCCGTTTAAAGATGCCAACACAATGGTGTCTCATACATATTCAAGCCCTTCAATGCAGGGATTTTTCATAAAATTAGCAACTCCTTGTCAGGTTTCACTAAGAACCGTGAGGATCCATTGGAACCATCAGACACCAATTATGTAGATTACGAAGAAGAATGTTCTGATTGCTTCTCTATATTCATAGGCCGAACCAAACGAGCGTCAAAAACTATGATCAGAGATCAAAAATATATTTTTAAATTTTCAGTCGCAAAACGTTTAGTTTAAACCAAACATAGTAACATTCATACTCGCAGCTTTGAGTGGACTGAAGTCAGAATACTGGACTTTGACTCAAACTGACATATTAGAATCATTTCAGATATGTCCGTTTGAGACACTTTCAAGTCATACAAATACTTCGTGACGAAGATCATTGGCTTCATATAAGTATCGTCATACAGCTTGTCTCGACTAAAGTTTAATTTCAATTTGTGCTTGGAAAGGTCTACCGATTGGCAGAGGAAACGTCGTAACTTTATAAGATCAAAAAACAGTATGTATTTCGCAATTTTTAAAATCTAATATATTAATAAAAAAAGAGCAGTTGTGTTGAAA
This sequence comes from Eucriotettix oculatus, assembly GCA_034510155.1. Lineage (NCBI taxonomy): Eukaryota > Metazoa > Arthropoda > Insecta > Orthoptera > Tetrigidae > Eucriotettix > Eucriotettix oculatus. The sequence continues at coordinate 60,401,354 of CM067380.1, forward strand.
GTCGTCGCAGTTTGACAGTTCAACCATACATTATGTTTCCACGAATGGTTAATTGGAGAATTGACGTCACCAGGCGGAAGTCCCGGTCGAGAACCTTCAAATACTTTTTTCTTTTAATTTACAAAGTTCACCTTTTAGCACAGTATACGTGCCTCGTGAGGATCTAGAAAGTGATCATCCCGGTTTTCCACAGTTAATCCATTTTATAAATCAGCTGGATGTTTTATAAAATCACAGAGAGCCTAATTTAAGATGGTCGGAACATCTTTTGCGCGTTAACTTCGGCTCATGATAATACATGTACACATTCGAGTCCTTTTGTACGTTAATGTGGTTAATTTGTTATGCAATGTCTGGTGGAAGCAGGCGTACAGCAGCCGCTGTAGACAGTTCATTTGAATCGTCGGTCGAGGTTGGGAGATAACTGCAACTTTGACAGCGAAGACTGCGCCATTGTGCTTCCAGACGGCGAATTGCTTTGTGTATCAGCGCGTTCCGGGAGAGAAGCCTGCACCATTTTAGTGTCGTTCATTACGCTTACTTTGTTCGTATGCAATCATCATCGGCGAGAACAGTAGATATGGACGTTTGGCTGAAGTCCACAGTTGAAGCGTTGTGATATAACAGAGGGAAATCGTCGGACTGAAATAAATCGACAATTGTTAGACGGCGCAAGTGAGATGACGTAATTGCTTCCTACTCATCTCTCAACTTTAATATCTCTGCTTTTATTCAGAATGAGTGTGGAAATATTAGCGGGGAAGTGTGTGTGGTTCAGTACGCGGAACAGAAGATTGAGTGACGCAAAGAAAAATAGCGACTCAGAAATAGAGGAAGAAGAAACCCTCCTGCAGGGAATATCAAGTGAGACCACAAATGTAGTAAAACTTTCTGATGTTCAAGAAATGAAGTAAATAATTTATATATATATATATATATATATATATATGAAATGGAAAGAAACATTTATTCAATTACATTGGACAAAGCCCGGAGTAAATTATAATGAAACAACAACGTAAAACGTATAATACAAAGGATACCTGGACGACGCAAGGCTGTCAGACCAAATGTTTATAGAAAAATGCTGATTGGGGAATTCTATCTACAATGGTTGGTAAATTATGGCACAGAATTCATTTCAAATTAAACACGTCAATGAAATTGGTGAAAACGGAATTAATAGTGGTAGAATATATTGCTTGATCTTAACATGGTTTCAGTGATAAAGAGTAAAATATGATCATGAGGGTTTGGTCGGACGGATTTTATCTGAGTGAAATCAAAATCAGAATTTACGTAGGCTGCGTATATAAACGGGAGTTATGTAACGAATTTTAACGTAGCTTACGTTCTGTTGTCCTAAATACACCACTTCATACCGTCGCTCGTAGAACTCGTCGTCGTGATCGTTCGAATTCCGAAAGAGAAAGCCTCCTCATTTCCGGAAGCCGAAACCAGGATGATTCTCGAACCGCCGCCGCCCAGGAAAAGAGTTTACTCCGATTTTCTATTGGTCACAGAAATTAACTTCAAAGTTTAGCATTACTACCAGCGAAATGCTATGAAGTTTGTGAAACTAAGTTTGAAAAATTGATATTGCAGCGACCCTCACACAAAGAGGTACGGCGGATAAGTTTTAAGCGTTGCGTGGGTTTGATCTACAACAAGCTGCTGTTCTATTAATCATTCATTAACAGTTCTATTAGCACATTCAGCCTCCCGTCACGATAAGCTCTTTCCTCAGTGGCGATGTAGATGTAGAGTCCATTTCCAAAATCGTCCAAATGTAGTTTTCATAGTAACTGATACTTTTGTCCAATTGGAGTAGTCGTTACCTATAGAACGTTATCTCACATACAACTTATGTATCTTCTCAATTCTTAACGAGTTCTTTTTTTCCGAACTTACAATAAGAATTATAAAAGTAAATTTGATATGGATAGTTACATACATTAGGAAAATAAATTCATATTGCCATATTTGTTCATTGCAATATACTAGTCAAGAAACTGGTGAACAGTTGATTTATATGATATTTTGTAAATCTTCCTGGTGCTCATTGTTATAATTATTTTAACTAAGTGCAATACATTCCACCATTCACTCACAGTTGAAGGAACATCGGTAGATTAGGAGGTGAAAATAGGATGGATTGAGGCACTTACTACAAAGCTTACCACGGAGGAAAGGCATGGGCATTAAATAGGGCTGAGCTATGTATTACTAATTTTTCTGTAAAACGACCATAATTACAAAGTAAAGGAAAGGGACCAAAGAACGGATGTGGGCAAATATTCCTTCGTAAACAGGGTGATAAGGGTCTGGAATGCTTTGCCTGCAGGGTTACTAGAGGCTTTCCCGAAGAAAAGAGTGAGAAACACTGAGAAGTTAGACGCTTAATTTGTAAAAAAAGGAATTGAAATATTTTAAAATTGTAGTTTAAATTTTTTTTCTGGAATTTATCAACAATTTATCTTTGTGCTTTAATTTTATCAAACTGCCACCGGGCAAATGCCCACCTGTAGTAACAATAAATACATACATACATACAAGTAATTGATATATATCGTCGTTACTGCTCTTATTTCGCTTTCTACATTGTAAATTGTGTTCTCTTCATATTTGCCTAGTAAACTGCAATACCTTTCTGTTAGATTCATTAATGTTTCTATTTTACTGAGTATTGACCGTTTATGTATTCTGTCTAGTACCACTTGAAGAGAATCCGCATCATTGGACAATTTATTTTATTTCCTTAAAAATATATAAACGTCACCAAGTAGTAAGCTGTTAACAAATGATAAATCTTTTAAATACCAATCCCGCTTTCCCGAAGCAGACCGGAAATTATTTTGTCCATAATCTAGATCGTAATTTCAGCTAGCTTTAATTTGCGATCTTCTAAAAACCCGAGGAATTAAATATTAAATATGTGTATCCAATATCTTTCAGTTCAAGTCACAATGCGGTGCAAGATCTAAATTATGGCGTCGAACCTTCCAGTTTCGTCAACTGTCGGTGAGAAATTGACATAACGTCACTCAAATTCACATGACTATGGCTATCAAATCTTAAAGGAACTGCGTGAATATTTATACGTAAAATTGCTAATATGTAGAGCGGATAATCTGTTATATACTACTAAGATTGTAATCTGACATGCAGAGACCTTGGTGTTATTTATTATGGCTTGAAAACTGATGGAAAGCGTAAAATATTAAGAATCTCGGGTAAAATCTAAATTTATTAGAAGAATTTTACAGGTGAAGGCAAATCTTTAGTATTAAAATACGAACTGAATTGTGTCACAACAAATACATATCATCATCAGAAACCAGAGCAAAGACTTGGAACATTTTGTTGTCAGATGACGTTTCACCTTTACCGTGATGAACTGTTGAGATTACGATACGTTCGTCTGATAGTTTACGCATGAAAGCCGCTAGAATTGTTCGAGTTTTCCTGGGAGCAGGTTCGCAGTTTCGTTTCCCTACACCACTGCAGAACAATTTACAACTTCTGTATTTTTCCATACTCAATAGAAAAAAAGCGCGCTCGCTTCACCTGAGAGAGAGAAAAGCGGACGTTGGACTACGAGATCCCATCTCGGTATTGACATCCGCGAACCCTTGCCTGCGGTTTGCCTCAAAATATGCAGAAATCTTTCGAGCTGTCACACGACATAAATATAACTCTTTCATCCATCCTATTCAATGACCATTCTTTCTGCCTCAAATTTATTCTATCAACACAAACTTACATATATTTAATTAAATGAAATGATGCAGTGGGACAAATATTTAATTTTTATGTGACTTAAACTAAATACGAATCGTAGCTCAGGGTCGTATTGTGGATCGCTTGATAATATCAAAATTATAATTACCTCTATACGTGCAATTAATAAATATCATAACAATTTATATTTCTGTTTTTACTGTACGAGGGAATCAAAATAGACGAATTCTGACACCAGATGTTGCAGACAACGGGTAATTAATATGCATAAACAATTGTAGGGCTGCTTATGTAGAGCAAGGTTTCGATGACTTGCTCTTTGATCATTTTCTCGCAAAGTAATCGTATGGTTTGTAGTATCCTATTTATAGGGATCTGTATTTTTTTTTCATATAAAAACTTTTATCGTACAGATTATCAGTTAGGACGATAACGATACAGTATATACTATATTAAAAAAGGTATATAATTAACGTGAAGGTACTTTAGGAAAATGGGTTAGGTCTATTTATTTTTGTGAGTACCTGAGGGGCATACGACGTAGGTGTGTGAGGATTGACGGTCAGTGAACTGATTTTTGGAGGATTAATGAGGATGTGGTCTGCGGACATGATGGTAGAGTGGGTTAGGGTGATCAGGGGGAAGGATGAGGTCAATTGGAAGTTTTCTTTTGAGGCGACGGAAGCGTGGAGGAGGAGGAGGATTGCTATGGAATTGTTGGATCGTGGGGTTTGGGTGGTGGAGGGCGCTTTTGATTAGAGTGGTTATTGGATTCGGAGATTATAGAGTTTACTTTTTGATGTTATGGTGGATGACGGAATTTCTTAGGTACCAGGGAGAGTTTGCAATGGTTCCTAGTATTATGTTTCGTTTGGTTTGAATTTTGGCTGAATGGATTTTGGCTGTTGTTCCCCATATGGAAGAGGAATAGGACCAGGTGAGTTGTATTATGGAGAGGTATAGGAGGCGTTTTGTGCTGATGGAAACAGGGGATTTTCTGTTAAGGAGGGGATATAGGGTTCTGAATTTTTGGTTGATGTTGGTGAGGAGAAAATTAATATGAGGTTTCCAGGAAAGTTTTGAATCAAACATGATTCCGAGGTGGTTTCATAGGGATCTGTATGTTCCGTCGCCCTCTTTGTTTACACATTAGGTGACGTGGCCTGAAGCATCAAACCTCGCCATTTCCGTGCGGCTGCTTTCCTTAGTAGTAATACATGCTAAGTGAGGGCTCCATGGGTACGTGACTTCAAGTCTGATTCCCTCTAACAAAATGTTGTTCGTTTATTTCAACTGATTCTAATACTATGTTATTTAACACATTTCCCTTTCAAATTAAATTTTATGGACGAGCATTAACGCAATCTCTGCTAATGCGGATTTGGCTTGTTGCTTCAGCTTAATACACCTTTCACGCTCATAGTTTGCTTTATATATTTTAACCCACAATTACAGGGAATATTGGTTACTCCTGGGACTCTTCGGCTGGGATTGACTTTAATTTGGCACAAGAGTTTTTTTATTTCGATTTAGGCTTTAAAAGATATGTTGGAGTATTGTTCTCAGTACGAGAATTAAAGTAATTAAAATACTTCAGTCAAAAACTTGCTGCTTTTTTGGTCTCCAAGCGACGAATATTCCATAAATATATAAGTAAAATTAAATCAAAAACAAGTGTCTAAACGACAATTCATTTACAACCTAGTTTTATGACTTCTAAATTAACAATAAATAAAAAGACGGCCAAAATGTCAGCATTAAATATATCACTATTTATTCACAAAAGCGACGTTTCATCTCCATTTTCAGACTTCCTCAGGCTTAAAATTTAGCAATACATCATATTTACTACTCGACTCCCTCAGCCGAGAAGTTGATTGATTTTACATGTGAAGAATTTGGTGTCTTGCATTGTCACTTACGGCCGAAATGATCTTTTATTGACAATTAATTTAATTATTGGCACCAATTGATTGGGTGAACCAAAGGAAACAAGCATCGTCTGGGAAAAATTGATCCTGTCAAACTGAATACAAATATAATTTTAAACTTTTCGAATATTGAATCTTTACATGATATTATAAATTCTGAATAACGATTTTAATTAAATAGTGCAGAATTGCTTTTTAAAGTAAAGTTTTGGGGTAATAAACATTACTCTTCCATAATTTGAAATACAGAGGCGTTGATTTATTATTATTGTCGATTGAAGGAAAATCGACAAAGATTAAAATCTCGGAATAACATCTGAATTTATTAAAATGTTATATATATAATCCTATGATTGCACAAAAAAGTATAACCACAAACCAGTGGAAATGTTTGAAACATTTAGTTGTTTGCTGTATAAATTTTCTGAGTTTATTAAACTCGAAATAGCTTGAAGAACAGGAATGTATCGAACTGTCTATTGCTTTTAATCTTGATGTCCTAATGAAGTAGTTATTGCACTTGTGACGGAAATCTTTTCAAGTTACGATTTATCTTTACAAACTACAGAAATGTGTTATTTTATTTACACTTAAATATTTACCTAAAATAGTTTTAAGCGATTATTAAATATAAGTTAAAGAATTTATAACAACTAAATCAACGTTTTATAAAACTCCTAATGTTTGTATGTCACATGAAACTCGAAGAAGATGTAATAATAAAATTCCTACTGGCTCTCGTGGGCACGCAACGATAAAATGGCGTAAATATCACGTGGCCGAAGATAAAAACCCGTAACGCGACAGTAAATTACTTGGGGGCTGCAATGTGGTCTTGTCGTAAACCGCGATCCAAGTTCTTCAGCGAACTTCTTCGGGTTCATAACCTCTTTTATTTCTTTCCGTTAAAACTGGTGAAAGTAATTTTCTGACACGTCCTCATTGCTTCTCGTAATTTTCATAACTTCTTAAGAGACGTCCAGTCGCATTTATAGTTGTTCAGAAGAACATTGATAACGATTATATTAATATTTGAGTCGGGTGTGTTGTATGTAGCCACTTGTCGTTTGTGAATTAAAACCCTGACAGTTTACGAGAAATTTATTGTTGGATAGTAATTCAGTTGGGATTAAAACAAGGAGGTTTCATTTTATGTGCAATTCAGTTCCTCCAAAATTAAATGGCAAAATTTTATGCTGTTAAAGACCATAGCCGAACCCCAGTGGTGTAGTGGCTAGCGTCGCTGCCTCACAATACAGAGGTCCCGGGTTCAAATTATGGTATGGGCTTGGAAGTTTGTGTCGTCTTGGTCTCGGAGACTGGGATTAAGATTGCTGGAAAATCGATACGCTGACCACGTATTACTCCAAATTCGGAGTGTGTCATGTTAGATGACATTTCGCAGTCGACGCAGGCTCTCAATGGGTTGTAGGACAAAGGAAGAAGAAGAAAGACCATAGTTTCTAGTAAAGTCTTGGAAGATGAGAGGAAGACGAAACGACGATTACCACCTTGAGATTATTTGATTCACTCACAGAAATTCAAAGTAGCTACGTAGTTTAATCTAATCTAATCAATTTAACTACATTAACGTGACTTTTTAAAAACATCGATGTTAAATGTCGTTCGTCTCTCTCTCACTCACTCACACACACACACGCACTCACAAACGCCTTTTATATGTAAATAGTTGAAATAGTTGGTGTGGAAAGGAAAGAGACCGAGATCATGGTCCACTGAGGACAGAGCTACAGGGGCATCTTTGTTGCATTACAGTGTGCGACCGAGTATTGTCATGAAGATAAATGTTTGACCATGCACCATACAGCTCTAAAATGGTTTGACATCTCTCTGCTCACTTCACACACTGGATAGGAGAACATTAGTTTGGCACAGACAATAAGCTACAGACTCGTGTAGAGAATCGGCTGAAAGCACAGGCGGGATATTGTAAAGTTAGTAACATGCTACGAGAAATGCTTAAGTCAGAGCGGCGACTATGTAGCGAAGTAGTTGGAAGATATGAAGAAATGTGGCAAATAAAACGTTTTTGATTTTCACTTTCGTTTTAAATTTGCTACCAATCGGACCTATATAAATTGGGCCTTGTATATATAGGGTATAAGCTTGTTTAATCCCGCCCTCATTGAAAATACATATACATAACTTACAATAATTTTGTTTACTTATTCCAAGTCGACAAAGTCTTATTTTAAATAAAATAGCACACTTGACATATTTTAGTTTAAAATGATTTATATTTAGAATGTAATTATTTATAATTTGCTCTTTGAAGGCAGCAGCGAGACTTGCCGTTACAGTTTCAGAAGCGTCAACGCCAAGATTTGCAGGATTACCTCGCGCGTCTTTATGCTCTAAACTCCTTCAGAATTTGTAGAAGGAAGTTACGACTGCACCCTCAAAGAGGATCAGGTGGTAGTCTACCTTCAAGGCAAACCCTCGACTTCCGGGGGCGTATTCTGAAAACCAGGACTTTCAATTACTGGGAAGTTTGCTGCTGTTTCTGTAGGCAAAGCTTCCATCAGTTCGCTTTCGGCATCGACTCTGCTTGGCTGTAGTTTTACGGTGTTTTGTTGGTACCTTTGTTTCGTTCGTTCACTTCTACGATTGCAGAATTCTTTACCGATAAATAACTGAAAGAATTTTAGTCACCGGTGTTGGTAAAAACTTTATAATAATATTTGATTCTTAACCCCTTTCCGCTGAAGTGGGAACGGAGAATTTTAGATCCAGTCTCTTATAATATCAATACAATAGACAGCGATAATATATATTCTGAGTGTCACCTAGTGCCACCGTAACAAAATTTAAACGTAAAATGTAAATAGTTGAAATAGTTGGTGTGGAAAGGAAAGAGACCGAGATCATGGTCCACTGAGGACAGAGCTACAGGGGCATCTTTGTTGCATTACAGTGTGCGACCGAGTATTGTCATGAAGATAAATGTTTGACCATGCACCATACAGCTCTATGGTTCGGCTATGGTCTTTAACAGCATAAAATGCAAACGGTTGTTGGTAGAGAAATTAGTTAATAGTAGCCGAATTTTATTCGTAATTGTTTTGTAATAGTACAGGAAATGGCATTGAGAATATGAAAATTTCCGTGCCATTTTTTTTTGCGTGGGCAGGTGGAAAATCTTCAGAAAGACGCCGTGAAGCCCGTACTTCATGGTGTGTGGGCTTTTTACCCACTAAAAAGCACCTCCCTAACTAAAACTGGTCTGTAGGGACCAACCATTAGTTTTACTTTGTTAATTCTTATATCTAGTTACTTATTAGCTAAATTAGTCCATGTGATTCGTGCCATGTGATGATGTAATTAATGGAAAAATATACATAAGAGTTCTTGGGTTACAACCCGGGTCACATTAGAATTTAAAAACGACGTTTTGATCAAAATCACATTCATCTTTTTTTTACTTGATAAAGATGAATGTCGGCTTTAAATTCTATTGAGATCCGGGTTGCAACCCAAGAACTCTTGATTCAACAAATTATCCGGGAAAACCTACGATGATTAATTGCTCATATAAATTGGAATATTAAGCACACTGGAGCAATTATGATGTTCCTTGAGATCTAAAATCAATCCACAGGACTCCTACAGGTGACATCTAATCATTTTGTTATTTCCATTCCTGAGACAGCAATTTTTACGTCGTTAGTTGGTTGTCACCCATAGCCTATATAGATAATTGCTATTTCATTGCCTCTGATATAACAATTTTAGAGAATTTTATTAAATTTATTTATCGGTTTTTATGTATTATGTGTAAACAAACTGTGTTTTAGTGCTTGAGGTCTGTTGTATATTCTTGGGGTTTACTGAGTATTTTATATACTTTGTACTTAAGAGCTGTTTTTAGTAAATTTATTTCTACCGAATTTTCCAAATAATTCATTCAATTTTTTTGCTAAGAAACTGCACGAGCAACAAAAGTATTATTGTATATGGCTGACAACCAACTATTAACTTGAATAAGGCTTCCTCGTGAATGAAAAAACAACAACAATAATTGGATGCCATCTTTAGGGGTCTAAAGGATCTATTTTAGCTCTCAAAAATATCAAAGTTGATGTAATTTTCTTAATATTCCAGACTTATTTGTAGTGTTTATTCAGTGGGGGTTGATTCACTGGATATTTCACTCTACGTGAAATGGCTCCACTATAATAACGAATTAATTTTATATTTCATTAACAATTTAAAGGAATCATGTTTGTTTCCACAATTCCTATGCCAATAAAAATTATAAACACAGTTTGCAAATAACGAGTTAGAATAAATTATTTTAACTTTTGTGTTTATAGTCGTTAGCGATGATATAATTGAGTAACTGATTTGCTGTTTAGTCCACTCTGCTAAGTTAGGGAACAATTGCATTGTATGATAACCAACTCGAGCATTGAATTCGAGGAAATGAAGCACACACCGAGTCAATAATCTTTACATCAAGAATTTTATGTTTTTTATTTTATTGATTTACCAATACAATCCTCTTGGATAAAAGATTTACTTTATATCATTCCTTCATCGATCGTCATAAGGAGCTTTTGGCCTGTTGAGCCATATTCAACTGGATATAAACAATACTACCAAATTTTACATTATATTATTATTAATGGATTCATACAATATGTTATAATTTGTATATGCCTATATGCTTACCGCTTCGTACATTAGTCATTGAATTATTTAATAATTTCCACATTTTATAAAAATCTAAAAAAACTTTTAAAAAGATTTTTTACACCTTTTGGTGCTTGTCTAAATATAAACATCGCAGAGTGTAACAAAGATATTACACCTTATACGTTTTTTTATCTACAGAGTATTATTATTTATAAAGCTGTCTTAATACTATTTATGTACAAATATATAACACATATATTTTATAATTTGATATGCATTTTATGATTTATATTATAAATTTGTTATTACACATTATATTTTCCACACCTAGTTATTACAATTATATATATACATATATGTACTATTATTTTTAAAGTTATCTTAATCTTAATATTCCCTCTTGTCTTATTGTTTTTTATTTGAATTTTTTAATATTTTTAATATGTTATATTGAGGCAAGCAGCAAATTCTTTTTAAATGGTTTTTAGATTTTTATAAAATGTGTAAATACATTGAATAATTCAATGACTACTGTGAAATATACAAAAAGGTAAGAATATAAGGCGCAAACAAATTATAACATGTTGTATGAATCCATCAATAATGATATAATGTAAAATCTGGTAGTATTGTTTAGATACAGATGAATATTGCCGGACAGGTCGATCGATGATGGAATGATGTAAAGTAAATATTTTATCCAAGAGGACTGTATTGATAAATCAATAAAGTGTTAATAATTTTAATACAAGGAAAATTTCGACGTACTTTCTCTTTTTGAACCTCTTTATAATTAGCTAATAACATAGATCATTGTAAGTTTACTGATATAAAACGATCTAACATGCCTTCCAGCTATTATTACGATTTAAATTATTAACAGTCTAATGAGACTGTGCAGTTTATATCCCAGTCAATAATATATTCTAGATATTAATTATAGTCGAGTTGTAAGGCTTTATGTTCTCGACAGCTGATAACTCGTAATTTTCATCTCTGATTGAGTAGAACATTACTGAGTGTTTTTATTACTACAATTTGAGGCAAAACTGTGGACGGAAAGTATTTAAATTCGCATATCTGCAAACGGTCTCAACGAGTGAAATCGTAAAAATTATAAATAACTTAAAGGCCTGGCAAGCAGCACATATATACGGGAGCAGCAACAAAATTTGTGAAGGAATGTTCTGAAGCAATTGCTCTGCTATTGCAACATAATTTCAACACTCGACTATTTCGAGATTCTCTTAAGTTGCCAATACGATAGTAACTGATCAAATGTTAAACTAGTTATTCTCCAAATTATAGTGTAATTCCTTTCGTACAATAATCGTATTACAAATCAAGCGTGGTCTTCAAACGATCATAGACTAAATTTCAAATTTTGTCTTGGATTAATATTTCCTGTTTGTCACCGTGACTGATCCTCAGTGATATTTTATTACAGTTGTAAGAGTATCAGGTGAATGTTTCCCTCCTTTTTGATACAAATGTGGGATTTATGTTCGCGTCGTTGGCTGTAGTGTGAGCAGACGACACCGTCGTTGTGTTTGATTTGAAAGGTGTCACCGTCGTGATTAATGCGCAAGCAGTAAAAACCGGCCATTAATTAATTCCCGTAATCAATAATATGGCAAGTTATGTATGGCTGGAAAGGCAATAAGAAATTCTAGTCCATATGTGCCTCGCTCTAAAGGCTAATTCGTTAGAAATAAGATAAGTAGGCGTTAAATCACGTAGATTCATTTTGACAATGTTATGATTCATACAAAAAATTTATTACCTGGCCAATTACACAACCTATTTCTCTTAACGCTTTTTTCCCTAAAGCAGGCAATTACCGAATTCGCAGAGCGGTTTTATTACAAGTAAAGACCGCAACCTCATAATTACTGGAAAGAGACAAAAACAAATTTTCTTCGAAGCTAAACATTTTAATCCTTATTTTATGACAATTTTGCTATTAAATATTTAGAGGAACTTGACAAGTTTATTTATTGAAAGTAATTTACGTAGTGTATTTCTAATTTGTTAAATACAGGAGAAGTAATACCCGTCACTAAGACGACAAATACCGCCCAAATGAATCTCTTTTTTGCTCTTTACCTTACATAAATTATGAATTATTTAAGGTTTCAATTTCACTATCATGTTTATTAAAATCTCTTCCGCCAGTTTCAGTTAAAATAGAAGGCTAATTTGAAATAAAATTTTAACGTCGCATCAACTACGACCATAAAAATACATGCACAATTTGTCCGACACATTGTTGTTGCATTCTTAAATTTGTTAAATAATACGTCTGAAAATTTGTGTAATAAATTTATAGTTTCAAGCATTTTTAATGTTTTTTTTGTTCAACAGAAGCCTTGCGTATTTACATTCATAAAAAGAATCGAAAAGATTTCATTTTCAAGTTTATAAATTTAAAATGACTAATTTTTAAATTAGGGTTTTTCGTGTTATTAACCATATAATGTTTTAATCAGTCTAAATAAATTTCTTGAAACTCTTTTACTAACATTTTTTATAAAAACTTTAATTTTTTGCTTTCGGCAAAAAACAAAATTATAATTTTTTAAAGAATCATTTACTAATTCCTACATGTATAATTTGGGAACATTAAAACGTTTTATAAAAATGACCACTTATTTTTCATAAAACATTTACGTACCTTAAATTTATCAAAAAAATTCTATAGCTCTCAAGGTGGACTGTCGTCTATTTTCTATCCCTGTTTTGTTCTAACAGGATGTGTATATATCATACGGTTAGATGAAATATTATAATTGAATTTCGCTAAAATATGTGTATGTATGTTTTAAAAAAATTAGGTAATGCAGTTTTGAGGAAGATTAAGAACCTGTGGCCTTGTAATACACAAATAATAAACGTTACTTATTTTAATATTTTATTTTCACTAAACACGTAACATAATAGAGATCTAATTTACACAATATGGGATGTATCTAAAATAATTTCTCAGTTATAATGGTATACAGTTTAATTTAGGCTATTTACAATAAAGTTGAAGATATACTAACCTTTTATCTTCTTACAAATCTTGAATAACGTATAGTATACGGCACACGTCCAGCCTAAAATTCAGTTCTTCCCACACTTGGTTAAGTCCTCTGGAGGAATGGAAGCCATAACGTCTTCAATTCCGTGTCTCAACTCTGACAAATCATTAGGTGGCGGCAGAACGATGACACAACCTCTTATAATGCCACAAAGGAAAAAAAGATAGAGAACAGTTTTATTTTGGAAAACATTCCTTGGTGTTGGTGGCTTGACGCCTTGAATGTAGGCCTCACCATAAGTCCACAGTGCTTATCTGAAACTGTTTGAGTTGCTCTTTAATTGTGTTCTTGGAACAACACTGTACAACGTTTACAGTTGATAGCATTAACCTTTATAACTGGGATATTCTTTTATGACACTGTGCATTCTCGAAACCGGCAAGGCCAAAATAAATACATTTCCAACTATATTATTTAAAATTAACAACTTTAACTTGTTAATTTATACTTAATTTCTGGTTTATACCGTATTTCACCGACGCTGTCTCCTGATAATTCGATATGATATTTGCTCAGCCATTTCAGAAATCCTAAAATTCTTACGTTTACAAGCTACGTTTAGTTTCAGAACGTACATCTTACCAATTCCAACGCTTTATAATGTGCAAATCATATTTATTTCAGTTCCGTAAATGTATTTAAATCAACTTTCGCGCATACTTCTCTTCTCAGAAAATCTACGTCTGTCAAACTTTTATCCCATCTGTGTCTGGTAATCGATTGTCTGCGTAACGGTCTCAAAACAAAAGACGGGTTGAGAACCCGTCCGATCTTTCTCCTATTGATTTTGCATAACCCCAGCTTTTCTACAGATCTCTGTTCACACTGTGTAGCGCTTTTCCCTCTTTCCCAGGTTCCAGAGTGGACGGGACCATTCAAATAGCCTACAAACATTGATGCTGCAATAATGAAATATACTACTGCAATACAAGAAAGCGTTCAGGAAACCACAAAACGAAGGAAACTTAACACCTGATCATATAATAAAAACTAATAAAATAAAAAAATAGGTACTAATAGGACTAGATTACCCTATTATAAAAATATTAAACATCGGACTAAACAGTTTATTTAAACAAGAACTGGATAATATTCGAATAACAAGACGCGTTATTTAGACGAAATTCGTCTCTGGGACTAAACCACGTGGAAGGCGATCAAGAGACTGCTGAGACGGCCAAGTATTATTTACCCATTAATGCTAATCAACACGACATACTCTTCAGAAGAACAAAAATAAGAAATATTGGCCACGCACCTAGAAAACGTATTTATTTCAAATGTTGTTGAAGATTACCCTGTTGTTTTATTGAGTAACAGGCTACATGAGGGTGATCCTCAACACGCAACTCCCCTTAAATAGTATAGGGAGGGACTTGGAAGGAAGAGTAAGGTGGCCAATGGTCGACTTGGGCCCCCGAGCTTAATGGATCCTATCTGGTGTTTCAGCTAAAAGAGATGCAGGGAGAACCCTAGACCAGGTAGTTCAGACTATTAGGTACTATTCTCTAGCTCTTCCTAATGACGGGAGATGCGTTTGCTGTGGGATCGCAGCATTCCCTTCTCCATGTCTGCGCAAGTTTTAGAAGGCAGCTGGCCGACTCATCTAAGAAAATCAGCGTACATCTCTTACTGTATGTCGAGGTCTTTGCGCCCAGTAGATATACTTCCAAAAAATGGATGAATATGCCTTGACATGTGAGAATGAGTACGAGGCATTCCCAACCTAGTCAGGTGAGCCCCGCAGTCAATATACGGAGAAATGCCTGCGAGAGAAAACTCCCACAGACATCCGTGTTGACAACCCTGTCCTTATCCCATGCAAGAAAACAAATCCAGTTATGCATACAAAGACTTCCAAAACGCAAGACCCCTGGACTAGACGACAACCAAAGAAATATTGAAAAAATTATCCAAGAAAGCTTATCCTATCAGATCTCAATTTTGAATGTCTGTATGAGACGCTCGTCTCATTAGGAGAACTGCAAACGTCTTACCAATTTATAAAAGTGGGAGAAAAAAACACAACCCTTATAACTAGAGATCTATAATCGTATTGCCTATTTAGCTCAGCTATTGGATTCATACTCGAGCATGAAGTTTTACCATCTCATCAGTTTGGATTCAGACAGTCACATTCTACCACTCACCAACTCATTAGGTTAACAGAAACGATTGAAAGGGATTCGAAAAGTAGAAATATTCTGCAGCAGTCTTACACAAGGTTTGGCTGTAAGAACTCTCGTATAATATACAATTAAATTAAATATTCCGGAGTACGTCAGGCAAAACACAGAACGATCAGGATAAAGATCAGCGCATCACTGTCTAGCATCAAGACAAGGGCGCTGCGGGAGTTTTCTCGCAGGCGCTTCAGCCCAGAGTGACTGCGGGGCTCACCTGATCATGTCGGGAATGCCTCGCACTCTCTCTGGGTACTTTTTATCAAAGTTCTCACATGCCGAGACACCTTCATCTATTTTAGGAGGTATATGTGCTGGGGTCTAAGACCTTGGGCATATGGCAAGAGCTGTCCGCTGATCCCATTGGATCAGTCGGTCAACTGCCTCCTGAAACTGGTGGAGACACGGAGAAGGGAATGCTGCGTCCCCACAGCAGACTCGTCTCCCGTCATTCGGAAGGGCGTGAGGTTTTCTAGGGTTTTCCCTGCATCTCTTTAGGTGAAACACCGGGTAGGATTCTTAAACCACAGCCCGGGGGCCCTAGTTAACCCTTGGCTACCTTGCTCTACCTTCCGCATCCCCCCTTTTCAATTCCCTTCCTATGCTATTAAAGGGGAGTTGCCTGTTTCAGGATCACCCTCATGTAGCCTGTTAACCAAAAAAAAAAGTCTAGCATCAAGCAGGAGTTCAATAGGGAAGCCTATTGGGACCAACCTTGTTCAACCTCTGACACAACCCAGTAAATGACTCAACGCTAGCCATGTTTACAGATGACACCGCAATGATTGAAAGAACAGCTGAAAATCTTCAAAATGCAATTAGAAGTGGAAAATAAAAATAAAAACTACTAAATCTCAAGAAAAGCTGTTTACACTCAAGCACTCCGATTACACAACAATGAAATATGGAATCCAAAGAATTCAGGGATAAAATAGCAAGATGTCCACCTAGACGCCAAGCTCAATTGGGGATACCACCTTCACAAAAAGTCGAATGAGTGCTACGCACTGATAGAACGAAAATTTCAAGCTGAATCCTCTCTCCTAATTTCTACATCAATTCTCCCTCCGACCCAACGTCTACCCAGTTTGGAACAATGTACCTCAAACATGGCTTAAAACACTTTAAGCCATACAGAATAAAGTGTTACATATCGCAATTAACTGCCAGTGGTTTATACGAAACAGTTAAATACGTCAAGAGTTAAATGTGCTACTAATTTCAGATCAGATCCATAAGTTAACCCGTAATTTCTTAAAAGATATAGTGAAGTGTACAAATGAAACAAAGGTAAACCTTGCCATAAAAACACTCATAAGACTTAACCGCAAATTTCCACAAGCCTTACTAGAATAATAGTTAACCTATATAATAGCATAACCTAACTGTAGTAGGCCATAAGTATGAATAGAATCACTTAATCCTCTCTCAAAATTGATGTACTTTTAGCCATAAGTGTTTTATTATATCAAAGCCTTGTTAAAAAATGGTTCCAGGATAACTTTATTTACTTGTCTGTTTTTATATTACACTCAAAAACGTTTTTCTGTATTAATGCCATCGAAAGTGTTATATAAAAGTTAAACAGTTTTTCCACGTCATACAAACCCGAAGTGAATTGTTAATTGTCGTGGGGAAAAAAATATAAATTAGAGGTTTTCATTTTTCCTTTTGGAATTATAAATGACACACAAATACGTTTTTCTGTATGAATGCCATGGAATGTGTGATGTAAAAGTTAAACAGAATTTCCTAATAAATAATCATTCTAGTTGAAAAGCTAATATAAGCGGCGTTGAAGAGGATATTTTATGGAACTATAGAAAGATGCAGGGGAAGATTAGGGAGGCGGGTCGGAGGAACGCGTAAGGATGCTAAATCTGTCCTCAGGGAGCGTCTCTGCTCATCTCCGTCTCGCCTTAATCCGAATTCACTTACTCCGCTCGACACATTGTTGAGGCCTAACGAATTTCGCTCATGAATAACATTGAAATCGAAATCCTGTAGCACTACTGTGCGCCTCTCTAATAAAGAAGCGATACGAAACATAGGAAGCTTATATAATTCAATGAATGTCGGTATCGTATTCATGTCTGACAAATTTAGTCATTGAATAAATAGTATGGAGGGGAATAAATAAATACTTAACGAACGATCACCATAATAAATTCTCATTAGAAACGAAATTGAAAATTTATTCAATAAGTTTATACAGTTTTTATAAACAAGAAATAGAAGTTATACATAATTATTTTAATAATTATTTACTTACTTATGCCCCAAAGTTGGGCGTCATTTAATATAGTATTTAATTAGTAAAATTAAATTTGTTTAAATGGATTATGCTATACATCTATATTTTTTATTTAAGTGACACCAATTATTTAAAAATTATCTAGTATTAATAATATTAAATTATTTGCCAGGATCTTGTTACCTATTGACAGAAGATTCTTAAATAAAAAGCTACATTTTTAATAATTAATTTTAACAATATTTAATACAATCTAAATGACACACAAATTTTTATGGCTCCCAGGACGTCTTAACGGGCCTCAGAATATGCGTGGATGTAATGTAATATTATCATATAATATAATTCATAATTTAATAATATGAAACTTGGCGGTATCAAAAATATTTACAATCAATTTTATATAATACTAGCTATTCCCGCGACGTCCTTCACGCGGAAATAGCTATTTTTATTTTTTCCTAAATATTATTTATTTATGATCGTATCACGGTAAACCTAATAACTCGCAGTTGATTTTGATCAGGTCCCACTTTCACACGTTTACAACAATAGACGGAGTGAGAATGCACGCCGTCTACCTCTCTCATGCTTTAAAAATTACGCTTATAATAACACAGTAAGATCTAAATATCAACAGAAACCTTCTGTGAAGTGAGAAGTAAAATCCACAAAAATTTTATTCAAACATACATTCATTTTTATTTATAGAGAAGATTATGTATAGAAAACGAACCATTTAACAGACCTCCTATAGAAGTTGTATGATTTCTTCTTAAAGGGGAAGGGGGGGTGGTGATAGGTCCTATACCACCGATGTTAAAAAGTACTTTTCCAATTTTCTCTGTAACCATTGGTTGTTGTAATTGAAATTTTGCAGTTATTACGTTCTTTTGATTTTAAATTTTTTTAAAAGCTATTAGGATTGTTTCCATGAAGCTTTTTTTTCAATTCTTAAATTTATTTTATCGAACATCGAAACTTCAGAAAGTTGAACGTTCTGTTCTTAAACAACCGTGAAGATTTCTTGTATTTCCTGAGAAAATAGACATGATGTTTTGAAAATGTAAATTTTGAGAAAATGTGTTTTCAAATATCTTGCTTACTGAATCAGAACGTACGTGACAATTAAACCAACATATAACGCTGGAAAGTCTTTGTAATTACTAAAAACTACAGAATTCTACGAGGAATCATTCCTGAATTATCAATGTTTTGTAAATGATTCACAATACAGTTAATATTATATACTGTTATATATTTACATTTATAATTACAGCACCAAAGGAGACTTTATTATCAGAATGGAAGAATTCTATTATACATCAAAGAAGAAATATTAGTTTTCATTTTTCTGCTTCCGTCGTCTCATAAAGAAAATTATTTGAAATACAACCCTTCAGGTCTCATTAGAAAGATGAGACTTTTGTTTATTTTATTAGGAATGCAATAGAAAAACAGTTGAAAAAAGTTTATTTTGTTTTGTAAAAATTAAATGTATGTATAAATCAGATTCTGTTCTGGTTAGAAATTATTGAAAATATTTTAGTAAATAATTATATGCAATGCATTGCCTGAAATTTATTATTATTTTTGTATTGCTTGCTCGGTTCTCGGGCTTAATTCTGTGCTTTTTGTTCCAGGTACGGATCGGATGAATTATGCTCCGATAGGTGAGGCTCAATTTATTCTATCCAGAACTTAAATGTATATGTATAGTTGCGTATAATTTCTGGAAGCTGGCTCAAGTGCCTTTTGTACCTCCCACATGAACGTTTGTACACTACTGGAGCCTTTGCAGTAGCTGAAGCTTCTACACAATAAGCTCTGTAAACCACAGAACACGCAGCCGCAGATGACACCATACAATGATATCAAAATTCCGCTATCTCATCACACGATTAACTATCCCTTGACTGAGCATGGAATAAAGGCGGGGAAATGAAACGAAATAGATGTATATTTCGTAGAAATTTTCACCAATTAAAACTCTAGGAAAAATTTGAGTTTCTTTATATTTCAATTTCCTCCTCAAATGTAAGAAAAGTTGACCAATTAAACTCGACTAAATATATCATTATCTTTTATAAAATAAAAGATACAGATGCATACAGACGAACAAAAAATCAGATGGATCGTCTATATTCAAAATAAAGAATCAGTGATGTCATTATTGGGGGGGGGGGTATTATTTTAATGAATTTACTCGTTTTAAGATATAATATATAATACTTTTAGTTATATAAAAAACAATCATCTTAAATGGGGTTGTGAACGCTATTACAAATACATAAATAAAGAAATTAAAGGGGACGATTTTAAAATTCTCAGCGTAAATTATTCTTTGGGTAACCACGCGCAGCAGAGATTCCGTTCACTGGACGAACCTGTTTTGTTTTTATGTGCGTCTCGGTGCAGATTACCATGCGACTGGAACTTCCTTCTTCCCTCTTCCTTCGGGTTGAGCCTGAAGCCGCCGGTAGATAATTGGATAAAGTCGTGCTGCCGGAATTGAGAAAAATCAGCTTTTTCCTCCTCCTTCCCTATAGCTTTCTTCGTTGTTAACACTGCTATTCCTTCTCCCGCTCAACGTCTTTTGCCATAATCTCTGTCTCTCGCTTTCTCGACGTTTTCCATCTTCCTCCTTCGCTGCTTTCTCGACTCGTCAATGTCTCACACCATACTCAACCGCTGCTTCCTTGACCTTACACTCTTCTCTGCTTCCTCGACTTGCCATTGTATCACCTTATACTGCCTATTTCCCCGGGTTTCACCTTCGCAGCTCTAAGGGATAACGTTATCTCATGTGACGTTTTTCTTCCAATCCTCGTGACTTCGTCCGGTGCGGAAATTTTTTGATGACCCAGGTAACCGTGTCCTTCGGAAAGTGCGGAGGTGAACACTCTCTCAGCCAAAAACAAGCCTACCGTTATAACACGCAGACAAGTATTATCCAGCCGCCGGCCCGGCGCCGGGAAAAAAACCCTTTTCCTGGCCAGCGACATATTATTGCTGAAATTTTATTTAATTTAAAATTCCATAAATTGGAATTAATATCGGGGAGGTCCTACTGCGCTTCAGTGTACAATATTGCTTGATAGTTTATCTTTCATTGAATTTGAATTTTTTATTTAGATTAAGAGGTAATGTTATTCGCGGGAACTATTTAGAGAAGGAATAATATCGCTGACCAAGAAACATTTATTGAACATTTATTAAAGACTTTGTGAATCTTTGTAAATCTGTTTTGAAAAAGCGACGTCTTTAAAACAGCAGATGGCAGGAAAACATATTTTGAGGAAGGTTGTTTATTTTGTCTGGCCTTTCCTGAATTCTGCAGATGTCGCAGGTGGTTGAGGGATTAGGAGCATGTTAAGAGTTTGCATCGGAAATTTAAGTGCGGTTTCCAGTTGATGTTGGAGATCCACTAAAGTCTTCATACAGAATCAGAAAAGGCGAGAGATAAACTGCAAGGGATCCCTTATAGCGGACAGTGCCATTCTGTATGTGCGGTTCAATAGCAGGTAGCAGCGGCTGTCCTGGAAGCAAGTACCGAGCACCCACACAGAGGATTGCTTCTTAGTAGATTTCTTTCGATAATTCCCCGGTTTATTGTATTTAAAACTTTTCTTTAAAATATTTAACGTATATCAAATTTTCGTTCCATTACAAGAAAAAAATAATACCAAAATTTACTGACTTTGATCGCAAGATATGAACTATAACTGATACAAAAGTAACGTTTTAAAAATATTATTTGTGTAAGCTTTACAATGCGAATATTTTATATTTTACTGAACTTAAATTGTTGTTTATATTATCAAAATTAGAAGGTTTCATCAGGGTATATTCTGGATAAACAGTTCTTTAGTTTTCATCTTTCTCAAGTGAAGTGATTACTTTACGTGAATTTGGATTATCATTTACTCCAAAATTGACTGTTGTAGTTTTCAGCCCTTAGACTGGTCTGATGCAACTCTCCATGCTAGCACATTCTATGCAAGCCTTTTCATATCCACATAGGTACCTCAACCCACATCCTCCCTAATCTACTTACCCCAAAAGGTTCCCTCTAATGCTAATTTTACAAGATCCTCATATCTCAAAACGTGGCCTTCCTTAATCAAACCATTCCATATTGTTTTCTCTTCTCCTATTCTGACTAGACCTTCCTGGTTAGTTACTGTGTCCACCCATCTGATTTTGAATATTTTTCTATAGCACCACATCTCAAAAACTTCAATTCTTTTACCTTTCTGCACCTCCTACCGTCCACGTTCTCATCTATATAACGTCACACTCACCACAAACATTTTTAGTAATGATTTCCTAATATTCATACTAAAAATAGCCGTAAGAAAATTGTACTATCCTACTCTACTTATTATGCTGCGCAAGTAGCAGAATTCATTAACTTCTTTCATTTATCCCTTTCCAATTTAACACCCTTAGTTAATTACTGCTGACTGCCTTCTGTAGAGGTTATGGATAAGCTTTTTTTCTTGATATTTTCTTCGTGCCATCTTCAAAATCTTAAGTAGTGTGCCCCACCATCACCTGTAACGCAATAAGAACCTATGCAGCACTTGTCCAGTTCCTGCGCTCCACATCATGACTGAGTAGCTACAGTAGCATGTACTACCCCACATAACAGCTATAAAATTACATCACTTAGATTACAGTATGAACATCCGATGGGAACCTTAAAAAGAATAGACGGAACATGTTTTTATCCCCTAGAAAATGTGTTAATTTCTTTAAATGTTTTTTCAACTTCAAATAAATAGGAAGTTTTAATTAACTAAACTGACGTTTTGTCACCGTGATTAGCTTGAAAGTGAAAAAAGGTATGGTGACGAAACGTCAGATCAATTAAAAACATTCTATTTGATTGTAATTTATTCGGTTTTATTATTGTGAAAAACAGGCATTATTTTAACTTGTTTAATAATTCGATATTTCTTTCTATCTTACTGAGATATGTTAGTACGGATTATTAAAAACTATTAGAAATCCCAGTAGTGATAGTATAAAGATAAATAAATCACGTCTTTTATAATATCGAGCAATGATTGCTTATGACATATTCTTTGTCTTAAATTAAAAAAACAATACTATCGCAGTCCAACTTTATTCCCTAATCAAACGCACGTAAATTAAGATCAAGTCTAGATGTTACTACAGTCGTATAGCTTTTTGTGGTATTTAAGACCGGCATTTAATAAACCTCGCTACCACGGCAACGAATACGTCAGGTCCACCCACAATGCCACAAAGGTGGACACATTATTCGCGCCCATTCATGCCTTGTGCAGAAATAAACGGGAATGATGTTGTGCTCTTTACTACAGAGCTCTGAAAAACGTTTTTTTTCAACCACTGATCAAATCCCGCTTCACACAAAAGCGTTTTGCTCTCTCTTCATTACGGATGTAATTACACTAAATTTTGATTGCGGATTGCGATACATATGTTTCACTTGCTTTTTCGATTAAAGTTTCACATGATGTGATGTCAAAACTTGACAATTCATCCAAAGTTGGCTCTCTCGTTTTTTTTTAAATTTTGAATGAAATTTTGTCTTTCAGCTGCTGTTTTTCAAATATGAAAAATTATTAACTATTTTATTAAGCTTCGTCTTACATATGTATATAATTATTGAGCGTTAATTATAAATTGTGAGACAATGGGACTGGTAGAGGGCTCAAATCTTCGTCATGATTTGTGTGTTTCATTAATTTTTCTCAATTTCAAGCTTAATTCAAGATCAGAAATCTCATTTGAGGTTTAAGACGCTGTCGGTAATTTGGTGGGTTATGCAAGCTCTGAAATATCAAAATGGTAATATAGATTAACCATCCAACTTTAGTTTGACAGTAAATTCTTGGTGCAAATTATCGGTTCAATAATAATAGTGAAGTCATAATTCACTCCTTTACAATAACTCTACTTTCTCATATCTGTGAAATAAAATCATTCAATGGACAACTTTTTCTCGCAGCTACTGTATTTTCAAGCCAGAAATATTTTAATAATAAGGAACAATCGTGGCATTCAAAATTTATAATATTATTTATTAATACTAGTGAAGAGTAATTTTCACTTTAACACGGTTGTACGAAGAAATTTTGAAAACAGTTTCACAAAATTACCGCAACAAATAGTGAGCGCTCTTCTTGAATGCAACACGCAGTACACATTTTATTACGTTCATTAAATGCCTGCAGTTTATAAAAATATCTCTTCTAATTAATAACTTTAATACTTTTCGCATAGTTCCCTTCACTGTGTTGGCTTATCAACATGAATAATCCATATCCGAAATTATGTTAAACTTTCAATATAATGTGGAAGTTTGCCATTTTAGTCTTGAATTTTTCAGTTTTACAATATAAATTCTGGAATTTTATAAGTATTTTGCTCATTCGAGTAGGAAGTAATTGAACTGCACAATAATTTTTTTTAACGATTTTACCAAATTATTTTTGAAGATTTTATAAATTTTATGGGTGTAAATAACTTTTGTTTCCTAAATGTCATAATCTAATAGAAAGTCGAGAATCATTGTACGCATGTTCTTCAGAGTCTCTGCTTTTGTTACAATGGTTTTTATAGTTTGAACAGACATTAAACTTTAATATCTGCGTGTACGACTAAGAATTTAAAGTACTAATTAGAGCTTGGTATGCAAGTGAAGAAGCCTGTGAGTCCTGGAGCAGATATTTAGATGAAACTCGAATACGGAAGCGCTGAGAGTGGCGCATTTGAAGATAAGGGAGGCCCTAAAAGCACTCGGCCGGAATAATATTCTGTTGGATCGCCGCTATCGACACGCGACATCTCCCTTCACACTCTTGTTAAATGGCCTCATTTTGCCCAGCGTCCGCGAAACACGGTTATGGGCGACAAGAAAGCATTGATGGCGGCTCTGACGTCGACAGGGTCACTGAAACTAGTAATTATTACCTGAAATACCCAGAAAAGCGCTCAAAGCCATCACGCTACGAGGATCTAAATAACCATCAAAAGACCTCCATAATACGTTTCACTAAATTTTAGTAACTCGAAATAGTTTATTTTGGAATAATCAGAAACTTAACAGAGCTACCTGCAAATGAAATTGTTAAAATAAGGAAGGTATATAATGAATTTGCAATATTACAGTCAATTGTTCCTCCAGTAAACCTATTTCCTGGAT
Source organism: Eucriotettix oculatus (assembly GCA_034510155.1). NCBI lineage: Eukaryota > Metazoa > Arthropoda > Insecta > Orthoptera > Tetrigidae > Eucriotettix > Eucriotettix oculatus. Next base: position 60,426,400 of record CM067380.1, read on the forward strand.
CAATATATCACTAGCTCACTCATAAACAAGTAATGAATGAATTTATAAGTAGACATGCTGCTTGCCGGTGTATGGCAGACATTTATTTGTATTATCCTGTTACAGTATTTAATTATTTAATCTCTTGGTGAAGACATGATTAAACCGACATCCAGACCATCACATTTTTAAAACTTTACATTTCCGTCATTGCCTAAAAGTATATCAGTCAAGTGAAGAAATGTACTGTTACAGTAACTTAAAATAAACCGGTATATTAAATTCCCCGGTAAGCTGAATTACTTACGGGTTACTAAGGGAATGAAATATATTCCCGTTCCTGGGTGCTATAACTGTGTCTATAATACTCCCGGTACTTTAAGGCAGTAAAGAATACTCGTGGTACATAAAAAGAAAACCGACGGGTAACTTATGAGAGACAGAAATACTCCTAGTACCTCGTGAGAGTATTAAATTCACAGTGTACACTAAGAGGGTCAAAAATATTCCTGTTGCCAAAATATATCTCTTTAATACTCCCGGTACCCTTCGGATAACGTGAGAGAGACAGAAATATTCCCAGTACCTGCCCTCATGATAGTAAAAATACAGAATGTACACCAAGAGAGTCAAAAATATTCCCGGTGCCCTAAAAAACTCAACAGTACTACAGTTACCCTAATAGAGTCAAAAATATTCCCGTTATCTTAGGAGCGTCAAAAAAAATTATGGTACCTTAAGAGAGACGAAATTTCTCCCTACAACTGAAGAGAGTAAAAAATAGCCCCGGTACCAAAAGATAGTGAAAACTATTTTAGGTGCTCTGACATGCCGTTTGAGGACACATTTGTTATTATTTTTGAGTCGATATTAACTAGTTTGCGTGATAAATAAATACTGTATGTGATGGCATCCTCCTTGTTAATGTCATCTTTGTCCGGACAGGAGTGTAATAAATTTTTATTTAGAGTTCAAGCGAATTAATCGAGTATCGTTTTAATTTAAATTTGCTGCCGTATTTTATGAGGCATCTAGAAATTTACAATCGTTCCGGCAGATTGTAAATAGTTAAAGTGATTCCAAAAGAGAGTTGTCTTAAAATAATAACCAAAGGAGTGTGATAACTAGTCCTGTATATTAAGAAAGGACTTGCTCTTGCATGTATAATTTAATGTAATTGGTTATTTTGTTCTACATTACGTAAGGGTTGCATTTAAACAGATTTTTAAAATAATTTTAAAAAGGGGCGCCATTGATAATATGCTTGCATAGGATTATGATAATTGATGACACGTTATTATCGTGTTCGTTTAAAATAGTTATACACTGAGTGGCCAAATTATTATGAGCACCCCCTCAATACAATGTTGGGCCACCTTTTGATCTTAATACTGATTGAATTTACGTGGGCATGGATTCTGTGAGATTGAAATGAATAAAGGGAGGGGGAGAATATTATTTTAAAATGAAGAATTATTATATAAGAAAGAAAAATCCATTTACTCTATATTTATCAATTTACAATATATTACAATTTGATCACTTCGAAGTTACATGCCGGCAATTTTCATTAACACTATAATTACAATATTTTTACACACTGAATATCTTAAAAATTAAATACATGAGTTATTCACTAAGGGTCGTCTAAGTGGGCCTTCTCATGGAGCAGAACACAAACACAAATCCTAATCGAAATTGGCAGTACTAGGAAATCAGCAAAAAGTTAAAAACAGTGTAATTACCTTTTCTTCTCAGCTTAGTCTGGAACTTGTGGCTGGACCCATCCGAACTTCCGCGTGAAGAATAGTGAGCACCTTGGAGCCCTGTACTGGACAAATGTCCACGGCCAGGACAATCTCAAATTTCTTATTCCTCCCCTTAAAATTAAATCTTAATATTCACTGATAAAGTCAAATCATAATATTCTTTCAAGTCCTATCTTAATCATTATGTCTGAAAATCAATGTTACTTGGGTTTTTGATGACCTTTCTGCAGTTTCTTATTGCATGTTCCGTTGGTGGCGGAGCCCGGTACTGTCTAATAAAAATTATTATCTGTGCTCTCTGGGAGGAGCCATTTGCCCCATATACCGAAGTTTTTGTGGAAAACGCCATCCTCATTCATCACCTGATGATCTCAAAGACTTGGCAAAACCCCACGTCGCTCCATCTTTCCGACTGGCTGTCTGTATGTTTCACTGGAATAGGCTCCGAAACGGCTCAACGGATTTCAATGAAAATTTGTGGGTTTAAAAACAGGAGATTTAACTTAAATATTCGAGCATATTTTATTTCAATATATTTCTTATACGCACATTAAAGTCTCCAAGGCGAATGAGGATTGCCTATACTCTTCATATGCTTATGTTCCGAAGCACTCCATCTGTTGTTGAAGTAGGATTGGCGCCGTTATTAACCTATTGTTGGCAGAGAACTAACTCCCTGAGAAATAATAAACTTATTTGGATTGTCGATACGATGTATACGTAAATTTGTATTATTTGTCGCATCAAGAAAATTTTAATTTTCTTACTTAATAATTACTCATTTTTATTGGCCCCGAAACGTTTGATATCGGGACCTGTTCAAAACCAACTGCGAGTTATAAGGTTTGCCCTGAAGCTATCATAAATAGATGATACCGTACTTTTATGTATTCAATGAATTAAACTTTATCAAAATTCTGTACTTGTTGTTTCGTTTTTAGGGCAAAATAAAAAGAACTATTTCTGCGCGAATGTAGTCGCGGGGGTTAGCTAGTCATCAATAAAAATTCAAATCATTTTGATTTCGTTCATGATGCGAAATAAATGTTTTAGTTATAAGTAACTTTCTTTTGTCTGAAAGACTGGTTTTATTCAATTTTATTTTGAACTAACCCTATTTTTTCGGAAAATAATTCTTATCGCCAAGCAAATGGCTCAACAACCATTTTCGTCTTAGATCGAGATGATAGATTAGGAATCCTTATGTATCTTGTTGTTGAGTTATTGCCCTATTTCAGGTATATTGATGACGTAAATTAAAATTTTTATAAGAAAGACAATCCCAATCGGACCAGGGACTTGAACCCAGGACCTCCCGATATCCAGACGGGTGCTCCAACCGACTGAGATAATCCGAGTCGACGTCCATGGACCGATTCAACATCTCTCCATTCCCGTAAACCTAATTCACTAATCACACTCTTCACACCCTTATTATAGGAAATACGTGAAGAATGAACATTGCGAAAATTGTTCACAGGCGCATTGAAATCTAGTCTAAGGAAGTGGAAATACTTCAATTGAAGCTCAGTAAAGCATATAGCTAAAAATTATGACCTGAAATACACAGACTTTATATTAGTCAAACAAAGAGAGCCCTAAATACGCGGATTAAAGAGCATAGAAACAACATCAAATATGATGTTCAAAAGTATTAAGTTGTGTATTACATAATCATCTCCAAAATATGATTTCGATTGGCCAAATGTAAAAGTTTTGGATGAAGAAATCAATTATTTCAGAAGACTGATGAGCCAGACATATCACTTGTGATCCTAATACCTTCAATACCAACATTATACGAATAATTCGTACAAAATTTACGATACTCTCTTGTTTCAGTAATTTAATTAATGTTTCATTTAATTAATTATTTCAATTTTCATTGCTGAATTGTAACTGTCTACAATACAAACACATTGTTAAATAAGCGCCACTGTATACTGCTCAGGAACCAAATTTTATCATCTTGTTTATTCCTATGTACTTTTATACATACAGCAGGTCAATATTATCTTAATAATTTAATTCAAAGCTGAAATTATTTAGTTTAAGAAGTCCATAAATCTGGAATAAACATCGTAAATTAATATGAATTAATAGTGATTGGCTGATTTGTGTATTTGTAAATTAATGAATGGCATATAATGTAATTACGAAATAAACTATTTTAATTATTAAGTAATATAATGTCAGACATACACGTTAATTTTTAGTCCTTAATTTAGATTTAATAACCCATGCAATTACCTTGAGATGTATGTTCAATATCATTAATACTAATTGTCCATAACCGTATTTTTCAAAGTTAATTTTCAGTAGAATAAGACCTTAAAAAATAAATGTATATTGCGATACATAAAAAAATTCTGTTCTTTAATGCTTTAAAATTACAAACCTCTAAGCAGTTTGTGTGCTGCTTGCAATAAAGGAGAGAATCGTAACATTTAGTGACCGCGGAAACTTAAATCACTTTACGTTTCATATTTAATGCGCGGAATGATGAATTCGCTCATGTTATATTCAGTATAGAAACGCCGGAGTCGTTTATAAACTGTATCCAGCAGGCAGGAGTGACGTCAAATATCCCTCCCACTACGATGCCGATAATCCTATAGGCCGCTTAGTATCCGAATTACGAAATAAAATAATGGACGTTATTCATCCTCTGTCAAAATATCCGTTTATAGTCATTTTTGTGTCGAGTAATTTCCTAATCGCCGATAATTATGTTCTGCACATGTAGAACCGTTCATAATGTAGTCGCTGAGCACTGATGGACTGTTATGATATCATAAATTATTTGTTAGCTTCCGGTGAGAAGACATTTTGCCCTATCGTTATTATTACGAAATCTTTGAGTTGTCACAGAATTGTATGAATAATTGGTAACTGAAATGACTTGAACCTCTAAAATTGTTGATTTTAAAATTTGTCTGACTTTTTTGTTTATGCGACTATAAATAAATTAATAAAAAAAATTGTCATAAATGGAAATCTATTTTTCCTTTACGCATAATATAGTTCAACAATTAGTGTAAGAGCTCAAACCGTGTACAGTGACTCTGATTTTGAAACGGATGTATCTGTGGATTTACTATTACAAAACTGATAATATTGGTGGTTCTGATTTGGTTCTTTAAATACGTTTCCTGAGTGTGTTCCAAACGTAATTTTTCTAAAATAATAATTATTGTATTTCCATCAATGTCACATTAGTTATTTTACATTCCCTTGAAACGGCTGTTTTAAAATTCACAAATTTCGTGCATAACAAACTTAATCTTTTTCTGATAATTCCAAACATTTTCATGGTATAATAAATTTAGAATGTACACAATGTTCGTAACCCTAAACAGAATTAGAGAACGAGGGCTTTCCCGGTGTAGATGATACATACGCAGTTTTCGTGTTTTCTATTGAGAATTGAAACACATTTCCATGGCTTGCGCTGCCATCTTCATCAGGTGTAGTGATGGTGCCGGGTGAATAGCGGGGCTTATCTAGTCGCGTCATCAGAGCTGTGGCCGCAGATACTATCACCTCGTCCACATAACCAGCAACTATGCTGATTGGCCGTTGCGTCTTTGGAAGTGGGTTCCCGAGCGGGTTACTGCGGCTCCCGCACTCTCTATTCAGAGCTCGGCGGTTGGTTAAGTTGGGGTCCCACGCTTTGCTGAATTGGAATCCAGTGTCCCTGTTCACCGATTCAGAGAGGTCGCTATTCAACCAGCCTATTGTCCGGTCGAGTATCATCTTTTATTCAAAATTTATTCTGTGGCCAGTCATGAGCGCGTGCTCGGCTACAGCAGATTTGTTAAGTTGGATGCTGCGGCTCGTTTGGCCAATATAGGAGAGTCCACATTGGCAAGGGATTTGGTACATCCCTGGTCCCTTTATTCCGACAGCGTCCTTTACGGGACATAATAACTGCCATTTTAACCTGTGGCCGAAATACTGTTTTCATGTGATGTTTGTCCATGATTCTACCATGACGTTTTCTTTAATGGGCCAAAGGCCCCCGAGAAAGCACGCACCGCCCGCACGGGGGTCTACCACTTTCTACATCCCCTCTGCACGTGCTGTTAGCAAACTAACTGGAACACAAGGAATGGGAACTTGTGTTTGATCCGTACCTGTTTTTTTTGTTGTTTTTTTTGGGTAACAGGCTACATGAGGGTGATCCTGAAACAGGAAACTCCCCTTTAATAGCATAGGAAGGGAATTGAAAAAGGGGGGATGCGGAAGGTAGAGCAAGGTAGCCCAGGGTAAACTAGGGCCCCCGGGCTATGGTTTAAGGATCCTACCCGGTGTTTCACCTAAAGAGATGCAGGGAAAACCCTAGAAAACCTGCATCAGGTAGGTCGGGCATTGGGTACTATTCTCACGCCCTTCCGAATGACGGGAGACGAGTTTGCTGTGGGGACGCAGCATTCCCTTCTCCGTGTCTCCACCAGTTTCAGGAGGCAATTGGCCGACTGATCCAATGGGATCAGCGGACAACTCTTGCCATATGCCCAAGGTCTTTGACCCCAGTACATATACCTCCTAAAATAGGTGAAGGTGTCTCGGCATATGAGAACTTTGATAAAAAATACCCAGAGAGAGTGCGAGGCATCCCCGACATGATCAGGTGAGCCCCACAGTCACTCTGGGCTGAAGCGTCTGCGAGAAACTCCCGCAGCGCCTCTGTCTCATCTCGATCCGTACCTGAGGGCATAATACCTTTTAATACGGTCGTTCACAGAGATAGATTGTGAGAGAGACAGAATGAAGAGCGTAGTGCTGAGGGAAAAAATTGCCAACAATTCGACCTGACGGATAGTTGGGTGGGTTGAAGGGCGCAATGAACTAGAATACTGCTCTTCTGCGACAGCAACATGCGTTTGGATACTGTCGGTTGGATATATTTAGTAGTTGGGCTTGGGTATCATGCACGTCGATCCTCTCCTCCGTTACGTTACGTCCGGATCGCCAAGCATGTCCTGTAAAATTCCATTAACAAGCGTGGTCATTAAAACAGGAATTGATCAGACTGATCAGACTTAGAAATATCTCCGTTGTATTCTCTTCTTCAGCTATCAAAGTAAGAAGGATAGTAAACATGATAGGAAAGATTCGATACGTGAGGTTCTTTTACAAGTCGTACAAACCTGAACGGAATCAAAAACGCTAGAATGGTTTTGAAGATAAAGGTGAATAAACTAGAAACAGAGTAGTGAGCTGAAGAGAGCCCAGGAGCCTAGCCATGATTCTATAAGGAATTCTGAACATAGACTGACTTCTTTAGAGCTTTGAAAAGCTTCGGTGGCTCCCCCCACCATTTTGTATCAATGTAATAATAAAGTGGGAGAATAGACAATTACAATCTTAAATTTAAACACATGTAAACCTGAAGGGTAAATTCGATTTTGTGCAAGTGCAGCTTTGTAACCGTACGAGACTTGAATTCTGTAAATGTCATCCTGAAACAAGACGGCTTTGTTGTTTATCATGGCTTTATGTTCAGACAGATACGACCTGCTATTTGTATAATGAAAGTTTAAAGACGTTTGGATACGTGAAGTTAAGAAAAAGGAAAATATTAGTCAAAATATGACACCGTGGAATATTTGTAGAGTCTACATTGGGCGCAAGCCCGGTGGCAGTTACAAAATGAAATTTATTAAACATAAATACTCCAAATTAAAAAAAATCAGTCTTTTAAAATTTCTATAGCCGTATGCATGATTCCAGGAAGTGTCGACTCGCACATGGCACCTGCTATAAAGTTTTTAACATCCCTGTGATTACCGACCACGTTCGGCACTTATCGTCCCAAAATTACATTTAATATTGATTTCAGATGAGCCAAAACAGTAAAAGTTGCCTCGTCGAAATTTACTAAAATCGACTGAAAGTCAATGTTTTGTATGAAGATTAAAATCGACTTATGGAATCTCGAATAACGAGATTTAATAATCGAAAGTCCAAAAAAAATTGCCGTTTAACCTTAAAATTTTGATGTATTATAATACTTTTTGCGTTATGTTTAGACAGATGTCATCACTTTCTTTCCTGGAAATTATACCATTATCATTATATATATAAATATTTATTTTATTATATTATTTTGTTTATGTATTATTTTTAGATTATCCTAATCAAATTTGTGTTTCAAATTTAGGTAGTAAAGTTACAAGGCTGTATTTGTTTTGGTATTACATTCTGCATAGTTTTATGTTCTTGTATTAAGATTATTTCATGTGTGTCCTATATAATTTTTTATTGTAAATTTTCCTATTAATTTTATAAATTTAAATAATTTGTTCTTTAATTGTAATTACATCTCTTAGTTTGGTTAAATAATTCTTTTTATCTTGTTTTCTGGTTTTAGTTCATTAACACCATTATTTTTTTTAAAAAAATTTTTACTTCTTTTGGTGTTAATTTTTCAATATAGGTTAAGGGACAAAACCTTGTTATTGTCTATATGGTAATTCATTCCTCGTCTTACAGATTTCGTTTTTGTATCCTCAGAATACGATTCGCGTTTACTAGATGTTTAATAAAAATTAAAAATATTTTTATTGTAAATTTTTCAGTTATACTTTTTTTTTCGCAATTTAGGAAATTAATTGTAGAAACTACTGGAGTTCAAATATAGAGTAGCGGAAATACAAAGTTTATTTCATAAATATTGTTTAAATATATAACGTGCTAAATATTTTATTGACACTTCAACGATGAAAGAAATTCTACTTTGTCTTCAATTGAGTCCGAAACACTTCAAATTTATTGTAACGAAGCTTCCGAGTTGTATAATAGAAATAACAATTGTAGAGTGAGGCGATAGCTGAGGGAGGAATATTTTTAATAGTTAATTAGCATGTCTAGTATGGATATTGTACTTGTATTATAATTCTGATGCCTCTGAACGCACGATATCGTATGCCGTTCAGAGTGTCAGCTATCTTCACTTTTTGCACATTATCGTGAGCTACGGATCCTAATCCCTCCGATAGAGCAGAAAATTTTAATGAGTAAGAGATGAGCTCCTATGGTACATTGATTGTAGCTGCTCTGCTCGTTTCAGTTCGCCTGTGTGTTCGGCACATTGGCCTTTTCCCCAATGAAGTGTCAATTACTTCAGCTTCCGACTTAGAGAACGGTATGTAATGTGTAAGCGAGATATATGAATTACAGAATCAACGTTAATAAAATACTCTGTTGCATGAAACGGTAAAATAAATGATAAGTATTTCGTACATACTTGCACAAAAGATAGAGCAATTTTGGAAATAATAAAGTAACTATGTAAGTAAATAGATACTTGTTTTAATAGTGAGGAGTAAGAATTTTGTGCTATTATTGTATTTAAATCATTTCTCTCAGTCAATGAAGTAGTTAAAATAGTGCTCTTGAAACAAAATAAAATGATGGTATTCTAATCACACTATTAATTCATGCCATGGTCCTACTAAATTATTATATAAATACCCTAAAATATGCAGAAATCTTATTATTTTCTTCCCGTATCATCATACGGTTGTAGATTCTGTCAAGAAGTGAAAGTAATCTATATATATAAAAAAGATGTATGTTTGTTTAATATTTGTAGAAACTTAAACACGTGGAGTAATCTCAAAACAACTACAATCCCCTTGCGCGGACGAAAAAGTTTGTAAACATGGGTATACCTATATGACGATTGGTCGCGAGTACTGTTTACTCCCCGAGGAAGCCCTTTTGGCGGCACCGCTAACTTGTTTTCAATTATTCTTTTCGATTCCTTCTTTGGGGCGACACTGAACCACTTGAAAACATAGGGGATATTTGTTTCTATTTTGTTTTTCCTTAAATTTTATCAATTTTACTTTTCCTTAAAATTGATAAATTTCCTCTTAGTGTGATACACTTTGCAGCTCGGTTTCACGCATAAACCGACATCATACTTTTCGAAACATGTTGGAAAACATTACTCTCGTGCATTCTGGTGGCATTAAAATATACTTTGGATTCATATGGAACCCATAGATTCTGTTCTATATCTACGATAAAGTCAGCAATCAGAAAGAAGTATGAGATTAAATCGCGAAATACATAACGCCTCAAGGCGTCGTTAGCAAACGGGGCACGACATTCCGCTATGCCTTAAAACGGGTGAGCAAGAAAGGGTTTATTTAACTGAAGCAATTTAGACACACTTATGGTACCGGGAGAATTGAATGTATACATTACTTTAAGTAAACATGGCTTATTTAAGATACCAGTATAAAACTTGACACTGTTAAGTTACTATTGGTCTTCGTGCGAGGTATGAAGGGGTTACCATTTCGTTACGCGAAAAGGTAAATGTTCAAAATTGCGACTCTCATGATTCTAATTAAATGACCTGTTTATCAAGGGATTGGTTACTTAGAGCTAAATATAAATAAATAAAGAGATAACGCTGAGAACTAAATTATGTATGTTTGTCTATTCTCCACTAAAATTTAAATGCATGGACAAATTACAATAAAACTAGGTGGACTTATTCTTTAAAACCCGGAGAAAAACTCTGTGGGGGTAGAGGGATACCCTAGCATAAAGGTAAAATGACCTCCATTTACAGATACCATTTTTGAAACTCGGATATACCTAAAAATTGTGATTTTAATATTATTTATTTCCAACTGTAATTTCCGCAGCATGTCTCGTACCGTGCGCAAATATTTTGAACAAACGACTTACTTAATGAAAGAAAATAAAGGCGCAAGTATATTGAAATACTCGAAGCATTAATAATTATCGAGTACACTGCTGTAAAAATAAATAAATGTTCAAACAAGAAATTTATTTAGGATTATAGTGAACATTTTATGGGATAAAAATAGTGAATATTTATGTAAATATGATTAGACTGTTTTATGTAATCATATTACCTTTAATACCTCATGCGAACATAATTAATTAGGCATTTAAATGCATTTTTTATTAATGTGTTACGAAGAAGGCTCACCTATACAATTTACTAAATCATATTATTCACGGCCCAATTTTAAGTCTTCAATTAATAATAGATATTGCATTTAAATGAATCATAGGGATAGAATATATTCATTGAACACATTTCCTTTGAGCATTTCTTCCATAACGTATGTACTGTTTCTTTGCTAATTATGCGTACTTAGTGAACGGAGCTGTTCATCATCCAACTACTTAACTTTTCTCCAGAAAACAAGACGAAATTTTGATGCTTATCACAATTAGCAGGTACATGTTTATAATAAAAATATGATGATTACACATTTTCTTAGTCTTTATACAGATTCATATGCGTGGATAAATAGCAACAAAACTTGATACACATATTCTTATAAACCCAAAGAAAAACATTAAGGGAGGAGGTAGTGAGAAATCTTTACCACGAACGCGGACGGAATATTACTTTTTAAAAAAATGCGAATGTGTAAGCATGCGTTAGATTGTGACGTCTTACAGCTTTGAGACAGATCTAGTGCAAATTGCGCGCAATATGGCGTTGTTAATTCTTTACATTTTGTTACGCTCACATTTGACCAGGTGTATCCCACAAGTATAAATTTCTCTCGGGTTTTCCACCGGGTTGAAGTGATAATCAGTGATGTTTCAATGGCTGGCATGACTATCATCTTCATAATGTATACCACACTGTGAACACACGGAAGGATGACAAAAACATGCGGACGATGTTTACTTAGAACCGCCTTTAACATGACATATTTCACAAAATCACAGCAATTGGACTTTTGCCCAATGTTGCAATGCAAAGTTCATAAAATATCAAAGGGTGAGATTTTTTCAGCATAGAGTGCGACTGGGGTAGGGATTCCTTATGTAGTGCACTAAGTCTGGTTCCTCACTTAGCAAACTGATCGTTTAGGTTGGCTTAAGTGGAGAAGCCTTGACGTCCATTCAGGAGTCCATTATTCAGAAATTATCAGTAGTGATCTCTGATGGCGGAGTATTTCCTGCAACCAAACAGGATGTGCAGATTTCACAGCTTGGTGAAATAAACAGCAACTCCGAAACGAATGAGTGAGGTTTGAATGTAGGGTTCTTAGTCTGCAGGTAATTATTTGGTGTTTTATGGGGGCGTCCATCAGATGCTTCAGTGCTGAGTAATTAATCATTTCTTGATGGAATAGTGCACTGTTTTTATATTTCTTGTTATCGTGCCATTTTGTTTCTTGAATTACTGTCATTTACAGTGCAAATGGTGAGAGCGTCCTGCGTAAGTCGAGACACAGCATCAGCATCAACGCGTGGGATCTCTCGTTTCCTTCTATACCTGAGTGAGCTGGGATCATTTTCAGGTGCATTTTCTTGTTAAGTCCGTTATTGCCTTCAAGTTTTGTCTAACTAGGTTGATGTTCCCATTTCCGATCTTAGTGTTCTGTGTGTCATTGACCGACGCCAAAGATTCCGTGAGAATGATCAAGTTGTTATAGCATGATTTAGTGCTGAACTTCGTAGCCTGGAAAACAGCAAATAAACTCCTCTGTCTTGATAGATGCCAAGTTATTTATAGCGAGAGATTGACTAAGGTTCGTAGAAATAATCGCACAGTCGACCCGTGATTCCGATCGAGACTCATAAAAGATTACTGAGAGCGGGTTATTATAGGTCGATTGTAGATTGGCTACCATCTTGACATACTGGAGCGTGGTTTATCCTTGAGGAGACATATCAGTGGTTAAGTTGAGAAGCTTCCAGGAGGACAGAGGGGGGCTGTGTTGAAATCAGTTTTAGGGAGAGAAGATGCATTCCGTGATTGAGATTATGGATGCTCTGTGCGCAAGCTTAGTGGTATTAAATCACATGCTGACCAAGAGATCATTGTCGAATTAAATAATGTACCGCGATGATATAAACTAAAACGACGGGCACCCTGCTAGTTGCATCATATAAACGCACGCACAGTTGAAGATAGTCGTTTTATATTTAGAAATTACTACCCACAAATTATTAATTCCTGCGTTCACTGAAATGACACGCCATTGGAGGAAGAAAAATATTGTAAGCAAAGCAGAGGTAGGTACGTATCTTCCGTGACATGACACAGCGGTGGCTGAATGATTTATCGATTACGTGGTTTCGTCAGAGCGTGCCGTCGTATCGCTCAAGACTGCACGACTGAACACGTGCTTCTTCCAGTTCAATATTTAACATCAGAAACGACGTTGCCGCACATAGCCACTAGACTAACTTCGGGGAGGAATTGACCATTGTTGTCGCTGAAATTGTGGACTCAAACATCAGGATTTCAGTGTGATTTGTAGCTGTTTTTGTTCCTGGAAGGAAAAAATTTTTATATTTTGTACAGTTACCTTCATGTACAAGTCACCCAAAAGTCTTTGAATAAAAAATGGGTCGCGATAAACCAACGAAATGTAAAATTCTTATCAATGAATAGTGCTTTTAACGTTTGTTCTTATATAAGAAAAAGACAAATTAGAAGGACTTATTTTCAGACAAAATAAAAATTTTATTCTATTACAACTACAATTCGTTCTCGTATATGAGAATTCAACACGTACAAATAAATTTCTTCAGGTTTTTTTATTACCTAAATCATTAAAAAAACTAGAAGATTTAAAGTAATAATATTTTGTTGAAATTAAAACACAAAATTAGAAGTTTCTTGGAAGATATTTAGACAGTACATTAAATGTGTGGTTTAAATTTAACGTAGATTCGGTCTACCTAGTAATGACAACATCCACGTCTTCTCAAATTTAAATTTATACCAAAACTTTTAGCCGAACAGGAAGATCATTTATACTGGGCTTTTAAAAATGGAACTGAGCTCGAATAAAATATAAGCACAAGAAATTGACACCTTCTTTGAACCATTAGACATTTATTTAAACACAGTGAGAAAAGGAAACGATCCCTGCCGGAGCTTTTTTCTACGTAAATCAAAATTAAAAATTGTTTATAATTTCTGTATTAATCACTTTTACTTATATTTAATTTTCTCGTACTGTTTAAATAAATGGCTAACAGTTGTTATAGAGAATGTCAATTGTTTCTACTGATAAGCTATTTCATTCTCCGTTCTTTTCTTCGAAGCAAGTATAAATAAATCTTCTTGATTGGCTTAAATATTGAGGTAATATTTAATTGTAAGCACAAGCGTAAGTGGCCAATGCAATCACGAAAGTACAAGCTGAGGGATTTCTCAGGAACTTATTTCTATGAATACTTTATATTTCAGTTTGGTTTAGCTAAGTAAGTTTGATTGTCTGTAATAGTAATAATAAAAACTGCGTTTTTTCAATATCTGAAAATATTAGCATAACCGTATTCCCCGTCGCTCTTGTTAGAATAAAGGTCGACTGTACTTTAATTGCATCCCCATTACGAAAATATTTGTGTGTAATTATCAGTGGAGAAGAACAACTGTTTAATCGTTTAGTAACAATTTAATGATATGTAATGAGGAAAGTTAAAATTTTTATATCTATTTCATTCTCTCTGACTGAAATTCTTTTTCCGGGAAAGGTATTCATTCTTATCTTTGGTTTACGGCGTCATCTGGCGCCAATATAACTTCTTGGGGTTTCAACAGGGAGATTTCATTAAGTAATAACTTTTACAAGGATAAGTGATAAATTAAATAAGTGTCTTTCATTAGTAATTTTTCGATAAATTTTATGCTGTCACTGTGTAACAGTTTATTTCGTTTTATTCTTGTAACAGACGGAAGAGCATTTCTGATGTCAGCATATCGATCCGAAACGTGTCTCCCCTTCAGCTTTTCCTTGAGCAAAACTATTTAGCTGAAGTATATCCCCACAAAGGGGTTCGTCAGTGCACCTTTAATTATTCACTGCCTAGTCGATACTATCGACTCTCGTTCCATATGTATCACGCCCTCGTGATACAGTTTGTCATGCAGAACATAAAATCTGAAGGTGTGAGCTGCAGAGAATGTCACACCATATCATTAAAAGTAATATTCTTGTTTGTGACGCACTAATATACTGATTATATTAAATTTAATTCAACCGTTGAAACTGATTATAATGAATATAAACGTAAATGAAGTACTAACAAGGTTTTATGAATGATCAGTAGCGGTTTATTCCTGGAAACTTAGCAATAGGAATAAAAATTCTGATATTTGAAATCCTTTATATTTCTTGCTTCCAGTAAACAATGAGACACTTTCTGTGAAAAGTACAGTGAGGCATAAGATGGAAATTGTTACAAGCTTCTTTTTCACTCACAGGCGTTAAATCGACGTTCAGTTCAAAAAGTTAGATTGCTAAACGTTTCCATAATTTCATGCAATTACCATACTCAATTACTTTTGAATAAGGTGACAGATATTTCTTTTAAGTACTAAGTAACAGATTCTGAAATATTTGGGTGAAATTTATAAACCCAAATATATTTATTATAATAGATTGAGCATTGTGCTTAAATATTAATACTATTGCACTACGCTTTGAAGTCAAATTGTATGATAAGGAAATAGAGATGCCCCTCAATTGAGGTGCCAAATTATATAACGAAGAAATTACAATAATATTTGTCAATATAAGCTGATTACATTTCGCTGTTATCTGGATGCAAGGCTGCCAGAACATGTTTTTTAGGAGACAGATGATTGCGGAAACACACAAAAGTTTAATTACAAATTTCTTTTGAGCAACACCCACTGTGCCAATAGAAATAAATTGCAAGAAAAGGAATTCAAAAATGTGGGAGCTTGGTTTGCTTTCAAAAAGCAAGAAACAATTCTCAGGGGTCGGGTGGTTCTTGCCTGCGTGAAATCAGAACTAACAACGGTTATCTATACATTAAAACTGCACATGCTTCAGACGATAGATCTGTAAAATATTTTCATATAGCTTACGGTCTGTTGTCCCGAAATTTGGCAAATCACAGAATCGGTCATACTCGTCACTTTACATGGGACGCGTCTCCAGCTGCCGAATCCAAGTTCATTCTTGAACTTCCTTGGCTTAGTAAAGGCGTCTCCAAACTCCTCTTTTCTATTCCTCACACTGCCAATGAACTGTTATAAATTGTATGAGTTTGAGTTTGGAAACAAAAATTTGCAGCGACCCTCATACATCGATGTCCAGCGGTTAAGTGTTACGGAACTGTGCTTTTGATGTACCACCAGCCTCCCTTCTATTACTTATGTTACGTCACCCATCAAGACTTTACTTCACTTAGAGTTGATGCAGGGTACTCTTGGAATTTCCAAAATTATTATATTACAGTCCTCCTTTCAATTATGCACAAATATTTCGTGTAGCAGGTGAAAATTACTTGAAGGCAAGTGCATCCGAACAGGAACTCAGTTAAATACTATGAAGTTATCAGATGGAGCCAATAAAAGTGGAAGCAAGAGCTTCAGCCCTCTGAGAGTAAGAGAAACAAGTCACAACGTAGGCGGAGAGTGAGCGAGAGAAAGTGCCATTGGGGAAGCGGTTCAATTACTATAAACGCAACGACAAAGATATATAAAGTAAGTAGCAATACCAGAGATATCATCCTGGAAGGAGTTGACTTCACCAATTCAGCGAACTACGTTCACATCATCCAACAAGTCGGTTAGAGAAAATCAATGACTCCGCTCGCAGAATTCATCACTGAGTGGTAAAATAGATACGGTTTCATCTTATAATTTGTAATTACCGTTTTAGTTATAATTTTTTGTTGTATTCTTACTATATATATATACATAATAACTTCCCTGTCTGATAGAGAACAACTCCGAAAAGCAACTTGAATTTAGCATCAAAATATTTATAGATTTAGTTGATGTGAGTTTTATGAAACTAATGTAACTGCACATGTTATTGCCCAATTGATTGGAAAACGTCTGAAATGAGAGTATCGACTAAATAACGTAGACTGAACCTCCCTTTAACCGCTTGCTCGCGTTATTAACTACTTTAGTCAGCTTTAGGACAACACATAATCCCATGATCTGCCAGTGAATAGAACCTCTGACCACGACGGGAATATAGGACGAGCACATTCCGGTTGCGGCGTGTTTCAGCGTGTTACTGTATCGCTGTTACAAATACAGTGGCTGTGCGCTTATTTTACACTCTCAGCTTTGTAACCTATAAAGTTGAGTGAGCGTCGTCTGGGAGACTTACTCAGATTGACGAAATGTTTTCAAATAAGCGATTTTGTATAAATATATCTCCATTTCCATCTTTTACTACTGTCACAGAAAGCCTAAAAATATCTTTACTTAACGCATGGAATCATTTTTTTTATCAAACTCGTAAGTGAAAGAAAAAAGTAATCTATTTCAAAATAAAAATGTAGGCAATCTTGGGCATAAATTTACAATTAAATTCTTCTTACAGACACTAACAATTGCTTGTGAACTAATATGTCTTCTTCCTATTGGTAACCGGATCAAAAACTAATTTTATGAGTAAATATTTTATTTTCGCTCTTCGCGGCAGCAAGTAACGAAGCACTTAACACTTGAACCTGTTAAAACTAGTAATTTTATTTTTCAATTGTCTGTTTGACCTGCAATTTACGAGCGAATCCTGAGTAGAACGTGATAATCTCATAAGCTTAAGAAACCTCCATGGGGCTGCTTCAGTTTTGGCATCCCTCTGTACCCTGTTTGATGGGAAATTACAGATCACACTTTTTAAGGGCGAAATGAAGGTTTAACATTCTTTGTACACTCGAATGTCATCATACGTTAGGAAATGTTACCATGTCACAATTATCCCTGCCCTTTATTAGAATGAGAATGCGAAATTTTCTTTCATTAGAATTCGATTGACATGGAGTGAAGCAAGCCCTTATAAAGTAAATAAATAGTTTTTCAGAATCAATCACACTGACGTACGTACAATACGGAAGCCCTTCCTCAAGATAAGTACCATGACTGATTT
Source organism: Eucriotettix oculatus (assembly GCA_034510155.1). Taxonomy (NCBI): domain Eukaryota; kingdom Metazoa; phylum Arthropoda; class Insecta; order Orthoptera; family Tetrigidae; genus Eucriotettix; species Eucriotettix oculatus. The sequence continues at coordinate 60,444,041 of CM067380.1, forward strand.
ATTGCGGGTAATTCCAGACCGTTCGTTTAGAGGGCAAAATGAACGTTTAGCTTTCTTTGCACACGAGGAAAATTTTAATGATGTGGAAGTACGCTACGCGAATGCCTTTTGATCAACGAGAAAGTTGAAATGATGAGATAAAACGACCGCGACGTTAAAAATGTTAACGTGTGGAAATAATTTTGAAATTTCGTCTTCTACAGTCTTAGTGCTACTTAAGAATAGACAGCTCTACATTTCGTGCTTTGAAAACTACGCGACAGGTACAAGAGAAACGAGACGTTTTCCATTGAGCAATATAAAATTCAACGAAGTTTCAACCCAATTTTGATGGCTATATCTTGAAAGTGCATGAAGAACTATTTTCAATGAAAATTTTATATTTTAGTTTATATTAGTAACGCAATGTTAATTGTTTCTAATAATAAATGTTATGTGTTATAATAATCGCTGAGAATAAAAGAAAAACCCACTTTTAACGAATCCCGGTTATTACGAGGAAAATCTGACGGTTTCGTTGAGATGCAACTGTAATAGATTTTGCTATCTCCGCTAGCGACGATATAAAATCTGTAATTTTGTTAACTTAAAAGTTTTTCTTTGACGGGGAAGGCTGAGTTATTGTGACCTTCTGTGTGGTGAAAGTTCTCTGCATAAAAACTGTAAAAGCTGTAAGAATTGATCATCATAGAATCCAATTAAGCATCTGCTTGTTGATATTTTTTATTGCGAAAACTTTTATCCGAAGATAGTAGAGTTATTATTACAAGGTATATAGATATTTATTCGCTGAATAAATAATTTACATCATTACTTGAATAAATTGTAAAGTCCATTGACAATTTAAAAGCGAGAGAAAAGACAGAGCTGTGAACGTAATTATGTTATTGCAGTTAATAATATTTGATTGACTTAGTGTTGGCGGTGAATGTAAATGAAGTTTAGGAATCAGATGAAGGTAAATAAAGGAATAGTTATTTGAAAAGCGGAGAATGAGGCGCCAGATAACTGAGAGAAATTATTGTTAGGTTATACCGGAGTGAGAGAGTGGAAGGATGTAGTCGATTGGTAGTTTTCGTTTGAGTCTGCGGTAGTGTGGGGGAGGAGGTGGATTGCTGTGGAAGAGGACTATGGTGCCATTGAAGTGATTGATGGAACTTTCGAATAAGGAGGATATGCATGATTTTAGCTTGTTGACGAATACGCGTAATTTCTCCCTTCTGAAATTCTAATAATTTAATTTTAAACGAGTACATTAACATATCAGACTAAATGAAGAAGTAATTAAGTTAAGAGAAGAAACATTTATATTGCCCCCGCAAATCATCCAGCCCTCATACCGACTGTATTCCCAGCTTAAGGTTGATTTGTTGCTGGATATGAAATTGTTAATCAGACACTGGATACAATGCAGCTAAACCAAAATAAATTTCGTTTGAAGGCGAGGTAAACAGAAGCAAGTATACCGACGGGATGGAGCGGGTGAAAGCATCGATTCACCGAAGGCTCAGGTGCGCTTCGTCCGCTTAAGTGGAATGACGTTCCTTATTAGGAGCTCAGTACGATGTATCATTACGTCGGAGACGAGCGAAACAACACGTCCTCTATATCCTACCCATATACAGACCTCATAGTAAGAAATATTGACCAAGAGAACGCTTCGAGTCCGTTAAAAAACGTGAAAGAGCGAAGGCATTATATATAAATACACACACACACACATATATATATATATATATATATATGGTACAAGCAGCTAAAGTTATTCATACAGAAAACGTATATGTGTACCCATGCAATATACGTGGCTTTATGAAGCGACTTATGTACATAAAAACGTGTTAAGTACATAACAAACACAGGCAAAGGTGAAGGGTTTACGTATTGTGCGTATTTAAGTGTGACAGCAACCACCGCTCAGATGATTTTGAAAAACGAGTGACTTGCTCTACAACCTTTATTTCACAGTAATTCCACCGTGAGAACACATTTTTATCTTTTTGTAATTATAATATTTAATAATATATACCAAATATAAAATTGAAGTGCCTGGAAGTTTGCCTCGAATAGGATCCAAAATGGCTCAACGGATTGCAATGAAAATTTGACGGTTTAAAAACAGGAGATTTCGTGCATATTTCATTTCGATATATAGCAGAAGCTATTAATATAAAATATTCTATGAGAAAGGTTTCTTGGCATACGCGCATCAAAATACCCAATTCTCTGGATCTATTTACGCTCCGAAACGGTTTAACAGATTTCAATGAAAATTTCAAGGATTGAAACAGGAACAATAACTTAAATTTTCTTGTATGTTTAATTTCGATATCTTGCAGAGTTATGAAGGTATTAATATAAAGCCATTGAATTGCCGCGCGAAAGTCGGCGTGAAAACCAACTGCGAGTTAAAGTCATATTAGGCGTTCATATACCATTCATTGTACTCACTGTGTTATTATAAGCGTAATTTTGGCACCATGACCAAATTATTGCGTTTATTATATTTACGTTAATTATTTACAGAAAATTGCTCCCGGTTGATTTAATCAACGTAGAAATAAATTTAAGTCCATATTCTCTCAGTAAGGTGGGTAATGAATCTATACTATATTGACACATGGCTTGGCCTCAAACAACGTTAAATCGTTAAATGGCGACTGATATACTATATACGTCACGTAAGCCTTAAAAATGAAGTCACTTGGATTCAGCCGAGTGTTAGTTGAAAAAAAAATTCAGAGGTCAATAAACTTTGATCTGCCCCAGATTTTCCGCTGCCCCCTGCCTCTCGCCAAAATTTAAATTCATTTATAATATTAATTTAGTGTGTGAATTATTACAAAATTTTCATTACTCGCGTAATAGTTTCTTGAGCAATCCATATTTTCCATTTTTAAGATAAATTAAATAAAAAAATGAGGAAATATATTTTGTGAACCGTTATAGGAAGATTGAGTAATAACTTTATAAATGGCTGAATTTTGAGAATGGAAAGCTGAAGTAACTTAATAATTTTTCTATTATGCTTAAAGGTTTGAAAACTACCTAAAATCAGGTATGCATTTGACATTTGAATATGGCAGATAATTAAAAAAGTAAAATTAAAGGAGAAAATATTATTTTCACTTGCTAATTTACAAAGATCAATATGAAAAATTAATGAAATATAAATCTACGCATTAATTGACATAGTTATGTGAATTAATTTACTAGGAGAGAGCAGAGATATTATTTGTACTTTTTAAAGCCATAAATTTCATATTCTACCAAATAATTAACATCATAAAAATCATATTCTGTAAATGTCGATTCTGTTGATATTTTGATAATTTTTTGACCTTCTATCAGTGTGAAAAATTTCAAGGTATGTAAAATTATTATTTTTAATGACCAAGTGGATAAAAAACAATACTGTGCTTTAGTGACATAACATACAATCAAATAATACATCTTATGTTTTAATATTGTTGACCAACAAAGTTGTTTGTAACATATTGATTTCAGGAAAATGGCGAAATGCCTTTGTCTTTGAATTATATTTAATGGTCGATATTACATAATTTCCATAATACCACCTATATTACAGTCTGCAATTTTGTCCTTTCGACTTGATGAAAATTTATCACATTACGTTGAAAAGCAAAATAGCAAGCAGAAATTATATATCTAAGTTGAATACCGTCTTAACAAGCCACCATTGTTTTAACAGGGAATTATTCGTTGTGAAAAATAACATAATTAATATATCAGCTTATTTTATAAGACCAAATCATATTCCTTTTTAATATATATTAAGTGATTCTTTGATGGCAAATTTCTTTAAAGGAATTAATTTACTAGAATACAAGTCCACTTACGCTTTGTTAAAAAAAAGACGCGTCCATGCGCTGTGAAAATTTCCCTACATTCAATTAATTAAAATATTATGTACTTACAAAATTAATTTCTTTATTCACCAACGTTTCTTTTATATTTTTCAACCCGTAATGGCAATTTTCGCCCTATGAAAATGATTACACGTTAATAGCAACAAAAAAAACGTAATCTGGAGCACCAGCCAGATAGCATGTAATTAATTCATGTTTGCAAAACTTGCAGGAAAATTAATTTATTCTAATTTTTTGACTATATTCATATGAAACTTTTTATACCTGTTTAAAAGCCTCTTGTTTTATTTTAATTTCAATTTTGTTGCAATTTGTCAATTTATTTCCAGATACTTTCAGCCCCTATTTTGGGTCACATTCGTTTATAAAATATAATATAATATTAATGTATTTCAAAGCTTATTTTATAAATTCATTTTTTTAAAAAAGGTGACTCTTATGAAGATATTAAAAAATTTAGGTGCAAACTGTTAATACTTGAAAGAAATACGAATTTATAAAATAAGCAATGAAATACATTAATATTATATTTTTTAATATCTTTATAAAACGTCACATAAAAAGGTGTTAGTTAAAATACATTGTGTGTCGTATAGATTTTAATACATTATCGTAATACGAAATTATAAAGTAAACCTTAAAATATATAGTGGAATAAATTGAAAAATATGAACAATATATATATATATATATAATTTTACATATTTCAGATTAACATGGTCGAAAGCTATTTGAAATAAATTGGCATATTTTATTGAAGTAAAATAAAATTAAACAGGAGACTGTCAAAAAGGTTAGCAGCGAATAAAAATTGAACAATGAAATTGTTTATAATAATACTTTAACTGGTAGATTTATCTAATTTCATTGAAATAATTGAATGCATCACTAAATTTGGCAGAAATATATTTAAGCAAATTTAAAAAATTAGAAATTTTAATAAATTAGCACGACATATCTTCCCTTCCATAAATTTGTTTCAAACTGTTGGCTGTTGTATTAATTTATGTGAAAGAGGTTCCGTGAAATGCCTCATTGGAGCCAATAACTTAATACGATGTAGCAGTGATTTGAAACTTCGCGGAATCCAAATATTGATACAGAGATATTATATTCTCTTATTAATATTAATATCGGAGGTTGGAGGTTGGAGGAATAATTAATAATGTACATTTAACATGAAATTTGAATCATTTTGATTACTTAACAGGAAACGAATTTGTGAATTATATATAAAGGCAGGATTGAATTAAAGTTAAGTTACTGTCAATAATTTCAGTAATTTGAAATTGAATTAGTGGTTCTAAGATAATGAAACATGAAAATAAGTTGTTGAGGAGTTATATATTTATATAAATTAGAATAAATTAATTTTTATACAGGTTTTGCAAACATGCTATCTGGCTGGTGCTACAGATTACGTTTTTTTTGTTGCTTTTAACGTGTAATCATTTTCATAGGGCGAAAATTGCCATTACGGGTTGAAAAATATAAAAGAAACGTTGGTGAGTAAAGAAATTAATTTTGTAAGTACATAATATTTTAATTAATTGAATGTAGGAAAATTTTCACAGCGCATGGACGCGTCTTTTTTTTTTAATAAAGCGTAAGTGGACTTGTATTCTAGTGTATTAATTCCTTTAAAGAAATTTGCCATCAAAGAATCACTTAATATATATTAAAAAGGAATATGGTTTGGTCTTATAAAATAAGCTGATATATTAATTATGTTATTTTGTACAAAGGATGATTCACTGTTAAAACAATGGTGGGATGTTAATACGGTATTCATGTTAGATATATACGATGTGAAATGAATTTTTGAATATTACATTAATTTGTCATGAATAATCTAGGTGAAAAATTACGGCCAAGATTGGTTACAATTGAACATTATTTATTAATTAAATTATGTGACTACGTTCAGTAGTTCAATAACAAGCCTCGGAGACACTTCGTGCTTCACGTACAAATTTGTTAAAAATCATTGTGCTATGTGTGCTTATGATAATTTTCTGCTAAGTTTATAAACGCAACGCATCTTATGTATTTTATATATAGGCATATTTTATTTCAATTACTTCAATTAAACTTATTTTATAGGTTGCTTTCACACCTGAGGACGTTCCAAACAAAGGAAGAAAACGTCATGATATAATTAAATTAATAAATAATGTTCAATTCAGACCAATTTTGGCCATAATTTTTCGCCTACATTTTACACACACAATTGTTTCCCTTTGTTGTTTATGAGGCTGTTACTGTAACAAATTGATTAATTATGCTGGAAATCGATAGTCAACTTTGTGGACGCGACGCGCTGTTTTCAAAACGCGACGAAGCTTTTTAGACGCCGGAAGTGGCGAATGAAGCAGACGCGTAGTAAAACGCATCACATCCTAAAATACCTTCCTATGCGAAGAAGTAGCCTGTGAAAGCAGATTGACATTACAGCAGGGGTTTAAAAATAATTTTCCGGAGACTTCACCAAAATATTACAACCAGCAGTGAGTTCTATAGAAATAAAATATTTGGCCTAGTTAATCAGTTGGCTACCAATTCAATTGGAGAGTCGTCAGAGTAAACTTAAATAATTAATATTTTTTGAATACACGGTGTACTTTGTTGACCCGCCGTTTCCTATATTTAATATCCTGTCCTTTCCCCTGGGCTGTTTATATGACGGTGGTGCAGTATTGCGAAGTCGAATCATCTTTGTTCTACCTCGAGGCCCGTCGAGACACATTAAATTCACGGCCGTATGTTACTCTCCAATTTACATATCCCTGAAATTCAGAGTTTACATTTACCTCTCCGGTTACACCTTCTACTTAAAAAACTCCCAACCACTGGCTGTTACTAATACGATTATTTGACGAACAGTTTCCCAGTTAATTTTGCGATTCAGAAATGCGTTCTATATTAATTACAAATACTGGGAAAGAAGAAATTTTCAAAGTATTAAAAATATAATATCCCGAAACACACGAAACACGGTATATATTTTCATCTACGTCTTCACCTTAATTACCTTCCTGCTTAATTGGTATAAAAATACAAGAATTCTAAATAATGCTGCATTAAAACATTAAAATATACTCCAGAAAATGAAGACAACGCATTTAATTAAACAAGGAATATAGAACTTTTAGAAACCACTGGAATATAGAAATAATGAAAGCTCGAAGTAATTACATTAAAAATAAATTTACTACGCCAGACACGTGAAACTGAAACGTCAATAGGAATTGTCTACCTAATATAAAAAGAGTGTTACAATAAATAAAAAGACGGCCAGTAAGTCAGCATATAAATCAATTAATATTTAATAAAATACGACGTTTCGTCTCCCTTTTGAGACTTCCTCAGGCATAAGGCTAAGGGAATCAAGAAGTAAATGACTTGTATTGCTAAATTTGTAAGCTTTGAACCATGTTTATATATATATCTTAAAAAATTGTAACATAGAACCCATATTTAATTTATTGTAGTATTATGTTTGTAGTATGCCTGAGGAACTCTCGAAAGAGGCCGAAACATCATATTTATTTAAATAATAATAAATTTATATGCGGTCTAAATGGCCGACATTATATTTATTGTAAATTTAAAGTCAGAAAACTATGTTGGAATAATAAAGTGTTATCTAGATTAAGATCTATCCTGGAAACAGAATCCTTTGTAATTTTATTTTCATTAATTGTTTTACAAAATTTTTCTTACTTATGGTCCATTTATTTAATTATATCTCATTACCGAAGAGAAACATTTGTGCCTTTGATTCCGTACCACAAAATTCAGCTATCATTTGTGTTTTATAATTACAACAATATCTATTGATTTATATAAAAAATAATAATAGAGCGCCTGCGTGTGTTCAATAGGAAAAGCTGTTTACTAATTTGTTAATTGTTATACAAGACTCTATTTCTTTTTACAATAATACTTTAGGTACTGAAGTTGTTTGTAAGAATAAGTCTAATATAATATTTATTTAACTGAATCAACGAACTTTTGATAAGCTACGGCGTTATTACAAATTGAATCAAATCTGTCCAATTCTGATCCCTGTATTATGAGAAATTTCTATACCTAAATTCATAAAAAGTTTTCCAATTAATCACTTTACATAACGCAATGCCTTAAGATATCAGAACTTTTTGAAACACCACTTCCCATTTGGTAACTGACACAAATTACAATCAACTCCAGAGACAAGCTTACAAGATGACCAACGTTGACTTTACCACCGATGAAGTCCCCTCTGGGATGAATCACAAGTTGATGGCAATTTCTGAACCAGTTTACTCGTTTGCGCGTTTCTCATACATTCTACTTTCAATTGACGATATTTAACTAGAATGATAATCGCGTCGGAAAAATTGATAAAATACAACATTAAATAAAACAGCAGATTAACTACAACTTCCTATTGTTTTCTTCATGTAATTAGAACATACGTACAATTAATCAATGCAAGTTGATATCCTGTTGTTATGCTTGTTTCACGTTCTTTGTACGGGCGGTGAAACGAATATGTCCATTAATAACAGTGATAATTCCAAAGACCTCGGTGTTCTCTGTTAATTAATATTTTTTATCTTCTAGTCATTAAAAATGAATTTACGTTTAATCGAATAGTGATTTAATTTATCAAAAGAAAAATCATTATCAAAAGTAAACTATCCGTAAGGACCAAGTTGATGTAACTGTTCGTTACAATATGTGTATCTAAGAAAATCAAATATAGAACCGTCTAGCGTATTAAGTTCAAGAGAGACAGTGACCGCAGACAAGATTATAATAAATTTAGAGTTCATCAATCACGATTCTCAGTCAATATTATTATATGTACACGAGATGCGAGATGCATAGTTTCCAGTATAACGATTGAAAAGACAGAAACCACCTTTTGTGCTCTCCATCTGACGCAGAGGCGTGTTGCGGATAACGAGCTCAACTTCGGGTATTCGAAACGGACGCTGTTTGCTTATTATCTATAAGAGAAATTGGAAACTCCGTGCGACATTGTACGCTACTAGAAATCCAACAATACAAATGTATCCTCAGAGAGATGCATAGTTCAACTCACACGCTTTAGCTGTACAAGCATTTCATTAGCCTGCCTTGAATGAAGTGCTTAACTCTAGAGTTGGAATGAATCGTCTATATGCAACTGAAATGAAACTCGTGCTACGAAAATCATTTGACGCAAATACTCGGCCGTAATTGGATATAACGTGAAGTGGCTAGATGCGGTCACCGGTTAATTGAAGAACACTTAACACAGGTTGAAAACCTCCAGGATTCTATAATACTTGTTGATGTGAAAATATAACTGAAATTTCTTATTAAAAATATATTCGTCTGATTTAGTTTCACGCCCTGCAAGAAAATTTGTTTCTTAAACGTTGTGATATACTTCTCATTACAGGTTTCAAAAATAATAAAATCATTTCCTTAGAGTAACTTTAATATTTCTTACAATACTTTGTAGCGCAGTTTGGCCTCTCCCCAAATTTTCACATTTATATAATTCCAACAATTCAAACTCGGAGACAGGCAGTCAAGTAGTGGTAATACCAGGCTCCATAGTGTCGCCTGGAAAACGTGTCTACCTGCAGCTACAAGAGATTAAGGTTGTTTTTCTGCAGGGACGTTCACCCTGAAAAAAATTCGCAAGGACATTATTCCCTTCGCCAGTGCAATAATTCACGCACTGGACGGAGGACGAAAAAAGATTCGTGAACACACGTCACGTGGTGTGGTACTTGGTGAAAGGGAAAAGAAGAGTTTAGCAGGGAGGTGAGAAGACAAAAATGATTATTGTTGATCAAGACGTTCAAAGGACAAAAGATAAGGAATCAGGGAAACAGTGTTGTTGGGAAGTGGAAGGGAAGAAATGAACAATTAAATAGTCAGTATATCTTGGTAGAGGAAAAGAGGAGCAGTTATAGGCATATTCTGAAAGAAGGAGAGTCATTTTCATAACTTATCGGAAAAAGTACAAGTTCATCAAAAGTCCACCATATTAGCGAAACTATCGGCTAAGATATAAACATTGTCTTTTGCGTCGACCGAGGAGAAATCCATAACCCGATAAAGGATGCCTGAGAATGAAGGAAGATATTTCTACTACGCGAAAGCTCCTGAATCGTCTAGAAGATGGAACAGGTTCGTCACGAAACAATGTAAGATCTCTGCTACACGCTGTAACCCTAGTAATGAACCCTTGAAATTTAAATAGTAATTTTCCCTAATGTAGTGTGCAGGAGACCCAATACAAAATTGATTTGCTATATAAATAAAATTATTCGATCTTTCAAAACGCAATAATTTGTTAAATAATTTAAAATAACCCTCCCCCCTTTATTATCATTACAATTTCTTTTAAAGTCCTGCGCAGTGTACGCGCCTAGTCACAAGAACTGAGCTCCCCTTTCTGAATGCAACACGCCAAACACCTTCGGTATGGAAAGTTTTTTCGATTCTCATCGATTATGAAAGGAAATTTCATCATCCACAACGTGTCTAACTAGAAATGAGCTTTTCTCACAGTTCCTTAACTATAATAAATATACCCTTTATAAGAATTTTTTGAAGCAAATGCATTGTTTCATTTAAATGACAATTTTGCTGTAACATTAACGGGAAATATTGTGAATTTCAATCAAGAGATTTTATTCGATATATTTATAAAACTAGAACAAGAATTAATTTAATGATTAACAAAATTTCGCCAATCACAAAACGGCAATATGTAACTCAGCCATGATATTTAATGAAATTTTACGTCAAATATATTTCACTGTTTATATAGAATTAAAATACAAAACAATACATAATTTGACGGCATGACATTTAAAACAAAAACAACATGGCTTGGAGCTCTGGGCCATTCAAAGTGGGGAAGTAAAATGACAGAAATTAATGTAGTGGTATAATATGAATTAAAATTTGTTGAAGAAAGTTTATATAGATAATTTATACTTCTCTGATTGTCTAGAATAGATTTCGCTTCCTTGAGAACTTTATCTTCACCCAATTTGCTTTCTTCAAAACAAAAAACGTTGAGCTCTACTTTATAGAATCACCTCCCATATATTTCCCTTATATTTTTACATCACTTCTTAAACTACTTCGTCAAACTATTACTTTTCTTATCTCTCTGCATTACCTTCATTAACTCGGGCCACGACGAACAATGACCATTTGCAGCTTAGAACTTATCCAATTATGTTTTACATTTTCTTAAAATTTCGTTAACCCTGACCGTGCAACTTCACTAAGACTACATATCCTTTCTCTCTGGACAATAGTTGTCACTGACCGATTGATTATCAAAGGAATGTGCAATCAAGCCATCAACTTTTTACAAGTTAAATTGTTAAAACTAAATAGCAGTGATTATGAAACACAAGAAACCTAATTGTCTAAGATGACATTTTTGTCAACATTCACGATACACTATTAGAACCCATTCATTTTTTTGCGAATTTTCCTCACAGTTCTGAGGTTTATTTCGACCATTACTTTACGAAAAATATGAGCCAACATCAATTATTTAAAAAAATTATGGGAATTTATATATATATATATATATATATATAATTTAATTTTGATTAAATGAATTAATTCGAGAGTTACATCTGGTGTATATCCTGATATAATGTAAATAAATAGTCGTCATATTGGGTGCGGAATTATTTGTATTCTTTGTGTCTCTCACTTCACAGACTCGATAGTGGAAACATTATAGACACAAATTTTTATATAGTGTTCTGAAATTATTCCCATGTTTATTCTACTAGCAGTTCTTCACCACAACAGTCCTTTTCTCCGACTTTATCAGAATTTGTGTACCAAATTTTGTTGAAAATTTTCTACGCGCTTAAAGTTTAAGAATATACAAACGTACAGTTATACAAACTTATATACATGATTTTAATTACATACTTATTGTAATGATAAAAAACAACTACTAGCGGCATTTGGCGGTATAGAATGGAATGCGAGCGGCGTGTTGGAAGTCGTAGGTAACAGACAGGGGTAATAAAAACGTTGGTGGAGAGGGGCAAATGGTTCCTCCGAGGGAGGACAGATAAAAAATTTGATTGGACAATATCGAAACCCGCCACCGACGAAATAAGGAAGTGGGAAAAATTATTAAATAACCAAAAAATGGATTTTAGGATATTGAGAACGTGTAATTTGAGATTATTAAAGACGCGGTGATTAAGATTAAAGATTAAGCAGATTATGATATGGATATTAACGAAAGATTAGCTAAAGATAGAGTTTTAAGAAGGAGCAATTGAAAATTGTAGATTGTGCTGGCCGAGGACATTTAAATAACTTAAGGAAAGCGTGTTACATTCCGAATCTCCAAAAGGTTCGTGTTTGTAGTACGCGGAAGTCTAGATAGGGCCAGCGTTAAGTTCCAGGCAGGCTGAGAAGACACCTCTGTTTGTAACCTTTTGCAGATTTTCTGGTACTGCCAATTCCGAGTGTGATTTGTGTTTATGAGAAGGTCCGTTTAGACGACCCAAAGTTAGAACTCGTGTATTTAATTTATATGATATTTTATTAAATGTGTAAAAATTTTGTAAATATATGTATTTTTAATCTTTAAGAAAAAACCGGCTATGCAAATTAAGATTCATACAATTAGTGTACATTGTCATAATAAATGTAAATTTTAATATTATTCACATTGATATAACGATTACTCATTTTACAATAATATATTACACCCATATATTCATTTCATTATATATAGTACATGGAGGAACAATGCTATATGCTTTATGGACGATATTCCTGCAAGCAAAATGACCAAAACCATAAACTCGAAAATGGGATAAAACTAATATAAGTACTAAGGTAGAATTTATCTTGTACCTGTAGTTCTCTTATGTTCATCACTAACACGAATGTAAAGCAATTAAAATTTAACTTGTTTACTTGCCTTAAATGGGCTTGATTAATAAGTTCAGATCACATGATTGTGAAATACTTCAAAGAGAAGACTTCTTTAATTTAACTTTCTTGAAAGAAAGTAATGGATTTGTGGTTAATCTTTTGTGAGTTATAATTACCTAATAAAAGCTGTAGGATTTGAAATTAAAATTTTATTTTTCTTAGTTTTAAACATTTTTGTAAAAATTTCTTCCCTTCTCGTTGCATAAATCTTTTTCACTTATATTTTTTTATTCTAATTTTTTACTTCATTTTAAATTTGTCAATTTTGTTTATAACTTTTATTTTGGTAAATATTAATTTTTACTTCGTTTTAAAGGCGCTGGTTTAAGTTTTCTGTGTGATGTCTCTGTTCCTGATTTATGTGATTTCATTCCACGGGCATCAGTGCCGTGTTTGTAAACTACGTACTTAATTATTCCTTTACGTCTATTGCTTCAGTACAGGTCTAATGGATTGAATAAGAGAGTATAATTCTACAACTAAGTCTATCACAAGCATTTATATATTGTCTTTTTATTTTAAAAACGTATAGTTTCCGTACGTTTGGAGGTTTATTTTCATTTATTTGATTGAAAATTTTACTGACGTCTTGCGTGATTGTTTCATTTTTCAGTCGTCATTTTTTACGTTGTTACTTCACTTTTGTTGATACCAGTAGAACTTGATTTGTGTGATTTTAAAGATAATTAACTCTTGATTAATTGTTAAAGAAGTATTTCCTTCACATTTTACTGACAACAATGTAATTATTTACGTATTATTACACGTTAACGAAGTTCCTCCCCGTGGTTCGACTTCAGTAATTTTAGTCGCAGAACAATGGGGAATTTCCACGCAACAAAGCCCTTATGTTTAGCTGATTTTCCAGTCTGCCCTTCGCCACGATGTGGTATGCTATGAGAATCGATTAGCTCCCGTGTACTGAGAGGAATATCATGATTTACGACGATACGGCGCATGGCCATTGTAAGCCCCGGCATGTGACTTTTACGGCAGACGTCCATTTTTAGGTTGCACAACTTCGTTACTTAATTATTGCCATTTTATGCAATAGTTTTGGACAGGAAAACGACCTAATTTTTAGCCTGCCAAGTCCACCAGTTGCTGGGAATACATTTGTATTAGCCCACTAAAGTATTTAACCGTTAACCACAAAAAATATTTATTCGACTCAAATTTCGGCCGTTTGGGCATATTTATAAATTAATCCCCTACGTGCCACCGCCTTCACCCTCACCCCTACGGATTGCGGGTAATAGTGGTGCCTTATTTCCACAGTATTGTTTCGCTTATTGAGGAACATGCGTTCAAATTTCGATCGAAATAACTTGAAACGTTTAATAATGTACGCGGATCTTTGTTTTCCCAGTCCCCCCCACTTAGGGGATGAAATACAACTTATGTTGCATGTTGAAAATCATAATTAAACTCAACGACTCCCATAACCCAGTTCTCAACATCATTCTCGGTTTGCCTGTTATTTTCATGACTCATTTCCACCCCTTCCGCTCGGAGCATTCCCCTCACATGCTGAAAGGGGTATAAGTTACACATAAATATTGTCGGGCAAAGACTATACAATTAATTGACCTAAAGAAATATTTATTAGACGCAATTAACTGCAATTTTTTGCATTTTAAAGGTGTGCGCACCCTCCAATCCCGCTACTCTCCCATGCTAAATGGTGTAGAAACTGTACTGAATCAGTGTAGTGGGTAAAACTATCAAAGTAATTTAACTCAAGAATTATTTATTAGACTCAAATATATATTGTCTATGGATAGTTAAAAATTTCCTCCCTCTCTTCCACCACCCCAAGTGGTGGTAGCCATGTCTTACCCCAACTGTCTTAATTTTGGGGTTGCCAAAACACGTGATCAAAATACTGTAAAAATTGTTCCATCCGTTAATGATAGAATGCGGAAGTTTGTATTACCACCGTCCATCGCGTCTTAAGGGGCAAGGAGACTGAATTTTAGGCCAAAATCTAAAAAAAAATTTCTAAATCTTTTATATCAATATGCCTATAAATTCAGTAAATTTCAAAACTAATCTGCCAAACAAAAGTAGAAAGGTGTAGCATATGCTTAAAGACAATTTTAATTAATATGTTTGATTCTAATTTATTAAATTATTACACTTATTCCGATTCATGATTTCTGGTACCAAAAACTTTGTGTGTGTGTCACAAATGTTCAGACATTGTCTACATTATTCTTGTACATAACCTTCAAATAAAAGTACTAGTGTTTTAATTGTTTAAGTACTTTAGGTGAAAAGAATTTTCAATGTGCTGAAAAGTTCTAATTTTTAAGTAACCCTATTAAACTTTTAGTAAAAAAATATTTTCTCTCCGCCGTCTTATTCAATTTAAAAAATATATTGATAATTGATAAAAATGGCCAGCAGTATCTATAAATGTAAAAAAATATACACTTAATTGCGTAACGCAAGGAACATTTTCAAAACTGCCAAATTTTTAAAAATAACTTTCAAAATATCTCAACAAAAACAAGTTTACAAAATTTTTAAATTTCTACGCATGTGCTTTGTTAACACATAATTAAAACTTCATCTCAGTAGCAATTCATTTACAGGAATTTCAAACTTCAGTTCCCGTGTCCCTTAAGGGATGAACGACAACTTAAATTGCATTTTTAATGATAGAACTCAGCGGCTCACATTTCTTGGATTTAGAGTTCAATCTCGATTGTTTTCAGGTTATTTTTATATGACGATCCCTCACCCCCAACCATAAACAAACATACATACGCAATACAGACAATTTTATTATAGAGAAGAAGAAGGTTCAAGATGACTTATTTCGTATAAGTGAATGTGATTTTTTTTATAACTAACAGGTATCAGGTCAATCAATATCTTGGGGGATAAAACAGGGATAAAATCTGGGTTCACTCTTATTTAATGAACCTCCTGGTAATATACATCATCTAAAATTTGTGAAACATAATATTACTCTACTCCAACGGCGAATATCACCAGCACAAATGACGAAGAGAACAGTATCCATTACTCTAGAATAAACCTGTATTGGAAAAAATAAATGTATGAACCAGTATATGAAATCCTGTAAAACTCTTCTACAATGCGCTTATTCGTCTACTTCTTGAATTTATTAACCTCTATGTAACTAATTAACCTGATTCCTGCAATATAGACGAATCAGAACGAATGTTTCATTTACAATTTACTTTCATGTCTGTTTTTATTTTAATCCAATATATTTAATGACCAATCTTCAACATATTTAATAATTTTAAAAGATATTAATCAAAATTCTTTATTCAAGAGATATATGGTTTAGTTAATATACTTGTTTCAACACGTATATTCTTAGCCGGACTGAGGAAACTATTATTATTTAGGAATAGCTGACTGCCCAGCGTTTCCCGGGTGCATAGTCCTGTACATAACAGCAAAGTAGTCAGGAATCTTGGATGATTTCGTGTTACTACGGTCAAACTCTTTCTCCTCGGTCACCAGGTTACGTTACGTTGCATGTTGAATGTCAGAATTCAACGCAGTGACTACTGTAACTCCTGGGGAGGGATGTGGGCGGAAATCGTGTCTAGCCCGAGCTGTGTTTGTTTCCTGGCCGCAAAGATTTCTCCTCCCGTTTAAGATCGACTGCGGAATTTAGTTTCCACCCTTCCATTCCTCTCTTAGGGGCTGAATTGCAAGTTAGCCAGCCTGTTGAATGTCAGAATAAGACTCATCGACTCAAATTACACCGATTTCGACACCAAGCTGCATAGTTGCAGTTGTTTTCATGTGACTCCTATCCTCCCCTCACCCTTTTTATTATTTATCCCTCCCATGGTGAATGGGGTCGAGATTATACACAAATAGTGTTGGGCGAAACTCTTTAAAAGTATCTACCCCCAAAAAATAACTATTAGACGGAAATTTCGGTCGTTTTTCCATATATAAAATTTTTCGCCCCCTCCACCCCCGTCCCAAGCGGTGGTATCAGTGTCTTACCAGCTCAGTGCTGATTTCCGGTTTACGAAGAACACGTGTATTATATTTGGTCGAAATTGCTGCACACGTTTAGATTTGTATGTAGACCAAACACGAAATTTGAGCTTTTTTTACAGGCGAATTTCATTTATAGGAATAAGATAGTTCATCCATCTATGCGATCTATTTTAGCAGAAAATAACTTGTAAATTTAAGGCATAAATACTTATAAAGATACAAAACTTTTCTTTTTTAAAAAAAATCATTTATAGTTGCATAAACAAAAAAAGTCATTAGCGCCTTATACGAAATTACAATGTCCGTTAAATTTTTGGACTTTAAATTAACAATTTTGTACATTTTTACTTAACATTTATATTTTCAGTGCTAACCTTAAATGTACGTAAATGAATATATACTAAAAGTTTACATTTTATGGTGTAAATCTTTTTTCTTAAGAATTTTATTAAGTTTTCCTGTGCCTTTTTTCCTTTTGTAAGCTGGTTAACATCATTTTCTTTTAAAATTTTCTTCCTCTCTTCTTCAAATTTTGTGCAGTACTTCAACAGGTGTTCAACTGTGATCAGTATATTGCACTGATCACAAATCGGTGGGGGATCTTTCGTTATGATGTAGAGATGTGTAAACTTTGTGTGTCAAGTTCTTATTCTCGATAGGATCATTTGATCTCTTCTTTTGACTTTTTTGTGTTTTATTGCGTAGAAGTCGTTTGTTTCAAAAATATTCTCCTCACACGCGGCTCCCATATAAATACCTTGCGTTGAGAAGATGAGATTTTGATTTAAATTAAAAGATTTTCTATAAAATTTAATTAATTAGTAATTTAATTAGTGCAGATTTGTCATTTTGAAACTCGAATAGAAATTTTAGGATGTAGCACGCTTGAACGAAAATACTGAAGGCCGACCTTAGTCAAGAAATTGAAAAGAATCTCTCCGTAACGTGTTAATGGCTACTCTCTGGGGATCGTGGGTGGACTCTAACAAATTAAAATTTCAAGCTTAGGCGAGGATGTGTTGGAGCAATGCCATTTTTCTGCCGGATACCTGGCGGATGGCTGGATATTGTCAGGAACTCGTGAGTGGCGTTATGGCTGTCTGGTGTCTGTCTTCGGCAGATATTCAGTATAACCGCAACGCTCAGACAATTAAATCTAATAACCTCGTGGATTGGTTTCTAATTAAAGGCGAAATGGTTTTTTCAGAAATAGGACTCCTCCACCCAAGTTAATTCACATCGTAGCAAGACTACTTTTATAAGTCAGTCCTTGCAACATGTTCCGTCCCTCGTTCCGCAGTTCTCAGCAAATGATCCCAAGAGAAACTTCCGATATAATTGGAAAATGGAGGTATTGACCCCCAACTATTAAAACCGTTCTCGATTACGCGTCGTTCCTGCGCGACTAACAGAGTATAAATATAAAAACTTTCTGCAGTCCACATCCACGAGCAGGGTACAAATAAATACAAAAAGTTGTAGTTATTACATGATTGCTTAATATTTTTTTATTAAAATTTAGTTTTCACTTTACAGATGTACTGAACTAATGATGCGTGTTTTATGTATCGACTGTGTTGATGAAAAATCTTCTTAACGATTAGATTTTAAAGTAGTGAGTTGATTACGAAATTAAGTTTACAATTTGTTTTACTTTCAGTGTAACTAGTGTTATATAAAAGTAAGCTCACTCGTTGCGATATACATACTTGTAGTCCTGCAGTTTTAACAGAAACATCGTGGTTTGTGTTTATGTATTTTTCCAGTAAGTAAAAAAGCTACCGTATTATTGAACACAGATACGACGTTTCATCCAAATTTTTGGGACATCTCCAGGTACAACGGCGGCACAAAAGAGAAGCTAATTTGTTCAGATTTTAAGGAAAGATGAAAAGTTATACAAAAAATTAGAAATTTAATGTGCCAATTATTTGGATAAAATATGAATTATTCAAATTTACAGTTGGGAATTAATTCTACGCATCGGTTGTAATTATCACGAAATATGGGTACAGGAAAATACAAAGAACACTGTTTGTAACATGCTTGGGATTTCATTTACAAAACACGTTCGTGCTGGGTAATTGTTACTCTCTTTCTCGAGGGAATTCACGGTCTGAGCAATGAATCTGTAGATACTTAGCAAATTGGAAATTACGCCGACTATTTCCCATGATACTATACGCACAACCGGCCTTACTGGATGACATTTGCCTCCTCCATCGCGGTCAGGTTGATGATGTCCTCCTGTCTCGGTTTACTCGTACGGTGAGTGTCTGTTGACACTTGTAGCGTCAGTGTGTCAGCAGCCTTGCATTGGATGAACCATTGCCCGCTACACTATAATATTAATCTCATGCATGGCAGCAAACCGTTCCTGTTCCACCCCTTCCACCCCCAGGGGTATCCTGTACCTATTTCTCCTCTAAACTATAAAAGGATTCTCTTTTGAAATTATGAAAACATAAAGTGTGTACTCGAGTCAGAGAAAAATACTTTTTCCGAACAGCCAATATTTAGTCTGAGAAGCGCTTGAGCTTGAATCAACCAGGAATTCCCAAAGATTCCCGTCTTTGTTAAGTAGAGCCGCCCGTAATCCCTCAAACTCGTAGCGTTCCCTTCTTTAAATTAATTTTCATTAGTCTCTATTAAATAAATATAAATATTATATACATGTATTTCTTCTCCTCCTAAACGGTTTGACAAATTATGATGATTTTTTTATTTTATTTACGGGATCACCTGGATGGCTCTTAGCTATAGTTGGACCCGGTATGTTGAGCTGTTGTCCAGTTCTAGACTATTTTAAATATTTATTTATTTGATTTATCACAAAAAACAACAACAAATAATTCCACATTTTCAGCCTGACCGTTTGAATAATATGCGGCATCAAAACAGGTTCATTGCGTCGTAGCTTGGCATTGTTTTGGCATTTTGATTTCGGATATTGAGTTCCGATATATTCCGTGGATTGTAATTCCATGCACAACTTATCGATTAATACGACAAATGTAGAGTGCAAACGTCAAAGGTGCATTGTTTGAATTACGATTCACACACATGTTAATTCGGCAGCGTTCCATCTAACCTTAATGGGACATTTAATTTTCAGCGTTTTTTGTGCAGTTTCGATAATGGCGGGCTTGAAAAGGTAAATTTTCAACAATGAGACTACCTGTCTGATCGTGTTGACAAAGAGATTACTGTCGAATTAAAAACTGAAACGGGGTAATAAGAACAATTTACGGGGAAAATCCGGGAACTCGGTCAGTATATATGTATAATTATTTTCAAGCAGCCATAATAAATCTCATTTGCGATCTGTTATATTTTTCTTCACTACTTTTTATAATTTTATTTTCTCAAATTTAGGTATACTATTTATTTATATATTTTTATTAATGAATTTGGTTCATCTTCTTCCTTGAATAGAGGACTAAGGGAATAATATAAAATGCGTTGTTATACGCCGGCTGTACGTGTCTATAATGACCTTAAAATGGGAGCCATTATGTCTTTCAGCTAAAGAGAGCAGAGAAATAGACAAAACTTACATTGAGTGACAAGTAAACGACGAATAGCAGCTGCGTGGACAACGTCGCACGAATTTGATTCGACGGCACTGGGCTGAACTTCGAGGTCAAATCGGCTCCCGTTTGAAAAGTACTATAGTGGCGCTGAGTGTCTTACTATTGTATAAGGCTTACGTCGTCGTATCTTAATTATGTAACAGGAATTCGATTTAACGTAATAGAAATGCTTCAGTTGAAGTTCAAGTAGAAAAGACAAGAATGGAAATTTGTTGACCGGACCAGGGACTCGAACCCCGGACCTCCCGTTTTCCGGGCGGACACACTACCACTGAGCTAATCCGAGTCGACGTCCAAGGAACGATTCAACATCCCTCCATTCCGGTAAACCTAAGAAAGGCTCACCTACAACAATCACATTATTCACACCGTAATTCTAGGAAAATAAGTGAAGAATGGACGTTGCTATCAAAGGTGAATGGAATTCAAGTCAAAGGAAGTAGAAATGCTTCATCTGAAGCTCGAGTAGGAGCGTATAGCTAATTTAGATGTTTTGATTTGAATATATTCCTCATAGTTCTTGTCATTTGTAGAAATTCTGAATTACGGTTCTATAGTTCTATATATTTAAAACAACTGTTTAGTTAGCATCCAAATACGTTGTTTAATATATTTGGCGTCCATAAAATAATGTCAGCGTATTAATGTAGACTATTTACAACAAATCGTATATAAAATTTAAAGTAAGCTGATCCAGTTTCTCTTACAAATGTTCAATATGTGTATTGAAATCCAATTCTTCCCACTCACTGGTTAACAAGTCCGGACGAATGGAAGTTAAAGTCTCTTCTATTGTTTGTCTCAACGCTGGCAAATCATTAGATAGTGGCGATCTTTTATAAAGCCACATAGGAAAGCGGTGAACAGAGTAATTTTGGGAAACGATCCGTGATGATAGTCATATGACGACTTGAATGTAAGCCTCACCTGACGACGTTGTCTCGTCTTCTCCAAAAAAAATTCAGGGTGCGATAAATAAGAGAAAAAGATTTACTGACCGTGCATATGCTCATTTAAAAATATTCAAGTTATTCTTTAATTATGGTCTTGAAACTACACTCAACAACGATTACAGTTGATATTATTAGCTTATATAATGTGGACATTCGTTTATGGTCACCCGGTGCATTGATTGTTTCAATTTTCATTATTCATTATGACTGAATATCTGAATGGAAATCTATTGCAGAACAGTTACTATTCACGTTATATGAGAAATTATTACCGCTACTCTTTACTGCAAAGTGAAACGCCTCGAGTGTCATTCAGGAATATTGAATACCTAATCTTCAATCTCCGGTTTAAACGGAAATTGTTCATATCTTCGGAATTAGAGGTATTTCGTGTTTAGTATCTTACAGTAATAAACTAGTTAATCCCCATATATTATTATTTATTAGTGTCCGTTATCAATTTATTGTATAAATAATACAAATCTGGTAAATATAAATAAATTTGTAATTTTGCCCAAAACAACGATTATCGTTATGGTAGCTTCTTGATACAACTATTTTAATTCTATCTGGGGACCCGGCGTTTCCCGGGTATTTATTTATATTATCCCGGTACATTATTTAACACCTAAGTAAACTGACATCGAAAAGTCGTAATATGAACCTAAAATAGTATCTCGAGAGATTCCAAAATACTCCCGGTACAATAGCAGGAATAAATACATTTTCAGTATTCTAACAGAATAAAAATTTTCCCCCACTTAATAGTTAATTTTTTACTTAAACCGCATATTAAAGGTCTTAATGTAACACGGCGACTCGCATTACACCCGTTTCGACACTAAATTATTTTCATATTAGCAACTACTAAATTATAAAATTTACCTGACTCGTGAAATAAAACCAATTTATGTATACATCGTATCGGCGATCCAAAGTAGTGCATTTTTTCTCAGCCTGCTGCAACAATAGTAAGTGGGATGAATGATATAGGAACGCGTAATAGGACCAATAACTCGCAGTTGGTTTACACGCCGCGGCAATTCCAAGAAATCTTCCCGCAGAATTAATATTTTTTATATTTACATTATGTTAATATCTTCTGCAATATATCGAAATTGAATATGCTTGAATATTTAAATTAAATCGCCTTTTTTTTAAATCCTTAAATTTTTATTGAAATCCGTTGAGCCGTTTCGCAGCCTATTTGAGACAAACATACGGATTTTATTTATTGGTATAGATTATATTTTTGAATGTAGCCATTAAATAATTTTTAAAAATAATTTATTCTTAAAGTGATTGTGTTCGGCTCATAATCAAACAGGAGAATTTAACGCGTGGTCTTTCGAAATCGCAGCAATAATATCTTGTAGCAACAGGGGAAATTACCAAAGTAAGCAAGTTAGATTACGCAATAGCTCCTGGGAGCTCTGTATAAAAAGGATGACATTAAGTTTATTACTGTTGTGAACATTCTTCTAGATAAATATGGATCTCGTTTCTTCCATCCAGTCGATGAGCTAAGATCACTTGGGTAAACGGACACGAAACCCGATATTTATGAAATTCAAAACTTGGATCGATTAATTCATTTAAACGTTCTTATAACCCTTTTTCTTTTGATACTGGAAATACCAAACTAAATCAGCTTTTTTTTGCTTTGTCGGAGGACCTTTGTGGCCAGTTTCCGTAATTTGATTTCTGATATATCTTTCTGGAAGTGATGTGGTCAAGCCCTGAGCCTGCCGCTTCTCGAGACACATTTCGGTGAAATATGGCGACTTTATGTCGTCCTGAACCCCATGAGCGCCTGAATTTGGGTCATTATTTCTGGATTGTTCCTCAGAAACTCGCTAAGGCTTTGAATGAAAATAACAACTCGAGCTATACAAACGAATACATATAAAAATATTGAACAAAATAATTTGATAGTAAAAGGAAATAAAAATCATTCACGAACAACAACCGAACCTCTATATAAAATTTATAAAAATACTGGCTGGGAGCCCGGCGTTGCCCGGCAGTTAATTTATATTAGCCAGCCTCAGTATTAAATTCGCAGTAATTTCTTTGCCAACATGTGGTTAAACAAACCATCAGATAGACCTTCACATTTTTTAAAACTTACCTTTTC